>CM038675.1:734718486-736109956 GCA_021605145.1 Aegilops bicornis | reverse complement strand
AGCTTTGTCCCTGTATTCCTTCTAATCATAATGAAAGCAGGCAACTGCATTTTGTAAAACAAAGGTGCAGAATTTATAAGGAATTACCATGTGAGGTGTGAGCAACTGATAAGTTTTCTTTGAACCATAAACGACACATCAGCGAAGCACTTGCCCAAAATGCAACCTAGCCTATAATACGCTTTAACCTGAATGTAAAACTGAGAAACCTACGACATGTGAATAAATAAAATCTATGTCTGCCTTTCTTTGACCTGGCATAATCAATAAATAGAATCAAGAGTTGATTGAGTGTTAGAAACCAAAGGCTGTAAATCATACCAAAGAAAATAGGAAGGATCAAGACATAAACACAAATGTGTATGTCCATTGTCTGAGAAGAAATCTGACTTTTCTAGCATAACTTATCTATTATAAAATCTTTTTGATACATGCAAAAACACATGTGCTTCCTCAAATTCCAAACTGGATAATGTAGAATCACTCAGTGGAAAGTTGCTGTTGGAGCCATCTTCATCAACTCTCGAGCTTTGATGACCATCTGTGAGTAGTCGTCCTCGTACTATGGGTCCATAGGAGTAGCTATGTGGCATCTTCCACCCCTTGTTTCTTCAGTAGAAAGACCACACGAGCCACCTAAAATGATTGTGCTCAATCTGATGTATTTCTCGATGTGTTTGTTGAGTGTGATAAATTGTCACTTAATAATCGAATTATATATTGAGTAATATTTGGTTTTTTTTGGTTCTTTGCTGCATGATTTATAGATGTACATGCTCTCCGATCTACTGGTTTGGCACTTAATTACCATGTTTAGATGAACGGTCTCCTAGGAGTGGTGTATGTTAGTTGGGTTTAACCTTGCAAGTAATCTATCTCGATGACAATAAGATAAAAAGGCTTGTAGTGTGTTTTGCCTGAGGATAAAAAAAGTTACTTTCCTAGTTGTCCTGGTGATGAGCTGGAAGGTAAAGAGAATATACTATCAATGTTATGACACCTTGCTTTAACAAAATGCTCTATTTTTACTTAATACTTTGATATACATGATGGATTTTCATTCTTGAAGTGAAGCCTTAGCTACAGGTTTAGTTGGATTGACAATCTCACTAGAAGTGATGAGGACCAAGTACAAGTCCCTTAACTGAATACAATGCTGATCATTGGATCGTAGGAGAACTCTGCATGTCAAATGAGAAAAGTTGCTTCTTGCTACAAACCCTTGCGCTTGGGGCCAACAACAATTTCGTTGGAACTTAAGAACAAGGAACATTCATAACACAAACTAACACATATACATATAACCATTTGTATTATCAGACCCATTTTTGTTATTGTTAAACACCAACATATAACAATTGGTCAATTGACCATATTAAAATTGAAAACAAATCCTTACAAATAAAATTGAAGACAAAGTCATACCATAATGCATGGGTTGTGACGAGGGAGAAAGTCTGGTACATAAAACATCATCAACAACACAAACGAAGTAAAGTTTGGGGAAATAACTTCTTCTTCGAAATATGCTTTCACCCCGCTTTATAAATATATTCATCATCACGCATTACATACAAAGGGTTCAAGTACAGTAGAGTAAAATAGACTAATGGAGCACCAACACAAACACACCCAAGGAAAGCATGAAAGAAAGTGAAAAAAGACTACCAAGTGACCGTAGTCTCAGGGGGGCTACAACGAGGCAAGATGGCGCCATGTAGCAGTCATAGCATCCATCATAGCGCCCACGCCGATCGCGATCTCTTTGTCCAGATTGGGGAAATAACTTAGACAAAGATATTAATCTTGTTCTCCGGGACTCTACTTTCACCATCATCTTCACCTTCTTCTTCTTCTTCTTCTTCTTCTTCTTCTTCTTCTCCTTCCATGTTTTCGGAAGGTTCCGGCTTCAAACCTGTCAGCCAACGTCTCCATCCCCATGAATGACAAGAGGAACCAAACATGAGTGAGTAGTTCCATAACTTCACTCATGTTCTTGGCGTCTAAGTACCCCCTGCACCTACCAGCAGAGTAGCATAGCATCTCCACCCATACCACCTGGACCACCTCCCACCTCTCCACTTCCCGCAGATCCATCAACCCTTTGGCAAGCTTGCATGCCTTGGGAACCAGAGACCCAATTGCCCTGGCGTCATCTAACAAGGAAAATAGTTGGACCCAGAAAAGAATACCATGCGCAAGTCCTCTTTCAGTGTCCAGCGCATACTTGCTGCGTAGCACTAACTCGACATCTTCACAGGCGACAGTGAAGGTACCGATCCTCGACCGGGCATAAGCATCTCTGGATGGAGGGAGAGCAGGTAAGCCATGTAGTTGGATATCACTCTGCTTCTAGTGGCACACTCTTGGCCGTGGCGGTTGTGCCTTGGTGGTGAAAGCAGAGGTCTGTGGCGATATGCCAGAGAAGGATGCTTCTATCGAACGGCATCTTCAAGCTCCACCCGAGATGATGCTGATGCCTTAGAGCCCACTGGCCACTCCGACTATTGAATTTCCTATAGCTGGCATCGTCGTGGATATATCCTTTCCAACCATCCCTGACATATCCATGAACCAACTCTGTAACTTGGAGTAACGATGGTTTTGCTGCGTGCTCTATATAGCAATGCACATTGACATAGTCCTTGCAGAAGACAAGTGTGGCAAGCTTCATCAAAACAGTGGGCCGCTTCTTACGAGCACACAACGACAAGAGGTTATATTGGGGAACCTTTTTTGTTGATCCTATGAGCACGATGGAAGGACCGAGGAAGACCGATATGAAATCCAACAGTGCGGTACACCAAAACAAGATGTAGGTTACCTTGACATCTGTTGTGTTGTAGTCATGATATATGTGGTTTGTGGAGAAGAGGATAACAGAAGCTAAGGTTAGGAACGGAAGGCAAACAAGCGAAAAGCAGATATAGCTACTGAATATGGTAGGTAGTTTTGTGTAGAGGAGGAAAAACATCTCATTAAGCATGGCTGCCGACAAACTATTTGCATGTTGGTAATCAAGGGCCATTGAAAGTTTTAGGCTTTTGATCCGACTAGAGTATGGAGCTGATATGTCTACTAGTGACCTGTAGGCATTTACCTTCAATGACTGATCCCATGCGAGGTTTTCAGCTTGCTTTTGATCAGTGGCCAGCTCTGGCAGATTCTTGATTGCTTCTTGCATAAATTCTTCAAGCCGGATGTCCTTCTCTTGGGTTTCTTCTCTAGTTTTGCTTCTAGTAGAGTACCAATCCCATGAGCAACCGCACATTGCTTTCCAACACAATGAGATGCTCTGTTTCTTTCTCATGGACGTAGAGTAAGTGGCGATCATGGTATTGATACTGGCAGTCTTCAGAGCTAATGGCTTCTGGATGGATCTGATTATCCCGACGACGAACAGTAAGATCCCAGACTGTAGTAACCTCTTTTCTCCGCCAGAGCCAGACCAGGACTTGCAGAAGACGTAGATGGCCACCACGACCTGGGACACTGCGGTGATGCCGTGCCGCGTCCACAGCTCGTTGTCTTCGATGCTATAGGCGGTCATCATGTGCTGGCCTCCGAGGTGGATGAGGAGGACAGGCGCCCATAGCACCTCCAGGCCGGCGGCGAGCTGCTCCTTCTGCCTGTGGCGGCTGAAGAGGGTGGCCAGGGCGTATATCGCCAGAGCATCCCCGCCTAGGTAGGCGAGCCAGATGAAGAGCTTGGGCGGAGATGAGAGGGCACGCCTACGCACATAGGAGGAGAAGAAGAGCATACACTGGACGAAGAGGCTGCCCAGCACCAGTACACGCAGTTGCCACTCATCCCACAATTGCACGGCGCCTGAGAAATCCATCGCCAGCTTCCCTCTCCCTCTCTCTCTCTTGGCGTGTGTACGCATGTAGTGTCCACGTTCTCTTCTTTGGTCTCCCATCGCTACAAGAGATGCATTCGCTCGCACGAACAAAGAGGTTTTTGTTCCTTGCGTGCTCAATCGTCATAGTTTCCCTGGTATACTCATCTGAACTCTCTTGATAGATATTGTTGAGTATCGTGATTATTAGAAAAGCTAAGATAGCGTAGGATATTATTTTACCTTGAATAATACTTCAAGATGATCATGTACTCCTATATATATACTCAAGCAATACAAACATCATATTCCACCAAATCTCTCTATCACTTTTAACATGGTATCAGCCTTACATCGATCCTAAACCCTAGCCGCCGCCGCTTCCGCACCCGTGCGCCGTCCCCGGGACGGTCGGCCTCCATGACCGCCGCCAGGGGCCACGCTACCCGTACTTAGGGTTCGTCCGCCTGTCGTGTTGACCGGCTGCCCTAGAGAGTCCTTTTTCCGAGCCCTTACTCCGGATTTTTCTCTCTCCCGCCGGTCATCTTGATCGGCGTTTTTTTTTTTGTTTTTCCGATCTATGCTCGACCCCCGCGAGCCTCTACTTCGACTCCAGCGCGACTAGCCGGCCTCTCCTTCGACCCGGCGGCCACCCGTGCCGAGGCGGCCCGTCAGGGCCAGCCGGCTTCCATGCCTTGGCCCGCCCGTCGCCCTGCACCGGCCATCACCGCAATGTCCCCAAGTTCAGCGCGCCCCACCACCGACCGAGCAAAGGGCTGCCGTTGCGTCGCCCCATCGGGCCGCAGAACCGCCGCCCTGTGGTTCTCACCATGGCTGCACCGATCCGCGCCGTCGTTGCGTCTCCACTTCGGGCCATAGCGCCGCGGCTCGTGGTCCCCGACATCGCCCTGAGGTCGTTCCCATGGTTGCACCACCCCGCGCGCTGCCGCTGCGTCGCCCCATCGGGCCGTAGTGTCGCGGCCCGCGGTCAACCACCGCCCCAAGGTCGTTCGCTCCAGGCCGTCCCCGAGGCTGCACCGACCATCGTGCTGCCACTGCGTCGCCCCGTCGGGCTGTAGCGAGCATGGCACGTGGTCCCTGCAACCGCCCTGAGGTCTTCCCCGACGTCGCCCCGACCAGCGCCCTGGCGCTGCGTCGCCCATTCGGGCAATAGTTGTCGTGGTTCTAAGCCTGACAGTAGAATGGGGGTAGGTATGGAGAGGCAAGATCCTAGCTATGGAGTAGTTGTATAAGCAAGATGTTTACGAGTTTAGGCCCTTCTCGGAGGAAGTAACAGCCCTACGTCTCGGAGCCCGGAGGCGGTCGACTGTATTATATGCGTATGAGTTACAGGGGTGCGAACCCTTTACACTGAGGAGGGGGGTGGCTTATATATAGTTTGCCAGACCCCCTCCAGCCCTCAGTTCTGTAGGGATTAAGGTACATTAAGAGAGGGAGTTACTCGTAACGTCCACATAAAGTGCTATGATGACCATAAAACCACTTAATGACCGACCCGTTTGCGTGTGGTATTTGTAGATCTTCCGCGGTCGAGTGGTTAGCTGGTGGTCGAGTGTCTTCAGGTCCGTCGAGTGGAATCCTTCCAGGTCGACTGAAAGGTGTTTTCTTTAAGAGAAGTCCTTGGGGAGGGTATCTTGGACAGATTCATGACCCTACCCTAGGTACATGACTTCATCAGTAGCCCCCAAATGGATCGAGGTTTGAGTGGGGAAGGAGTTGAGAACTCTTCCGACCCACTTTTTGTGTGATGAGCACGTCTTGTCCTGGATCAATAAGCTAGGGTGACGGCTTCAACTTCTTTTTCAGTCGCCTTGATCCATTCTTTGTATCTGTCGAGTGTGTTTTTCGTACTTGGTGAACTCCGAGTGACAGGATGGAGGAAATCTTCTGTCTGACGATTTGCTCTGCGGCGCGTGGATTTAGCGGGATTCGAATTTTCGGGAAATGAGCGGGACGGAGAGAGAGCCGCAGTAATCGGACGGGATAAGGCAAGGACTCCTCGATCCCAGCGCCACCTTTTTCGCCATGTATCGCGCGGGCGACTGTTGAGGGATTTGACAGGATCGCCTGGGCCTACCAGTCAGTCACTCGGAAGCAACCTCATATAAGGCCCTGGACCGGGGTTTTTTGAACAGTGTGTTCCCCTTTCCTCCTTCCTTCCTCAGATTCATCCGCCGCGAGCGATTCCACCTCAGTGCCGCCGTTCCGTGCGCGTTTCGCCGGCGACAATGGTGAAGGAGAAGACGGCGGCTTTGAAGCGGGCGAAGAAGGCGATGGCGAAGGCGAAGGGAAGAGCGACCAGTCGGGGCGGATCTTCGTCGAGGGCCGGCTTGCCGCAGGGCTGGATCCAGGGCGACTGGATCCGCTCGACGATCAGCCAGAAGGATCTCGACGACATGGCCAATGAAGGACGGATCCTCCATGGAACAGCGCGGCTCCCGGGGAAGGAGTGGATGCCACAACCTCTGGAGGGTGAGTGCGTTCTCTTGGCCACCCATGTCGACCGCGGGTTTTCTGCCGCCTCACCCTTTCTTTCGGGATTTCAACTTCTTTGGGGCACAACTTCACCACTTCACTCCCAACTCCATCGTGTATCTTGCTGCTTTCGTGTTGCTGTGTGAGAATTTCTTGGGTTGCCGGCCTCATTGGGGCCTTTTCAAGCACATTTTCACTTGTCGCTCCCAAACGGTGAAAATGGCCAATCCGAGTGACGAGAGAACTCAAGTGATTCAGATGTGTGGGGGTCTTGGGGTCCAAATGAGAGGAAAAAGCTCTTTTCAGGCCATGATCTTATCCGAGTCAGTCTGTGGATGGCAGTAGACTTGGTTCTACTACAAGGACCAGCCAACGCCGAGCGGCCGATCGACTCCCTCGTTTTTCCATGGACCGAGTGAGCAAACCATCTTCTTTGAAAGTGATCCCGGAAGAGAAGGCGCAGGCGAAGGTGTTGGTCGAACGAGTTGTCCAGCTCATTCGAGACGGGTTAACAGGCATGGATCTCTTGGAGGTCTTCCTTCAACGACGCATCCAGCCGCTTCAAGCCCGAGACCATCCGATGTACTCGGCACTAAGGACACCACTCGGATCCGCCCGTAGGAGATAGAGGATGCCATGCTGGAAAGGTGTCTTGCGTGTATCACAGGAAACAAGGATAACCCTCGAGGAGCCAGGAGGATCCCCCCACTCGACCAGTCATACGACGTAGACAAGGTCCATTCCTGTATCTTTGACTGTGATCCTGCTTTCTCCATCTTGTTTGTTTAAAATCGGTCGATTGACTTTTTTCTTGTTTGTTGTCTTCCAGGCCACCACTGAGATGTATTCGATGCCCAACGGGGCGCAAGAACCAGTCGAGGAGGAAGGGAGCTGAGATGAAAGCCAGGAGGAATGCCAATCTGATGGTGCGGAGGACGAAGATGATGACAGCACCGGCGAAGAGGAGGAGGAGGAAGAGGAGGAAGAAGTCGACCCTCCTCGCATGGAAAGGCGATCCAAGCTCACCCATGACCCGCTGGTCGAAGCGTGGCAAGGTTATCGTCTGTCAAGCAATGACGAACGCCCTCGGACGACGTCTCCAGCGCCGACTGAAAAAGCACCGAAGCAACCCCGAGCGACGCCATCTAAGCCGACGAAGGCTTTGCCCAAGATGAGGATATCCATTCCCACCATTTCCGGGTACAGAAGAATTCGTGTTTTCTTGTTTGGCACGGACACATTTTTGGTCGACTTGTTGACTGATCAACTGATTTCTGAAATCTGCAGCGCTGCTACCTCCGAGACCTCAGTTAGAAATGAAGACCAGGAGATGGAAGATGCTGCCACCTCTAACCTTGGTATGATCTCTGTAGTTTCGCTTTTGGTCGACTGGATTTCTGTTTTTAACTTTGAATCTTTCCTGTAGTCCCTCCTCATGTCATTGATCTCCCTGATGATGACGATGAGGCACCGCTGAGGCGGAGGAGGACTAAAAAGGCGCCTGGCAGCAAGATCGATCAAAGTTGCATCGATTCGAGGTGCTGGTTCATGAGGGTGGCAACATCACTCGGACTTCTGTGTCTTTCGCTGTGCCGCTGACGAGTATCCGGCCTTCATCGTCGACTGCTGATCCGCCCTCCCTTTTCGCCACGCACCACGTCCCAGAGGACCAAGTGGGTGCTGCTAAGGACGCTATACACCAAGCGGGGATCATGATGGAGCAAATGAAGGTGGTCCAGGAAGCCAGCCAGGCGGCCTATGATGCCAGCTCAAATTTCTTCTTGAGCAACGCCCGTGTTAGTGGATCACCACTTGTTCTGTTAGGATATGCTACCTGAAAAACTCTTCTTTCCAAGATCTTCGTGTCTGACACGCTACCGGGTGTGTCGACCGAATTTTTGGACCGGTGGGGCACGCTGAGTGCACCCACTGGTGTAGTCCCGAGACTATGGTGGATCACTGGCAGTCGACCATAGTCTTTACACTTTGTATTTCTTTGATAACTTCTTCACTCGGTCTGGTCGGACCATGTCGAATGGAATATTGAAACCGGTGGGGGCACGCTGAGTGCACCCACTGGGTGTAGTCCCCGAGACTATGGTGGACTGCTGGCAGTCGACCGTAGTCTGAAGAACTCCTTTTTTTCTTTCGGTCGACTGATCGAACCGAGTCGGTAAGACCAGTGGGGGCACGCTAAGTGCACCCACTGGGTGTAGTCCCCGAGACTACTGTCGAATATTTTGATTCGGCTGTAGTCTTAGAAACGCAATGATTTTTCTTAGTCACTCGGAAGTAACCTATCTTTGATGTCTGTCGATTGATTCTTCGCAGAAATCCTGTGAGCTTGTGGCTCGCTATACTGAATTGGAAAATAAACAGATCCAGCTCAACCTTGACTTGAAGCTTGCTCAGGAGAACTTGCAGAAGGCGAGAGACGAAGCAAAAGGTATGGCTGGTGAGAACTTGACGACTGTCTTTGTCTTTCTGTCCCTTCCTAATTCTGATCTCACTGTGAATTTGCAAACAAAATGGAGGAGGCTCTGAATAAGAAGGATCATGACCTTGCCGAGGCGCAGAAAACGGCTTTGAACAAAACCAAGCTCGCGGAGAGAAGCTGTCTTCAGTCGGAAAACTTGAAGAAGAGAACGCCAATCTGAAAGTTGCTCTCGACGCGGCCAACAAGGAGGTTAGCTGACTGAAGAATGACAAGATAGTTCTGAGTGACAAGGCTGGCGAATCAAGGGAAGAGGAACGATCTGGAGGCTTATCTGGGAGGGCTCGCCAAGAAGTTATTCCTCATGCTTGAAGGTAATTCCTCTTATCCGAGTGACTTGTTATCACCGACTCATCACAGAACCATTAGCTTGAACTCGAGTTGTGTTTGCAGAATTCGCCGTAACTTCAAGAAGAGACTAGTCGAGTGGAGACAAGCTGGACCCCATTAACTCCCCGTGAAGGATGAAGCCGCCATGAATGTCCTCCGACCGGAGTCTCGTGTCGCCAGTAGTGGACTACCTCGCCGATTGAAGGCTGCGGTGTCGGCGCATTGACTCGACACTCTAGCCGCATTTGAGACGCTTCAAAATGACCTCAAGTCTTTAATGACTCGACTTAATGACGCTCCAAGTCGAGTGCAGGAATGGAAAAATCTTCCGCTGTGTGGCGCTGATGTTGCTCGTCTCCACGGTCCGCGTTCACCGCAAGGAGGTGCGAGAGGAAAAGTCAAGGCGTCCATCAAAGTTGCCAATACCAAGAAGTACGACTTCCAATCTTTCATGGAGACTTTCATTGCTGCTGCCACTCGGATCGCCGACAGGATCGACCTGGACCAGTTCGTCGCGCCTACCAGTCCTCCACCTGAGGAGTAAAAAACTTCTATGCTTCATCTTAAATTTGCCTCGGAATGCCGAGTGGTCTTGTAATCGATAAACTTTAACAGGCTTGATGCCTGGGTACTTCTGCATCCGTAGGATGTTATCCGAACTTTACTTATCGTCGAATATGCTTTCATTTGCCTTCGAGTGAACCTTGTTCTTCACTCGGAATATACTTCAGTGTTTGAGATGCAGCTCTGAGGTGGATCCAGTTGACCTACACTTCATTGATCTTGCAGGTAGGGATGGAGTTCGGATTGTACTTATGGCGCAGCTCTGCAGGAGAAGGTAACAGTTGACCTGCACCTCGTCGTCCTTGCGGATCGGAATGGAGCGCATGATGTACTTGTGGCGTAGCTCCGAAGGAGAAGGTAGCAGTCGACCTGCACCTCGTCGTCTTATGGATTGGAATGGATTTCGTACTTAGGCGAGTACTGGACTGCAGCTAAGCCTCCGAGTGGGAGGGTTGCTCTCCACTCGGTAGGATTTTCAGATACTTAGGCGAGTACTGGACTGCAGCTAAGCCCCCGAGTGGGAGGTTCGCTCTCCACTCGGTAGGATTCTTCAAACTTAGGCGAGTACTGGACTGCTGCTAAGCCCCCGAGTGGGAGGTTTGCTCTCCACTCGGTAGGATTTTTCAAACTTAGGCGAGTACTGGATTGCAGCTAAGCCCCCGAGTGGGAGGTTCGCTCTCCACTCGGTAGGATTTTTCAAACTTAGGAAAGTACTGGACTGCAGCTAAGCCCCTGAGTGGGAGGTTTGCTCTCCACTCGGTAGGATTTTTCAAATTTAGGCAAGTCTTGGACTGTCATAAGCCCCCGAGTGGGAGGTTTGCTCTCCACTCGGTGGGATTTTTCAAACTTAGGCAAGTAATCGATCTGCAGCCTAAGCCTCCGAGGAGGATTTTTGTGTCGTAGCTCAAGGGGAAGGCAAAAGTCGACATGTACTTCGTTGTCCTTGCAAAGCGCACATTGTATTAAAAACTTAGGCGAGTACTTGGACTGCAGCTAAGCCCCCGAGTGGGAGGCTGGCTCCTCACTCGGTAGGATTTTCAACAATTAGGCGAGTACTTTGACTGCAGCTAAGCACCCGAGTGGGAGGCTGGATCACCACTCGGTAGGATTTTAAACACTTAGGCGAGTACTTGGACTGCAGCTAAGCCCCCGAGTGGGAGGCTGGCTCACCACTCGGTAGGATTTTCAGATACTTAGGCGAAACGGATTCGCAGCTAAGCCCCCGAGTGGGAGGCTGGCTCTCCACTCGGCCGGGATTTTTTCTTTACAAACTTAGGCGAAACGGATTCGCGACTAAGCCACCCACTGGGGCAAATTTCTCATGTAAAAGAAAAATAATAACAATCACTGGGAAAATTATAACATTCTTGTCTTTGATAAACAAACTACAGAGGTACTTTTATTACATCTCACCCGAGTGAGTACTTAAGTGTAAAAGGGGCGGAGCAGCTCCGCATTCCAAGCTCGAGGCTCATCAATCTGGCGATCGACGTTGTAAAGATGGTACGCTCCGTTGTGGAGAACTCTGGTGACGATGAAGGGACCTTCCCAAGTGGGAGCGAGCTTGTGTGGTTTCTGTTGATCCACTCGGAGGACCAACTCTCCTTCTTGAAAGGTTCGGCTCTTCACATTTCTAGCATGGAATCGACACAAGTCCTGCTGATAGAAGGTCGAACGGATCAGGGCCATCTCTCTCTCCTCTTCAAGGAGGTCGACTGCATCTTGCCGGGCTTGCTCCGCTTCATCTTCAGAGTAGAGTTCGACTCGGGGTGCATTGTGAAGCAAGTCACTCGGCGGAACTGCTTCAGCCCCATAGACCAGAAAGAATGGAGTTCTCCCAATGACCGATTAGGAGTGGTCCTCAATCCCCAAAGAACCGACGGAAGTTCGTCGACCCACGCTCTGCTGCATGCTTGAGATCGCGCATCAGCCGAGGTTTCAGTCCTTTGAGAATTAGACCATTTGCTCGCTCGCTTGTCCATTCGACCGGGGTGAGCAACTGAAGCATAGTCGACTCGCGTGCCCTGAGAGGCGCAAAAGGCTTTGAACTTGTCGGAATCAAAGTTTGACCCATTGTCAGTGATGATGTTGTGCGAAACTCCATATCTGAATATCAACTCTCTGATGAAACTGATAGCAGTGCACGCATCGAGGTTCTTGATAGGTTTAGCTTCGATCCACTTCAGAACTTGTCGATTGCCACTAGCAAGTGAGTGAAACCGCTTCGCCAGCTTCTCGGCCGTCCAATCATATCCAACCCCCAAACAGCGAAGGGCAGACGAGTGGAATGGTCTTCAAGGCTGAGGCGGGTTTGTGTGACATATTGGAATAGAACCGACACCCTTCACACTGCCGACTATTTCCTTTGCCATTTCATTTGCTTTTGGCCAGTAAAATCCCGCCGGTATGCTTTAGCCACGATGGTCCGAGAGGACGATGATGACCACAGTCCCCGAGTGGATATCATCAAGAATTATCGACCTTCTTCCGGTGTTATGCACTTCGCCGACTCGATCGCGCTTTCTGCAACCGCTGTCCCTTGATCACAGTAAAGGCCTTGGAACAGCGGACGATCTGTCGAGCCTCTTCTTCGTTCTCCGGGAGTTCTTTCCTTAGGATATACGCGATGTACGACACTGTCCAATCGGGAGTGATGACCACGACTTCCATGACCAGGTCGACCACATTTGGGACCTCAACTTCACCGGATCGGTGGCACTTTTTAGCTGTGGGGCTTCTTCGGTGAAGGATCTTCTTGAATTGACGGTGTGTGGATGTGCTCCAAAACACATCACCGGGAATGGCTTCCCTCTTGGACCCTATTTTCGCCAAATCATCGCTAGCTTGATTTTTCAAATGGGTACATGATGAAGCTCTAACCCCTCAAACTTCTTCTCTAACTTCCTCACTGCATTGCAATAACCAGTCATGGCTGGACTTCTGACATCCCACTCCTTCATCACCTGATTAACCACTAGATTTGAGTCGCCATAAACCATGAGGCGATTTGGACGCCGAAAGTGAAATGGCCATACGCAACCCATACAATGATTGCTTCAGATTCTACTTCGTTGTTGGAAGAATCAAAGTGAATCTGGAGCACATATATGAGCTTATCTCCTCGGGGAAACCAATACTACCCCAAAGACCGAACCATTCAGATCTTGGAACCATCAAAGAACATGGTCCAAAGGTTCGAGTGAACTTGAGTCGGCAACTGTTGTTCAATCCACTCGGCGATGAAATCTGCTATTGCTTGGGACTTAATGGCTTTCTTTGCCTCAAACTTGATATCAAGGGGAAGGAGTTCAATCGCCAATTTCGCTACTCGGCCAGTTGCATATCTGTTGTGCAAAATCTCTGATAATGGGGCGTCGCTGACGACTGTAATGGAATGATCAGAGAAGTAATGAGCAACCTTCTTCGCGGTCATATAAATCCCATAAACAAGCTTACGATAATGAGGGTATCTTTGCTTTGATGGGGTCAATACTTGAGAAAGATAATATCTTTGGGCGTTGAACTTTGAAGGCCTTTCCTTCTTCTTCCCGCCGACCGTAAATCTTTATCGACGACTTGTCCTGTGGCTGCAATGTAAAGCAAGCAACGGCTCCTTGCTGATTGGGGCAGCAAGCACCGGCTGGTGGAGATCGAGCTTTTAGCTCGCAAACGCTGCATCATCTTCGGAGTCCACTCGAACTTGTCTCGACTTCTTCATCGATCGGTAAAGAGGCAATGCCTTTTCACCAAGGCGAGAGATGAATCGACTTAAAGCGGCCAAGCATCCAAGAAGCTCGGACATCGTGCACACGCATGTATGCGTTTCATTCGGAGCATAGTGCCAACTTTTTTTGGGTTGGCATCGATTCCTTGTTCGGAAACGAGAAAACCGAGTAACTTTCCGCCAGGAACTTCGAATGTGCACTTTGATGGATTAAGCTTGATATCATACCTCCTGAGATTGGCAAATGTTTCAGCAAGGTCAGTCAACAGGTCGGAACCTTTCCGTGACTTGACCACAATATCATCCATGTATGCTTCCACATTCCGACCGATTTGAGTGAGCAAACACTTGAATCATCCTCATGAACGTGGCTCCAGCGTTCTTGAGGCCGAATGGCATGGTGACATAATGTAAGCACCGAATGGAGTGATGAAAGCTGTTTTGATCTCGTCGGGTCCATACAGACGGATCGATGATAACCGGAATAGGCGTCCAAGAAAGACAACCGCCACATCCCGCAATGAGTCGACTATTTGGTCGATGCGGGGAAGAGGAAAATGATCTTTCGGGCAGGCCCGATTGATATGTTTGAAGTCGATGCACATGCGAAGTGATTTGTCCTTCTTAGGGACCATGACAACATTGGCGAGCCACTCGGAGTGGTAAATCTCTCGGATAAACTCTGCTGCTAAGAGCCGAGCCACCTCCTCGCCAATGGCCTTTCTCTTCTGGACGGCGGACCGTCGAAGATGTTCTTTGACAGGTTTAACTTTTGAGTTGACTCGTAGACGATGCTCAGCCAGTCCCCTGGGAACACCCGGCATGTCAGCAGGCTTCCATGCGAAGATGTCCCAGTTCTCACGGAGGAACTGGATGAGCGCTTCTTCCTATTTGGAGTCGAGTGTTGTTGATATGTGAGTCGGAGCAGCATTGGGATCACCGGTGAATATGAATCGGTTTCGTCTCACCGGTGATCAAATGCTGACTCGTGGCGGGCTTCTTTGCTCGCAACAAATCACTCGGGTCCGCAGTTTTTACGGTACTCTTGCAACTCTACTATCGCCATCCGAGCATCGGCAATCTTAGAGCCTTCTGAAAACACTCTTCGCTTTCTTCCGATTGCCGGTGTGGTAATCACACCTTTGGGACCTGGCATCTTCAGTTTGAGGTATACATAACATGGTCGAGCCATGAAGCAGCGCATATGCCGCCTCCCGTAATAGCGTGATAAGCGCTCTGGAAATCAACGGCCTCAAAGGTCAACTTTTCCTTACGAAAATTCTTGTAATCACCAAAAACCACATCGAGAGAAATTTGGCCGAGTGACTCAGCCTTCTTTCCAGGAATGACTCCATGGAAGCTCATGTTCTTTGGTCGAGTCGGACATCGGAATGCCCATCCCTTTCAACGTCTCTGCATACAGTATGTTCAAGCCACTGCCACCATCCATCAAAACCTTAGTTAGTCGAGTGCCTTCGACGACTGGGTCGACCACCAAAGCTTGCCTCCCAGGGGTGGCTATGTGTGTCGGGTGATCAGACTGGTTGAACGTGATGGCGGTCTGTGACCATTTCAGATAACTGGGTGTCGCCGGAGCGACCATGTTCACTTCCCGGTTGATAACTTTCAATCGACTTTTGCTTTCAACGTCAGCAAAAATCATCAGGGTGGAATTGACCTGGGGGTATCCACCGTCACTATCTTCCTTGTCCTCAACTTTGTCCGACTCCTTCTCCTTATCCTTGGGTTGTTTCCCCTGGAACTGCTGAATCAAGAGCCGATACTGTCGAGTGGTATGCTTTGGTTAAATGAGTTTACCCTCTTCATCTTTCTTCGTGTGAATGTGACATGGCAAGTCCAACACATCATTTCCATCTTGGTCTTTCCCTTTCTTGGGGTTCCAAGGCCCCTTGGATTTCCCCTTGAACCTCCCTGGAGTCACGGCCAAGGCTTCTCCAGAGCAGTAGCTCGGCTTTCCGCTTCTGTTTCTGACTGGAGTTCCCTCCCCCGGTTTCATTAGCGGCTGACTTGTACTTGCCACTCCGGAGTCGATCCTCTTCTTCACCATTGGTGTACTTGGTGGCAATCTCCATCATTCGACTCAGGGTCATATCTTCGGTCCGACCGAATTTCAAACTCAACTCTCTCTCGTTTCTTAACACCTTCCTTGAAGGCACAGATCGCCTCGATGATCGATACATTCTCTACCGTGTGATGCAATGTAATCCATCTCTGGATGTAATCCCTCGTAGTTTCATTCGACTTACGCACACACGATCGCAACTCACAACCCTGCTGGCCGCTTGCAAGTTCCTTCAAATGTCCTGACAAACACTCTGACAAGATCTTCCCAAGTGTAAATGTTGTTGGGTGCTAACTGATTCAACCATGCTCTGGCCGATCCCTCCAACATAAGAGGCAGGTGTTTCATGGCCACTTCATCGTTGCCGCCGCCAATCTGAACAGCCACTCGGTAGTCCTCAAGCCAGGTATCTGGCTTGGACTCACCGGTGAACTTACTGACTCGCCAACCTGAAGTTGGGAGGAATCACCGCGGCTTTGATGGCTCTGCTAAAAGACTCTGGTCCTGAGACGTGTACTCTGCTGCTGGCGGGTGCATTTCTGTCATGGCCTTCTCGGTGAGCTCTGTTCCTGTCGACCAAGCCTTGAACGATGATGGATCTCGCATCAAAGCCTGGTTCCCTGGGGTCGACTGGAATCCTGCGCCAAAGCACTGGTCAAGGCGTCATCATCTTCTTTGTCGAGGCGATACGACCCACCCCTTGGGGAGGAGGGCACTCGGCGTCGATCATCTGTCGAATCGGTCCTCATATCGATCACGCCGCCTCCATGTCCCTCACGCCTCGAGGCGATCTTGGGCTATTTGCCATTTGATCGTATTCGCAGCGAAGGATCTGCTGTGAATCCTGTTCCGTGATCGTGATACAGCTGAATTTTGATCTCCTGCTGCCGGAGCAAATCTACGATCCGAGTAAGCCTCTGCCAGCCTCCAACCGGAAGGCTGAATGGACTCTGCTATACGGGCTGCGGTGCTAGATTACGAATGGGAGTTCGGTATACCGAGTCGGTTGTGGAAAGAGTTGGCGTCGGATCGGACGACGGAACCCGTTGTTGCGCTCATTAAATCGAGCACTCGCCGGAGATTTTCGATCGAAAAGCGCCAGCCAAGTTGGCCAAACGTGCATCTTCTAAGGCACGGGCCTCGTGGATTTCTCCAACGATAGGAGTGTGAAGCGCATCCATGTTCCGGCGAAGCTCCTCCCTCTGCAGCCAAGTGAGGGGCTCGGGTTGGTACTCTTCGTGAGCCTCTGGCTTCGCCTCCGTCGGGGAATCCAGGAGGACTGCGTGGTCCGTCGACCATCAGAACCTCCGCCACTGGATCACTGCTATCACACTCGGATGCAGTCTCTGCGGAGCCAGTCGACAGATCGAACAGGCCGTAGAGAGATTCGTCGGGCTCGATTGCCGCGACTTGAGGGGTGGCCGACTGGCGGGCCACCGCGTGCCTCACCCACCGTTGAAGCCTCGATCGACCGGAGCGCTTATGCGCCATGAGAGATCGGGAGGGAGGACGGCACAAGAGCCGACCGATATTGGGTCGACAGCTGTCGCAGGAGGATGCCACGGACGCACGCGCGAAAGTGTGTTGCCCCGCGGACGGGGAGTGCGTCGACGTTGAGTGGAGCCTCCTGCAACCAAGCGGAGTCGTCGGCGATGAACGTGAGCACACCGAGACGGATCTCGCGGCCCTCAACCAAAACTCCACCTGAAACCATGATGAATGGGACCGGAAAAACTGCAACTTCTCCAACAAGTCGCTAAGACACCTGCCCCAAGGTGGGCGCCAACTGTCGTGGTTCTAAGCCTGACAGTAGAATGGGGGTAGGTATGGAGAGGCAAGATCCTAGCTATGGAGTAGTTGTATACGCAAGATGTTTACGAGTTCAGGCCCTTCTCGGAGGAAGTAACAGCCCTACGTCTTGGAGCCCGGAGGCGGTCGATCAGATTATATGCGTATGAGTTACGAAGTGCGAACCCTTTACACCGAGGAGGGGGTGGCTTATATAGAGTTCGCTGGACCCCTCCAAGCCTCGATTATGTAGGGATTAAGGTACATTAAGAGAGGGAGTTCTTGGTAACGTCCCACATAAAGTGCTATGATGACCATAAAGCCACTTAATGACCGACCGCTTATGCGTGCAGATCGATCAGTAGATCTTCTGGCGGTCGAGTGGTTGGCTGGCGGTCGAGTGTTTTCAGGTCCGTCGAGTGGAATCCTTCCAGGTCGACTGAAAGGTGTTTTCTTCAAGAGATGTCCTTGGGGAGGGTATCTTGTACAGGTCCATGATTCTACCCTAGGTACATGATTTCATCAGTAGCGTCGCGTGATACGTCTCCAACGTATCTATAATTTTTTATTGTTCCATGCTATTATATTATCTTTTTTGGATGTTTAATGGGCTTTATTATACACTTTTATACTATTTTTCGGACTAACCTATTAACCAAAGGCCCAGTGCAAATTGTTGTTTTTTTGCCTATTGTAGTGTTTCGCAGAAAAGGAATATCAAACGGAATGAAACCTTCGAGAGAGTGATTTTTGGAACAAACGTGATCCAGAGGACTTAGAGTGGACGCCAAGAAAGAAACGAGGAGGCCACGAGGCAGGGAGGCGCCCGCCCCCGGCGCGCCCCCACCCTCGTCGGCCCCTCGCGGCTCCACCGACCTACTTCTTCCTCCTATATATACCCATATACCCGAAAACATCCAGAGCACCACGAAACCCTATTTCCACCGCCAAGAATCCTTCTCAGACTGCGTGAGATCCCATCTTGGGGCCTTTTTCCTCCGCTCACGGGGGGGATCGATCACGGAGGGCTTCTACATCAACACCATAGCCTCTCCAATGATGTGTGAGTAGTTTACCACAGACCTTCGGGTCCATAGTTATTAGCTAGATGGCTTCTTCTCTCTCTTTGGATCTCAATACAAAGTTCTCCTCGATCTTCTTGGAGATCTATTCGATATAACTCTTTTTGCGGTGTGTTTGTCGAGATTCGATGAATTGTGGGTTTATGATCAAGATTATCTATAAACAATATTTGAATCTTCTCTGAATTCTTTTATGTATGATTTGTTATCATTGCAAGTCTCTTCGAATTATCATTTTAGTTTGGCCTACTAGATTGATCTTTCTTGCAATGGGAGAAGTGCTTAGTTTTGGGTTCAATCTTGCGGTGTCCTTTCCCAGTGACAGCAGGGGAAGCAAGGCACGTATTGTATTGTTGCCATCGAGGATAAAAAGATGGGGTTTATATCATATTGCTTGAGTTTATCCCTCTACATCATGTCATCCTGCCTAATGCGTTACTCCGTTCTTATGAACTTAATGCTCTAGATGCATGCTGGATAGCGGTTGATGTGTGGAGTAATGGTAGTAGATGCAGAATCATTTCGGTCTACTTGTCGCGGACGTGATGCCTATATACATGATTATGCCTAGATATTCTCATAATTATGCACTTTTCTATCAATTGCTCAACAGTAATTTGTTCACCCACCGTAATACTTATGCTATCTTGAGAGAAGCCACTAGTGAAACTTATGGCCCCCGGGTCTATCTTCCATCATATAAGTTTCCAATCTATTTTTATTTTGCAATCTTTACTTTCAATCTATATTATAAAAATACTAAAAAATATTTATCTTATTATCTCTATCAGATCTCACTTTTGCAAGTGGTCGTGAAGGGATTGACAACCCCTTTATCGTGTTGGTTGCAAGGTTCTTATTTGTTTGTGTAGGTACGAGGCGACTTGTGTGTAGTCTCTTACTGGATTGATACCTTGGTTCTCAAAAACTGAGGGAAATACTTACACTACTTTGCTGCATCACCCTTTCCTCTTCAAGGGAAAAACCAACGCGGTGCTCAAGAAGTAGCATCGCGGCACGCGGTCCACTCCGTTGTCCCGCCCGTCAACTTTTTTACGTGGTATGCATCGCGCCGCCTCCCTAGGCGCGGGAACGCCACCATCCACGCCGGTCCTCGTCACGTTGTCGGGTTCTTCCTCGCCTACTTCAAGCACCGTCGCCGCGCTTCTAACCTAGCCGCCGCCGCCGCTCTTCCCGGTCCACGGCGACTACCTCCACACCGGCCATCCCGACTCGACATCGACCACGGCGTCCCTCGCACGGCTACCTCAACAACGGCTACACCACCCTACGCTCTCGGCTGCATCAACATTAGCACAAAGGGCTACCACCTTGCTTGAGCAAACTCGTCGGTTTTCACTCCAGACACGACTTTCGTGATGCATCGACCATTACGACTATGGGGGGTGTCCGTCGGCTTACCTTCAGATTCTTCTCCAGCCTCACCGTCTGCATCGCTACCATTGTGACTGCGAGGGGGGGTGGTTTGTTGAGTATCGTGATTATTAGGAAAGCTAGGATAGCGTAGGATATTATTCTACCTTGCCTTGTACACTCAGATGATTATGTACTCCTATATATATACCCACGAGGCTCAACAAGGACGACAACACAGACTGTTGGACCTCTTCGATGTTGCAATCAGTACTTTTGTTGGTAGTGAACTATAAAAAATACATGATATATGCAATATGAATCGATGATGCTCGGTGCGTAGGCAACAAATCCTTCTGCATGAGAAAGTTAGTATTGCATCTTGTTCAACTGCTAATCCAAGGCATTATTTGACATCGAAAAACCTTCAAAACATGAAGATCACGTCGCCTTCAGAATCAGTTGACGCAACAACCGATTTAATGTGACAATCAATAAATAAAAAGAAAAAGGAGCATACCGTGGGATGAGGAAGTGGGAGGATGGGGCCTTCCCATGAGGATGTGCCTGGGAATCAACGACCTTGGCCCGGAAGAAGGGCCCTTGGCCGCAGACGAGGAGTGGGGAGGAGAGCGAATTTGCACGGTGGCGGCCTGGGGGAGATGGTAGTTGAGCATGTCAGTGGCAGCATGCACCAAGTCTCCAACCTTTAAATCCTAGCCGCCGAGACCTATGAACCTGGGGGCCACTGGACGCCGTATGGGGAAGCACCACCGCTTGCAGTAGCTGCTCCTCTCCTCCACTCATCAACGACGAGAAAAAGGCGTCCCCGAGGGACCTAAGACTGGTCACAATGGTCAAGAACATAACCTAGTAACGTACACATTTCCCTAGACTATGTTACTATCTTCATAGTGGGTAGGAACATCTATATAGTGTCATGCCACGATGTATTTATTAGGTTATAGACTCATTGTTTCTTGGAGTGTGTGATGTTCCGGTAACTTAGCTAGTTACCACAAGCACCTCTCTCTTCATTAAATATATGCCACATAAGCAAAGTTATATTAGAGTGTGTGATGTTACTCCTAAGTTCCTCCCTATTGTGACCAGCCTAAGCACCATCAGTCGTCAGTGACTTGTGACAGAGGAGGAGGCCGGCGAAGGAGTTGGAACAATGGAGGAGGTGGCCATTGGCACGGGGCAGAGGAGGCGGGTGGGAACTGGGAAGAGCCGAAAAAGAAGGACGGAGATTGTGGCGGCAGTCGTAGAAGAGGAGAGGAGACGGAGGCGACGACAGTGAGAGGGGAGGAACGGTGTCATGGGAACAGGCATGGGCCCCACCGCTCGGTCCCCGGCCCGCACAGCTGCGGACGCCTCCCGCACCGGCGGCAGCCTAGAGGGGCCTCCAAGCCGATGCGCGATCCGACGCGGGTAAAAGGGATGGCCCTGAGGAACGGCGACCCGGCGAGCCCGTCTGTCGATAGCTGGCCGGCACTGGCGGCTCCCTCCGTCGTCGTCATTTGGGTAGAGACGCGTCCCGGTTTACGCGATCATCGGCCATGACGAGCGGGACGGACGGGACGGTGGGATTCGATCCGATCCAATTAGATTAGAGCACTCGCCGCGCATGCTATGCTCCGCCGCAGCAGCCTCACGCTTGAGCTGATCCGGGCAGAGATGGGCGAAGCAGCTCCGGGCCAAGGTGGAGAGGAGGCGCCGGACGGCTGTGAAGGAAACGAGACGTAGACGTTTCCCTTCTCATTTCTTGTTTCTCACATTAACGCGTTTTCCCCCTGGCACACTAAAATCTAGTGGACACAACCAGCGCTCGCGTTTACCATTGTGTTTGATGTGATACAAAAGAGTGCAGAGTTCAATCAGAGAAAGAATTGCTTTGCGCGTACAAATTTGATGAAAGACTGATGTGCTAAACTTTCAACCATTCTGATTGGTCGCTGAGATAACCATTTTTTATCTTTTTTTACATGTGCGAAAGTGATCCTTATTTCCCTTTTTGTTTTAAGTTTTTAACGTGAGAAATTTCATACTTTTGGAGTGGAGCTACGGAAATATATATTACGAATTTCTCAAAAAATCCGCATACATTTTTCTGGATGTTTTATTTGAGCAGGAACCTGCCGCTCCCTTATGAAAGTTTTGGATTTGGGCCATCTTTTTTCATGATCATTAAGAAATTATTGCGTACTTCATCATTTACTAGTGGCTAACACGCGCCTTGCTGCGTCGTTTTTCATAGTAGGGTATTTATTTTCCTCGCTTGTATTGTAGATGTTTGGCGTTGCTTGTTCTCTTCGGTTTATTGGGCTTTGTGTACGAAAGTGCGTAGGAGCAACTGCGGGCTACCTCCCTTGATATCTCACCATTCAATATGCATAGGGATTTGCACCGCTATATTAGCATGCTTGCATTCTTTGGTCATAGTTCATTCTATGTTTTCTTGTATAAGTAGTATAAGGAGTTACTGTCCCTCTCCTGGCCCACTCATCCCCATCCTCTCGTGCAAACCCCCAACAACCAACAACGACTCATTAACTTGTGAAACACATGCATGTAGATATTGTTGATCTCGGAGTTTTGAATCATGCAACACATCTAATGTTTAGTTTGTCTCGAGTTCTTTTAATGCAATATTATTTGTACTCTAAAAATATCCTTCACAAGTTTCTGTTTTCGTACCAGTTTTAAAATTGTCATATCATTTCAAATTTGAAAATAATTTATGTTTAATGCTTTTGAATAATTTCCAAGGTTTAGGAAATGTGAAATCAGATATATTTCCATTAAGTTATGTCTCTTCTACAAACTGAGAATCTTGTCATGTGATAATTAAAGTAAAAACTGGATTTCATGATTTTTAAAATTTCAAATAAAAAAGAATGATAATTCCAGTATTGTAATTCTTGGAAAATTCATGGTACAAATTCCATGAAATGACGTCTTTCATTTTTTATTTCTAGTGAAATGTGAGAACTCAATGATAATAATTCTAGAAAATTTACTTACACTAATCTCAGGACTTTTTTGCCATAGTATATTTTACTGACGTTGCCGGCTGATTTATTAGTGCAGCTGTATGTAACCGTTTATCTTCGTGATCCAGCAAAGATGAATTAACCCTAATTACATTGCATACTGCCGTTTGGTTTCATTTATTAAACCGTGGCATAACTGTGAGCTTCGATACATTTATTACGTAGTAACTATATGGCATCCTTTCTCTGCCAACACGCATGAATTAACCATGTGTGGACACAAAGTCAATGCACATTTACTTTTGGCATTCCATTAACAATTCAAAAAGCAACCCACCTTTACTTCTCTACAATGTCATGTGAGTATTAAATTTGTATTGTTTCAGTAGGGAAACTAAAAAGGATTTCGATCCGCATTCCAATGGACATCGATTGTGGTTCAGATTATGGGGAGGTGCGCCTCCATGTGCTCTTCGTCCGCCTCCGCTTTGTGCACTACTCCCTCCGCCTGGAAATACTTGTCTTAGGAATGGTTGTATCTAGACTTATTTTAGTTATAGATACATCCATTTTCAACCATTTCTAAGACAAGTATTTCCGGACGGAGGGAGTACTATAATATGATGACTATACAGAATAATCTAACCACGTTTTTTCCATCATAGTCTGTGCCACCAAATCACAAACTATGCTTCTTAATTTAATTTATCTTCGGAGATTGAATGATTTGAAGCTATTGTTTTTTTAGAAAAGAAAGATGACCCCCGGTCTCTGCATCTGAACGATGCATGCAGCCACTTTATTAATTATTCACACAAGACCGTACAAAGTCATACAACAGTAAGACTAAAGCCATCATCTAGGCAACATCTCTCGCTACTCCTAACCAGTTGATGAAGGGGCACTGATAGTCTGGGTCTAATACCAAACAGACCTCGCATCCAAACCTAACATCTAAGACCTGAGGTCCCAACCAGGACGTCTGTCGGGCATGGGGCACCCACCAGTCCGACGCACTCCTCAACCAGGACGCCTGCCGAGTATGAGGCCGCCGCAGCCACCTGCCACCAATCCATCTTCAGTGTTGTATTGCTGCATTAACCTTGCTCGGTCTCGCTGCCGTCGATGCCACCACGGCGCCAGACAGCTCCACCGCCCTGCGCTCGTCCATCCAGCCGCATCAGTCGTCGATATGCAGCTGCACCATGCCGCCAATACTCGTCGTCATCGACGCGGTAGATACAACGCTGCTCCTCCTGCCAACCTCCACACTGTCGCCGCTGTTGGAGCTATGCGGAGTCCACCACCCCTAGCACATCTCCCCGAACCACTGAGCCTCCCAAGACGGCGCCTCCATGGAGGTTACGACGTGCAAGACGCCGCCGCCGCCCAATCCAATCTGAATTTAGGACTTTCGTCCGGGAGGTATTCAGAGGTGGATAGGAGGGACCTCGGCTTTGCCTCCGGGAAGGGTAACGACGTTTGAGGGACGTTGCCGATGCCGGGCCGGTCCAGCCGACCAAAGTTTCCTCCGGGTCCCCATCCAATACCACCAACCTTCGTCTGCTCCGGATCCGGCAGCGAGCCAAGAACCGAAACTTAAATAGATGAGATTGCGGGTAGATAAGACATCCGTGGTAGATATCCAGGCATCGAATCAGACGATCCGACGCAGCCAGCGGCGAAGACCACCACCCCGCGCCGGCCGACCGTGTCTAGTATCAGATCGAGATTCGATCTAAACCCGGCGGCACCCGCACCTCCTGCCGCGTAGCCATCACCACACCACGCGATGGGATCTCACCGCCGCCACCGCACCGCGCACAACGTCGACAAGGGAAGCCCAGCCGCCGCGCCACCAGACCCCATGCAAACCCAACGGCTCCTTGCAATCCAGCTGTCCCGCGCCGGTGGAGATGCTTCAAGGGGAAGAAATCCCGCCGCCGCCCTGCCGGCCAGGCTTTGCCTGGTGGCGCTGTGGACGGCAGCGAGGAGGGTGGGAGGCGGGAGGGCTTGAGGGGGAGGCGACTAGGGTCCCCCCCCCCCCCACCCCCCGGGGTCGCCCACGGGGGCGGCGCGAGGGGGACGAGGGGGCTATGGTCCAAGAAAGTACATTGTAGACGTTGTGATGATCTTGAAGCTATTGTGCAGTTCGATGAAACACAATGGCATCATTCATTAAAGATGAGGAGGAGCGACAAAAAAATCATGCCCCCATAGCCACCACCGCCCACGAAATCAATAGAGGAGCGAGAGAACAAATGCTACCAACGACAAAAGTAGCGTAAAAAAAGGCCCTCGGTGCTGCCGCGAGTCAACTGAGCAGGCCAGTGTACATTTGACAAACGAAACAAAGCCTCAAAACCAGGCCAACAACCGACATCATACCTGGGAGCTTATAAACTGTACTGATATGCTTCCAAGGTGGCTGACCATAGCCATATATAAACACTTCCAATGAGGCAATACCATAGGCATATAACCATCAAATTTTGCCAGTGTATGCATTATAACAAGCATGCGAAATCATTTCATGCCAATAGCCCTTGTCACTGTGAAAGAAAGATAAATATGTAATGCACGAGTATCAGATAACAAGGACTCCCAGAATATTGCACATAAATGGTCCGTAATATTGGACTTATGAAACTCGCTATATCAAATAGCTCGACTATCCGAGAAATGAGATATGTCAGTACTGCACGTGCAAGGGGACATCACAGTTTACATAAAATAAAAATAAAAATAATCCGTCAACCAATATCAAAACATCCTATATAATCAGGACTGGAGGATAAGCAAGAGCTAATTCATTGTGATGGTATAGCAATCTGACTTTTTCATGGTTGAAGCTACTAATTACTAAGCTCCTTCTAGTCTAGGAAAAATCTGAGATTTCTTTTTTGGACTACTAAATACTAAAATTTCTCATGTTTAGTACCATACTTAACGTAGGGCCAGTTCTTTTGAGGTGCAGCTTATGCATAAGCTGCGATGGGAATAAGCCTCACAGAAGCTGCCGTGGAAATAAGCCCATGGGAATAAGCCATCCAGTTCTTTTGTCTGAGCTTATGTTCCGAGTTCTCCGTTGAAAAGTCTACAATACCCCTAAAATGTAATTGTATGACATTTAACTGCATTTTCTGTACATTGTAGCAGCAACTTGGACAACTTCTTTCATACTCTCTTGCACTTGCAAAAAATGCTAGCAGGACCAAACCAAACAACAATCAAAATGCTAGTGCTTGCATACAAATTTCTGAATGCATTCACTAGCAACATTCATCCTTTTTTTTACAGGAAGTAGAAACTTGGACATGACCAAAAACTAGGTGCACATGAGCAATGCACTTCCTGATCAATGCAATACTTGTAGTACTCTACTGCAAAAAATAGACAACAAACAGCCTCATATTAACAGCAAATAGACATCTACTCATCTTCCAGTAGATAAAATTATTCACAAATAGTCAGCAATATGATACAGAAAATGGATCATTCAATTTGACATCTCAATTTGATATGCAGAAATTCAAATCTCAATGTACAATTTGATTGTGAGACAAAAAAGGTCTTGTAGGCAATAGCCCGAACACCTTGTGGGCGAAATCGCCAACACCGGAGCTCACTCAGCGGCCGGCCGATGCGGGCTTGACGGCCAGTAGCGGGACGAGTCGCAGCTCCTGCTCGGGCTCAGGCCACCTGCGCCGCCGCCTCGGAGCTCGTTGGTGTGCAGCGGTGGATCGATTGCAATAGTGGAGTGGCCGGGATGGAGCCGAGCAGAGGAAGGAGGGAGAGGAGCGCGGCTACCCAGCACCGCCGGCATCCATGTTGTCGGCGGTGAGGTACGCGGCGTCAGCGGCGGCCGGAGGCGGCTTCGGGGGCGGCGGCGGCGGGGAAACCCTAGCTCTCCTCTTCTGTCGCAGGACGGGATGCAGGAGTCGAGCGCTGCCTTTTTTTGTTCTTTTTCTTCGGGGCTGGTCGTCCGGGTTGCTGGCGGTGGCATTTGCTCCGTAAATTCTTGCAGCTGGGAGGGCAAGGAGATGTACCCCTTCGTTTCTTAAGTGATCGCTGCGGGAAGCTGCGGGAAGCTGCCCTCCCCCCAGCTTTTTTCCATCGTGAAGGAAGTGGCTGTGGAAATAAGCTGAGCCCACCAGCCCAAAACGAGTTCTTTTCAGCTTCTGGCTTATTTTGACAATAAGCTGCCAGAAGCTGCAAAAGAACTGGCCCGTAGAACGTATACCTATACGGTAAACCCACTAAAGAATTAACATACATGATGGAATGAGGAGATCACATACCCCTATATCTCAAAAAAAGTAGATCTTTTGGAAAGCAAATTGAAATATATCGTTTGCAAATTTGCCAGCATCCCCTCGGTTATTTTGACATGGAATCGAAACACAGTTGACATGATATCTGTGAATATTAGCAGACATACTAACTAATTCGTTAAAAAAATGTTTCCAACAACCAAGTAAAATAGTTTGTCATCAAATTTGTTATTTGAAAATGCAATGCCAGATATGCCACTTCTAAAATTCTTTGCGGACTGCACTAAATACTAAAAATTAAGATTTTAAAAGCTATGAAATCTGGAGATGCTCAAAGCATGACAATGATCATACATCAGCAATATTAAGTGGGATCCAACATAGCCAGAAAAATAAACACAAGTGTGGTTACTGAAAAGCCTGGCAGGTTGTACAAATCCTACGATACATATACATGATCAATGCCATAAAATTGTATAAATAAAAGCATAAGTTTGTGGAAAGAATAGAACAGCAAATTTGTTAATCAAAACTTATGGTAGGTTGAAGGAATCTTCATAACCATAAAATTCACTTAGGAATATTTTTCGTCCCAAAATAAGTGACTCAACTTTATACTAACTTTGTACTAAAGTTAGTATGATGTTAAGTCACTTATTTTGGGACGGAGGGAGTAATTCACAACAACCGAAGAATGAAGCACTTCTATGACTTTTCGGAGGCCTTATTAACTAAAAATAAGCACAGTATATACTGTATTAGTAGAAGACTGGAAAAATGAATAATTCCAAGATAACATAAAAAGTACATTCTAGGTTCTAAGGTATACTGGTATAGCAGTCAGCATTAACATTCGAACATTTAGTTTCCCGACAATTTTTACTTACATGTATTATGATGAGTACACATCAAACTTGAAAAGGCACTTTATCCGAACCAAATATTCGTGTGACTGCACAAGAACAGTGGTCGCACAAGTACAGTGAAAACACGCACTTCCCTCCGCAACCACTTTAGCACAATGCCCACAATGCACACAAGCCGGCGCCCAATTTACCGACATTCGTTGCAGCCGGGCACTCTCAAACCCGTGTAGCAACGGCATCCCCAAAATAACAACAGAAAAGCTAAAGCCAAAGGAGAAAAAGGGTGTCCCTGCAGGACACAGAAAAGAACACTCAAGCATCCCCAATGTCTAAGCCACAGGATATGTCGATCACTACAAGAAATATGTCAACTAGTGACCTTCTCTTAGTGACCCTAGCTGAATTGGTCGTAAATCCACGGTCATTTCGCTTGGAAGGGCTCAAACCCTGAATTGCCTTACACGAAATGGTCATAAAGGCATAAGAGTGGTCCATGACCTTATTTCTACCTGATTACGACCAATATAAATGGTCATGAGGTTGTGAACGTGGATGCATTAGTACTTATTGCTATGACTAGGCGCCACCTCATCGGGCTTTTGCCTATGTGTCATGTCCATGTGGCAGTTTTTGCCCTAGGTTGTGAAGCAACCTATATTTCTGTCATTCCCAAAATTCCCAAAAAATATCTCATAAATTCTTTGGGTCATATCTTCATCAAATATATAAAAAACCTTCCTTGCCTAGTTCATAAATAATTCAAAAATATTCATTTTCCTATTCTGTTCAAAAAAACACTTTGTGAAGGAAGTACCACTTTGGCATGTCCAAATGGTATCCATTTTCTACAGTGCTTTCCTATGACCAAATAACCATCCTCCACCAAATGCCAGCTCAATCCATTCATTATTTTGAGCTCAGCTTCAACATTCGTATTTATGTCCAGTGTGGTACTTTGCAAAGCAAGTACCACCTAGGCTCCTCCTTTTGAGCTAAAAATTTCTGAAGACGGTCTTCTTAGTAACTGATCATCCTCAGCCAAAACTCACGCCCATTAGCCATGTACATTTCCCGTACCGCTAATCAAACACTTGGCTGCTTATTCATGTTTTAGCATCGATCGGTCTCCTCGTGAGAATCTTATGTTGTGATTTTCTTCCTAGAACCTACCTGGGGAGTGCCCAACCCACTAGACATGCCTAGGCCACCCAGAACACATGACAACGCCAGGGTCACACGGTGACCACGCGGCGGGCATGCGAGTTTACGCGCTCTAGAGTTGGGGCCATCGGCGACCGTCCAAACCTCAATGTATCGCCACCAAACCATGTATTTATGATTAAATAGGTACTTGTGTAACTAGAAATGATTTTTGGAAAAAATAAATAGCAAACTATGAGGCAGCTGCAGTTCAAATTTGACCCGCTTCCTACTGAATCGATGGAATTTTGTCTTTTCCACCAGAGGTGGATCAAAACTTTTGACACCCAAACATTTTGTCAATTGTGCATTAAATATGTCCTAGTATTTTAGAAAATTGATTTGGTCCAATTTTGCAACAAATATATAGTAGGTCCTTCACAAAAAAAACTCATTTCAGGCACTCGGAAAATGGAAAATGAATTTTCCGTGCAAAGAAAATGAAAACTCCCTTAGGCAACATTGTTTGGAATTCCAAGATGCACCCTTGAGCACAATATGAGATCATTTGAACAAACTATGTCATGAATGTGGCCATAAGATTGATCATTTGGCTTGAAAGCCCTGAATCTTCACGCATGATAGCTCATTTATGAGAACACTTTTTAAAAATAATTTCCGTATTACAAGTTTATTATTTTTCCTGGAAACTTGGTCACATATAATGACACAATGCGAAGGTTTTGCAGTTTTTTTATTTTTTTTGAATTTTTTATGCTCGTTTCAAAATGCGGTCAAAACGGCGGGCTTGACCGTTCCTAGCTAGTGGTTGAATCTTGGAAAACTTTTGATGTTTTTCTGATTAAATAGATACTTATGTACCTAGAAATAATTTTTGGAAAAAATAAAGATCAAACTATGAGGCAGCTGCAGTTCAAATTTGACCCGCTTCCTACTGAATCGGTGGGAATTTGTCTTTTTCACCAGAGGTGGATCAAAACTTTTGACACCCAACCATTTTGTTAATTGTGCATTAAATATGGCCTAGTATTTTAGAAAATTGATTTGGTCCAACTTTGCAACAAATATATGGTAGGTCCTTCACAAAAAAAACTCATTTCAGGCACTCGGAAAATGGAAAATGAATTTTCCGTGCAAAGAAAATGAAAACTCCCTTAGGCAACATTGTTTGAAATTCCAATATGCACCCTTGTGGACAATATGAGATCATTTGAACAAACTATGCCATGAATGTGGCCATAAGATTGATCATTTGGCTTGAAAGCCCTGAATCTTCACGCATGATAGCTCATTTAAAGAACACTTTTTTAAAATAATTACCGTATTACAACTTTATTATTTTTCCTGGAAACTTGGTCACATATAATGACACAATGCTAAGGTTTTCTAATTTTTTGATTTTTTTTGAATTTTTTATGCCCGTTCCAAAATGCGGTCAAAACGACGGGCTTGACCATTCCTAGCTAGTGGTTGAATCTTGAAAAACTTTTGATGTTTTTCTGATTAAATAGATACTTATGAACCTATAAATGATTTTTGGAAAAAAATAAAGAGCAAACTATGAGGCAGCTGCAGTTCAAATTTGACCCGCTTCCTGCTGAATCAGCGGAAATTTGTCTTTTTTACCAGAGGTGGATCGAATCTTTTGGCACCCAACCATTTTGTCCATTGTGCATTAAATATGTCCTAGTATTTTAGAAAATTAATTTGGTCCAAATTTGTAACAAATATATGATAGGTCCTTCACAAAAGAATTCATTTTGGACACGCAAAAATGAAAAAATGATTTAAAAAACTCATTTCTCATAACTCTATAAAAAAATATTTGTCTTATTTCAATTTGTGATTATTCCTGAAAACTAGAAGTTTTTTAAAAAAAAATTCAGGTCATAATAAAATAGCTAACATGATTTAGCATCTTACTTTTAGTCAATTACGACCAATTTAAATGGTCAAAATTGTTGGGGAACGTAGCAGAAATTCAAAATTTTCTACGTGTAACCAAGCTCCATCTATGGACAAACCAGCAACGAGGGGAAGGAGAGTGCATCTACATACCCTTGTAGATCGCTAAGCGGAAGCGTTCAAGTGAACGGGGTTGATGGAGTCGTACTCGTCGTGATTCAAATCACCGATGATCCTAGTGCCGAATCAGACGATACCTCCGCGTTCAACACACGTACAACCCGGTGGCGTCTCCCATGCCTTGATCCACCAAGGAGAGAGGGAGAGGTTGAGGAAGACTCCATCCAGCAGCGGACAATGGCGTGGTGGTGGTGGAGGGCGTGGCAATCTGCAGGCTTCGCCAAGCACCTGCAGGAGAGGAGGAGGTGTCACGGGAGGGAGGGAGGTGCCAGGGACTCAGGTGTGGCTTCCCCTCCCTCCCCTCCACTATATATAGGTGCAAAAGAGGGGGGGGGGAGGGCGCAGCCATGCCCCTTCCTCCAAGGAAGGGGTGCGGCCAAGAGGGGGGGAGGAGTCCATCCTCCCCAAGGCACCTCGGAGGTGCCTTCCCCCCTTTGGACAATTCCCTCCCCAAGTCTCCTTGGCGCATGGGCCTCTTGGGGCTGGTGCCCTTGGCCCATATGGGCCAAGGCGCACCCCCTACAGCCCATGTGGCCCCCCGGGGCAGGTGGACCCCCCCCGGTGGACCCCCGGACCCCTTTCGGCACTCCCGGTACAATACCGATAATGCGCGAAACTTTTCCGGCGACCAAAATAAGACTTCCTATATATAAATCTTTACCTCCGGACCATTCCGGAACTCCTCGTGACGTCCGGGATCTCATCCGGACTCGAACAACATTCGGTAACCACATACAAACTTCCTTTATAACCCTAGCGTCATCGAACCTTAAGTGTGTAGACCCTACGGGTTCGGGAACCATGCGAACATGACCAGAGGCGTTCTCGATCAATAACCAACAGCGGGATCTGGATACCCATGTTGGCTCCCACATGTTCCACGATGATCTCATCGGATGAACCACGATGTCAAGGACTCAATCAATCCCGTATACAATTCCCTTTGTCTAGCGGCATTGTACTTGCCCGAGATTCGATCGTTGGTATCCCGATACCTTGTTCAATCTCGTTACCGGCAAGTCTCTTTACTCGTCCCGTAATAAATCATCCCGTGATCAACCCCTTGGTCACATTGTGCACATTATGATGATGTCCTACCGAGTGGGCCCAGAGATACCTCTCCATCACACGAATTGACAAATCCCAGTCTCGATTCGTGCCAACCCAACAGACACTTTCGGAGATACCTGTAATGCACCTTTATAGCCACCCGATTACGTTGTGGCGTTTGGTACACCCAAAGCATTCCTACAAGATCCGGGAGTTGCACAATCTCATGGTCTAAGGAAATGATACTTGACATTTAGAAAAACTTTAGCATACGAACTACACGATCTGTGCTAGGCTTAGGATTGGGTCTTGTCGATCACATCATTCTCCTAATGATGTGATCCCGTTATCAATGACATCCAATGTCCATGGTCGTGAAACCGTAACCATCTATTGATTAACGAGCTAGTCAACTAGAGGCTTACTAGGGACATGGTGTTGTCTATGTACCCACACATGTATCTGAGTTTCCTATCAATACAATTATAGCATGGATAATAAACGATTATCATGAACAAGGAAATATAATAATAACTAATTTATTATTGCCTCTAGGGCATATTTCCAACAGTCTCCCACTTGCACTAGAGTCAATAATCTAGTTCACATCGCCATGTGATTAACACTCACAGGTCACATCGCCATATGACCAACATCCAAAGAGTTTACTAGTTCACATCATCATGTGATTAAGACTCAATGAGTTACGGGGTTTGATCATGTTTTGCTTGTGAGAGAGGTTTTAGTCAACGGATCTGAACCTTTCGGATCCGTGTGCTTTGCAAATTTCTAGGTCATATTATAAATGTCGCTTCCACGCTCCATTTGAAACTATTCCAAATGGTTGCTCCACTATACGTATCCGGTTTGCTATTCAGAGTCATTCGGATAGGTGTCAGCTTGCATCGACGTAACCCTTTACGCCGAACTCTTTATCACCTCCATAATCGAGAAACATGTCCTTATTTACTCCAAGGACAATTTTGACATTGTCCAATGATCCCCATTCCTGGATCATTCTTGTACCCTCGACCGACTCATGGCAAGGCACACTTCCTAAGTGGTACACATCATAGCATACTATAGAGCCTACGTCTAAAGCATAGGGATGACCTTCGTCCTTTCTCTCTTTTACGCCGTGGTCGAGCTTTAAGTCTTAACTTCATACCTTACATCTCGTGCAAGAACTCCTTCTTTGGTCGATCCATCTTGAACACCTTCAAGATCATGTCAAGGTATGTGCTCATTTGAAAGTATCATTTAGCATTTTCGATCTGTTCTCATAGATCTTGATGCTCAATGTTTAAGCAGCTTAATCCAGGTTTTCACTTGAAAACACTTTTCAAATAACCCTATATGCTTTACGTAAAATTCTTCATCATTTACGATCATCAATATGTCAACGACATATACTCATCGAAATTCTATAGTGCTCCCACTCACTTCTTTGGAAATACAAGTTTCTCACAAACTTTGTATAAACCCAAAATCTTTGATCATTTTATCAAAGCGTATATTCCAACTCCGAGATGCTTACTCCGGTCCTTAGAAGGATCGCTGGAGCCAAGATACCTTTAGCATCCTTAGGATCGACAAAAACTTTCTCGATTGTATCACATACAACCTTTCCTTACAAAGCTGGTAAGGAAACTCGTTTTGACATCCATCCGCCAGATTTCATAAATGCAGCTAATGCTAACATGATTCCGACGGACTTAAGCATCGCTACGGATGAGAAAATCTCATCGTAGTCAACTCCTTGAACTTGTGAAAAACTCTTCGCCACAAGTCGAGCTTCATAGACGGTGACATTACCGTCCACGTCCGTCTTCTTCTTAAAGATCCATTTATCTCAATGGCTTGCCGATCAACGGGCAAGTCCACCAAAGTCCATGCTTTGTTATTATACATGGATCCTATCTCGGAGTTCATGGCTTCTAACCATTTGTTGGGATCTGGGCCCACCATTGCTTCTCAATAGCTCGCAGGTTCATTGTTGTCTAGCAACATGACATTCAAGACACGATCACCGTACCACTCCGGCGACGCAGCGTCCTTGTCGCCCCTCGAGGTTCGGTAGTGACTTGATCTCAAGCTGCATGATCACTATCATAAGCTTCTACTTCAATTGATGTAGGTGCCACAGAACTTCCTCGTGCTTGCTACACGCTGGTTGAAGTGATGGTTCAATAACCTCATCAAGTCTCCACCATCCTCCCACTCAATTCTTTCGAGAGAAACTTTTCCTCGAGAAAGGACCCGTTTCTAGAAACAATCCCTATTGCTTTCGGATCTGAATTAGGAGGTATACCCAACCGTTTTGGGTGTCCTATGAAGATGCATTTTATCCGCTTTGGGTTCGAGCTTATCAACTGAAACTTTTTCACATAAGCGTCGCAGCCCCAAACCTTTAAGAAACGACAACTTAGGTTTCTCCAAACCATAGTACAAACGGTGTCGTCTCAACGGAATTACGTGGTGCCCTATTAAAGTGAGTGCGGTTGTCTCTAATGCCTAACCCATGAACGATAGTGGTAATTCGATAAGAGACATCATGGTACGCACCATATCCAATAGGGTGCAACTATGATGTTCGGACACACCATCACACTATGGTGTTCCAGCGGTATTAATTGTGAAACAAATTTCCACGGTGTCTTAATTATGCGTACAAAGCTCGTAACTCAGATACTCATCTCTATGATCATATCATAGACATTTTATCATCTTGTCACAATGATCTTTAACTTCACTCTGAAATTACTTGAACCATTCAATAATTCAGACTTTGTGTTTCATCAAGTAAATATACTCAACATCTACTCGAATCATCTGTGAAGACAGAACATAACGATATTCACTGAATGCCTCAGCACTCATTGGACTGCACACATCAAAATGTGTTACTTCCAACAGGTTGCTACCTTGTTCCATCTTACTGAAACCGAGGCTTTTCAGTCATCTTGCCCATGTGGTATGATTTGCATATCTCAAGTGATTTAAAATCAAGTGAGTCCAAACGATCCATCTGCATGGAGTTTCTTCATGCGTATACACCAATAGACATGGTTTGCATGTCTCAAACTTTTCAAAAGCGAGTGAGTCCAAAGATCCATCAACATGGAGCTTCTTCATGCGTTTTATACCAATATGACTTACATGGCGATTGCCACAAGTGCGTGGTACTATCATTACTATCTTATATCTTTTGGCATGAAAATGTGTATCACTACGATCGAGATTCAATAAACCATTCCTTTTAGGTGCTAGACCATTGAAGGTGTTATTCAAATTAACAGAGTAACCATTATTCTCCTTAAATGAATAAATCAGATTATGCAGACATAATCCAATCATGTCTATGCTCAACGCAAACACCAAATAAAAATTATTTAGGTTTAACACCAATCTCGATGGTAGAGGGAGCGTGCAATGCTTGATCATATCAACCTTGGAAACACTTCCAACACGTATCGTCAGCTCACCTTTAGTTAGTCTTCGTTTATTCCGTAGCTTTTGTTTCGAGTTACTAACACTTAGCAACTGAACCGGTATCTAATACCACAGGTGCTACCAGAGTACTAGTAAAGTACACATTAACATAATGTATATCCAATATACTTCTATCGACCTTGCCGACCTTCTTATCTACCAAGTATCTAGGGTAATTCTGCTCCGATGGCTGTTCCCCTTATTACGTAAGCACTTAGTCTCGGGTTTGGGTTCAACCTTGGGTTTCTTCACTTTGGAGCGACAACTAATTTGCCGCTTCATGAAGTGTCCCTTCTTGCCCTTGCCCTTCTTGAAACTAGTGGTTTCACCAACCATCAACAATTGATGCTCCTTCTTGATTTCTACTTTCGCGGTGTCAAACATCGTGAATACCTCAAGGATCATCATATCTCTCCCTGACATGTTATAGTTCATCACGAAGCTCTAGCAGCTTGGTGGGAATGACTTTGGAGAAACATCACTATCTCATCTGGAAGATCAACTCCCACTCGATTCAAGTGATTGTTGCACTCAGACAATCTGAGCACAAGCTCAATGATTGAGCTTTTCTCCCTTAGTTTGCAGGCTAAGAAAATCGTCGGAGGTCTTATACCTCTTGGCGTGAGCACGAGCCTGAAATCCCAATTTCAGCCCTCGAAACATCTCATATGTTCCGTGACGTTTGAAAAACGTCTTTGGTGCCTCAACTCTAAACCGTTTAACCGAACTATCACGTAGTTATCAAAAGCGTGTATGTCCGATGTTCAGAACATCCACAAAGCGATGTTTGGGGTTCAGCACGATGGCGGTGCATTAAGGACATAAGCTTTCTCGTCCGCATAATCGCCATCATCAACTTTCAACTATATTTTTCTAGGAACATATCTAAGCAGTGGAACTAAAGCGCGAGCTTACGACATAATTTGCAAAGATCTTTTGACTATGTTCAGGATAATTAAGTTCATCTCATGAACTCCCACTCGAATAGACATCCCTCTGGTCATCTAAGGGATTACATGATCCGAGTCAACTAGGCCGTGTCCGATCATCACGTGAGACGGACTAGTCATCATCGGTGAACATCTTCATGTTGATGTATCTACTATACGACTCATGCTCGACCTTTCGGTCTCTTGTGTTCCGAGGCCATGTCTGTACATGCTAGGCACGTCAAGCTAACCTAAGTGTTCTGCGTGTGTAAATTTGGCTTACACCCGTTGTATGTGAACGTAAGAATCTATCACACCCGATCATCACGTGGTGCTTCGAAACGATGAACTTTCGCAACGGTGCACGCTAGGGGAACACCTTCTTGAAATTTTAATGAGGGATCATCTTATTTACTACCGTCGTTCTAAGAAAATAAGATGCATAAACATGATAAACATCACATGCAATCAAATAGTGACATGATATGGCCAATATCATTTTGCTCCTTTTGATCTCCATCTTGAGGCTCCATGATCATCATCGTCACGGCATGACACCATGATCTCCATCATCGTGTCTTCATGAAGTTGTCTCGCCAACTATTACTTCTACTACTATGGCTACCGGTTAGCAATAAAGTAAAGTAATTACATGGCGTTGTATAATGACACGCAGGTCATACAATAAATAAAGACAACTCCTATGGCTCCTGCCGGTTGTCATACTCATCGACATGCAAGTCGTGATTCCTATTACAAGAACATGATCAATCTCATACATCACATATCATTCATCACGTTCTTCTTGGCCATATCACATCACATAGCATACCCTGCAAAAACAAGTTAGACGTCCTCTAATTGTTGTTTGCATGTTTTACGTGGCTGCTATGGGTTTCTAGCAAGAACGTTTCTTACCTACGCAAAACCACAACGTCATATGTCAATTGCTATTATCCTTCATAAGGACTCTTTTCGTCGCATCCGATCTGACTAAAGTGGGAGAGACTGGCACCCGCTAGCCACCTTATGCACCAAGTGCATGTCAGTCGGTGGAACACATCTCACGTGAAATGCGTGTAAGGTCGGTCCGGGCCGCTTCATCCCACAATACCGTCGAAACAAGATTGGATTAGTAACGGCAAGCATATTGAACAAAATCAACGCCCACAACTACTTTGTGTTCTACTCATGCAAAGAATCTACGCAATAGACCTAGCTCATGATGCCACTGTTGGGGAACGTTGCAGAAAATTAAAAAATTTCCTACGGTTTCACCAAGATCCATCTATGAGTTCATCTAGCAACGAGTCATGGAGAGTGCATCTACATACCCTTGTAGATCGCTAAGTGGAAGCGTTCAAGTGAACGGGGTTGATGGAGTCGTACTCGTCGTGATTCAAATCACCGATGATCCTAGTGTCGAACGGACGGCACCTCCGCGTTCAACACACGCGTACAGCCGGTGGCGTCTCCCATGCCTTGATCCAGCAAGGAGAGAGAGGAGAGGTTGAGGAAGACTCCATCCAGCAGCAGCTCACCCGGCGTGGTGGTGGTGGAGGGCGTGGCAATCTGCAGGCTTCGCCAAGCACCTGCAGGAGAGGAGGAGGTGTCACGGGAGGAGGGAGGTGCCAGGACTCAGGTGTGGCTTCCCTCCCTCCCTCCACTATATATAGGTGCAAAAGAGGGGAGGGCGCAGCCTTGCCCCTTCCTCCAAGGAAGGGTGCGGCCAAGAGGGAGGAGTCCATCCTCCCAAGGCACCCTCAGGTGCCTTCCCCCATTTGGACTCTTCCCTCCCCAAGTCTCCTTGGCGCATGGGCCTCTTGGGGCTGTTGCCCTTGGCCCATATGGGCCAAGGCGCACCCCCTACAGCCCATGTGGCCCCCCGGGGCAGGTGGACCCCCGGACCCCTTTCGGCACTCCCGGTACAATACCGATAATGCTGAAACTTTTCCGCGACCAAAATAAGACTTCCTATATACAAATCTTTACCTCCGGACCATTCCGAACTCCTCGTGACGTCCGGGATCTCATCCGGACTCCGAACAACATTCGGTAACCACATACAAACTTCTTTTGTAACCCTAAGCGTCCATCGAACCTTAAGTGTGTAGACCCTACGGGTTCGGGAACCATCTGGAACATGACCGAGACGTTCTCCGGTCAATAACCAACAGCGGGATCTAGATACCCATGTTGGCTCCCACATGTTCCACGATGATCTCATCGGATGAACCACGATGTCAAGGACTCAATCAATCCCGTATACAATTCCCTTTGTCTAGCGGCATTGTACTTGCCCGAGATTCGATCGTCGGTATCCCGTTACCTTGTTCAATCTCGTTACCGGCAAGTCTCTTTACTTGTCCCGTAACACATCATCCCGTGATCAACCCATTGGTCACATTGTGCACATTATGATGATGTCCTACCGAGTGGGCCCAGAGATACCTCTCCATCACACGGAGTGACAAATCCCAGTCTCGATTCGTACAACCCAATGCAGACAATTTCGGAGATACCTGTAATGCACCTTTATAGCCACCCAGTTACGTTGTGACGTTTGGTACACCCAAAGCATTCCTACGGTATCTGAGAGTTGCACAATCTCATGGTCTAAGGAAATGATACTTGACATTTAGAAAAAACTTTAGCATACGAACTACACGATCTGTGCTAGGCTTAGGATTGGGTCTTGTCCATCACATCATTCTCCTAATGATGTGATCCCGTTATCAATGACATCCAATGTCCATGGTCAGGAACCGTAACCATCTATTGATTAACGAGCTAGTCAACTAGAGGCTTATTAGGGACATGGTGTTGTCTATGTACCCACACATGTATCTGAGTTTTCTATCAATACAATTATAGCATGGATAATAAACGATTATCATGAACAAGGAAATATAATAATAACTAATTTATTATTGTCTCTAGAGCATATTTCCAACAAAAATATCATACCTGTATACTGCGTTCTGATTGGTCCAGAGGCCTCTCACGCGGATCATGGATAAATCACCGTCGGTTTCTCCTGGATCCAACGGCCCGCACCGCACCCACCGCGAGCTACCCCTAAAAAACCCACCGCACATCACTCCTCTCTCTCCCCGCGCAGCGAACCCTAGCACTCTCACCCTCTCAGCTCCGCACACCACTGATCCACCGCCGCCGCCCTCTGGATCTCGACGCGCCGCCACTCCCTCCTTCCAGATCGAGAGAGAGCTCACCGCCGTCCTCCTGCTTTCGCCCCTGCCCTTCCCTCCCCCTTAACCCTGAGGCGGCAACGCGGACGGCCATCGACCTCGCCCACCTAACCCTAGCGAGAGGAGAGCGGCCATGGATCCGTCGAAGCTGGGTGAGCTGCGCTCCTTCGTGGAGGAGTGCAAGAAGGACCCGGAGCTCCTCCCCGACCCCGCCCTCGACGCCAACCTCCCACCACGGGGGTGGGGAAGACGGCCCAGGCGGCGGCGGCGCACGCCGCTCTCTTTTGCTTCACGCTCCTCCTCGCGCTCAGGGTGGACGGCCGCACCGGCTCCTCCTGGTGGTACTCCCTCTCCCTCTCCCTCTCTCTCTCTCTCTTCCCCACTGCTGCTTTCTCTCAATTTCTCTATCTGAATCCCCACTCTCTCTTTGCAGATGGTGTGGATCCGGTGCTGCGTGGAGGAGAAGGAGGCCATGGAGTCCTGCGGCCGCGACGAGGAGGAGGTCGGGGATGAGGAGGGTCGTCCTCCGGGTTCGGTGGGATGTCGGCCTCGGAAACTGTCCTCTCGCGGCTGCCGCCATCGCCACCGCCGACGTCGCCTGCCCAAGGTGAGACCCCAGCGCCCATGCCCTCCCCTCCCTCGCGGTGAATCGATCGACTTCTTCGTCGACGAAAGTTCTGGTGCAGTCGCAGTCGTAGAGATATTGCGCTTGATTCTTGCGACGACGGCGGTGGCGCTGCGTGTCAAACTTCCAGCGTCAAGCCTGGGATTGGCTTCCGCCGCGGTGGCGATTTCTGCACGGGGTTGGTAGCACTGGGCTCCGCGAGTGCACGTGCGCGTGTGCCCCACACCTTCCACCTGCTGCTTGCCTCTTCTCGGAATCCACTAAACCTGCTGCTGCACTTCTTCTCTGAACCTCTTTCTTGCTGCTCGGTGCTACTCCTCTCTCCATCCCCACGCTTGCTTCTTCTTCTCCTAACCTTGCTGCTGATCTTCTCTGAAGTCTGAACCCCCTACTGCTGCTCTCTCTCCCTATCTCTCTCTCTCTCTCTCTCTCTCTCTCTCTCTCTCTCTCTCGGTAATTCAATAGAACTAGTACTGTATAACGATATGATATGTTCAGTTTTAGACTTGTGATGTGTGGTTTTAAATTGCTGATCCGAGAACTGAATCATGGCATATGACTCTCTGTTCTTATGTGTGGTAATTAGTTACACATGTCACTTGTGTTCTGCACTTGTTGAATAAAGGATTTCAATTTGTAGTACTGGTGTTAGCTTTGTTCCTGTGGTATAAATGTTTTCAATTTGTAGTACTTGTGTTAGACGAGCATCATCGCTGATCGTCTAGTCCCCGAGGAGAAACGACATCCGCTGTTTGTGGGCGATTCACTTCACTATATTTACAGCCGATCACCTAGTTGCATTTATTTACTATTGTTGCTATGCCATCGTGATGACACATTCGTTCATGTTGTATTGCTATTGATTTTGTCTCTCTCCTGACGGTATTTGGGCATTGTTATGCAGGAGCCATGGGTTTGACTTCGGCAAAGGGGATCACCCTCACCGTCTCCTTGTTTTGGCCTCCTCGTGTTTCTGCTCGGCGCCGTCGCAGAAAACAAAAAGGTTTGTGTTGTTTATCTGTTATACTATATGAATCATGCACACTGATACACTATGAGGAGACGGTGCACTGTGAGGTTGGTTTTGTTTTTGGATGAACCTGTATATATTTTGTGTACACACCACTGATTCGTATGGTGCACTGTGAGGCTGGAAATTTCCTTTTAAGCTGTGGTGTGTTTGTTCTTGAGAGCTAGTTGTGGAAAATCCCCCTTGCTGTATGGAATCCACTGAAAAAATTCAAAATGGTTCGATATCCCACCACACACTAGTTGGGCCTAGTGATATTGATGAACTGTAGTGTTTCATTGTATTATACCATCTCGTCTGCTTGTATTGTGTCAAGGAAATCAAGGGCTTGTGGAAGAGAGAGGAGGTCTATGGAGAAGATGCTTTCCTCCACCTCCAACCCACCCTGCCTACTACTACATGAATAGGATGCCATGGAAGGTCTTTTTTTCTGTTCGGTCCTGCTTGTGCTTGTATTCAAGCAGCCATGTGTGTATAAAAAAAGGTTTAGTCTGCAGCAGTCACATGATATATCTGTCTACTACACGGTTTGATCATTTATGAAATCGTGCTAGTTGTTTAGTCTCGTCAGTTTAACAAAAAGCGAACAGTATTGCGATGCTTTACTGAATTGTAGATTGTCGCGGATGAATCTAGCTTGTTGGTTTCAGACTGAATTGTAGATGGTAGCGGGATAATCTAGCTTGTTGGTTTCAGACTGAATTGGTTGGATTCATGTGTACTAGTAGCATCTAAACCATGCTGACTAAATCATTAGGCACACTCTACTGCACACACTAGTTAATGTTCTGTCTTTTTGAGAACATTTTGTATCTATTGTCTAGTTCTATCTGGTGATACTCGATTAGGGCCCCATGTGTTTGAACAACTAGTCAAGTAACATGGGTCCCCACTGGTGGTACAGCGTCAAGTTTGGAAGCAGCTGGAGTGAAATGTGAGAAAAGTTGAAAAGCTTACACATTTTCCTGAAATGGTATAGCTTAATTTGTTTTTTAGCTACTGTTGCATTTCTTGAAATGATTTTTATTCTAAGCATTTTTGTCATACTCAATAAGCTAGTTCCTGAATCAAATTTGTTAATGAAATGTTTCTGTAGCATGCTATAGTTAATTAGTTGGCAAGTGTGATGTCCATTCACGCCTCCTCTGTTTTTTTGCAGGTCTAGCAGCACCGCCGCGTCGACGACGAAGGTGGTGACCGCGGCGGTGAGCGGCGCGAGTTGGTGGCTGCGGGACTCGACGGCACGGCTCATATATGTGCTTCCGACTAATCCAACTTCTTTTGGTCTAGCTGGGCATTACTTTGAGTTCATATATGTGCTTGTCACTCCATAGGTTATAGTGATTCCCTCTATTTCCTTATATGTTCTTGTAGTTTGGTTGCTTTCCTGTTCATGCATGTTTGTACAGCTATATATAGTTTTGCTGTGAATCAAAGACGACATGCTTTCCTGTTCACTCCATAGGTCATGTGCTTGTCACTCCATAGGTTATAGTTTTGCTGTGAACCTAGGCGTGCTGTGTGGGGAAGCAAAGCAGCAGCTCACAACTCCGGCCTGCAACTCCAGATGAAGGCACTCCGACGACGCATCATGCTACTCCCTTGGAAGGTTGGCTCCTGGACCGTAATTTTCTCAACTTGTGCTCTGCTTGATACCAGTTCCTTGTATTTCTCTCAACTTGTGCAAATTGCAATATGCAGGGCTTCCTAGTCTGTGGCCTGCCTTCTGGATGGAGCAAGGAGGGGGCATCATCCACACCGTGGAGCTGGTTGAGCCTTAGTGCGAACTGGATAAGTAGGGCATCGTCGGGGACATCTCTCGCTTGTGCCATGGTAAGAACAGAGCGCCACTCTGTCGTGCATGTATTGAAATCCTGAAATGTCAAATACATGTTCGCTCTCAGCTGGGATATTGGATTGTACTTAGTTATGTGACTCGTTCATGTTTGCGCTGCTTGTTAAGTGATTACCTTTACGTACTTGCTACCAAGATGGGATGGTCAATACATGCTTGTTTTGTATCTATTCCGAACAGTTTGCTTGGTCGCCGATGCTTGATGCATGTATAATGTGACTCACACATCATGAAATCTGAATAACTTTGACATAGTTGCTGTTATCTTGCAATCGGGTTGATAGTTGTCATTTTCCTTCCCAAATATATCTCAGTTTCTTTGTTATGAGAATGCTATATGCATGGTTTCTTATTAGATCTCAAATTCTGCAGCTATTTTTCATTGTTAGGAGAATGTTATATGCACGGCTTCACTTGATTATATTCTTAACTTTTCTGATTTATAACTCGCAGATTTTGGCCTTAATTAGTCAAAAGTTGCTGTACAAGGAACTACAGGAGAAGAATCCTAAAGAAAACTTGCACCCAAAATGTGTTTTAGCTCCTTGGAGCTGGACATGTTAATATTTAGCTGTATTTTATATTTCAATACCTGATTTGTACTGCCGTGATTGTAAAGTACCTGCCATGATTTGGTTGTCGTTTGAAAATTTATGTGTTATTGGCTCTGTTTGAATCAAGTTATTGGTTGTTGCACAAATAGAGAATTGACGTGTGGCACCTAAACAACACACCTGGTCCCATTTCACTAGTGGATCCCTTAAATTAGGAAAGAAACAAAAGAAAACTGACAAGTGGGACCTAATTGTATTACCTGGGACCTGGTCCAAAATGGATTGTAAAAAGGCCCAAATAAGAAATGGAAGCAAAAAGGCCGAACGCCTAGAAAATAAAAAGGCTGCAATATTGGGCTTGGCCCATGAACCCAACCAAAAATTGACAGACAGAAAAAACACAAATAGGCTGAATTGTTGGGCTCGGCCCATGTAAAACACTGAATCAGATCGGGCTGATTCTTGTGCCACATCAGCTTGCCATGCTGGATGCCTACGTGGTCTGGGGAGGTTGCTTGTGACCAAAAATTTGGTCATGAAACCAATGACCTTTTACATATCGTAAAGAAGGTCACTAGTTTCAGTTTACGACCGCCAGCTTTTGACCTTCTGTTTTTGGTCACAAAAAGGTCGCAAATGAAAAACTATGACATTTCAGTGACCAACAGTGGTGGTCACAAGTTGACATATTTCTTGTAGTGGATGAAAGGAGAAAACCACAATAGTTGTACGCACAAACGGAAGAGGAGGAGGGGCAATGACCAGGTCAGGCAACTAAGATAAGTAGAAGTTCAGTCTTACAGGAAGCTAAGATCACAAACCTTGGCAAAAATCAAAATCGTAGCCTTTCTATGATGAAGGTCTAGTACATATACAGTTGGTAAATTATCTGAGCATCCACACACAGAAGAGTAATAAGCGTGGTTGGACCTTCAGTTTAACATCAAGTGGTTGCTTATAGTCTAGAACTAAGTCACAAAATTGCATCAGTGGCATTGGTTGAATACAAAGAATCACCAAAATGAATAATCATTTTGTACAAAAAATTACTCTACTTGCACTAGCATATGGAAGAGAAACCCTTATAAGGAGGTCTAAATCCTCTCCAACTTGCGGGGCGGGACTAAACTTCCCACTACACCTAGTGCCAATTAAACCCACATGGGCCCTTAGAGATTTTCAGAAATTGTAAGATGGGCTCTAGGCCCACCCTAATATTTCAACAATCCCCCACAAGGTCTCGAGGGCCCCCTTTAGTCCCGGTTGGTGCCACAAAATCGGGAGTCAAGGCCCCCCTTTAGTCCCGGTTGGTGCCACAAACTGGGAGTAAAGGTCAATTTCAGTAGCCCAAAGGGCGGGAAGCACAGCCCTTTAGTCCCGGTTGGTGGCTCCAACTGGGACTAAATGTCTGGCACAACGGTGTCAAAAGTTTAGTCACACCTCGCTAGTTGAGAGAAGCTCACAGCGGTTTATAAACGCAGCTGCGACTTGCCTCTCGAGCTCCTCTCTAAAGCAGGCAGTACATGCCTACCTCTATGCCCTGTTGGGCCTGCTTGCCCCGCGGGCCTGCATCCTGGCCCATATGTAGGGTTTCTAGTCGTATGCACGCCATGGTGGCTTAGTAGGCGGGCATTTTTTATTTTTTCAATATGTTATGTTTTAAAAAAATTATGTTATTTTTAGATATATAATTTTAGTTGCATAAATTTTATATAATTTTCGTTGCACAATTTTATATAATTTTAGTTGCATAAATTTTATATAATTTTAGTTGCATAAGTTTTATTGATTCTTTTCAGTTGTTTCCTTTTTCTATTAGATTTTTATAAAATCTTTTAGTTTGGTACTAAAGTATTAGGGTTTCGGACGAAAACTCATCTATTACAAAAGGTTCATTTTTTTCAACATATTTTAACTCTAGACTTTTTGTGCATTCAGTATGCACCATTCAAAGGTACATCATCAATTTTCAACCCATTTTTGACTTCATTTGCTATTTTTCATGTATTTAATGATTTATTTTGAGCTGAATGACCCTGAAATTAAAAAGCACTACAAATGAACTCTAAAAAGGTTGAAACTTGGCATGGTATCATAATCTCACCCACATAGCATGTGCTAAAAAGTTAAGAGGGTTACAGGAAAAACTTGATGCACTTCATGTACAAACTAGACTATCTCTTTTGAAGTATCAGGGTTTCGGACAAAAAGGATTTCATTTCTTGACATATAACTGCAGTGATATTCTCGTATTCACCGCGGTAGAGTATGCAGTCATTAGGTCATGCATGTATCTTCTGCACCTCCAATCCTAGAGGGCAGAGAACCTTCTTTGCTTCATATGTACTGTCAGGCAATTCGTTATCCTTTGGAAGCTTCTTGTTCATAATTTTCAGTACCTTCCCAAATCTGTTGTCAGATACACCATTGTCTGCCTTACATTGCAGCAATTCCATAGTGGTACCGAGTTTTGTGTTGCCATCTTCGCAATTTGGGTACAACCCTTTTTTGTGATCCTCTAACATGCGATCGAACTTCAACTTCTCCCTTTCACTTTCGTATTCTCCTGGTGCATCAACAATGACCCGACGAACATCATCATCGGGCACATCGTCTGGTGCCTCTTGATCTTCAGCTTCCCCCGTTGCAGTATCACCGTATTCATGGAACATAGGATAGTTGTCATCATCCTCTACTTCTTCGTTGTCTTCCATCATAACCCCTCTTTCTCCGTGCTTGCACCAAACATTATAGTGTGGCATGAAACCCTTCTCAAGCAGGTGCAATTGAAGGGTTTTTGAGTCAGATTAATCCTTCGTATTCTCATAGACAGTACATGGACAATACATAAAACTATTCTGCTTGTTTGCCTTAGTCACTTCGAGAAAATTATGCAGGCCCTCAATGTACTCGGAAGTCCATCGGTCACCGTACATCCATTGCCCGTTCATCTACATGCATTATATAGTTAAGTGTATCAAAAACCATTACAGAACATCATGAATAGAGAAGTGACCAAATTAATACAAGTTCATCATCACATTAAAGCCAAAGTTTGGTAGTGATCAAATATTATTACTGAAAAAATAAATACATAAAGTTCATACATAGTTATCATAGAACAACATATAGCTCTCTAGAGCATCTAACTAGAACATACATTGAAACTAACATACAACTATGTGAAACATTTAAATGCAACAACAAATGCGATCATAATCGCAACTAAGGTAACAATTGATCCAACATCATAATGATACCAAGCCTCATTATCAATGGCATATTTACTAATCTTTCTAATCTTCAAGCGCATTGCATCCATCTGGATCTTGTGATCATCGACGACATCGGCAACATGCAACTCCAATTTCATCTTCTCCTCCTCAATTCTTTTCAATTTTTGTTTCAAGTAATTCTTTTCTTTTTCAACCAAATTTAACCTCCCGACAAGAGGGTTGGTTGGAATTTCTAGTTCACATACCTCCTAGATATAAATATCTATGTCACATTCGTCAGCATAATTGTCATAAACACTAAATGAAACAAATAGTTATAAAAGGTAATATACCACATCTGAATCATAGACAATACGAGGGTGACTGCAGTATACCAAAACCATGGCACTATATAATAACAAACAATAATAAAAGTAAGAAAATTATACAAGTGTCTATCTAAATCATACAAGTAAGAATTTTTTTTATTTTAGAAAGAAGATAAGAACAAGAGGCTCACCACAGTGGTGCCGGCGACGAGATCAGTGCGGGCGATCGACAACGGTGAGGACGGGGACGACACCCTACACATGTGCTGACTCTAAGAAGTTAATTTGAGCTCGAATTGTGCATCCAAATCAAAAGAACTCCCACATACACTCCTCTACTAAAACCCACAAACCACTCTACTTCTAGAGCTTTTGAAATGAGCTAAACTAGCAGTGAGAGATGAATGGATGAAGTTGCTGAAAGTGCAATGTTGCACTAAATTGTTTTTGACATCTATGACAACATCATTTGTGTTTCTAACCACATGCTCTAAGTGTTCACAGCCCTGAGTAAGTCAAAGTGAAGCATGGATGGTTTTTTCCCTCTCTTATTGGAAAAAGGAAAAGCGGTGTGCTCAAGGAATGAATAAGTTCCATTAAGTTTTATTTTTATTTGAGTCCTTAGGGCAGCCGCACTATTAAGAGGGGGTGCATCATAAAAACATCCATGGAATCAACTTACCTTCTCACATTGATCTAAAAATCTTAGTGTCATGTTTCTGTTCAGGCCGGAACTTCCGGGACGACCGGAACTTCCGGGGCGGCCGGAACTTCCGGGCGCTGGAACTTCCGTCCTCTGTTTCTGCAGCTTCCGGGGTACAACTGAGTGGTGCAAACTCTCTGTGTATCCCGGAACCTGGCCGGAACTTGGCCGGAACTTCCGGGGTCCGGAACTTCTGTCCTTCTCCAGAACTTCCGAGCTACGCAGAAATCTGCCTCAAACAGCCAGATTCCATCCCCACCTATAAATAGTCTTCTTCTTCCTCACGAAGAAGTGACGACTCCATTTCTCTCACCTCCATTTTCAGACATCTATTTCTTGGAGATCTCCCTCCTTAGCCAACAAAAGCTCTTGATCTTTTGAGAAGTGAAGGAGAAGTGCTCGATCTACACATTCACCAAAGCGAAAGTTGATTCCCCTCTTGTTTTTGTGGTGCATATTGTTACTCTTGGAGGTTGGAGACTCCTAGGCGGTAGGAGTGCTGCGACGAGGAATTGACCATTGTGATTACCCCCGAAAAAGTTTGTGAGGGTTTGGAGACCACCCCAAGGTCTATCACTAGTGGTTGAGAAACGCCTTCGTGGTGTTGTATCAAAGGGAGAATAGGGTGAGCCTTCGTGGCGTTGGTGTGCCTTCGTGGTAACATCCACCTCTCTAACGGTGACTAGCTTCCCTCCAAGGAAGTGAACATCGGCATACATCCTCGTCTCCCGAAAGTTGCGGTTATTCCTAACCCTAACTTTCTACTTGTGGTTACTTGTCTCTTAGCACTTACTTATATCATATTGTTCTTGCTTACCTACGTGCTCGTGTTACTTGCTTAGTACTTTGTACTCACTTGCAATTGTTAGGCTCACCTTCATATTCCGCATTATTGCCATTGCTAAGTAAAACTTAAAATTTGTAGTTGTACCTATTCACCCCCCTCTAGGTCCATCTCGATCCTTTCAATTGGTATCAGAGCCTCGTGCTCTATTCTTGTGGCTTAACCGCCCTAGAGCGAGATGAACCCGGATGGGACTCCCCTGGTTGCAGATCCAAAGGATAAAGGCGAGGCTTCTTCTGAAGTCAAGTCCTTTACATCTAAGGATCTGGAACGGGCCCTTGCTAAGCAAAAAAGACGAGCATGATGCTTCTCTTGAGGCCTTGGTCCAAATGAGATTAGCCACGTTGTCCACGGTCTTTGGCACCACTCTCGGTGGTGCAGCTTCAAGGCCAACTGCTCGCTCCATCACTTGGTCAACAACCTCCTAGCAATGAACACACCAGTGTTCCTTGGATTTACGCAAGACCTCAGGTTGAGAAACCAAGATATAATCCTCAAGGAAAACCTCCTTTACTTAGTGCCACTTCCGATTTTGCCTTGTGGAGAGTTGCTATGCAGGATCATCTTCGACATGGAAACGATGAGATGCTGGAGATCATGGAGTATGGTTATCATGTGGTTGATCCAAAGAACCCTACACCAAGAGAAATTTATGACAAGAATCTCAATGACACTGCAATCATGTGTATAAGGAGAGGTGTGGATGAAAAGCAAAGGAGACCGTTCATACACATCACAAGTGCCAAGGAACTATGGGAAAGTATTATAAGATCCAAGACTGGCACCTCTGCCCTCCGGAGTGCTCAATATGAAATTGCCAAGGGGCAATTGCTAAACTTTTGTATGGAGAAAGGTGAAACCCCCAATCAAACTCTTGAGCGTCTCATGACCCTCACTGCTGACATTGAGTCGTGTGAGTGTGACAAGACACAAGATGGATTCAACATGACTAAGCGATTCCTTGTGGATAAGTTGCTTCATGCTCTTGCCCCATATCACCATCAAATGGTGTGGGACATAAGACAACACCATACCTTCAAGGAAATGACTACAGATGACATCATATCCACCTTCCAACTATTTGAAGAGTCAAAGGCTAATGCCACAAAACATCTTGCCATGCATGGTACTCCATCATCAAAGATCAATCTTGCATTGAAGGCCAAGCATGTATGTGAAGATGAGGAAAGTGAAGAGGAAGAAGAAGAAGATGATGATGATGATGAAAATGGTGATGAGATTGAATCCGATGAGGGCTCTTCATATGAAGACATGGCTCTCTTTGTCAAGAAGTTTAGCGCGGGAAAATTCAAGGGAAGATTTCAAAAGAAGAAAGTAAGCAAATGCTACAACTGTGAAGAAACCAACCACTTCTCAAACGAGTGCCCTTATGAGAAGAGAGAGGATAAACCAAGGTTTCCCAAGACCTTTCCCAAGAAGAAGTTGCCAAATCCTTTGAACTCCAAGCTCAAGAAGAAAGATGGTAAAGCAATGGTTGCTCAAGAAGAATCCGATCCGGATGATGTTAGTGGCGTTGCCAGAGTTGCTCAAGACTCTCAAAACACTTTGAGTTTAGTAAACAAGAGTGGTGATGTGGTCACCTACAACTACATGAAAGACTACAAGGGCAACGCTCACAAGTGCCTAATGGCAAAGGACGTGGTAGAAGATGGAGAGGACCAAAGCTCTCTTGACAAGGTCAAGGTAACTCCACGATCAAATCCTCATCTTTTCACTCCTTCTACTCCTAGTTATGAGTATCTTGATGCGGAGGATAGTTATGAGGATGATGATCTAAATGATCATATGCTTGCTAAACTTAATAAGTTCATGTGCTCCCTCAAAGGAAAGAAGCTCACTATGTTTCAGATGCTTATGGAGATGGTGAGTAAGCACACCATCACCATTAAGGAACTCGAAACCCTCGTCACCGAGGAAAAGGAAAAATGTGAAATCCTTGAGCGGAAAGTCCAATATGAGGAAGCACGAAATGATGAACTATGCTTAAAAATTGGTGCAAATATTGATGTTCATGCTAAAGATCTTGTCTCCTTGAAAAAGGCTATTGGCTCTTGTGAAGAGTTGATGAATGATAAAAGTAAGCTTGCGAAGTCTCATGCTTCTCTCTCTAAGGATTGTGAGCTTCTATCCATGTCCCTCAAGCCTAAGGAAGAAGAGCTCACCCTTCTTACAAAGAGTTTTGAGACGCTCAAACTTACTTATCTTGAAACTCTAGCTAAGGCTTACTCGTCTCCTATTATCAATGTTGATGCTTGTTCTACTACCTCTAGTAGTGATCTAGCATCTATTCTTGAGGAGAATCGTTTTCTCAAGGCTCAAATCGAGAAAGGGCTCATGACATGTGCTCAAGGGAAAAAGAACCTTAATGAGGTGTTGAGCCAACACAATGAAGTGTTCGCCAAAGAGGGACTCGGGTTTGACCCAAGCACAAGCAAGAAGAAGACGTCCTCTCAAAAGTGCACCACCCCTTTAAAAGAAACTTTTGTACAAGAAGGACACAAGGAGAAAGGTAAGGTTGTTAGTGGGAAGGCCACAAGGGGCATGCCCACTCTCAACAAGCCAAAAGAGTTCATGCCTCCATCCTATGTACTTCGTAAGACTAAGGATGGAGAAGTTTATGCAAAGTTTGTTGGTCCTCGAAATGCATTTCGGTTTTATGCTATTTGGGTCCCTAAGACCCTTGTGACTAACTTGAGAGGTCCCATTGCAAAATGGGTGCCTCTAACCAAGTAATAATTGTGTGTAGGTTGCCTTCTCCGGTGGAGTAAAATGGGTGATTGATAGTGGATGTACCAATCATATGACCGGAGATAGCAAATTGCTCTACGATTTCATGGAAGCTATTCAACCATTTATGAGCATTATGTTTGGTGAAGGATCAAAAGGACAGGTACTAGGGTTGGGGAAGGTGGCTATCACAAATGACATGTCTCTTGCAAATGTCATGCTTGTCCAATCCCTTAAATATCATTTGCTTTATGTTCGTCAATTGGCTTCTGTTGGTTATGATACACTATTTGGACTAACGAATGTGAAAGTCTTTAAGAGAGATACTCTCGAAGTGGCCTTTGTTGGAGAGTTAGATGGCAACCTTTACACGGTTGATTTCTCGAAAAAGAGCACATTCCATGCAACTTGTCTAATGGCCAAGGCCGACAAGGGGTGGCTATGGCATCGCCGGCTAGCCCATGTCGGCATGAGGAATCTTCAATATGTCTTAAAGGGTAATCACATCCTTGGACTAACAAATGTCTCTTTTGAGAAAGATCGTGTGTGTAGTGCATGCATAGCCGGGAAGCAACATCAATCAAAGCACCCACCCAAGAATATTGTGTCTACTTCAAGGCCTTTGGAGCTCCTTCATGTGGATCTCTTTGGGCCTCCTTCATGGGATAGTCTTGGTGGGAAAAAGTATGGACTTTTCATTGTTGATGATTACTCAAGATATACATGGGTGTTTTTCCTCAAGTCCAAGGACGAGACGAAGATCACCTTCATTGATTTTGCCAAGCAAGCACAATGCAAGTTTGACAAAGAAATCTTGGCAATAAGAAGTGACAATGGATATGAGTTCAAAAACTATACCTTGGAAGAATTCCTTAGTGATGAAGGGATTGAGCATCAATATTCAGCTCCATACACTCCTCAGCAAAATGGTGTAGCCGAAAGGAAGAACCATACCCTTGTGGAGATGGCAAGGTCCATGTTGGATGAATACAAGTCACCACATAGTTTTTGGGCCGAAGCTGTTAACACTGCATGCCATGCATCAAACCGGTTTTCCTCCGCACTATACTGGAAAAGACTCCATATGAGCTCCTAACTGGGAAAAAACCAAATGTCAAGTACTTTCGTGTATTTGGGTGCAAATGTTTCATCCTCAACAAAAGAGAATGGTTAGGAAAATTTCAATCCAAAACAATTGAGGGCATATTTGTTGGCTATGGATCAAACTCACGCCTATAGAGTCTACAACATATCCAATGGATGTGTTGTAGAAACTTGTGACGTGGTGTCTGAGGAATTTAATGTCTCCCATGGGGAGCAAGTTGATCTAAGTGATGTAGGTGAAGAATATTCCTCTCAAGATATTTTAACCATGGGTGTTGGTGCACTTCTTCCAATGGAACAAGAACCTCATGATGATGAAGAAGAAGAGGGAAGTCTCACACATCATCAAACTACCTCAACACCCATACCACCACAAACTCCTATTGTTCAACCGATGCCCTTAGTCCAAGTACAAGAAGATGATCAAGTTCCTCTTTATGAGAATCATCAAGAACAAGATCATCATCAAGGGCAAGAACAAGAAAGTCCAATCATTGATGATGAACCTGAACAAATGCAATATGTACAAGAAGATCTGCCACCACACATTAATGATCCGTATGTTGAGGACGTGGATGATGGACATGAAGTTGAACCTCACGAAACCTTAACCTCCATCATGCCTCGAGTGGCCGGTCGTGTTGATGTTGATAAAATCCTCACCGGCATATCGGAAGGTAGAGTCACTCGTAAACAATTGACTAACTTTTGTGCTCACTTCTCATTTGTGTCTAGTGTTGAACCTCTCAAGGTACAAGATGCATTGATGGACAACGATTGGCTCATTTCTATGCAAGAAGAGCTGAACAGCTTTGAACGCAACCAAGTGTGGTCATTAGTCAAGAGACCAACTACGGAACACAATGTCATTGGAACAAAATGGATTTTCAAGAACAAGCAAGATGAGAATGGTATAATCATTCGCAATAAGGCAAGGTTAGTGGCTCAAGGGTACTCACAAGTTGAAGGTTTGGACTTTGGTGAGACCTTTGCCCCCATTGCCCGTCTTGAATCCATTCGCATCTTACTTACTTATGCTGCTTTCAATGGATTTACATTGCATCAAATGGATGTAAAGAGTGCTTTCCTTAACGGTCCTCTACAAGAAGAAGTATATGTGTCACAACCACCCGGGTTCGTTGATCCCGATCACAAAGACTATGTGTATAAACTTCATAAGGCTCTGTATGGCCTCAAACAAGCACCTCGTGCTTGGTATGATCATCTTAAGAAGTTTTTGTTGGGGAACGTAGCAGAAATTCAAAATTTTCCTACTGTCACCAAGATCTATCTATGGAGAAACCAGCAACGAGGGAAGGAGAGTGCATCTACATACCCTTGTAGATTGCTAAGCGGAAGCGTTCAAGAGAACGGGGTTGAAGGAGTCGTACTGCCGTGATCCAAATCACCGGAGATCCCATCGCCGAATCAGACGGCACCTCCGCTGCTCAACACACGTGACAGCCCGGTGACGCCTCCCACGCCTTGATCCGGCAAGGAGAGAGGGAGAGGTTGAGGAAGACTCCATCCAGCAGCAAAGACAACGGCGTGGTGGTGGTGGAGGAGTGTGGCAATCCAGCAGGGCTTCGCCAAGCACCACGGGAGAGGAGGAGGAGGAGAGGCAGGGCTGCACCAATAGAGGGAGAAAACTCATGTGTGTTGGGCAGCCCAAACCTCAAGTATATATAGGGGAAGGGGAGGGGCTGTGCCCCCACCTAGGGTTCCCTCCCCAGGGGTGGCGGCAGCCCCCAGATCCCATCTGGGTGGCGGCCACAAGGGGGAGAGGGGGAGGCGCACCTAGGGTGGGCCTTAGGGCCCATCTGCCCTAGGGTTTGCCCCTTCCCTCTTGAGGCGCCTTGGGCCCTTGTGGGCGGGCGCACCAGCCCACCGGGCTGGTCCCTTCCACACTTGGCCCATGCAGCCCTCCGGGGCTTGTGGACCCACTTGGTGGACCCCCGGGACCCTCCCTGTGGTCCCCGTACGTTACCGGAAAAACCCGAAACTTTTCCGGTGACCAAAACAGGACTTCCCATATATAAATCTTTACCTCCGGACCATTCCGGAACTCCTCGTGACGTCCGGGATCTCATCCGGGACTCCGAACAACATTCGGTAACCACATACAAACATCCTTTATAACACTAGCGTCAACGAACCTTAAGAGAGTAGACCCTACGGGTTCGGGAGACATGTAGACATGACCGAGACTTTCTCCGGGCAAAAACCAACAGCGGGATCTGGATACCCATGTTGGCTCCCACATGTTCCACGATGATCTCATCGGATGAACCACGATGTCAAGGACTCAATCAATCCCGTATTCAATTCCCTTTGTCTAGCGGTATAGTACTTGCCCGAGATTCGATCGTCGGTATCCCGATACCTTGTTCAATCTCGTTTCCGGCAAGTCTCTTTAGTCGTTCCGTAACACATCATCCCGTGATCAACCCCTTGGTCACATTGTGCATATTATGATGATGTCCTACCGAGTGGGCCCAGAGATACCTCTCCGCTTACGAAGTGACAAATCCCGCCTCGATTCGTGCCAACCCAATGCACACTTTCGGAGATACCTGTAGTGCACCTTTATAGCCACCCGCCACGTTGTGACGCTTTGGTACACCCAAAGCATTCCTACGGTATCGTGGAGTTGCACAATCTCATGGTCTAAGGAAATGATACTTGACATTAGAAAAGCTTTAGCATACGAACTACGATCTTTGTGCTAGGCTTAGGATTGGGTCTTGTCCATCACATCATTCTCCTAATGATGTGATCCCGTTATCAACGACATCCAATGTCCATGGTTAGGAAACCGTAACCATCTATTGATCAACGAGCTAGTCAACTAGAGGCTTACTAGGGACATGGTGTTGTCTATGTACCCACACATGTATCTGAGTTTCCTATCAATACAATTATAGCATGGGTAATAAACGATTATCATGAACAAGGAAATATAATAATAACTAATTTATTATTGCCTCTAGGGCATATTTCCAACAGTTTTTACTCGATGACGGCTTTGTGAGAGGGGTGATCGATCCCACTCTTTTTACTAAGAGGGACAAGGGTGATTTGATCTTATGCCAAATCTATGTAGATGATATAATTTTTGGTTCTCCTAACATTCATTTGTGCAAGAAGTTTGCGGACTCCATGACCAAGAATTTTGAAATGTCACTCAATACGGATTTGAAGTTCTTTCTTGGATTTCAAATCCAACAATTTCAAGAAGGAATTTTCTTGTCTCAAGTAAAATACCTCAAGGATATCCTAGAAAAGTTCGGCATGACTGATGCTAGTCCATGTAAGACACCCATGCCAACCAAAATTGTACTCACTGAAGACACCAACGGTATTCCTTTTGACCCATCTAAATACCTCTCTATGATTGGTTCATTGCTTTATTTGTGCATCTAGACCAGACATCATGTTTAGTGTATGCATGTGTGCTAGATTTCAAGCTTCCCCTAGGGAAAGTCATCATAAGGCGGTTAAGCATATTCTTAGATACCTTGTTCACACCCCAAAGTTGGGTCTATGGTACCCCAAGGATGCTAAGTTTGATCTCATTGGGTATACGGATGCGGATTGGGCTGGAGACAAAGTGGATCGTAAGTCCACCTCCGGTGCATGTCAATTTCTTGGTCGCTCATTGGTAAGTTGGTCCTCGAAGAAACAAAATTGTATTGCCCTCTCTACCGCAGGTTGAATACATTGCAGCGGTTGTGCAACTCAATTACTATGGATGAGACAAACCTTGAAGGATTATGGTATCACTTATAGACATATGCCTCTCCTATGTGATAATGAAAGTGCCATCAATATTGCTGAGAACCCCAAGGATCATCTCCGAACCAAGTACATTGATATTAGGTATCACTTCTTGAGAGATCATGTGGAAAAGGGTGATATTCACATCGATAATGTTGGTATAGATTTACAACTTGCAGATATTTTCTCAAAACCATTGGATGAAGCAAGGTTTTGTCGACTTAGGCGTGAACTTGGTATCTTGGAGCTTGACAACATTATGTGAAATCTAGTACCCATGCATGCATTTTCATAATGTTTTGTCTTGATGTAGGCATATATTTAGGGGCAGACATTCAATTCATGAATATGCTCACCCTACACAATGCATAAAAAGAACAAACACTCTCAAAGTTATCATGGTTCTCGGGACTATGGTGCTTTCCATGATGGAGTAGTGATTCTGGCTCAAGGTTAAAATCTTCGCAGCACCAAGTCACGTATACTCAAACATGGTGGACTTGGCCCACCGCCCTCTCTTAGAGAGGTCTGTACTTATTCTTAAATTTTGTTCTCTCGTGTGTTTGTCCGTGTTTTCTCTCTTTGAGTGTTCTCGTTGTTGCTCTTGTGCTTTGCCCTTGTATTCATCCAACATGCCCCTTGCTCAAGTTCTACTCAAGCCTCTCTCATCTCGAAACCATCTGATATTTGTCTAGTGCACAAGATTCAAATCATAACCATATAAATGTTGATGTGGTGTGTGGTGGTCTTGGGAGCTTTCGGACTCTATCCCTCTAGTTCTCAGGAGTTCAGAGAGGCTGTAATCTCTCTGGATATCCTGGAACTTCCGGGGTGAGCCCGAAACTTCCGGGGTGAGCCCGGAACTTCCGGCCGCCGGAACGTCCGGCCTTTCCCGGAACTTCCGGGCGTCGCGGGTCATGGGCACTTATTATGGGCAGGGCATAACGAAGGGGTCCTTTTTCCCCTTCTCCCCCGTTCCACTGCTCTCTTTCCTGCTGGCGCCTCGCCTTCGACAACTTCCGGTGAGCTGCCGCCCCTAACCTCCGGCTCCTTCTTCCCTTTCATCGTGCTTGAGGGGATCTGTCCTCTCCACCATCTCCATGGAGGAAGGTAACCTAAGCTTCTCTGCTCTCTCTAGATTCCTAGGGATTGTAGGCTACACTTATGGTTCTAGAATAAACACAAACTTCACATCTCGAGTCCTGCATCCACTTTAGATCTGCAGTACTCCATGACTTTCACTTCTCGTTGGTCGATCCATGTCTGTCTCCTGCTTAGATTCGGAAGGAGCCCTACGACATGCTGGTGCCCGGAACTTCCGGGCAGGCTGGACCTTCCGGCCTCGCTAGGGTTTCCATGTTCGATGGGCGGTATTCGTCGGCCGTAACTTAGGGTTCCCGGACCTTCTGGCTCCCGGAACTTCCGGCCTCCCCGGAACTTCCGGCCTAAGCAGAGTTCTGCCAAATCTCCTCGACTATTGAGATTATCTGATTTTTTTAGGCTTGTGTACTTATTCTGTCCCTATGAAATTATCTCTCTCTATCAGCAGGAGGGTCTGGTTCGCGTGCTCACTCATCTAAGGTGTATGAACGGAAATCCAAGGCTAGGGTCAAGAAGACAACGGCGGTTGTTTTGGGGCGTGAGAACATGTTTGACTGCCATCCTGAGGAAGATGCTGAGGCTGAAGATAGTGCATCTCCTCCCGCTGCTCCGTCCACTCCAAGAAGCGGAAGACTACTTCCAAGAAGGCCAAAGCACCAAATGTTCAACCTCCACCTCCTGAGCCAGTCAATATGAAGGAAATGCCCGCACCAGAGTGGATTGCTCTGCGCCGAGTCAATCCCTATCGTCAAGACCGTGATCATGTGGCTGATTCCAAGTTTTGGACCCTTTTCCAGCAACGCAACTATGAAGAGATTTTTTCTCAATTCACAACAAGTATGTCCCCGTAAGAGTATCAACATTGCTCGCTTTGACAAGACTCCAACAAATTCTGCTTACTTTGAGGGGATCCAGAACATGTGTGTGAAGCTCAACCTCCTTCCACTCATGCGCTTTCAACATGATGTGTCTCCGCCCCTTGTGGCTCAGTTCTATGCCACGGTGCATTTTGGGACTGATATGCATCACACTCTTACCTGGATGAGTGGCAATGAGAAGTTCTCTACTCCGTTCTCAGTGCTGGCCGGGCTTCTGGGCTATGAGTATACTGACACTACTGTTGACCGTGGCTGCAAGATTCACGACGAAGGGGTCTTCGAGGCTATTCACTTGGCTGATTTGTATCCTCCATCAGGAAAGGTTGGATCTGTTGGTGATCTTCTGCCTTTCTATGACATCATGCACCGAATCTTTCGAGAGATACTCGCGGTCAAGGTGGGTGACAAGACCAAGATTCGTGGTCACCTCATCAATCTTCTTCACTACACTTGTCACAACTCCGAGTAGGGCCCCATTGATGTGATGGACTTTATGTGGCATGAGATGTAGAGTGTGGTAATGAACCGAAAGGTTTCTATCTATGCTCCTCATATTACTGCCTTGATTGATGAGATTGCTCTCAAGCACTTATGGGTCGTCAAGGCCCCTGACCGGCCACTCCAAAGGTTAACTTGCTTGTTAGGAAGGGCAAGGCAACTGCTCATGAGGGTGAGGATGAGGAGGAAGAGGAGCTACATGCTGGAGATTCTCACCGCTTTGAGTTTCGTTCCCACTCTCACACTTTTCATCGTGGGGAGCCCAGTGACTCCGAGTCAAAGAAGAGCAACAAAATTTGGCGCCTTCTCAAGAACTTGTTTTGTCTTCAGCAAGATATGCATAAGAAGCAGTGGGAGGAGCACAAGTCTAGGAAGGAGAGCATGAAGCCTCTTAAGGATGGTCTGCGTGCATCTGGTATGAACATTTCTCACGGCTCTGAGTCTCGTGTGACTTCGTTTGCAAAATACCAGTCCAAGTTTGCTCGGTTTGATGTTGAAGCCGGTGATGAAGCCTCTTCTCACCGCCCTCATGGCTCCGAGTCTTCTAGAGAGTCGACCGATGACCCTTCTGCGTCCCTCTCCTAGGGGCTGTTTATGGATTCCTCCATCCTTCATTTTTGCCATCTTGGTGACAACAGGGGGAGATGTTGTGGTGCTTGATAGGGTTTATCGCTTATCTTCGATTTATCTGCCTTGAACCTTTGCTTTTATCTTGAACCTTTGCTTTTATCTACCTTAATTTGGATATTTGCTTGCTATTTGAACCTATTTATGTGTCGTTAAATATTCTATCTGTGTGTGAGAAACTTATGGCAAGGGGGTTACATGGCATATTCTATTTGCTCATATTGTGGGTACAAAGGTTAGTAAAGCGTTCTATGTCGATATATCATTCTTGTCTGGGTATGCATAGTGATAGGGGAAGAATCCCTTAACCATTTCATTTCATTCAAATGCAATCTTAAAATACCGTATATACTTTATGGCATGGGTTGTGGGGGGAGTACCTTCCTGTCATTGAAATTGCTTAAATACTGTATATACTTTATGAGGTTATCCTCTCAAGCATTGTTGTCATCCATGTCAAAAAGGGGGAGATTGAAAGTGCAATATTGCACTAAATTGTTTTGACATCTATGACAACATCATTTGTGTTTCTAACCACATGCTCTAAGTGTTAACAGCCCTGAGTAAGTCAAAGTGAAGCATGGATGGTTTTTCCCTCTCTTATTGGAAAAAGGAAAAGCGGTGTGCTCAAGGAAAGAAGAAGTTCCATTAAGTTTTCTTTTTACTTGAGTCCTTAGGGCAGCTGCACTATTAAGAGGGGGTGCATCATAAAAACATCCAGGGAATCAACTTACCTTCTCACATTGATCTGAAAATCTTAGTGTCATGTTTACATTCAGCCGGAACTTCCGGACGACTGAACTTCCGGGGACCGGAAGGTCCGTGAAGCTTCCGGGGTACCTAGAAAAACTGCACTTTTCGTGCAATCTCTCTGTGTAGCCCGGAATCTCTCCGGAACTTCCGTCTCCCGGAACTTCCGGGGCGGCCGGAACTTCCGGGCACCGGAACTTCCATCCTCTGTTTCTGCAGCTTTCGGGGTACAACTGAGTGGTGCAAACTCTCTGTGTATCCCGGAACCTGGCCGAAACTTCCGGGGTCCGGAACTTCCGTCCTTCTTCGGAACTTCCGGGCTACGCAGAAATCTGCCTCCAACGGCCAGATTCCATCCCCACCTATAAATAGTCTTCTTCTTACTCACGAAGAAGTGACAACTCCATTTCTCTCACCTCCATGTTCAGACCTCTATTTCTTGGAGATCTCCCTCCTTAGCCAACAAAAGCTCTTGATCTTTTGAGAAGTGAAGGAGAAGTGCTCGATCTACACATTCACCAAAGTGAAAGTTGATTCCCCTCTTGTTTTTGTGGTGCATCTTGTTACTCTTAGAGGTTGGAGACTCCTAGGCGGTAGGAGTGATCCGGCGAGGAATCGACCATTGTGATTACCCCCGGAAAAGTTTGTGAGGGTTTGGAGACCACCCCAAGGTCTACCACTAGTGGTTGAGAAACGCCTTCGTGGTGTTGTCTCAAAGGGAGAATAGGGTGAGCCTTCGTGGTGTTGGTGTGCTTTTATGGTAACATCCACCTCTCTAACGGTGACTAGCTTCCCTCCAAGGAAGTGAACATCGGCATACATCCTCGTCTCCCGGAAGTTGCGGTTATTCCTAACCCTAACATTCTACTTGTGGTTACTTGTCTCTTAGCACTTACTTATATCATATTGTGCTTGCTTACCTATGTGCTTGTGTTACTTGCTTAGTACTTTGTACTCACTTGCAATTGTTAGGCTCACCTTCATATTCCGCATTATTGCCTAAAATTGCTAAGTAAAACTTGAAATTTGTAATTGTACCTATTCACCCCCCTTCTAGGTCCATCTCGGTCCTTTCAGTTGCTAACCTTTTAGAACACTTGTGTAGTTAGTGCACCGCCAAACCTAGACAAATCTTTGGGAAAATGGAGCTTGGAGAGGAGAAAACTTAACTGTGGCTCGGGCATTTCATCGAACACCTCATGTGCATAGGAGGTGAGAGTAGATCAGCACACACCTCCCACACGCCGGCCGGCCAAAAAACAGAGGAGTAAGCGGGCAGGGGAGAGCATATATATAGGCATCTCTTTAGTCCCGGTTCCAGCCATCAACCGGGAATAAAGGGTCAGCGCCAGGAGCGAGGACCTTTAGTCCCGGTTCGTGTCTGGAACCGGGACTAAAGGGGTCAGACGAAATGAGGCCCGGCCGGCGCCCTGGTCGAAACCGGGACTGATGCACCCATTAGTCCCGGTTCGTAACACGGTCGGGACTAATGCTATGATCTGGCCAGGACCAAAGCCATGTTTTCTACTAGTGGGACTATATCTTGAATTTTCAGTTTGGCGTAAAGAAGCTTCACCACATGTCTTACTAGTACTAGGCTGCCGAAGGCTGACCCCTCGGGTGGAGCATATAAGTCACACACCTGGCCTATTCATAAGTTTACTAGAGATCACCCCAATCTCATAGACTGTGGATCGGGCAATGGGCTCATATAGGTGTTCTCCTCCAAAGATCGCTCTGTAGGATAGCATCTTGCTCACATAAGCTTTGGAACACATTAAGACAATAGTCATCCTACCATACAGTATCGAGAGTATTGCATATCCAACGGAGTGGGTTAGTATAGTTACTCTCCTCAGTTCACCACTGGCTTGTTTTCCCAGGTCCTACTTCACGGGATCTCCGATCGCATAGGTTGGATTACCACCATGGCAACTCATGTGGGTTTCATACCCATCTCCCTCGATGCAGTATCTATCACAACACATGATAGCCCTTTAGTAAAGGGATCTGCCAGATTCTTAGCCGTTTGGACATACTCCAACGCTATTACTCCGGAGTTTCTTAATTTTCTGACAACTTTTGATCTCATTCTTATGTGTTTGTTGGACTTCATGTTGTCCTTTGAACTCTTCACCTTGGTGATGACAGTCTGATTGTCACAGTTCATCACGATAGCCGGAACCGGTTTATCGACCAATGGCAAGTCCATCAAAAGATCTCGAAGCCACCCTACTTCGACACCATGATGTGTCTAATGTTGTTAATTCTACTTCCATAGTCGATCTCGTTAAGATCGTTTGCTCGCATGACTTCCAGGAAACAGAGCCACCTCCAAGAGTAAACATATACCCAGTCGTGGCCTTCATCTCATTAGCATCAGAGATCCAATCTGCATCACTATACCCTTCAAGTACAGATGGGTATCCGATATAGTGAAGTCCATAGTTCATAGTACCTTTCAGATAGCGCATAACTCTTTCAATAGCTTGCCAATGTGCATCACCCGGTTTGGAAACGAACCGGCTCAGTTTGCTCATAGCAAACGCGATGTCAGGCCTCATCGCGCTTGCTAGGTACATGAGTGAACCAATAATTTGAGAGTATCTCAATTGATCTTTAGTTGTGCCTTCGAACTTTCGAATCAACACACTAGGATCATATGTGTCTGAGATGGTTTGCAGTCCGAATATCCAAAACGACTCAACACCTTCTCAACATAATGGGATTGTAGAAATGTGATCCCACCCTCATTATCTCTCAGTAGCTTGATGTTCAAGATAACATCAGCCACACCAAGGTCCTTCATCTCAAAGTTCTGAGATAGAAATGACTTGACCTCCTCAGTGACTCTGAGGTTGGTTCCGAATATCAATATATATGTCATCAACATACAAGCACAGTATAACTCCTTTGGCCCCACCATGGCGGTAGTATACACATTTGTCAGTGCTACGTCTTGAGCTTGCATTGGTTTTCCTCGAAGAGGAGAGGGTGATGCAGCAAAGTGTAGCGTAAGTATTTCCCTCAGTTTTGAGAACCAAGGTATCAATCCAGTAGGAGGCTCCTCAAAAGTCCCACGCACCTGCACAAACAAACCGAGAACTCGCAACCAACGCAATAAAGGGGTTGTCAATCCCTTCACGGCCACTTGCGAATGTGAGATCTAATAAAGATAGTAAATAATATTTTTGGTATTTTTGGTATAGATGCAAATAAAAGTAGATTGAAAGCAAATATGATAAGAGATAGACCCGGGGGGCATAGGTTTCACTAGAGGCTTCTCTCGAGATAACATAAGTATTATGGTGGGTGAACAAATTACTACCGAGCAATTGATAGAAAAGCGCATAGTTATGAGATTATCTAGGCATGATCATGTATATAGGCATCACGTCCATAACAAGTAGACCGACTCTCTGCATCTACTACTATTACTCCACACATCGACCGCTATCCAAAGATGCATCTAGAGTATTAAGTTCATAAGAATGTAGTAATGCATTAAGCAAGATGACATGATGTAGAGGGATAAACTCATGCAATATGATATGAACCCCATCTTGTTATCCTCGATGGAAACAATACAATACGTGCCTTGCAACCCTTTACATCCTTTGGGTAAGGACACCGCAAGATTGAACCCAAAGCTAAGCACTTCTCCTATGGCAAGAAAGATCAATCTAGTAGGCCAAACTAAACCGATAATTCAAAGAGACTTGCAAAGATAACTCAATCATACATAAAAGAATTCAAAGAAGATTCAAATATTATTCATAGATAAACTTAATCATAAACCCACAATTCATCGGATCTCGACAAATACACCGCAAAAAGAGATTACATCGAATAGATCTCTGCAAGAGAGGGGGAGAACATTGTATTGAGATCCAAAAAGAGAGAAGAAGCCATCTAGCTAAAAACTATGTACCCGTAGGGTCTGTGGTAAACTACTCACAACTCATCGGAGGGCAAGGATGTTGATGTAGAGGCCCCTGCTTGATTCCCTCCCAGAAAGTGCTTGCGAAGGCTCCAAGATGGGATCTCGCGGATCTGAGAAGGTTACGGCGGTGGAAATTGTGTTTCGTGGTGCCCTCGGATATTTTCGGGTACGTAGGTATATATAGGAAGAAGAAGTACGCCGGTGGTCAGCCGAGGGGCCCACGAGACAGGGGCGCCTCCTATCTCGTGGAGGCTCCAGCTGCTTCTTGACTTGCACTCCAAGTTCTCTGGATCACGCTCAAGCGAGAAAATCACGTTCCGAAGGTTTCATTCCGTTTGGACTCCGTTTGATATTCCTTTTCTTCAAATAATCAAATAGGCAAAAACAGCAATTTCGGGCCTCCGGTTAATAGGTTAGTCCCAAAAGTAATATAAAAGTGGAAAATAAAGCCCAATAAAGCCCAATAAAGCCTAAAACAGTAGATAAAGTAGCATGGAGCAATCAAAAATTATAGATACGTTGGAGACGTATCAGGCATCCCCAAGCTTAATTCCTGCTCGTCCTCGAGTAGGTAAATGATAAAAAGAGAATTTTGATGCGGAGTGATACTTTGGCATAATTTCAATGTAAATCCTCTTAATTGTGGTATGAATATTCAGATCCGAAAGATTCAAGACAAAAGTTCATATTGACATAAAAATAATAATACTTCAAGCATACTAACTAAGCAATCATGTCTTCTCAAGATAACATGGCCAAAGAAAGTTATCCCTACAAAATCATATAGTCTGGCTATGCTCCATCTTCCCCACACAAAATATTTAAATCATGTACAACCCCGATGACAAGCCAAGCAATTGTTTCATACTTTAACATTTTCAAAACTTTTTCAATCTTCACGCAATACATGAGCGTGAGCCACGGATATAGCACTATATGTGGAATAGAATGGTGGTTGTGGAGAAGACAAAAAGGGAGAAGATAGTCTCACATCAACTAGGCGTATCAACAGGCTATGAAGATGCCCATCAATAGATATCAATGTGAGTGAGTAGGGATTGCCATGCAACGGATGCACTAGAGCTATAACTATATGAAAGCTCAACAAAAGAAACTAAGTGGGTGTGCATCCAACACGCTTGCTCACGAAGACCTATGGCATTTGAGGGAGCCCATCATTGGAATATACAAGCCAAGTTCTATAATGAAAAATTCCCACTAGTATATGAAAGTGACAAAATAAGAGACTCTCTATCATGAAGATCTTGGTGCTACTTTGAAGCACAAGTGTGGTAAAAGGATAGTAGCATTGCCCCTTCTCTCTTTTCTCTCATTTTTTTTGGGCCTTTTCTCTTTTTTTTATGGCCTCTTTTTTTCCTTTTTTTTCGTCCGGAGTCTCATCCCGACTTGTGGGGGAATCATAGTCTCCATCATCCTTTCCTCACTGGGACAATGCTCTAATAATGATGATCATCACACTTTTATTTACTTACAACTCAACAATTACAATTCAATACTTAGAACAAAATATGAATATATATGAATGCCTCCGGCGGTGTACTGGGATATGCAATGAAACATGAGTGACATGTATGGAAGAATTATGAACGGTGGCTTTGCCACAAATACGATGTCAACTACATGATCATGCTAGCACTATGACAATGATGGAGCGTGTCATAATAAACGGAACGGTGGAAAGTTGCATGGCAATATATCTTGGAATGGCTATGGAAATGTCATAATAGGTAGGTATGGTGGCTGTTTTGAGGAAGATATATGGTGGGTGTATGATACCGGCGAAAAGTGCGCGGTATTAGAGAGGCTAGCAATGGTGGAAGGATGGGAAAAAGTGCGTATAATCCATGGACTCAACATTAGTCATAAAGAACTCATATACTTATTGCAAAAATCTACAAGTCATCAAAGCAAAGTATTACGCGCATGCTCCTAGGGGATAGATTGGTAGGAAAAGACCACCGTCATTCCCCGCCGCCACTCATAAGGAAGACAATCAATAAATAAATCATGCTCCGAGTTCATCACATAACGGTTCACCATACGTGCATGCTACGGGAATCACAAACTTCAACACAAGTATTCTTTAAATTCACAACTACTCAACTAGCATGACTCTAATATCACCATCTTCATATCTCAAAACAATTATCAAGCATCAAACTTTTCTTAGTATTCAACGCACTCAAAATAAAGTTTCACATATCTTGAATACCAAGTATATTAACATTAAGCAAATTACCATGCTACTCACGACTCTCAAAATAATCTAAGTGAAGCATGAGAGATCAATAGTTTCTTTAAAACAAATATACCAGCATGCTCTAAAAGATCTAAGTGAATTACTAGAGCAAAAATTATCACGCTCAAAAGATATAAGTGAAGCACTATGAGAAAAATTATCAAGCTCAAAAGATATAAGTGAAGCACATAGAGTATTCTATCAAATTCCAATTCATGTATGGCTTTCTCAAAAGGTGTGTACAGCAAGGATAATTGTGGTAAACTAACAAGCAAAGACGCAAATAATACAAGACGCTCCAAGCAAAACACTTATCGTGTGGTGAATAAAAATATAGCCCCAAGTAAAGTTACCAATGAACAAATACGAAAGAGGGGATGCCTTCCCGGGGCATCCCCAAGCTTAGGCTTTTGGCTATTCTTGAATATATTGGGGTGCCATGAGCATCCCCAAGCTTAGGCTCTTGCCACCTGAGGGAGTCCTGACTAGGGGGTGTCCGGACAGCCGAACTATCATCTTCGGTCGGACTCCTAGACTATGAAGATACAAGATTGAAGACTTCGTCTCGTGTCCGGATGGGACTTTCCTTGGCGTGGAAGGCAAGCTTGGCAATACGGATATGTAGATCTCCTACCCTTGTAACCGACTCTGTGTAACCCTAACCCTATTCGGTGTCTATATAAACCGAAGGGTTTTAGTCCGTAGGACGAACAACAATCATACCATAGGCTAGCTTCTAGGGTTTAGCCTCTCTGATCTCGTGGTAGATCTACTCTTGTACTACCCATATCATCAATATTAATCAAGCAGAGTAGGGTATTACCTCCATCGAGAGGGCCCGAACCTGGGTAAAAACATCGTGTCCCTTGCCTCCTGTTACCATCCGCCTAGACGCATAGTTCGGGACCCCCTACCCGAGATCCGCCGGTTTTGACACCGACATTGGTGCTTTCATTGAGAGTTCCTCTGTGTCATCACCGATAGGCCCGATGGCTCCTTCGATCATCAACAACGAAGCGGTCCAGGGTGAGACTTTTCTCCCGGACAGATCTTCATATTCGGCGGCTTTTGCATCGGGCCAATTCGCTTGGCCATCCGGAGCAGATCGAAAGCTACGCCCGCCATCAGTCAGATTTGGAAGCTTGAACTATACGGCCGATGTCCGCGGAGACTTGATCTTCAACGGATTCGAGCCACCCGAGCGCGCCGCACCGTCTCGATGGGTACGATCTAGCTCGCCACGAACAGGCCACGGAGGCCGCACCAGTGCCGCTCCGACCCTTAATCCGAGCCGGTTCCCCAATCGAGGACGAGTGGTTGGACACCGCCTCGGGGCTACGATCTCAACGGCAATTGAGCCGAACTCCATCCTCGCCCTTTGCGAAACTGCGTGACTGTGGTGTCGGACTCCTCTCCGGACTCCAACCCTCCGCTACCGCCAATCGAATCCAATTGGGCGCCGGTCATGGAGCTCATCGCCCATGACATCTTTCAAAGACTCGCCTTTGGCGACATCCTGAATTCACTAAAGTCTCCCTCTTTATCCGGAGAGCCCTGGCCGGACTACGGTCAGGAAGGTTGGGATGCGGACGACGAAGAAATTCAAACGCCCACCCACCACCCACTTTGTAGCCACTGTCGAAAGCTTAAACAAAATGCTCGATTTCGGCTCCGAAGACATCGACGGTATGGACGACGATGTAGGAGACAACCATGAACCAGCACCTATAGGATACTGGACAACCACCTCATCCCATGATGTATACATGGTGGATACACCTAAAGGAAGTGACGACGAGGAACAACGGGACACTACGAAGGATAAATCCCTCGAAAAACAATCAAAACGACAACGTAAACGCTGCACCAAGTCCCGCCTCGACAAAAACCCAGCCATAGAGCAGGACGAACCGGTGGATCATTTAACATATCGCCGAAAGCAACCGTCCGAACAGGACAACTTGGATGAACAACCCGTCCCGGCGAAGATAACATTCCGGACGATCTCACGCCAGACAAATTGTTGGAGCAGAAGAACCTCCACAAAAGGCTCGTCGCCACTGCGCGTAGCCTGAAAAAGCAGAAGCGGAAGCTCAAAACAGCGGAAGATGCACTCAAAATCAGATGGAGCAAAGTACTCAACACCGCAGACAAATACGGCGACAGTCGCCGAACAAAGAGCTACCCAAAGAGAAAACTACTGCCCGAATTTGATGAGGAGGCCGTAGATCCCCCACAATCAAAAAGCAAGAAGGCCACCCGGTCGGATGGATGACCCCACGGCAAACAGAGAGCGGAAAATGGCGCCGCACACAAGCCGGTACGCGATCCGCATAAGGATTCGCATCAAAAAGACGGACCTGTTAGGTCCATCTATGGGCCGAGAAAGCAAGCTCTTCAAAGCAATGCAACAAGCCAAATATCTGAACATCACGGCACACCCAAATATAGGGGTGCCGCACACCCCCTATGTTTCACCGATGAGGTGCTGGATCACGAATTCCTCAGGATTCAAACCCGTAAACATAGAGGCATACGACGGAACAATGCACTCGGAGTCTGGATCGAGGATTACATTCTCCACATACACATGGCTAGAGGAGATGATCTCCACGCCATAAAGTACCTACCGCTCAAGCTCAAAGGGCCAGCTCGGCATTGGCTTAAAAGCCTTCCCGAAAACACCATCGGAAGTTGGGAAGAACTCGAGGATGCATTACGGGCAAATTGTCAGGGGACCTATGTCCGCCTCCGGATGCGCACGATCTAAGTCACATAACTCAACAGCCCGGAGAGTCAGCCCGGAAATTTCGGAACAGGTTCCTTACCAAAAAGAACCAAATAGTCGATTGTCCGGACGCCAAGCCTTAGCAGCCTTCAAACACAACGTCCGAGATGAATGGCTGCATGACACCTCGCCAAGAAAAGCCGAGAACAATGGCCGCACTAACAAGCCTCATGACCCGCTTTTGCTGGGAGAGGATAGTCAGCTAGCAAGATGCAAGACCAGCTGACCCATGTACATCCGAAGTCGTGGATGGGAATGGGAAACCACGACGCAGCAAGGACCAACGCCGGATTAAGGGGACGGTCCAAAGAGCGCGGCAACAACGCCGGATTCAAAAGCTCACGACGTAACAATAAAAACTGCCCCTTAAGGACAATAGCGATGAGCTATCCAACTTAAACAAAATATTGGACAAGATATGTCAAATCCACAAGTACTCCGGAGGCCCGCAAACCATACCCACAGAGATTGTTGGGTCTTCAAGCGATCCGCAGACTCAACGCCGAACACAAGGGCTCGACACACCAAGTGAGGATGATGACGAGCACCACAAGCGAGACCCGGAAAACAAAAGAATTTCCCAAAGAGGTTAAAATAAAGAAACTCACTTCACGTGATAAAAGGGAAAAACAGCGCGGCGCCCACTAAAGCTACAAGGCCGCAGACTACCCTAGCGGAATACCAACACCGGTTGTCAAAACCAATCACCTTCGACCATCGTGACTACTCCGAAAGTATCCGGAACGCAGGATGGACTGCCTTGATATTGGATCCCATAATTGACGGATTCCAATTTACACAAGTCCTCATGGACAGCGGCAGTGACATAAACCTGATATATCAGGACACAATCCGCAGGATGGGGATAGACCCAACCAAAATTCGCCATAGCAACACCTCCTTCAAAGGGGTAATGCCAGGCCTATATGCGCATTGTACGGGCTCCCTACTGTTAGAAGTTGTGTTCGGCTCATCCGACAACTTCCGCGAAAAGCTAACCTTCCACATCGCCCCATTCGAAAGTAGCTATCAAGCACTACTGGGGCGTGAAGCTTTCGCCCGCTTTAACGTAATACCGCATTATGCATCTCTTACACTTAAAATGCCCGGTCCACGCGGCATCATCTCATTAAAAGGGAGTATTAAGTGTTACTCGAGCACGGAAGAATGCAATGCTGCCTTGACAGCCCCACATCAATCCGGCTCCGCTAACCAAAGCACCTGAATAGGTAATTCGAACCCCGGACACGGCTAGACGAGTCCGGCGCCTACTAGCGGCATACCCCCGTACAAGGGGCTGCACGCATGTACAACAAGAGATAATAAAGCTCAATTTTATTTACTTTTCGGACCATACTCTGTTTATTTCATATAAAGTACATTTTTTGCACGATCCTTTTTCTTTTCAACTAAGTTCCTCTCTCTTACAGATGAACAACGTGCTACACCCGGCCCGAGGATACGGCACAACGGAGACACAGCGCAGACGTGCAGAGGGACCCATTGCAAGGATTCTTTTCAGATTAAGACCCTGCGTAAACCTTTTTTACTGTCTCTTGTTGATACACATCCGCCGGTTCCTAGCTATAACTGAGGAGGAGGCTGGCGCTTTGGCATCGGCCGCACCAGAATTTTTGCGCGTACCTGGACACCAGGGGCTTAGGGCATTACTCTGCCCGTTTTTATAAAGATCGAATACCTTAGGGAGTGTTCGGCGTCTCGAGTTAGGCCTTATATGCATCAGCTCCAAATCATGTCTTTGGTCAAATGTTGGGTTTGCCCGGCTCCTGTGTTTTGCTGCCTTACGTTCCGTTCTATCGACTAACGTGGCACCAGGAGAACTACTGCGATTGTGCCTCGGTTCGGCCGGGCGAGCACCTCAGCAGAGAAAGCCGAAACTGACTGTCATGATATAGCGAGAGACTGGTCAACCACTCGATGACTCACCGGAATGTTTAGAATTCCACTGCATTAACGAAGGACCATTTTTCGGTCAGGCACATACGCACCCGACTTGGGAGAGTGCGGTGCCGGGGGCTATATAGTAGCCCCACCCTCGAACCCCTATGGCTAAGTGAAAGTGATAAAGCATTATAGTTCGGTTGCCTAGTTTGCTACGCTACCACCTCCTTTACAGGACCAAGACTTTGGATTAAGTGTGAAAAGTGTGACTTCTTTGCAAACACCCCCGCACTATGTGCGTGGGGGCTGAAGCCGAAGACTGCCATCTTTCAGGTTATAAACATATATACATCAACGGCCGCACAGGAGGTAGTTTACTACTTGAAGGCACAAGTATAAAAAGCTCTTACATTAAATTGAAACGTTGTTTCATAAAATTATACATGTCATTCGAACATAACATCCTTCGAGCATTGCGCTCTATTAAACGAGCGCCGGAAGAACTTCCTCAAAATAGCGCCGATCATTGTTACTCGGCTTCCGTCCGAATCTGGGGCATAGCGATGTAGCGACTGACCCAAAATCGGTCAAGTCTACGTATGCATACCATCCCAAGATCATGCCGGCACTCACGGTACATTGATGAAATAATCAAAGTTCAATCACACCTGAATTTATTACACGATTCTCATATCGAGTCTTTATTACAATGGAATAAATTCGGCCAAGGCCAACTCATGAGAAATAAACTAAGTAAAGCTGCGGAAGCGTTGAAGAATAGCGAGTCCATCCGACTCCAAAGGGCAATCGCCAAGCGCGGATCGTAGCCTCAATCCTGATCGGAATACTCCTCTGCAACATAAGACGTTGCAGCCGTGTAGGTCAGCATTTTGAATATGCCGGCAAGTCATGAAGAGAGAACAATAATAAAATTTCTAACACTATATGCAATTTGGCTGTGGGGCTCTAAGTTTCATCATTTTGCGAAAAGGCAGTTTTTCCCTACAATAAGGACTTGTTTGCAAAAAACTACAAAATTGTTGGTAGTTATTGAGATGGTTCCACCAACCAATGTCTCATTCCCAAACTATTAAGTCATAACCCCTCAATTAATTCATTAATTTTAGTGTTGAGATTTCCGAATACTTCCAAGTTCCAGAGGCTCAAATTGTCCGTAATCGGGACACGGCTAATCGATTAGATCTTTTCTCTGCAGAGGTTTTGCGCACTTTACCCATAAGTATCGTTCCTCCTTTTAAGTCTTCGCACTTCATGGTGTTTGAAGACGGCGGAACGAGCAACAGGGTCTTCCGAAGAGTTCCTCCGCCACCGCCGGTACCCATCCAATCCTACCGATCTTCTACATCTCGTAGCACCGTCCGGCCGAGTCACAACTAGGGTTGACCAAGCGAGCCCATAATGGCTTCTTGCGGCATGTAAGCTTCCGGTCAATGGGGTATACATCCGTCTCTTCGTGGCTGGGTGAAGCTTTCCGCAAGATGTCATGGCACTTCTCCATGCATCCCGCCAACCACTGGATTCTCCAGGGTGCCCGTCAACCGTCTTCCACCCAGTAGTGAATTCCGAAGTCCATCTTGAGCTTGAAGTTCATGGGGTTGTCATCATCTTGACTCTCACATCTCCCTTATGAATTCACTCAACCAATCCGATCTCTGAGCATAGCAATAATAAACTACTTCGTCCCGGGTCATGGTAACAAGGGGAATTGGTTCATCCTACCTCATGATACTACTCAAGTACATAACTTCAAAATTTCACCTACTGCATGCATGGTGGGGAGGTATAATTCTAATGCAACAAAACCATATGTATTGTAAAGAAACATCATCAATGACGTGCCTTCTTTGGCGATCTTCGTAAGCTAGGGACTCGTGGTAGCAAGCTTCGCACTCAGGAAATTCTACCGAGGCAAACAACAATCATAATAAGCATATAGCATATGATCACTTACATAACAGCTTGCTAATATGAATCACACAAAACAATCGAATCAAAACCCAAAAGAAAACTCAAGAAATCCAACTCAAAGTTTTCCTACATCAAGCAACAATTAAAAATAGTTTTGCACTACAAAAAAATTTCTTAACAGAACCTAAGCATAGGTTTATGCTACCTAACAGAAAAGAATTCATCAAGCAACTAGGAGCAAAAAGAATCACCTTAAAATCTATTATAAAACTCCTATTAGGCCTAAAGCAAATTCTAGGAGGAAAAATAAAATAAAAGTTTTATTTATTATAAATAAAAGTTCATGCTCTAAAGTTACAGAAACTAACCTAGAATAATCTATCACATAGGAAAAATAAATTTATTTGCTAATTAAAACAATAGGAAAACAGCAGCTAGTTAAATAATTAGGAATAACATGATCCTGGTTAAAACTATTTTTTTATCAATCCTAAAATGCCCAAATAAATTCCTACGGTTAAGCAATGTGAAAACAAAGTTGTGACAAAAAGAATCATTAAAAAATAATATTCCTAACTCCTTTTATAGCAGATTTACTATTCTGTCAAAATCTAAAATAAAGCAATTTTAAATAATTTTAACATGACTAATTATATTTTCTACAGAAAATATAAGAAATTTGCAAACCAACCAAAAAAGAATAACTTAAAAATATTAAGTAGATTAAAAGATATGAATTTTTCAAATCTGAAACTATTCTGTTAAAACAGAAAACGAAAAATAAAGAAAAACGGGCTAATGGGCCTATCTAGCGCATACAGGCGTAATATAACTAAATCGGCCCTAGTGGTTAAACCGAGTCGGCCGGTTTAATAAAAACCTAACTAACCGATCTAAACCGGAAATAAACCGGTTTATTAAAACTAAACCTAAATAAAACGTACTCCTTCGGGGGATCTAATCCTAACCGCACGCTTTGGATCTAACGGCGAGGAGGACTCCGGCGACTCACCGCGGGGAAAGACGACGGCGACGGTCGGCGGCGGCTCGGGCGACCTTGGCGCGGCGGCTCCGGTGGTCGGGGACGACGGCGGGGACCTCCGGCGGGTGCGGCGTGGCGAGGTGAGCTCGGGGATGGAGTCGGGCGAGGTCGAGGTTCGGGATGGCGGTCTTGGAGTTAATGGCGGCGGCGCTCGGATGCTCCGGCGGGGTTGTGCGGCGAGGGGAGAACGCCGGGTGAGGGGGCGAGGGAGGGGTATATATAGGGGGAGGACCGGCTTGGAGGAGGGGGCGGATCGGGGGAGGGATTCGAGGCGGATCCCGGATCTCTGGGATTCAGCTGGCGGGGTTTGCGTGGGCGAGGGGAAGAAGGAGGGGTGGGGTCCGCCTGTCGGGGAGAGAGGGAGAAGTGGGTTCGGTCGGGCGACCGAGGGGAAAGGAGTCGGGCGCGTCGGCTCGGCGTGGGCCGGCTCAGTGGTGGGCTGCGCCGGGTGACCATTGGTGGGTCATTGTTGGGCAGTTAGCTGGTGGCGCCTTTGGGGGTTTTCCTTTTTTTTTTAATTAGGGAGAGAGAGAATATATAATATATATATATATATATATTTATATAGGACATATATATATCAAAATGATCAGGGGAATTTATCCTACAATTTGAACATTTTTCCAGGGGCAAAACTCAAACTTAAAAAAATAATTTGAAATACCAAATAAAATCAGATTTGAATTCAAATCTTTTTGGCAAACTTTTCTTCTGACATTTTTGGAGTGTCATGTTTCCTCCTCTCATACTTTGCAGCTCCTCCTTTGCAGTTCTCATTACGAAACGGGCATCCTTGGCTTCGGCGGTGGCCTTTTTCAGGTCCTCTTGCTCCGCTTGACGTTCTTTTTCAAGAACACCGCAGCGGTCGGTAGCATTCTTCAACTTTATGGCCATATCGGCCATTTCCTCTTTGGTTCGGGCAAAGGAGCAACCTGCTCGGCTTTTAGCTCTTCTACGCCCTTAAAGCGGACGCATTACTATTTCTCGCTTGCTCTTTAGCTGGCGAAGTTCCGCCTAGCTCCTCCACAACAGCGGCACCACCTGCATTAAGCATACACTTAGTAAGGCACGAGCGTCATGCTCCCTTACCAAGTGTCCGCGGAAAAGTCGCATACCTTGTGACTCGTCAAACCGTTTGTTGACCAGCGTGATGTCCGCATCCGCCCCGTCAAGTCGCCGCTTTAGTTCGGCAAATTCATCAGTCCGGCTGGCCACCGGACGCCCCGCCACCTATTTAGGAGCGGCGATATGTTATAACTGAGATTATGATCCTCGACACGCTGTCAATTTTGACAACATACCGAGTCTCAGGGGCTACTATCTATACAGGGCGCATTCTATATGCATAACTGTCAGAAGGTACATCATTTTTTGCGTACCTCGAACCCCGTCAGCAAGCTTCTGACGGCTTCATGCAATCCGCTCTCGGCGGATGCAATTCTTTCAATCACCGCACCCATTAGCGCACGGTGATCTTCTGAGATGGCCGCTCGCCCCAGCAGATCCTTCAGCTCCTCCGACCGCACACCAGCTGGCGCCGGACCTTCCGGCCCCGCCAGACCCGGAGAAACCCTCCGTGACGACAACTCAGGGTCGTCCGCCTCGCATGAAGGTGCGACAGGTGGATGCGTTTCACTCTCCATCGTCTCCGGAAGAAGATCCCCCAAAGACGAGCTCTGCTGAGAAGGGCTAAGATCCGAACTACAAGGTACAATTTCGGTTATCTTCAGAAATAAATACAGGGATGTTCTTTATTCACAGGACCCCTTCTTTTTACTTACGGCTCGCTGGAGGGCTGATCCCCTTGGGGAAATTGTGCGGCTGGGGTACTTCCCAGCGCCGGACTCTCTGACGAAGATTTCTTTCCCCTCCTTGAGGCCTTGACCTCCGGATCTTCTGAAGCGGTCCTCTTCTCTCCTTGGAGGGTGGGACTTTTGATCTCTCCTTCCTTGAAAGCCTCCTTCTTGGAGGCATTTGCTTCCCTGCTCCCCCCTTCGCCTTCTTCAAAAGGCGCGGCCTTCAACATCTTGGTCAGCATGGGATCCGGCGTGGTCTCTGGGAGGGGAGCCGGACACCTTATCAACTTTGCCTTCGCTATCCACTCATGTTCAAAAAACAGCTCCTTTAAGGGCAAGTTTATGATTAATGAACAGACTGACAATGTCTGCAGGACTACTTACTTGAGTATCCGGGCGATTGCAGCTTACTTCTGCGTCCTCAGTCAGATCCGGACACTTATCTTGTGATCCGAAGAACAGTTTATACATCTCCACGGGCGCCGTACCCATAAAATGTTGGAGAACTCGTGGTCCCTCCGGATTAAATTCCCACAGACGGAGGGGGCGACGTTGGCAGGGCAGAAGGCGCCGAATCAACTTAACCTGCGCCACTACAACCAGATTGATCTCTCTTTCTTTGAGGTCTCGAATACGGCCCTGCAACAAAGGAACGTCCTTGGACGGCCCCCAGTCGAGCCCCTTGTTGACCCATGACGCCGGCCCGGCATGGTGGACTGAGCGGAAGGCGGAGGCGCCACCCATTTGGTGCCCCTGGGAGCGGTGATATAGAACCACTCCCGTTGCCACAAACCAAGCTCCTCTTGAAAAGAGCCCTCGGGCCACGGAGCATCAGCACACTTGCTTATAACCGCCCCTCCGCACTCTGTTTGTTGCCCCTCGATCATCTTCGGTTCCACCTTGAAGGTCTTGAGCCACAGTCCAAAGTGAGGGGTAATACGGAGGAAGGCTTCACATATGACAATGAATGACGAGATATGGAGGATGGACTCCGGATTCAAGTCATGGAAATCCAGCCCATAATAAAACATGAGCCCCCGCACAAAGGGATCCGTCGGAAGCCTAAACCCGAAGGAAGTGAGACACGAACACCACGCTCTCGCCGGGCTCGGAGTGGGAATAACCTGCCTCGAGCAGCAGCCTATCTGAAATCTCGCCGGTTAGATACTGGCGTCTCGCAGCTTTAGCACATCTTCTTCTGTAACGGAAGAAGACATCCATCGGCCGAGCTGATCGAAGCCGGACATCGTCGAAGGTCCGAAGCGCCTAAATCTGAAGCTTTGGGTGTTAGAACTCGAAGCGCGAGGCGAACTCGATGGAGGGTGGTAAAAAGAAGGGGGGCTTGGTCTCATTATAAAGAGGTTGAATACCAAGAGCCCTCCCTGTGGTCGATTGGGACTCGCCTTCGATAGAGGAGGCGTGCCAACGGGCACGGTTGGGTTACCCACGTCCATATTGATGAGAATCCCGGAATAAGGGGGCACGATCTACGCTTTGATAAGACGTGCCAAGGAAACCGCCTCGCTAAACGAGCTGAGGCGGGACAGTAAAAAAACAATTCGAATAAAGGCCTGGCCGTGGAATGATGTCACGCTGCGGAATACGTCAGCAGATCTGTGCAAAAAGTTATTCTCTCTACGGTGGTATGTGGAACTTGTTTTGCATAGCCGGACACTATCCTGGTGTTCAAAACCTTCTATGAAGTATTCGGAGGAGGAACCCGCCTTGCAATGCCGAAGACAATATGCGCGCCGGACGCGTCATCATTGAAGCCTGGTTCAGACTCTTGAGGAGTCTGGACTAGGGGTGTCCGGACAGTCAACTATCATCTTCACCGGACTCCTAGACTATGAAGATACAAGATTGAAGACTTCGTCCGATGTCCGGATGGGACTTTCCTTGGCGTGGAAGGCAAGCTTGGCAATACGGATATGTAGATCTCCTACCATTGTAACCGACTATGTGTAACCCTAACCCTATTCGGTGTCTATATAAACCGAAGGGTTTTAGTCCGTAGGACGAACAACAATCATACCATAGGCTAGCTTCTAGGGTTTAGCCTCTCTGATCTCGTGGTAGATCTACTCTTGTACTACCCATATCATCAATATTAATCAAGCAGGAGTAGGGTATTACCTCCATCGAGAGGGCCCGAACCTGGGTAAAAACATCGTGTCCCTTGTCTCCTGTTACCATCCGCCTAGACGCACAGTTCGGGACCCCCTACCCGAGATCCGCCAGTTTTTACACCGACACCACCCTTTATTCCATAGTCCATAAAAGCTTTACCCGAAACTTGAAAACTTCACAACACAAAACTCAATAGAAATCTCGTGAGCTCCGTTAGAGAAAGAAAACAAAAGACTACTTTAAGGTAATGTAATGAACTAATTCTTTATTTATATTGGTGTTAAACCTACTGTAGTCCAACTTCTCTATGGATTATAAACTAATTTATTGGCCATAGATTCATCAAAATAAGCAAACAACACACGAAAAACAGAATCTGTCAAAAACAGAACAGTCTGTAGTAATCTGTAACTAACGCAAACTTCTGGAACTCAAAAAAATCTACCAACATTAGACGATCTAGACAATTTGTTTATTGATCAGCAGCAATTGGAATCACTATTTTATCACGTTCTGGTGATTTTTAACAATTCGGGCACTGAGCACAAAGTTTCTGGAAATTACAGCAAGATCAAATAACTATCGTCCAAGAAGATCCAATAGGTTTAACTTGGCACAAACACTAATTAAAAGATAAAACCACATCTAAACAGAGGCTAGATGGATTATTTATTCCTAGACAGAAACAAAAACAAAAAAATAAAATATATTGGGTTGCCTCCCAACTAGCGCTATCGTTTAACGCCCCTAGCTAGGCAAAAAAGCGAGGATAGATCTAACGAGTGCCATCTTTGGCACTAAACTCATAGGTAGCACGCATGATAGATTAATAAGGTAATTTAACTTTCTTTCTTGGAAAGTGCTCCATGCCTTTATTTAAGGGAAATTGGAATATAATATTCCCTTCCTTCATAGCAATAATCACACCAATCATTCTAAGGAAAGGTCTACCAAGAATAATAGGACAAGAAAGATTGCAATCTATATCAAGAACGATAAAATCCACGGGCACCAAATTTCTATTTGCAACGATAATAACATCATTGATCCTTCCCATAGGCTTTTTAATGGTGTAATCCGCAAGGTGCAAATTTAACGAACAATCATCAAGATCATGGAAACCTACAATATCACATAAAGTTTTCGGAATCGTGGAAACACTAGCACCCAAATCACACAAAGCAAAACACTCATAATCTTTAATTCTAATCTTTATAGTAGGTTCCCACTCATTATTAAGCTTTCTAGGTATAGAAATTTCCAAATTAAGTTTCTCATCATAAGATTGCATCAAGGCATCAACAATATGCTTAGTAAAAGCTTTATTTTGACTATAAGCATGAGGAGAATTAACAACGGCTTGCAACAAGGAAATACAACCTTTTAAAGACCAATTATCATAATTAAATTCCTTGAAGTCTGAGATAGTGGGTTCAACATTATTAGAAGTTGAGGATTCTCCAATCTCACTTTTACCAAATTTATCATTAAGATCTAAAGATTCTGAATTCTTGGGACGCCTTCTAGGAAAAGTTGATTCATCATCAGTCCCATAATCATCAAAGTTCATATTGCAAAACATAGATCTAATCGGAGATGCATCAATAACTTTAAGATCCTCATCTTCATGGAAACTAGAGGAACACGCTTTTATAAAGCTTTCTTTCTTAGCACGCAATCTAGCGGTTCTTTCCTTGCACTCGTCAATGGAAATTCTCATTACTTTGAGAGACTCATGGATATCATGCTTAGGAGAAGAAGATCCAAGTTTAAGAGAATTAACATCAAGTGAAAGTCTATCAACGTTCCTAGCTAAATCATCAACTTTGAGCAATTTTTCTTCAAGCATAGCATTAAAATTATTTTGAGAGATCATAAATTCTTTCACACTATTCTCAAAATCAGAGGGCATCTTATTAAAATTACCATAAGAATTATTGTAGGAATTTCCATAATTATTAGAGGAATTACTAGGGAACGGTCTAGCATTAAAATTTCCTCTATAAGCATTGTCTCCAAAACTATTCCTACCAACAAAATTCACATGCATAGATTCAATATTATTCTCAATCAAGGAAGACAAAGGCATATCATTGGGATCAAGAGGAGTATTTTTAGTAGCAAGCATCTTCATAAGTTCATCCATCTTTCCACTCAAAACATTGATTTCTTCTATAGCAAGCACTATTTAACTAGAATATCTTTCGCGTGCCATTGATAATAATTAGCCATAATATTATCAAGAAGTTTTGTAGCATCTCCTAACGTGATTTCCATAAATGTGCCTCCCATGCCGAATCTAAGAGATTTCTAGAAGCAAAGTTCAAACCGGCATAAAATTTTTGTATGATCATCCATAAATTCAAACCATGAGTAGGGCAATTACGAAGCATCAATTTCATTATTTCCCAAGATTGGGAAACATGCTCATGATCAAGTTGTTTAAAATTCATAATATCGTTCCTAAGAGTGATGATCTTAGCGGGAGGAAAATACTTAGAGATAAAAGCATCTTTGCACTTGTTCCAAGAATCAATACTATTTTTAGGCAAAGACCAAAAACCAAACTTTAGCGCGATCTCTAAGTGAAAACGGAAATAACTTCAGTTTGACAACATTGTTATCCGTATCTTTCTTCTTTTGCATATCACACAAATCATCAAAGTTGTTTAGATGAGTAGCGGCATCTTCGCTAGGAAGGCCGGCGAATTGATCTTTCATAACAAGATTCAGGAAAGCGGTATTGATTTCACAAGACTCATCATTATGAAGAGGAGCAATCAGAGTACTAAGGAAATCATTGTTATTCGTATTCGAGGAGTCACACAATTTGGTATTATCTTGCGCCATGGCAACAAGTAATCCAACACACAAGCAAACAAATGGACGAGGAAGAGGCAACGGGAAAAAGAGGAGGAGATTGGGAAAGAGAGGGCGAATAAAACGGCAAGGGTGAAGTGGGGGAGAGGAAAACGAGAGGCAAATGGAAAATAATGTAAATGCGAGGGAGATAGGTTTGTGACGGGTACTTGGTATGTCTTGACTTGAGCGAAGACCTCCCCAAGAACGGCGCCGAAATCCTTCTTGCTACGTCTTGAGCTTATGCTGGTTTTCCTCGAAGAGGAGAGGGTGATGCAGCAAAGTGTAGCATAAGTATTTCCCTCAGTTTTGAGAACCAAGGTATCAATCCAAAGAGGAGGCTCCTCAAAAGTCCCACGCACCTACACAAACAACCGAGAACTCGCAACCAACGCTATATAGTGGTTGTCAATCCCTTCACGGCCACTTGCGAAAGTGAGATCTAATAAAGATAGTAAATAATACTTTTGTTATTATTGGTATAGATGCAAAAAGTAAAGATGCAAATAAAAGTAGATTGAAAGCAAATATGATAAGAGATAGACCCGGGGGGCATAGGTTTCACTAGAGGCTTCTCTCGAGATAGCATAAGTATTACGGTGGGTGAACAAATTACTGTCGAGCAATTGATAGAAAAGCGCATAGTTATGAGATTATCTAGGCATGATCATGTATATAGGCATCACGTCCATAACAAGTAGACCGACTCACGCCTGCATCTACTACTATTACTCCACACATCGACCGCTATCCAAAGATGCATCTAGAGTATTAAGTTCATAAGAACAGAGTAACACATTAAGCAAGATGACATGATGTAGAGGGATAAACTCATGCAATGTGATATAAACCCCATCTTGTTATCCTCGATGGCAACAATACAATACGTGCCTTGCAACCCTTTACATCCTTTGGTAAGGACACCGCAAGATTGAACCCAAAGCTAAGCACTTCTCCCATGGCAAGAAAGATCAATCTAGTAGGCCAAACTAAACCGATAATTCAAGAGACTTGCAAAGATAACTCAATCATACATAAAAGAATTCAGAGAAGATTCAAATATTATTCATAGATAAACTTAATCATAAACCCACAATTCATCTGGATCTCGACAAACACACCGCAAAAAGAGATTACATCGAATAGATATCCACAAGAGAGGGGAGAACATTGTATTGAGATCCAAAATAGAGAAGAAGCCATCTAGCTAATAACTATGGACCCGTGAGGTCTGTGGTAAACTACTCACAACTCATCGGAGGGGCAAGGATGTTGATGTAGAGGCCCCTCGTGCTTGATTCCCCCTCCGTGAGTGCGTGAAGGCTCCAAGATGGGATCTCGCGGATCTGAGAAGGTTACGGCGGTGGAAATTGTGTTTTGTGGTGCCCCTGGATGTTTTCGGGGTACGTAGGTATATATAGGAAGAAGAAGTACGTCGGTGGCTGCCCGAGGGGCCCACGAGACAGGGGCGCACCCTATAGGGGGCACGCCCTCCTCTCTCGTGGAGGCTCCGGTTGCTTCTTGACTTGCACTCTAAGTTCTCTGGATCACGTTCGGCGAGAAAATCATGTTCCCGAAGGTTTCATTCTGTTTGGACTCTGTTTGATATTCATTTTCTTCGAAATACTGAAATAGGCAAAAAACAGCAATTCTGGGTTGGGCCTCCGGTTAATAGGTTAGTCCCAAAAGTAATATAAAAGTGGAAAATAAAGCCCAATAAAGCCTAAAAAGTAGATAAAGTAGCATGGAGCAATCAAAAATTATAGATACGTTGGAGATGTATCAGTCAGCTTCATTAACAATGAAGCCAACATATGTCAGAGTTGTATTAAACTTATCATGCCATTGCTTAGGTGCTTGTTTCAGGCCATATAAAGATTTCAACAACCTACACACTTTTCTTTCTTGACCATCTATCACAAATCCATCTGGCTGTTGCATGTAGATTTCCTCGTTTAGCTTTCCATTCAGAAAAGCCGTCTTAACATCCGTCTGGTGGACGAGAAGACCATGCGAGGCCGCCAACGAGGTTAATACTCGAATGGTGGTCAGTCTGGCCACATGTGAATAAGTATCGAAGAAATCTTCCTCTTCTTTCTGGCCATAGCCCTTGGCCACAGGCCTAGCCTTGTACTTTTCAATCGTACCATCGGGCCTAAGCTTCTTCTTGGACACCCACTTACATCCCAATGGTTTGCAACCATAGGGACGGTCAGTGATCTCCCATGTCCCGTTAGCCATGATGGAATCCATCTCGCCATGCATCGCATCCTTCCAGTAGTCAGCTTCTGGAGAGGCATACGCTTCTGAAATAGAAGAGGGAGTATCAGCCACGAGGTACATGAAGAAATCATCACCAAAGGTCTTTGCAGTCCTTTGTCTCTTGCCCCGACCAAGGGTTTCCTCGTAATCCTCCTCAGAATTTTCATCATGTGTTTGTTCATAATATTCCATAGGAATGGCAGGCTCAGGAGTCTCCTCGGATTCCTGTCTAGAAGTGCTTTGCATCTCTCTCATAGGAAAAATATCCTCGAAGAATGTAGCATCCTTAGAGTCCATGATTGCACCGACCTTCTGGTTAGGTACCTCATATTTCACTACTAGAAATCTATAGCCAACGCTATTCTTAGTGTATCCCAAATTAACGCAGTCCACAGTCTTTGGTCCAAGCTTACGCTTTTTGGGGATAGGCACATTGACTTTCGCCAAACAGCCCCAAGTATGCAAGTACGAGAGTGTTGTCCTTCTCTTCGCCCATTTCTCATAGGGAGCGATCTCATTATCCTTCGACGGAACTTTATTCAGGACATGACATGCCGTCAATATAGCCTACCCCCACCATGCCTTGGATAAACTCGATGTATCTAACATGGCGTTAACCAAATCAGTTAGAGTATGGTCTTTCCGCTCGGCAACCCCGTTTGACTGGGGTGAATAGGGAGGCGTCCCCTCATGAATAATGTTGTGTTCCGCACAAAAAAGAATCGAACTCACTCGAGAAGTACACTCCACCACGATCTGATCACACTCATTTAATTTTCTTTTGAAGTTGATTCTCAACTTCTGCCTTATAGATTTAAACTAGTGTAGAGCCTCATGTTTAGTATTTAACAGATATACACATCAACATCTAGTGTAATCATCTATCAATGTCATGAAGTATTTCTTTCCACCTTTAGTCAACACACCATTCATCTCGCAAAGATCAGAATGTATGAGTTCTAATGGTGCCAAGTGTCTCTCCTTCGTAGCCTTGTGAGGCTTGTGAGGTTGCTTAGCTTGCAAACATGAAATGCACTTAGAACCTTTGGCTAAAGTGACACTTAGGACTAAATCCAACTTAGCTAGCCACGTCATAACACCGAAACTAATGTGACAAAGACATGAATGCCAAACTTCAAATTCATTAACACTCAAATGAATATGGTTCATGACTTTATTACAAAAATCTGCGAGGGAAAGGCGGAACATCCCTCCGCTCTCATAACCTTTTCCAACAAATACTCCATATTTAGTAACAACTAATTTATAAGACTCGAAGACCAACTTAAACCCTTCTCTACATAGAAGGGAGCCACTAACAGGTTCTTCTTGATGGTGGGGACAGCTGCATGTTCTTCAGTTTCACGATCCTTCCCGAAGTAAACTTCAGATCGACCGTGCTAACACCATGAAAAGAAGCACTCGCGCCATTCCCCATCAATACGGACCCGTGGCTGACCTGGTAAGAAGAAAACAATGAAATGTCAGCACACACTCAACACCTGCACCTGTGTCCACCCACCAATCGGTGGGCTAAAACACTAAAAACAGTAAATAAATTACTATACCCAGATGCACCATTCTCATTGTTGCCCACAATCATGTTGACAGACTTGGAGTCCTACCGTAACTTTTTTATACTTGTTTGGACACTTGTTGGCCCAATGTTCAACTGAACCACAAGTAGAGCAACCCTCATCCTTCTTGTTCTTCTTGAAGGTATTCTTGCCCTTCTTCTTAAAGTCAGTATTGTGTTGGACACCGTTCTTTCCCTTGGGCTTGTGGGAGTTGAAGTTCCTCTGGTTCATCATGTTGGCGACAGAAGTTCCTTCGACCCCTTTCCTGTTCGAGTCCTTTGCTCTCAAGTTCTGCTCAACACTCAAATGGCCAATGACATCCTCCACTGAGAATTCACGCCTCTGATGTTTCAGAGTGGTAGCAAAGTTCCTCCAAGAATTAGGGAGCTTAGCAATTATGCAGCCCGCGACAAACTTGCCCAGTAAATTGCACTTAAGAAGCTTAAGCTCCTTAGCGATGCATATTATCTCATGAGCCTGCTCCAGTACAGGACAGTTTTCAACCATATTGTAATCGTGGAACTGCTCTATAATATACATTTCTCTCCCAGCATCGGTGGCCTCGAATTTAGATTCGAGCGCCTCCCACAAGTCCTTGGCAACATGCACATGTAAAATATGCGTCGACCAATTTATCTCCGATCGCTCTAAGAACTAGCTACTCCGAGAAATACGACGATGGCCTCCCTGAACGCCTTCTCCTATTCAGGAGCAATCGTTCCTATGGAGACACCAGCGACCCAGAACACGTTCATAGCCATAAGCCATAAAGTGGTCTTAGTCTGCCAAAGCTTAAAGTACGTATCGATAAACTTATCCGATTTCAGTGCAGCGGCAAGCCACTTGCCGAAAAATTCCTACACATAATAGATTTTTGGATTGCTAAGTAAATAGGCCATATTTTGATTAATTTAATCCACGAGTAAATCACTAGCATGGCATAAGAAATAATCACATACTGATATTCAATCATGCAAGCACATACTACGCTAATTGCAGACAGATCTACGTATAACGCTAGCATGGCTAAAACAGAAAACAGGAGGAGCGGGATAAACGAGTTATGCTCTCTAGTAGGCCAGGCAGAAGCCGCGGTGGTGGTGGCGGCAGCGTCGTCGTTAGCTGCCTTCTTGTCGGCCTTGAGCTTCTCGACGGCGAGACGATCAGCTTCGGTCCGAGACATGGTGTTGACGAAGATGACGTAGACGTAGAGGAAGTAGCAGATTGGAGGTGAGCAGTTGCGTGGTCACTTCCCAAAAACCTATTGGTCCATCTCACGTACATGAACCGGAGAGGCGGGATTTTGGAGATCTGCGCTCCCGTCGACCGTGTGCACGGCAGGGATGGAGTTACCGGAGCCGCGTGGAGAGACATAGGCTCGACCCACGTTCGAGTCCGTGACAACCCACGATCCACGTCTCAGATCGTGGCCCGGCTGTTAGAAAACTCTTCGTTACTGATTGGCAAAAATAAGCGCGTAGGTGTGAGCTCGGCTCGACTCATTCCCGCAACCCGCGGTGCGGTGTATCGTGATGAGGCATGGCGTGGCGAGGCGAGCGGCGGCAGAGTGTGCGAGGGCCTATTCTATTCTCAAGCTCCAATTGCATGTGGAAGAGAAACCCTTGTAAGGAGGTCCAACTCCTCTCCAAATTGCCGGGTGGGACTAAACTTCCCACTACACCTAGTGCCAATTAAACCTGAAGGAAATATGCCCTAGAGGCAATAATAAAGTTGTTATTTTATATTTCCTTATTCATGATAAAGGTTTATTATTCATGCTAGAATTGTATTGATTGGAAACTGAAATACATGTGTGAATACATAAACAAATATCGTGTCCCTAGTAAGCCTCTACTAGACTAGCTCGTTGATCAAAGATGGTTAAGGTTTCCTAACCATAGACATGTGTTGTCATTTGATAATAGGATCACATCATTAGGAGAATGATGTGATGGACACGACCCATCTGTTAACTTAGCATATGATCGTTCAGTTTATTGTTATTGCTTTCTTCATGTCAAATAAATATCCCTTCGACTATGAGATTATGCAACTCCCGATACCGGAGGAATACCTTGTGTGCTATCAAACGTCAAAACGTAACTGGGTGATCATAAAGATGCTCTACAGGTATTTCCGAAGGTGTTTGTTAAGTTGGCATAGATCGAGATTAGGATTTGTCAATCTGTGTATCGGAGAGGTATCTCTGGGCCCTCTCGGTAATACACATCATAAGAAGCCTTGCAAGCAAAGTGAATAAGGAGTTAGTTACAAGATGATTTACGGAATGAGCAAAGAGACTTGCCGGTAACAAGATTGAACTAGGTATGAAGATACCGTTGATTGAATCTCGGACAAGTAACATACCGACAGACAAAGGGAATTACGTATGTTGTCATAAGGTTCGACCGATAAAGATCTTCGTAGAATATGTAGGAACCAATCTGGGCATCCAGGTTCTGCTATTGGTTATTGACCGGAGACGTGTCTCGGTCATGTTTACATGTTCCCGAACCCGTAGGGTCCGCACGCTTAACGTTTGTTGACGCTATAATGTTATATGAGTTATATGATTTCATGACTGAATGTTTTTGGGAGTCTCGGATGAGATCACGAACATGACGAGGAGCTCCGGAATAGTCTGGAAGTGAAGATTGATATATAGGACGATACTATTCGGACACCGGAAGAGTTTCAGAGTGCACTGGGTAGTTACCGGATCACCGGAAGGGGTTCCGGACAACCCCGAGAGGTCTATGGGCCTAATGGGCCAAGGGGAGGGACACACCAGCCCATGATACTTCTTGATCTTGCGTTGGTTTTTCCCTTGAAGAGAAAGGGTGATGCAGCAAAGTAGAGATAAGTATTTCCCTCAGTTTGAGAACCAATGTATCAATCCAGTAGGACACACCGCACAAATCACCAAATACCTGCACAAACAATCAAACAACTTACACCCAACGCGATAAAGGGGTTGTCAATCCCTTCACGGTTACTTGCAAAAGTGAGATCTGATAGAGATAGATAAATGATAAAGTAAATATTTTTGGTATTTTTGGTTTATAGATCGGAAAGTAAAAGATTGCAAAATAGTACATCCCGAAACTAATATGATGGAAAATAGAAACTTGTATGATGGAAAGTAGACCCGGGGGCCATAGGTTTCACTAGAGGCTTACCTCAAGATAGAAAATAATATGATGGGTCAACAAATTACTGCCGAGCAATTGATAGAAAAGCGCAAAGTTATGACGATATCTAAGGCGATGATCATGAATATAGGCATCACGTCCGTGTCAAGTAGACCGAAATGATTCTACATCTACTACTATTACTCCACACATTGACCACTATCCAGCATGCATCTGGAGTATTAAGTTCATAAAGGACGGAGTAACACATTAAGCAAGATGACATGATGTAGAGGAATTAACTCAAGCAATATGATGAAAACCCCATCTTTTTATCCTCGATGGGAACAATACAATATGTGCCTTGCTGCCCCTACTATCACTGGGAAAGGACACCGCAAGATTGAACCTAAAGCTAAGCACTTCTCCCATTGCAAGAAAAACCAATCTAGTTGGCCAAACAAAACCGATAGTTCGAAGAGAATTACAAAGATATCAAATCATGCATATAAGAATTCAGAGAAGATTCAAATAATATTCATAGATAAGTTGATCATAAATCCACAATTCGTCGGATCTCGGCAAATACACCACAAACAAGTATTACATCGAATAAATCTCCAAGAACATCGAGGAGAACATGGTATTGAGAATCAAAGAGAGAGATAGAAGAAGCCATCTAGCTACTAGCTATGGACCCGTAGGTCTGTGGTAAACTACTCACGCTTCATCGGAAGGGCAATAGAGTTGATGTAGAAGCCCTCCGTGATCGAATCCCCCTCCGGCAGGGTGCCGGAAAAGGTCCCTAGCTAGATGGGATCTCACGGGTACAGAAGGTTTCGGCGGCAGAAAGTGTTTTCGTGGATGCCTCTGGTGGTTTGGGGATATATGGGAATATATAGGCGAAAGAATTAGGTCAGGAGGTGCACGAGGGGCCCACAAGGGTGGGGGTGTGCCCTACCCCTTGGGCGCGCCCTCCATCCTTGTGGCTGCCTCGTGGTTCCTCCGACTTCATCTCCAAGTCTCCTGGTTGTCTTCTGGTCCAAGAAAAATCATCGCGAAGGTTTTATTCCGTTTGGACTCCGTTTGGTATTCCTTTTCTATGAAACTCAAAAATAGGGAAAAACAGGAACTGGCACTCGGCTCTAGGTTAATAATTTAGTCCCAAAATAATATAAAATATCATATTAATGCATATAAAACATCCAAAACAGATAATATAATAGCATGGAACAATAAAAATTATAGATACGCTGGAGACGTATCAGCCCACAAGGGGGCTGGCGCGCCCTCTCCTTGGCCGCGGGCCCTAGGGGAAGGAAAGGGGGAGGGTTGTCCCCTCCTGCCTTTCCCTCCTCATGTGAGAAAGGAAAGGTGGGGGGGGGGGCGCCACCTCCCCTGCCTTTCTCCCGCACAAAAACATGGCAGGGGCGCGGCTAGGGGCAGGAGCCCAAGTGGGATTCGGCCCCACTTGCAGCGCCTCCTAGCTGCCTCCCCTCTCCCCCCACCTATATATATGTGGGAGGGGGCGCCACACATAGCCCACGACAATCTCTTAGCCGTGTGCGGTGCCCCTCTCCACAATTTCGTCCCTCGGTCATATTTTCGTAGTGCTTAGGTAAAGCCCTGCGGAGATAGCATCACCACCACCGTCACCATGCTGCCGGAACTCATTCGCTACTTCGTCGTCTTGCTGGATCTAGAAGGCGAGGACGTCATCGAGCTGAATGTGTGTTGAACGCGGAGGTGCCATACATTCATTACTCGATCGGTTGGATCGCGAAGAAGTTCGACTACATCAACCGCGTTACTAAACGCTTCCGGTTATGGTCTACGAGGGTACGTAGACGCACTCTCCCCTCTCGTTGCTATGCATCTCCATGGATAGATCTTGCGTGTGAGTAGATTTTTTTTGTTTTTTCATGCAACATTTCCCAACAAAACCCACATGGGCCCTTAGAGATTTTCAGAAATTGTTAGATGGACCTTAGGCCCACCCTAATATTTCAACAGCTTCTCCTCCGTGAGCGAGGGGACAAGGACCGTGGTGGCAGCGGGGTGTGGGAGAGGCTGCGAGAAGTTGAAGCGAAACACCGCCACATCAAACACAAAGGCTATACACAATCCTGGTGACCCCTGCTGCAAGTTGACCCCAACGACTTACAGGTGGGGCCCAAGTGACTTTCACCAGCCATGATTGACCAGAGGGCTACATTTCTCGGGAGCTTAGTATCCATAAGGATTTTATTATTATGTTTGTGTAAACAAGATTTTTTTTATTTGGCCTCACAAAGGTTCTTTGTTGAACATAGCTTCCTCTACCCTGGGCGATGTTGATAGAAGTAACCTGCAGAGAACATGACCAAAGAGCAGAGCTGAGTATGCCACAATCGAATATGATGGTTTCTCTTCTGTTCTTTTTGGCAATCCTCTTCATCACTGACTCAACTGTTTATGGGTGGGCCAACAAGCCGGTATTATGTCTTCCTCTTTTTTTGTAAGTGAATGTTTCAAGATTGTTGGGCATTATTCAACCGCTATACATGTGAAAACCTTATACAAAACTATAGTAGTAAATTACTATCCAATTTTTTTGTTGGTCAGATAATAATTAAGTTAAAAAATATATGTCATCTTGTATTAGCCTAATAGAGTAGAGCCAAGGTGGCACAAGTACGTGGCCTGTTTTTTTAGGACGGGTCTAGCGGGTGCCGTTGGCCCGCTAGCCCTCACGGTGGCCGGCCGAAAAAGAAGTTTTTTCTCCTAACTCATATTAGGAAAAGTAAACAGGTGTGGACATGTGTGAACATGATAAATAATTGCAAAGCATCCACCTGAATAGATGTGAACATATTTAATTCGTGTTTTCAATTTTTTAAAAACCATAACTTTCAAACCGCGCATCAAAATTAAGATCCGTTTTATTGTTGGAATCCTCGCACCATGCTCTTCGAAACTACACCCTGCATGGGTATGTTTTGACGAATTTTTTTTGTGCAATTTTGTCCCCCTTTTGTGCAACTGCCTAGCCGTCGATGTGCAACTACCTGACAGGTGAAAGGATCGATATGGTTGACTAGAGGGGGGGTGAATAGGCAACTAACAATTTTAAGCTTTTCTTTACCAATTTAAACTTTGCACTAATAAAGGTTGTCTAGATATGCAACTAGGTGGACAACCTATATGATGCAACAACACACGCATTACCCAGCAAGCAAGGATAGGAACACAAAAAGCTTGCAAGTAAAGGGATAAGATAACCAAGAGTGGAGCCGGTGGAGACGAGGATGTGTTACCGAAGTTCCTTCCTTTTGAGGGGAAGTACGTCTCCGTTAGAGCGGTGTGGAGGCACAATGCTCCCCAAGAAGCCACTAGGGCCACCGTAATCTCCTCATGCCCTCGCACAATGCAAGAGCCGTGATTACACTATTGGTGCCCTTGAAGGCGGCGACCGAACCTTTACAAACAAGGTTGGGGCAATCTCCACAACTTAATTGGAGGCTCCCAACAACACCACGAAGCTTCACCACAATGGAATATGGCTCCACGGTGACCTCAACCGCCTAGGATGCTCAAACACCCAAGAGTAACAAGATCCGCAAGGGATAAGTGGGGGAATCAAATATCTTGTGGTGGAAGTGTAGATCGGGCCCTTGTCACCCAATCCCGAGCAAATCAACAAGTTTGATTGGCTAGGAGAGAGATCGGGCCAAAATGGAGCTTGGAGCAACAATGGAGCTTAGAGGGGAAGAGGTGGTCAACTAGAGGTTGAAGAAGCGCCTTATATAGTCGTGGGAAAAATCCAACCGTTATCCACTTAGTCAGCTCGCAAAGCGCGGTACTACCGCTCAGTGGGCGCAGTACTATCATGAGGTCAAGACGGTACTACCGTGGAGGACCACGGTACTACCAAGAGCAGCAAGATCGGCCGGAACTAGCTCGACCGAGGCGATTACTACCGCTGCAGATTACTCACGCTGCCCCTTACTACTACCGTAAGGCTGGGGAGTCACGACCTGAGAAGGGCACGGACGAAATAAATTACATCCGTGCCAACTTCCGCTGAAACTGCGGTAGTGCGAAAATCCAACGCGGTACTACCGCTCCTCAGGAGCGGTACTACCATGGAGGGCGCGGCTGTAAAAAATTACATCCGCCCCTACTACTGCACCGAGCGGCACTAGGCCTAGGAGCAGCGGTACTACCGCTCTCGGGAGCGGTACTACCGTCAGCGCCCAGTACTACCGCCTGCATTTAGCGGTATTATCAGGTGGGCGCGGATGTAAAATTACATCCGCCCCTACTACTGCACCGAGCGGCACTAGGCCTAGGAGCCGCGGTACTACCACTCTCGGGAGGCGGTACTACCGTGGCGCCCAGCAGTACTACCACTTGTACCTGCGGTACTATCACAGGTACCTGCGGTACTACCGCAAGTACAGAGGCAAATGTCGATTTCGCACAACCAAGATAACGAAGGGAAGCTCCAAAGTGCAGGGAAAGGAGGGACAAGTGTACGTGTTGATTCCGCCTAACCTTTCCGACGCGGACCCCCTCTTAATAGTACGGCTCTCCTATGACTCAAATCCACCAAAAAGAAACGTAGGACGACGCCGTCTTCAATAGTCTCCGAGGGCACCGAATCGTCTCGAGCCTAGAGATGAACCATCTGAGGAACTCAAAGCAAACGATTATTCCGCAAAAGTATCGTCATCAATCACCAAAACACTTACGGGATAAATATGCCCTTACAATCTCCCCCTTTTTGGTGGATTGATGACAATACGGGATTTGCACAAAGATGCAATAATATAGAGCAAAAGCAAACCCCTCCTCTCCAAAATATAGACGGGCTCCCCCTAGATGTGTGCACTCCGGATGAATGCTTTGGACTGCATAGCACACGATCTAGGATCACCACTCCCCCTATATTTTAGAGACAAAAGTCCGAAGAATAACATCTAAACAACATATAGCACGAAATAACATAAGCTAGCTAAGATAGATAGAGTGCATATGTCTTATACCATAAGAAGGAAAAGCAACTAAAACGAGGTTCAAACGAGATTCAACCGAGAACGCAATAAACACACCAAACAAACGCGAACACGACACAAGCCTCTCAAATCCCTACGCTCTCTCCCCCTTTGGCATCAAGACGCCAAAAAGGCAGAGAGGACACCTACACACAAGCGGTGGCTCAAGCAGCAGGGAACTCGTCCCAATCCTCGTCGTCAGACTCCTCAGCAGCAGGGATGGACTCCTCGACGTCCTCCTCAGAATCAGTCCACTTGTAGCCTTGCTTCGCCATCCACTCGGCCTCCGGGGTGATGTGCTCCTCAGATCCTCCGGACACATCCTCACCATAGAGCTTCAAGATCTTCCCGTCCCCGGCGACGACTCCCTTGGATGCCACATGAGTCCTGTCGCCCCTTGGCTTGCATGCGTAAAAGAGTCTTCATCTTGTCCTTCACTTTGTGGCCCAAGAAGGCATAGAGGAGCTGGGAAGGCCTAGCAGATGGCCTTCATCAACATGCTCGGCGCCAAAGATCCTCCTCTCCAACAGCAGCCCTAGCTGCAGATGCCTCAAAGACGAGTAGTAGTGTTGGCCCAGTTGGGTTTGACACGCAGCAGATGGGGTCATGGCGAATCCAAATCGAGGCAAGGAACTCCTCACCAGGGAACATCTTGTCCCAAGTCCTCGAGATCGCCAGAAACAGATATGGACCAGATATAGGCACCTTATGCGGTTGAACACGGCAAACCGAAGCTCAATCCACATGATGTGTGAGATATCAAGTGGCTGAGTCTCGAGACACACGAGCCTCCTCGCAGATGAGCATCATATCCACCATATAGGCATGAACCTTGTCCTTGTCACCAATGCGGAGGAACAAGGAGTTGCGGAAGATGCGGTACATGATATCCAAAAAAGAGTTGAGCACCAAACCTATCTTGCCACTTGGAAGTGTCTTCTCAACATAGAACGGTGCAAGCCTGTCCTTGTTGGCGTAGTCGGGGTTGGCATGGGGACGAACACCTACGGGAGAGTCAAGCCCGTCATCAGGAACTTGGAGCAGATCCATGAACTCCTTCCAGGTAGCAGTCAGCTTGCGGCCATTTGTCATCCAGGTCATTATCCTTTCTTCATTGGGGTGAAAGTAGACAGAAGCAAAGAACTGACCAATGAGCTCAGGATCATAGTCAAGGTGAAAAGAGATGATATGCTCAATGCCAAACTGCTCCACCAAGTCCAGAGCCTCGCCAAAGTAGGCACGGAACTTCTCCTTCCTCAAGTGATGCATGTCAATCCACTTCACATCCACATAGGTATTCTGCTTGTTCTTAATGACGTCCAGATAGATGTTTGTTTGATGCTTGTTCCAGAACAGCTCACAGCCCCTGACTGAGGAACGAGGGGTCACATACGGATCCATGTTCCGGAGGTGGACGTAGTCAGAATGGGGTATCTCATCCATGCTCTTGGAGGTCTCCTTGACCTTGGTGGCGCTTGTCTTGACATGGCGCTTGGGGGCGTAAGAGGAGCCCTCAGTGCGTCACCGGGGTTGCGCAGACGCTTGGAGCCGGTGTCACGGCTGGGATTGGACCGGCGAGAGCCACCACGTGAACCACACACGCAAAGCACCAAAAACGCAAGAAGATCAATGCAAATGCCACGAAAAAGCACACGAAAAACATAGGAGACATATGAGAAAGTTGGCATGCGATAGGTGTGAGGCACGGTGGATTTGCCACCGTCATGGTACTAAAGCGATATCGCCTGCACGCTGTAGTACTGCAGTGTGGGGTCACGGTAGTACCGTGGTCGAGCGGAAGTAAAGTCAGAGTGTCAAGCATAGGGCGCGGTAGTACCGCAGAGGAGGGCGGTAGTACTGCGCAGTACCAAGACCGAGGGCGGTAGTACTGCAGGCGGTAGTATCAAGACCAAGGGGCGGTAGTACTGCGCCGCAATGATCCAACTACCGATTTGAATCTGAAAAGAACCGCGAAACAATGGCGGTGCTACAGTGATCAGATCTACCGCATGACAGCAATACACATATAAATCCTATGCAATACTACACTCCTTCATCCTATTCTTGCGGAGATTAGGCCTATCAATCTCAAGAACACACAAGCCTCCCCAAAACCTAGAAACGCCAAACACCAACAAGAAGGAGAGGGAATTGGGGAAAACCTGGGTCCATAGCAAGAGCATGCGGTGGAGAACGATCCCACCGGTCGGAATCACGGGAGGGCAGCCGGTGAAGGAGATCCGGCGAGAGACGCCGGCTCCGTTCTTGAGCGAGGGAGAGAAGGAGGCGATGTGGGGAGAAGGTAACGAATGGGTATGGGGAGTTGGAACTCCCCTGCCTGCCCTTATCCCTCGCCTCACAACTGTCATGATAGTACTGCCTCATCAGCAGTAGTACCGCCGGGCGGAAGTTCCGCACCGAGGCGGTAGTACCGCTCGACCGGGCGGCAGTAAAAAATTACTGCCGTGAGGTTGCGGTAGTACCGTGCTCCCACAAGCGGTAGTACCATGGCTGGCTGCGGTAGTACCGCAGCTGGCCGCGGTAGTACCGTGAATCTCAAGTCACCGCAAGATTCAAAAACGAAAAAGGCCTTTGCAAATTTTTTTTTGTTTACACACAAGAAACCACAAACTCAACCGCAAACTAGAGGCAAAGGACAACAAGAAACCACCAAACGACAAGGCCTCTCAAGGGGAGGCCGGTGGCTCACCTATGTTTGAGTAGGATGGTATGGCACCGCCAAGAATTATCCTTGGGCCCATGACCAAAACTCATCTTTGGAACACAAGTACCATAAAAAATGGCTAATGTGAAAGAGGTGATCGACGACGCATAATGGGGGAGGGAGAGTTCATTGAGAGAACAATACTCCCCTATGTCCATGCCTACACCTAAACTAGACAAAGCAAGTTGAGTGTGGTGGGGAGTGCACGGGCTCTAGTCACATTGCTCAAATCAATGTTATTTAGCTCATGCCTTAACTCGCTAAATCTTGCTTCATCTAAGGGCTTCGTGAATATATCTGCAAGGTTATCCTGAGTGTTGACATTCTTGAGCTCGATCTCTCCTCCCTAATGTGATCCGGATGAAGTGATACCGAATCTCGATGTGCTTCGTCTTGAAGTGTTGCACCGGGTTGAGAGAAATCTTGATGGCACTTTCATTATCACACCAAAGAGGCACTTTTTCACAAATGACACCGTACTCCTTTAAAGTTTTCCTCATCCATAGGAGTTGAGCACAACAACTACCTACCGCCACATATTCCGCTTGATGGACGAGAGAGACACACAACTTTGCTTCTTGGAAGACCAACTTACCAAGGAGCAACCAAGAAATTGGCACCCTCCGTAAGTGGACTTCCTATCCACTTTGTCTCCCGCCTAATCGAATCAGTAAATCCTTCAAGCTTGAAGTTTGCTCCTCTTGGGTACCATAAGCCAAAGTTTGGGGTATGAGCCAAATATTGAAAGATTCGCTGACCGCCACAAAATGACTTTCCTTTGGTGCGGCTTGAAACCGTGCACACATTCCCACACTCAACATGATATCCGGTCTAGATGCACAAAGGTAAAGCAAGGATCCAATCATGGAGCGATATACCTTTTGATCCACCGCTTTACCATTGGGATCAATGTCAAGTTGGCACTTGGTGGGCATTGGTGTAGTAGCCGGCTTGACATTACTTAGATTGAATCTTTTGAGCATGTCTTGAGTGTATTTGGCTTGGTTGATGAAGGTTCCTTCTCTTCTTTGTTTGATATCGAAACCAAGAAAGAACTTCAACTCTCCCATCGAAGACATCTTGAACTTGGAGGTCATGAGAGCGGCAAATTCCTCATTGAAAGCTTTGTTAGGAGAACCAAAGATAATATCATCAACATATAGTTGGCATACAAACAACTCCCCATTGACCTTCTTAGTAAAAAGAGTGGGATCGATTTGCCCCACTTCAAAACCACGATCTTGTAACAACTCGGTAAGGTGGTCATACCAAGCACGTGGGGCTTGTTTAAGTCCATAGAGTGCCTTATCGAGTTGATATACATGATCCGGAAGTAGGGGTCCTCGAACCCGGGGTTGCTTGACATAGACCAACTCATTAATGGGACCATTAAGAAAAGCACTTTTTACATCCATTTGTTGCAACTTAAAGTTGTGATGGGAAGCATAAGCAATCAACAAACGAATGGATTCAAGACGAGCAACGGAGCAAAGGTTTCACCGTAGTCGATACCCTCGACTTGGGAGTAGCCTTGTGCTACCAATCTTGCCTTGTTGCGAATGATGTTCCCATGAGCATCTTGCTTGTTCTTGAAAATCCACTTGGTTCCAATGACGTTGTGGTTCTCCGATGGCCTTGGCACCAATCTCCACACCTTGTTGTACTCAAAGTTGTTGAGTTCTTCATGCATGGCATTTAGCCAATCCGAGTCTTCTAGAGCCTCATAGACCTTTTGAGGTTCAACACAAGAGACAAACGCGTGATGTTCACAATAGTTTGCCAATTGTCTCACGAGTGCTTACCCCTTTTCTTAGGCTTCCAACCACATTCTCCATGAGATGGCCTTTGGTAGTGAGTTTGGAAGCAATCTTGGCACGACGCCTAAATCCTCCTCGGAAGTGCGATGAGGAGAGGTCACTTGATCATCTTGAGCGCCGCCTTGAGCATGACCTTCATCTTGAGCATGCTCGGGAAGAGAACTCGACCTTGGGCATCATTTAAGGTGATATCATCATCTTGAGCACGATCTTGCTCTTGGTCTTGTTCATGAGGTTGAGGGCCTTCACTTTGTTCTTCTAAGCGTGTGGGCTTTGGGTTGGTGATGGCTCCACTTGAGTGAAGCATTGTCCTTCTCCTTCGCCATAAGGGGTTCCTCAATGGGTAGGATAAAGCCAACCCCCATTCTTCTTATGGCTTGGGGAGGAATTTCATCACCTACATCACAAGTGCCACTTTGCTCCACTTGGGAGCCGTTATTCTCATCAAACTCACGTTACACGCCTCCTCAATAAGTCCCGTGGATTTATTGAGGACACGATAAGCATGAGAGTTTGTAGCATAACCAACAAATATGCCCTCATGAGCTCTAGTTTCAAATTTAGACAAACGAACACCTTTCTTGAGAATGAAACACTTACACCCGAACACCGGAAGTACTTGAGGTTGGGCTTGTTGCGGTGAGTATCTCATAAGGAGTCTATTTCAAGCCTTTATGAGATAAAGCCGATTGGATGCATGACAAGCGGTGTTGATGGCTTCGCCCAAAAGTTGTATGGAGACTTGAACTCCGCCATCATGGTCCTTGCCGCATCCATCAACGTCCGGTTCTTTCTCTCCGCCACACCATTTTGTTGAGGGGTATATGGTGCCGAATATTGATGCTTGATCCCCTCATCACTAAGAAACTCATCCAAAGTGTAGTTCTTGAACTCGGTGCCGTTGTCACTTCTTATAGTCAAGATCTTTGCATTATGTTGACGTTGAGCTTCATTTGCAAAGTCGATGACGGTTTGTTGGGTCTCACTCTTCCTCTTGAAGAAATATACCCAAGTGTACCTCGAATAGTCATCCACGATCACCAAGCAATACTTTCTTCCTCCAAGACTATCAAATGATGGTGTCCCAAAGAGATCCATGTGAAGGAGCTCCAAGGGTCTCTTTGAGTATATGATAGTCGTGGGAGGGTGAGCCTTCTCATGAAGCTTTCCTTCAATACAAGCACCTTGCAAGCACGGTCTTTGGCAAAACTAACATTTGTTAGTCCACGGACATGGTCCCCCTTGAGAAGACTTTGCAAAGATCTCATATTGACATGGGCTAAACGGCGATGCCAAAGCCATCCCACGTCAACTTTAGCCATTAGGCATGTCGCGGTCTTAGTGGGTCGCTCCAAAAGTTAATCACATAGAGACCGTTTTCGACATGCCCAACAAAGGCTACTTTAAGAGTCTTGCTCCACAAGAGGGCCACGGTATCAATGTCAAAGAAAGTAGCATAACCCATGACTGCAAGTTGACGAACGGAAAGCAAATTGTATGCAAGGGACTCAACAAGCATGACTTTCTCGATCGTAAGATCATGAGAAATGACAACCTTGCCGAGACCCAATACCTTAGAATGTGATGCATCACCCCACTCGACATCGGTGGGCATAGATGGAATCTCTTGCACGTCCACCACCATGTCCTTGCTCCCGGTCATATGATTTGTTGCTCCACTATCGAGCAACCATGATCCCCACCCAAGCAAACCCCTACAAGAGATCAATGCTTGGTTTTAGGTACCCATTTGGTAATGGGTCCTTTGATGTTAGTAACGAGGGTCTTAGGAACCCAAATAGACCATTCAATGTACTCATAAGAAGAACCAACAAATTTAGCATAGACATGCCCATCACTAGCACGGCACAACACATAAGAGGGGTTAAAGTCACGGCTATGTTCGTGGGGATGACGTTGTCCTTCTTGACATTGCCACCCTTTGCATGGTTCTTCTTCTTCTTGAAGCACCCTCTCCCTCCCTCACAAAAGTTTGCTTGAGAGGGGAGGTTGCTTGGTCTTGTCATTCTTCTTCTTGCTCTTGGGCTTGGGCGCAACCCAATCCTCCTTGGCCACAACTTCCTTTTGATTACTCAAAAGGTCGTTAAGGTTCTTCTCACCTTGAATGCATGTGACAAGGCCCTTTTCAAGTTGCTTCTTCAACTTAGCATTCTCCTCAACAAGATGCACATGCTCACAACAAGGGTTAGTAGCATTTGCATTATCAATCAATATCATATGAGGAAAGGTGGCTTTCTCCTTGGTTAGCTTCACTTGGAGTTGATCATGAGACTCTTTGATACTAGCATGAGCACCCTTCAAGACTTTGTGAGCCTTGTCGAGAGTGTCAAGGTCCTCGTTGAGTCTAGCAAGATCAACTCCAAGCTTTGCCTTCTCGGAACTAAGCACACGAGACACAACAAGAGCATGATCAAGGTCTTTCTTTAATTTAGCGTGATCATCGTTGTGTGACTCCTCAAGAGCCAAACGAAGACCACGCTCTTCCTCAAGAGCATTGGAGAGATCCGAAATCTCATCGGCATAGTCACGACTATGCCCTTCCATCTTAGAAATGGTTTCTTCATGAGTCTCGATCATGACATTGGCTTCACCAAGTTGTTCCAAGAGAGCAACGAAGAGCATCTTGGATTTCCCTTTGAGTTTACTCATAAAGATCTCAAATTCATTTTCCTACACTAGTCCTCTCATGTTCATCAATGCAATCCGTCAAAGAAGAATGATTGATGATGGTAGTTTTGATGTTGGGGTTACCTTATTGGTGGCTTTAGCCATGAGGCACTTGGCGGTGATGCTTTCATTGGGTGAACCAAGAGAGACACCGAGGAGTCATTGCAATGGCCACGGAGGCCATGGCAACCGGTTCACCATCCTCATCATCATCATCATCCTCATTGTACTCTTCTTGAACCACCAAAGCTTTGTGAGGAGTCTTCCTTGGGAAGTTGCTCTTGTTGGGAAAAGACTTGGCCTTGTCCTTACGGATGAGCTTGCCACCATTGTCTTCCCTCTTCTCATATGGACACTCCGCAACAAAGTGACTCACATTTCCACAATTGAAACACGTCCTCACTCGTTGCTTGCCCTTAGAGCCACTTGAATTGCTCTTGTTGAAGTTGGGCCTTGAGTTCTTCTTGCTCCAAAATTGTCTTGAAGCAAGGGCCATGTGTTCATGATAATCATACTTAGTATCTTCGAGGTTGCTCTCTTCTTCTTCCTCCTCTCCATCTTCTTCGACACAAATCTTGGCCTTCAAAGCGAGGTTGGGCTTCTTTGCTCTTTTGGAGCGAAGCACCGCATTGTCGGCGGTCTTGTCCAATATGCTCATAGCCACAAACTCATCCAACACATCACTTGAGGACAAGGTGTGGAAGTCCGATCGTTGACGGATGACGAGGACATGGCTTTGTGGTAGGGCATCATTGCCTTGAGAAATTTGGCGCTTGATCCAGCTTGTCATCTGTGTCCTTACTTCCATGATCCCGGAGGAGACGGCAAGCTTGGTTACTCTCCGATAGAGCTCACGAGGTTCTTCTTCTTCCTTCATTGCAAACTCATCGGCTTCATCTTGGACCACTTCATAATTGGAACGTTGAATGCTTGCGCTTCCTCGATACATGGAAACCACCTTGAGCCAAGCATCTTTGGCACGGGTGTAAGGCCGGAGATGAGGGAGGTCTTCGAAGGATTGCTTCTTGGATGATGAAGAGAGCATTCTCATTGAATTGATGGTCCACAACCTCTCTAGGAGAGAAATTGCTCGGATCATGTGGATAGAAACCTTCTTCAATGATTCTCCAAAGGTTAGTGTTCACATGATTTAAATGACGCTTAAAACGATAAACCCAAGAATCAAAATCCTCCTTTTATCAACCTTAGGTGGTGGACCGCATGATTCAAATGAGTGGAAGGAATCGGTCCACCATAAACGGGAGGTTGCACATGGGCGAAGATGCCGTGCCATTCTTATCACTAGACGAGGGGCTTTCTCACTAGTAGCTTCCCCTTATCGGAGATAGCATCCGCTCCGTGTTGGCGGGATCACCCACTTTCACGCAGTGCGGTGGAAAGTTTAAGCCCTTCTAGGAATTCCTTAAACATGTCCTTGACCTCGCTCGTCATGGAATTTTTCAATGTGTCCAACGCCACATTGAATTCCTCACGAGATCGAGGTACTCCCATCCCGTAGATGATGTCGGATTCACCGGAGTGCTCCTCGCATCATCTACGACGTCAACTATACTCTACGGACGGTGAAGTCCTTAAAAAGAGACGAGGCTCGATACCAATTGAAAGGATCGATATGGTTGACTAGAGGGGAGGGGGTGAATAGGCAACTAACAATTTTAAGCTTTTCTTTACCAATTTAAACTTTGCACTAATAAAGGTTGTCTAGATATGCAACTAGGTGGACAACCTATATGATGCAACAACACACGCACACGAGCAAGCAAGGATAGGAACACAAAAGCTTGCAAGTAAAGGGATAAGATAACCAAGAGTGGAGCCGGTGGAGACGAGGATGTGTTACCAAGTTCCTTCCTTTTGAGGGAAGTACGTCTCCGTTAGAGCGGTGTGGAGGCACAATGCTCCCAAGAAGCCACTAGGGCCACCAGTAATCTCCTCACGCCCTCGCACAATGCAAGAGCCGTGATTCCACTATTGGTGCCCTTGAAGGCGGCGACCGAACCTTTACAAACAAGGTTGGGGCAATCTCCACAACTTAATTGGAGGCTCCCAACAACACCACGAAGCTTCACCACAATGGAATATGGCTCCACGGTGACCTCAACCGTCTAGGATGCTCAAACACCCAAGAGTAACAAGATCCGCAAGGGATAAGTGGGGAATCAAATATCTTGTGGTGGAAGTGTAGATCGGGCCCTTGTCACCCAATCCCGAGCAAATCAACAAGTTTGATTGGCTAGGGAGAGAGATCGGGCCAAAATGGAGCTTGGAGCAACAATGGAGCTTAGAGGGGGAAGAGGTGGTCAACTAGAGGTTGAAGAAGCCCTTATATAGTCGTGGGAAAAATCCAACGTTATCCACTTAGTCATTTCATGACGCGGTACTACCGCCTCGGTAGCGGTACTCATGAGGTCAAGATTTACTACCGTGGAGGACCACGGTACTACCAAGAAGAAGAAGATCGCCGGAACTAGCTCGACCAGGGCAAGATTACCATGGCTGCAGTATTATCACGCTTCACGCATTACCGTACTAAGGTGGGAGTCACGACTGAGAAGGGCACGGACGAAATAAATTACATCCGTGCCAACTTCCACTGAAACTGCGGTAGTGCGAAACTCCGACGCGGTACTACCGCTCCTCAGGAGCGGTACTACCGTGGTGGCGCGGATGTAAAAATTACATCCGCCCCTACTACCGCCGAGCGGCACTAGGCCTAGGAGTCATGGTACTACCGCTCTGGGAGCGGTACTACCGTGGCGCCCAGCAGTACTACCGCTCGATTTAGCGGTACTACCGTGGTGGTAGCGGATGTAAAAATTACATCCGCCCTACTATCGCACCGGGCGGCACTAGGCCTAGGAGCCGCAGGTACTACCACTCTGAGGAGGCGGTACTACCGTGGCGCCCAGCAGTACTACCGCTTGTACTGCGGTACTACGCGTGTACTGCGGTACTACCGCAAGTCTGAGGCAAATGTCGATTTCCGCACAACCAAGATAACTAAGGAAAGCTCCAAAGTGCAGGGAAAGGAGGGACAAGTGTGCGTGTTGATTCCGCCCTAACCTTTCCGACGGACCCCTCTTAATAGTACGGCTCTCCTAGGACTCAAATCCACCAAAAAGAAATGTAGGACGACGCCCTCTTCAATAGTCTCCGAGGGGCACCGAATCGTCTCGAGCCTAGAGATGAACCATCTGAGGAACTCAAAGCATACGATTAGTCCGCAAAAGTATCGTCATCAATCACCAAAACACTTACGGGATAAATATGCCCTTACAACAGGGATGTGCAACTTTTCTCCTACACTCTAGACGCGCAATTTTCAATTATGGTACCTACCTCCACCCCCAAACTACCTCCTTCTAGTGAGATGTGCAACTTCGTCTGTTGCCCAAGCCTACTGCATAGTAGTTGATGTGCAACTTCCCTCCGCCCGTGGATGTGCTTCACTGTTTGTTGCATCGGCCAGCAGCCTAATGATGGATGTGCAACTTCGGATACTGCCACGACCAACTGTCTAACAGTGATGTGCAACTTTATCTCATACCCCCATGGATGTGTAGTTTCCCTGCTAGCACCCGGCCCAAACCACCCCTGCTAGTGAGATTTGCAACTTTAGCACTCTGTTTATATGCAACTTTTCACTACCCTCATGAATGCCAATTTTTCACCATTCAACTCTCTCTGCTTGTGAGGTGTGCAACTTCGTACGTTGCCCTGACCAACTACCTAGCAGACTATGTGCAACTCTGTTTGTCGCCCCCACCAACTGTAAATACATGTCCACAAATAGGGATGGCAATGAGTTGCACATTGACTAATAGGCAGTTGGCTTGAACAATAGACTAAGTTGCACATATCGCTTGCAGGAGAGGTGGGGGTAGGGTGTGCCAACAGTGAAAAACTGCACATCGGCTACTAGGTAGTTGGTAAGGACAGTAGACTAGTTGCACATCAAAGTTGTCATTTTTGCTAGATTACAATCTTATAGGAAGTTGAATCATGTAGATCCAAAAATTGGTTTTGGAAAAAGTTGCATGATGTAGTATTAAAGTCGCACAATACAGTACTAAAGTTGCACCATATAACATCAACGTTGGCATCGAAAAAATTTCGTTGGAACATACCCATGCGGAATCTAGTTTCAAATATCTCGTCGCAAGAGTTCCAGCACTGAAAACGGATCTGAATTCTGACGCGCGGTTTGAAAGATATGACTTTTAAAATTTAAAACTCTGAAATAAATGTGAGTGAATATGTTCTTTTCGGAATGAAGTAATCAGTGTGAACACATTTAATGCTAACAACCACATGCACTAGAAGATAAAAAAATTAACAACCACATACATGTGAGACAGTCCGCTTCATTCAACCAAATAATGCGTATGCACTTTTTAGATTTTAGTTTTTTTAATGTTTACTATCAAATGCATGGAAATACACCTGCATAATTATGGTTGCTACTACAAAGAATTAGTTTTTTTGTGAGAAAAAGAACTGCATTAATCAGGGAAGATTATTACAATGTTGTTGGCAAAAGGGTGCCAATTTCATCAGGTCCAGATCGCAGCCAAACTGCAAATTTCTTTTTGGGTATTTAGTGGGAAATAGAATGAGATTAGGCTTCACAATTTACAAACAACTCGATAAGTGTAGTAGTAACAAAAATATGTGTCAATCATTGAAATTCTTCTAGGAGGCCTACCTGCATTTTCATTCAAGGGAAAATGTTTACGAATCTGAGGGTTTCATCATCGGCTACTGTAACTATTGTGGATATACGTGACATGTTTGCTTGCAGGTAAATATTTCCGGACATGGTGCTATTGGATTCTGAATAATTCAACAGTAAAAGAATTGACAATGCTAGTACAAGATATGCATGAGGATAAAGGTATATGTTTGATATGTTTGGTATTACCAAGCGGTCAGCTTGGTAAGCTACCTACAAAAACTTGCAATCAACTGATATGTTTGGTATCGAGTCATTGGAATAGTTATATGCCCCCGTAGACATGCACGGGCAATTACCCAGTCATGAAAAAAAAAACGTTCCACAGTTAACTTTCTCGTTTTTTTAGAATCTTCTCGTTTATTTATTATTTATTTAAAAAAAGAGAAATGGCCGTTTCTCTGTGCTGTGGGCTAAGTCAGGTTGGGCCCGGGCTCGTTTTGAGGTGGGCTTTGTAAGGCCCGGCCCGGTGAATGCCAGGTTTACACTGGATAAGTCGAGGTTGGCATGGCCCACCTGCCAGCTCACTTCATCGTCTCGTCTCCAACCCTTCCCCTCTCCTCTCCTTCCCACCCCCTGACCAACAATGGCCGCCGACGAAGCCGCTCCATCCCCGCACCCGAATCCCACCCCGGAAGCCGTCGCGCCACCATGGACGACCCGGCCACGGCTGTACTGCTTGCCACCTCCTCGTACCCCCCGTCGCGGTGTCGGCGGAGGCCTCCTGCTCCTGCGCTCGGGCCAGCCCTGCCTGCTGCCTTCCCCTAGCCGCCGCCCACAACCAAGAAGTCGGCGTGCGCGCCAGGCAAAAGCCCACCTTGATGAGGTGGCATCCGGTAAAGATTCAGTTCAGATCCAGTTGGATGGTTCCCTGCTCTTCTGCTCTGTTAATCTTTAGTTTTACTCAAAAGAAAAGCAAAAGAAGCTGCTTGTGCTTTGCGGCCGTGCTTTGCTCGCTCCACCGACGGGAATGGCATATGCTTTGCTTCTCTGCGCCGGTTGCGGTGGGAATGAGATGCTTTACCCAGCTCTAGCTGCCAGCGGCGGCAAGTATCTCCCAACCCCTCCAGCCTCCAGATCTCCCCCGGCGTTTCAGCAGCAGTCATATGAACACAGTCGCCTCTGCCGCGGTCGCCATCTGCTGTCATTTCTCGCCGCCGACCACCGTGCATCCCATCCATCCCAAAGGTTTGTGGCCCAGTTCAAGTTTAATTTGTCTCACCTAGCTAGTTAAGCTTCATGTTTACTTTCTCTTCAGAGGCAATGTTCATGTTTTATTTCATTGTCTCCGGCTCCTACTTAAATTAAATTTCACCTTAATTGTGTTCAATTCTTATCACAGCAAAAATCCAGCAAGTTAAACAATGGTGATGGTGCTGGATGCGTTTGCATCCTACCTGGGGGACTACCTCAAGCAGGTGGTAGAAGATGAGCTCGGAACGAGGCTGGGCGTGTCGGGCGAGATCAACAAGATGGGCGGCAAGCTCCAGGACCTCAAGAACTTCCTCGCCGACGCTGATAGGAGGAACATCACGGACGAGACTGTGCAAGCCTGGGTGGGCCAGCTCAAGCGTGCCATGTATGAAGCTGCTGACATCCTCGACCTCTGCCAGCTCAAGGCCATGGAGCGTGGACCATCCACCGCAATTCCAGGGTTTTTCAATCCCCTGCTTTTCTGCATGCGGAATCCCTTCCATGCTCATGAAATCGGCACCCGCATCAAAGCGCTCAACAAGAGCCTTGACTCCATCAAGGAGCGGAGTGCTGCTTTCAACTTTATCAACCTCGGATCCTACGAGGATCATAGCAGCAACATCCACGCCTCTGGTCGTGGCAATCCTAGCCACGAGACATCAGGGGACCTCGACCGGTCCTGGTCAGGTCTGGTTGGGGACCAGATCAAAGAAGACACAAGAGCACTGGTGTCCCAGATCATGCGCCCAAGAAATGAGGTCAACACCAACATCACAGTGTTCGCCATCGTAGGTGTTGGTGGGATTGGCAAGACCACCCTTGCCCAGCAGGTCTTCCATGACGAGGTCATCCAATCTGAGTTCAGCAAAAGGATATGGTTGAGCATCAACCAAAACTTCAGTGAGATTGAGCTGTTGACAAGAGCCATCAGTGCAGCCGGAGGAAACCACCTGCCGGCTGGAAATGCAAAGGCTACACTTCACCAAACTCTCAAGGACACCTTGATTGGCCACAAGACTTTACTGGTAATGGATGATGTGTGGAACCCTGGAGCATGGGAGGGTGTGCTCAAAATACCCTTTCTTAATGCTGCTGCTCCAGGCAGCCAAGTCCTCATCACCACTAGAGATGAAGGTGTTGCCCTAGGGATGGCAGCCACATGGCCGTACCATCACGTTGGCACATTAGGGCTTGACGACGCTTGGTCGCTGCTAAAAAAGCAGGTTCGTATGCAATTAACACTAATGTCTTCTAATAGTGTGAAGAGTCTATCCATTCAATGGCCTGTATGTACTATTGGTCTTTTACCTCTTGGATTGTAAGATGCTGTCAATAATTTTGTAGGGCTAATATTAACAAGGAAATATATCACAACCCCATTTGGATTTTCCATTATTACTTTATGCCTACATGACACACATTCAAGACACTAAGATTTCATTTTGCCAAACTTAGTAATTATTAGAAAATTTGGATATTTAGTAGATGTATCAATTTTACCATCGTAGAAATATGCGCTGTATATTCATGCAGTGAGTAAACTGTTGCTAATTTTCAGTCTCTTTTTGTAATCCCTGAATGAAGATCAAGTGATCAGCTACTCATCCACTACCATAGGACATCATAGAAATGAAAATTTATTTTAAGAATTAAGAATAATAATTTCTGTGAGCCCACCAATACAAGGAAAAATCAAATAAGAATTAGCTAGACTTAGAGTTGTAGTAGTTCTGAAAAATTATTGCACACGGATTTTAGGCTGTAATGTTTAGCCTAGTATTATGAATTTTACATTTTCTGAAAAATTTTGAGTACTCCCTCTGGCCGGGTGCATAGGGCGTGCATGTGCTTCTAGGTCGACAATTTGACTAACCAAATACTCCCTCCGTCCGAAAAAGCTTGTCCAAAGCTTGTTTCCCAAATGGATGTATCTAGCACTAACTTGGTGCTAGATACATCAATTTGAGGGACAAGCTTTTCCGGATGGAGGGAGTATGTATTACATGTGACGAAAAGTATATGCTTAGAAACTTCGCTCCTATATGAATCCAATGATATGCTTTTGGTGACATATAAGATATAACACATATTTGGTTAGTCAAATCAACGACCTAGAAGCACGCGCACACCCTGTGCGAATATAATCTCTTATACAGAGATAAGAGAGTAGTGCAAAATTATATTTTCGGGCAATGTATTCCATTTTGTAGAGAGAAAAGGAAAGAAAATTTGTTATCTCTGTGCACAGGAGCAAGATAAGTAAATACTATGTTTGTATTTTTTTGGCAAGTACTTTCTGTACTTTGAATATTACGTAGTCAAACCTACCCTGGTAAATAAAAGTTTACATCAAGCAGTCCTCATGTCTCTTAAGAGGTACTCCCTCCGTCCGGAATTACTCGTCAAAGAAATGGATGTATCTAGACTTATTTTAGTTCTAGATACATCCATTTTTATTCATTTCCACGACAAGTAATTCCGGACGGAGGAAGTATATTTGAGCGAGCTTGGTACATAGTTAATTAACTGTATTGGTCCGTTGAACTGCATGTTTCCAGGCACTCTCAAGTGAGATAGATGAAGACCATCTCAATATGCTGAAGGATGTCGGATTGAAAATTATACAGAAATGTGGTGGTTTACCGCTCTCCATCAAAATAATGGGAGGACTCCTGCGTAAAAGGGGGGAGCTACGTCGTGACTGGGAGCATGTTTTGGATGATTCTAAATGGTCAATAACTAGAATGCCCCAAGAGCTCAACTATCCAGTATACTTGAGCTATGAAGATATGCCTCCTTATCTGAAGCAGTGCTTCCTATACTACTCTCTTCTTCCTAAAAGCAGAAGTTTTCATGTGGATCAAGTAGTTGGGATGTGGATCAGCGAAGGATTTATTCATGGGAACTCGAATGATTTAGAAGAATCTGGAAGAAATTACTACAGAGAGCTGATATCTAGGAACCTTATAGAGCCTAATATAAATGATGCCGATCAATATTATTGTAGCATGCATGATGTTGTTCGTTCATTTGCTCAGTATATGACTAGAGATGAAGCATTCACAGCTCAAGACGGAGACAATGATATGCTAACTAGACTTAGCTCGCAGAAGTTTCTTCGGTTGTCTATGCAATCAGGTAACCTTGACTGGAAATCTTTGCAGGAGCAGCAATCAGTGAGAACATTAATCTCAACTACTCAGATCAATTTGAAGCCTGGTGATTCATTGGCTGCCTTTTCTAGTCTACGGACTCTACACATAGAATCTGCAGATGTGGCTGCACTGACTGAATCGTTGCATCAGCTGAAGCACCTGAGATATTTGGCACTATTAAATACTGATATATCTGTACTTCCAGTGAGCATTGGCAAGATGAAACTATTGCAATTTCTTGACCTTGGTGGATGTACAACAGTGGTGAATCTTCCTGATAGCATTGTGAAGCTTGGCCAGCTGAGGTTATTTGATCTTCCCTACACAAATGTGATACCTAGAGGGTTCCATGGTCTGACAAGTATGAGGAGACTATTTGGATTTCGAGCCCTCATGGATGGTGATTGGTGTAGTTTGGACGAGTTGGGGCCTCTTTCCCAACTTAGACGTCTTCATTTATTTCAACTGGAGAATGTACCTGCTGCTTCGTTTGCTGCTAATGCTAGGCTTTGTGAGAAAAGGCATCTTACAAACCTATTCTTGTGCTGCACCAGAAAACTGGGAGATGATGGGTTGCTCATAGAGAAAGAAGGTGTCTCTATTGGAGAGCAGGAAAGAAACGAGAAGGTGTTTGATGAGCTCTGCCCTCCACCCAGTATAGTTGATCTTTCTATCCAAGGGTATTTTGGCCAGCAACTCCCGAGTTGGATGATGTCTACATCAATGGTGCCCCTCAACAACTTGAAGTATCTATGGTTTGATCACCTGGTTTGTTGCACACAACTTCCCAATGGGTTGTGTCAGCTCCCCTACCTGCAGATCCTTCATGTCAACCGCGCTCCATGCATCAGGCGTGTTGGGACTGAATTCTTGCAGGCGGCGGCAGCTCCATTTCCAAGGTTAAACGTGATGAAGTTAATTGGAATGGTGGAATGGGAGGATTGGGAGTGGGAGGAGCAAGTACAGGCCATGCCCGTCTGGAGACGCTTTTGCTTGGTAATTGCAAACTGAGACGTGCTCCTCCTGGGCTTGCCTCCAATGCAAGGGGTTTGAAGATTTTAATTGTAAGAGGCGTCCATCACCTCAACTACCTTGAGAGCTTTTCTTCTGTTGTTGAGCTTACGGTGCATGCATGCCCTGACCTCGAGAGGATCACTAATCTCCCCAATCTGCAAAAGCTCACCATCAAAGGTTGCCCAAAGTTGAAGATGCTAGAGAGTATCCCTGCACTTGAGTGGTTGGTTCTGGAGAATTACGCCATCGAAGAACTTCCAGAATACATGCGAGATATAAACCCAAGGCATTTGCAGCTGCTCTGCAGGATATGGTTGGTATCTTCGCTAGCCGCGGGACAATCTGGTCCTGAGTGGGACAAGTTCAGCCATGTGGATCATGTCCAGGCATATGCACGTGATGGAAACAACCAAAGGAAATGGTATATGTTGTACACAAGAAGAGACAACTTCAAATTGGATTCAAATATTAGCAGCAGCTCTACCATTTTTCAAGGTATAGAAAACATGAGATACGAGCTTTGTCTTAATTTGCTTGGGCACTCTGACTCCTCTGCCAGTTTATAAGTTCATTTGATTTTCTCTCCTGCTTTTCATCCATATATACAGCATGATGATTGAATTTATTCTGTATGTTTTTTGTTTCACATGATTACATGGTTTCAGATGACATATAATTTAAACATGTCTGTTCAGTTGTTCTAGGCATGCAACTTAAGTTTTAGCTACAGCACTAGCTGTACGTGTGGGTATTTTCTTGGCTCTTACTTTCTGATTTAGTTACACTCTCATATGTAGCAACTAGCAAAGTTGTATCGTCCTAATTACCTGTTCTGCTAGTTTTCTCTGAGTTGAACAAATCTAGAGTACTATATTGCTCTTGCCTTTAAAATTAGGGATTATTTATAACCACCTTTTGTACCTTTCTTACTATGCAGAAAATTTATCATCTTCTATTGTGGACGCTCTAGGATTTGAGTCTGTGTGCAAAATGAGAAGAAGTACCTTCAGTTACATCTGCAGCTTGGTGAGGATCCCATTTTTTGAAGATATGATGTCAAGGGATCAGGATCACACCTTTGTTGACGGGAGAGAGCTGTCTTTACAAGATCGAGCATTTGTCGCTTTGGCAATGCTGAACTCGGGTGCCTCACCTGTTACCGTAGGATTCTCTCTTGGTGTGAATGAGTCAACTGTCTTGCTGGTAACTCAAGTGTTTGTTGAGGCTATGTATGTGCGAGCAATGCATCACTTGCATTGGCCAGGGTACACTAAAATGGAGAAGATCAAGCGCAAGTTTGACAAAATCCATGGCCTGCCAAACTGCTGTGGTGTTATACATACAGCTCACATCAAATTTGGGTCACAAAACCGTGACCGTGAGGAGAATGATGGCATCTTAATGCAAGCTCTGGTTGATCCAGATATGAGGTTCACAAACATTTGGTTAAGGTTGCCAGGTAGCATGATGAACCAATTGAGCGTTTTGCATGACTCTAATCTTTTTAAGATGGGTGAGAAGGGTACTTTGCTGAATGGCAACAAGCTGAAGGTATCATCAGGTGGTGGATCGGAAGTCGGGGAATACATAATTGGTGGTGCAGGATATCCTCTCCGTCCTTGGCTCCTCACGCCTTACCAGTTAGATAATGACCTCTCAGACTTGGACTCCAAAGTGGAGTTCAATAGGAGACACTTTGCAGCTATAGCCGTCGTGCTGAGGGCACTGGCACGGTTGAGAGGCACACACAAGTGCCTTCGTGGAGAAGGACCACATCTAAATAATCAGGGTTATATGTTTTCGATAATCTATGTGTGCTGCATGTTGAATAACATAGTGATAGACATGGAGGAGGAGCAGAGTGCAGGCATTGAGGAGGAAAAGTATTACGTCGGGCAAGTGCGTCAGATTGCAGATGAGGATGCCGTCAGGATGAGGGATGTACTATCCCAGCACCTGATCGAATCTAGAGGTAAACCAACACAACTATGTTGCTAAGTATTTGTCTTAACCACGCTGAATTAAGTTTAATGGCTACTTTCTGATTTGGTTGCCATCCCTCAGATATGTTGCTATTTGTCTTTTTAGTTCTGCTAGTTTACCTTGAGACAAACAAATCTAGTGTAATATGTTCGCTCTCCCCTTGCGAATAGAGATTATGTAACTAGTCCTGTATTTCTTTCCATGCAGAAACCTTATCATCTTGTATGGTTGGCGCACAAGGATTTGAGTTGCTGTATAAAATGAGAAGAAGTACCTTTAGTTATATCTGCAGCTTGGTGAGAGTGCCATTTTGGAAGATATGATGGCAAGGGTTCACATGTTTGTTGATGGGAGAGTATTGTCTTTACAAGATCGAGTAGCTGTCGCTCTGGTAATGCTGAACTCTGGTGTGTCACCTGTTACCGTAGGACTATCCCTTGGTGTGAACGAGACAACTGTCTCGCTGGTAACTCAGGTGTTTGTTGAAGCTATGTGCGAGCGAGCAATGCACCACTTGCGTTGGCCAGGCTCTGCTAAAATGGAGAAGATCAAGCGCAAGTTTGATAAGATCCATGGCCTCCCAAATTGCTGTGGTGTTGTGCATACAGCCCACATCAAATTTGGAACGCAAAACTGTGACCATGAGGAGAATGATGGCATCCTAATGCAAGCTCTCATTGATCCAGATATGAGGTTCACAAACATTTGTTTGGGGCTGTCAGGTAGCATGATGAACAAATTGAGCGTTTTGCATGACTCTGATCTTTTCAAGATGGCCGAGAAGGGTACTTCGCTGAATGGTAACAAGCTGAAGGTAACATCAGGTGGAGGATTAGAAGTTGGGGAATACATAATTGGTGATGCAGGATATCCTCTTCGTCCTGGCTTCTCACACCTTACCAGTTGGAGAATGATCTCTCAGATTCAGACTCCAAAGTGGAATTCAACAGGAGACACTCTGCAGCTACAGCCGTCATGCTGAGGGCGCTGGCAAGCTTGAAGGACACATGGAAGTGCCTCCAGGGAGAAGGGTGGCATCCAAATAATAAGCGTGGCATGCACTTGACAACCGCACATGCGTCATTTTGCATAACATACTGATAGACATGGAGAAAGACGGGGGTGCAGGCATGCCAAGCAATCAGGAGGAGAATTACATCAAGCAAATGCGGCAGGTTGCAGAAGAGGACGTCATCAGGGTGAGGGATGCACTGTCCCAGCACTTGATCGAAAATGGAGGTAAAATAACACACCTGTTGATTCCATCGAATATGGCTGCAGAGGAGCAAGAAATCAAACAAACGAGCTTTGTCTTACTTTTTTTTTGCACTCCAACTCTGCCAGTTTATAAGTTCATTTGATTTTATCTCCTGCCTTTTCATCCATATATACTGCATGATGACTGAATATATTTCATATATATTTTTGTTTCACATGATTATGTCGTTTCTGATGACATATAAACATGGTTGTCTAGTTGTTTTAGACATGCAATTTAAGTTTTAGCCACAACACTAGCTGTCAGTGTGAGTTGTTTAATGGCTACTCTCTGATTTGGTTTCACTTCCTCGTATATATTGCTAAGTATTTTTATTTTTTACTTATCCTATCCTTATATACCTAAGAGAGCGATCCTCACTAACTTATTTATCTCAGCATGCAAGTATGCCACATCACCATGCAATTATGGATGGGATATAAAGCCCACATCAACATGCAACCATGCATTAGAAAAGACTCACCACCACATGCAACCATGCATGGGAAAATAATTTTAATTTTATTATTTTACTTATATTCAATAAATACTTTACAGCTATACATAATCAAATATAATAAGTCAGTATGTATTTTAAATCTTGGTTCATGTCTTATTAATCTAAATATTTATATTCTACACAATCAAATCTCATTGAGCTTCCCCCCCGCCCCCCGTGTCACTTCGAAGGGGCGACTCGGATGGCAAAACCCTAGCCGCCTCCCCAAGCCCCCGTCCTCCCCTCCCTCCCGTCGCCGGTGGACGGCGGCGGCGGGGCCCTTGTTCGTGGGCTCACGCGCTGCTCTTTGGTGTGCTGGAGCGGCAGGTGCGCGCGGTGGCGAGGCAGGCGGTCGTCTGTGCTCAAGGGAGGTCGAGATGGTGTGGAACGTGCGCACGGTGGCGCTGCTGAGGCGGTGGCCGGCCGCTGCTGCGAGCGGCAGAGATGAGGGCGCCCAGATCTGGGCCGTGCGGGCCCGCCCTGGCCTGCGATTCTCTTTCTGCCCCAACCCACCCGTCCCCCTCCTTCTACCCATCCCGGCCGCCGCCGGTGGCAGCCGCTGGGTGGGTGAGCACGCGCGCAGCGGTCCTTGATGGCCGCTGCTTGCTGTGCCCCGGCGGTTCCTGGCGGCGGATGCTGCGGGCCGGCACGGCGGCGGCGCGGTGCAGGTGGCTGCTGTCGCCTGCTTGTCGCGCTCCCGGTGGTGGCCGGCCTGCTGGCGCTGCGCCGGTCGGTGCTCCTCCTGTGACGACAACGTTTCTATGCATCCCTCCCATGTGTGCTGGTCTTCTCCGACGTTCTTCGCCGAGTCCGGTCTGCCATTGCATCTGAGGTCTTTGTTCATGGGTCGGGGCGAAATCCCCGCGTGGCGACGGCCTGCACTGTCAACGGCGACGCCCAAGGGTGCCGTCACCTCCTTGGAGGCGTTGGCATGACCCTGACCAGATCTCCTCCTCGAGCACCGGGAGAAATCCCAGGTCCGGCCTCCCGGACCGGGCAGCGGCGGCGTCTCAGCGCCGTTCCCCTCTTGAAGGCGCTGCTTTGGCTGCAAGTGGAGTTTGATGCGGCAGACTTAGGCTAGTGATGCATCGCTCTGGCGTAGACTGCTACACAGGGAGCAGATCGCAACATATGCCAGCGCCCATGCTTCCCCAACGATTGTTTCACCAGTTCCTGTCAGGCCCTGCCCTTCACCCGCCGACTCTCTAGGCACATGGGTGCGCGGTACGTTGGCCTGGGCAGTCCTGGAGCTGCAATCGTCCCTGGAGGTGTCTGGCAATGGCGGTGACGCTGCCCTGCTGGGCGAGGCCTAATGTCGTTGCGTGTCTGTAGTTGAGGGCACCTCCTCACCTAGTTGTAGTCGCTTGGTGAGGACGGTCGTGTATGTGTGCGTGTGTGTGTCCCTCCTTTCTGGATGTTGTACCCCCGATGTCTTCCTGTTCAATGAAAAAAAAATCAAATCTCATTGAAGTATATTGCAATTGATTCCCGCAGCAACACGCGGGGTATCATCTAATATATATAAGAGAGTCATCCCTACTAAATTATTTATCTCAACATGCAAGCATGCCACCTAAGAGGGCAGGCCTTGCGCAGTGGTGAAGTCCTCCCACTTGTGCCAAGTGGTCCTGGGTTCGAACCAGACTCTCTGCATTGCACTTTGCAGGGGTAAGAATAGGTTCATATAATCCCTCCCCAGACCCCATCTTGTGTGGGAGCTTCTATGCACTGGGTCTGTCCTTTATGCAAGCATGCTACCTCATCATACAATTATGAATGGGATAAGGCCCACCTCAACATGCAATCATGCATGTGAAAAGACCCACCACAACATTCAATTTTCCATTCAATTATTCTACTTATATTCAATAAATATTGTTACAACTGTACACAATCAAATATAACATGTCATATGTATTAATTTTGGTTCTCATGTTGTCAACCCAAATTCTCATCAACCAATTCCCGCAGCAACGCGCAGGGTATCCTCTAGTTCTGCTAGTTTACCGCAGGTTCAACAAATCTAGAGTAGTATGTTAGTTCTTGTCTTGCAAATTAGAGATTATGTGACCAGTTTTGTATTTTTCCTTTCCATGCAGAAACCTTATCATCTTGTATGGTGGGCGCACAAGGGTTTGAGTTGGTGTATAAAATGAGAAGAAGTACCTTCAGTTACATCTGCAGCTTGGTGAGGGTGCCATTTCTGGAAGATATGATGGCAAGGGATCACAAATTTGTTGATGGGAGAGTGCTGTCTTTACAGGATCGAGTAGCGATTGCTCTGAGAATGCTTAACTGTGGTGAGCCACCGGCCACCGTGGGATCCTCTCTTGGTGTGGACGAGTCAACCGTCTCGTTGGTAACTCACAGGTTTGTTGGAGCGTGGGCGCGAGCATTTCACCACATAAGCTGGCCTGGCTCTGCTAAACTGGAGAAGATCAAGAGCAAGTTCGACAAGATACACGGCTTGCCAAACTGTTGTGGTGTTGTACATACAGCTCAAATCACATTTGGATCAGAGAACAGTGGCCATGAAGAAAATGTTGGCATGCTAATGCAAGTGGTCGTTGATCCAGATTTTAGGTTCTCATTCATTTGGTTGGGGCCATCAGGTAGTATGAACCAATTGAGTGTTTTGCATGACTCTTGGCTGTTCAAGTCCTGCCAGGAGGGTACTGCACTGAATGGCAGTAAGCTGAACTTATCAGATGGCTCGGAAATCGGGGAGTACATCATTGGTGATGCAGGATACCCTCTTCTCCCCTGGCTCCTCACACCTTACCACCTGCAAGAGAAAGACATGTCTGCAGATTTTCCTCCTTATCAAGCTGAGTTCAACAGGAGACACTCTTCAGCATCAACCATCACGCTGGCTGCGCTGACCAGGTTGAAAGACACTTGGAAGATCCTGGACAGAGCGGTTGGCTCATGTCCACCTTTTGAAACAATCTATGCGTGCTGCGTGTTACATAATATAGTGATAGACAAGGAGGAAGAGGAAGATGGTGTAGGCATGCCAATCAATCAGGAGAATTACATCAAGCAAGTGCGGCGGGTAGCAGATGAGGACGTCATCAGGGTGAGGGATTTACTGTCCCAGCACTTGATCGAATCTGGAGGTAAAATTAACACCACTCTTAATGTATTTGTTCGAATGTATGCTTTATTTTATTTGCTCCATCCTATCCCTATTGATTCCATGTTTCGTCTGCTTGGTTAGTTCACACAAAGGCTGCAGAGGAGGAACAAGAAGCAGCAGCAACTGTATCTGGTTCAGGAGATGGAAACAAGGAACAGGAAGCAGACCGACAACAGAACACCGATCGAGGAAAGGAGAAAGTGCATGTTTCCTCTCCACTGAAGTAATTTGGTATTCTTTATTCTGTGCTGTTGTCAATTGTGCCTCATGTAGCAGTTCCCTTCTTAGTTCCTTCTTCTGCTATGGTGCTCATTAATTAATATTGGTGGAACCGTTGTGTCCCTTGTTGAGTGTGTGACATGTTAAATTACTAGTAGAAAACTAAGCTGAATGATACATGCACCTACTCCCTTCGACTTAAAAAAGAAGCCGTAGTTTGACCGTCTAAACTCTAACATGAAGAATATGCAAACATGATGGCAGTGAGTGAGTTGTATGTGACAGTTCAAATGATGGGTGTGTGCTGAATTTTGCATATCATAGTGGTTGGCTGTCCCGCAAATTAGTTGTTGACCTGCAGGTTGCCTGAACCTAGAGTAAATTGGGGCAAGTGCTCCTACATTTTATCTGCTCTGCCATGTTGCTCTGTTCAAGTAGTATGTTGTATAAATTTCACAAAGGGTGATTCCATCTTCCTTCCGTTTGTGTAGTCGACCGGCCAGTGGATGAACACAAGGAACACGTACGAAAGCACATACAAGAAGAGCAGCTGAGCTAGGAGATGAGATCACCATCACTGCTTAATTTGGTATGAACCTTGCTACATGTATGACACTATTAGTACGATTTTTGTACAACAACTGAACACAGCCTTTCATCATGTCCATTCAGTGGAGCAGCATCATTGGATTAGTCGTCATATGAAAATCGGATGTTAGACCATCGTACGTGAAGTAGTTTCGATTTGGTATCACTTTTCTCCGCTTCATGTTCATTTTCCCTTTTAAGATGTTCTTAAAGTGACGTGATTCCCTGCATCCCTGCATGTCGAACTTCGTTCTTTCCTTCTCGAAATGAAAAAGTGGTTCTTTTGATATGTCAGTGAGAATCAACAGTTCAACACTGTTAAACTTAGTCAGAAAACAATTAAGCTGGCAGACCTAGCTAGCAGCAATGCTTCCACTAGCATGCATGCTTTGGACGTCAATTTAGCTGCTGTCCTATACCTTATCTGGTTCGGGTATTAACCCAAATTAACTATACCCGGGCGACATTTATGGTCTCTGTTGTTATGCCTTCCTGTGTACGTTTACATGCCTGCACATGGCTGTCTTTTGTGGGTCTAGTTCTTCACTATTTAAAGTTTTTAAAAGTTCACTTGATAAGTCCACGACGCGGTCAAGTTTGTTTTGATTCCCGACAAGTATTTCTTTTCCTTTCCAGGTTGCGCTTTGTCTCGAAGCTGCGAGTTTAATTAGCTCAAAGAAATGTCATTCTCGGAGCAAGCGACTCTTCAGCATGCAAGTTTAGGACATTGGCAAAGATTTTGTTAAAAGACGTGATGTATCTGCCTGTGACACTAGAGACCTTTGATTGACGTCTTTTTAGGTTTTGCACCCATTTTTTGCATGATGTATGCATATCATGCTGGTGGCCAAAACCTGCTAGTGTCATTGCGTCTACCTGCTGGTGGCTTGGCTTTTGGCTACTGTGTAACTGTAACTGTATTTGCACTGCACTCGCAGTAAATATAAATGTACCGTGTCGCCTGTGTTGTGAACGTGTAATCCATAGTATCTCCTTGTGTGAAATACATAGTAGCTCACTGTCCAGGAATATGCTTCACATTGGCAATTAATAACAATTGGCAACTTTTCTTCATAAATGCCATTTTTAGATTCTGGCGATGATTATTAAAAAGGCTTCAGTGATTTTCTTTTGAGATTTAGTTATAAAAATGCTGACATATTGGTGGTTGGAATTATAAAAAGCTTCAGTGGTTGGTGGCCGTCGACGCGAGCTCCTCTTGATCCAAGTTGGAGGAGGGGGTGGAGGAGGAGAGCGGTGGCAACTTCAGTGGTGTGGCTCTGGATGTGTGGCTCTGGATGGCGGCGGCTTTTGGCCAACTGGAGGCTCGAGTCAGGTGCGATGTTCCGTGTCCTCAGCCACACCAATGATGCCGCCGCCGCCGTCGCTAACCACCCGATTGGGGGATGCCCGCCGGCACCATGACCGAGGCCTCTAGCTTCGATGTCATCTACATCTCCAATGAGTAGTAGTTTATCGAGGTAAGAATGTATTTTTGGGTGCTGAAATTTTTTTCGGTGTTAGGAGGTGTGGGGGTTCCGAGACCTATCCTTACTCGTTCGGATCAGCTCGGTGGTGGCCACGGGAAGACGTAACCTGGCGCCGAGCATGGACACACACCATGGGAACATGTAACACGGCGAGCGCTCGCGGCTTGGCCGCGCCAAAGATCCAAGATTTGGGGGTGGCCAAAAGTGGGAATGGTGGCTAAGGTAAATATAACTGATAGGTGCTCGACCACACATGTGGTTTTCAAACCGCCTCTATTAATTATAACAAACAGTTTCAAATTCCAACCACCTCTATAGCGAAAATAACCGCCTCCATTGGAATATTAGGGGCGGCTTTGTCACGTGGGGACGTAATCGCCTCCCAATGACGCTGCTAATGCTTGTATATTGGCACTATTCCACTTTACTGATCAAGACGTATCAATGGGTAATGCAATTCAGGCGGTATTCCCAGAAGCACGGTATGGATTGTGTATAATGCAAAATGCCATCAAACATTTACCTCCTAAGAAAACAGATGAGGATGACCCAAATGTACTTGTTGATTTCAGTGCTTGCATGTACAAGTAAGAGGAAGAGGAAGCCTTTGAAGAAGCTTTCGCTGCCATAAGAATCAATGTGGATACAGACTTGGTTGGACAGTACCTATAAAGTAAAAGAGAAATAAGCAAGATCTTACATGAAGAATGCTTACTCTCTAGGCATGAGAAGCACACAATTAAGTGAGAGCTTGAATAGTGACTTGAAAGACCATTTGAAATCTGATCTTGACATTCTTCGTTTTTTCAAGCAAGGAAAGAGAGACAAAGAGCTAAATGAGGAATATGAGTATAGAAAAAAATTACCTAGAGTTAGAATAAGAAGTCCTACAATAATACAAGCAAGCAGATGATTTGCAAGAATATGGGTACTATGCTCGTTTATTGACGGTATTCCACTTATCATGTCCAAAACTCCTAAAATCCATTGTTAAGCAGTATGCTTTTTTGTGTAATCAGTTATATCTCTTTTTAATTTGCAGAGTGAAGCCGATGATATTTGGGACTTAGAAAAGAATTCATATTTTCCAAGGATACGACAATAGTTTGATAGAGTAATGAGGGCACTCGTGCATTTGCGATGCGTTGTCTTGCTAGATCAACCTCAACAATAGCCGTGAACTGTAGCTAGCAATTCCTTTTATTTGTGATGTGCTTAGCACTTAAGGAAAAGACAAGGAGAGCATCCTGTGCATATGCTATGATATTTGTAATTCCTTAAGTCATATGAGATGATAGGCTATACAAAATGATATTTGAAATTCCTTGAGGCAAAGAGAAAGAAAGAGCAACCTTTGTATCTGTTTTAAAGGAGTGAATTGCAAAAAACATCGACATTGAAGGCTAGGGTTGCAGGAACCACAGTTCTACGAGTTTGTGACGAAAACAACTAATTTTGGGGTTAATTATTTGCAAAAAACACTAGTTGTCCGGTTTTTTCGTTTTCAACCTGATTATGACAGGTGGGTACCGTTGAACAGGGTGACGTGGCATGATATAACATATCACGAATAGACATAATATCATGGACTAAACTGTAAAATGACCTAAGAGGATAAGGCCCGGTCCTGGACAAGATCTGGCCCGCGTCCCCTGCTCCCCCCCCGCCTTGCCTCGCTCGCGACCCCGCCTGCCGTCGCCACGCCGCCGGCCACCGAAGGAGTCCAGCGCCCCTGCCATGTCCTTTCTCCTCCTCCCTCTCTCTCCCGCCTCGCCTCGCCCGCACCCGCTCCTCCCTCACCTCGCCCACGACCCCGTCGGGTCATCGGAGGCGGAGAAGATTGTTAGAATACAACTTGTATTAGGATTTAGACTCCTACTCGGTTTGTAATAAGGCTAGGTCAGGTGCGGCTTGGCTCTTATATATACTTCTTGTACCGGCACAATATTGCATCAACAATTATTCAATACAATTCAATACAATTCTACATGGTATCAGACTTTCGATCTTAGGGTATGGCTAACCCGCCAGCCCCGCTACCGCTGCCGCCACCCGGCTACCTCGAGCGGCGCGCAGCACCTCCTCAACCATCCGGCTGGCGTCCAAGTCCCAACTACCGGGGCAAAAACCCTAAGCCGCCGCAGTTCCGCATGGCGCCCGCTCCTGCTCCGCCCCGGCTCCCCCAACGGCACCACCACCGCCCCCGGCTTCCTCACCGCCCGGATGGCGCCCATCTCCTGATCCATGGACAGGGCTAGTCCCGGCGTGGCCTATGCCCTGGTCCGCCCCTACGTCATATGGTGCCCCTTTTGCTGTCTGGGTGGTGGCAGCCCGGTGCTCGCCCTCACACTGCCGCGCGCCTCTCCTCGCGCCCGACAGCGGCCACGTACCACGCTGCTCCGTCCCCACGCGTCACCGATCTACAACACCAGTCCTTATGCATCCTTCCGGCGCCCATCGTCCCCCTACATGCAGAAGACAATGATGGTGTCTCTCTTTACGCCGATGCCGCCCCATCGCCGACGCCACCACACTCGCAAGCTCCCATGACTACACCGCCTCTACTTCGACTCGAGCTGGGACCAAGCTACTTTTCTACCAGCCATGAACAACTTTGTCGCACAAGGAACTCAGTGCGGATTGGATTTTCGATTCTCGTGCTTCTCGCCATATGTCTCGCATCGAGTAATTTGCTTTCTTCTTGCACACCTTCGTCTTTTCCCTCTATTACTCTCGGTGATGGATCTTCTATTCCTATTTCATCGTGGTCGGTCAGGTCTCAAATCCAATCCCCAACTAAGCCTTTGCTTCTTCGTGATGTTCTTGTAGCTCCCGCTCTTATTAAAAATCTGGTTTCTGTTCGCCAAATCACCACCGATAATCATGTTTCTGTTGAGTTTGACCCTTCCGTGAAGGACTACCCGACCAAGGCCGAGATCGCTCGATTCAATAGCTTCGGTGATTTATATTCTCTCCATGGTGTTCCGTCGCTGCTCCTCCAACATTTATGGTGGCCTCTGTTGATCTGTGGCACCAACGTCTCGGCCATCCCAATAAAAATGTGTTATCCACACTTCTTAGTGAGTTTTCAATACCTTCTAATAGAGACTCTCATAATTCTTCTATGTGCCAGTCATGTCAATTAGGAAAACATGTTCGCCTTCCCTTTAGTTCCTCTCAATCTTCTAGTACTTTTCCTTCTGAATTACTTCATTGTGGACATCACCAATAGAAAGTGTATCTGGTTTTAAGTATTATCTCGTGATTCTTGATGATTTTAATCATTATGTTTTGGACTTTTCCTTCACGCAACAAATCCGACGTTCATAATATATTTCATAACTTTCAGCGCTATGTCTCGGTCCACTTTTTCCTCCCTATAAGATTCATCCAATGTGATAATGGTCGTGAATTTGACAACTTTAAAAATCGAAATTTCTTTCTACAATATGGAATTCTCTTGTGTTTCTCTTGTCCTTATACCTCCCTTCAAAACGGCAGAGGCAAACCCATTACACTCTGTCGAGGCAGACCTCCTGCCGCCGCAGTCTTCACCGCCATCTCCCGCGTCGTGCTTCCTTCCATTGCGGACGCGTCCACCACATCTTCCCCACCCTCCTGCTCATGCTATTCCCTGCTCCAGCTCCCACTAACGATCATACCATGCGCACACGCCAAGTCCGGGTTTCACATTCGCAAAAGATCGTCTTAATCTTCATGCATCTCTATCTCCTTGCTCTCTACCCAAATCTTACAAATCAGCTCTCCTAGATCCTAATTGGGCAACAGCTATGAAAGATGAATATGATGCCCTTCTGCAGAATAACACATGGCAGTTAGTTCCTCGTCCTTCCAATACAAATATCGTTTCGGGCAAATGGGTTTTTCGCCATAAATTTAATTCTGATAGGAGTCTTGCATGTTATAAGGATCGATGGGTATGCCGTGGTTACTCTTAGCAACACAACATCGATTATGATGAGACTTTCTCTCCAGTTGTCAAGCCCAGCACTATTCGTGACCGTCCTTAGCATCGCTGCCTCTTCTTCCTGGCCAATTCATCAACTAGATGTCAAAAATGCTTTTCTTCATGGCTCTCTTCAAGAAACAGTCTATTGTCAACAACCTCTTGGTTTCGAACATTCCGCCTATCCTAATCATGTTTGTCTTCTTCAAAAATCTCTTTATGGTCTTAAACAAGCACCACGTGCCTGGTTCCAACGCTTTTCTACTTATGCTCAAACCATCGGTTTTACCCCTTCCCGTTCTGACACTTCACTCTTCACCTTTCATCACAACAACAACACTGCTTACCTTCTTTTATATGTTGATGATATTATCCTCACAGCTTCCTCACAGCAATTTTTAGATCATATTATCTCTCTTCTTCGCCATGAATTCTCTATGACAGATTTAGGTCTTCTTCACCACTTCTTAGGTATTGCTGTTATCCGTGACTCCTCCGGTCTTTTCTTGTCTCAACGCCAAGACACTATGGATCTTCTTTCTCGTCTTTGGTATGCTTGATTGTCAAACTTCTCGCACTTCGCTGATACAGTTCCAAACTCTCTGCCGACAAAGGATCCTTTCTCCGATCCTTCTCTTTATCGTAGTCTTACGGTGCACTTCAGTATCTTACTCTCACTCGTCCTGAAATTTCTTTTGCTGTCCAACAAGCTTGTTTATACATGCATGATCCTCGTATTCCACACTACAATCATGTCAAACGTATTCTTCGGTATCTTAAAGGCACACTAGACTTAGGTCTTGATATCAACAACTCCTCTCCCACCTCCTTGATAGCTTACTCTGATGCAGACTGGGCTGGTTGTCCAGATACTCGTAGGTCCACATCCGGATTTTGTGTTTTTCTTGGTAACAATTTGGTTTCTTGGTCTTCAGAAAGGCAGGTTACGGTCTCCGCTCGTCTGCTGAAGCTGAGTACTGCTGTGGCTCATGCGGTTGCCGAGGCGGTTTGGTTGCGCCATTCTTGTCGCCGAGCTGCACCGTCCTATTGAGCAAGCTACCATTGTTTATCGTGATAATATTTCAAATTGTCTACATGTCGTGAATCCGGTTCAACACCGTCACACCAAGCATATTGAGATCGACATTCATTTTGTTCGAGAGAAGGTGGCTCTCGGTCAAGTTCGCGTTCTCCACGTGCCTACTTACGCTTTCGGTTCTTTGATATCTTTACTAAAGGCCTGACGACTACTCCGTTTCAAGACATTCGTTTAAGTCTCAAAGTCGTCGAGCCTACCGTTGACACTGCGGGGGGATGTTAGAATACAACTTGTATTAGGATTTAGACTCCTACTCAGTTTGTAATAAGGCTAGGTCAGGTGCGGCTTGGCTCTTATATATACTTCTTGTACCGGCACAATATTGCATCAACAATTATTCAATACAATTCTACAAAGATGACAAGGCTGCCAACGATTGAGGCTCTCCCGCTTCGATTTGCCGACCTCATACATCACCCGCGTCCATGGCGTGCACCAAGCTCAAGAGGACGGAGGCATCCATGGCGCCAGCCCATGTCCCCATCGAGCCGACGCCACTATGTGCCAATGCCGCAAGCTCGGCCGACCTCCTGCACCATGGCCGCGTACGCCTGTAGGACCTTGAAGTATGTCTAGACGGGGGGGGGGGGTGATTAGACTACTTAACCAATAAAAACCTAACCTTTTCCCAATTTTAGACTTTGGCAGATTTTAGCTATCTTTGAACAAGTCAAGCAATCTTCACACAATTCAAGCAAGCATGCAAATAGTATATTGGCAGCGGAAAATAAAGCATGCAACTTGCAAGAATGTAAAGGGAAGGGTTTGGAGGATTCAAACGCAATTGGAGACACGGATGTTTTTGTCGTGGTTCCGATAGGTGGTGCTATCGTACATCCACGTTGATGGAGACTTCAACCACTAGTAAAAAAAGGGCCTATTGTCCCGGTTGGTAAGGGCCTTTAGTCCCGGTTGGTGAACCGGGACTAAAGGGTTTGATTAATGTTCTCCCTTTAGTCCCAGTTCAATCCGTAACCGGGACTAAAGGTCATGCCACGTGGAGCTTGGAAATTTATGATTTTTTTTGAATTTTTTGAATTTTTTGAATAATTTTTATTTTCAAATTTCAGATTATTTTAACCCCTAATCCCTAATCTCTAATCAAGACCCCTCATCACCGCTCAATTTATCCTCTTCTCTAATCACCCTCATCATTCCAAATCACCTAACTTCCCGAACGGTCACCCATCCTCCCACTCCCCAAATGAGCACGCTTAACTTCCGGGTTCTATTCTCCCTCGTTTCCAAGTCTGCACTTGTTGTTTTCCTGACAATAGTAAGATGTCAATCCTATTAACCCTCAGGAATTTTGCTTGAGCATGAATTGACACATTTCACTGTTTGAGTTTCAAACTATTGTTTTAAATAACAATAATTATTTAGAAAACAATAGTTATTTTAGATAATTAGTTTGACCATTGTTTGACCATAGTTTGACCACAGTTTGACCGGATTTGACCAAAATTCAAAATAGCTGAACAAATTATTTAGTAACACTAATATTCTAGAATAATTGGTTTGACCATAGTTTGACCACAGTTTGACCAGATTTGACCAAAATTCAAAATAACTAAACAAATTATTTAGTAACACTAATATTCTAGAATAATTAGTTTGACCATTGTTTGACCACAGTTTGAAATTTTTTCAATTTTTCCACTCTAGATCTTAAAAGCCCTGTAACTTTTTTCTGTTAGGTTTTTGAGGATTTTGAAAATGTTTAACGGGGTTCCCCCGATTAAATTCGGATGTAACTTTTCGACTAGATGATTTTTCATATAATTTTTTTTTCATCCGAGTTAGTATGCAAAAGTTATGCCCATATTTACAAATTCCAGAGAGATTTTGCAAATAAAGTCGAAATTCACATTTGCAAATTTTCCCAACAACTAGACCACATATCACATGGGAAACTTATTTTCTTTTATTTTTTGACATTTCCATCATTTTTTATTTTTTTAAACCGAAAAGGCGATCCACGCAGTGTGGGTAGAGTTTGAAAATGGGACCTTTAGTACCGGTTCGTGGCACTAACCGACTAAAGGTCTCAACCATTAGTCTCGGTTCGTGCCTCAAACCGGGACTAAAGGTCTAATCTTTAGTCCGGTTTGAGGCATGAACCGACTAATGGGCATCGCATCTTTAGTCCCGGTTTGAGGCACAAACCAGGACTAAAGGGCACAGAACCGGGACTAATGCCTTAGCCGCACGAACCGGGATAAATGCTCACATTAGTCCCGGTTCGTGATTGAACCGGGACTAATGTGAATATTGGCCCGGAACCATAGCCCTGTTTTCTACTAGTGAACCCACGTAGGGTAACGGTTGCGCGAGTCCACGGAGGGCTCCACCCACGAAGGGTCCATGAAGAAGCAACCTTGTCTATCCCACCATGGCCGTCGCCCACGAAGGACTTGCCTCACTAGCGGTAGATCTTCACGAAGTAGGCGATCTCCTTGCCCTTACAAACTCCTTGGTTCAACTCCACAATCTTGTCGGAGGCTTCCAAGTGACACCTAGCCAATCTAGGAGACACCACTCTCCAAGAAGTAACAAATGGTGTGTTGATGATGAACTCCTTTCTCTTGTGCTTCAAATGATAGTCTCCCCAACACTCAACTCTCTCTCACAGGATTTGGATTTGGTGGAAAGAAGATTTGAGTGGAAAGCAACTTGGGGAAGGCTAGAGATCAAGATTCATGTGGTTGGAATGGAATATCTTGGCCTCAACACATGCGTAGGTAGTTCTCTCTCAGAAATAGGATGCTGGAAGTGTAGGCTTGTTCTGATGGCTCTCTCTACGAATGAAGAGGAGGTGGAGGGGTATATATATATATATCCTCCACACAAAATCTAACCGTTACACAGAATTTACCAAACTCCGTGGGACCGAATCAACAAACTCGGTCAGACCGATTTAGTAAACCTAGTGACTGTTAGGGTTTTCGGTGGGACTGACATGCAACTCGGTAGGACCGATATGGTTAGGGTTATGGCATAACGTAATCTTGGTGAGACCGATTACACAAACTCGGTGAGACCGAATTTGGTAATTAGCTAACCAGAGAGTTGGCCAGGTAAACTCAGTGGGACCGATTTGCTCTTTTGGTGAGACCGAAACGTTACAAAAGGAAAACAGAGAGTTTACATTGTAATCTCGGTGGGACCGATCGCTCACTTCGGTTAGACCAAAAGCGTTCTGAAGGGAAGCAGAGAGATTACAATCCCATCTCGGTGAGACCGAGATCCCTATCGGTGAAACCGATTTGCCTAGGGTTTGTGGCAGTGGCTATGACAATTGAACTCGGTGGCGCCGGATAGAAAGAATCGGTAGGGCCGAGTTTGACTTTGGGTTTAGGTCATATGTGGATGTGAGAAAGTAGTGGAGGGTTTTGGAGCATATCACTAAGCACATGGAGCAAGAGGCTCATTAAGCAACACCTCATCCCTTCTTGATAGTATTGGATTTTCCTATAGACTCAATGTGATCTTGGATCACTAAAATGTAAAATGTAGAGTCTTGAGCTTTTGAGCTTGAGCCAATCCTTTGTCCTTAATATTTTGAGGATCCACTTTCATCATCCATGCCATGCCATTCATTGAGCTTTCCTGAAATGTTCATCTTGGAATAGTATTAGCTCAATGAGCTATATGTTGTTATGAATTACCAAAACCACCTAGGGATAGTTGCACTTTCAATCTCCCCCTTTTTGGTAATTGATGACAACATATAGATCAAAGCTTCAACAAATGATAATAAAATTGAAAAACATCGTCGCTTTGAGAAGTATGTGATAAGCAAGAGCTCCCCCTAAATTTGTGCATATCACAAGAAATTAGGCTCATGGGTTACTCTTCCATGTCACATACATCTTGGTGGAGCGCTCAAAATAATAACGATTGAATACATGCACTCATCACCAAGCACAGTGAATGATCATATAAGGATAAGTAAGATAATATCATAACAAGCATAAGTGTAGCTTATGATCAAGCACATGATCATCAATGTCTCACAGGTAATGCATAGTATCTCAAGCAATCAAAAGCAAATAAAGTTCAACCAAGAAGACAAGAGAGAACAGAAGCAAATCTCTCTCTCTCTCTCTCTCTCTCTCTCTCTCTCTCTCTCTCGGAGCCTATCATCTATACATTTTTCTCCCCCTTTGGCAACAAGTTACCAAAAAGTTCCTAGAAAATGCATAGGACTATATTGTCTCTCAGGCTTGGTCTTCTGGTGGTGGTGTAGACATGACTCCAAGGATGAACGCATCAGTAGACGTGGTAGGAGCTGAAGAAGTTGGAGCTGGAGCTGGTTGAGCTGGAGCTGTAGCTGAGTCAAGAAGTCGCTCTGGTGTCATGGTTGGCACCTGCAGTGACACTGTGAGCTCTAGGCACTCCGCAAATGCATTAGTTGTCGTCTTGCCCTTCCTCTCCTCGCATATCATCTTGTAATCGCTTGCTCCACGGTGGCCGAATCTCAGTCACTTTGACATCAAGATCATAGAATTTTTGTTCCATGATTCTCTCCAGGCTCTCCTGGTTTTGAGTTAGGGTGGCCAATCCCTTCTCAATCCGTAGAGTTGATGCTATCAAGTAACCAAGCTGCTCCTGCTTGTTCTTCAGAAATTACTCATATGCCTCTACTAGAGTGGGCATCTTTGCAGCTTTCTCTTGCCTTGCCTTCTCCTTTCTCTCCTGAGCTTGCACTGATGATGGTTCATTCTCAGTCATGACAACTCGATTGTCCTCAAATTCAGGATAGAGAACCATGTGTTCCTTATTCAATAGATACTTTCCTGTGCCCATCTTCGAGTTTATCAACTCCTGAATCTGTGGGGCATAACCACAACTCCTCTTTGATCTGCTGCTGTCCTCTTAATTGTCTCAACTATGAGCCTCATGACCTTGAATTTCTGAGGCACATCAAAAACATGAAGCAAATTGATTGCATGCCCTCTATTCATGTTATGGTCACCTGATTTGGGCAATAGAGTATGCCTTAAGATCTAGTTGATCGTAGGCAGCCCTGACAGCAGAAAATGGACTGATCCAAACTTGAAGGACTCAAGTGCATCATCTGGGATCTCCTTTTACATCTGCGACATAGAGTTATGATCCATTTTCTTCTTACCATAAATGTCCAGGTCATCCTCACTTTCCTTTGGGGCATTGATCAAACTTGCCCATTCCTCTATGGTAGACTGATATCTGGTTCCTTCTGACATCCACACTATCCTGCCATCTGGATAGAAATGTGCTGTGGAGTAGAATTGCATAATGAGCTCGTCGTTCCAGTTGGTGAACTTCTGCCCAACATAATCAGCAACTCCACACGCACTGAAGCTGTCATATACTCCAGGGTAGTGTTCTGCGTTCTCCTGCATGTAGGTCCAGTCGACCCATCTCATATCGCAAACTATGGGCTTCTTATCCAGCAAGATAGTCTCATAAAAGTCCTGCTGCTCCTTTGTGAGGAACCTGTACTCCACAACAGTCCTTCTCCTCGTGGCATATGGATCTGACTCTCTCCATAGCCTCAACCCATGATCTCTCCTAATCTTCATGTTTTCAGCCACAGGATGAGCATCATTGTGGTCTGGGATCTTGGGTTTCAGCTTCCTTAGGACCTGCCCTTCTTCATCTTCTTCAGCTTCAACCTCAGGCATTGGGGCCTTGTTCTTTTCAGCTGCTCGTATGCTCCTGGTATTCCTCTTGGGTGCATTCTTGGGCTTGGGGGCAGCTTTGGGCTTTGAAGTTGCAGCCCCTGATTTGATAGCATCTCCCATCAGCTTTTGTGCCTCGGGTGCAGGCTCTGCAACCTCTTCTTCTTCTTCCTCTTCCATCATGGAAGGCTTCCCAATCACTCTTGCCATGGTCTTCTTGACCCTTTCTTTCCTTTTTTTCCCTCTGCAGCAACAGGCTCTTTGGGTTGAGATTCCAAAGGAGCTTGAGTAGACACTCTGGCTTTGGACATCGGTTGTCTACCTGCTGGCCTTTTGATTTTCAAACCAGGCTTCACTGCAGATGAGCCGAACTCCCTCTTGAGCACTTTCTTCTTGGAGCTTGCCTCATCCTCAACTGCCACATAATCCTCATCCTCAGACTCTAAGGTCTTCTTCTTTCTTGTCCTTGTGGAAGCCTTGGGCAAATTGCTCGGAGGGCTTCTGCTCCCTCATCTGAGCTGCTTGAGGGACTAGTGCCCTCGCTCAATTGGATCTGCTCTTCAGATTTGTTCTGGCTATCACTTTGGTCTGACATCTTTGTTCAACCGATTTGACCACCGTGAATAGTTATAGATGAGGTAGAGTGGATGAGCATCACAAAATGCAGAGATTTTTGCAAAGAATGATTCAAAAAACTTAGTTATAGTTTCAAACTGAAAACATTACGGATCTACCGATTTTCAAACTCGGAGATATCGAAGCAGTTTTGGAACATAAACTAGAGAACTTCGGTCGACAGTCACGCAGTTAAATTGGCACCGAGACTGCTAGGGTTTCTCAAAGTTCTAAAATCGGTAACACCGCTTAGCAATTCTCGGTCAGTACGAGACTTACTAGTGCAATTGCATTAGCCAAATCGGTGGGACCGAGTTTTTCAACTCGGTGGGTCCGAGATGGTTTCGTCGGAAACCTAACCCTAAATTTTCGAATCGCAACTATTCTAAGGATTGATTTGACTGGATAGGAGTGTTTCAATCGTGGCAAGATGCATAATGAACACAATGTGCTGAGAATTGGACGAGGAAAGCACTGTGATCGAGTTCATACCCTAGTTTGGCGGGAACTCGCTACGGCGGCAACAACGGAGGATAATTCCATTGACGGCGGCGGAGACCAGTGACAGGAGGCAGCTGGCGACGAAGTCGATGATCAGTAGACCAAGTTGGCGGAGCGAGCTATGCGCGGGCGAGAAGATTCAGAGAAAGTTTTCCAAATTTTGCCCGTGCGTATATATAGCCCGACCCTGTCGGTGTGACCGAGTGGTACAACTCGGTGGCACCGAGATGCAAAACTGTGAACGGTTATTGCAACTCGGTGTGACCGAAAAGTACAAATCAGTTGCACTGAGATGAAAACCTAGATCGACTTAGTAATCTCGGTATGACCGAAATGGAGGAATCGGTCAGACCGAAAATCACAAAGGAGTTTTGGAAGTTTAAGTCTATGACGAATCGGGGACTCCGAGTGCTCCTCACACAGAGTGGTTCTAATCTGACTTGATCAAATTTTGTGATGTAGCATGAATAGAGTTTGAGACGAGAAAAGCATAGATAGCTAGAGAAGGTTCTTAGGCATTCTTGTCCATCCACTTGGCCAAAGAAAGAAAAGCCAAACAATCAAAACAACAAGTGGATGTCCTCGAATGAGTAAAGTATGCAATCAACATGCTCACATAATAAAATGACAAATGAAATATGTGACAAAGCATGCACAACCAATTCTAGCATCTATCAAACAATTGGCGATGACTAGGTCATCTATATATGAGTATATTGACTTAGGAGTCAAATGAGAACATTTGATCATAGGTCATACTCATCGTTTAAGCTCAAGTGGGGTTTCCACTTTTACATAAAGCAATTATGTGTTCACATCATTAGAGTTGCTTTGACTCAATTCTTAGAGTTAAGCTCCCCCTAGATGTGAGATCCCCCTTTAGACGGATAAACTAACCTTGGGTTTTGTCGATGATGACTTCATGTAGGTGTTGAAAATGTGGATGCTCAATGTTGATGTAGATCTTTTGGAGCAATCCTTTGGAGTGAGTTGCACTTTCAATACCTACATGGGTTAGTCCCACAAGGAACAAACAAGGATATCCATAGACGTAGAGTGATGCACATACAAAATGATGTCCATGAAAACTTTAGGTTACCTTGTCCCTTGCCTTACCAACATGAGGGTTTTGTGACTCCTTGAACTAGTGCAAGATATGGAAGTTGATTGCACTTGTCCTTGCCATAATGATATGAGTGAAGAATGTTGGCGGAGTCACCCTCAAGAACTCTCTAGTTCTTCTTCTTAGGGATACACATCATCTTGATGGGAATCCTTGGTGTAGTAGTTGTACTTGGTGAAGTAGAACTTGGCGTAGTCTTGGGAACCCACTTGACCAAGGCCTTAGGTGCTTCTTCAAATGCATCAATCTCCTCTTGAAGCTTGTCCTTGCCTTTGTTCTTGTGGTCTTGTGGTGGAAGATCATCTTGTGCTTGTGTTCCCTTGAAGGAAGTAGGATCATAATTCTCTTGTTGAGGAACAAACTTCGTCTTGGGGTATTGATCTTCTTCCCACTCAACTCCATTGGCATTGAACTTTCATTCAAAACCAACACCTTGATTCTTCCGGTGCCTTCCTTGCTTATGCATAATTTCCTCAAATTGCTTACTCCCGGCAAGGCTCTTGTATACACCTTTCTCTATAATTCCCTTCAAGAAGCTGTTTTCGTGCTCAAGTGTAACTTGGCTAAGAGGATCATTAGTGGAATCAAGAGAACTACTAGAAGCAACAATATTGGATTTAGCATTGTTATTGTTACTACTAGAAGAAGAATCTTTCTTGTTCTTGTTACTAGACTTGACTTGAGGCATGTAAGTAGATACACTACTAGAAAAAGGCCTACTAATGGCGCACCAGTTTTGCCTACTAATGGCGCATCACTGGTGCGCCATTACTAGCACGCCATTAGTAATTTTTACTAATGGCGCACCACCGATGCGCCATTAGTATACGGTATACTAATGGCGCACCACTGGTGCGCTTATTAGTATAGGCCACAAAGGCGCCATTAGTATAGGCCACCTTTGGTGCGCCATTAGTATAGGCAACGGTGCGCCATTAGTATTTTTGAATTTTGAAGGCGGGAAAATAGTAGTGGCGCACCGTCTAACCCCCACCTTGCGCCATTGCTATTTTTGAATTTTGAATTTGGATCTGGATCGTGATTTTTTTGCCCATTTTTTGCTAGTTATTTTTGCTCTTTTTTGGCATGATATTATTTCAAATTTTGTTCTTTCTCCGTGTTCTTTTGCCGGAGAGGAGGAGGAGGAGGTCACCGGAGAGGCGCCGCCTACATCGCCGGAGAGGAGGAGGAGGTCGCGGAGAGGAGTTCACCAAGCATCGAAGAGTAGGAAGGAGAAACCATGAGGGAATGGTAGGAGAGGAGGGAGGAGAAACCGTGAGGGTATGGGAGCGGAGGATAGGATGGAGGAGGAGGTTCCCGGAGAGGAGGAGGAGGAGGTCGCCGGAGAGGAGGAGGAGGTCGCCGAGAGGAGAAGGAGGTCACGGAGAGGTGTAGAAGGAGTGGAGGAGAGGAGAGGTGTCGACGGCGTGGCGGAGAGGCGAGGAGGCGCTGGAGTGAAGGAGAGGAGAGGCGGAGAGGGCGTGGAGGAGAGGTGGAGTGGAGGAGGTGCGCGCAGCCATATATACGACATACTAATGGCGCACCATGGGTCGGTGCGCCATTAGTAACTTTTTTTTTATTTTTTTGACTTATTTTAAAATTTGAAGGCGGGAGGATACTAATGGCGCACCATGGGCCGGTGCGCCATTAGTAACTTTTTTTTTATTTTTTTGACTTATTTTGAATTTTGAAGGCGGGAAGATACTAATGGCGCACCATGGGCAAGTGCGCCATTAGTAACTTTTATTTTTTATTTTTTTGACTTATTTTGAATTTTGAAGGCGGGAAGATACTAATGGCGCACCATGGGCAGGTGCGCCATTAGTAACTTTTTTTTTATTTTTTTGACTTATTTTAAATTTTGAAGGCGGGAAGATACTAATGGAGCACCATGGGCAGGTGCGCCATTAGTGAGTTTGAATTTTTTTGGAATTTTCTGCCTCTCCAGATCTTAAAAGCCCCGTATCTTTTTTCTGTTAGGTTTTTGAGGATTTTGAAAATGTTTAACGGGGTTCCCCCAGTTAAATTCGGATGTAACTTTTCGACTAGATGATTTTTCATATAAAAAACTTTTTCATCCGAGTTAGTATGCAAAAGTTATGCCCATTTTTACAAATTATCGAGAGATTTTGCAAATGAAGTCGAAATTCATATTTGCAAATTTTCCCAACAACTAGACCACATATCACATGAGAAACTTATTTTCTTTAATTTTTTTTGACATTTTCATCATTTTCTTTTATTTCTTTTAAAACTGAAAAGGCGATCCAGGGGGGTGCATTCGGTGGAAGTGATGGCCAAGTTACTAATGGCGCACCGTGGCTTGGTGCGCCATTACTAGTTCAACTAGTAATGGCGCACCGGGAGTGGTGCGCCATTACTAGTTTTGAAAAAAAAATGATATATTTTTTGATTTTTTTTTGAAAAAAACTTAGTAATGGCGCACCAGTGGAAAGTGCGCCATTACTAACTAAAACTAGTAATGGCGCACCGAGACATGGTGCGCCATTAGTAATAATTTTTTTTATTTATTTTTACTTTTTTTTCAAAACTACTAATGGTGCGCCATTACTATGTCAATTAGTAATGGCGCACTATGCATTGGTGCGCCATTAGTAACAAATTTTTTTTAATGTTTTTTTTCAAAACTACTAATGGCGCACCGCACACCAAAAGCGCCATTAGTAATATATTACTAATGGCGCACCAAGACATGGTGCGCCATTAGAATATAGTAATGGCGCACCACATCATAGGTGCGCCATTAGTAGCCATTCCATCTATAGCCCTTTTTGTAGTAGTGATAAGAGTAAACGCTTGGCAATGTAAGAAGAACTTTTCTTACGAAGATCATCATTGATCGCTTTTAGGAACTCATGCTCTTGCTCAAGATTGAGCTTCTCAAAGCATAACTTCTCATGAGCCCTTAAAAGTTCTCGATGATCTTCAAAGATAGTTTCATGAGCTAACTTAAGAGTGTTTAGTTCTTTAGTTAGACGCTCAATTTTCTCCTTATCATTGTCATTCGTTTCAACTTGATTAGCATGATTAATTGACGTTTCATCATAGTATTCATCACTAGAGTTGTCAACAAGTAAATCATCATCACCTAGCAAGTCATCTTCATCAACATCAAAATCAACATACTGGGGTTTGTTACCTTAGGACCTTTGGCCATGAAGCATCTACCAATTCCTTCATTTGGTGATTCAAATATGTCGTAGGAGTTGGTTGACACAAGTGCTAGACCGGCAACACCTTCATCTTGAGTGTATTCGGAGTCAGAGTAATAGCTTCTCTCGGAGTGATGGTCGGAGTCGGAGCCGGATACCCATTCACCAACATGAGCATGATGTCTTCATTTTGTGTAGCTCTTTGATGACTTATCCTTCCTTTCCGAATCCTTGCTTCTCCGTGAGGGTCTTCGTTCATAACGATCATCTCTACTCCTTCTCTCTCTTGGTGGTGATTCTTCTCTTCTACTTCTTCTGTCATTGTAGGACCTCTTGGGAGAATCCTCTCTTGTAGGGTGTCGTACACTCATTGGAATAGTGTCCAGGTCTCCCACAATTGTAGCAATTGCGCTCTCGACTAGAAGATCTTTTGTCATTGTAGGACCTTGACTTAGAGCTTCTTTCTTTGCTTCTACTCTTGTAGAATTTGTTGAAGTTCTTCACCATTAAGCTCAATTCTTCATTGAAGGTTTCTTTCTCACTTGATGATGTGGGGGCTTCACATGAGGCTTTGTAAGCACCACTCGACTTGTTGTGAAGTTCCTCCTTATCCTTGAGTGACATCTCATGAGCAACAATTCTTCCAATGACTTCCATAGGCTTGAGATCTTTGTAATTGGGCATCATTTGGGTCAATGTGCACACGGTATCATATTTTCCATCCAATGCTCTTAGGATCTTCTTGATGATGCATCTATCGGTCATCTCTTCACTTCCTAAGCCGGCAATCTCATTTGTGATAAGAGCAAGCCTAGAGTACATTTCGGACACCTTCACCATCCTTCATTTTGAACTTGTCAAAGTGACTTTGGAGCACATCCAACTTGGATTCCTTGACGGAGTCGGTACCTTCGTGTATATCAATCAAAGTGTCCCAAATTTCCTTTGCATTCTCAAGACGGCTGATTTTGTTGAATTCTTCGGGCACAATCCATTGAAGAGGATATCACAAGCTTGAGCGTTGTATTGCAACATCTTCAACTCTTCCAAGCACTAGCTTCACGGTTCGGTTCTCTCCCATCAAAGAATTCACCTTGCAAGCCAATACACACAATAGCCCAAACGGCGGGGTTATGTCCAAGAATATGCATTTTCATCTTATGCTTCCAACTAGCAAAGTTAGTGCCATCAAAGTAAGGATCTCTACGGTGATAATTTCCCTCGCTAGACGCCATATTCTCCTAGGTTGTGAAACCAAGGCTATGACCACCAAAAGCTATGGAAATCAAAGCAAATGGAGACCAAAGCTCTGATACCACTTGTAGGACCTTGAAGTATGTCTAGAAGGGGGGGGGGGTGATTAGACTACTTGACCAATAAAAACTAACCTTTTCCCAATTTTAGACTTTGGCAGATTTTAGCTATCTTTGAACAAGTCAAGCAATCTTCACACAATTCAAGCAAGCATGCAAAGAGTATATTGGCAGCGGAAAATAAAGCATGCAACTTGCAAGAATGTAAAGGGAAGGGTTTGGAGGATTCAAATGCAATTGGAGACACGGATGTTTTTGTCGTGGTTCCGAAAGGTGGTGCTATCATACATCCACGTTGATGGAGACTTCAACCCACGTAGGGTAACGGTTGCGCGAGTACACGGAGGGCTCCACCCACGAAGGGTCCACGAAGAAGCAACCTTGTCTATCCCACCATGGTCGTCGCCCACGAAGGACTTGCCTCACTAGCGGTAGATCTTCACGAAGTAGGCGATCTCCTTGCCCTTACAAACTCCTTGGTTCAACTCCACAATCTTGTCGGAGGCTCCCAAGTGACACCTAGCCAATCTAGGAGACACCACTCTCCAAGAAGTAACAAATGGTGTGTTGATGATGAACTCCTTGCTCTTGTGCTTCAAATGATAGTCTCCCCAACACTCAACTCTCTCTCACAGGATTTGGATTTGGTGGAAAGAAGATTTGAGTGGAAAGCAACTTGGGGAAGGCTAGAGATCAAGATTCATGTGGTTGGAATGGAATATCTTGGCCTCAACACATGAGTAGGTAGTTCTCTCTCAGAAATAGGATGTTGGAAGTGTAGGCTTGTTCTGATGGCTCTCTCCATGAATGAAGAGGAGGTGGAGGGGTATATATAGCCTCCACACAAAATCTAACCGTTACACATAGTTTACCAAACTCGGTGGGACCGAATCAACAAACTCGGTCAGACCGATTTAGTAAACCTAGTGACCGTTAGGGTTTTCGGTGGGACTGACATGCAACTCGGTAGGAACGATATGGTTAGGGTTAGGGCATAACGTAATCTTGGTGAGACCGATTACACAAACTCAGTGAGACCGAATTTGGTAATTAGCTAACCAGAGAGTTGGTCAGGTAAACTCGGTGGGACCGATTTGCTCTTTCGGTGAGACCGAAATGTTACAAAAGGGAAACAGAGAGTTTACATTGTAATCTCGGTGGGAACGACCGCTCACTTCGGTTAGACCAAAACGTTACGTAGGGAAGCAGAAAGATTACAATCCCATCTCGGTGAGATCGAGATCCCTATCGGTGAAGCCGATTTGCCTAGGGTTTGTGGCGATGGCTATGACATTTGAACTCGGTGGCGCGGATAGAAAGAATCGGTAGGGCCGAGTTTGACTTTGGGTTTAGGTCATATGTGGATGTGAGAAAGTAGTGGAGGGTTTTGGAGCATATCACTAAGCACATGGAGCAAGAGGCTCATTAAGCAACACCTCATCCCTTCTTGATAGTATTGGCTTTTCCTATAGACTCAATGTGATCTTGGATCACTAAAATGTAAAATGTAGAGTCTTGAGCTTTTGAGCTTGAGCCAATCCTTTGTCCTTAATATTTTGAGGGATCCACTTTCATCATCCATGCCATGCCATTCATTGAGCTTTCTTGAAATATTCATCTTGGAATAGTATTATCTCAATGAGCTATATGTTGTTATGAATTACCAAAACCACCTAGGGATAGTTGCACTTTCAACGCCCATGGTCGCAGCCTCGCTTGCGCGTGCTCCTACAGCCCACGCGCGTCCTCCTTCGTCCGCCTCTCCCCTATGCTTGGCCGTGCTCCGAGTGAGCACCTGCCGCGCCCTAGCCCTGTCATGTGCATGCCACCGCGTGTTGACCAGCCCTGGGCCACTGCCAGGTGGGCCCATTGCTCACCGTCCATCAACAGTGGTGGCCCGGAGAGGGAGTGGCCGCCGGCGTCCACCACTAAGGTGGGAGAGGAAGGTCACGAAGGACCCGATTGCTTTTTCGTGGGTCTTTTGCAAATCACAAATGTATCAGGGTGTAATTGGCTTTTTTCTTTGCCACATCACCCTGTTCAGCGGGACCCACCTGTCATAATCAGATTTAAAACGAGCAAACCGAGCGACTAGTGTTTTTTGCAAATAATTAAGCCTAAAATTAGTTGTTTTTGGCACAAACCCGTAGAAATGTGGTTCCTGCAAATCTAGTCTTCAATGTCGATATTTTTTGCAATTCACTCCTTTTAAAGAGAGGGAAAATAAAAGTAGAGTAGCACTTAGTTTTGTTGATGTGTGAAGCAGCAATGACTTGAGCATATGTACATCACAGTGTCATAGTTTCCAAATGAAATGAACTTCAACTTAGCCTTTTTCAAATAGATTTAAGATCATCAAAAACTGATTTACAGTATTCTGGAAATTTGCCATGCCAGAATCCCTATCAAGAGTGAGACCACGGCTCAGATGCAGTTGCAATAAGATAAGAATCGGTATTTAGATCTCAACACAGCAACATTAAGAAACACAAGCTACATACATATAGTTCAAAAATTTGCAGGGACAAAACAATGTACAGGGATTGAACATAATGCCATGCTACACACAAGGTAGGAGCCAACCACTGTAACATGCCTAGTGTCATGCTACAGTAACCTCACCCTAATGTGCCATGTCATCATGTTTATTAAGCCATTTTGCCACTTGATAAAAATCAAAGTCATTTTCAAATTTAAATCGCAAGTCAAATTATTAGTTCTTCAAACTGTCCAGCAAAAATGTTCATCAGGTTGCAAATATTCATTAGCTAATTTTCCTGCATTAACAATCATTTTTGTAAAGATTTAAAATGCCCCTGATATGAAAGCAGTACCCGAACCAGCCCCATTTAAGTCATTTTCCCTTAATCAAAATACAAACAACTTCAAATAACTCCCAAACTTTTTTTGGTAGTGGGGCATGTTAATACTAACTATTGAGACCAGCCACACATTTTACAAAAGTGATTTATTGTTAAAAGAAAGTGCAAACAGGAAATAAGATAGAAAGCAGAAAGAAAGAGGAAATACCTAAAGCCTACTGTTCTACTAGGCCTAATTGAACTACAGTTGAGGCCCAGCCCAGCTCCTCCTTATCCCCTTCCTCTGTTCATTGAGCAGAGGCATGGCGGCCATCCACCGGCGCCATAGCCGGCATGGTGCACACGCCGGGCATCCACTACCTCCCCGCTGTCTATAAAGACCACCCTGACGCCCTGGACGAACCCTAGTTTTCCTCCCCCTTTCCCCCGCGCCGTTTTCTTCCTCTCCCGCACAGGCCCGAGCTCCACCCGCCATGTCCATCGTCGTCCTCGTGTCCATCGTCCACCTCATCGACTGAGGCCTCTGCAGGAGCTGTGTCTGCTTCTCTACATCGACTCCTAGGAGCAGCTCGAGCAGGAGATCGCCACAACGCAGGGATCGACGTCGTCTTCTACCTCCGGCCACCGCGGCTCCATCGACGAATTCATCACCTCCACTGCATCCCCGACCTCCTCGAGCTCCTCTTCCGACTCGCGGTGAGCTGCGCTACGTTTCCCCTTCCTATACGCTCTCGATCCATAGCCATAGTCCCGTCGTCGTCTTTGTTTTGCTCCGGACAAAACGCGTCGCCGCTGTGGTGCCCCCCGCCGTGCCTACCGGCCGTCCCGGGGCCAGCTAGGCACATGGGAGTGCTCCCATGCCCATGTAGATGCTGACTAGCCTCTAGGTTCGCTCGATCTTGTGCTATAGTGATGCGCCCGATCAAACCCATGCTCGCCGTCACAACGTCCGTGTCATGTCCTAAGCAGAGTTGGGAATCACAGGATGAACTCACAAGTGAGTACAGGAGTTGACCGAGGAAGAACGAAGGAGCTGGCTGCTCAATTCATTTCTTTTCTATCCGGTGGCTACTTTAGAACAGAGGGGCGGGCATATAAGCACCACACACACACACACAGAGGACACCTACTACTCAGTCCACCATGGCAGCAGGTGGTCCTGACCTGTCATACACCACCATGTATTAGGTGGGTTGTGACAATTGCTCCTCCTTGAGTGGCAGGCTAGACCCCTAAAAAAACTTCCATCACTAGAACAAGCTGAAAGACCAGGTGATCTTCAGCAACATTTTGTCCATGCTCCCACCAAAATTGATACTCTAACAGGATATGATTTCAGCTCAACCATCTGGTGCTGGCTCATCTAGTAACTCAGAAGCATGAACGGTATCCTCAGAAAGAATTTCGCCACAATCACCCACTTGTATGGTCAGTAGTTGGGCAGGCGGTTTGCATTTGTGCTCACGGCTATACTTGTCTCCGCACCGGAAACAAAGTCCTTGAGCTTGTCTGAAGTCTCGTAACGCACGCTCCCGAGCAAACTTATCCTTGTCTCGCTGGGGTTCCACTGCCCCTTGAGGTGGATGGGCCATATGGTGTTTGATTGCTGCAGCAGGGCCTGCTCTTGGATGGTGGCAATGGTCATTTTCTTCCTCCTGAATTTTTGCTAGATGAGCTGCTTTAGTTACACTAGCTGGATGCTGCAATCTGACTGCTGCTCTAAATTCATCACGCAAGCCATGGATGAAATGAGAAACAAACCATTTTGAGTTCAGAGAAGCATCAACAGATAAGAGGTGGTACATGCAGGACTCAAAATTATGCTTGTATTCGGCCACTGCTCCAGTCTGCTTGAGCTGCAACAGAATTGACATCTGACCATCATAGTCATCGCTCCCGAACCCAGCAACCAAGGCCGTGACCAAGGAATCCCAATTCATCTGCCTGTGAGTACGCTTGTATGCTTGCAACCATAGAGCAGCGTGATCTTCAAAGTACAAGGTTGCAGTGCTAACCCAATGGCGATCAGCCACACTGTACATCTCAAAATAATTGCAGCAATTGTCGATCCAGAGTAAAGGAAACTGCCTTTTAAAGACTGGAAAGGAATGCTTGGGAGGCTTGAGGTGAAAGCTGTCACGGCGGTCGTACACGCCGGCATCGTCGCGGCGGACATGGCGCTCTTGATAGGCGTCGTCCTCATTGGGATAGACCACTCCGTGCAGCAACCCGTTGCCGCGAGGCCCATACGCCATGTCGAGGTTGGCGCCGTGGCCGCGGCGGTCACGGTAGTGGTTGCGACCGCTGTCGCGACCGAACCGGCGCTCGTGGGCGCCACCGAAGTCGCGGTGGCTCTCGAGGCATCCGCGCCGGACCCCTTCACCCCGGGGAGCGAACTGCAGTTGGGCTCCTCCGCAAGGTCCCCGCCGTCAGCAGATCGGCACGGGCGCGGAGGGCGCCCGGAAGGTCGCGGCGGCGAGCGGCTTCTGCGCGGGCTTGAGAGCAGAGTTCGGCGGGTTTTTTCACTGTTTTGACCCATGTGGCAAACTTTAGCACGATTTGACCCGCTGCTGAAACTTTTTTCGTATCTGACCCAAACCGAGACGCCAACATCCATGGCGTTACAACCGAAGACGCCGCGGACCACGGCGTTTGGCCTGGCCCACCTCCACAGTCACCGGTTTGACCGTCTGACGTGGCAAAGTGCTAACGCCATCGGTCTTGGCGTTTACCCCGAGAAGCAGAAAACCGGCCCGAGCCGGCTCGGTGCAGCCAAGCCCATCCAGACGCCGAGGCGTCTTCCTCCTCAGCGCGGCGGCTCTGAAGCTCCGCTTCTCTCCTCCCTCACCCAAATCAACCCCAAATCGCTTATTTTCTTCATCAAAGTGTGGATCTGAGCCTCCCCATCTTCCTTGAGGTATTCTCCACCAGATCCTCCGATTATTTTGGGTTCAAATCTTGTATTTTGGCAGCATTAATTCATACTTGTTAGAACCCTAGGATTAGTATTCTTTGCACTTTTTTGAGAATGGGGAGCCCATGGCTTGGTCATGTAGGTATGTTGTATACTTTAGAAGAGTTGGCATGTGTTTATATGGTAGGATTGGGAAGAGAAGGCATTTTTGATAGGGTTGGGCATTTTAATTTTAGTTGCTATGTATATGGATTTAGATAGATGATTGCTTGAAATATAATTCTAACATATTTGTGTATTTTGTATGCTTGATTCTTATAGAGATATGGTCATATAATTAGGATGTTATATTGAGACTTTGTTATGTTGTGTTGCCATTGAAATTTTGTCATATATAGATAATTGGTCTTGTTATCTTGACATTGAGATATGTTGCCCGTGCATTCAGATTTTGTCATATATAGATAAACAGGTTTTGTTATGTTGCCATTGAGATATGCATTTATGTTGATATTGTTATGCCAAAATATGATATGTAGGATGTTATATAGTGTTATGTATGTTTCATTTGTTCATGCTTGATTTGTAGGATGGCGGGGAACGGTGGTACGATTTGTCTTCATAAAGGGTACGACAAAGACCATCGTATGCGGGACATTGAGAATAACGGGTAAGACTCAATCTATTTGAATTCTTGATTATTACTTGTCGGTTTGCTAGGCACTAACCATAATGCAATGCTATTTTGCAGAACTAACACCTATGCGCATGAGGGGTCATAGTGCCCACGATCGCCATGCGACGGCGTTATGAGCCATACTTGAGAGATTGGGCCTTCTCCGTTCGTGCTTGAGTTCAAGCGACACGCTCCGTCGATCAACCATGGGGCGATGACCGCACTTATCGACCGTTGGAGGCCAGAGACACACTCGTTCCACTTGTCATGTGGAGAGATGACCGTGACCTTGGAGGACATGGCGATGATCGGTGGCCTTCCAATCAATGGAGAAGCTTTGACCGGCACCACCGTAAGTGCTAATTGGCGAGATCGTGTTGGCCAATTGATGTGTTTTCCCGAGCCTCCAAGAAGGCGGCGTGATGATGAGAAAGTGTTGCATCATTGGCTCAGGGGAGAGAGGAGTAGTATGCCCTCCGGACGCCAATGAGGTTGTTGTGCAGAAAGACGCCCGAGCATATCTGTGGTATCTGATAACTTGAGGGTAGTGTTTCTAGATTCGACCGGTAATAAAGCCCTGTGGATATTCTTGGACCTACTAAGTGACTGGACCGTAAGTACAGCTTGGGGTTCAGAGCACTAGCATACTTATATCGTCAGTAATTAGTAACCAAATTGTCAATTTGTTTGCATTTGCAATTTCGCGGGCCTCTTATCAACAATTTCTGAATTTGCAGCTCGATGAGGCATGTCGTAGGAAGAAGGGCACATCTGGTATGGGTGGCTTTGTTTGGTGCCTTCAGGTTTGGATGTGGGAGCGGATGCCCGTTGGACGCCCTGAGAAAAACAAGACACCTCCTGAAGGATGGGTCGCACATGACGGAGGTATGGAGAAGATCCTTGGCGGTTTCCGACCGCCGCCATCGTTGGGAGATGGCGAATGTGTACACAGGCAGCTCGGTTGCGCGATACAAATGCTACATCAACGAGCTGGATATGTTGACTCATAAGGAGGTAATGATAACTTACGTAAGAGCACATCAATTGTGATGGAACCGTGTACTTAACTAGTATCATCTTGTGTTGTAGGTCGATTGGATGCCATATGATGCCGATTATGCTTTCCGCTGAACAGAGATGTGCACACGTGACAGAATATTTGGCGGGCGAGATGCCCACCGATATGCTTCTATGTCAGCCGAGTGGCACTACCTGCACTGTGTCGCAAGACAATTTGGGAGAAGGCAAGGGACACCAAGGGATGAGAGTTTGAGACAAGCCAATTTCTGCATCGGTGAGATAGTTGTAGCTTTGGATATATAGTAGAGCATTATGAAATACATTTCTTGCTAATGCTTTCATCTTGTACATAATTTGCAGAATTAGTCGAAAGAATAACCGGAAACTTCGACTTGGGCCATCAAGCACTCGAGTGGATAGATTTGTGGAATCAAAGAGTGGCCCTAGTGGAGAAGGAAAGAAGACAACATAGTGATTCAAGATATCTGAAGAGCATCTGAAGTGGCTTGCGGGACGTTACGGTTGAAGCTAAAGCCAGTTGGAACCGTTCGAATTGGAAGAGTTGGATCGTGAAAGCGGGTATATGGACTTCAATGTACAAACGAGAGACAACGAAGGGACACAACTTGACTATGCACAACTACACGACCGAAAGTGGTATGCTCCACACAATTAGAACCTACTTGAAAGTGCATGTAAATGTACTTCAAAGATAATTTTCGTGATCTTCATTTTGCGGGGCATGGAGTTATTGCATTGTGTTAACGAGGCTGGTGTAGCACTTGGTGAATATGAGGGAAGTAGATCATCCGAGAATTCTCTTAGGAAAACAATGAAGGTATATGTTACCTCTATTCAAAAACCTCCATCTTTGCACACTTTTGACTTACTCTAGTATTGCATCTTTGTTATGTTGCAGAGTTTCGTGAGTCGATTCCACAAGATGGCAGCTATGCTCTCTTGCCATGGAAGTAAAGCCGTCCTCACGGCTGGAGCTTCTACTAGCCGGGACAATAGACGTCGTCGTCGTCTTGTCTTGCAACATGAACAACAAGAGGAGCAACTGCAAGAAGAGCCAGAGCAAGAGGAGGCGCAGCAAGATGAAGAGGAGTACAATCAAGACGAAGAGGAGGTGCTTGGGATGTCCCAAATGGATGATGCGCCTGAGCCATCACAGCCCACACAACGCACGCAGCGCAGCAAAAGAGGAAGGAAGAAGTGAATTAGTTAATACTAGATTCTCGCGAACTTTGTTATGTTTGATTCGTGAACTTTAGAAGTGGCGTGAACTTTGCTACCGGACTTGTGTTTAATTTGCACTTATGGAGTGCACTTTGCTACCTTCATGTTGTTGTGTTGCTATGATGGCGTGAACTATGGTACCTTATTGCTGTCATCCCGGAAATATTGCTTAGTTTTGCTGTCATTTTGCTGTTATGCTTAGTTTTGCTGTCATCCTTACATTTTGCTGTTATGTTGAAGTTTCAGACAGGCTAGACGCCATGGTCTCTGGCGTTTTGACCCTAGACGCTGTGAACCTTGGCCCCGGTATGCGAATGAGCAACAGCAATTCCACCTTCTGGATATGGCCAAAACTTATATCCACGACAAATCCCAAATTAGAACAAACTTTTTGGAAACTCAGAATAAACGGTCTCAAATTCGTGACATATAACATAACTTAGATCCACGACATAAGCATTACATAGTTCAACCGACATACACAAGTACAAACTTTAACGGACATAGTTCAAATGACATACAACATCACTTAGTTCCATGACATAGAACATCACATAGTTCAACCCCTCGAGTTCTTCTTGCGTGAATTCTCTTTCTTATTTTTCTTCTGTGAATCATTCTTTTTCTTCTTCTTGCTTGCATTGGCCTCATCTAGCACCGAGGAACTTGGGTCGGTAGGTAGCATCGAGGAGCTTGGGTCGATATATAGCAGCGATAAGTCGGGCTCATAATCTAGCGGGATATGTTCCAATTGAATGTCATTGGTTGGTCCAGGTTGCAATACATGACACCGGTATTTCAAGAACCCAATCCCAACGAGCAGCCTGGGTCCGTATCGGGGACATAGCTTCATTGATTGCCGATCAATGATCTGTCCAGGCCTATTCAAGTCCATCTGACGATATTCTAGCATAGTTGCATAAAATGCTATTTGCCTACCTAGATCACTTCTACAATCAAGTTCAGCCCTTTCCATCTCGGCAAAATTATTTTGCGTTTCAGCGATGACATTATCTGAGTCATCAGAAAAATATAACCGTGCAGATTTCCTCGCAGCTTCATTCCTTGCATCGCAACTATTCACCCATAGAGTCATCTTTTCTTTAATGAGTTCGCGGTTCTTTTCATCCGCCGCATCCATATATTTCTCAATGAAAACCATCTTTGCATCATTATTAAGTGCCATTCCTACAAGAGTGTCCTAACATTAAAAATACAACTCTATCACTAATCATAAGCATAACAACTAGGATAATCCTAATCCTAATCCTAACCCAAATCGTAAGCATAACACTAGGAGCATGCATACTACACCAACTAAATTCATTAGGCTAAAGCTTCCTAACACCGTATAAAACACTACATATGTATCTTTTTTTGCAAATGATTTGAAAAAAAGGAAAAACTAGGGTTTGAAAAAATCCACTAACTGTGATGGATTGAACCAAACAAATCATGGGGGTGTATTGGATTTACCTCAATGGTAGTAAATGACTTCGATCCAACGGTCAAATGAGACCGATTTATGAGAGATTTGAGGGGGGGTTTGGTTGGGGAGAGAGGCGTGGGGGCAGGTCGGGGTTGTGAGGTTGTGAGGTTGAAGAATGAGTTATGGAGTGGGCCCACAAGGCCTTATAATCTGCAAAAGGACCAAAACGCCACCGCCCTTGGCGTCTAGGTGGGAAGAGGAGCAACCGCACATTTTCCTCTCTGGTTAGGGCCAAAACGCCGTGGTCTTTGGCGTCTGGGCAGAGGTACAGACGCCGTGATCTCTGGCGTCTGGGTGGGCAGAGGAGCAACCCCACATTTTCAAGTCTGGTAAGGGCCTAAACGCCGTGGTCACTGGCGTCTGGGCAGAGGTGCAGACGCCTTGATCCCTGGCGTCTAGGTGCGTGAAGGAGCAACCACAGAATTCCTCTCTCGGTTATGGCCTAAACGCCATGGTCACTTTGGCGTCTGGGCAGAGGTGTAGACGCCATGATCTCTGGCGTCTAGGTGTCTGAAGGAGCAACCGCCCATTTTCCTCTCTCGTAAGGGCCTAAACGCCGTGGTTTTTGGCGTCTTGGCGTAATGAGCATTTCTAGCCTCTGGGCGAAACAGAGCATTTCAAGGCGTCGATATATAACAATTTTGTTGCACAATTCACTACATGGACAACTAATAAGAAAGTTCCTATCAAATAGCATAACTTAGGTTCATTACATAGTGTCCATCAAATAGCATAACTTAGGTTCATTACATAGTTCCGATCAAATAGCATAATAGGTCCATGACATAGTTCATCACAAATTCATGATACAATCCTCAAATAGCACATTCAACTAAATTATTGGGTCACACGCGCCATTTCCCCTTCTTGTCGCGTGCCTCATCCTCCTCTTGTGCATCGCGAGCCCTATAAGCTTTCTTGCCCTCTCCTCTTGACGAGCTGCCTTCTCTTTGCGCGCCCTCTCCTCCTCACGCTTCTTCCGCTCCTTCCTCTCCCTCTCACGACGTTCCTCGTCCTCGGCTCTCTGTAAGGATTCTTCAAACCGTCGCTGTCTCCTAAGGCAATCTTGAAGTTGGTCTTTTTGGACATCTTCTGGCACTTCATGATCTATCCATGTGAAGTACTTGCAAAGAGGAGGAGGTGACTACACACAAAACAAGTTTTTGTTAGTAATATAAAATGAATCATAATGGAGAATATCCTACTTTTCTAACATACCGTGGGATGTCATAGGCGTTAGTGGGACGCAGCGATCATGTGCATAGTTGGGACACACAAAATATCTTCTTCCTTCCGTCCACGACTTCTTCCGGTCGGTGGAGACCTTCACCTTGCACTCATCTCGCACACCAACATGAAGGGGTTTTCACATCCTTCTCCTTTGTCTTGTCCAACCTTGCCTCCTCCCACTTGCTCGGCATGTCCTCTTGGTCAGCGCACCGTGGCCTCGTCGTGGAACCGGATGAAGCCATGCCTATGAGAAGAAGAATTGTTAGAAAATTACATGAACAAACTTAATGCAAAAAAAAAACACAATACAAGAAAACAAGAAAAGAATGAACAAATATTTACCATTCAAAATTGGTCAACCATTTGGATTATGCAAATAACCAAACGCCGACCCGTTATCAGTTGTCCGTACTCTTGTACCACCACCGAACCACCTCTACGAAAGCACCACTACTACCCCTCTAGGGCCTCCATTAGCGCCACCTCTACCACGTTGTCCACTCCTAGCACCTCCTCTAGGGCCTCTAGCAGCACCGGAACCACCTCTACGACCACCGGAACCCCCTCCTCTACGACCACCGGAACCCCCTCTGCCACCACCTGCCTGACTCGTGGTTGGATTGCCCTTCTTTGATGTTTTCCTTTTCTTAGAGCATGTTCTCACATTGTGTCCCGGATTGTCACATTGACCACAGTTGATAGTGTCCGGAGGCTCCATAAAGTGCCCGCTACCAAATTGGTTCATGCCAGTGTATCCAGCTAGGTTGTCCATATCGCCTCTCAACCGTTTCTGTCTGATTCTACCCTTGGGCTCAACCTTCAGCAAAGGATCGGGCCTAAGCTCCGCCATTATAGTCGGGCCAACTGCGATGGGTCTAGGAAGGGTTGGAATCTAGGGGCCCATGTCAACCTAGTAGCTTCAAGATCGAACTCATGCATCCTCACGGTTGTCCCATTAGACACATGTATATTTCTTGACGACGCCGCCGTCAAAAGATGAGAGCATGGCCAATGATACTTACTAGTCCTCTCGTGACCGACACCACTGTCTCTTAAGGTGCACCTCGAATGCACGACCACCATATGACATACCATCTCTTGTTGTCCCACCAGGCTCGTCGATTTGGTAGGTCATATCGTAGGTGTTGAATAGCCTAAGTTTACGTCTTTGAGGACTTTCTTTGTTGTAACATCATCCACTCTTCAACCTTTGGTGGATATTCCATTTTTCACCAATCCACTTCACGGTTTCCTCTGAATGCATCAGAAAATACTCATTAAGCTTGAAGAAAGTATATTCCACTATTGCGATGGCAGCAATGGGCGGGCACCTCTGAGCACATTGTTAAAACATTCGACCATGTTATCGGGTCATGTCTCCATATCTCCAACCTCCTTCGTCATGAGCGCGTGCCCACTTGTGTTTCTCCGGAAAATTTCGTGTTAAGAAATCTTTCCCTCCTTCGTTTGCAGCTTCGTAGAGCTTGTCATAGCGAATGGTGAACGCACCGGTGCTAAATGCCACGCAAACATGGGTTAGATCCTTGCTCAACTCCTTGCTCTTACATGCCCTATAAAAGTTTGCCACGAAATGCCTCATGCACCATCGATGGTGGAGCTTTGGAAGTCCTGGAATAACAATGTCCATGGCTTTCTGTATGCCTTGGTGCCGGTCCGATATAATGCACACTTCTCTATCACCAATGACATTTTCCCTAACATGACGCATGAACCACTCCCGATTGTCTTGGTGCTCGAAGGGCACCAAACCAAATGCCACCGGCAACACATTGTCATTGGAGGAGTGCGCCATTGCTACCATGATTGTGCCCTTGTATCGGCGGTCAAGAATGTACCATCAATAGACAAAACCGGACGACAATGCTTAAAGGCCGTGATGCATTGTCCGAAACTCCAGAAGGCACGGTGAAACACCCCATGACCATCATCCTCGACCACATGGTACATGCCGGGGTTCCTATGGGCAATCGCTCCCAACAACCGCGGGAGGAGATTGTATGCTTCTTCCCAACTACCATACAACATCCTTAAAGCATTTGACTTGGCCTTCCATGTCTTCCCATACTTGACTTTGTATCCAAACATTTTTTTCACCGTCGTCATGAGGAGCTTCACCTTCACGGTTGGATCACTTGATACTTCTTTCATTAATTTAAACCCGAGAAACTCAGGCGTGAGTTGACGATGTGTTTTAGGCTTCTTTTTTGACGGTGGCCTGCACGGTGAGTACACACACAACTTGTTAACAGCCATTGCCGGTTTAATTCTTCTTCCATGGACCGCCCATGGGCATCCTTCTTTGTCACAATGGATGGAGTAACGCACTTTTTGGTCCGAGTGCCCAACAAGATATGGTCTATGGTTTCTAATAGCATAGTCACTTAGCCATACTTTAAAGGCCTGCAAACTCACAAATTTCAACCCTTTCTTCAAGTAAGCATTCTCGTCTTCACCCTTGACCCTTGGTTCGCCCGGTTCCCGCAAGCTCTTGGTTCTATCGCCTTACTCATGCCACCATCAACTACCGCCTTGTGGGCCAGCCTGAGATCACGAAACAATGGAGTTCTTATTTCCAAACCGGTCACCTCTGTGTGTATACGGTTCTCTCTCCGTGAATCCATCCACGTCCAGTTCTTCCTCCGGACCTTCATCATCCGAGTCATATGCATATGCACGACCATAAGGGATCTCACGGTCCATGTCCTGCTGCCTGACAAACGCTTCCAAGTCACCGATGTCATTGCCATGAATCTCATCCTCTTGCTCATCATCATCACTACATCCATCCTCTAGTGCAAGACGAGCCCTTTCAAGCTTCCTCACTCTCTCCTCCTCTTGAGCCATCTTCTTGTTTTTGCATGCCATGTTAGCCTCACGCTTTAGTCGTTCCTTTTCTCCTTCTCATTTCCATGAGTCTCATCCTCATGCATGGCATCATCATCATCACCATGACCACATTGGACATCACCATCACCATCAACATATTGTTCATTAACTTTTTCAAGAGCATGCCCAACAACTTCATTTTCTTGGCTAGGTGACGGTTGGCTAGAAGTATTGGGGGCATACACCTCGGCACTATCCACAACACGAGCCACACTTCTACATTGGGAGGACACTTGGCGGTTCAAGTCAATATCAAGCCGCGAACCTTGCCCCTTCAGAGCAAACAATTCAAGTGACATGTCTTCCGACGCCGCAACTTTACCCTTGTATATCCCCAATGCAACTCGGAGATGATAGGCATATTCTTCATCGAGATTTTGTTCCCACCCCAACATCATACCTTCCAATTAATTCAACTTTATCATTGGGGTCCATCCAATTCAACTTATCTCTTACTTTAATAACAACCTCATCATAACTAGGACTTGTGTCGAATACCACCACTTCCTCGTTGTCACTTGCAGTTTTGGTCACAAATGACGCTTTGTCCAAATAATGAACATTAACAAGTCTATCATCCATCTAAAAGGACAACAAACAAGATGAAATGACAATTATAATGCATAGTTGCAAAACTATGCAACTCTAATGAAGCAATGGCAGCTATATATCCTAATGAGTTGTGTATCCAAAACAAATTAAAACTTATGTACTAAATAAATCATGTCATTAGCTTAACACATAACTTAACCATAACCATCATATTTATCAAATCCATCATTTGTACCCACAAAATTCATATCCCATTACTACTACCACAACTACATATTAATTAAAAGCCATCCAATACCAAAGGATTTGAATAAATCTAGAAACTAAGGTGCCACCTAGGGTTACATAATGCCACTAAAATAACAAGAAATTACCAACAAAATTTAGGGAGCCGGGGGAGATTACCACAAACAACAAGGGAGAGAAAGATCCACGGAGGAAAATCAAATTTGGAGTGGGATTTGAGTGAGCCTTGAGGTGGGAGAGAGAGGGGGAGCTCTCCTTTGTTCTTCTTTTTGGGATGGAAGATTGGGAGAGTGTGTGGAGAGGCCCCACACACTTTTCCCGTGACCACTTATTTCTCAGGGGGTAGACGCCAAGGTTCCCGGCGTCTAGGGTCGGGGTCGACAATTGCCACGTCGGACGGTCAAACTGGCTGACCAGGGAGGTGGGCCAGTGCCAAACGCCAGGGTCCGCGGTGTCTTCAGTGCAAGCAGAACGCCATGGATGTTGGCGTCTCGGTTTGGGTCAGATACGAAAAAAGTTTCAGAAGCGGGTCAAATCGTGCTAAAGTTTGCCACATGGGTCAAAACAGTGAAAAAACCCGCCGAACTCTGCTCTCAAGCCCGCGCAGAAGCCGCTCGCCGCCGCGACCTCCAGCGCCCCTCCGCGCCCCGTGCCGATCTGCGACGAAGGGGACCTTGCGGAGGAGCCCAACCTGCAGTTCGCTCCCCGGGGTGAAGGGGTCCGGCGCGGATGCCTCGAGAGCCACCGCGACTTCGGTGGCGCCCACGAGCGCCGGTTCGGTCGCGACAGCGGTCGCAACCACTACCAAATAGCTACACTACAGGGTTATCATCAGAAGTGCTGGCACTTGATAGTAACCCAGTAGTGTCGAGCAACTAAGGGAAAAGTGATGTGCGGTGCCGGGGCCTGGTCTTCGAGCACGTTGATCGAGTCATCGAACATAAAGTGGGGCAACTGGGACAAGGTGGGGGTCACTGATGGATCACTAACCAACCTATACTAAGCAGTTTAAGATAAGCAGATAGGTAACAATAAGCAGGTTAAAAGCAGGCTATGCATCGTAATAGGAGCAAACAATAACAATAGCAAAATCTAATGCAAGTATGAGAGAATGGAATGGGCGATATCGGGATGATCAAAGGGGGGCTTGCCTGGAAGCACTGCTGAAAAGGAAGAAGTGTTGTCGAAAACGTAGTCGATCACAGGGGCAGCATCGGTCTCGGGGTCTACCGGAGAGAAAAGGGGGAAGAAACAATAAATATAAAGCAAATAAAGCATCGGAAAGCATAACATGGTAATACGCGGTGTTAGGGGTGAACTAACGCAGTGCTAGATGTTGCAGAAGGAGAGGGAAAACATCCGAAGGGGTTTTTCCGGCGTCTGACGTTTTCCGGACAGATGAAAAGATAGGGGACGGTTCCATGTTCAGCATGCTAGGGGCATGTGACAGATGAACGGACCACGTGTCCGGATTCGTTGGATTTTTCTGAGCAACTTTCATATACAAAATATTTTCATCTGACTTACGGTTTAATTTATATGATTTTTCAAAATTTTAATAATATTCTGAAATTTTATAATTAATTTTTAATCCGAATTGACCAAGTCAACTTGACTGGTCAAAAGTGGAGGTGGTGGCCCACATGTCACTGTTTTATTAATCTCCCAAAAGATTTATATAATCTAATTCAATGGGACCCACATGTCATTTGTTAGTATACTAATTTAGTAAACTAATCCTACTCTAATTAACCCACACAAACTCACGCGCACACAGGCACACCCGGCCATGGCCTTGCCATGGACAGCCGAATGCAGCAGCATAGTGGCGCAGTAGCATAGCAACGCAGCAGCAGGGTTGAGCAGTAGCAGCGCCGGCAGCAGCTGCGGCTAAGCAGCGAGCAAAGCAGCAACGTAGTGGCCTGAACAGCAACAGCTAGCAGCCATACGCAGCGCCAGCAGCAGAACGTAGCAGCCGCAGCGGCAGTTCAGCAGGCGGCGGCTGCACTAGCCGGGCAGCGAGCAGCAGCGCCGCTGGGAGGAGGTCTTGGTAGCGCGGGCGCGTGGCCTGGGGCGGCGGCAACAGCAGTACACAGCGGCGACAGAGCAAAGTAGCAGCGGGAGCAGAGCAACAGAAGCAGCGGCAGTGAGCGGAGCAGGAGGCGCGGCGCCAGCAAGGGCGGGGGCCGGGGCGCGCGGCCACGGGCGCAGTGGGGACCGGGGTTCGGCGGACGCGGGGCTGGGCTTGGTCAGGGGGTCGCGAGCGCGAAGCACCGGACCTTCACACCCCACCTAATACATGGTGGTGTATGACAGGTCTGGCCCACCTGCTGCCATGGTGGACTGAGTAGTAGGTGTCCTGTGTGTGTGGTGCTTATATGCTCGCCCCTTTGTTCTAAAGTAGCCACCGAATAGAAAAGAAATGAATTGAGCAGTCAGCTCCTTCGTTCTTTCTCAGTCAAGCCCTGTACTCACTTGTGAGTTCATCCTGTGATCCCCAACTCTGCTTAGGACATCACAATTGGTATCAGATTACGGTTTCGATCTATCCCACTCGTTTCGATCTACACCACGCCACGGCACCACCAAAATCCACCATCCCCAATCCACAAACACGGTTTGTGTTGACTGCCATGGAAGAAATGGAGCAAAGCCTGCTGGAATCCCTCACCAAGGCACTCGATTCCTCCATCAACAAGGCAGTAGATGCCGCGTTCGACCGCGGCTCACTCCCCTGGTGGACGACATCCGTGCCCTGCGAGCGGATCTGGACGAGCTCAGGGGCACTTGCGCACGGCCGAACTCGGGTTTTTTCACTGTTTTGACCCATGTGGCAAACTTTAGCACGATTTGACCCGCTGCTGAAACTTTTTTCGTATCTGACCCAAACCGAGACGCCAACATCCATGGCGTTCTGCTTGCACTGAAGACGCCGCGGACCCTGGCGTTTGGCCCTGGCCCACCTCCCTGGTCAGCCAGTTTGACCGTCCGACGTGGCAAGTGTCGACACCGACCCTAGACGCCGTGAACCTTGGCGTCTACCCCCCTGAGAGATAAGTGGTCACGGGAAAAGTGTGTGGGGCCTCTCCACACACTCTCCCAATCTTCCATCCCGAAAAAGAAGAACAAAGGAGAGCTCCCCCTCTCTCTCCCACCTCAAGGCTCACTCAAATCCCACTCCAAATTTGATTTTCCTCCGTGGATCTTTCTCTCCCTTGTTGTTTGTGGTAATCTCCCCCGGCTCCCTAAATTTTGTTGGTAATTTCTTGTTATTTTAGTGGCATTATGTAACCCTAGGTGGCACCTTAGTTTCTAGATTTATTCAAATCCTTTGGTATTGGATGGCTTTTAATTAATATGTAGTTGTGGTAGTAGTAATGGGATATGAATTTTGTGGGTACAAATGATGGATTTGATAAATATGATGGTTATGGTTAGGTTATGTGTTAAGCTAATGACATGATTTATTTAGTACATAAGTTTTAATTTGTTTTGGATACACAACTCATTAGGATATATAGCTGCCATTGCTTCATTAGAGTTGCATAGTTTTTGCAACTATGCATTATAATTGTCATTTCATCTTGTTTGTTGTCCTTTTTAGATGGATGATAGACTTGTTAATGTTCATTATTTGGACAAAGCGTCATTTGTGACCAAAACTGCAAGTGACAACGAGGAAGTGGTGGTATTCGACACAAGTCCTAGTTATGATGAGGTTGTTATTAAAGTAAGAGATAAGTTGAATTGGATGGACCCCAATGATAAAGTTGAATTAATTGGAAGGTATGATGTTGGGGTGGGAACAAAATCTCATTGAAGAATATGCCTATCATCTCCGAGTTGCATTGGGGGATATACAAAGGGTAAAGTTGCGGCGTCGGAAGACATGTCACTTGAATTGTTTGCTACGAAGGGGCAAGGTTCGCGGCTTGATATTGACTTGAACCGCCAAGTGTCCTCCCAATGTAGAAGTGTGGCTCGTGTTGTGGATAGTGCCGAGGTGTATGCCCCCAATACTTCTAGCCAACCGTCACCTAGCCAAGAAAATGAAGTTGTTGGGCATGCTCTTGAAAAAGTTAATGAACAATATGTTGATGGTGATGGTGATGTCCAATGTGGTCATGGTGATGATGATGATGCCATGCATGAGGATGAGACTCATGGAAATGAGAAGGAGAAAAGGAACGACTAAAGCGTGAGGCGAACATGGCATGCAAAAACAAGAAGATGGCTCAAGAGGAGGAGAGAGTGAGGAAGCTTGAAAGGGCTCGTCTTGCACTAGAGGATGGATGTAGTGATGATGATGAGCAAGAGGATGAGATTCATGGCAATGACATCGGTGACTTGGAAGCGTTTGTCGAGCAGCGGGACATGGACCGTGAGATCCCTTATGGTCGTGCATATGCATATGACTCGGATGATGAAGGTCCTGAGGAAGAACTGGGCGTGGATGGATTCACGGGAGAGAGAGAACCGTATACACAGAGGTGACCGGTTTGGAAATAAGAACTCCATTGTTTCGTGATCTCAGGCTGGCCCACAAGGCGGTAGTTGATGGTGGCATGAGTAAGGCGATAGAACCAAGAGCTTGCCGGGCAAGGCGAACCAAGGGTCAAGGGTGAAGACGAGAATGCTTACTTGAAGAAAGGGTTGAAATTTGTGAGTTTGCAGGCCTTTAAAGTATGGCTAAGTGACTATGCTATTAGAAACCATAGACCATATCTTGTTGGGCACTCGGACCAAAAAGTGCGTTACTCCATCCATTGTGACAAAGAAGGATGCCCATGGGCGGTCCATGGAAGAAGAATTAAAACCGGCAATGGCTGTTAACAAGTTGTGTGTGTACTCACTCGTGCAGGCCACACCGTCAAAAGAAGCCTAAAACACATCGTCAACTCACGTCTGAAGTTTCTCGTGTTTAAATTAATGAAAGAAGTATCAAGTGATCCAACCGTGAAGGTGAAGCTCCTCATGACGACGGTGAAAAAATGTTTGGATACAAAGTCAAGTATGGGAAGACATGGAAGGCCAAGTCAAATGCTTTAAGGATGTTGTATGGTAGTTGGGAAGAAGCATACAATCTCCTCCCGCGGTTGTTGGGAGCGATTGCCCATAGGAACCCCGGCATGTACCATGTGGTCGAGGATGATGGTCATGGGGTGTTTCACCGTGCCTTTTCCGGAGTTTCGGACAATGCATCACGGCCTTTAAGCATTGCCGTCCGGTTTTGTCTATTGATGGTACATTCCTGACCGGCCGATACAAGGGCACAATCATGGTAGCAATGGCGCACTCCTCCAATGACAATGTGTTGCCGGTGGCATTTGGTTTGGTGCCCTTCGAGCACCAAGACAACTGGGAGTGGTTCATGCGTCATGTTAGGGAAAATGTCATTGGTGATAGAGAAGTGTGCATTATATCAGACCGGCACCAAGGCATACTGAAAGCCATGGACATTGTTATTCCAGGACTTCCAAAGCTCCACCATCGATGGTGCATGAGGCATTTCGTGGCAAACTTTTATAGGGCATGTAAGAGCAAGGAGTTGAGCAAGGATCTAACCCATGTTTGCGTGGCATTTAGCACCGGTGCGTTCACCATTCGCTATGACAAGCTCTACGAAGCTGCAAACGAAGGAGGGAAAGATTTCTTAACGAAATTTTCCGGAGAAACACAAGTGGGCACGCTCATGACGAAGGAGGTTGGAGATATGGAGACATGACCCGAGAACATGGTCGAATGTTTTAACAATGTGCTCAGAGGTGCCCGCCCATTGCCGATTCGCAATAGTGGAATATACTTTCTTCAAGCTTAATGAGTATTTTTCGATGCATTCAGAGGAAACCGTGAAGTGGATTGGTGAAAAAATGGAATATCCACCAAAGGTTGAAGAGTGGATGATGTTACAACAAAGCAAGTCCTCAGCACAGAAACTTAGGCTATTCAACACCTACGATATGACCTACCAAATCGACGAGCCTGGTGGGACAACAAGAGATGGTATGTCATATGGTGGTCGTGCATTCGAGGTGCACCTTAAGAGACGGTGGTGTCGGTCACGAGAGGCCTAGTAAGTATCATTGGCCATGCTCTCATCTTTTGACGGCAAGGCTGCCAAGAAATATACATGTGTCGATGGGACAACCGTGAGGATGCATGAGTTCGATCTTGAAGCTACTAGGTTGACATGGGCCCTAGATTCCAACCCTTCCTAGACCCATCGCAGTGGCCCGACTATAATGGCCGGAGCTTAGGCCCGATCCTTTGTCAAGGTTGAGCCCAAGGGTAGAATCGCATGTAAGCGGTTGAGAGGCGATATGGACAACCTAGCTGGATACACCGGCATGAACCAATTTGGTAGCGGGCACTTTATGGAGCCTCCTGGACACTATCAACTGTGGTCAATGTGACAATCCGGGACACAATGTGAGAACATGCTCTAAGAAAAGGAAAACATCAAAGAAGGGCAATCCAACCACGAGTCGAGGCAGGTGGTGGCGGAGAGGGGTTCCGTGGTCGTGAGGAGGGGGTTCCGGTGGTCGAGAGGTGGTTCGGTGCTGCTAGAGGCCCTAGAGGAGGTGCTAGGAGTGGACAACGTGGTAGAGGTGGCGCTAATGGAGGCCCTAGAGGGGTAGTAGTGGTGCTCGTAGAGGTGGTTCGGTGGTGGTACAAGAGTACGGACAACCGATAACGGGTCGGCGTTTGGTTATTTGCATAATCCAAATGGTTGACCAATTTTGAATGGTAAATATTTGTTCATTCTTTTCTTGTTTTCTTGTATTGTGTTTTTTTTGCATTAAGTTTGTTCATGTAATTTTCTAACAATTCTTCTTCTCATAGGCATGGCTTCATCCGGTTCCACGACGAGGCCACGGTGCGCTGACCAAGAGGACATGCCGAGCAAGTGGGAGGAGGCAAGGTTGGACAAGACAAAGGAGAAGGATGTGAAAACCCCTTCATGTTGGTGTGCAGATGAGTGCAAGGTGAAGGTCTCCACTGACCGTAAGAAGTCGTGGACGGAAGGAAGAAGATATTTTGTGTGTCCCAACTATGCACATGATCGCGTCCCACTAACGCCTATGACATCCCACGGTATGTTAGAAAAGTAGGATATTCTCCATTATGATTCATTTTATATTACTAACAAAAACTTGTTTTGTGTGTAGTCACCTCCTCCTCTTTGCAAGTACTTCACATGGATAGATCATGAAGTGCCGTAAGATGTCCAAAAGACCAACTTCAAGATTGCCTTAGGAGACAGCGACGGTTTGAAGAATCCTTACAGAGAGCCGAGGACGAGGAACGTCGTGGAGAGGGAGAGGAAGGAGCGGAAGAAGCGTGAGGAGGAGAGGCGCGCAAAGAGAAGGCAGCTCGTCAAGAGGAGAGGGCAAGAAAGCTTGCGAGGGCTCGCGATGCACAAGAGGAGGATGAGGCACGCGACAAGAAGGGAAATGGCCGCGTGTGACCCAATAATTTAGTTGAATGTGCTATTTGAGGATTGTATCATGAATTTGTGATGAACTATGTCATGGACCTATTATGCTATTTGATCGAACTATGTAATGAACCTAAGTTATGCTATTTGATGGACACTATGTAATGAACCTAAGTTATGCTATTTGATAGGAACTTTCTTATTAGTTGTCCATGTAGTGAATTGTGCAACAAAATTGTCATATATCAGACGCCAGAAATGCTCTGTTCTGCCCAGAGGCTAGAAATGCTCTGTTCTGCCAAGACGCCAAAAACCACGGCGTTTAGGCCCTTACCAGAGAGGAAAATGGGCGGTTGCTCCTCTGCACACCTAGACGCCAGAGATCACGGCGTCTACACCTCTGCCCCAGACGCCAGTGACCATGGCGTTTAGGCCATAACCAGAGAGGGAATTCTGTGGTTGCTCCTCTACGCACCTAGACGCCAGGATCAAGGCGTCTGCACCTGCCCAGACGCCTGACCACGGCGTTTAGGCCCTACCAGACTTGAAAATGTGGGGTTGCTCCTCTGCCCACCTGCACGCCAGAGATCACGGCGTCAGCATTCTGCCCAGACGCCAAAGACCACGGCGTTTTGGCCCTAACCAGAGAGGAAAATGTGCGGTTGCTCCTCTTCCCACCTAGACGCCAAGGGCGGTGGCGTTTTGGTCCTTTTGCAGATTATAAGGCCTTGTGGGCCCACTCCATAACTCATTCTTCAACCTCACAACCTCACAACCCCGACCTGCTGCCCCCCACGCTCTCTCTCCCCAACCAAACTCCCCCTCAAATCTCTCATAAATCGGTCTCATTTGACCGTTGGATCGAAGTCATTTACTACCATTGAGGTAAATCCAATACACCCCCATGATTTGTTTGGTTCAATCCATCACAGTTAGTGGATTATTTCAAACCCTAGTTTTTCCTTTTTTTTTCAAATCCTTTGCAAAAAAAGATACATATGTAGTGTTTTATACGGTGTTAGGAAGCTTTAGCCTAATGAATTTAGTTGGTGTAGTATGCATGCTCCTAGTGTTATGCTTACGATTTGGGTTAGGATTAGGATTAGGATTATCCTAGTTGTTATGCTTATGATTAGTGATAGAGTTGTATTTTAATGTTAGGACACTCTTGTAGGAATGGCACTTAATAATGATGCAAAGATGGTTTTCATTGAGAAATATATGGATGCGGCGGATGAAAAGAACCGCGAACTCATTAAAGAAAAGATGACTCTATGGGTGAATAGTTGCGATGCAAGGAATGAAGCTGCGAGGAAATCTGCACGGTTATATTTTTTTGATGACTCAGATAATGTCATCGCTGAAACGCAAAATAATTTTGCCGAGATGGAAAGGGCTGAACTAGATTGAAGAAGTTATCTAGGTAGGCAAATAGCATTTTATGCAACTATGCTAGAATATCGCGTCGGATGGACTTGAATAGGCTGGACAGATCATTGATCAAGCAATCAATGAAGCTATGTCCCCGATACGGACCCAGGCTGCTCGTTGGGATTGGGTTCTTGAAATACCGGGTGTCATGTATTGCAACCCTGGACCAAACAATGACATTCAATTGGAACATATCCCGCTAGATTATGAGCCCGACTTATCGCTGCTATATATCGACCCAAGCTCCTCGATGCTACCTACCGACCCAAGTTCCTCGGTGCTAGATGAGGCCAATGCAAGCAAGAAGAAGAAAAAGAATGATTCACGAAGAAAAATAAGAAAGAGAATTCACGCAAGAAGAACTCGAGGGGTTGAACTATGTGATGTTCTATGTCATGGAACTAAGTGATGTTGTATGTCATTTGAACTATGTCCGTTAAAGTTTGTACCGTGTATGTCGGTTGAACTATGTAATGCTTATGTCGTGGATCTAAGTTATGTTATATGTCACGAATTTGAGACCGTTTATTTACGAAGTTTCCAAAAGTTTGTTCTAATTTGGGATTTGTCGTGGATATAAGTTTTGGCCATATCCGGAAAAGGTGGAATTGCTGTTGCTCATCTCAAGATACCAGACGCCAAGGTTCCTGGCGTCTAGGGTCAAAACGCCAGAGACCATGTATGCTCTAGCCTGCATGTAAACTTCAACATAACAGCAAAATGTAAGGATGACAGCAAAACTAAGCATAACAGCAAAATGACAGCAAAACTAAGCAATATTTCCGGGATGACAGCAATAAGGTACCATAGTTCACGCCATCATAGCAACACAACAACATGAAGGTAGCAAAGTGCACACCATAAGTCCAAATTAAACACAACTCCAGTAACCAAAGTTCACGCCACTTCTAAATATCACGAATCAAACATAACAAAGTTCGCGAGAATCTAGTATTAACTAATTCACTTCTTCCTTCCTCTTTTGCTGCGCTGCGTGCGTTGTGTGGGCTGTGATGGCTCAAAGCATCATCCATTTGGGACATCCCAAGCACCTCCTCTTCGTCTTGATTGTACTCCTCTTCATCTTGCTGCGCCTCCTCTTGCTCTGGCTCTTCTTGCAGTTGCTCCTCTTGTTGTTCCTGTTGCAAGACAAGACGACAGCGTCGTCTACTGTCCCGACTAGTAGAAGCTCCAGCCGTGAGGATGGCTTTACTTCCGTGGCAAGAGAGCATAGCTGCCATCTTGTGGAATCGACTCACGAAACTCTGCAACATAACAAAGATGCAATACTAGAGTAAGTCAAAAGTGTGCAAAGATGGAGGTTTTTGAATAGAGGTAACATATACCTTCATTGTTTTCCTAAGAGAATTCTCGGATGATCTACTTCCCTCATATTCACCAAGTGCTACACCAGCCTCGTTAACACAATGCAATAACTCCATGCCCTGCAAAATGAAGATCACGAAAATTATCTTTGAAGTACATTTACATGCACTCAAGTAGGTTCTAATTGTGTGGAGCATACCACTCGGTCGTGTAGTTGTGCATAGTCAAGTTGTGTCCCTTCGTTGTCTCTCGTTTGTACATTGAAGTCCATATACCCGCTTTCACGATCCAACTCTTCCAATTCCGAACGGTTCCAACTTGGCTTTAGCTTCAACCGTAACGCCCCGCAAGCCACTTCAGATGCTCTTCAGATATCTTGAATCACTATGTTGTCTTCTTTCCTTCTCCACTAGGGCCACTCTTTGATTCCACAAATCTATCCACTCGAGTGCTTGATGGCCCAAGTCGAAGTTTCCGGTTATTCTTTCGACTAATTCTGCAAATTATGTACAAGATGAAAGCATTAGCAAGAAATGTATTTCATAATGCTCTACTATATATCCAAAGCTACAACTATCTCACCGATGCAGAAATTGGCTTGTCTCAAACTCTCATCCCTTGGTGTCCCTTGCCTTCTCCCAAATTGTCTTGCGACACGGTGCAGGTAGTGCCACTCGACAAAGATAGAAGCATATCGATGGGCATCTCGCCCGCCAAATATTCCTGTCACGTGTGCACATCTCGTTCAGCCGGAAAGCATAATCGGCATCATATGGCATCCAATCGACCTACAACACAAGATGATACTAGTTAAGTACGGTTCCATCACAATTGATGTGCTCTTACGTAAGTTATCATTACCTGCTTATGAGTCAACATATCCAGCTCGTTGATGTAGCATTTGTATCGCGCAACCGAGCTGCCTGTGTACACATTCGCCATCTCCCAACAGTAGGCGACGGTCGGAAACCGCCAAGGATCTTCTCCATACCTCCCGTCATGTGCGACCCATCCTTCAGAGGTGTCTTGTTTTTCTCGTATGCCCAACGGCATCCGCTCCCACATCCAAACCTGAAGGCACCAAACAAAGCCACCCATACCAGATGTGCCCTTCTTCCTACGACATGCCTCATCGAGCTGCAAATTCAGAAATTGTTGATAAGAGGCCCGCGAAATTGCAAATGCAAACAAATTGACAATTTGGTTACTAATTACCTGACGATATAAGTATGCTAGTGCTCCTGAACCCCAACTGTACTTACGGTCCCAGTCACTTAGTAGGTCCAAGAATATCCACTGGGCTTTATTACCGGTCGAATCTGGAAACACTACCCTCGTTAACAGATACCACAGATATGCTCGGGCGTGCTGCTGCACAACAACCTCATTGGCGTCCGGAGGGCATACTACTCCTCTCTCCCCTCGGAGCCAATGATGCAACACTTTCTCACTGTCACGCTCGCCTTCTTCAGAGGCTCGGGAAAACACTGTCAATTGGCCAACACGATCTCGCCAATTAGCACTTACGGTGGTGCCGGTCAAAGCTTCTCCATTGATTGGAAGGCCACCGATCATCGCCATGTCCTCCAAGGTCACGGTCATCTCTCCACATGACAAGTGGAACGAGTGTGTCTCCGGCCTCCAACGGTCAATAAGTGCGGTCATCGCCCCATGGTTGATCGACGGAGCGTGTCGCTTGAACTGAAGCACGAACGGGAGAAGGCCCAATCTCTCGGTATGGCTCATAACGCTCGTCGCATGGCGATCGTGGGCACTATGACCCCTCATGCGCATAGGTGTTAGTTCCTGCAAAATAGCATTGCATTATGGTTAGTGCCTAGCAAAACCGACAAGTAATAATCAAGAATTCAAATAGATTGAGTCTTACCCGTTATTCTCAATGTCCCGCGCACGATGGTCTTTGTCGTACCCTTTATGAAGACCGTCGTACCACCGTTCCCCCGCCATCCTACAAATCAAGCATGAACAAATGAAACATACATAACACTATATAACATCCTACATATCATATTTTTGGCATAACAATATCAACATAAATGCATATCTCAATGGCAACATAACAAAACCTGTTTATCTATATATGACAAAATCTGAATGCACGGGCAACATATCTCAATGTCAAGATAACAAGACCAATTATCTATATATGACAAAATTTCAATGGCAACACAACATAACAAAGTCTCAATATAACATCCTAATTATATGACCATATCTCTATAAGAATCAAGCATACAAAATACACAAATATGTTAGAATTATATTTCAAGCAATCATCTATCTAAATCCATATACATAGCAACTAAAATTAAAATGCCCAACCCTATCAAAAATGCCTTCTCTTCCCAATCCTACCATATAAACACATGCCAACTCTTCTAAAGTATACAACATACCTACATGACCAAGCCATGGGCTCCCCATTCTCAAAAAAGTGCAAAGAATACTAATCCTAGGGTTCTAACAAGTATGAATTAATGCTGCCAAAATACAAGATTTGAACCCAAAATAATCGAAGGATCTGGTGGAGAATACCTCAAGGAAGATGGGGAGGCTCAGATCCACACTTTGATGAAGAAAATAAGCGATTTGGGGTTGATTTGGGTGAGGGGAGGAGAGAAGCGGAGCTTCAGAGTCAGCCGCTGAGGAGGAAGACGCCTCGGCGTCTGGATGGGCTTGGCTGCACCGAGCCGCTCGGGCCGGTTTTCGCTCTCCAGGTAAACGCCAAGACCGATGGCGTTTAGCACTTTGCCACGTCGGACGGTCAAACTGGCTGACCAGGGAGGTGGGCTAGGCCAAACGCCAGGTCCGCGCGGCGTCTTCAAGCAAGCGTAACGCCATGGATGTTGGCGTCTCGGTTTGGGTCGACATCTGAAAAAAGTTTCAGCAGCGGGTCAAATCGTGCTAAAGTTTGCCACATGGGTCAAAACAGTGAAAAAACCCGAGTTCGGCCGCGGGCAAGTGCCCCTGAGCTCGTCCAGATCCGCTCGCAGGGCGCGGACGTCGTCCACCAGGGGAGTGAGCCGCGCGTCGAACGCGGCATCTACTGCCTTGTTGATGGAGGACTCGAGCGCCTTGGTGAGGTATTCCAGTAGGCGTTGCTCCATTTCTTCCATGGCAGTCAACATGAACCGCGTTTGTGGATTGGGGATGGTGGATTTTGGTGGTGCCGTGGCGTGGTGTAGATCAAAACGAGTGGGATAGATCGAAACCGTAATCTGATACCAATTGTGATGTCCCAAGCAGAGTTGGGGATCACAGGATGAACTCACAAGTGAGTACAGGGGTTGACCGAGGAAGAACGAAGGAGCTGCTGCTCAATTCATTCATTTTCTATTCGATGGCTACTTCAGAACAAAGGCGAGCATATAAGCACCACACACAGGACACCTACTACTCAGTCCACCATGGCAGCAGGTGGGCCAGACCTGTCATACACCACCATGTATTAGGTGGGGTGTGAAGGTCCGGTGCTTCGCGCTCGCGACCCCCTGACCAAGCCCAGCCCCACGTCCGCCGAACCCCGGTCCCCACTGCGCCCGTGGCCGCGCTGCCCCGCCCTTCTTTGGCGCCGCGCCTCTGCTCCGCTCACTGCCGCTGCATTGCTCTGCTCCGCTGCTACTTTGCTCTGTCGCCGCATGTCTTGCTGTTGCCGCCGCCCAGGCCACGCGCCGGCCGCGCCCACAAGACCTCCTCCCGCCGCTGCTGCTGCTCGCTGCTTCGGCTAGTGCAGCCGGCCGCCCCTGCTGAACTGCCGCTGCGGCTGCTACGTTCTGCTGCTGGCGCTGCGTATGGCTGCTAGCTGTTGCTGTTCAGGCCACTACGTTGCTGCTTTGCTCGCTGCTTAGCCGCAGCTGCTGCCGGCGCTGCTACTGCTCAACCCTGCTGCTGCGTTGCTATGCTACTGCGCCACTATGCTGCTGCATTCGGCTGTCCATGGCAAGGCCATGGCCGGGTGTGCCTGTGTGTGCGCGTGAGTTTGTGTGGGTTAATTAGAGTAGGATTAGTTTACTAAATTAGTATACTAACAAATGACATGTGGGTCCCATTGAATTAGATTATATAAATCTTTTGGGAGATTAATAAAACAGTGACATGTGGGCCACCACCTCCACTTTTGACCAGTCAAGTTGACTTGGTCAATTCGGATTAAAAATTAATTATAAAATTTCAGAATATTATTAAAACTTTGAAAAATCATATAAATTAAACCGTAAGTCGATGAAAATATTTTGTATATGAAAGTTGCTCAGAAAAATCCAACGAATCCGGACACGTGGTCCGTTCATCTCATCACATGCCCCTAGCATGCTGAACATGGAACCGTCCCTATCTTTTCATCTGTCCTAAAACGTCAGACGCCGGAAAAACCCCTTCGGATGTTTTCCCTCTCCTTCTGCAACATCTAGCACTGCGTTAGTTCACCCCTAACACCGCGTATTACCATGTTATGCTTTCCGATGCTTTATTTGCTTTATATTTATTATTTCTTCCCCCTTTTCTCTCCGGTAGACCCCGAGACCGATGCTGCCCCTGTGATCGACTACGTTTTCGACAACACTTTTTCCTTTTCAGCAGTGCTTCCAGGCAAGCCCCCCCCCTTTGATCATCCCGATATCGCCCATTCCATTCTCTCATACTTGCATTAGATTTTGCTATTGTTATTGTTTGCTCCTATTCTGATGCATAGCCTGCTTTTAACCTGCTTATTGTTACCTATCTGCTTATCTTAAACTGCTTAGTATAGGTTGGTTAGTGATCCATCAGTGACTCCCACCTTGTCCCAGTTGCCCCACTTTATGTTCGATGACTCGATCAACGTGCTCGAAGACCAGGCCCCGGCACCGCACATCACTTTTCCCTTAGTTGCTCGACACTACTGGGTTACTATCAAGTGCCAGCACTTCTGATGATAACCCTGTAGTGTAGCTATTTGGTCGTGGTCATCGAGGGTGATTCCTCCTTAACCACTTCCGATACGAAGCTGTCGTACAACCCCTCAAGTGTGAACCTCGAGGATGGTTCCTCCTACGTTCACCTTGATGATTACATCGAGTGGAATCCACCGAGAGTGATTCCTCGAGGTTTCCCCCTGGTGTTTTGGACACACGGATACTTGGACTTTACAACTGTTACTTGGAAAGGCGGGTCGACCCTAAGGGGTACCCGCGAGTGATGTGGAGACGGGTTGACCTGGAGGGTACCCGAGAGTTGAATACGAGGCGTGGCCGGGCATTCTTAGCCCTTGCCGCAAGTCCTCGAGACGGGGCGACGGGGTCACATCTTTTGTGAGTCTCTGCTCGTGACCGCACTACCAACACATTGACGGTTTGGATATTTGATCCGCATAGTATGGGCGTTCTGCGTCGTATGTATCAGCCGAAGCTTAATAGACGTCAGCGACTGAGCGGCGCGCGCCGGGTTGGACTGCGTAAGCACCTGCCTTTTTAAGGAGGTAGCTAGGTCTGCTCACCGGCCGCGTTCGCAACGTGTAGGAGTTCCCAGGGCGATGGCCCAAGACCCCTGGGGCATAGGTTTAGTCCGGCGTGCTGATCTCTCTATTAAGCTTAGGTCGGGTTGCGGCATATCGTTTGGCCGAGGCTGGACATGACCAAGGAAAGTGTGTCCGGCCAAAGTTAATCGAGCGTGGTGGTAAGTTGGTGCACCCCATGCAGGGAAGAAAACATCTATCGATAGCCTGTCTACGGTAACGGACACTCGGAGTTATATCCTGATCGATACAACTAGAACTTGATTCTGAGGCATGTAATGAAAATGATAGCTTCGGGATTCTTTTCTCGCAGGGAGTCGAGGAAGTGATCTCTGGGCGATGTTTCAACATACTTACTAATATTATAATATGCCACTCTTATCTCTTTTGATGCTGCAAGATGCTTGGAGCGGATTGAAGATGCTAGTCTTCGATAGGCTAGGCTTTCCCTTTCTCTTCTGGCATTCTGCAGTTCAGTCCACATATACTACCCATTTCATTGACACCGATGCATATGTAGTGTAGATCCTTGCTTGCGAGTACTTTGGATGAGTACTTACGGTTGCTTTGCTCCCCTTTTCCCCTTTTTCTATTCTTCTCGGATGTCACAACCAGATGGTGGAGCCCAGGAGCCAGACACCACTGTCGACGACGACTTCTACTACCACGAGGATGCTTACTACTACGTGGAGGCCGCCGACGAACATGAGTAGTTAGAAGGCTCCCAGGCAGGAGGCCTTGCCTTTTCAACCGGTGTTGCTTTTGTGCTAGTCTTCTTAAGGAAAACTTGTTCAACTTATATCTGTACTCAGATATTGTTGCTTCCGCTGACTCTTGTGTATTCAAGCTTATGTATTCTAGCCCTCGAGGCCCCTGGCTTGTAATATAAAGCTTGTATTATTTTAGTTTTGTGTCTAGAGTTGTGTTGTGATATCTTCTCGTGAGTCCCTGATCTTGATCATACACATTTGCGCGTATGATTAGTGTATGATTGAATCGGGGGCGTCACAGCCACGTAATGACCTGTGCCTCTCGCGAGCTCTAGAAGCGCCCGCACGGCGGAAACCCACGCACCAAAGAGGGGGAGGAATAGCTCGCTCCTTCTTGGACGGCGGCGGCACAGGTCCGGCAGATCCACGTCGCGAGCGGTGGGAGGAAGCGGGCAGCTTCCGTCGAGGTGGAGGGCGTCGGGCGGCGCAGCCTGGGGAGGGTTAAGGGAGCCCAAGTAGCTGCCGTCCACGGCATCAGCCGATGAGGCCAGGGGACGGCGTCGATTGGTGAGGCCAGGGGGCGGCGTCGTACGGCGAATCCTGGGAAGCCAGGGACACAGCCGCGGCGCAGCACGCGGGCATGGAGGTTCAGCCGCCGGACCGTTGCTCGGGGAGGGAGTGGGTTTGGCCAGAAAGTCGAACCCTCGCCGACGACGAGGTCATCTGCTCGCCCCTCCCTCAAGCTATTTGCTCTCCAGTCCAGTTAGCGTGTTGTGTGCAGTGTCAATGGAAGTACTTATCCGAATACATAAAGGCTTTATCATCTAAAGAATTAAGTGGGATAATAAGAGCGGTCAGATTGAAATTAACAGCTGGTATGGATGCTTAGGCTAGTTATAGTGGGGAGTAACTTAGACTGGTGTCATGCATATGACACTAGCCTATGTTACCATGTTCATAGTGCAAAGTAACAAACAAGTAGTAACGTAGATGATTGCATTATTAACTTGTAGACTCATTTATCCTTGGAAAGCGCTATGTTATGTTACAATAACATATTATGTTACTATAAGCACCTCTCTCGTTAGTAATTACTTGTCACATAAACAAATTTGCATTGGGGTGTGTTATGTTACTAGCTATGTTACTCCCATTATGACTAGCCTTACAACACCCATACAGTAATAGTTCGAGTATGGAGGAACTGAACCTGATTAGACTAATCATATTTTCTTTAAAAACTGGCGCAAATACATATAATCATTTGTATCAGCAGACTCTAATTTATGCTACTAGTCATCTACCCGTGCGGCTGCACGGGCTAGAAATTTCTCTCTAATATGTTTCTATGGTTGAACCTTTCTTGTCCTATGAGCTACCGAGTCTTCAAATAATTGGTAGATATACCAGGTCAAAGCTAAAAGCATTATAAATCAACTACAATTTGGAAGCTGTTAGGGAGAAATATTCTTTTCATTTTTGATTTATTTGATCGTTGTTTCTTTTCTTACAGAAGAAATGAAAAAAATCATTCATGAATAGACATTTTTTTCTAAACGTAATGCTTTTGGGAGCATTTATTTGTACGTGGTTTTTTAATTTCATTTTTCTAATGGGAACATGCACGTGGATGAAAAACAATATATATTTTTTCTAAGCGTGAGGCTTTGGGGAGCATTTGTTTGTACGGGGCTTTAATGTGTTTTTCTTAAGGAAGCACACACGTGGTTTTTATTTTGATGGTATTCGGGACATTGACTCTTTTTCTAACATTAGGCCTAAGAACGTCTCATTTGTGTGTATCTTTATTTAATAACATATCTTCTTTTTTTTTATGAATGGAGAAGGCAAATGGATTTTGTTTTGGCCGGTACTTGAACGTTCGCATCCCGGACAATTTTTCGTGCATGTGGGTTTAATCCTTTTTTGTACTTTTGGTACGTGTCGTTTTTCCATTAAAAAATTATATGGCATGACCGCCTAACTGAGCTTGAATGGCCGCCTAACTGAGCTTGAACATTAAATTTTAATATAATAGGTTTATGATTAATTATCATTTTTGGAGCATGAAATTAATGTATATTTTTCTACTTTAGTTACCTTAAGTGATTTCTCGTAATAAAATTCTTGGTTTATGTTTTTTTAAGTTATACTTTTTTTCTAGGAAACCAAGAGAGACCCACGGGAGGATGTATCCCATACGTGGCAGCATAGGGTGTTCAGATTTTGTTTTTTTAAAGAAAGATCTTCTCTTTTTATATGAAACGGAGAGAGTCCCATGGGAGTAAGACTCTCGTACGTGGTAGTTTGAGACAACATGTCTTATCTTTCATCTAATGGCTACAGATATATTATATATTAACCTAATGGTTAAAATTCTTTAATTTTGAGGATTAATGCGGTGCCTCCAATTAGTAAATACTAGTCGTCAACTCGTGCATTTGCACGGGCTAACCTACAAAAGTGAGTGCTAATTGGAATTTAATGTCTCAATAAGCTCCATTTCATTAGGTGTCCTAGTTGTACTGTCAAGTCAGTACTTACCCGTATCAATTAAATTTGACTATCAGCTTTTTTCCTAAATCAAAATTTATAGCGAACAATATGTATTTTATGTTGTAAAAAATATTCTGTGAGGATTCTATATATTTATATGGTAGTGTACATGCTAATAATTTTTCGGTAAACACAGACAAAGTTTAGAAGTTTGAGTTATGACAACATTAACCTGGGAAGTGAAATCAGAATGAGTGATTAATTATTTGTTACAAATTTGGTAAAATTAGTTTGTATCTCTATAATATAATAACTGAGACGCCTAACAATTGGTTTTAGTTTGTCTGGTCTTAACACCTTCATATAATAGCCTGATTTGTACAAAATGCTTTACGGTAATCATTATTTTACTATTTTTTGATAAACTATGCGAACATTGCTGGCACACAAATATAATTTGCTAGTAATACAAATTTTAAAAGAAATTAGCATTAAAAAATTGAACATAAAAATGGCATAATTGTTAAATATGCAATTTAGATTTCTAGAAAAAAATTCAACTACGTAATCAGTTTTCTTCTGCAACACTATGGAAGTTGTCGCGCACATCCTCTTCTCTCTGATTTGTATGTACAAAAATACTTATATATTCAGCATAATAAGAAAGGCGACTGTAACAGTAAGGGAGTCATAAAATCTATTTGGATTTCCACCGTTCCAGGGATATCCAAATCACTCATTAATATGAAAATTAAAATGACATGTTGATAGACAGATTTACGTAGTACATTTACCTACCATTGAAAATTAATGTTCATGTACCAACCGTGTGATAAATTCTTGACCAATTTGTTTAGTCTAATCTTCTCCAGACACATAGTTCAGAACTTAATGTCTTGCCTGTGTTTCATTGATCTGTCCTACATAAGTAGCTAATACAATGATGTCTTGTGATTGAAGCTTTCTTGATATATTATGGAAGTTGTAAATCAGATTGACATTTAGAATGTACAGATTTTCACCATTCGAAGAACCATGATGCTTACCTGAAACTTTGGTCCTGACCAAAAGATTTAGTATGATTTCACAATTGACCAGACTGAAACTGGTTGCCAATAGAATCTATATATTTGCAATCATGTCTTGTGCCTTTTATAACAACACATATCATTGTGTCATGTACTCTTGCGATAGTCATAGGAAAAACTGAGAATAAATAGAAAACAAAACTTGAGCGTCTTTTCGTACAACTCTGTCTCCATGTACGTGAATGTCAAAGAAGAGAGGTGATGATCATGGTGGCAAATTGATTATATAGGTTAGTAACATAAGAAAAAAACTACATAAGAACACGGGTAAGTTCACGCTTTCGACTCATAAGAAAAAAAATAACCTGAGATAGATTAAATACCACATAATGGGACCAAGTTCTGAAGGAGAACATATCATGTGCAAATACTACTTTTCACATTCAGATTCTTCATCTATGGTTGATTTTTATATCATGCATATACGCTGCCACAAATCCATCTCCTACATAATTTTATTCAGTATCATCATCAGCACGTGGATTTTACATGGGTTCCGATTCCATGTTGTGGAAGAGATAAATGTCTTAGTGGAAGATATATAGATTAATAGAAATATATGATTGCACCAATTAATCAGTACAAACCTCTGGGTGTCGGATGTCTTACCCTGCTGATCACGTTTCATCGATGTACACATGCATGCATCCCATTGTCCGTGATTGAAACTGCTTCTAGGATACCACACATCCTGTGCTGCGGGCGATGGGGCTACGCCTGACCGAACGCGTAGCAATCGCAACAACACAACAGAATAGGTGATCTGGTAACTCATACAGATAAAGCTTCAAGGCATGAGATCGAGACAACATATGGCGGGTTACTATACCATGGTAGGGAACAGAGATTTTTAATTTAAAGGAAAGATTGTGAAAATGTAAGTTGTAAATTGTATTATTTTTTCAAATGTGTCTGCTGTAGTGTACCCTCCATATATCAACCACCACATACTTCGGTTCATGCATAATATATACGTGTGCTGCTATGCTGGTACTGCACAGCCGAAATTGCTACATTTATGAATATCATTTGTGTATCACAGATGATTGCATACCTGAACATCCATGTATGTATGAAGCTCCTGATTTTCTGGGTCTATTGTACTGGACGGAACCATGCATGACTTGCGGAACAACGCGTCCGGCAGCGGCGCCTTGAACATTGCCAGTTTGTCTCCATGCCCCTGACGTCCAAACCGCTAGGCCTCAGATGATATAGCTTTCCTAGGCTATAAATTGTATTGTATAGTTTATATACTATTTTGTAGAAAATGATAGAACTGAATGACACTAATTAGAACTCAGAAAAAAGAGAATAACAAACATGAAAAGTTAAACATCTGGTACCATCTTGAGCGGTCTCAATTTTCAAAGTAGTTTTTCTCCTCAAATCAGACAACAACATATCCTAGACCTGCATTTGTTATTGGTATTTTTCCTGGGACTCCATCATAGGCTGCTCCAGTTGGTCGTTCATGTGCAGAGCGCAAAACCAAAGCATGGACATTGGTCTACTAACCTTGAAACTGGATGCCATAACATGCTCTTCTCTCCAACCATGGCGAAGATTTTCTCATGGAGTCATTCTGCTATTCAGCGACATATAAAGTAGGGATAAGTATATTTTGAATCCTCGAACTCTGGCGATAGTATAGAAATCGTCCCTCAACTCCGAAACCACTAAAACGCAGTCCCTCTACTATTTAAACCGGATACTTTTCGTCCCTCGCGACGCTTAAAGTGGTTTTAGTACGACGTGTACTCGGTTTTGACTAAAATCGTCCATGTGGCCTGGTTTTGACTGAAAATGTGACCTTAAATGTGCAGTCTAGTTCATCATTTACAGTAAATGTGACAGTAAATGTGCAGTAATATTTTGAATGTCTGCTTCAAGTTCAAATGTGACAGTAAATGTGCAGTCTAGTTGATCATTTACAGTCAATGTTACATCTGGTGCTGCAAGTTTTCAAGTTGGAGGAAATAAAAGAGCAAAGAAAGTCCCAACAAAACTATTGGACTAGTGTACTTGTACTCATGTTTGTGGTTATCCCTTGTGGTTATGTCAGAATTCATGTTTGTGGTTGCTTGTAGTATTTCTCACTTACCTTGTCAGACTTTGAGAATTCCCTTGTGGTTTGCTTGTAAGACTAATCAGTACTATGTTTGTGGTTGTCAGACTATGTTTGTTATGCAATCTGTTTGGTTCAGTACTCTGTCCAATCATCTATTAACAAGTGAACAATCTGCAATGCATTCAGTTTACACAATTGCCTAAAATCATGTGAACAATCTGTTATGAATCCCATTCAGTTTATAAAATGGTCTGGAACTGAAACCATCTAGTTAACATACAATTTGCTATTACCAAACTGGACAAACATGCGACTGTAATGCTCCGAGCAAACCCAAATTTTCATAAATAACATAGGTCAGATTACATGCAGGTCAAAAACAGGCCACGTGGATGGTTTTAGTCAAAACCGGGTCCACGTCATACCAAAACCACTTTAAGCGTCGTGAGGGACGAAAACTATCCGGTTTAAATAGTTGAGGGATTGAGTTTTAGTTGTTTCGGAGTTGAGGGACGATTTCTATACTATTGTCAGAGTTCGAGGGTGAAAAATATACTTATCCCTATAAAGTATACGCAAAGGTCTGCCATTAAGGCACTGCAACATGGGTAGAACACGTCCTTGTCTGTTTGATTGCTGATGGGCGTCGATATCGCCGATGCAATTCTGCGCTAGGCTCCCAGCGTCAAATATGATTTGCCATACATGTGCTTAAGTAAGAAATTAATGAAGGTAACCAGTTCCATTGTATTACACATATAGAAGATCAAACCAAGTTGATTCAATTACCTTAATTTTTCTGCAGATGGAACGGGATGCAGGCATGTAGCCAGACACGTACATGTATATTCCGGCAAGTACTGATGTGTCTTCCACCGGCCAGAAGATCGAATGTCCTGACATATGGATGATTAGTCTCTCATCATCAGCAATTAACATCATGAGGCAGTTAGTCGCTTATCAACATATCTACTCGCCAAGTGTTCTTAGACCACAATCTGAGATTTTTTAAACTACAATACATACCTCCCCATGCCTGCACAGATGCACATGAACAACCATATATTTCACGACCAGCCCACATGGCAAAGCTGAATTGGTTTACACAATATGTACCCACAAAGCCTGTTCAGATGTTCGGTGGAGGATAGAGGCACGCCGACGTGCAGGGGCCTGAGGATTTGTATGGCAACCTAGATGTCTAACAGCCAAGATTTTCCAACCGTAGATCGAGGATAGAGCTCGCGAGAGAAGGGGGCGGTGTGGCGGCGGGGGAAGGGTTTGATGATGAGGCAGAGAAGAGGAAGCATGAATTGGGGGCGATTTGTTTTGTTTGGCTGATCGAGAGGAAAGAGAGTGCTGATATATTGGGAGAGAGGTGGAGCGTGGCTCTTCAGATCTGATCTGTTGGCTCCGATATTTAACGTAGGAATTTCTAATATTGATCTGATGGTGCGTTTTTTTTCTTTCTGTTGCGTGGGATAAATCATGAGGGCTTCTTAAGAGACTCATTTTTTTACAATCCAAAAAGGCAACATTTTCTGGTTAAGGATCTCATGAGTGGATCTACACCGTAATAATTCGGTCCCACCAGGATGAATGGCTCGTAAAATCTAATTAACGTGGGAATTCTTGAAAGTCTAGAATTAGTATAGGTATAGACACCATCGGAACAGGGCTCAATGCCGATGGCAACCGTCGGCCTATTCCAGACTATGCCGATAGCTGACCCCAGGCCGTCGGCGTACAACGGCCGTCGGGCTATTCCAGTATACGCTGACGACCCTGATACGTCTCCAACGTATCTATAATTTTTGATTGCTCCATACTATTATATATTCTATTTTGGATGTTTAATGGGCTTATTTATACACTTTTATATTATTTTTGGGACTAACATATTAACGCAAGGCCCAGTGCAAATTGCTGTTTTTTTTGCCTATTTCAGTGTTTGGCAGAAAAAGAACATCAAACGGAGTCCAAACGGAATGAAACCTTCGGGAGCGTGATTTTTGGAACAAACGTGATCCAGAGGACTTGAAGTGGACGTCAAGAAACATACGAGGAGGCCACGAGACAGGGGGGCGCGCCCTCCACCCTCGTGGGCCCCTCGTGGCTCCACCGACCTACTTCTTCCTCCTATATATACCTACGTACCCCGAAACCATCGAGGAGCACCACGGAAACCAAATTCCACCGCGCAACCTTCTGTACCCGTGAGATCCCATCTTGGGGCCTTTTCCGGCGCTCTGCCGGAGGGGGCATCGATCACGGAGAGCTTCTACATCAACACCATAGCCTCTTCGATGATGTGTGAGTAGTTTACTTCAGACCTTCGGGTCCATAGTTATTAGCTAGATGGCTTCTTCTCTCTTTTTGGATCTCAATACAAAGTTCTCCTCGATCTTGTTGGAGATCTATTCGATGTAACTCTTTTTTGCGGTGTGTTTGTCGAGATCCGATGAATTGTGGGTTTATGATCAAGATTATCTATGAGCAATATTTGAATCCTCTCTGAATTCTTTTATGTATGATTGGTTATCTTTGCAAGTCTCTTCGAATTATCAGTTTGGTTTGGCCTACTAGATTGATCTTTCTTGCAATGGGAGAAGTGCTTAGCTTTGGGTTCAATCATGTGGTGCTCGATCCCAGTGACAGTAGGGGAAACGACACGTATTGTATTGTTGCCATCGAGGATAAAAAGATGGGGTTTATATCATATTGCATGAGTTTATCCCTCTACATCATGTCATCTTACCTAATGTGTTACTCTATTCTTATGAACTTAATAATCTAGATGCATGCTGGATAGCGGTCGATGTGTGGAGTAATAGTAGTAGATGTAGGCAGGAGTCGATCTACTTGTCACGGACGTGATGCCTATATACATGATCATGCCTAGATATTCTCATAATTATGCACTTTTCTATCAATTGCTTGACAGTAATTTGTTCACCCATCGTAATACTTATGCTATCTTGAGAGAAGCCACTAGTGAAACCTATGGCCCCGGGTCTATCTTCCATCATATTAATCTTTAGAAAACGTTCTATTTCTGTCACCATTTATTTTGCTTTCTTTACTTCTAGTCTTTATCATAAAAATACCAAAAATATTATCTTATCATCTCTATCAGATCTCGCTTTTGCAAGTGGCCGTGAAGGGATTGACAACCCCTTTATTGCGTTGGTTGCAACGTTCTTATTTGTTTGTGTAGGTACGAGGGACTTACGTGTGGCCTCCTACTGGATTGATACCTTGATTCTCAAAAACCGAGGGAAATACTTACACTACTTTGCTGCATCACCCTTTCCTCTTCAAGGGAAAACCAACGCAGTGCTCAAGAGGTAGCAAGAAGGATTTCTGGTGCCGTTGCCGGGGAGTCTACGCACAAGTCAAGACATACCAAGTACCCATCACGAACTCTTATCCCTCGCATTACATTATTTGCCATTTGCCTCTCGTTTTCACTACAAAAAAAAAGACACATCCGTGACATTTTGGGCCAAACAAATTTTTTTTCTGTCATACTTATGACACTTCTATGAAGATAATTGTGAAAAAACCCGATATCATCATAGATGTGGTAGGGTCCTACTTCTATGACAAAAAATCATGACAGAAAATGGGCTTTTCGTCCTGGGCGGGCCGGAGACGCAGCTGCATGACATTCTTTGGGCCGACCATGACGGAAAATACCGTGGTAGAAGCGAGGGCGAGGAAAATATCGGGGTGTTCCCGGTTACGGTGGGTGGACGGGGCCGAGCGATGCGCGTTTCTCTCGTACATGCACGCGCGTGGGGCTCTAACTGAACCCGAGCGATTGCACTGCAGGATACGTGTTACTGAACCCGAGCGATCGATCGATGGCTGTTAACTGAACCCGATCGAGCGCTTCGTTCGCTACTGCTGTCGGTGTCAAAACCGGCGGATCTCGGGTAGGGGGTCCCGAACTGTGCGTCTAAGGTGGATGATAACAGGAGGCAGGGGACACGATGTTTACCCAGGTTCGGGCCCTCTCGATGGAGATAATACCCTACTTCCTGCTTGATTGATCTTGATGATATGAGTATTACAAGAGTTGATCTACCACAAGATCGTAGAGGCTAGCCTATGTTATGATTGTTGCCGTCCTACAGACTAAACCCTCCGGTTTATATAGACACCGGAGGGGGCTAGGGTTACATAGAGTCGGTTACAAGGGAGGAGATCTACATATCCGTATTGCCAAGCTTCCCTTCCACGCCAAGGAGAGTCCCATCCGGACACGGGACGAAGTCTTCAATCTTGTATCTTCATAGTCCAACAGTCCGGCTGTCCGAGGACCCCCTAATCTAGGACTCCCTCAGAAGCCCCTGAACCAGGCTTCAATGACGATGAGTCCGGCACGCAGATTGTCTTCGACATTGCAAGGCGGGTTCCTCCTCCGAATATTCCATAGAAGATTTTGAACACAAGGATAGTGTCCGGCTCTGCAAAACAAATTCCACATACCACCGTAGAGAGAATAATATTTCCACAAATCTAATCCGCTGACACATTCGGCAGCATGACATCATACAATGGCCCGGTCATTATTCGAACCATTTTTCTCAACCAGCTACTGCACACATTGCGAGGCGGTTTTCTTGGCACGTCTTGTCGAAGCAGAGATCGTGTCCCCTTATCACGGGATTCTCATCAATACGGGTGTGGGTAACCCGAGCGCGCCATCAATTACGGCGCTTGGGGAATAAGCGAATTTACCAGGCAGGTGGGGAGGCATATAGTTTCTTCCGCCCTTATAAAGGGACAGGGATTCCTCTTTTTACCCACGCCATCTTCCTCCTTGCTCATCCATTCTTGCGCACTCGAGCTCCAGCACCCAAGTTCGCATTTCCTCCTCAAACCACTCCAAGCATGTCCGGAGCGGGAGGCAAGTGGATGGTCTCCTCTGTTACGGAGGAGAACATTACAAAGCTATGGGGAGCAGGATACCTGGCCGCGGATATCGCACACCGGCTGCCAGATGCGGGGCAGATCGTCCCTACTCCAGAACCCCATGAGAGGGTGGTTTTCCTTACCCACTTCATCCACGGACTGGGATTTTCCCTCCACCCGTTTGTCCGCGGGCTCATGTTCTACTACGGGTTGGATTTTCACGATCTGGCCCCCAATTTCATCCTCAACATCTCGGCGTTTATCGTCGTGTGCGAGGCCTTCCTCCGCATCAAGCCCCACTTCGGCCTGTGGCTGAAGACCTTCAACGTTAAACCGAAGGTGGTGGTCGGCCAGCAAGCGGAGTGCGGAGGCGCCATGGTGGGCAAAATGCCTAACGTCACCTGGCTCGAAGGCTCCTATGTGGAGACCATAAAGGGGTGGCAATCGGGGTGGTTCTACATCACCGAGCCACGCGACACCAACTGGGTGGCGGCCCCCAAATTTCGACCCGGAATCCCCATGCGGCTCACCTCCTGGAAAGAGAAGGGCCTATCCTGGGGTTCCTCGGTAGAGCTGACCGGACTCCAGACCTGCGTCAAAAACATGATGAGCAAGAAAGTCAAGCTCGTCAACGTGGTCCAAGTCATGCTCTTCCGCCGGATCCTCCCGTGTCAAAGATGGACATTCAATTTGTGGGAGTTCGACCCGGCCGAGCACCAGACGCTGCGAGAGCTCTTCGACACGACGCACAAGGACGTCTGGAGGGTGCTGTTCAAGGGCGCCGAGGTACCTCCTCCCCTTACCGAGGACCGCAGACTCAGCGCAAAGCGTCCTGCCAATCCGGTAAGCCTTTTACATCTCATAAGATGTTCTTTTCCCCAGTATAACCGCGCGCGGGATCTAAGCCTCCACGCCATTTAACAGGACTGGGTAGCGACAGCGGAGCAGATCGATTGTCCGGCTCCCCTGCCCGAAGATCCATCAGATGCTGTCCTAACGAAGATGCTGGTTCCGGCGCCATATGAGGTGCCCGAGAAGAAGGCCAAGAAGAAGGCCATGGGGACCAGGAAGGGTCTCCGGTGCAAGGTTATATCGGACTCATCGTCCGAAAACACCGAGGCGCACTCCTCCCAGGAAAACGAGGAGGAGGAAGAGGAAAGTTCTCCCCCAGCCGGGGGGGGGGGGCAAGAAAAGGAAGGCCGCCCCATCAGGGGAGGCTGAAGGGTCCAAGAAGCAAAGGACCCTCCTCCCGGACTGCTCCACGACGGCCGCTTTCAGCGACGAGCAGTGGTTGCCCAGGGACAAGCCCCTCGCGAAGTCGTGAGTATCCAGATACCCTAACAATTCTTGGTACATCTTATTGTACTGTTTCTTATCACGCCGCACGTGATTATGCAGCCCCTCCCGAGCCCACATCGACGTATCTTCGTCGGATGACTCTTTGGGCCCGTCGGACCTGAACAACGATTCACTTCCGACCGCCTCCTCCCCTCGCCCTACGGACAACGTCGAGGTGTTGTCTCAAAGGGAACCGAACCAAGGGGAGGTAGTCCTGGAGGCGCCTCAAGGCGACATTCCGGACACTGGGCGCAATGGGAGCAAGACTCCCATGTGCTCCGATGATGGGGGCAGCAAATTCGGCCCCCAGACGAATACTGTGCCGGAACCTCCAGTGGTTCCGGACTCTGTCAGGCGACCCCTCGCTAAGAGGGGCAAGCCGCCTGTGTCGATGGCATCTGTCCATCCAGAGGCATCGGACAACTTGCTGGAAGCGCTTCGCGGCGCTTCCATCGACGAAGAGCACCGCACTATCATGAGTGCGGTGATCGAGAAGGTTCAGTCCGCCAAAAGCGGACTGACTGAAGGCCTGTGCCAGCCTCCTAATAGGCTTTGAGGTAAGTGATAAAATTATAAGAGAATGTTACCGCATAGACAGTAGCCCCTGATGCTCTGTTTCGTGTCCGCGAAGGAAGGCTGAATAGAGGATCAAATAATAACCGCATGATTCTAATCGGAATATGTCTATGTGCATGTGCAGGCTTTACTGCTAGCCGCTTCCGCACGTACTGCGGAGGTCGCCGCACTGAAGTGGGATCTTGAGCGGTCCACGGAAGAGCTTGGCCTTACCAAGAGGTAGCTCGAAGAGAACAAAGGTAAGTGATATCCTGTCTGTATATTGATAAAGAAAAATTTGGTTTTGGAATAATAGGATCGTCATGAATTTTGCTAGGCGCCACGACCAAAGTGGCGGCCCTGCAGAAGGCGCTATCCGATGCCGAAGACAAAGCGGCCAAGGAGCGCATCGAGTGAGAGAAACAAGAGGCCCGAGTAGGCGAGGTGCAACAAGAGCTCCAGGCTCTCGTCGAGAAACACGAGGCTTTGGAGCTTGACTCTAAGACGCAAGGGTCCGAGCCATAAGGCCCTCGAAGCGCATTAACGTACAAGGCCGAAGCCCAAAAGGCCCTCCAAGAGATTGAGGCGGTTAAGAAGATAGCGGCGGGTAAGGCATTCATTATGCAAAGCAAGCATGTGAAGGAAAATTTCTTTTTACTTACCCGAGTTCGGAGTTCTCCAGGAGCGTTCGCAGATCTACCCCGCAGTGTGTCAGATGCCGCGGAGTTCTACCGGGCCGATGAGGGGAGCTCGACGGAGAAGTTGTTCTGGTCTTAGTATACTGGGATCGAACTCCCAATGCCCTTGAGTGACCAGTTGAAGCAATTGGTCGAGCTTCACAAGGCGGCCGAACAGGCCATGAGGGGTCTTATAGTACAGATGTGGCCTGGCGAGTCCCTTCCTAGTAGCTACTTCGGTCTGGTGAGGCGGCTTGCAAATGCCTGCCCACGGTTTGAAGTCATAAAGCGACCAGTCTGCATCGAGGGTGCGCGTAGGGCTTTTGCCCGGGCGAAGGTGCACTGGGCTAAGCTGGACGCTGAAAAGCTGGTGAAGGAGGGGCCGCCGGAGGGCAAGGAGCATCGCCACCCCGAAAAGTATTATGAAAGTGTCCTGAAGGGTGCTCGTCTTGTGGCAGATGAGTGTGCTAAGGATGTAATATTTGAATAAATACTCATGTGATCCTGTAATATGAAATGAGTTCATTTGCGCTATGCAACGCTTGTGAATTTAAAATAATACCTTTTGTGTGGCCGTTTATGAAATCTGAGAGTTGGCCAGTCGTCGGCTTCTGCCCCCATGTAACTATTACTGGGGTGTTCGGGATAAACATGAGCACTCTTTATCCCAATTTTGGGTCCTTCGAAGGAGGTGTTCAGCACAGCGAACCAGGCAATCGGACTATAAAGCTTTATCACTCTCACTTAGCCATAGAAGTCTACAATTTTAAATTTTGGCGAAGCCCCTAGTATTCGGAAGGCCGAATTTGGGGCGCTATATACGCCTAAGTCGGGCAAGGCCGACTCCTGCCTGAAGCGGAAAAATTCTTTAAGGACTTGAGACCTCTCGAACAGCGACCAGCTCTCGCCTTATCATGACAGTCAGTTTTCGGCTTTCTCTACTGAGGTGCTTGTCGGGAAGAACCGGGACACAATCGCAGTAGTCCTCCCAGTGCTACCTTAGCCGATATAGCGGAACGTAAGGTACCAAAACATGGGAGCCGGGCAAACCCAACTATTAACCCAAGACATGATTCGGAGCTAATGCATATAGTGTTATAAGTTTGGGGTGCCGCACTGTCGAAAGTGTTCGGACTTCTCACGCCGTATTTATGGGGTATACTGAAGCCCCTGGCATACTGGTCGTACCAGAATGTACGGATGCAATCTGTCGTAAATAAGCAGACAAGGAAAAAATAAAGGGTAATGCAATAATAGACTAACGCTATGCATTGTTATTAAATAAAACGTCGAAGCGTACGGATACAAGTAGTGCAATAAGCAACAAATAGGACTATTTGACATGTCCTATCCAAGGGCAAGCTACGTATGGGTATTTAAAACAGGTATTTCGATCGTTATCAGAGACCACCTGGGGATTCCCTTGTACGTCAGAGCTTCTTGCTTCCTTGGTATTTCCTTCCCGTAATGCGTCCGGAAATCAGACTGCTGAAGAGGGCTTTCAGAGAGTAAGGTCCTGAAAGAGAAAAAGTGATAAAGGTATACAACCCCTGGGGCGGTTGAGCCGCATTGCGGGACGTGCCCTGGCCGTGCCCCCGCCTATGCCCATGTTATTTTTAGTGCATAATTATGTACGCGCGGCACAGATTTCGTCGCTTAACTGGGACTAGGACGGGGGCCGAATTGCTAGGCGAGCTCTGAACGTGCCAGGCGATCCTGTTGCAGGTTACTCCGGACTCGCTTGAAGGTGTGCGGGGGTTTTATCGCCGAATTGGCGGTTTGCCTTAAAAGGCTGCTTTGTGCTTCTGCTGCTAGGGCTGCAGTGTGCTCCTCCGTGCGGAGCGAGCGTTCTGTGTTTCCATTGACTGTTATTACCCCACGAGGTGCTAGAATTTTGAGCTTGAGGTATGCATAATGTGGTACCGGATCTGGCAAATGCGGTTCGCCCGAGCAGTGCGTGATAGCCATTGCGGAACGGGATGATATCGAAGATTAACTCCTCGCTTCGGAAGTTGTCCGGAGATCCGAAGACCACTTACAGTGTGATTGAGCCCGTGCAATGGGCCTCTACACCTGGGATGACACCTTTAAAGGTGGTTTTAGTGGGTTTGATCCTCGAGGGGTCTATACCCATTTTGCGCACTGTATCCTGATAGAGCAGGTTCAGGCTGCTGCCGCCGTCCATAAGGACTCGAGTGAGGTGAAATCCGTCGATGATGGGGTCAAGGACCAATGCGGCAGAACCGCCATCACAGATACTAGTGGGGTGGTCTCGGACAAGAGGACCATGGGTTGAACTTTGGGGCGACTGGCTCCATCGCATAGACGTCCCTTAGTGCATGCTTCCGTTCCCTCTTGGGAATGTGGGTTGCGTATATCATGTTCACTGTTTTCACTTGTGGAGGGAACCTCTTCTATCCTCCTGTGTTCGGCGACCGAGGCTCCTCCTCGTCGTCGCTATGCAGCCCCTTGTCCTTGTTTTTGGTGTTCAACTTGTCGACCTGCTTGAACACCCAACATTCTCTGTTGGTGTGATTGGCTGGCCTATCGGGGGTGCCGTGAATTTGACAGGAGTGATCGAGTATGCGGTCCAAACTGGACAGGCCCGAATTACTTCTTTTGAATGGCCTTTTCCGTTGACCGGATTTAGAGCCACTGAATCCGGCATTGACTGCCGTGTCTTCGGCGTTGTCACCGTTGTTGCGACGCTTGTGTCTGTTGTGACGTGGTCTGTCGTTACTATCTTTGGCATCTGAACTGCCATGACTTCTTGATGTGTTGTTGCTGCGAGCCAGCCAGCTATCCTCGCCCGCGCAAAAGCGGGTCATGAGTGTCGAGGGCTGCCATGGACTTCGGCTTCTCCTGGCCGAGGTGCCGGGCGAGCCACTCATCACGGGTGTTATGCTTGAATGCCGCTAAGGCCTCTGCATCCGGACAATCGACAATTTGGTTTTTCTTGGTTAGGAACCTGGTCCAGAATTTTCTGGCCGATTCCCCTGGCTGCTGAATTATATGGCTCAAGTCATCAGCATCCGGTGGTCGCACATAAGTGCCCTGGAAGTTGTCAAGGAATGCATCTTCCAAATCCTCCCAACTGCCAATGGAGTCTGCTGGCAAGCTATTCAGCCAATGTCGAGCTGGTCCTTTGAGTTTTAGTGGGAGGTACTTGATGGCATGTAGATCATCACCGCGAGCCATGTGGATGTGGAGGAGGAAGTCCTCGATCCATACCGCGGGATCTGTTGTACCATCATATGATCCAATGTTTACGGGTTTAAAACCCTCTGGGAATTCGTGATCCATTACTTCATCAGTGAAGCTTAGGGGGTGTGTGGCGCCTCTGTGCCGGGCTATATCACGACGCAGTTCATACGAGTTTTGTCTGCTGTATTCGGCCCGGCCGGATTTGCTTTTAGTATATCCGGTGTGACGGTCATCGTCTCGCGTTGGGGCGCGCCCCCGTGATCCGTAGATCGATCTCGCATGTCCTGCTTTGTTTTCCAATACGTCTCGCAAGTCCCGCGTGTTGCCCCGGGCCTTGGTATTTTTGTTTGAATGGCGGCGGGGTGTGGGCTGGACTTCGGGCTTGTATGCCCCTCTGTCTCGACCACGAGGTGGCCGATCAGCCGCATCATATGCTGGTGATGTAGGTTTCAATGCTTCCTCCTCGAGTTGGGGTAGCAACCTGCGCTTTGGGTAATTGGTTCGGCGCTCGAGTTTGTATTCCCCGGCCGCCAAGACTTCAGTCCATCTATCCGCTAGCAGATCTTGATCAACTCGAAGCTGTTGTTGCTTTTTCTTTAGGCTATTTGCTGTGGCTATAAGCCGGCGCTTGAAGTGCCCCTGCTCGACGGGATCCTCAGGCACGATAAATTCTTCGTCGCCGAGGCTCACTTCGTCTTTGGAGAGAGGCATGTAATTGTCATCCTCGATTCTCCGTCTGCCGCCTGCTACGGAGGGCTAGCTTGTTCATCCTCCCGCTCGAGATCTGGCTGGAGGGGATTGTCGTCGTCTTCGGCACTATCCGGAGCGTTATTGTCTCTTGGGCCGGTATCGCTGCTATGGCGGGACTTAGAGCGGCGCCGCTGACGTCGGTGCTTGGATTGCTGCTTGGAGGGATTATCCTCCGTTGTCTTATTGCCATCGCCTTCTTTGGGGGTGTCCACCATGTATATATCATATGATGAGGTGGCAGTCCAGCGCCCTGTTGGCGGTGGTTCCTGTTCGTCTCCTGCATCATTGTCTATACCGCCGATGTCTTCGGAGCCGAAATCGGGCATGTCGGTTAAATCATCGACAGTGGCTACTAAGTGGGTGGTGGGTGGGGAGCGAATTTCTTCGTCATCCGCATCCCATTCTGGCCGGACATAGTTCGGCCAAGGTTCTCCTGATAAGGAGAGAGACCTTAATGAATTTAGCACATCGCCAAAAGGCGAGTGCTGAAAGATATCCGCGGAGGTGAACTCCATGATCGGCGCCCAATCAGATTCGATAGGCATGGGCCTTGAGGCGGTTGGGGCCTGTGGCCGGGGATGAATCCGAGGATCCGGCGACACAGGTCTCATAGGAGGTGAAGTCAGTATTCGGCTCTATCGCCACTGAGTGTATGACCTCCGAGGCGGGGTCCATCCACCCGTCCTCGGGCGGCGTAATCGACTCCGGATCTAGGGCCGGAGTAGGCACAGGTGCGATCTCCCGAACACCGTCCGGCGGCAGAGCTAAGTCATTCTCGTCGTGACTGTGCGGCGCACCCGACATGTGCTCGAATCCTTCGAAGATCAAGTCTCCGCGGATATCAGCGGTATAGTTCAAGTTTCCAAACCTAGCCTGATGACCAGGGGCGTAGCTCTCGATATGCTCTAGATGGCCAAGCGAGTTGGCCCGCAGTGCGAAGCCGCCGAACACAAAGATATGTCAGGGGAGGAAAACCTCACCCTGGATCACATCGTTGCCGAAGGGGCCATCAAACCTTGTGGTGACGGCACAGTGGAACTCTCAATGAAAGCACCAATGTCGGTGTCAAAACCGGCGGATCTCGGGTAGGGGGTCCCGAACTGTGCGTCTAAGGCGGATGGTAATAGGAGGCGGGGGACACGATGTTTACCCAGGTTCGGGCCCTCTCGGTGGAGGTAATACCCTACTTCTTGCTTGATTGATCTTGATGATATGAGTATTACAAGAGTTGATCTACCACGAGATCGTAGAGGCTAAACACTAAAAGCTAGCCTATGGTATGATTGTTGTTGTCCTACGGACTAAACCCTCCAGTTTATATAGACACCGGAGGGGGCTAGGGTTACACAGAGTTGGTTACAAGGGAGGAGATCTACATATCCGTACTGCCAAGCTTGCCTTCCATGCCAAGGAGAGTCCCATCCGGACACGGGATGAAGTCTTCAATCTTGTATCTTCATAGTCCAACAGTCCGGCTAAAGGATATAGTCCGGCTGTCCGAGGACCCCCTAATCCAGGACTACCTCAACTGCTGCTAACTGAAGCCGATCGATGCTGCCTCTGGATGAATAGTAAGCGTTGCTGGGGGGGGGGGGGTTGGATGAACAGTTCCTGGTGGGGATGGATGAACAGGACCCCGTGGTGTTGCCTCTGGATGAACAGGACCCCGATCGATCGAGCCGGTTGGGGCTGGATGAACAGGACCCCGTGGAGGGCAGGATGAACAGGACCACCCCGTGGAGGGCAGGATGAATAGTAGATGGTGGAGGGCTGGATGAACAGTAGCCCGTGGAGGGGTGGTTGAACAGGAGCCCGTGGAGAGGGCTGGTTGAACAGTAGCCGGTGGAGTTGCGCGCGGTGGAGGCTGGATGAACAGCCGCCCGTGGATGAACAGTCGCCCGTGGAGGCTGGAGGGGGTCGACGGTGGAGATGAACAGTATCCCGTGGAGTCCCGTTTTCAGCATGCCACACCCCTCCCGATGAAAAGGACCCCCGTTTCGACCGTAGCGCTCGAAAACAAGTCCGTTTCCTCCATTTTGCAGTACGCCACACCCCTTCCGGTCAACAAGACCATCGTTTCGACCGTAGGAGGTTTGTTTCCTCCGTTTTGCGGTACGCCAGACCCCTCCCGATGAACAGGATTCTGTTTCGAATGTGGCCGGTCGAACACAAGGCCGTTACCTCCGTTCTGCGGTACGCCAGGCCTCGTTTCCATCGGCTGTTCCGTCCAAGCCCTCCCGATGAACACGACGATGCATTCCGTTCCGACCCAGCCAGTGGGCTCCCCATGAACACAATGACGTAGTTTCTCCATTTCGATCCAGCCATGTACACGAGCCCTGGCCGTACGTATGCGCGAGTAGGCGTTCGAGACCCTGCCCGTATGTACGTACGTGGCCGTATTTTCTTTCTTGCACACTGGCCGCTGTACGTATGTGTACATGCTACGTGCGCGCCTCTACTACGACACGTGCGCGCCTCTACATCGACCAGTATATGCGCATTGCGTTCGCGACCAGAATGACAACGCCACGTGCGCTTCGACCAGGTGGGTCCCGGTATCGTGCACTTTCTTGCGTGCGAAGATGTAGCTCGTGGGTCCGAGCAGTCAGGGGGCTGAATCGCTTTTTTTTGCCCGGACGCACTTCCTTGCATGCGAAGATGTAGCTGGTGGGTCCCAGCAGTCAGGGGGAAATGTTTTTTTCACGAAACACGGTGGCCTGTCCGGTGGGTCCCTGCTGTCAGGTGGAGGAATAATTATTTTGCGCGTAATAAGGAGGCACTTGCTGCGGCCGTGGACCCAGCTGTCAGCCTCTCCACGTACAGTCCACGTCCGATGGATGCCGTTGCTTGACCAATTTGACCACGCCGCGCCGAGAGCAGCAGGGCGGTGGACGACCGCAAGGCCTAGGAAGGGGACGACGCGGAGCCGGTGAAGATGCGGCAGTGGAAGCCCGCGCGGAGAGGAGTACGAGGGTTCACTTGTTCGGCTGCGGTGTGAGGCTGCAGTCGCCGCAGGGCCTGGCAAGCGGTGGGAATAGTAGGGCGCGGTGAGGCCTCCGCGGCAACACCGCCGGCCACGAGAGGCAGGTGCATGCGGCACGACCGACGTTGCTTTGGGCGGCTGGAGCAAGAAGACCAGAGGTTGAAGAAGCACTACGGCCGTTGGATGGACATCGTATGGTCACTGGAGCTAGAATAGTTCATATTGACTAAGTTGACAAAGCCCTCCGTCCTTGTCAACTTAGTTGGCCCACAAGTCATCCTCCCACTATTGTGGGTCCCAGCTAGAAGGGGGTATTCATTTTTTTGCGTAATAAGGAGGCACTTCCTTGCGTGTGAAGATATAGCTGGTGGGTCCGACCTGTCAGCGGTGGGAACATTTTTTGCGAAATACAGAGGCCCTTCCGGTGGGTCCCGGCTGTCAGGTGGAGAAATCATTATTTTGTGCGTAATAAGGAGGCATTTCCTTGCGTGCGGTCGTGGACCCAACTGTCAGCCTCTCCACGCACAATCTACTTCCGATGGTGTCGTTCGTTGACCACGTTGACCACTCCACGCCGAGCGCATCCAAGGTGGTGGACGACGGCGAGGCCCCGGACAGCAACGAGCCGGAGATGGGAAGACGCAAGGGTACAGTCGCAGACGGAGAGGTGTCTGAGGTTAAGCGGTTACGAGTGCGGTGTGGTTCGGCAATCGGTGGAGAAGAACAGGAGGTGTGGAGGGTGAAGGATGGCCTGGCCAGCGGTGGAGTAGCGCTTCCACGGTGGCGTGCTAAGATGAGCTGCTAGCAGCAGGAGGCGGGAGCAGGTGGTCCCGGCGGCGCTGGAGGAAGAAGACGAGAGATTGAAGATGGATGCCGGTCGTTGGATGTAAATCCAATGGCTAACGATGTCAGAATCGTTTCTTGACTAAATTGACAACGACTTGCATTGGCTTCGACCTATTGGCCCACATTTCAGCCTCCAAAAATGTGGCACGTATTCAACCCATTTTTTCAGAATTTACAGTCTTTTTTTGCGGGCTAGAATTTACAGTCCATTTGATCTTTTTTTTAAATTACAGTCCATTAACTGGGATGGGTGAACAAAACTATAGCGTCCATGCGACCCATTATGTTTTTCCTAAAAAATTACAGGCCATTTACACTTTCTCGAAATACACGATTTTGCTGGGCTTGTTCTAATTATAATGTTGGGGTGGGCGCAACAGTGTTATCAAAAAATAAACAGGGGCTGAGCATTTTGTTATATATATATATATATATATATATATATATATTTAAATAATAAGTGATTTATTATTACATTCGTCCTTAAATCTTACCAAGCTTTTGCACACAATCACCAGGATTTTCATTGCCAAAAAAAATCCAGGATTTTATTGTTAAGAAATTATTTTTTATAAGTTAATAAGATGTGGGATACTGTTTTCTTACGTATGTAAGTATCTATTAAATATATGATGACAATAACAATAATATATGATAACATATAAAATAATTTAAATATATATAATATAGTTAGAAGGGAAACATAAGTTGGACTAGGCGCCCCTATTCTTATATAGAAAATAGAACAGACATCTGCGTTTTCTTCAAAAAAAAATACATAAATTGGGCTGCCGATGTTTCAAGAAAAATAAAACCCCGGATGGGAGGTCCATAGGCCGGTCGATACATGACGGCCCTAAAGAAAATACAAACAGGCCTATGGACCTCCCATCCGAAGTCGTGGGCTGCGCATGTTAAAAAAGAAAGCCTAGACGGGGCAGCCGAAAACCCAGCTGATACTTGTTGCTCGGCTTCATTGTGAATTTATCTCCTATAGTAACTACGTTGAAGCACCTAAAAAATGTAACTATGTTGACAAACCCGTGGGCCCCAACGTCAGTATAGCATCAGGAGGAAGTATTTTTTTGATGAGGTACTTGCTTGCGTACGGCCATAGACCTGGTGGGTCCCGACTGTCCGCCTCTCCATGTACAGTCCTCTCCAAATTCCTCTCGTTTGTTCAGCATGTTCACAACGACAGAAAGCAGCGTCGCGGCGAGCGCACAAAGGCGCAGGAGGAGATCCGACCACCTGAGGAAGTGCCTTATTAGTAACGAAACAACTGAACTAGCCTAGTGGCCGAGTGACACTACCCGACAGCTGTTCCGCCCGGGTTCGATTCCACCTGTGCAGAGAAAATATCTCCAAAATTTTTGCCTCTGCCTTTATTGACATGTGGGTCCCAGTTGTCATCTACGCACACAACGTCCAACACTTGCCAAAACTTCGTCTCTCGTTTTCTCTATTTTTCGCACACTCGACATTGTGTGGGCATCTTGGAAATAGCATATATTTTTGAATGTGCATCATATGAAGATGTGCTATGCATGTTGATCAGCATGATGTTAACTGGCTGGTAGTTCCAGTTTCGACCATGAATAAAAGTTCCAGCATGATGTTAACACTGTTTGAAAAAGGCCGTGTTAATATAAATGCCCTGCCTCTGAAAGTTGCAGTTTCTTATCTGAAACTGAACTTGGAGTTTCTTATTTGAAACTGAAACTTGCAGTTTCTTCTCTGAGAATAACATTGTCTGCACTTTTATACTCCTATGAAACTACATTTTGTTAAGTGCTAAAAATAGATCTCTAGAATTCATAAAATACTTCATATGCTCAATACTGCAAATCTGAAATTCAGAAGACATTCATATCTGAAAGTACTCTCAAAATACACAACACAAAACACAATTCACAACCTGCAAATACTAATAACCCTAAGCTCCTCCTGACAATTCACAACCTGCCCGACTATTGGTCTTGGGGGGGGGGGGATCCCTCCAATTCCTCGGCGGCAGACAGCCGCCCCATGAGACGATGTGAACGGCGAGGGAGAGGATGGCGGGGAAACGTCGTCGGGCCAACTATTTTTCTCCTCTTGCAGTTGGGTTCGGTCGACAAAGACTCCACCGGCTCGCTCTGGCACGACACCCTCACAAACGGCACCCTGTAGATGCTCGATCCTTCAATCTCTGGTGGATGCTCCATCTGGGATTGATACTCCCACCACCGCTCCCTCACGATTGGATTCGGTGAATCTGTTTGCTCCATGGCCCAGAGGAGTAGCTCTATGTACTACCGCGCGACTCCCTCCGGGAGTATCGCCGCCTTTTCGCTCTGTTGCAGATATTTGGCCATGGATGTCACCGTCGCCGCTAGTTGGTCCTTGTTGTCAAACCAAGACCGTATCTCCAACATCCTAGCTAGCTTCAAAGGGTCACCGCCTGTGATCCTCACGTATCGGTTGTACTCCTCCATCGATCTACTTCTCCACAGCACCTTCACTCGTCGGCGGTGGTTTTTTTAATGGAAGAGGAGAGGAGCAGCGCTGGTTTTGGTTTAGAACGGGAGAGGAGCGACACTAGTTTTGGATTGGAACAGGAGAGGAGGGGCGGTGGTTTTGAAATGGAAGAGGAGAGGAGCGGTGCTGGATTTAGATTGAAACAGGAGAGGAGCGGCGGTGGTTTAAGAGGAGAAGAGCGGAAGAGCGGCGCTGGTCTTGGAAGTATTTTTTTTGTTTTGAGTATTTTGGGTCAAAGTTTGATAACGTATTGTATTTGAGAAGCAAAATGTGAATGCATGTCACCAAAAATTGTGTCGTTTGGTTCGTATCTGAATGTACTTTCAAATTATATTATTTTTGCAACGTATAACATATATTTTATTTGCGAAAATCATGGTCAATTATGACCCATAATAAAAGGGAGACTAGTTAATGTGGGGTCGCTTTCTTAATTGAAGGGTAAATTGATTTTGATTTTGATCCAGTCACAGCGCGCCGGCCCTCTCGTCCAATCCTAAATCGCTGCCGCACACTCCTCTCCCTCTTCTCCATTGCAAAACCACCACCTCTCCTCTCCATCATCTCCATTCCAAAACCACCGTCTCGCCTCTCCCTCTTCTCCATTGCAAAACCACCTCCTCTCTCCTCGGACGAGGATCCCCTGACGTAGCCCATCCTGCCATTGAGACACTGACACATGGGTCCCACCAAGCGCGGGGCCCACCTGTCAGCGACCGAAAGGCAGGGGAACCTCTCCTCTCCATCATCTCCATTCCAAAACCACCGTCTCGCCTCTCCCTCTTCTCCATTTCAAAACCACCTCCTCTCCTCTCCATCATCTCCATTCCAAAACTACCGTCTCGCCTCTCCCTCTTCTCTATTGCAAGACCACCGTCTCTCCTCCCATCTTCCAAAGCTAGCACCGGACCACTCAGAAGGACATCTATGGAGGGGATGCAGCAGTGAATCAGGCAGATCGCCGGCGGCGACCAGGCAAAGTTAGCCAAGTTGAAGGAGATCCTTACTTGGTTTGACAATGAGTGGGAGATTTCGAGGACGGTGAGGGCCAGGTGGCAATGTATGCGAAAGAGCGAGATGACGGCGATGTACTCCTCGGCGGCAGTCACGCCGCAGTCCTTCGAGTTCATCGAGTATCTCCTCTAGGCGATGGAGCAGATAGATTCGCCCGAGGCGAAAGTCAGGCGGAGGTGGTGGGCGTACAGGTCAAAGGTCGAGCACCCAGAGGATAACGAATCGATCGAGTACGGTGTGCCGTTCGTGAGGGTGCAGAGCCAGCCAGAGCCACAGGAGTATTCATTCTCCCACCACAAGAGGAGGCCGCATGGCGCGACGTAGCTTCCCTGCCGTTCTCCACGGTTCCCTCGATGCTCGCCTCGTTTCAATGGCGTCGGTAGGGTTTAAGGTAAGCTTCACACTAACCTAATCTTTCATCTGCTCATGCTTACAATCAGTGTGACAACTAATAAAAATCATTCTTACAATCAGTCTCCGGGTACTACGGCAATCACCCTAAAATAGCTCTGGACCTTTGGGTCAAAGTTGTGACACTGTGTACAAAAAAATAGATTGGTGCTTCTTTCAGAAAAGAGTACACCCCTAGAAAACTGCCAATATAAGCTACTAGTATTTTTTTAAGTCTAAGCTACTAGTATTTGGTTAGAGTATTTGCTGCAGAGAAAGATCCATCCATAGTGAGCGCCACACATCCCACTGATGGTGGTGGATGCCAATGCTTAGATGGAGCAGGGTTGGTGTCGGTAATTTTTACTTGGCACCTCGCACTCTGCATATATGCCGGTTCCATCCGTACATTTGTGTAGTTCCACCAAAATGTAGCTGAATAACCCTGTCTGCACAAATAATGAAAAGGCGTGACTACATTATAGTGGCACTAGTTGATGAAACATACACTAATAAACAGAAGAAAATATTACATCATACTGAAAATCAACCCAAGTATCCCCGATACACCTTCTGCCAGTGATGAACATCAGTGTACAGCGGTAGTACAAGGAGGGGCCTTGAGACATTCAAATCTCTATTTTTGTGCAGATCAACTAAAATTAAGCACCCCAGTTTGCAGAAACGCTTAAACATTAACAATGGGACTAGTTGATGAAACATACATTAACAAAGAGAAGCACTTTCTTTATCTATATTGGAAATGAAATGATAGAGAGGACACTCGCTCTATTTTAATTGTATTATTACTTCATTTTATCAGTGACACTAGGGTCGAAAGGTGTGGCAAACGAGGTGTACCGTCGTCATGAGGATGAAGGCCGGGGTGATTAGGCGGGATCTTTGAAGCTTCGTTCTTTCAGTCCCTATCTTCCCCCTAATGTTTTTGTGGTAGCATTTGGGTTGTAATCCAAACTTGGTCGAGCTGGTGCTGCGTCCCCCTACCTTCCTAGCTTATGTAGCTTATGTAGTAGTTGCATAACTGCCTGTTTACACTGAGATGTTGTCGAATAATGGTTCTCTATGGTTGCGTTTCTTTAATGAAATCGGAGGGAACCCCCTCTTTCGATATATAAAAAAACTGTGGCACTAGCGGTGCCAAAACATTGCCTCATATTAATAGTGCCACTAGATTAAGGTGCAAAATAATAACATTACTGCTTTATCATGGCAGTGCCAAAATAGTAGCACAAGAGCAGGACCTTTGGCAAAGGTCAGACCAAAAATGAACATACCTCGTGATGGGAACCATATCTGCAGTCAATGCCATCGTAGAAGGGATGACACCAGTCACCAACATGGATGATTCAATTCATGGGACCTTTTGGTGCAGTTCACCTAAAATGAAGCAATGTCCCATGAGCTAGCAGCTTCTTCTTCTTCTTTTTTTAAGAAAAGGGCTCCAGCCCCGGTTCCATTTCCATCAGAAAACGAAACCCACAGAGCTTCTTCTTCATTAGTTGCAATAAAATTGAGCAACATCAAGGTTGGTCGTGAAGCTCCTGGAGAGTAGGCGGACTAGGACAGTTGCATCTCTAACGAAAAGAAGCAACTTATCTTAATGGGAAATTTAGCAGGACATGAAAAAAGTGCCATTGATTCATATCACTGGAGGCATTACATTGAAAACAACATTGGTTTAATGTGTCCTTACTTAGAACATTGCGACTGCTACATTTTACCAGTGGCATTGCATAAGAGTGGCTTGGGGCAACAAACATCAAAAGAGGGTTGGTCCCATTTTTGTTCGGTATATAGCCACCTTATACTGTGTGAGGATAGAAAATCTAGTGCTGGACTTACTCTGTTGACTTGTCCCCCAGTCCCCACTTTCTTTCCTTTTTCAACCAATAGATCGGGTTTATATTGAGTTTGTACTGCGTTCCCTTTATTTGCCTATTAGACCTAGAGACCAGTTGGATAGCAGGTCTCTGCTACTTTTCGCCCCCATTATTTCCTCTTTCGACCAAGTCCTAGATTCAGGTAACAAATCTTCCCCCACCCCCACCCCCTTTCTTCCTTGTTTGAACCAAGTACTACTAGATTTGAGTGCATGAACTAGTTTTACCTGTTAAAAGTAAAAAAATTAGGTGGTTTTCGAACAGCTGATCGATCCTATCTACACAAGGGGGCCTGAGAAATAGTAAAAGATACAAATGCAGCGATGTCAGGAGCTCGGGAAGTAGAGCAAGGCCAGTTTCGAAGGAAGTTATACCTGAGGGTCGCCGGGATGTCGCTAGGTGGGCGGCGGGAGGCCGGACCTGTCCACACTACGGCAGTGAGGAAGAAGGGGTGGGAGGCCCTCCCTCGCCAGCGATGCTTGGGAGAGAACGGCAAGGCCCACTAATCGGGACACGCCGATAGTGGGTAAGAGTCGTCGCCGAGGATGACCGCGTGAACGTTGCACCTTCTCACCTTCCCCGGCGGAGAGGATCCAGCTGGATCTGTGACCAGCGGTGAGCAGAGAGAGAGAGTGTGGCCACCGCTGTCGTGTTTAGATCTGGAGAGGACGAGACAGTGTGAAGAGAGCAACACTAGCAAGCAAGCGCGGAGGCTCCTGCCTATATAGTGGGGTACTAGTTTTCTTTTGTCTACCGGCCGAGCCGGCTTGACCTCGGCAATGACTGTCGAGAAGTCTTCATGCACGTGCCCCGGAGGCGCAGTTGTCGTCATTTTGATCTGAAGCACCGGATTATAACATATAACACGAAAAAATGCCACATGACAAGAAAAAATGTGTGTGCAAACGCAATATGACGCGCGTTCCATTCGGAGAGCGGCATGCCAGACCGACCGACCGTCTGGGGTGCGACGCGAACGCGACGGGCGTGCTATACTCCGTACATGTATACCGCTGTTTTCTTGAGGCTTTGCGCCATGGCGCAATCCATGTATACAAAATTAGTATACTGTATTATTTAAGAGTTGAGGACGGGGCTTTTCCCGCGTGGTAGGCGGGGCCGTTCTGCCTTAGTCGGTTCAACATAGATGCGAGAAGATGAGGGAGTAGGCTGCTGCAAATGTAGGGTTGTGTGATTTGACAGCGAGTTACTTCTGGACAGGTGGGGCCCGGTGATTTGACTTGCCATTATCATTTTAACTGCGGCGCTACGACCGGCGTGAGTCTCCCGATTCCTAACCACCTCCATTGCCTCTTTCCCACACATATGCAAAAATGCCATGTAAAGCGGGCTTATAGACCACTATTGTACTTGATCCTACAGGTGCTAAGCCTGCCACATAGGCATAAAGTCTGATGTGGCAAGTTAATTAAGAAGAGAGAGACTAGTTTGGTGACCCCGGGAAGAAAGGGTGATAAGCGCGTGTACCTAGATGAAGCAAACTTAGCAACAAAAAACTAAGCACCTATGCATTGGGAACTTGAGTTGCTAAGCCATTTAATGCCCATAGCACCTCATCTAAGCACCATTTCATTGGAAGATGTCACTCCTTGGCAAATACAATAAATACTACGAAGAAAGAGATAGAGAGAAGTAAACAAAAAATAATCTTATAGCCAACCTTATAGCTAACCTTGTTGTATGAGTGATTAAGTGATGACTATGTATGACATGCCAACATCAGATAGCCTAACGCACCATGTTAAATCTCCAAGGGCGTGAGCGCGCGAGAGAGGCGACAGTCGTGGTAAGCGCGACCATGATACGGGCTGCTGGCAGCCCTTGGATCTGAGATCAAACGGTGGCATGCTAAGTTGCTGAAAATTTACAGAATGACCCTCCAGGATAGGATATTCACCCATAGGTCTAGAATCACGCCATGCAACCATTTGATCTCAGATCCAAGGGCTCTCGGAAGCCCGTATCATGGGAGAATGGAAAGCTTCGTATCACCTGTAATTTTCCCGACGCTTGACATGACATCGAAAGCCATTTAATTGGGCTTCGAGTAGACATGACATCTAATTGGGCCCCCATAGTACTGTGCATGAATCCATTTATCCACCAGGCAAGCCACTACCCTGCCATTCGCACACGCCCCCACTCGACATTTTTACAATCGATAAACCGCTCCTAGTCGTCTCGTTCTTTCACATTAAGGCAGCTCCACTAATCCTAACCCTCCTCCCAAATCCATGGCGTCCCAAATCTCCATCACTGGCGATGATTTCGACTTCATCTACACCCGTTCTTCCGCAACGGTGAAAGAATGCCTTGCTCGCTTCAAACGCATGTTCGAAAACTCAAATGATGAGTGGGTCGCTGGGCTAGATGTTGAGTACACCACAGTCCTGGGAAGCGAGAAGAAACTAAAGGAGGCAGAGAAGAAGAAGCCCACCGTGATCCAGGTTTGCATGCATGACTTATGCTTGGTCTACCACATATGCCATGCCGACGTTGAGTGCGAGGAATTTAAGAACTTCCTCAAGGGCGGCCGAGTCAAATTCGTTACTGTAGACTTTAGGAACGACAAGGAAATCCTGGGTCGGATAGGCCTCGTTGTAGGCGACCCCTTCGACCTCCAGAAGGAAGGGCTGGTGCCCTCCCTTGATCAGCCTGCAATGCTGACCCTGGCAGGAGCCATGGTTCGTCCTTTGTACGGTAAACTAGAGAAACCTCCGTACACGTTTCATCGTCATGCATGGCAGTGGAATGTACTAGACATAGACCACATCCACTACACTGCAATGGATGGCTACCTTTGTTTCAATATCTACAAGGGTTGGATGAAGAGCAAGAGCCAAGTGGGGGTTCAAGCAAAGAAGTAACCCAAGAGGAAGAGGGACAAGGACGAAGTCGAGGACGTGGACGAGGACTCCGAGTAAGGTGGCAGTGTCGTTGCTCATGGTGGTTCTAATGCAGTGTCTACCGGATTAGTTGCTTAGTTTAATTTCTAGTGTGCTTAGTTTTATTTGAGGGGTGTGTTGTGCTGAGCCCCCAGCAGAACTATGTTATGTTTTTTCTTGTTATATTTCATACATTTCATCTTTTAGTTGGTATAGTACTACCACTCGTTTCTTGACATTATATATGTACAAATATATGGCCAACATCATATTGCCAGCAGTTTAGTTGTCAAAGAATTTCAGGGTGCTTAGTTTTGTCAAAGAATTCCCGGGTGCTTAGTTTTATTTGAGGGGTGTGTTGTGCTGGACACCATTAACTTATCATTGTGAGAATCAGCATATTTTTGTCATGTAACATGGTCAACGGGTTTGACGTGAAAATAACAATGTCTAATGGCATTTCTGAGAAAACATCTAACTTAACGATGGCATTTTTTAGATATCTAATTACATTTTTGAGCATGCATCTCACGGATCGATGGCATTTTTTTTGAGTAGTTGTAACTTCTAATGGCAAAACTGAGTAGTGATACTCAACTAGTGGCATAAATTATAAGAACCCAAGAATTAAATAGGTATGCTAATTTCTTTATTTCTTTATACCTTTGTGTCTTGAAACAATATCTGCTGCCTCCCCAGATTTTCTTTCTGAGAGGCAACATAGAACTATATGAGTGCCCTGTTAAATTTTGGGATTATTCCGGGTTCGTTTGGCCTTTTTTATACATTAATTGAGTTTCTGGTCATTTAATGTGCATAATTCAAATTTGAACTACAAGCACATGCTCCTGTGCACCAAAGTTGACTGAAAAATCACATGTGTGTCCACGGGTGAATTTCTAGGTCCCATGCAAGAAATGGGAATGAAATTCAAATATCTGGGCATCGTGGTTCGGCCGAGAACATTGAGAAGCTTGGTTTTAAGTTCTTGTAAATCCAAAACACGCCTGAAAATCATGAAACTTGGCATGGTGTCATGTCATGGCACCAACATGTTGTGGTAAAAAATTTGCAGAATAGGAACAAGTTTTGGTATAAGCTTTTTGCAAACCGGAGCTTCTCTCAAGAAGGCTCGTGGTTCTGAGAGGGAACGTGTCACCTTTGTGTGCATAATTCAAATTTTAAATACAAGCACATGCTCCAGTGCACCAAAGCTGGTTGAAAAAATCACATGTGTGTCCTCAGGTAAATTTCTAGGTCCCATGCCAGAAATGGGAATGAAATTCAAACATCTGGGCATCATGGCTCGGTTGGAACTTGGTTTTTTAATTCCTGTAAATCTGAAACACGCATGAAAATCATGAAACTTGGTTTGGTGTCATGACATGGCACCAACATGATGTGGTAATTTTGCTGTCCGATTTGCGAAGGCGCACACATTAACAATCAACAAAGTGATTTTGCAACAAGTGCTGTCACGTTACAATCGGAAACACAAGTATTATTGAAATCGTGGGCGGTCCATTTACCATTTACGTGCCGCCACGCGTCCCCTTTTTTATTAGCTAGGAGGCACCATGCAGGGTAGCTATTTGAGTACGGGAGGCGTGCGATCAGAGCCCTGCGCGTGCTTATCGAGAGCAGAGCCCTTTGACCTCCATCTGCCATCCACCTCTCTCCCAAGGTCTCCATTAATGGCGCCCGAGCCTCTGTTTAATGGCGTGGCAATGTCTCACTCGACTGAGAGTTAAGAGAGAAAAAAATAAAATCTGAAAAGAAAATTTTGCACGGATCTTGATGTAAGATCCGACGACCTATATAGCATCTACTGCGACTTATAGCAAGACTAATGAATATATATAAGGATGACGAGAGTGGATAAAAATTGTCTTACATAATTAGGAAGATAATTAAAAAAGCCACATCCTGCTACTCCCGAAATACACAAGGGCAAAAGAAGAAGGAAGACGCATACAACGATCTGACTCGCTGATCTCTACTTTCTTTATGCGCTGCAGGTCGTGGAGACTAGTTCTCGCGGCGGGCGATGATCTCTTTCATCAGTTTCATGTCCTTAATACGCTGCTTGGCAGCATCCATGGATTCCTCCACCAGCCTGTTGCGCTCGATGCGGAGCATGGCATTCTCGTCCAAAAGTTTCTTGATGACGACGCCCATCCCGTGCAACACGGCAGCGGTCTCCTCCTCCTGCTTCGCCCTTCCGGCGATCTTCGCCCTCAACAGGTCGCGCTCGCCCCGTAGCTTCGCATTGCCCTCCCCCAGTTGCCGGATGACGCCAGTAGCCTCGTCCTGCATCCTCGCCCAGCTGGAGATCTGATCCATCTGGCTATGGACCATCGCACGTATACGCCTATAAGAGTCCTCGCTTTGCTGAAATTTTCCCGAGCGCGGCGCGGGACCTCCGTATACTTCGCGGCGCGACGGGACATCTCTGCTCGCTTCATGGCGTGGCGGACCGATCTGCTACATCGACGGCAGAATCGGACATCTCATGCTACTTGGCGGCGGCGAGACCTCTGTCTTTGCCATCTTTGCTGCTGGCTGGACATGTCGGCTGCTTTCGCTTCCTCTTCCATGCACTACTAGGGAAAAGCCTAGCAGCAGCGCGGGTTTTAGGCCTATCGATGGCGGCCGGGGCGCTTCGATAAGGCGCTTCTGACTAAAGCTTAGCGATGGCGCGCTGGACCAGCCATCGCTAAAATGATCTAGTAGTAGCGCTTCTCGAGCAGCGCTTTGGTAATTAGTAGTAGCGCTCCTCCTTTCCTGCGCTACTACTATTATTTAGTATTTTGTTTCTTTTTTATTTCATGTTGTATTTCATACACCTTTACACAAGTTTTCGTACAACATGAATTTAGAGATTGTTTTTACATCATAATGAGTAGGTGAAAGAACCGTGGACTAGTTTCAAGTGGATCTACATACACTTGGAACTAATCCGCGGTTCTTTCACCCAATGATATAATAAATATCATCATAATTATCATATCATTAACAACTTATCATCATAATACATCATTGTCATATAACACCTCCTCAAGATCATCGTTTTCATCAATGAGACATCACATAGCAAATTGGTCACTAGTCGTAATCACAAGTACTCCTCATCATCAATTCTAACACATTGTATCACATAATAAACATATTGTACCTCATAGGACCTACTACATTCTCTTAGGACCTACTATATTCTCTAAGGTAAAATAGCAAAAACAAGATAGCCCCGACTCTCCATTATGGAGAATGAAGATTATCCTGTCTCCAATTCTTGCCTTTAAGCAATGTTACTTCCAAGAACCTCATTGCGAATGTCCAAACATTTTTCCATTCTTTGATTAGCATGTGTTCACCGGTTTTAGAAATCCGATATGCACAGGTGAGATCCGTAGGATGACCTGGCTGTATGTTCAGAACTTCAAGGCGACCATTGTAATACATCAGATGAGGCACACAATCCATCGGGATTTTCTGTTGAAAAACATAGTAATAACTTCAAAGTTAGCAATGATGTACTAGTTTTGGAAGTATGCAAAAGATGCACGGATGTCGTAATAGTAAAAAATCTTACCAGGGTATCTCCATAGAAATGGAAATAAGCTATCAACTATTTTGAAATAAACAATATAAATTAGTTAATAACTATGATTGAGAAACTCACATTGCGGTAGAATAGGAAGCGTATCAACAAGGACCCAAATGTCCATATTGTCTTGCTCGATGTCAGGATCACCAAGATCCATGGTGACAATCATGCCCTCATAAAAACCATACATTTTGCAAAGTGCTTCCCAATTTTGGCAACCAAAATGGGTTACGCTCTGAGCATTGTACAGATTTACTTGAAAATCCATATCATGATGGGTCCTTAGGTGTATTTTCTTTGTTTCAAAATTTTCATGGTCTTCAAAACCCATCCTCTTCAAGACATAGCGTCTTGCATGGCATGGGATAAGCTAGTCGAATTGTAAAAGATGAAAATTAGATGTTGAAATAGTTGAAGTCATGCTTAATTACGGAAAAAACTCTTGTCGTTGTTGCGTACCGTTTCAACATCGAAGGTCTCCTCGAGCTTAATGCTGAAGCGTCGATCTTCGTCCAGCTCAACGAACCTGTCGCACATACCTCGATCATCGTGGCACCAGCTGCACTTCCCAGGGAGACTGTCGTCGTCCGAGTACGACATTCCCTACGTTCATAATTCAAAGATTAAACTTGTACAATTAAATATATGTACTAAAAAACCTAAATTAGATCATTATTTTCCGAGAAAATCTACTCCACTCGATATTTCCTACATATTCTAGCACAAGTCATGCCAGAATTCACGGAAAAATCCGGCATGACCTTTGCTAAAAAAGGACATATCGAGCGCCTGAAATTTGCCGGAACGGAAATTAATCAACACTCCGGCAAAACATAGGCCACTCGGAGGTGTAAACTGAGCAACAACATATCCTATTTGAGCAACAAAAGATATACATGGATATTTGGCTGGTCTCACCTCGATGTCGGAGGGGGTCGGTGAGGGGACGACGACGGGGATGATGGAGGGGCTCCTTGATTTTTGCAAAAGCAAAAACCGTATAAGTTATCACTAATACATCCCGAATAATTGCTTAAACTGAAAAATAACAACAAATATGACATGTTCAACTAGTTTTATTAATTCAACTAGTTCTTACTAAATATAAACTTACTATAAATAGAAAAAACTAGTTCTTTCTAAAAATAAAGTAGTTCAACTAGTTATATTAATTATCTTACTAAAAATACATTAGTTCTATTAATTCAACTAGTACAACTAGTTCAACTAGTTTATTAATTTACTTACTAAACTAGTTCAACTACAACTAAAGTAGTTCAACTACAACTACTATTAATCGTACTGCCCTAGTTAACTAGTACCATCACTACTAGTAATTAACATCTACTACTACTAAAAATTATTATCTATGAACCCTAAATTAACATCTACTACTACTAAACAACATCTAGTACTAACTAAGCAGAGATAAAGGGGGTGGGGGCGACGGAGAGGTAGGGCGGCGAGAGCGGGATCGGGAGGCGGCGGTGCTGGGTGGGCTCGGGTGGCGGCGGTGAGGTCGAGGGCGGTGGGAGGAGGGCTGCCGGCGGAGGAGGGAGGAGGGGCGGACGCAGGCGGAGGGAGGAAGGTGTTGGGGAACGCAGTAATTTCAAAAATTTTCCTACGCACACGCAAGATCATGGTGATGGCATAGCAACGAGAGGGGAGAGTGTATGTCCACGTACCCTCGTAGACCGTAAGCGGAAGCGTTATAACAACGCGGTTGATGTAGTTCTGTCAGCACGACGGCATGGTGACGATGATGATGCTCCACCGGCGCAGGGCTTCGCCTAAGCTCCGCGACGATATGACTCTACCGGCGCAGGGCTTCGCCTAAGCTCATGACGATATGACCGAAGTGGAATATGGTGGAGGGGGCACCGCTGCACGGCTAAGGAACGATCCGTAGATCAACTTGTGTGTTATGGGGTGCCCCCTGCCCCGTGATATAAAGGAGCAAGGGGTGCGGCCAGCCCTAGGAGGAGGCGCGGAGGAGTCCTACTCCCACCGGGAGTAGGACTCCCCCCCCCCTTTCCTAGTTGGATTAGGACTTGGGGGGAGGGGAGAGAGGAAGGGGGGCGCCGCCCCCCTCTCCTTGTCCTATTCGGACTAGGGGGGAGGGGGCGCGCGGCCTGCCCTGGCCGGCCCTCCTCTTCTCCCTTATGGCCCATTAAGGCCCAACATCCCCCGGGAGGGTTCCGGTAACCCCCCGGTTTTCAGTAAAATCCGATTTCACCGGAACTATTCCAAGTCCAAACATAGGCTTCCAATATATCAATCTTTATGTCTCGACCATTTCGAGACTCCTCGTCATGTCCGTGATCACATCCGGGACTCGAACAAACTTCGGTACATCAAAACTTATAAACTCATAATGAACTGTCATCGAAACGTTAAGCGTGCGGACCCTACGGGTTCGAGAACTATGTAGACATGACCTAGAACTATTCTCGGTCAATAACCAATAGCGGAACCTAGATGCCCATATTGGTTCCTACATATTCTTCGAAGATCTTTATCGGTCAAACCGCATAACGACATACGTTGTTCCCTTTGTCATCGGTATGTTACTTACCCGAGATTCGATCGTCGGTATCCAATACCTAGTTCAATCTCGTTACCGGCAAGTCTCTTTACTCGTTCCGTAATACATCATCTCACAACTAACTTATTAGTTGCAATGCTTGCAAGGCTTATGTGATGTGTATTTACCGAGAAGGCCTAGAGATACCTCTCCGACAATCGGAGTGACAAAACCTAATCTCGAAATACGCCAACCCAACATGTACCTTTGGAGACACCTGTAGTACTCCTTTATAATCACCCAGTTACGTTGCCAGGACGTTTGGTAGCACCCAAAGTGTTCCTCCGTAAACGGGAGTTGCATAATCTCATAGTTACAGGAACATGTATAGGTCATGAAGAAAGCAATAGCAATATACTAAACGATCAAGTGCTAAGCTAACGGAATGGGTCATGTCAATCACATCATTCTCCTAATGACGTGATCCCATTAATCAAATGACAACACATGTCTATGGTTAGGAAACATAACCATCTTTGATTAATGAGCTAGTCAAGTAGAGGCATACTAGTGACTATATGTTTGTCTATGTATTCACACATGTATTATGTTTCCGGTTAATACAATTCTAGCATGAATAATAAACATTTATCATGATATAAGGAAATAAATAATAACTTTATTATTGCCTCTAGGGCATATTTCCTTCAGTCTCCCACTTGCACTAGAGTCAATAATCTAGATTACACGTAATGATTCTAACACCCATGGAGTCTTGGTGCTGATCATGTTTTGCTCGTGGAAGAGGCTTAGTCAACGGGTTACGCAACATTCAGATCCGTATGTATCTTGCAAATCTCTATGTCTCCCACTTGGACTTGGTCCCGAATGGAATTGAAGCGTCTCTTGATATGCTTAGTCCTCTTGTGAAATCTGGATTCCTTTGCTGTGGCAATTGCACCAGTATTGTCACGTAAGATCTTCATTGGTCCCGATGCACTAGGTATGACACCTAGATCGAAATGAACTCTTTCATCCAGACTCCTTCATTTGCTGCTTCAAGCAGCTATGTACTCCGCTTCACATGTAGATCCCGCCACGACGCTTTGTTTAGAACTGCACCAACCGACAGCTCCACCGTTTAATAAAAACACGTATCCGGTTTGCGATTTAGAATCGTCCGGATCGGTGTCAAAGCTTGCATCGACGTAACCATTTACGACTAGCTCTTTGTCACCTCCATATACGAGAAACATATCCTTAGTTCTTTTCGTGTATTTCAGGATGTTCTTGACCGCTGTCCGAGGATCCACTCCTGGATTACTTTGGTACCTTCCTGCCAAGCTTATTGCTAAGCATACGTCAGTCTGGTACACAGCATTGCATACATGATAGAGCCTATGGCTGAAGCATAGGGAACATCTTTCATTTTCTCTCTATCTTCTGCTGTGGTCGGGCATTGAGTCTGACTCAATTTCACACCTTGTAATACAGGTAAAAAACCTTTCTTTGCCCGATCCATTTTGAACTTTTTCAAAACTTTATCAAGGTATGTGCTTTGTGAAAGTCTAATTAAGCGTCTTGATCTATCTCTATAGATCTTGATGCCCAATATGTAAGCAGCTTCACCGAGGTCTTTCATTGAAAAACTTTTATTCAAGTATCCTTTTATGCTATCCAGAAATTCTATATCATTTCCAATCAATAATATGTCGTCCACATATAATATAATAAATGCTACAGAGCACCCACTCACTTTCATGTAAATATAGGCTTCTCCAAAAGTCTCAGATAAAACCATATGCTTTGATCACACTATCAAAGCGTTTATTCCAACTCCGAGAGGCTTGCACTAGACCATAAATTGATCGCTGGAGCTTGCACACTTTGTTAGCACCCTTTGGATCAACAAAACCTTCTGGTTGCATCATATACAACTCTTCTTCTAGAAATCCATTCAAGAATGCAGTTTTACATCCATTTGCCAAATTTCATAATCATAAAATGCAGCAATTGCTAACATGATTCGGACAGACTTAAGCATCGCTTCTGGTGAGAAAGTCTCATCGTAGTCAACCCCTTGAACTTGTCGAAAACCTTTCGCAACAAGTCGAGCTTTATAGACAGTTACATTACCATCGGCGTCAGTCTTCTTCTTAAAGATCCATTTATTCTCAATAGCTTGCCGATCATCAGGCAAGTCAACCAAAGTGCATACTTTGTTCTCATACATGGATCCCATCTCAGATTTCATGGCTTCCAGCCATTTTGCGGAATCTGGGCTCACCATCGCTTCTTCATAGTTTGTAGGTTCGCCATGGTCAAGTAACATGACTTCCAGAATAGGATTACCGTACCACTCTGGTGCGGATCTTACTCTGGTTGACCTACGAAGTTCAGTAGAAACTTGATCCGAAGTTTCATGATCAATATCATTAGTTTCCTCACTAATTGATGTAGTTGTCACAGGAACCGTTTCTTGTGATGAACTACTTTCCAATAAGGGAGCAGATACAGTTATCTCATGAAGTTCTACTTTCCTCCCACTCACTTCTTTCGAGAGAAACTCCTTTTCTAGAAAGGATCCGAATTTAGCAACGAAAATCTTGCCTTCAGATCTGTGATAGAAGGTGTACCCAACAGTCTCCTTTGGGTATCCTATGAAGACACATTTCTCGATTTGGGTTCGAGCTTATCTGGTTGAGGTTTCTTCACATAAGCATCGCAGCCCCAAACTTTAAGAAAGCGACAACTTTGGTTTCTTGCCAAACCACAGTTCATAAGGTGTCGTCTCAACGGATTTTGATGGTGCCCTATTTAACGTGAATGCGGCGGTCTCTAAAGCATATCCCCAAAAGCGATAGCGGTAAATCAGTAAGAGACATCATAGATCGCACCATATCAAGTAAAGTACGATTCGACGTTCGGACACACCATTTCGTTGTGGTGTTCGGGTGGCGTGAGTTGAAAACTATTCCGCATTGTTTCAAATGTAAACCAAACTCGTAACTCAAATATTCTCCTCCACGATCAGATCGTAGAAATTTTATTTTCTTGTTACGATGATTTTCCACTTCACTCTGAAATTCTTTGAACTTTTCAAATGTTTCAGATTTGTGTTTCATTAAGTAGATATACCCATATCTGCTCAAATCATCTGTGAAGGTGAGAAAATAACGATACCCGCCAAGTGCCTCAACATTCATTGGACCACAAACATCAGGATGTATGATTTCCAACAAATCAGTTGCTCGCTCCATAGTTCCGGAGAACGGCGTTTTAGTCATCTTGCCCATGAGGCACGGTTCGCAAGTACCAAGTGATTCATAATCAAGTGATTCCAAAAGTCCATCAGTATGGAGTTTCTTCATGCGTTTTAGATCGATATGACCCAAACGGCAGTGCCACAAATAAGTTGCATTATCATTATCAACTCTGTATCTTTTGGTTTCAACACTATGAATATGTGTATTACTACTATTGAGATTCAATAAAAATAGACCACTCTTCAAGGGTGCATGACCATAAAAGATATTATTCATATAAATAGAACAACCATTATTCTCTGTCTTAAATGAATAACCGTCTCGCATCAAACAAGATCCAGATATAATGTTCATGCTTAACGCTGGCACCAAATAACAATTATTTAGGTCTAAAACTAATCCCGAAGGTAGATGTAGAGGTAGCGTGTCGACCGCGATCACATCGACTTTGGAACCATTTCCCACGCGCATCGTCACCTCGTCCTTAGCCAATCTTCGCTTAATCCGTAGTCCCTGTTTCGAGTTGCAAATATTAGCAACAGAACCAGTATCAAATACCCAGTACTATCATGAAAGTATTAGTAAGGTACACATCAATAACATGTATATCACATATACCTTTGTTCACCTTGCCATCCTTCTTATCCGCCAAATACTTGGGGCAGTTCCGCTTCCGGTGTCCGATGCCTGCTTGCGGTAGAAACACTCAGTTTCAGGCTTAGGTCCAGACTTGGGTTTCTTCTCTTGAGCAGCAACTTTCTTGCTGTTCTTTTGAAGTTCCTTCTTCTTTCCTTTGCCCTTTTCTTGAAACTAGTGGTCTTGTTGACCATCAACACTTGATGCTCTTTCTTGATTTCTACCTCCGCGGCTTTTAGCATTGCGAAGAGCTCGAATTGTTTTGGTCATCCCTTGCATATTATAGTTCATCACGAAGCTCTTGTAGCTTGGTGGCGATGATTGGAGAATTACATCAATGACACTATCATCCGGAAGATTAACTCCCGGTTGAATCAAGTGATTATTATACCCGGACATTTTGAGTATATGTTCATCGACGTAACTATTCTCCTCCATCTTGCAGCTATAGAACTTATTGGAGATTTCATATCTCTCAATCCGGGCATTTGCTTGAAATATTAACTTCAGCTCTTGGAACATCTCATATGCTCCATGACGTTCAAAACGTCGTTGAAGACCCGGTTCTAAGCCGTAAAGCATGGCACACTGAACTATAGAGTAGTCATCAGCTTTAATCTGCGGACATTCACAACTTCCGGCGTTGCTCCTGCAGCAGGCACGGCACCCGGTGCTTCCAGGACGTAATTCTTACGTGCAGCAATGAGGATAATCCTCAAAGTTACGGACCCAATCCGTGTAATTGCTACCATCATCTTTCAACTTTGCTTTCTCAAGGAACGCATTAAAATTCAACGGAACAACAACACGAGCCATCTATCTACGAAACATAGACAAGCAAAATACTATCGTGTACTAAGTTCATGATAAATTTAAGTTCAATTAATCATATTACTAAAGAACTCCCACTTAGATAGACATCTCTCCAGTTATCTATGTGATTACGTGATCCAAATCAACTAAACCATGTCCGATCATCACGTGAGATGGAGTAGTTTCAATGGTGAACATCACTATGTTGATCATATCTACTATATGATTCACGTTCGACCTTTCGGTCTCCGTGCTCCGAGGCCATATCTGTTATATGCTAGGCTCGTCAAGATTAACTGAGTATTCTGCGTGCGCAACTGTTTTGCACCCGTTGTATTTGAGCGTAGAGCCTATCACACCCGATCATCACGTGGTGTCTCAAAGACGAAGAACTTTCGCAACGGTGCATACTCAGCGAGAACACTTCTTGATAATTTTAGTGAGAGATCATCTTATAATGCTACCGTCAATCAAAGCAAGATAAGATGCATAAAGGATAAACATCACATGCAATCAATATAAGTGATATGATATGGCCATCATCATCTTGTGCTTGTGATCTCCATCTCCGAAGCACCGTTATGATCACCATCGTCACCGGGCGCGACACCTTGATCTCCATCGTAGCATCGTTGTCGTCGCCAACTATTGCTTCTACGACTATTGCTACCGCTTAGTGATAAAGTAAAGCAATTACATGGCGTTTGCATTTCATACAATAAGCGACAACCATATGGCTCCTGCCGATTGCCGATAACTTCGGTTACAAAACATAATCATCTCATACAATAAAATATAGCATCACGTCTTGACCATATCACATCACAACATGCCCTGCAAAAACAAGTTAGACGTCCTCTACTTTGTTGTTGCAATTTTTACGTGGCTGCTACGGGCTGAGCAAGAACCGTTCTTACCTACGCATCAAAACCACAACGATAGTTTGTCAAGTTGGTGCTGTTTTAACCTTCGCAAGGACCAGGCGTAGTCACACTCGGTTCAACTAAAGTGAGAGAGACAGACACCCGCAGGCCACCTTTAAGCAACGAGTGCTCGAAGCGGTGAAACCAGTCTCGCGTAAGCGTACGCGTAGTGTCGGTCCGGGCCGCTTCATCTCACAATACCGCTGAACCAAAGTATGACATGCTGGTAAGCAGTATGACTTATATCGCCCACAACTCACTTATGTTCTACTCGTGCATATGACATCAACGCATAAAACCAGGCTCGCATGCCACTGTTGGGGAACGCGGTAATTTCAAAAAATTTCCTACGCACACGCAAGATCATGGTGATGGCATAGTAACGAGAGGGGAGAGTGTATGTCCACGTACCAGTGAGACCGTGGCGGAAGCGTTATAACAACGCTGATTGATGTAGTCGTGCGTCTTCACGATCCGACCGATCCAAGTACCGAGCATACGGCACCTCCGAGTTCAGCTGCGTTCAGCTTGATGGCGATCCTCGGGCTCCGATCCGGCAAAGCGTCGGGGATGAGTTACGTCGACCTGACGGCATGGTGACGATGATGATGCTCCACCGGCGCGAGGCCGCCTAAGCTCCATGACGATATGACTCTACTGGAGCAGGGCTTCGCCTAAGCTCCATGACGATATGACCGAAGTGGAATATGGTGGAGGGGCACCGCACTGCAGCTAAGGAACGATCCGTAGATCAACTTGTGTGTTATGGGGTGCCCCCTGCCCCCGTATATAAAGGAGCAAGGGTGCGGCCAGCCCTAGGAGGAGGCGGCGGAGGTCCTACTCCCACCGAGTAGGACTCCTCCCTTTCCTAGTTGGATTAGGACTTGGGGGGGAGGGGAGAGAGGAAGGGGGGCGCCGCCCCCCCCTCTCCTTGTCCTATTCGGACTAGGGGGGGAGGGGGCGCGCGGCCTGCTCTGGCTGGCCCTCCTCTTCTCCCTTATGGCCCATTAAGGCCCAACATCCCCCGGGAGGGTTCCGGTAACCCCCCGGTTTTCCGGTAAAATCCCGATTTCACCCGGAACTATTCCGAAGTCCAAACATAGGCTTCCAATATATCAATCTTTATGTCTCGACCATTTCGAGACTCCTCGTCATGTCCATGATCACATCCGGGACTCCGAACAAACTTCGGTACATCAAAACTTATAAACTCATAATGAACTGTCATCGAAACGTTAAGCGTGCGGACCCTACGGGTTCAAGAACTATGTAGACATGACCTAGAACTATTCTCGGTCAATAACCAATAGCGGAACCTGGATGCCCATATTGGTTCCTACATATTCTTCGAAGATCTTTATCGGTCAAACCGCATAACGACATACGTTGTTCCCTTTGTCATCGGTATGTTACTTACCCGAGATTCGATCGTCGGTATCCAATACCTAGTTCAATCTCGTTACCGGCAAGTCTCTTTACTCGTTCCGTAATACATCATCTCACAACTAACTTATTAGTTGCAATGCTTGCAAGGCTTATGTGATGTGTATTTACCGAGAAGGCCTAGAGATACCTCTCCGACAATCGGAGTGACAAAACCTAATCTCGAAATACGCCAACCCAACATGTACCTTTGGAGACACCTGTAGTACTCCTTTATAATCACCCGATTACGTTGTGACGTTTGGTAGCACCAAAGTGTTCCTCCGGTAAACAGGAGTTGCATAATCTCATAGTTACAGGAACATGTATAGGTCATGAAGAAAGCAATAGCAATATACTAAACGATCAAGTGCTAAGCTAACGGAATGGGTCATGTCAATCACATCATTCTCCTAATGACGTGATCCCATTAATCAAATGACAACACATGTCTATGGTTAGGAAACATAACCATCTTTGATTAATGAGCTAGTCAAGTAGAGGCATACTAGTGACTATATGTTTGTCTATGTATTCACACATGTATTATGTTTCTGGTTAATACAATTCTAGCTTGAATAATAAACATTTATCATGATATAAGGAAATAAATAATAACTTTATTATTGCCTCTAGGGCATATTTCCTTCAGAGGGAGGGGCGGCCGCAGGCCGAGGGAGGACGTGCGAGGAGGAGGGAGGAGGGACAGAAGGAGGGGAGTACCTTGGCGGCGGACGGACGAAGGCGGCGGCGGCGGCGACGCACGACGACGGTTATCGGCGCATGGGCGAGAGTGAGAGTGTGAGTGAAAGAGAGGGTCGACGGTCGTGCGCGCACATGGGGATAAGGTAATGATAGTTGTAGCGCGTTTGTCGAAACGCGCTACAGCTAATAGGACTAGCAGCAGCGCTTTCCAGATAAAGCGCTACTGCTAAGTGTAAGTATACAAAAAATACTTGAATAAAATACATTGGCCATCAATGATCTTTTTGTGTACAATCTGAATTGTCAATATGAGTCCTCTCCGGTAGGAACTGGAGATGACTCATATTACGGCCACAAATTTTACACATAGAGTTCAGTGAAGACCAACTGGTTGTGATACTTTCAGAAGTAACATATTTAAGGTGGTAAGCACCCTATTCGCGGAGCGAGGTGGGACTAAACTTGTGGGCTGATCTTAGCAGTAGCGATTCTGTATAGCAGTACCGCGGTTCTGTATAGGGCGCTACTGCTATAACTAGCTGGGTGGCGAGGTCATGGCAATTAGAGCAGTAGAGCGATTTTGTGCTGACGCGCTACTGCTATTTTCCTTTCAGCAGCGCGTTTTGCTATCACGCGCTGCTGCTAAATAGCAGCAGCGCCTGATTTTAAAGCGCGCTGCTGGTAAGATTCTGTGTATAGGCTTTTCCCTAGTAGTGATGCTCACCTCTCCCTGGTGGAAATCTCTCGACCCAGAACTCACGCTGGCCATGGCTTGATTGACTTGATTGTTTTTTGTGGATGAGGAGTTGAGGAGGAATGTGCAGTCATCTTAACATAGTAGTATTTATAACCGAGTACTACTACTACTCTCCTAAGTGGGAAACCGTTTAGGTTGTGATCGGTGTGAACAGGTTTGCAATTAAATATAGCTTGGTAGTAGTAGTAATTTGGAATGTGACGAGACACGCTCAAAATTTATTGACGGTTCTAGTTTCGAAGTGCGACACTATTCCCGGATGGCGTAACGTCAGCATGTTTTCTCGGCCATGGTGTAGCATATGCCATGGTACTAGTTCTTTTTCTACTGTTGTGTACGTGCAAAAACTGGCACTGTCAGATACATATCTTACGCTTGGTGTTCGACAGGAATAGCCTCGTGGCGAGCTATAGACTAGTCTTTTTTCCAGACGGATTACACCTATCTCTCGGGACTTCTCGCACGCACCATCACTGCTCCCTAGGTCGATGCCACCCACATACACTTGTACTGGAGAAGAGGTGCACCAACGCACTCGTCCTCTCTCACACACGCATCTGTAGCTACGAATTGTAGTGTTCTCAACCATCCGATTGGCTCTATCATAGGTTTCACGTTGCTCCTTGGCCTTGAGATTGGGAAGTTTAAAACGCGGAGGCTAAGATGGAGGCGCGAGGTTTTGGTTAATGTGCAGGCCGCACACGGCACCAACACGACCCGAGCTTCGTCTGCCTGGTGCGCATGCAGCCGGGTGAGTTGTCCAAGTATAGACACAACCAGGCCCTCGTTGGTATTCGCGCCTCGACTTTGGCTGGTCATAGTGGAGAGTAGCATAGACTAGTTACTAGTCTATGTTACTAGTACCTTCATAGTGGGTAGTGTCATATAGTATATGCATAATTTGGCGACGAGCGCTCTCTATATGTACCACCTTTTTTCTTTAATTACATCTTGTTAGTTTTGCTCCATGGCGCAATCCGTCGATACTACTACTGTACAAATGTATACATTTTTTAAAAGGCTAGAGGGCGGGGCAGTCTAGCTTGGTCCTTTTCACGAGAGGCGAGGGCCTTTGTGATTTGACGGCTCATTACTGCTGGAAGGCGGGGCCTTGTGATTTGACTGCTCGTATAAATGTGCCGACGACCTGAGGAGGAGCAAAGAACCGTGTGGTATACTCAAGTTTTCCACTGGAGTACGACGGAGGAGCACGAAACACGGCAGCCCAGTGCCATATCCTCTACTCTCTACTCTTATTATATATTACTAGCAAGAGGCATTGTTCTATTGGCGATAAAGAATAATCTAATTTGCTAGTCATCTCATTTTTAGCATTGTTCTATTCCTGCCTCGCAGAGAAGGTGACACGTGCGGTGAAACACTCGAAGAAAAATAAGAAACACAGGAGCAAAAGAAGAAGGAGGATTATCACCCCCCAAAAAGAAGGAAGACGCATACACAAGTCTGGGGCGCTGCTCTCACTACATGAAGGGTTGCTGGCCACGGAGTCGTAAATGCTTCTTCACCACCTCCACGACCTCCATCTCCTTGCGCGTCTCCTCCGCCATCTTCATCATTGTGTCCATGACGCGGGATTTCTCGACGCGAGCCTTCATCATCTGTTCCACGGCCGCATTACGTACCTTCACAGCAGCCGGGTGCTTGATGCGGAGCTTCGCCAACTCCTCCTTCTGTTCCATGATGAGCGCCTGCAACATCTTCATTGAGGAACTACTATCTCATGCAGCTTCTTCCAGCCGGCGTTCTCCTCCTTCAGCAGGTCGAGCTCGTGGCAGAGCTTCGCCTTGTCCTCCTGAAGTTGCAGGATTTCGCCGGTCGCCTTCTTCTCCGAGGCAATGCTCTTCTTCAGCAGCATCACCAAGTCGGCGGTGAACTCCCCCTGCTCATTGAGCTCAGCGGGCATGTCGTCGAGGCTCTCCTTCAGCAGCTCCACCAAGCCGTGGATGAACTCCTTCTGCTTATTGAGGTGCTTATTGAGCTGATCGGGCATGCCGTCGAGGGATAACGACTCCAGCGCCACCAGCTCAGCATGTTCGCCTCCGCATCTAGGGCGCTCCTGGGAGCCATCGCCTGCCCATGAGAGATCTTTCGAGGTCTCTGCGTGGCGGCGAGCCCTCTTTTTTTTTCGTAGCCTTGGTTGCCGCTCCCTTGTTACGAGTAGTTCTCGACCTAGAGCTCTACACACCGGCCATGGCAAGGACGGACGAAGAAGGAAGACTTATGAGGAGGAAGGTAGAGTAATTTTCAGTTAGGTAGTTCCCCTTTTTATAACCTAAATACTAGCACTAGTACTAAAACCTGCATAGTGGGAAAACGTTCAGGTTTGGTACGTACTGGTAGGTGTGAGCAGGCTTGCACTTAATTGTAGCACTAGTACTTTCGAATGTGATGGGAACAAGGTAAAGATTAATTGATGGTTTTTGGTTTCGAGGCCCGAAACGGCTCCCGATGAGTTTAGTGAAACATAATTTTCAAGTAGACTACACTGCTCAGATGCGTAAATATTATGTTACTGTCAAAAATTGGCACAAAATACGAAGGGGACCAATGGAAATACTACTAGCAACCCATGATTTAACTACTCGCATGCGCGCAGTGGAGTAGTAATGTATTTCTTCCTCCCTCACGTCCACTCAATTTGCATGCGCTGTATTAATTGACCATCAATGAAGTGAAGGACTTTACATGCGTCAAATTATCACAGGGGGTGGATCTTGGTACAAAATTGCGTCCGCCTGTGTACCCGCGTGTGCGTGCGAGGGAATGAGTGCGTGCGTGGCGTGCGTGCACATCTTCGCTTCGTGCATGTACCGCCAGTGCGGCTCAGGGAGGACGAGTACATTCTTCTGGAACCAGCAGCACGTCACTGTGATCAATCCACACAAGGATGTCGCGACAACGCCTCCTAGGGGTGGGCATAAAACCGACGAACCGAAGACCGAACCGATGCTGAAACCGAATAAACCAAATTTTCGGTTTTTTTATTATCACAGAAAATTTCGGTTTTGAAGTTCAATAACCGAACAGAATTTGTTCGGTTCGGTGCTTATCCCGGTTAACCAAACATATACCGAATAGCTAGCGTAAAGTCAGAACCATCTCCCGTGAGGAGCACGTGTGTCGCTAGCGCCAGACCGCCAGTCTTTTTTCTTTTTTTGAGAAGACCGCCAGACTTGCGCACCGCTGCCTGCACGTGCGACAGGACTTCGGCCGACCTGATCTGATCCCGTGCATGCAAAATGATTAAAGGCCCAGCTTCACGTGGGCTTTTTGTGAAATGTGTGCCCGCGCATGCGAGCATGCAACAACCACGTTCCATTAGTCCCACCTCGCCCGGCTGAGGGTTGAGGGTGAGATTTCTGGCTATATAATAGACTGCTGCTGCTGCATTTTGATCACAATTAAGCGGACGCGGTCCTTTCGGTGTAAACCGGAAACCGAACCAAAATATTCGGTTAGCTGTTTTAAGCTATCATTTTTGGTTTTTAAAATTGCTAACCGAATTTTCGGTTATTCGGTTTATACCGAATGCCCACCCCTAACGCCTCCACATGTGCCACGTGGCTTCATGAACTGTAAGAGAGACACTGTGTAGCGTGCCATTGTGTTTTGCACATACTCAAAGTACTAGTAAGGTACACGTGCATTGCACGCGCCACATTGTAGCATCTAAGCTCTGAGTCATATATGCCTGATGTATACCTTCGTTTAATTCTTATAGTTCATCTCATTCAAAATCAATTAGTTTTTATAAAAAAACCTAGGGCCTCTTTGATTCATAGGATTTCCAAAACGCTGGAATAGGAAGAACATGGGATTAGAGTGGAACGTCGTCTTGAATCCTACGGGATGGTACGAGTGTTTGATTGTGCATAGAAAAAAAACAGAATTCTTTCAAAGTGGTTTGAGTGGATGGGGTGTTTCCTATGAAATCTAGTGCAAATGAATCATATGGAAAAATTCCTATGGTTTACAATCCTACGAATCAAACAACCAAGATAGGAAAAATTCCTAAGGATTAGAATCCTCCAAAACTCCTTCGAGAATCCTTTGAATCAAAGAAGCCCTTAATCTATTTTATGATTCATGTAATTGTGTGTTGTAAAGCATAAATTAAAAACAAATAATGGCAATTCAACTAGAAAAAAAGTTTGGGCAGTTATGATATGGAAGATTCTAGAACAAAGGAGAACCACTGTTGTTTTGAGATTTGTGCATTACACTTACGTTCAACCATGGAGTCTGCTAGATTGTACATGTGGCAAAATCCGGTGGGGGGCTAGAAAATGGTGCGAGGGGCCGAGTGTAGGGAGACTATGAAGGAGTGCACAACTGCGAGATCAATATTTAGAGAGAGGGGGCGAGAACGTGCGTTGTTGCGCGCAGTGGCGGAGCCATGAAAAATGTCCCATGAGCTAGGGGGCCAAGCATTGCTAATCCTTTACGAGGAGGTCCAATTCATCAACTTAAACCATTTTTACCAGCAATTGTCTAATGATCACATTCATATTAGCCTCGATATATAGTGATGTTAGGGGGGGCAGGGCCCTTGCTGCCCCCTGTCTTCGCCATTGTGCGTGCGTCTAAGAGATGAAGCAGAAGGCATGGATGATGAGAGGGGGCGTTGGATATATAATTAATGTGGGTGTATTAGCTATATATGTAATCCTATATAGAGAGGTATAGATTGATCGATGTGGACGTGGGAAAGAGGGTGAGACCTCACTAGATATATAGATTGATCGGTTTATGTGGAAAACTATGAAAGACCTAGCTATATACACACACACTAGGAACATCGATTGTTGCGCATGCACGTGAGAGATAAAGAATGCCCGATATGATGGAGAGGGGGATGTGTGTGTGTGCCTTCATGGGAGACCGACCTGAAAAAAAAGATTGCATGTGTGTGATGGATAATGCCGACTGGTAGTGTGTGTGCATGCATGCACGAGAGAAAGTTAGTGGTACAATTATAAAGAGAAGACCAATGTGTGGGTGTAAAAGACTAGGTGAGGTCATAATCAATGTAAAGTTGAATTCAAATATTTGAATAAGAGATCATGATGTTTGAAATCCATGCATGCATGAATATAACGGAGATCTGCGCGGTGTGGTTTGGAAACGAGCATGTTGTAATGTATACACATTGAACAAGGTCAGACTAGTTTGAATTTGAGATACCGATGGCAGACATCGTTTGGCCACATTGCATCCGTGCATGGACACACTATTCTAATTGGAGATGATGGGTGGCTTTTGCATCACATATCTATATCTATACCCCTATATATATAGTTTATATTTTTTATATAGTGTGCGGATAACTTTAACTTTGAAAGATGGTCGTTGGATGAAGCCAATCCGATGGTGCAGAGCTGGCAAATTTGAGCACTACTGGCCGTTGGATATCATCTAGATTCCACCATATTTTGCCACATGTACAATCTAGAAGACTCTATGGTTGAACTTAAGCATAATGCACAAACCTCAAAATACAAGCACTTCTTCTTTGTTCTAGAATCTTCCGTATCAAAATTGCCCAAATGTTTTTCCGCATGATTTGTTTTTACTTTATGCCTTACAACGCACAATTCCATGAATCTTAAAATAGATTAGCTTTCTTATAAAAACTAGATGATTTAGAATGAAATGAACTATAAGAATTAAACGAACATCTACATCACGCATATATGACTCAAAGCTTACATGCTATAATGTGGTATTTATTCATAATTTGGTTGCCAAATCTCATGCGTGCAATGCACATGTACCTTACTAGTCTAAATGGTGTCTGTGTGTGTGTTGTGCATGTTAAACACATTGTACGTAGTATATCATACTAGTCTAAATTGTCTATTTTCTTTTGGGTACACGTTAAGCTTGTTCTCCCGAAATTTCAAGCCGCGCCTTGTTATGCCGAAATTCAAGCTAGCGTTTCGCTATCGTGCTGCGAAACTCCCGCCTCTTCAACCCACGCCTTGTTAGCCCGAAATATTTAAGATAAATCTTTGTCTCGTTGTGCTCCGACAACTCCCTCCATCTCAACCTGCGCCTTGCTATTCCAAAATTACAACGCGCGCGAAAACTCCCACCTCCTGTGAAATCCCGACACGCGAAATGCCCGTGATACCCCTGAACCGAAAGAACCGCCTCAAACAGTGGGGGTACTTTCATAACTTACCCCACATTTCGGACAAGCGCGTCCCTAAGCCATGGTTCCCCACTCCCATCCCATCCGCCCACCCATTCGTACACTGAGGCCGGGAAAACCTGCGAAGCCCCACACCCTCCTCCGTCCGCCACCCAGCCGGAGCCTCTTCCCCGACGACGTCGTCCACAACAACTCCTCGATGTCCCTCATGCACCATACCAGATGAGGATCCGTCGTTGATCTGGTCGTCCCGCCGGTTCAGCCACCACGTCCTCAACCTCCAAGGAGCTGCCCTGACGTTCCCCTCGTCTTTTGTGCCACCTCCATTCCCACACCGCCGGCTTCACCTGCACCACCGGAAGAGCATCATCATCACCGTTTCCTCGGATGAAGCTGCGGCCTAATTGGCGCCACCAAAGAGGTTGTACACTAATCGCCGCATTTTCTTCTTGATTCGATCTCACGGTGCTGCCGGCGCTCGGTCCCGAGCCGACACGGCACGGCTCCATCCACGGCGGCGTCGCCGGCCACTTCCTCCATGGGGTCGCTCCCTCAGCGGCGACGTCCACATCAGTAGGAGTTGCTTCTCCTTTAGCTCTCGCTCGCGCTGCTGTTGTGCTCTTGCTCTCGGTCCCCTGGCTGGTCTGCTCTTGCTCTTGCTCTTGCTCGCGCTGGTGCTCTCGCTCTTGCTCTTGCTTGCGATGCCGCTCCGATTTAGCTACACTTCAATGATCGAATCGACTTTTGGGTCACCAATTTTGTGGGGTGGGGCTCACCGAGTTAAGGAAGAACCAGCCATAGCGGGAGGGGGGCTCACGAGAGGTACCCCACTATCTACCATAGGGTTCGTGTGGGGGCGGTGGTCGCCAGTGGTGGGGCGGTGGCGTGGGGATCGCCAAGAAAAAGCTCGGCACGGGGCTTGTGGATGGCCGGGGCGGTGGCGGACCGGCGGTGGGGAGTGTTTTCGGGGCGGGCGGGGCGGCGCACCACCGGCCGCGGGCGGCGGGGGGCGGCTGTTTGGCCGGTGGTGGCTGGCGGCTCAAGGGGGTGGAGGTTGAAGATGAACTGCAGGCCCTTGATTTCGTATCCAACGGCTGCAAAATCGACTGACCAGAGATGAAAAAGTCAGTCGACTGACGTGTAGCCTCACCTCTAGTGCGTTCAGTTTCGACAGTAAAATTCAGTTTCTACAGCAAAATTCAGTTTCGACAGTTAAGTTCAGTTTCGACATATAAATACAGTTTCGACAGTTAAGTTCAGAGATGAGCGGCTGATGTATACATCTAGCACTTTGTGGTTATGTATTTTACATCATCTATTGGAGATGCTATTAGAATTCCACTCATGTCAATGTTGTCTCTCTTGTCCTGCTTCAGCCTCGGCGTCGTACAACTCACAGGAGCTGCTCCAATGACGAAATCCTCCATCATAGCGGAGTAGTACCTCGGGCTCCATCTCCAGACGCCTAAGATCTTCTTCCCCTCCTCCGACAGCCAAGTCAGCCGGAGCATCCTCACCGCCAACCCAATCACCGAGATCGACATGGCTTCGCCAAAGAGGTTGTACGCTTGTTGCATATCTTTTTACTCTACATGTTATGTATATTGTCCATCGAGCGTCATTTTAGTAACGGGAAATATGATTATTTTATCCTACTATATGACAAGCGGTGAGGTACCAGCAACTTAGCTATCCGTGATGGACTCTCTTGAATGCCATCATTATTTATCTTTGCTGCTTGAGCTGTGCATTTGTCGATGGCCCCGGAGTTGAGCTAGTAGGGCAAAGGGCACAGGTCCAAAGTAATAGAAGTAGCACAAAAACATTTTTTTAGTGTAGGCTTTTCCTTGCTCAAGCCTGTCTTTTCTTGTGGTTTGACTTAATCTCACCATGCTTCTTTGCATCCTGTGATCTTCCAATTCTTGTGAACCAAACACCCAGATTGGCAGAAATCATGTGTTTTTAAATTCTCTGTTTTGCACGTGCATTCCTATCCTATTCCTGTCTATTTCCTATCCCTGCATTGTTAGAATCCTCAAATTCAAACAAGTCCTTACACAATTACTTCTATTACAGATATGTGTCAAAGAAAACCTTGTGTGGTTTGTCCTGCTCTTGCGGTGCTGTTTTCCACCCCAGCTCAGCTGCTCCAACGACAGAAGGGTTCACCACAGCAGGGATCCGCTCCCCAGACTGTCTTTCGCCGCCTCAGATCTTCTTCCCCGCCACCGGCAGCCACGACAACTGCATTACCATCATCAACTGAGCAGATGACCTTGAGGACTACACGGGTCCGCAAGAGAGGTTGCACTCTTCCATGTCTGCTTACGTTATGCATCGCTTAATATGATGGCATGCTACTTTATTGTCGTGTTCACCTATTAGACTCTGACTCAGGTCCAAACTTATGCTGAAACTTGAGCTTTTAAATGGTTGTGGGGTACATATTGGGGCAGCAATCAGTGCTATCTATCTACTATCTGGTTAATCTCAGATGTCTACTATGAGTTTCCTGTTGGGTGCAAACAAACACTAAAGGAGCCATTATCTGTATTTTTTAACTAAAGCTATTATCTGTCTGCTATCATTGGTTTTGGGTCTATCCACAGTTTGCTACCATCACTCTGGATTTGTGCATGCACTCCTTACATAATCTCACTATGTTTTATTCCTATGCATGTCAGTTATTGTACACAATGGAAATGAACATGTAGATCAAAAGAGACGAGCCTTGCGTGGCAATAAAATTTCATGTAGACGTCGCTCCATGAAGGGCGCAAAGGAAGCCCCCCTCCACCCATTTCGGATTGTAATCAAGAGGAAGATAACTGTTCTGAGGGGGATTCAGAAGCAGAAGACCACTCGTATTTACCCCATGAGGTCTTCGCTCTAACTTGGCATGCTGATGTTGGTTATATCATGCTTATGGTGCCTTACATTGCTTACTGTATACATCAAATATGTCATCTGCTTAGTTTAGACATGCTTTGTGTCAATGCCATCTGTTTAGTTTCTTTATCGTATATGTAAATCATGCAATGCCATCTTGTTTAGCCAGGCATCATATATGTGAATTTTGCAATGCCACCCTGGTTAGCCAGTCATCTTATATGTGAATTATACCATGACATCAATTTTTTATTACGTGTTAAATTTGTTAACAATTTTAGTACATTCAATTAATCTTCCTGTGCATCAGCCGTTCGGCACGGTCATGGAAAAAATCTAGAGTGGAAACAAGGTCTTGAGCGCATAATGCTATCTCGACGAAGCGCATGTCTTGTCGTTACAGATAGCTCCTCGGAGGAGGATTCAGAGACAGATGACCAGTCCTATTCCCCCCCGAGGTGCATGCTCTAACTTGGCAGGGTTATGTTGCACATATCATGCGTATGGTATCTTGCATTACTATGTCATTTGCTTAGTTTAGACATGATTTGTGTGAATGCCACCTGTTTAGTGTCTAATTACCATATATGTGAATTATGCAATGCCATCGTGTTGCAAGACATTATATATGTGAATTATGCAATGCTATCTTGTTGCAAGGCATTATATATGTGAATTATGCAATGTCATGCTATTTAGCCAAGCGTCATATATGTGAATTATATCATGCTGTCCTTTTTTTGTATTTCTCATTGCTTTTGTCGACAATGTTTGTATATTCAACTGCTCTTCCTGTGCATCAGCCATTTGAATTGGTGATGGAGAAATGGAGTGAAAACAAGGTCTTGAGCGAGACAATGCTACCTGCTGAAGCAGATATGTTGCTGGTTACAGATAGCTCTTGAGAGGAGGATTCAGAGGCAGATGACCAGTCCTATTATCCCCGAGGTATATGCTCAAACTTGGCGAGGTTATATTACTCATATCATGCATATGTTGTATTGCAATGCTTAGTTTTTACATCATATACACGTATATTGAATGACATCTCCTTAGTTGACACATCATATATGCGATTGCCCTCTGCTCACTTCCTTAGTATATAAATCATATATTTGAATTATATCATGCCATGATGTTTACATAGACAGCATGTATCTGAATTATGGCATGCCAACCCATTTTCTAAAGACATAATATAGTTATATCATCTCATCCTGTTTACATAGTCATCATATTTTGAATTATGTCATTCTATCCGTGAATTATATCATGCCATCATGTTTCCATCGACGACATGTTTGTGATTTATGGCATGCCAACCACTTTAATAGACACATCGTATAGTTATATCATGTCATCATGTTTACATAGTCATCATATTTTGAAGTATGTCATTCCATCCTGTTTAGTTAGCCATCGTACATGTGAAATTGTGTCATGATATCCTGTTTAATTAGCCATCATATATTTGAAATTTTGTCCTGCTATTCTGTTTGGTTAGACAACATAAATGTGAATTATTTCATGCCCTGTTTTCTTCCCTACTATCCATTGCACCTGTCTATCTTACAATGTATGTACATTCAATTAATTTTCTTGTTTATCAGCCATTTCAATTGGAGGGGGTGATGGCAGTATCTATGGGAGTAAAAACACGGTCTTCAGAAAAGATCGTGCTACTTGTCGATGGAGATAGAACCACGGTTGTACTTGCCCAAGAACCAGCCCCACCACACATAACCCAGACTCACGTAGATTGTACCCCTACCCAGTTGGAGAGAGAACCAGATACACCCCTTCTAACCCCAACCCCAGCAGATAGTAACCCAGTTCCCATTGACACAGCACCGTCTCCAAAATAGAGCACCCAAACACGATCAGTTAGTAAGGCAACTGCAGTGCCCAAAGCACGAGGACCACCACCCCGAACCTCAAGTCAACGCTTAAAGCAGAAGAAGAATTGTTCCCAGGTCAGGTTCCGTAGCTATGGTTCATACTACTTTGCTCTTGCATCACTGTATTTACTCATACCAACTAATTTCAAATTTGAAGGATGCAATTGAAACTCCAATGACGCAACAGGTATGTTTTAAACATGTTTCTGTAACATGTTTGCTGTTGTAACATGCTCTATGTTGATTTCAGTTTCAATGGAATAAACAGTTATGTTCTCATGCCATGCACATTACAAGTGTTATTATTGCTGTGTAGTTTCCCACACTTATATTCTGTCTATGCTGCTTTGTCTTAAATAGATATGATTCGAACTGTATCTATCTTGATTTGGCAACATAAACTAGAATGATATAGACCATACAGTGACCATACTACACAGATATATGTGTGTTTCATGCTGTTATCCTGTCCACCTTACTACTGAACTACTTTACCAAAATGAGTTTCATATACTACATTGTAATCCTGTGATGTGTTTGTTTGTTTATCCTTTAGAACGCGGATAAAATATTGGAGAAGAGTACCCCCGCTATGCAATGGTAAAGGAAGTAATGCAGATCAGGTTCAAGATAGAGAGACATCCCTGTTGTTCTCCGAGAAAGCTGATAAAAACTATATTGAAGACACTGAGACAACCCCAAAGTCCTGTCTTGATGTAGTGTTTGAGTTACTGGCTACTAGTGCTTTGGCACTCTTGAACTTCATTGCTGAATCGATTCGGCTTCTTGAGTCTCAACTTCAAGTTGAAAGACATCGATCGAGATGTTATGCGACAGAAGTCAAGGACTAAGGAAGTCCCCGCAGAATCTGGATGCATACTTTCCGTGCAACAAAGCAAGTGTTGGAGGATTTAAGCGCCAAACAAGAGAAAGTTAATAAGCTTGCTAAGCATCTTGCCAGCATTATGGGTACCTAGGATATTGTTTCTTGAGCTCTTCTGAAGTGGTTTCAATTCTGGACTTGTTTTGCTGCGGCGTTTATATGTTGCTTTGTTCCCTATATTTGCACTTGTGGCGAACTTTGATGCCCAGTGGATGTAATATGTGTAATAGCCGTGATAGCCTAGCGTAAGTTGCTTGCTTATTTATTTCCGTTGTCTTGTTCATTTGTTTTCTTGTAGTCAGTGCAGTTCTTTTTCTACGGTTTGCTAGTGGCCGGAATAACCTATTTTTTAAAACTAGGCCACATTAACAATGGGCTACATATTTACTGTAGTTAACATGGGACTCCTACGGGCCGTAGAACAATGGGCCTTCTACGGGGCGTAGACACAATGGGCCTTCTACGGGGTGTAGATACAATGGGCCTTCTACGGGTCGTATCATCAATGGGCCTTGTACGGGCCGTATGATCGGTTGGCCAAACATGGGCCAATAACAGACCACATTATGGTCGTAAATGGGCTAGAGTTGAAATCATCCGTTCATGGGCCGACCATAACGGGCCGTTGTTAATAGGCCGTATTTGATGACGCTATGAAAACGGCCCAACGTATTAACGGGCCACAAACGGGCCGACTGTAACCACGGGCTGTATTTGGCCCACAAGCAGAAAATGACAGTAACGGGCCAAAAGTAAACGAATGCTGGAAATGAGCCCAAGAATAAATGGGCCCTAAGAAGGCCGAAAGATAACATGGGCTGGAAACGGCCCAACGGAATAATGGATCGTTAATGGGTACAAAGTGATACACTGTTCATTACGGGCCAGTTTTACCACAGGCCGTTAGTGGGCCGAGGGTTACTAAGGGCCTCATATGGACCAAAAGACGTCATGGGCCATACATGGGCCGAAAGTTAAAACGGGCTGGAATTATATTGGACGGCCGATATGACGCTACTAGGCCTAATTCGGATAGGACGTAAACGGGCCCTGGGTTAGCGGGCTGTAAATGGGCTATATGCGAACAGGCCGTTAACAGGCTTGCCGTGGGCCGGCCCGCCACCTTTTGACCAAGTCAAATGGGTCGGCCTTTTCACAGGAATGGGCCTCTGTTGGGCCGTGCCACATGTCGACGTATCATAGGCACTTTGGGTCCAATGAATGGATGACATCTGTCCCAACGGTGAGCCGACACGTGTTTCCTCCAGCCAATGATGATTTTACATGTGAAAAATCCCCGTTGGTCGGGGCTGTTAACGGGTTATTGGATCCAAAACCGGACCCGATAGCTTAAAGGCGTTCTGTTACGGTGGATGCCACGTGTCAGTCACCCTTGACGAAAGCACTTCTGTAACGCGCGATTTATTGTCATGGAAGTGGACACTTCCGTGATGATAATTTTGGTAATGTCGTGGAACACTTCTACGACAGCACAGGTATGACTATCTTGATTCTGTCATAAATTTGTCATGGATGTACATGCATGACAGAAAGTGTATTTTTTTAGTGTTTCCTCTCCTCCACTGCCGTTTTCTTCGCCCATCTTCCATTTGTCCTTCTGTTTGCTCGTGTTACCATGTGCCTTCTATTTGCTTGCACCTTCGCTTGCTAAAGGTCTATTGATATGGATCCACTTAAAGTGTTCTACTTGGATCATCTTTGATCCTTATGCGCTCGTGCTGAAACCCCAACTAGCCTAGTTGATGGGCAATCTTTAGATGACCATGCTCATTTTGTGCGTCACCGTTTGTTTGAAAAAGGGAAACTCTTATGTGATCAAATAAATAGATTTCTATGTTATGCTTAGAATCTTTGTGAAATTTATGATTTTACTTGTTGCTCTAAGAACCCTAAAAAACACCTTCCCTACCTATGTGAGTTTAATGATAATGAAATCTTATCTTCTTATGCAAAGGGTGTTTATAGTTACTATGATATCGAACAAATTGAAGAATTTTTTGCTTTTAAGGGTGCTTATGAAGTTGCTTCTTTGATTGAAAAGTATGATATTACTCTCTACGAATTTGAAAATTTGGACATACTTAAATATTGCTATGAAAACTATGCTCATAATGTCTATGTCAAAGAATTTATTGAGAGAATGACCATTGCTTCGGAAGAAAATAATGATATGCATGAATCTATAGATAATGATGATTCCAATGATTTGATTGAAATATCCCTTGATGAACATGATGCTTGCTATTCTTGTGGCCATGATGCCAATATTTATGAAGATGAATTTGCTATAGTTCCTTATGTTAAACATGAGATCGTTGCTATTGCACCCATTCTTGGTAATTCCTTCAAAGAAAAGCATGATTGCAATGATGTTATTATAAATTATCTTGATGTCAATTGTGCTAATAATATGCAAAACCCTAAGCTTGTGGATGCTAGTTTTGTTATGTCTACTACTTGTTGCAATGATCATGATTGGGGTCATTCTTCTTATGATCTTGAAAATTTATTTAAGCCCCATGATGAATATGAGATTGATAATAGTGTTCGCAATAATATTGAAAGTGGGTTCGGAAGAGTTTCAACTTTAGATCCCACATATTTGGAGAATATCCAATCTTATGGTATTTTTGATAAAAGTGGGTCTGGAGAGGTCATGACTTTAGTTAATGATATTCCCACTATTTTGGAAGAGTGTCAACTTTGCATACATGTGGATCTTGTTAATAATATGTTTTGTGATAGCTATATTGTTGAATTTGCTTATGATCCTACATGTAATTATTATGAGAGAGTAAAATATGGTTGTAGAAATTTTCATGCTACTAAAGTACCTCTCCTTATGCTGAGATTGCTATTGTTTCTTTTCACTTCCTTGCATATGCTAGTTTTTGCTTGCCTTCATAATTTTTTTGCTTATAAAATGCATATGCATAGGAATTATGTTAGACTTAAATGTGTTTGTCACATGTTTCATGATGCTCTCTTTGTGTTTCAATTATTATTTTTCATGTGAGCATCGTTCAAATCTTATACCTAGCTAGGGGCGTTAAACGATAGTGCTTGTTGGGAGGCAACCCAATTTTATTTTAGTTTTTTGCTTTTTGGTTATGTTTAGCAATAAATAATACATCTAGCTTCTGTTTAGATGTGGTTTTGTGTTTTAATTAGTGTTTGTGCCAAGTAGAACCTTTGGGAAGACTTGGGGAAAGTCTTTGTGATCTTGCTCTAAAAAACAGAAACTTTAGCGCTCACGAGATTAGCTTCAACATTTTACTGGAGAGTGCTATTTATTTGATTCTTTTTTGCATATGATTAATAGATTAATTTCTAATTTCTAGCAATTTATTTTAGAATTTTTGGAGTTCCAGAAGTTTGCGTTAGTTACAAATTACTACAGACTTTTCTGTTTTTGACAGATTCTGTTTTTCGTGTGTTGTTTGCTTATTTTGATGAATCTATGGCTAGTAATGGAGTTTATGAACTATAGAAAAGTTGGAATACAGTATGTTTAACACCAATATAAATAAAGAATGAGTTCATTACAGTACCTTGAAGTGGTGTTTTGTTTTCTTTCGCTAACGGAGCTTATGAGATTTTCTGTTGAGTTTTGTGTTGTGAAGTTTTCAAGTTTTGGGTAAAGATTTGATGGATTATGGAAAAAGGAGTGGAAAGAGCCTAAGCTTGGGGATGCCCAAGGTAAAATCTAAGGAAAACCCAAAAAGCATAAGCTTGGGGATGCCCCGGAAGGCATGCCCTCTTTTGTCTTCGTCCATCGGTAACTTTACTTGGAGCTATATTTTTATTAACCACATGATATGTGTTTTGCTTGGAGCGTCTTGTATGATTTGAGTCTTTTCTTTTTAGTTCACCACAATCATCCTTGCTGTACACACCTTTTGAGAGAGACACACATTATTCAGAATTTGTTAGAATACTCTATGTGCTTCACTTATATCTTTTGAGCTAAACAATTTTGCTCTAGTGATTCACTTATATCTTTTAGAGCATGGTGGTGGTTATATTTTATAGAAATTATTGATCTCTCATGCTTCACTTATATTATTTTGAGAGTCCTTTAGAACAGCATGGTAATTTGCTTTCGTTATAAAATTAGTCTTAATATGATAGCCATCCAAGATAAAAACTTCTAAGTGCATTGAATACTAAGAGAAGTTTGATACTTGATAGTTGTTTTGAGATATAAAGGTTGTAATATTAAAGTTGTGCTAGTTGAGTAGTTGTGAATTTCACAAATACTTGTGTTGAAGTTTGCAAGTCCCGTAGCATGCACGTATGGTAAACGTTGTGTGACAAATTTGAAACATGAGGTGTTCTTTGATTGTCATCCTTATGAGTGGCGGTCGGGGACGAGCGATGGTCTTTTCCTACCAATCTATCGCCCTAGGAGCATGCGCGTAGTGCTTGGTTTTTGATGACTTGTAGATTTTTGCAATAAGTATGTGAGTTTTTATGACTAATGTTGAGTCCATGGATTATACGCACTCTCAACCTTCCATCATTGCTAGCCTCTTGATGCAGTGCATTGCCCTTTCTCACCTTGAGAGTTGGTGCAAACTTCGCCGATGCATCCAAACCCCGTGATACGATACACTCTGTCACACATAAACCTCCTTAAATCTTCCTCAAAACAGCCACCATACCTACCTATTATGGCATTTCCATAGCCATTCCGAGATATATTGCCATGCAGTTTTCCACCGTTCCGTTTATTATGACACGCCTCATCATTGTCATATTGCCTTGCATGATCATGTAGTTGACATCGTATTTGTGGCAAAGCCACCATGCATATTATTTCATACATGTCACGCTTTATTCATTGCCCTTCCCGGTACACCGCCAGAGGCATTCATATAGAGTCATATTTTGTTCTAAGTATCGAGTTGTAATCATTGAGTTGTAAATAAATAGAAGTGTGATGATCATCATTAATAGAGCATTGTCCCAAATAACAACAAAAAAAGAGAAAGGCCAAAAAAAGAGAAAGGACAAAAAAAAGAAAAAAGAGAGAAATAAAAAGGGACAATGCTACTATCCTTTTTACACACTTGTGCTTCAAAGTAGCAACATGATCTTTATGATAAAGAGTCTCTTGTTTTGTCACTTTCATATACTAGCGGGAATTTTTCATTATAGAACTTGGCTTGTATATTCCAACGATGGGCTTCCTCAAATGCCCTAGGTCTTCATGAGCAAGCAAGTTGGATGCACACCCACTTAGTTTCTTTTGTTGAGCTTTCATACATTTATAGCTCTAGTGCATCCGTTGCATGGCAATCCCTACTCCTTGCATTGACATCAATTGAAGCGCATCTCCCTAGCCTGTTGATTAGCCGCGTCAATGTGAGACTTTCTCCTTTTTTGTCTTCTCCACACAACCCCCATCATTATATTCTATTCCACCCATGGTGCTATATCCATGGCTCACGCTCATGTATTGCGTGAAAGTTGAAAAAGTTTGAGATTACTAAAGTATGAAACAATTGCTTGGCTTGTCATTGGGGTTGTGCAAGATGAGAGCATCTTGTGTGAAGAAAATGAAGCATGACCAAACTATATGATATTGTAGGGATGAACTTTCTTTGGCCATGTTATTTTGAGAAGACATAATTGCTTTGTTAGTATGCTTGAAGTACTATTATTTTTATGTCAGTACTAAACTTTTATCTTGAATCTTTCGGATCTGAACATTCATGCCACAGTAAAGAGAAATACATTAAAGAATATGCTAAGTAGCATTCCACATCAAAAATTCTGTTTTTATAATTTACCTACTCGAGGACGAGCAGGAATTAAGCTTGGGGATACTTGATACGTCTCCAGCGTATCTATTATTTTTGATTGCTCCATGCTATTATATATTCTTTTTTGGATGTTTAATGGGCTTATTTATACACTTTTATATTATTTTTGGGACTAACCTATTAACCCAAGGCCCAGTGCAAATTGCTAATTTTTTTGCCTATTTGAGTGTTTCGCAGAAAAAGAATATCAAACGGAGTCCAAACGGAATGAAACCATCGAGAGCGTGATTTTTGGAACAAACGTGATCCAGAGGACTTGGAGTGGACGTCAAGAACCATCCGAGGAGGCCACGAGGCAGGGTGGCGCGCCTACCCCCCTGGGCGTGCCCTCCACCCTCATGGGCCCCTTGTGGCTCCACCGACCTACTTCTTCCTCCTATATATACCTACATACCCCGAAACCCTCGAGGAGCACCACGAAAACCTAATTCCACCGCCGCAACCTTCTGTACCCGTGAGATCCCATCTCGGAGCCTTTTCCGGCGCTCTGCCGGAGGGGGCATTGATCACAGAGGGCTTCTACATCAACATCATAGCCTCTCTGATGATGTGTGAGTAGTTTACCTCAGACCTTCGGGTCCATAGTTATTAGCTAGATGGCTTCTTCTCTCTCTTTGGATCTCAATACAAAGTTCTCGATCTTCTTAGAGATCTATTCAATGTAGCTCTTTTTTGCGGTGTGTTTGTCGAGATCCGATGAATTGTGGGTTTATGATCAAGATTATCTATGAACAATATTTGAATCTTCTCTGAATTCTTTTATGTATGATTGGTTATCTTTGCAAGTCTCTTCGAATTATCAGTTTGGTTTGGCCTACTAGATTGATATTTCTTGCAATGGAAGAAGTGCTTAGCTTTGGGTTCAATCATGCGGTGCACGATCCCAGTGACAGTAGGGGAAACGACACGTATTGTATTGTTGCCATCGAGGATAAAAATATGGGGTTTATATCATATTGCATGAGTTTATCCCTCTACATCATGTCATCTTACCTAATGTGTTACTCTGTTCTTATGAACTTAATACTCTAGATGCATGCTGGATAGCGGCCGATGTGTGGAGTAATAGTAGTAGATGCAGGAAGGAGTCGGTCTACTTGTCGCGGACGTAGAACAGAAGGATGGAGTAGGGATGAAGATGCAGCACCTGTAGCCCATAGTGGCCGAGGACCTCATAGAAGAAGTCAGAGAAGGGGGGAACCAGCCCTGCACCGACGCTGCTCGTGAAGAAGGGGAAGAAGGTGCTCCCCTTGGGCTCCGGCACGTCGGAGGCAACCCGGAGCTCCGTCTACCCCCGATACTGGCCGCAGCTATGCCGACGGCATACCTTTTTTTGCATTTTTTTGCATAGCTATATTTTTATTTTATTTTATGTATTGTTATTTAACTAACTTAGATGTAGCATTTGTTAATATATACTCCCTCCGTTCCTTTATACAAGGTGTATTTCTTTTTTGATAAAATTCCACAATATAAAGTGCATTTGTTCTAATTCCTCATAATTCCGATCTTGGCCCTCCAGAAAAAGGAAAGTATCTCTCCCCTAATTGCATGTATCTCTCCTTGTAGAGAAAGAATAGGAAACTATCTCTCTCCTGATTTTGTGTATCTCTTCCTTTCCTATCCTAAATGATTTACTTGCTGCTAATCTATGAATTAGACAAGGGTAATTTCGTCCTAAATAGTCCATAATTTTGTGCCTTGGTTAACGTGCTGAAAATAATACACCTTATATAAAGGAATGGAGGGAGTATAAGCATACATACTTTTTTTTGATTCTATACGAAGGGGTGTGATGACCCCCCTCACGAACGGTGCCGACGTCGGCCGACACCTGGAGGGGGAACAGCCACATCGGGTCTATACGGAGGGGACGTTGCTCCCAAGTGTTTCTATATATGGGATGACCTACCACAACCGGTTGGTGTGGTGGCATGTCTGAAGAGGCGGTATGCATCTCCGGGGTGTGGCCCCCTCACGGATGGCGGCGCCGCCGGGACCTGGAGGGGGGAAACGGCCGCATCGGGTCTACACGGACGGGATCTTGCTGTGGGTTTGGCCCGGATGTTGCTCCAAAGTGTTCCTATGGGCTGATCTAACACAACCGGGTGGAGAGGTCCACTGGTCAAATCCTGTCCGTGAAAAGTCAAAGGGCTAGATCGTGTGGTCAACCGCTCAGGGTTAGGTGAGACGGGGGCCCTGGGGGGTAGCAATCCCACCGAAGCATTGCATCGGGCCCTCATACATGCGAGGAGGTGTTGTGGCATGTCTGAAGAGGCGGCACACGTCTCCGGGGTGTGGCCCCCTCACGGACGGCGCCGCCGCTGGCACGTGGTGGGGGGAAACGGTTGTGTCGGGTCTACACGGGGCGGGATCTTGTTGTGGGTTTGGCCCGGATGTTGCTCCCAGGTGTTCCTATGGGCTGATCTAACACAACCGGGTGGAGATAGGCCTGGGCGTTCGGTAGAAACCAAAATTTCGGTTTCTGTTGTTCGGTTTTTTCATCAATTCGGTTTGCAGATATGGTAACCGAATTTGGTACAAAAATTGTACTACCAAAAATTCGGTTCGGTTTTCGGTGTTAACCGAATTCTGTACCATATTCAGAAATTCCAGTTTCAGTTTCAGAACATTTTTTGATAGCATGCATATTGCAAAAAAAAAAAATTGGCAGCATATCAACACAACCAACGAAGTTCCAGCATATCTCATAAGTGCAAGAAAGGAATCAGCAAAATAGCATAACAACAGGAGAGGTTCATGCATAATAGCATAACAGTAGGACAAAGTAGTAAGTGCATGATAGCATATCTCATAAGTGCGTCTACTAAAATTCCAATTTCCAAGACAGGACAAACTGATAAGTTCTCCACGAGAATGAAGTGCAGCACACAACCAACCAAAATCAAAGTCTACTTATTACACTTTAAAACATAGGCAAACAACCAAATTTTGAAGTGCCACCAAAAAGTGCACTGCAGATGTGCTCCAGTTCCAACTTGGAGTCTTCAAGAGCAGCCAGCAAGACTCCCACTCAACAGGCCAACAGTAGGAATCCCACTCCCTCCAAGCCACCAATCAACATGTAGGTCTCTGTAGCCATAGTAGGAAAAATTACAAGTTACAATTAGAAATGAACAGCCAGGAAAACAACATGTACAGGAGCATCTTGCTTGTAACATATGTCCTTCTTTTTCTTTTTCTTTTCCCACTCCTCAATCTTTCTTTGTTCTTCCTCATAAACTCACATCTCCTCTTCAGTCATGTCATCACCAAGCCCACCAGGTTCAACCATCTAAAAACAATAACATAATTAGAATTCTTGTGATCAATCATCTATACTAATTACTTGCAAGAAGAATTAAACAAGATGTCCAAAATCCAAGTTACCAAAATGCATATACTAAAATCAGTATGTACAGTGTGAGTGCACTGAGTACTAGTAGATGGCTGAGAATTTCCAGTTGACAAATAGCAAGTTCAGCAACAATTTATATGAGTTCGTTCCCACACTAAGACGGGAGGAATACTAATGGCAAAACAATGTCTTCGTTGCAAAAACTGCAGCAGTAAGAGACTACTAGTACACAATATTGCAGCAGTAAGAGACTACTAGTACACAATATTTATACAAGTTCATTTCCATGCTGAATATTACAAGAAGGCACTAGAATTCAGAACCTCGCATGTCTGAAGAGGCGGCACGCGTCTCCGGGGCATGGCCTCCCTCATGGATGGCGCCGCCGCCGGCACCTGGAGGGGGAAACGGACGCGTCGGGTCTACACAGAGGGGATGTAGCTGTGGGTTTGGCCCGGATGTTGCTCCCAGGTGTTGGGGAACGTAGTAATTTCAAAAATTTTCCTACGATCACGCAAGACCATGGTGATGGCATAGCAACGAGAGGGAAGAGTGTCCGTCCACGCACTCGTGAGACCGAAAGCGGAAGCGTTATAACAACGCGGTTGATGTAGTCGTGCGTCTTCACGACCCGACCGATCCAAGCACCGAACGTCACGGCACCTCCGAGTTACGCACACGTTCAGCTCGATGGCGATCCCGGACTCCGATCCAGCAAAGTGTCGGGGATGAGTTCCACAAGACGACGGCGTGGTGACGATGTTGATGCTCCACCGACGCAGGCTTCGCCTAAGCTCGCGACGATATGACTTCTCCGGCGCAGGGCTTCGCTAAGCTCCGCGATGATATGACCGAAGTGGAATATGGTGGAAGGGGCACCGCACACGGCTAAGGAAAGATCCGTAGATCAACTTGTGTGTCTTGGGGTGCCCCCGCCTCAGATATAAAGGAGGCAAGGGAGGTGGCCGGCCCTAGGGGGAGGCGCAAGGAGGAGTCCTACTCCCACCGGGAGTAGGACTCCCCTCCTAGTTGGACTAGGATTGGAGGAGGGGAAGAGGAAGGGCGCCGCCCCTTCCTTGTCCTATTCGGACTAGAGGGGAGGGGGCGCGCAGCCCACCTTGGCTAGCCCTTCCTCTTCTCTCCTATGGCCCATTAGGCCCATGGACCTCCCGGGGTTCCAGTAACCTCCGGTACTCGGTAAAATCCCGATTTCACCGGAACACTTCCGATGTCCAAATGTAGGCTTTCAATATATCAATCTTTATGTCTCGACCATTTCGAGACTCCTCGTCATGTCCGTGATCACATCCGGACTCAACAACCTTCTGCATCAATACTTATAAACTCATAATGAACTGTCATCGAAGCGTTAAGCGTCACGGACCCTACGGGTTCGCGAACTATGTAGACATGACCTAGAACCATTCTCGGTCAATAACCAATAGCGGAACACGGATGCCCATATTGGTTCCTACATATTCTACGAAGATCTTTATCGGTCAAACCGCATAACAACATAAGTTGTTCCCTTTTTCATCGGTATGTTACTTACCCGAGATTCGATCGTCGGTATCCAATACCTAGTTCAATCTCGTTACCGGTAATTCTCTTTACTCGTTCCGTAATACATCATCTCACAACTAACTCATTAGTTGTAATGCTTGCAAGGCTTAAGTGATGTGTATTACCGAGAAGGCCTAGAGATACCTCTCCGACAATCGGAGTGACAAAACCTAATCTCGAAATCGCCAACCCAACAAGTACCTTTGGAGACACTGTAGTACTCCTTTATAATCACCCGATTCGTTGTGGACGTTTGGTAGTACCCAAAGTGTTCCTCCGTAAACGGGAGTTGCATAATCTCATAGTTATAGGAACATGTATGGGTCATGAAGAAAGCATTAACATACTAAGCGATCAAGTGTTAAGCTAACGGAATGGGTCATGTCAATCAGATCATTCAACTAATGATGTGACCTTGTTAATCAAATAACAACTCCTTGTTCATGGTTAGGAAACATAACCATCTTTGATTAACAAGCTAGTCAAGTAGATGCATACTAGTGACATACTGTTTGTCTATATATTCACACATGTATTATGTTTCCGGTTAATACAATTCTAGCATGAATAATAAACCTTTATCATGATATAAGGAAATAAATAATAACTTTATTATTGCCTCTAGGGCATATTTCCTTCACCAGGTGTCCCTCTGGGCTGACCTGACACAACCGGGTGGAGAGGTCCACTGGTCAAAGCCCGTCCGTGGGAAGTCAAAGGGCTAGATCTCGTGGTCAACCGCTCCAGGGTTAGGCGGGACGGGGGGGGCTGGGGGGGGGGGGGGGCGGTAGCAGTGCCACCGGAGCGTCGTACCGGGCCCTCATACATGCCGGGTGGTGTTGTGGCATGTCTGAAGAGGCGGCACACGTCTCCGAGGTGTGGCCCCCCTCACGGAGGGCGATGACACAGTAGTAGACATTCTGCGGTAACGGTGCGGCGTGAATATTATTAAATACTCGGATCGCGATAAAATCATGAGTTTTTACACGACATGGGCACATGTGCTATAGGAATGATGGTAATTTTTCATAATTTTTGGTGAGGGAGAAGTATCCGAACACTTCCCTCTACGCGGATTGCCCTTCGCATGTCTACGACTGTGGTCAGTGGCCTCCAGGGGCTAGCATGCCGCCAATCTTGCGCACGCGGCTTCTCACAAGTCTTAAAGTGTTGTGGAGGGGAGAAACAGACGCGTCGGGTCTACACGGAGGTGATGTAGCTGTGGGTTTGGCCCGGATGTTGCTCCCAGGTGTTCCTATGGGCTGACCTGACACAACCGGGTGGAGAGGTCCACTGGTCAAAGCCCGTTCATGGAAACTCAAAAGGCTAGATCTCATGGTCAACCGCTCCACACTACAAGAAATATTTTAATCCATGACAGTAACAGACCGTCACGGATGAGTGCAAAACCATCATGGAAGACCGTCAATGACGGATTCACAATATGTCATGTATATCGCGTCATAATTTGATCTCCATGCATTCCATGACGGATTTTGACCGTCGTGATTTTTTGCTGGTAATGGCGTTAACGTGCCTGCCACATCCTGATATGAAGTGGTAGATAACATGAATATGACGTGGCAGCCCGTGTGAAAATCAGCCCATTCAACATTTTGGCCCAATTAGTGTTTTGGCCCACTAATTTTAGATACAGCACATGTGTTTACAAGCCCAACATTGTTTTGGCCCACAACCTTAAGTTCGATCCCTAACACGGTAATTTTTTTATAGACTTATAACACAGTAATTTAGTGTTGCTAAAAAAAGTAATTCCAACCCTTATAAAAGTAATTTTAGTCAAAGGCATTAGCCTATTAATTTCAACGTTTTAAGCCAATATATTTTTCTTTAGTATGCGCTATCTAATAAAAACTAATTACAAAAACAAATTAAAAAATTACGAACAAAATGGACCACGGCTCTACGGCCAGCCGCCGGCACCGCAACAATCCAGTTGCTATCGTTCGTGAAGACGAGGCTGCCGTGGGTCATGTAAGAACTACGCCGACGTTCAGGAAAAGGAGGCCGCCTCTGGGAACACGACGCCGCTGCGGCCTCTGCTCCAGAACTTGAGATCGCCGCTGCTGCTCGGAAGACATGCCATCGCTGCCGCTCCGAAGAGAGGCCGCGGCCGCCGCTCAGGAAAAGGATGTAGGCGCCGCCGCCATCAGTAAGGAAAAGGAGGCCCCCGCATGGCGTACGGCGGCAGCTTCCACCACGGCGCCACTACATGGTGGTAGATTCACACCCATGGCAGGACAGAGTGGCACCTTCGGACGTGTGGGCTCCATCTAGAGGTTGCAATGGCGTTGCTTGGCCTGATGCAGCTTCCGAAGGACAGACCTGCAGATTAATCGGGGGAAGAGGGAAGAAGGAAATCAGGGAAGCTGAGATCTGGGAAGGAAGAGGAGCCGGCGGTGGCAGCGTCTGCCATGGCACAGCTCCCTGGATGATGACGACCTTAGCATAGTGGGGGCTGTGCTTACCTTCGGTCAGTGGATGGAGGAAGGGAGGTGCTGGGAGAAGAAAGATGGAGGAGGAAGGGGATTAGGGGAGCCGGCCATGGGAAAGGCATTGGGAGGAGGAAGGGGACAGGGAAGAAAACGTGGGGATAAGAACGAGTCTACCGCCGTTGGATTTGAAAGGATCCGACGGCTGTGACTGGCGATCTGCGTGAAGGTCCATAATTTAAACTATACATTATTATCGTTTTATTTGAGTTTCAGTAAATTTAGAAGTAATTCCATATTTATATAGTTTAAATTAATTTATGTCTCCTTTTTGAACTAATTCCGATTTGAACTACATGTAAAAAAATTAAGGTTAACAAAAATTCACAATTTTATATTTAGGAACATATGTGTTATTTTGTCTCATACCACAAAACAGTATACGAAATGAATGGTTCGAAGTTTATGCACGCAAAAGCATTTTCTTGCTCATATACGCTTCCTCGAGTCTTGGCACCATGGTGTTTGGAACTAATTTAATGTCTTAAATATAGTAAATTGACCTAGCAAAATGTAAATATCTTACATGTTACATCTAATGGCGTATATTGAGAGCAGAAAAAGTTTTAACGCTAGGAAACTGAAGCAGTGTCGCCGTCCGATTTCATCTCGAAGGCCGAAACTATGCTCAAAGTACTAAGATCTTATATTCAAAGTACAGTTTGGCAGATTAAGCCTCCAAGACGACCTCAAATGAAAAAAAGATCTACACGGGTTGTCTTCGTCTCGTCGAAGCAATCGATTTTGATATAAAATTCGTCCAAATCCGAGTTCGTATGCAAAAGTTAGAGCAATCGGAGTGCAGCCCTGTCACGAGGCGAGATGTGGCGCGCCCCACTAGACACATGTGTGATGGGTAGCGTGAGGGAATAGCCTGTTTTGCGCGACCGATTTGACCCTCAAGATGACCTTTGACTAAAAAACGTTCAATATGAAAGTTGTTCATCTCATCGAAACCGTCAAGATTGCTTTTGGGCTCGTTTCCATCCGAGATCGTTTACCACCACAAAAAGGACCCGCAAGGTGCAGCGAGTTTAAACCGAACAGTTTTGGAAAGTTCGGACAAAACCAATCCGAATTTGACTAGGGTTTTGGACGTGAATCCAAGCCCTTTCCTTGCACGGGAAGTCCAGCCGCCTTTATATCTAATAAGGGGTGACGGCCGATTGACAACACACAATTAATCAAATCATCTACCACTTTTTATCTTTTATCTTTTCTTCTTAACCCTAGTTCTTCTTCCTCGTTCTTCGTCTGTTCTTCTTGTTGCAGGGCGGCGAACCTCGAGGCCCTAGGGGCGATCAGGTCGACCTAGGGCAGCCCATAGCCGCCGTGCGCCCTGATGGGGTCCCTCCCGGGCGTGTGGGGTTTCGGGTCAACAAAAGCGTCTGCCGGATTGCCTGCTTACCACGCTTCCGAACGGGTCTCCTTTGACGTGAGCTGCAGTGCATCACCCCCGGTGTCGAGGGTACACGGTGACGTGTTCGTGTGCGAACGCACTTTTTTGCGACTCCACTGGGGACGAAGCTTTGAACGGTCTCGGCCCGTTCTTGCTACGAAGAGATCGCCATCTAGGGTTTGCAATCTACAAAGGTAATATGAATACCCAATTCCCTACTGTAGATGCAAATAACTCATATGGTGTTACTAGATCGTTCAATGAGTATACTCTATCGGCCAACCCTAGTTTTTTCAATCATGCATCTAACTACGTGCAAGGGCCGATTCAAAGTAATTTACATGGTTCAACTTTTTATGATACTAGTAAGATGAGACATATGTATTCCAGCTCACATGCATCGGCAACCCAGCAAATTCATATGCCGATGAGCAACATGATGAGTTCGATTAATCAATTTGAAACACCCCAAGTTAGAACTTCTAATAGCATGAAACAAAGTATTTCACCTTCTTATTCATCGGCAACGAACTTGCAATACGTCAATCCAAACTTGCCGATGGATGGGAGAATTGGCCATGCTAGTACTAGATATTCGGCCAGTTCCTCTCAACCATCAAATGTTACAACTCATGTTAGTAATTTTTCAGCACCGTATGCAACTGTAGATGTTCATAATTCGGCCCCGCATCTTCATGGTCATAGCCGAATAAGTGAAATTTTTACAGGAACACATCCGCCGACATCAAATACTGTAGCATATAATGCACACTTTACGCAATTCAAGAATTTCGGCAACACTCACGAATCATTGCCGAAAGAATCTAAAAGTACTGCAGAGCAATCCCTTCCAGAAGCGGTTGTGACTGCATTAAAAAAGAGCTTGGCACAAAACAAGAGAATTAGTGCTCTTTGCCTTGAACAATGTGAAAAGGTATTGTTTCCTGATTATGTTGCAATAAAGGCTAGAGTTTTGCAGGAAGATGAAACTTCATCAATTGATAGTATTGGTGAGAGAGCATATGGTTATATAGCAGTGCATACACCTCCACCTAGTACCGCAGCATATTATACACCCCCTACACAGTTGCAAAATTTCGGCAACACTAACACTTCATTGCTGAAAGATCCTAAAAGCATTAGGGGGCAAACTAATCTAGAGCGGGCTGAAATTGAGAGGGAAGTTAAAGCTTTGCGGGATAGGGAATTAGCTCAAAGAAAAGAAGTCTTGCCAATTGATATAACTAGTGAAAAGAATGATGATTCGGAAACTAAAAGTGCTTCGGTTGAAAAAGCTGAATCAAGTAGTATATATTCCGAATCCATCACATCCAAGGAGGCAAACATTGCTGAGAAAGGGCATGGCAAGCATAGGAAAACAACCGTGCTTGATTTTTCTGAAGTTAATGGAACCTACTTCCTGCCCTATGAGTTCCATGCCATAGAAATTGACAAGCCTCAAGGACAAGAACAATTAGCCGAACAATGTTCGACTGACAAAAATCTTCAATGTAATGATACATGGAATCAAGAAAAAGATGATGAAGAGGCGTTGGGGAGCCATTCAAAGGCGAAGCAAGATATTGTTCAAGTCACACCATCATCATGCTCTCCCAACATATTTGAAGAGGTATGTTTAGCAAGTAATTTACCTATTTTCAGATTTGGTCAGAACTTTATTTTTGATGCATCTATAAGAAATATTCTCATAAGTAATTTTGAAAGACCAATGAAGAAGGGTGATTTACTTGTTAGCAATAAAATTGTTATGGAACATATCGGTCAACCCATTGCGCCATTTATAAAGACCGATAATGACTTATTGTTACAACTAAAGCTTTCCCTGTTGCTTTATCTAAAGTTCATATTTACTTGGGTAGCTTTGCTTATTTCGTACTTGGCTTGCACTTGGTCTCAACTGAAACATGTATGTTCTAGATATCTTTGTTTCAAAAAATTTAAAGCCAAGATTAAATTCTATTGAGAAAACCGATGCTAATATAATATCTTATCCAAAGACATCGGAGATAGAGTGGAAAACACAATGCATAGCCGAATGGGGAGATTCCAAATCTGAACCATTCATTTGCTTATCTCCAAAGCCGTTCACACAACAAGATCGGCTAGAAAACAAGAAGTATACCTTCTATTCAAGCATGTGTGATCAAATATTTGATTTATTGCTGAAAAATAATTACATTACAATTCTTGATCACCAGGTTAAGCCATCAACCGAAGGACGAATGTATTGTAAGTTGCATGATTCGTCCAAGCATAATTTTGAGGATTGCAACATGTTTCGTCAAATAGTTAAATCGGCCATTGAAAAAGGACGATTGAAGTTTGTTGAAACACCAAGAGATGACCAGTCTATTCCGATTGGTCCCGATGGCAAAAAGTTTTTACATCAGCTGCTTCAAGTCGATCCATTTAAAGAGAAGGTAAAAACTGCAGGTGATGGGATCAAGCTTTCAAGTAAAGAAGTTGTTGAAGAGCATAATGAATATAATCTTTAGGGCGAGAATTCCATTGAAGCTACAATGGACACGCCAAGGACTAGGGGGGAAGCAAGCAAATCTAATGATCGATGAAAGCAAACCATAAAGAAAACAAAGGCCGAAAGCGCAAGTGTAAGAAATCAAAAATCACCTTCGCTGAACTATTGGAAAAATATCAAAAGAAGAGTGAAGAGAAGAATGCTTATCAGCCCCAAGACGCAAAAAAGAGGATCGGTATTGGCAAAGTGAGAATTTTAATGCAACATATACATATCCTTATGTTAGGCCGCCAATGCCAATGTCGTGGATGCCTCCCTATGCTCATATAGATCCATATTCATCATGGGATAGGTATGATACAAGGGCACATTCTTCATCTTATTTTAGACCATCTCACCAATACTATGCAGCTCCAAGAAAATCAACATTTGAACAATCACGCGTCAAAGACCGTTTCAATCATAAGGAATTGGTCCAGAGCTCAAGGGAGAAGAAAGAGGTGGTAAAGCAAGTTTACCGCATGAACAGAGATGGTCGTAAGTGTGATACTTCCGATTTGATTGCAAATAATAAATAGCCAATTAAAATGTTGACATTGGCTACAAAAGGCAAAGAAGTGAGGCAATCAATTGATAAAAATCAGAGTGCCAAATCTAAAGAAAAGAAGATGAGGGTGCACAAGGCCCAAAAAGAGTTGCCATTGGTTGAAACAAAATCACAGTCGGGTTGCTCACTCGGCTTATCGTATTGGCAAAAGAAGGAGTTACAAAAGCTTAGTGCACAAGAACTTGAAGAAAGGAACATGGCATGGGTTCCAAAAGGAAATACTCAAAATAATTATTATGAGCAAGCTTCCATTATAAGAAGTGCGGCGAGGGTGAAGAAGGAAAAGAGTAAAAACTATGAAGGACCAAGCCGAAGGTTTCAACATCTTCAGTCTACACATTATCCATATTCTTCAACTATGCCATTAACGCCTATGCCATGGAATTAAATCATCGTGTATGATTGGTAACCCTTAATGGGCTTATTTTAATCCATGGATGCAATATAATTTTTTACATTATGAAAGGGTATTGCCAAATCACTACACATTTGATTAGCTACAAGTTTGTTGCTGATCCAAGGGGCCGAAATACTTGATTTGTCATCTCATTTGTTTATTTCGGCTATATGTGTTTTGAATGAAGTTTACATTGTAATGACCGATATTTATCTATCAGCCTAAGATTATGTCAAGGCATGGACGGTGTAGTACTCTAACATCGTCCTTAGTTCGATTGGAGAGCGAGATAAGGTACGTGCTCATGGAAATTTATATGTATGCCTATATTATTGATTGAATGGAGTTGAGACATCATGACCGATGTCATTGAATATATGTTGCATAGACCAATTCATAGTTGCAGAATTGGCTAGTGGGCTTATACTTTGTTTGGATATGATTTGGCTTATGCATCTTTGAGATCTATAAGAGGCCAAATCATAGCTGATTTTTTTACTGAACATCGGATTAATGACATGCATAATGTTGATATTAGCCTTGTCTTTCAAATACTATGGAGATTATATATTGATGGTTAAATATGTAGCAATGGCCAAGGTGTTGGTGTTGTTTATATATCTCCTCATGGTGTTGTTTTTTGAAAGCCTCGTGCCGTTTAGAGTATTTCTGCACAATAATCAGGCCAAATATGAAGCATTGTTATTCGGTTTAGAGATGTTGTTTGCCATAGGTGATACACATATTGAGGCTTTTGGTGATTCGTTATTAGTAGTGCAACTAATATCCAAAGTTTTTCAATGTTTTGACGAATCACTTCATGTTTGTCTTGATAAATGTCTAGATATAATTTCTACTTTGGATTATTTTAGAATTGCTCATATATCTAGACATGATAATTGGAGATAGTTGGCTTAGTAAGCATCCGGCTACCACGTCGGTCATGGTGTATTGCACATCTATCAATAGCCGATGATTATTCTTGCCAACATAGGTAAGGCCGAATTAGAGCTCACCACCTCGGCCACTAATGAAACTTTTATGCAGACAAAGTAAGGATTCGAGAAAGTTCATTGTTGATTATCTGCAAGATCCTAGCAGAAGGGTGGACAATATGGTTGATGGATGGTCTTGCCATGCATACCTATGAAACTTTATAGTCGGATTAATGAAGTTGGGAAAGTCACCCAAGCTTGCATCAAAATATTCACACAAGCAATGGACGATATAAACTTATCGTCCTAAGCATATGCAAAATGGCCGATGGAGTGTTGACATCGTCCTTAGAGCAAGCTATGTGTAAGTTATTTTTCGGCACACAAGCTTTGCCGAAAAAACAGGGGGGCATGTGTTGACACCAGATTTTGGCACGGTCAAGAACTTATTTAAGATGGCCTCAAATGGATAAGTGATATACATGAAATATTTTCGTATTGTCGATATGAACATCTTTGAAGTTCGGGTCATCGCCGTCCGATTTCATCTCGAAGGCCGAAACTATGCTCAAAGTACTGAGATCTTATATTCAGAGTACAGTTTGCCCGATTAAGCCCCCAAGACGATCTCAAATGGAAAAATGATCTACACGGTTTGCCCTTGTCTCGTCGAATTGATCGATTTTGATATCAAAATCATCCAAATCCGAGTTCATATGCAAAAGTTAGAGCAATCGGAGTGCAGCCCTGTCACGAGGCGAGATGTGGCGCGCCCCACCAGACTGTCTGATGGGTAGCGCGAGGGAATAATAGCCTGTTTACCCTCAAGATGACCTCTGATCAAAAAACGTTTAACATGCAGGTTGTTCGTCTCGTCGAAACCGTCAAGATTGATTTGGGCTCGTTTCCATCATAGATTGTTTACCACCACAAAAAAGATCCGCAAGGTGCAGCCAGTTTAAACCGAACAGTTTTAAAAAGTTCGGACAAAACCAATCCGAATTTGACTAGGGTTTTGGACGTGAATCCAAGCCTTTTCCTTGCACGGAAAGTCCAGCCGCCTCCTATCTTTCCCTATCCCTAATCCCTAATCATAATAAAGCATGGATTGATTTCGTGGGTTCACCGTCACAATACGCTTCTCTCTGTAATTTTACGCTTTTAGTTTGTTTCATATGGTTTGCCTGAGGTGGTACTATTTTTCTGCGCAGGCTCACGATCGTTCACTTTTATTTATGGGCCATCAACGCACGAACCAGCCCATCTAGAAAGGGTTCTCGTAAAAATGGAAGAAAGTAAAATAGTCCCAACAAGAGGACACAGGTTTCTTCATGATAAAATAGTCCCACCTCGGCTTTTTTCATTGACTTTCACCAGTTCTTATAGTTCGCGTAAAATAGTCCCAACAAGTAGCTTGGGAATCAATAAAGCTTGTGGGGCATACCATGCATCTTAACAAGAGGCAACGGAAATCAACAGAGGAATGAATCCAGAGGCGTTGTGGCCCTCTTTGGCCGGTTGCAGCGGCGATGGTGCGAGCATGGGGGAGGCGAAGGGCGCCAGCAGGAGAGGATGGAGCGGTGGACGGCTGTGCTCGTTGCCGGCAACGGGCCCTGGCTAGCCGACCGCCTGATCTGGCTACCAACGGGGAGCCACTGCACACCGGGGCACCGCGGCCCTGCAGCCCCCATTGCCACCAGGGAGGAGAGGGGTTACACCACCACGACACGCGGGGGGAGGGGCGGGATCACGGCAGCAGGCGCATCCCCGGGGGTGGGTGGGAGGTCGGGATGGACTTTTAGCGAGAGTGGGGAGGAGGATAAGTAGCAACACAGATGGGACGCCATGTATTTAAATAAAGGACGGACATATTATGGTCTCGAGTCATAATTATTGATTTATGGGAGTGTGGTATTTTTTTCGTTGCAACGCACGGGCTCTTTTGCTAGTATATCTAAGGGGTGACGGCTGATTGAACAACCCACAATCGATCAAATCATCTCCCACTTTTTATCTTTTATCTTTTCTTCTTAACCCTAGTTCTTCTTCTTCCTCGTTCTTCGTCTGTTCTTCTTCTTGCAGGGCGGCGAACCTCGAGGCCCTAGGGGCGATCAGGTCGACTTAGGGCAGCCCATAGCCGCCGTGCGCCCTGACGGGGTCCCTCCCGGGCGTGTGGGGTTTCGGGTCAACAAAAGCGCCTGCCGGATTGCCTGCGTACCGCGCTTCCGGACGGGTCTCCTTCGACGTGAGCTGCGGTGCATCACCCCGGCGCCGAGGGTACACGGTGACATGTTCATGTACGAACACATGTGGTTCTAGTTTCCACTATATCAGTTAAATGCCTAGAAAGGCACCCAATGACTTCAATATAGCAAATGGACCCGAAAAAAACCAAGGTCAAACAGTGAATCAAGCGACACTTTACCTTCAAACCCGACTTGTTCTCTCTCGAAACCACAATTCTTTCTCAAATTGTTTTTGTTTCCAAGTAGTGTACCTCACAGCTTTTGTGAAACCTTTTCAAATTGTTAACATAATCTCTGGGTATCATATAATGGCATCATGCTAGGTTTCATATTTTGCAGCCTTTGTTTGCATTTTCCAAAATCAAAAATAAATGTAAGAAAAATTACATTTGTCATCAAACGTAAAGAAAGTGTTTGTGCATTTGAAAAGATGCTCGGAATCTTTTTGGAACATGTATCACATTTATTTTAAAATTGTCAACATAATTCTGAAAATGTTCGTCATGCATTCAAAATTTGACAACGAGTATTTAGAAACAAATGTTCACCGTGTCTTTAGAAACTGTTCAACATAGATTGAAAAAATTATTGTGTAAAATCATTATTGTAGTTCAATAAACACGTTGTTTTTCGAATACAAGTGATATATTTTCTAATACATTTCTAGAAATTACAATTAATAATGCCTAATAGTTTTAGACACATTATCTATTTTTAATAGTTGTGTGTTTTAAAACATACAATGCATATACACAATAATCGTGTGTTCTTGTGGTCATCAATGAAAATACATATTTAAAAAAAGTTAAATCCATGTAATTTTGTTTTAAATTTAAAATTTACCTCTTCAGATTACTCTATAATGAAAATGTAATGAAGATTTTGAATACAAAAAACTGTGTATTAGTAAACATTGTAAAAAAATACATTTATGTTTTAATGGTAAAAGCTAAAAAGGAAAAAAATGCATGAACTTAATAAAATTGTTGTGCGTGCTTGTGTTTTTAGATAAATGAAGATACATAAAAATTTCCTACAGTTTTCTAAAATCCACACAAAGTTTGGAAAAAGTTCATGCTTACTTCAAGGTAGAAAATAATGAAAAGGTAAAATAAAATACACAATAAATTTTCAATATGGAAGTAAATAAACTTACAAATAAAGAACAAGCTGGTAAAATAAAATAAAAAGAAAATCAGTAGAATACGCAATAGGAAAATCGCTTGAAGATAAGAAAATGGTACGCTATACCACTGGGCCAGCCCAAGTGCTACTGAAGGCAAGCGATACGGAAAGCAAACTACTATATACTCCCTCCGTCCGAAATACTTGCCACAAAAATGAATAGAAATGGATGTATTTAGAAATAAAATATGTTCATATACATTTATTTCATTGATAAGTAATTCATACGGATGGAGTATTATTTTAGATACCCCTAAAAAACATATAGTTTTAGATATCTTGTCCAGACTTGTATCAGAAAAAAAAATCTTGTCCACACGGAGCGCACTTTGGTTTGGTGGGCAGCTTCACTGTGAGGTACCTCTCAGGTTTCAGGTTCGCTGCCTATCTGCCCAATTTTTCACCTTATTTCTCTCTCTCTCTCTCTCTCTCTCTCTCTCTCTCTCTCTCTCTCTCTCTCTCTCTCTCTCTCTCTCTCTCTCTTACCCTGCCATGGGTGGGCCACACTTGTACTGTATGCTGACATGGCACATGACCTAGCCACGGGATGTAGCTGGTTCCAGGTTTGAGTCTCGTCAGTATGTTCCTGATGGCGAGGAGGAGGAGGCCGAGGAGGAGGGTGAGGAGGGTGGTGGAGGGAGGTTGACCCCGAGTTGTGGGGTGACTTGCCACCTGGTGCTCCGAAGGGGTGGCTGCGTGGTACTGTCGGAGTACCTACACCACCTTCTATCGAGGCGCACAAGTGGCTCATTGAACCCGCGGGGACAGAGTAAGTGCCTCTCAATCATATTTTCAACACCTGACAACATTTTCTTATTGTACACATGGCAATCCTTTGATTCTTTTGTAGGAACTGGATCCTTCACGGAAAGGGCCGTAAACCGAACGGCCTTATCACTATCCTGTTGAAGGAGTTTTGGCTGGGCCTATTCTGCCCGCGGACAGACAGGGACCCGCAGCTGCGGGTCTTGGCCATGAGCTGGGCCCACTACGAGGCTTACAGCCACACGGAGTACGGGGCGGCCGCTAAGGCCGTGATCACCAAATTTTTGGTAAGTTCTCTTTTGAATCACTTGTCTTCAGTTCCGTTCATAGTTTATCATTGAATCACTCAACTCATGCCTTGTTTGCTTCTGGTTTTATGCATGATTGCAGCAACTCTATAGAGTTCTTGACGAGCATAAGGCCAGAGCCGACATGGTCTTGCTGGCGGCTGCGAAGAAGAAATCTCGTCAATTGCAGTACGAGGTGCGCTGGGTTGTCGTCTCGCAGTACTACCACAGCTACCTTCATCAAAAGATGACCAAAATTCAAGCGCAGAGGCAACAACTTACTATTACTGACTTTTCATTGTTTCAAGCAGTCAATTATATGTTTCGTGCTCACATGTCATGCTTCCAAAATTTGCATAGGTTATTCCCCGTTGGTGCTATGGAAAGGATGACGGATAGGCGAGTTTGGTGGATAGGTGGCTCGGCGACGATGCAGAGTTTGCTACCAAGAGGAGCAAGGCCCGGGCTAACCGTGGAAAAGACAGGACACACGGCCAAGGAAACAGGAACCACTGGGGCTTCAAGGCCATGAAGGTATATCTATATGCATTATGCATTTTTGTTCTTCTTTACCGTCATGTTCTTATGTATGGATAACTTCTGTTTGACGTTGCAGGAGGACAAGTTGAAGAGGCCACTCTCAGACATTGAGTCGTGGAAGCTGGCCCGCGAGCAGAGTGGTTGCAAGGACGGCGAGAGCCAGTACTACGGCAAGACCGAGGAGCACCTGGAGTCTTACACTCAGCACTTTCAGAGGTTGCTCCGGATGTTCCTGTTCCTGACGTCGCCCAGTCTCAGATCGACGACACGGCGGTGGTGGCCATCCACGGGAAGTCCCGTGGCCGGTATCCGTGTTTCGATGGCTTGATCACTCCTTCGGTCTCGTACACATGGCTTCGAGCTACCAAGCCGAGCCCGTTAGAGAGTACGGGGCGTTCGCAGCCTCCCTTAGCCCGCCACCATGTTGTAAGTACTTCCCCTTCATCTTCTTTCTCTCTAACATTCTCAGTTTATTTTCAGCATTGCTCACTTAGAAACAACCTAAATTATGTAGGCATATAAGGCCTTTGTCGAGCATAGGAATCTCGAGGTGCAGGAGTACTTGCAACGAGTGAAGGCAAACGATGATTACAACTGTCAGATGATGACGGTTAGTTTGCCCTATTAAAACCAATCTAAATTTTTGCACTTTCATTCCTTCTGACCTTCTAGTTTGCTTGTTTAACTAACATCCAGGCTATGTTGGCGTCTTGGAGTAACCGCACGGATCCACCACAAATGGGACCCCCACCACCACCTGCGGGGGAACCCCCACACGTGCGCATGTTCGATGAATGGGTGGCACTAGGCAGTGATAGTCCGATTGGGACATTTGCCTAACTACTGACAAACTAGTTCTCGTTCATTCAACACTATCATATCATATTTACCGTTAGAATCTTCTCTCAAACATGTAGGGGACCGGTGGCTCAACTCCTGCTTCGTCGACCCCAGTCACTCCGATCTAGCAGAGTGGTGCTGGTCTTGGCGGTGGCGGTTTTGACGGAGGTGGTCTTGGCGGTGGCGGTTTTGGCGGAGGTGGTCTTGGCGGTGGTGGTTTTGGCGGCGGTGGTCTTGCCTGATGTCGGTGATGATACCCGTGCATGTGGCCATCGTGCCATACCTTTCATTTTCCTACTTGTTAGTTTCTTTAGATGACGATGATGATGTTCCATGTCTTGCACTACTTATGTTCATGAACTTTCGCCGATGATGATCTTGAGTATGTTTAAATGATGATGAACTTGAGTATGTTTAGATGATGAACTGTCATATTTCTACATAATCCCATATTTTCTGGTTTGAAATGCTGTCAAAATGAATAGATACAGAGAAAACAGGGAAAACCAGCATAGATCTATGCCGACGGCAAAGCCGTCGGCATAGATATGCCCAGGGCTGCCCAGTGCCCGGCCGCCACGTGGTAGGGATACGCTGACGGCAAAATCCGTCGACATACCCCTGCTGCCAGGAGTGACTAGAGGCCGCCACGTGACAGAGGTATGCCCATGCGGCGGCCCGTGATTCGTCGGCGCTTTTGACGGCGACGTCTGTTGCTGTCAGGTGAAAATCACTGCCGACGGCTAAACTATGTCGACGGCCGTACGGAAGCCGTCGGCATAGTCCCCTATGCCGACGGCTAAACTATGCCGACGGTCTGACAAGACTACGCTGACGTGATCTATGCCGACGGGGGTATGCCGACGGCCGCCGTCGGCATAGATCTAAGCTGACGGCAAACGGCCTATGCCGAGGTGGTGAGTCCGGTAGTGAGATATAGATAAGATTGTTATGCACTAATGGAGACAGATTGGTCAAGTGACCATATTTAAAATCAAACATCAAAGCCTTCAAATCCATACATAAGGCATGCACCGCGACTGCGACTAAGAAGAACATTCAAACATGGAACACAAAATACAAATTTTAGTAACTTATACAAATATATTGATCTTGTTCTCAGGGGCTTTGCCTTCGCCATCATCTTGGCCTTCGGAAGGCTCCGGCTTCTGAAACCTGTCAGCGAATGTCTCCATCCCCATGATTGACAATAGGAACCAAACATGCGAGAGCGGCTCCATACCTTCACCCATGTTCTTGGCGTGCAAGTACCCCCTGCACCTACCAGCAGAGTAGCATAGCATCTCCACCCATACCCCTTGGATCACCTCCCATCTCTCCACTTCGCGCAGCTCCATCAACGCTTTCGCAAGCTTGCATGCCATGGGAACCAGAGATCCTATCATGTTGGCATCGTCTAACAAGGGAGGCTGCCGTGCCTGCGCCCATGAAAGAATTCCCTCTTGTGAGAGCTGTTTCGTCATCCAACGCATGCTCGCCTCCTAGCAAGAGCTCGACATCCTCACAGGCGACGGTGAAGGTGCCGATCCTAGACCCAGGCATAAGCATCTCTGGACGAAGGAAGAGCAGGTAAGCCATGTAGTTGGATATCACCCTGCTTCGGACGGCGCAGGCTTGGCCGAGAGGGGTTGCACTTTGGTGGTGAAAGCAGAGGTCTGTGGCGATGTGCCAGATGAGGATGCTTCTATCGAATGACATGTTCAAGCTCCACCGCAGATGACGTCGATTCCTTAGCGCCCACTGGCCTCTGCGGCTGTTGAATCTCCTATAGCTGGCATCATCATGGATATATCCTTTCCAACCATCCCTTATATATCCATGAATCAACTCTGTAACCTGGAGTAAGGATGATCTTAGTGCTTGTTGTGTATAACAATGCATGTTAACATAGTCTTTGCACCACACAAGTGTGGCAAGCTTCATCAAAATAGTGGGCCTCTTCTTACGAGCACAGAATGACAAGAGGTTATACTGGGGCACATTGTCTGCTAATGGTGCGACGACGAAGAGAGTACCGAGGAAGACCGATAGGAAATCAAGCAGAGCGGTACACCAAAATAAGATGGAAGTTGCCTTGACATCTGTTTGGTTGTAGTCCTTGTATTTGTGGTTTGTGGAGAAGAGGATGGCGGAAGCCAAGGTCAGGAATGGAAGACAGAGGCGCAGACAGCAGACATCCATACCGGTGATAAAAAATAGTTTTGTGTAGAGGTAGACAAACATCTGGTTAAGATTGTTTATCGACATCTTATTTGCATTCTTGTAATCAAGACACATTGAAAGATGTAGGTTTTTTATCCGACTAGAGTATGGGGGAGATATGTCTACTAGTGACCTGTAGAAATTTACGTTCAATGATGATTTGTCGAGGATTTCTGCTTGCTTTTGATCACTGGCCAATTCTGGTAAATTCTTGATTGCTTCTTGCACAAATTCTTCAAGCGGGATGTCCTTCTCTTCGGCTTCTTCTCTAGTTTTGTTTGTACCAAAATACCAATCCCATGTGCAACCGCATAACATTTTCCAGCAGAATGTGATTCTTTGGTCCTTTCTCGTGGACCTGGAGAAAGCGTCGACCATGTTACTGATACTGGCGTTCCTCAGAGCCAATGGCTTCTGGATGGATCTGAAGATCCCAACGACGAACAACAAGATCGCGGCCTGCAGTAGCCTTTTCTCCCCGCCAGAGCCGGAGCCGGAGCCGGACCAGGACTTGCAGAAGACGTAGAGGGCGACCACGACTTGGGACACCGCGGTGACGGTGTTCCGCATCCACAGCTCGTTGTCTTCGATGCTGTAGGCAGTCATCATGTGCTGCCCGCCGAGGTGGATGAGGAGGACAGGCGCCCACAGCACCTCCAGGCCGGCGGCGAGCCGCTCCTGCTGCTGCTTGTGGCGGTTGAAGAGGGTGGCGAGGGCGTAGATCGCCAGCGCATCTCCGCCCAGATATGCGAGCCAGATGAAGAGCCTGAGCCAAGATGGAAGAGCACACCTGCGCATCATGGAGGAGAAGAAGAGCATGTACTGGACGAAGAGGCTGCCCAGCACCAAAATGCGCAGCTGCCACTCGTCCCACCACTCCACGGCGCCTGATAGACCCATCCTTAGCCGGCGCCGGCGCCGGCCCCGCTCCTCCCTCTCTCTCCTCTCTCTTGCTGGCTGGCGACGGTGTAGGTAGCCAGGTAGGTACGCATGTAAAATGTTCACCTTCTCCTCTATCGTTTCCTGTCGATACAAGAGAAGAGATGCATGCGCTCGCACGAATAAAGAGGTTTTTTTGTTCCTTGCGTGCTCGTCATAGTTTCCCTGGTATGCAAACATGCTCGATGGTGATGTTCGTACGCAGATCTTCAGTTCTTTTGTGCTCTTTTGAGGATTCCTGTCCCTTGAGCGACTGCTTTTTCACCTTCTACGTATCCCTTGCTTGCTCGCGCAGGCCACTAAATTGTTCACTCACTTAAAGCAACTCTAACGCGCCGGCCCATTTCGTCCGCGCATGTCCGTTTGTGTACAAACAAATAGAAAAATCGGCCCAATGCACTGACCTAAACGGACGCAGGTCCGCCTTTCGTCCATCGGATGACCCATCCCAGCCCAAATTCAGGCCTCGTTTTGCGTCAGCGCGGAGACGAGGCAGACGCGTGCGACGCCCGCCTACTCCTCCCCCTGGCCCGACAGTCGATGGCACATAGGCCATTCTCTTCCTTCCATCGATAGCCAGCACCTGGTCGCCCCACCCCGTTGCCACCGCCGCCCAGTTCCTGTGCCCTCGCCAGCCGTCCGCACCCATGTACCTCCCCCGCAGCACGCCACCTTCCAACGTCTCCGCCATCACCGCCTCGCCGTCGGGCCGTCGCAGCTCCTCCACCCCCCCCCCCCCCCGACACGTCGCCGCCAGCACCACCTCGCGCCTGGCCACTTCGACGACCAGGGGCGGGCCCAGAAATTAAAGACTCTGTATTCAAATTTTGGATTTCTTTTCTGAAGCCTATAGCCTTCCTTTTTGGAGCGTATAACCGATTATAGTATTATATTGTACTTGTTCTAAACTATATAAATGATATTGCATAATATATTATATTCATCAAAATTGATCATAACTTGGCATTGTTCAACATTTAGAAGTACAAATTGTTGAACATATTGTGGAAAAATCTAAGATATATAGTGGACAGAAAATAGAAAATGACAATAAACCTTACAAATTACAGGAGTACTATTCTTTATAGATAATGTTCACTGTAGCAAATTCAAAATTTATAAACATTCTCATATTACAAATTTAAACAGAAAATTGCAAATTCTCATATCTAAATAATTCACAATGTGCTGCGAACAAGTTTTAATTTCACTATAATTAAATAGGCAGACAGTGTTAAAACTAACTTACTTTTGTCTGTTGTACTGTAGTGCAGCCTGCTTAATAGCATGAGGAGAAAACTGTGCTCCTGCCTGCAGCGATAGGCCCATTTAATTGGACTAAAAAAATAAGAATTAAATCCTCACTCCTGAAATTGGGAGTTCTCCTCTCATGCCAATTCTAATTTCTTAGTCCAATTAGCAATTAGCAATTATACCTGAATCTGTGGGTTGTGGCTTTGAAACTGAACCGATTTTTTGCGAATAGGCAAAGCTTGCGTATCATTTCATTGATAGAAGAAAAAATGAGTAGAGGGGGTACAACACATGACACGAATGCAGACAGGCGTGAACACGGTGCCCGGAGCAGAGAGAGAGGGATGCTCGGCCCAAACAGAGGGGACATCACAGCTAAACCTACCAAACCCGAGCCAAGAACGACGATGCCAAACCAACGAGAACTCCAACACCGTGCGAGTCGAGGACACCATGAGCGAGCAAGATAGTGCCTTCAAGAAGGAAGACGACACCGAGACTCCGTCACTATCCGGTCCGGGTGACCCGGACCTAGGGTTTCCCTTGAGCTCGAAGAGGGGCGCAGCTAAAGGCCTTGGCAGCGCCTTCAAGAAGAAAAGTTGGTCGGAACCGCCAAGTCAGGGGGGTTGGCGGGGCTGCACCCGCCGCCGGAGGTGGCACCGCCTCCGAACCATGGGCTTGGATCTGGCAAAAGAGGGGGCTTTGAGGCGTATAGGGTAGGGCGGGCGACGAGGCGAACCACACGGGGGTCTTGGCGCAAAAGCGTCTAGCAACGCCGGCAAGCAAGGACTGAAGAGACGCAGATCCGAGCTACCGTGGCCGTATTCGTCGGGACGTCAGCGAGCCAGGGAAGCCGGAAGGGGCGCAGCTACCTGGTCGCCGGGGCCGGAGCTGCCCGGTGGAGGATGCCGACAGCGAAGGACACCAGAGAGACGCGGGCCTGTAGCCGCTGGGGCCGGAGCAGCGCCAGCAAGGACCCGCTGCGAGGGGCCCCGAGCTAGCCACAACCACGGACGCATCGCTGCCTCCGCAGGAGCCGTCACCGAGCACAGGTGGAGGGAGGGCCGCCGGAAACGAGGGGGTCGCCTACACTGGAGGCAGGCCGCGAGCGCCCCGCGACCGGCCGCGCCGCCAGCAGGCAGGGTCAAGCAGCGGCTGGTGGGGGGGAGGGGCCCGAGATTTGCCGGGAGGATCGCGGGTCATGAGCGGAGGGGATGGAGGCGCGTGGGGAGGAGTCCGCGGCGGCCGATGAAGACGGGGGGAGGGGTCCGCCGCGGCTCGGATGATTCTTCATCCGATGATGAGGAGATTGTGGCCGCTGTGTTGGTCATCCATGACCACCTCAGTAGGCAGCGGCCGTTGTTCTAGGGCTCGATCCTGGGGCACACTCCGGCATTGAATCATAACCGAGAGAGCGGCCATTTCCTTCTATGGAAGGACTATTTCGAGATCCAACCCGCTCTTCAAACATCACCTATTCTGACGTCATTTCCGTATGGCTAGGCATGTTTTCAACTGTATCCGTGTGGGGGTGGTGGCATACGATAATTATTTCGAATGCAAGGAGGGCACACTTGTAAAGATTGGCTTCTCCTCTTATCAGATGCACTACAGCTATACGGATGCTTGCATACGGAGTTCTCGGTGATCTCATTGATGAGTATGTGTTCCTATGAGCGAGTCCATATGCCTAAATTCCATGTATAGTTTCTGCAAGGCTGTGATAGCAGTGTTTGGTCCCGAGTACTCGAGAGAGTTAAATGCTACAGATACAGCCCGCTTGTTGGCGATGAATGCCAACAGGGGCTTTCCGGGGATGCTTGGTAGCATAGATTGTATGCACTGGAAAGAACTGCTCTTCTGCTTGACAGAGGCAGTATAGGGGCCATGTCAAAGCTTGCGCTGTCATATTCGAATCTGTGGCTTCACAAGATCTCTGGCTTTGGAACTCTTTCTTCGGCATGGCTGGATCTCACAAATAATTTCAACGTGCTTCAACGCTCTCCGATGTTTGCAAGGCTTGTCGAAGACAACTGCCCGAAGGTCAATGTTAACATCAATGGTCAAAACTACAACAAATGATACTATCTAGTTGACGGTATCTATCCTCAGTGGACTACTCTGGTGAAGACAATCTCCCACTAGTAGAAAAGGGGGCAAAGGTACAGGCCGGGTCAGCCCATTAGTCCCGGTTCAGTCCAGAACCGGGACCCATGGGGGCATTGGACCCGGTTCGTGAGCCCCGAGGGCCGGCCGGGCCACGTGGGCCATTGGTCCCGGTTCGTCTGGACCTTTTGGTCACGGTTGGTGAGACGAACCGGGACCAATGGCCCTCGCTCCTGTCCCACCACCATTGGTCCTGGTTGGTGGGACGAACCGGGACCAATGGGCCTCGCTCCTGGCCCACCACTATTGGTCCCGGTTGGTGGCCTGAACCGGGTCCAAAGGCTGCCCTTTAGTCCCGGTTCATAGCACCAACCGGGACCAATGAGGTGCCTATATATACCCCTCGCGTGAAGCAGAGCACACTGCTCTGTTTTTCTGGCTTGTTGAGGGGAGAGGGCTTGGTGGTGCTCTAGCTCAACTCCTATGCACACAAGGTGTTCGATGGAATGCCCGAGCCACACTACTTAAGCTTTCTCCTCTCCAAGCTCGACCTCCAAGCTCCATTTTCCTCAATATTTGTCTAGGTTTAGCGGTCCGTCATGCCCCATCCCCGTCTTCACCGCCGTTGATCACCCGCGCCGATCTCATCACCGGCACCACCGTGGTGAGCCTCTTGTTCTTATCTTCTTTCTGAAAGGAAAAATATTCTTACTTTTATGTTTAGATAGATACTTGTATTATTTTCTTACTTTTATTATTGCATCTTATATAGTGCGATGGTTTTGGTATCCGCCCCCATCGGCCCTCGTCCTGTCTATGATTCGGATGTGGTGTATATATTATATTTATAACTATTGGTTCATTTATTGTTTATGAAAATTATGCCGACCAACGTGACATAGATTTTATTTATCTAGGAGGTATGTGAACCGGAAATTCCAACCGACCCTATCATCGAGAGGTTAAATTTAGTTGAAGAAGAAAACAATTTCTTGAAGGAAAAAATAAAAAAAATTGAGGAGGAGAAGATGATATTGGAGTTGCATGTTGCGGATGTCGTCGATGATGACAAGATCAAGATGGACGCAGTGCGCTTGAAGATTAGAAAGATTAGAAAATATGCCATTCATACCGAGGCTTGGTATCATTATGTCATTGGATCAATTGTTACCTTGGTTGCGATTATGATCGCATTTGTTTTCGCATTGAAATGTTTTACATAGTTTCAATGTATGGTTTAATTAATTAGATGCTCTGGAGAGCTATATGTTGTTAGATGAGAACTATGTATGTACTTTGGTTTTAATGCGATGATGAACTTCTATTAATTTGGTCACTTATTTATCTATTCATGTTGTTCTGTAATGGTTTTTGACACACTTAATTATATATAATGCACGCAGATAAACCGGCAATGGACGTACGGTGACAGACACACCTCCGAGTAAATTAAGGGCGTGCATGAGTTTCTCGAAGCGGCTGAGGCAAACAAGCATAATGGTTTTATGTGTTGTCCATGCATTAAATGTGGGAATACGATGTCTTACTCTAACCGGAAAATCCTTCACACCCACACCTTTACAAGGGTTTCATGCCACACTATAATGTTTGGACGAGGCACGGAGAAATAGGGGTTATGATGGAAGGCGGCGAAGAAGAAGAGTACGATGACAACTATGTGCCCCTGAATACGGTGATGCTGCAACAGGGGAGCTGGTGAAGATCTAGAGGAACCAGACGATGTGCCCAATGATGTTGCAACGGGTGAAGCTGCTGAAGATCATGAGGAACCAGACGATGTGCCCGATGATGATGTTCTCCGCCGGGTCATTGTCGATGCAAGGACGCAATCACGAAAGTCAAAAGGAGAAGCTGAAGTTCGATCGCATGTTAGAGGATCACAAAAAAGGGTTGTACCCCAATTGCGAAGATGGCAACACAAAGCTTGGTACCGTACTGGAATTGCTGCAGTCGAAGGCAGAGAATGTTGTGCGTGACAAAGGATTTGAGAAGCTACTGAAAATATTGAAGAAGAAGCTTCCAAAGGATAACGAATTGCCCCACAGTACATACGCAGCAAAGAAGGTCGTATGCCCTCTAGGATTGGAGATGCAGAAGATACATGCATGCCCTAATGACTACATCCTCTACCGTGGTGCATACAAGGATCTGAATGCATGCCCGGTATGCAGTGCATTGTGGTATAAGATCAGACGAGATGACCCTGGTGATGTTGACAGCGAGCCCCCCAGGAAGAGGGTTCCTGCAAAGGTGGTGTAGTATGCTCCTATAATACCACGGTTGAAACGTATGTTCAGAAACGGAGAGCATGCCAAGTTGATGCGATGGCACAGTGAGGACCGTAAGAAAGACTGGAAGTTGAGAGCACCCGCTGACGGGTCGCAGTGGAGAAAAACGAGAGAAAGTACTGGGATGAGTTTGCAAACGACCCAAGTAGGGCTGGAAAAATAGCTCGAAGCTCGTGAGCTGAACGAGTAGCTCGTGACTCGGCTCGAATCGACTCGAACTCGAAGAATAACGAGTCGAGCCGAGCTTTAGTTTAAGATCGTTTATAGACCAAGTTAAACAAGCCAATCTCACGAATACTCGTGTAACTCGTTAGGCTCGGTACAAAAGATCAGCCACTCCCAATATAAAAAAAACAGCCACTCAGCACCCTATGTCCCAGGTGCACAACACAAGGCCTAGCCGTTGAAGTCCCAACCGCCTAGGAGACTCATGCGTTACAAGGAAATTATTATTGTTTAGTGATATATATGTTTAATATATACATAATCATTTTTATAATATTTGACGGTTTTATGTTCATATCTTTAACGAGCTTAACAAGCTAAACGAGCCAGCTCGCGAGTTATACGAGTCGAGGCAATCTTGGATTTGAGCTCGTTATAATAACGAGTCGAGTCGAGCTAGCTCGTTAACGAAACGAGCTCTAGCGAGTCGAGCCGAGCTGGCTCGACTCGGCTCGAATTCCAGCCCTAGACCCAAGGAATGTATGGTTTGCTTTAAGCGCGGATGGCATTAATCCTTTCGGGGAGCAGAGCAGCAATCACAGCACCTGGCCCGTGACTCTATGTATGTATAACCTTCCTCCTTGGATGTGCATGAAGCGAAAGTTCATTATGATGCCGCTTCTCATCCAAGGCCCTAAGCAACCCGGCAACGACATTGATGTGTACCTAAGGCCATTAGTTGAAGAACTTTTACAGCCGTGGAATGCAAAGCGGTGTACGTGACGTGGGATGAGCACGACAGGAGGAATTTAACCTAAAGGCGTTGCTGTTCGTGACCATCAACGATTGGCCCGCTCTCAAGAACCTTCGGGACGCATAAACAAGGGATACCACGCGTACGCACTGCTTAGATGGCACTGAAAGTATATACCTGGACAAATGCAGTAAGAATGTGTACAAGGGCCGACATCGATTTCTTCCGACCAACCATCAATGTCGAAAGAAAGGCAAGCATTTCAAAGGCGAGGCAGATCACCGGAAGAAGCCTGCCATGCGTATCAGTGATCACGTACTTGCTATGGTCAATGATTTACACGTCATCTTTGGAAAGGGTCCCGGTGCACTAGCTGTTCCGAATGACGCTGAGGGACACGCACCCATGTGGACGAAGAAATCTATATTTTGGGACCTACCCTACTGGAAAGACCTAGAGGTCCGCCCTTCAATCGACGTGATGCACGTGACGAAGAACCTTTGCGTGAACCTGCTAGGCTTCTTGGGCGTGTATGGAAAGACAAAAGATACACACGAGGCACGGAGGACCTGCAACGCGTTTGCACGAAAAAAGGCGGCATGCCTCGAAGCGGTATGAAGGTCCCGCTACCACGCTCTTACGAAAGAAGAGAAAGAAATCTTCTTTGAATGCCTGCTCGCATGAAGGTCCCGACCGCTACTCGTCGAATATAAAGGGAATAATAAATATGCCAGAGAAAAAGTTCCAGAACCTAAAGTCTCATGGCTGCCACGTGATTAAGACGCAACTGCTTCCGGTTGCATTGAGGGGGCTTCTACCGGAAAATGTCCGATTAGCCATTGTGAAGCTATGTGCATTCCTCAATGCAATCTCTTGATGTCTACTACACAACCTTCTTCTTGTAGACGTTGTTGGGCCTGCAAGTGCATAGGTTTGTAGGACAGTAGCAAATTTCCCTCAAGTGGATGACCTAAGGTTTATCAATCCGTGGGAGGCGTAGGATGAAGATGGTCTCTCTCAAACAACCCTGCAACCAAATAACAAAGAGTCTCTTGTGTCCCCAACACACTCAATACAATGGTAAATTGTATAGGTGCACTAGTTCGGCGAAGAGATGGTGATACAAGTGCAATAGGGATGGTAGATAAAGGTATTTGTATTCTGAAATTATAAAAACAGCAAGGTAACTAATGATAAAAGTGAGCGTAAACGGTATTGCAATGATAGGAAACAAGGCCTAGGGTTCATACTTTCACTAGTGCAAGTTCTCTCAACAATAATAACATAGATAGATCATATAACAATCCCTCAACATGCAACAAGAGTCACTCCAAAGCCACTAATAGCGGAGATCAAATGTAGAGATTATGGTAGGGTACGAAACCACCTCAAAGTTATTCTTTCAGATCGATCTATTAAAGAGTTTGTACTAGAATAACACCTTAAGACACAAATCAACCAAAACCCTAATGTCACCTAGATACTCCGTTGTCACCTCGAGTATCCGTGGGCATGATTATACGATATGCATCACACAATCTCAGATTCATCCAACCAACACAAAGTACTTCAAAGAGTGCCCAAAAGTTTCTACCGGAGTGCCAACCCCTATGCATAGGTTCATGGGCGGAACCCGCAAGTTGGTCACCAAAACATACATCAAGTGGCACATGATATCCCATTGTCACCAGAGATAAGCACGGCAAGACATACATCAAGTGTTCTCAAAGTAAAGACTCAATCCGATAAGATAACTTCAAAGGGGAAACTCAATTCATCACAAGAGAGTAGAGGGGGAGAAACATCATAAGATCCAACTACAATAGCAAAGCTCGTGATACATCAAGATCGTGCCATAGAGGGAACACGAGAGAGAACACGAGAGAGAGAGAGAGAGAGAGAGAGAGAGAGAGAGAGAGAGATCAAACACATAGCTACTGGTACAGACCCTCAGCCCCGAGGGTGAACTACTCCCTCCTCGTCATGGATAGGGCCGGGATGATGAAGATGGCCAACGGTGATGGGTTCCCCCTCCGGCAGGGTGCCGGAACGGACTCGCGAGAGGTTTTTGGTAGCTACAGAGGCTTGCGGTAGCGGAACTCCCGATCTATCTTGATATTCGATGGTTTTAGGGTACGAGGGAATATATAGGCGAAAGAAGTCGGTCGGGGGGTGCTCGAGGGGTCCACGAGACAGGGGAGCGCGCCATGTAGGGGGGTGCGCCCCTATCTCCTGGGCTCCTCGAGGGTCTTCTGACTTGATCTCCAAGCCTCCCGGATGATAATCTTCCAAAAAATCACGATGCCGAAGGTTTCATTCCGTTTGGACTCCGTTTGATATTCCTTTTCTTCGAAATACTGAAACAGGCAATAAAACAGCAATATGGGCTGGGCCTCCATTTAATAGGTTAGTCCCAAAAGTAATATAAAAGTGAATAATAAAGCCCGTAATCATCCAAAACACATAGTAATATAGCATGGGTGCTTCATAAATTAAAGATACGTTGGAGACGTATCAGCATCCCCAAGCTTAATTCCTACTCGTCGTCGAGTAGGTAAATGATAAACAAAGAATTTATGAAGTGTGAATGCTACTAGGCATAATTTCATTGTAATTCTTCTTAATCGTGGTATGAATATTCAGATCCGAAAGATTCAAGACAAAAGTTCATTTTGACATAAAAATAATAATACTTCAAGCATACTAACAAAGCAATCATGTCTTCTCAAAATAACATGATACGTCGGCACATGGCATGGCCCAATAGAGGCCCATTCCTGTGAAAAGGCCGGCCCGTTTGACTTGGTCAAAAGGTGGCAGGCCGACCCATGTCAAGCCTGTCAACGGCATGTTCGTATATAGCCCATTTAAAGCCCGCTAACCCAGGGCCCGTTTACGGCCTATCCGAATTAGGCCCAGTAGCATCATCTGGGCCGTCCAATATAATGCCAACCTGTTTTAACTTCCGGCCCATGTATGTCCCATGACGTCTTTTTGGCCCATGTGAGGCCCTTAGTAACCCTCGGCCCATTAACGGCCCGTGGTAAAACTGGCCCGTAATGAATAGTGTATCACATTATACCCATTTACGGCCCATTATTTCGTTGGGCCGTTTCCAGCCCATGTTATCTTTCGGCCTTCTCAGGGCCCATTCATTCTTGGGCTCATTTCTAGCATTCGGTTACTTTCGGCCAGTTACTGTCATTTTCTGCTTGTGGGCCAAATACAGCCCGTGGTTACAGTCGGCCCGTTAATACGTTGGGCCGTTTCATAGCGTCATCAAATACTGCCGATTAACGACGACCTGTTATGGTCGGCCCATGAACGGACAATTTCAACTCTAGCCCATTTACGGCGATAATGTGGTCTGTTATTGGCCCATGTTTGGCCAACCGATCATACGGCCCGTAGAAGGCCCATTGATGATACGACCTGTAGAAGGACCATTGTGTCTACGCCCCGTAGAAGACCCATTGTTTCTACGGCCCTTAGAAGGCCCATTGTTTCTATGGCCCATAGGAGGCCCATGTTAACTACAGTAAATATGTAGCCCATTGTTAATGTGGCCTAGTTTTAAAAAATAGGTTATTGCGGCCACTAGCAAACCGCGAAAAAAGAACTGCACTGACTACAAGAAAACAAATAAACAAGACAATAAGGAAATAAATAAGCAAGCAACATATGCTAGGCTATCATGACTATTACACATATTACATCCACTCGGCATCAAAGTTCGCCACAAGTGCAAATATAGGGAACAAAGCAGCATATAAACGCCGCAGCAAAACAAGTTTAGAAATGAAACCACTTTAGAAGAGCTCAAGAAACAATATCCTGGGTACCCATAATGCTGGCAAGATCCTTAGCAAGCATATTAACTTTCTCTTGTTTGGCCCTTAAATCCTCCAGCACTTGCTGTTGCACCAGAAAGAATGCATCTGAATTCTGCAGGGACTTCCTCAGTCCTTTGGCTTCCTGTCACATAACATCTGATCGATGTCTTTCAACTTGAAGTTGAGACTCAAGAAGCCGAACTAATTTAGGCAGCGGGTTCAAAGAGATGGTGCCAGCAGTAGTAGCCAGCGACTCGAACACTACATCAAGATAGAACTTTGGGGTTGTCTCAGTGTCTTCAATATAGTTTTTATCAGCTTTCTTGGAGAACAACAGGGATGTCTCACTATCCTGAACCTTATCTGCATTACTTCCTTTACCATTGCATAACGGGGTACTCTTCTCTAATATTTTATCCGTGTTCTAAAAGAGAAACAAACAAATTTACATGTAGTATATGAAACTCATTTTGGTAAACCAGTTCAGTAGTAAGGTGGATAGGATAACAGCATGAAACAAACATATATTTATATAGTATGGTCACTGTATGGTCTATATCATTCTAGTTTATGTTGCCAAATCAAGATAGATACAGTTCGAATCATATCTATTTAAGGCAAAGCAGCATAGACAGAATATAAGTGTGGGAAACTACACAGCAATAACAACACTTGTTATGCGCATGGCATGAGAACATAACTGTTTATTCAATTGAAACTGAAATCAACATAGAGCAAGTTACAACAGGAAACACATTAAAGAAATAGGTTTAAAACATACCTGTTGCGCCATTGGAGTTTCAACTGCATCCTTCAAATTTGAAATTAGTTGGTATGAGTAAATACAGTGATGCAAGAGCAAAGTAGTATGAACCATAGCTACGGAACCTGATCTGAGAACAATTCTTCTTCAGCTTTAAGCGTTGACTTGGGTTTCGGAGTGGTGGTCCTCGTGGTTTGGGCACTGCAGTTGCCTTACTAACTGATCGTGTTTGGGTGCTCTGTGGTGGAGAAGGTGTTGTGTCAATGGGAACTGGGTTACTATCTGCTGGGGTTGGGGTTAGAAGGGGTGTAGCTGGTTCTCTGTCCAACTGGGTAGGTGTACAATCTGCATGAGTCTGGGTTGTGTGTGGTGGGGCTGGTTCTTGGGCAAGTACAACCATGGTTCTATCTCCATCGACAGGTAGCACGATCATTTCTGAAGACCGTGTTTTTACACCCACAGATACTGCCATCACCCCCTCCAATTGAAATGGCTGATAAACAAGAAAAGTAATTGAATGTACATACATTGTAAGATAGACAGGTCCAGTGGACAGTAGGGAAGAAAATAGGGCGTGAAATAATTCACATTTATGTTGTCTAACCAAAAAGAATAGCATGACATAATTTCAAATATATGATGGCTAATTAAACAGGATAGCATGACACAATTTCACATGTATGATGGCTAACTAAACAAGATAGAATGACATACTTCAAAATATGACGACTATGCAAACATGATGACATGATATAACTATACGATGTGTCTATTAAAGTGGTTGGCATGCCATAAATCACAAACATGACGTCGATGGAAACATGATGGCATGATATATTTCACGAATAGAATGACATAATTCAAAATATGATGACTATGTAAACATGATGAGATGATATAACTATATTATGTCTTTAGAAAATGGGTTGGCATGCCATAATTCAGATACATGCTGTCTATGTAAACATCATGGCATGATATAATTCAAATATATCATTTATATACTAAGGAAGTGAGCAGAGGGCAATCGCATATATGATGTGTCAACTAAGGATATAGCATTCAATATCGTGTATATGATGTAAGAGCTAAGCATTGAAATACAACATATGCATGATATGAGTAATATAACCCTGCCAAGTTTGAGCATACACCTCAGGGGGATAATAGAACTGGTCATCTGCCTCTGAATCCTCCTCTGAAGAGCTATCTGTAACCAGCAAGATATCTGCTTCAGTATGTAGCATTGTCTGCTTCTGACGACCTTGTTTTCACTCCATTTCTCCATCACCAATTCAAATGGCTGTTGCACAGGAAGAAGCGATTGAATATACAAACATTGTCGACAAAAGCAATGAGAAATACAAAAAAGGACGGCATGTAATTCACATATATGACGCTTGGCTAAACAGCATGGCATTGCATAATTCACATATATAATGCCTTGCAACAAGATAGCATTGCATAATTCACATATATAATGTCTTCCAACAAGATGGCATTGCATAATTCACATATATGTTAATTAGACACTAAACAGGTGGCATTCACACAAATCATGTCTAAACTAAGCAAATGACATAGCAATGCAAGATACCATACGCACGATATGAGCAACATAACCCTGCCAGGTTAGAGCATGCACCTCGCGGGGGGGGGGAGGATAGGACTGGTCATCTGTCACTGAATCCTCCTCTGAGGAGCTATCTGTAACCATCAAGACATGCGCTTCATCAGATAGCATTGTCTGCTCTGAAGACCTTGTTTCCACTCCAGATTTTTCCATGACCGTGCCAAATGGCTGATGCATAGGAAGAGTAATTGAATGTACTAAAATTGTTGACAAATTTAACACGTAATAAAAAATGATGTCATGATATAATTCACATATAAGATGACTGGCTAACCAGGGTTGCATTGCAAAATTCAGATATATGATGCCTGGCTAAACAAGATGGCGTTGCATGATTCACATATACGATAAAGAAACTAAACAGATGGCATTGACACAAAGCATGTATAAACTAAGCAGATGACATCTTTGATGTATACAGTAAGCAATGCAAGGCACCATATGCATGATATTACCAACATCAGCATGCCAAGTTAGCGCGAAGACCTCATGGGGTAAATAGGAGTGGTCTTCTGCTTCTGAATCCCCCTCAGAACAGTTATCTTCCTCTTGATTACCATACGAAATAGGTGGAGGGGGGCTGCCTTTGCACCCACCATGGAGCGACGTCTGCATGAAATTTTATTGCCACACAAGGCTCGTCTCTTTTGCTCTACATGTTCAGTTCCATTGTGTACAATAACTGACGTGCATAGGAATAAAACATAGTGAGATTATGTAAGGAGTGCATGAACAAATCCAGAGTGAAGGTAGCAAACTGTGGATAGACCCAAAACCAATGATAGCAGGCAGATAATAGCTTTAGTTAAAAAATATAGATAATGTCTCTTTTAATGTTTTTTTGCACCCAACATGAAACTCATAGTAGACACCCGAGATTAACTAGATAGTAGACAGATAGTACTGATTGTTGCCCCAATATGTACCCCACAACCATTTAAAAACTCAAGTTTGAGCATAAGTTTGGACCTGAGTCAGAGTCTAATAGGTGAACATGACGATAAAGTAGCATGTCATCATATTAAGCGACACATAACGTAAGCAGACACGGAAGAGTGCGACCTCTCTTGTGGACCCATGTAGTCCTCAAGGTCATCTGCTCAGTTGATGATGGTAATGCAGTTGTCGTGGCTGCCGGCGGCGGGGAAGAAGATCTGAGGCGGCGAAAGACAGTCTGGAGAGCGGATCCCTGCTATGGTGAACCCTTCCATCGTTGGAGCAGCTGAGCTGGGGTGGAACACAGCACCGCAGGAGCAGGACAAACCACACAAGGTTTTCTTTGACACATATCAGTAACAGAAGTAATTGTGTAAGGGCTTGTTTGAATTTGAGGATTCTAACAGTGCAGGGGTAGGAAAAAGACAGGAATAGTATAGGAATGCACGTGCAAAACACAGAATTTAAAAACACAGTATTTCTGCCAATCTGGGTGTTTGGTTCACAAGAATTGGAAGATCACATGATGCAAAGAAGCATGGTGAGGTTAAGTCAAACCACAAGAAGTGTACAACCTCTTTGACGAAGCCATGTCGATCTCAGCGTGATTGGTTTGGCCGGTGAGGATGCTCCGGCTTACTAGGCTATCGGAGGAGGGGAAGAAGATCTTAGGCGTCTGGAGATGGAGCCCGAGGTACTGCTCCGCTGTGATGGAGGGTTTAAATGGTTGGAGCAGCTCCGGTGAGTTGTACGACGCCGAGGCTGAAGCAGGACAAGAGAGACAAAGTTAACCTGAGTGGAATTCTAATAGCATCTCCAATATATGACGTAAAATACATAACCACAAAGTGCTAGATGTATACATCAGCCACTCATCTCTGAACTTAACTGTCGAAACAGAATTTAACTGTCGAAACTGAACTTAACTGTCGAAACTGAATTTTGCTGTCAAAACTGAATTTTACTGTCGAAATTGAACGCACTAGAGGTGAGGCTACACATCAGTCGACTGACTTTTTCATCTCTGGTCAGTCGATTTTGCAGCCGTTGGATACGGTATCAAGGGCCTGCAGTTCATCTTCAACCTCCACCCCCCTGAGCCGCCAGCCACCATCGGCCAAACAGCTGCCCCCCGCCGCCCGCGGCCGGCGGTGCGCCACCCCACCCGCCCCGAAAACACTCCCCACCGCCGGTCCGCCGCCGCCCCGGCCATCCCTCTAGGCCCCCCGTGCCGAGCTTTTTCTCCGGCGATCCCCACGCCACCGCCCCACCACCGCCGGCGACCACCGCCCCACCCTGAACCCTAAGATAGATAGTGGGGTACCTCTCCGGCGAGCCCCCTCCCTGCTGCGGCTGGTTCTTCCTTAACTCCGGCGAGCCCCCCCCCCAACCCCTGGAAATCGACTGACCCAAAAGTCGATTTAGTCGACTGAAGTGTAGCTAAATCTAAGCAGCATCGCAAGCAAGAGCAAGATCGAGAGCAGTAGCGCGAGCAAGAGCAGACCAGGCAGGGGACCGAGAGCAAGAGCAGAGCAGCAGTGTGAGCGAGAGCTAAAGCAGTAGCAGCTCCTACTGATGTGGACGTCGCCGCCGAGGGAGCGACGCCATGGAGGAAGTGGCCGGCAACGCCACCGTGGATGGAGCTGCGCCGTGTCAGCTTGGGACCGAGCGCCGGCAGCACCGTGAGATCGAATCAAGAAGAAATGCAGCGATTAGTGTACAACCTCTTTGGTGGCGCCGATTAGGCCGCAGCTTCATCCGAGGAAACGGTGATGATGATAGTCTTCCGGTGGTGCAGGTGAAGATGATAGTGTGGGAATGGAGGTGGCGCGAAAGACGAGGGGAGCATCAGGGCAGCTCCTTGGAGGTGGCGGACGGGGTGGCTGAACCGGCAGGACGACTAGATCGACGGCGGATCCTCGTCCGGTACGGTGGATGAGGGACATCGAGGTGTTGCTGTGGACGACGTCATCGGGGAAGAGGCTCCTGCTGGTTGGCAGACGGAGGAGGGTGTGGGGTTTCGCGGGTTTTCCCGGCCTCGGTGTACAAATGGGTGGGCGGATGGGATGAGAGTGGAGAACCATGGCTTAGGGACGCGCTTGTCCGAAATTTGGGGTAAGTTATGAAAGTACCCCCACCGATTTGAGGCGGTTCATTCGGTTCAGGGGTATCACGGGTCCGAACCTGGGTAAAAACATCGTGTCCCTTGTCTCCTGTTACCATCCGCCTAGACGCACAGTTCGGGACACCCTACCCGAGATCCGCCGGTTTTGACACCGACAGTCTCGTTATAAAGAGGTTGAATACCAAGAGCCCTCCCCGTGACCGTTCGGGACTCGCCTTCGATGGAGGAGGCGTGCCAACGGGCACGACTGGGTTACCCACGCCCGTATTGATGAGGATCCCGGAATAAGGGGGGCACGATCTCCGCTCTGATAAGACGTGCCGAAGAAACCGCCTCGCTAAACGCGCTGAGGTGGGACAGTAAAAACGATTCGTATAAAGGCCTGGCCGTGGTGTGATGTCACCCCGCGGAATACGTCAGCAGATCTGTGCAAAGGTTATTCTCTCTATTCTGGTATGTGGAACTTGTTTTTCAGAGCCGGACACTATCCTTGTGTTCAAAATCTTCTATGAAGTATTCGGAGGAGGAACCCGCCTTGCAATGCCGAAGACAATATGCGCGCCGGATTCGTCGTCATTGAAGCCTGGTTCAGGGGCTACCGAGGAGTCCTGGATTAGGGGGTGTCCGGATAGCCGAACTATCACCGTTGGCGGACTCTGGACTACGAAGATACAAGATTGAAGACTTCGTCCCGTGTCCGGATGGGACTTTCCTTGGAGTGGAAGGCAAGCTTGGCGATACGGATATGTAGATCTCCTACCGTTGTAACTGACTCTGTGTAACCCTAACCCTATCCGGTGTCTATATAAACCGGAGGGTTTTAGTCCGTAGGACGAACAACAACCATACCATAGGCTAGCTTATAGGGTTTAGCCTCTCTGATCTCGTGGTAGATCCACTCTTGTACTACCCATATCATCAATATTAATCAAGCAGGAGTAGGGTTTTACCTCCATCGAGAGGGCCCGAACCTGGGTAAAAACATCGTGTCCCTTGTCTCCTGTTACCATCCGCCTAGACGCACAGTTCGGGACCCCCTACCCGAGATCCGCCGGTTTTGACATCGACACCCCCCCTCTCTCTCTCTGCTAGGGTTCTTCGGTTAATTTACTTAGGTTTTAGTTAGGGCAGTATGTTAATTAGGTTATCTATTTAGTTATGAATTTAGCTAGGTTTCAAAATTAGCTGAATTTATATGCAAAATTGAACTGGACATGTGATATGTGGATATCTCATGTTTTGGACATGTCATGTTTGGAAAATTATCCGAGTGGCCTATGTTACGCCGGAATGTTGATTCATTTCCGTTCGGTGAATTTCAGGCGCTCGATATGTCCATTTTTTAGCAAAGGTCATGCCGAAATTTCCCGTGAATAAAGGCATGATTTGTGCTACATAGTTGGCATATCGAGTGCTGGCACATAGATTTCTTTTTTATGTCATTTCTCATTTATTCATACTTTTAGAAATAAATGAGGACACTTAATCATAGGAAACATGTCGAACAACGAAGAAACTGGGTCTTCTGACCAAGATGCAGACGAGATGGATTATGCGGGTGAACAAGAGTACCTCGACTAATTGACTGCTAAGCAAGGTTTGCAGGTCGGCCTCGATGATAGTACTGACGCCGACATCGACACCGACGGCACCGGCACCGATGGCGGTGCCGAGACCGGTGGGGAAGGTACCGGCGGGGAAGATACCGGCGGGGAAGGTACCGGCCCCGATGCAGCTACCGAAAAGAGGAAGCATAAGAAGCAGAGGATACGAAAACCTAACAAACTAGGGATTGGGCAACTTGTGATCAAAAAGATGGCACCTGGCAAGTTTGAGCCGTTAGAGCCGGAAGAACCTCGCAAGTGCTATGGGAACCAAGTAGGATGCATCCTACGGGAATGCGCGAGCATCAACAACGACGACTTAAGGAGTAAAGAACATTTGACGTAGTTGCTCCTAATGAAGTTGCACAAGAGATTCAAGTTCCCCGTCCGGGATGATAACATAGAACAACTGTGGGATGATCCGAAGATGAAAAAGATTAACAATCACGCCATGGGCATGTTCAGCAATGATTTGGCCTCCTGGAAAGGGAGGATGAAACAAGCTATTGAGGCTGATGAACCTCTGTCCAAGATTCTGGAGGAAAATCCGACACTTACGGAAGAGGAGTTCGAAAATTTCAAGGACACTTGCGCTACCGAGGCAGCCAAGGCTAAGGCTACGAAATTCAAGAGCCTTCAGCAAAGGAACACGGGGAAGCATCGCCTCGAAAGCCGTGGCTACCTCGGTAAAAGGCCCATATGGGATAAGGAGGACGCGGAACGTGAAGCCGCGGGTCTCCCAGACCCCTTCACGAAGTTCACCAACCCCTTGGAGCATGACTTCAGCAGGGCCCGCTACAAGTGGGACAAGGAGAAAAAGGTTTTTTACATGGACAAGATCACGAGGAAATTGATTAGACTACTGGAGAAGCAACACCAGTTTGCAGCCGAAATCCCTATTTCTCTGATGAGGCCCAAGTGGGACACCCCTCTCAACCGGGCCTTGAACGAACTTAAGGGACTCCCTTTGGGCCAGCGGCCGCAATATGGTCGTGTGCACGGCGCTGGAGACGGCGCCACGTGGAAGGTGTTTTACAACGAGGGCCCGGAGGCCAAGAAGCAGAAAAAGAAGTTTAGTCACGCGGACATCGACGCGAAGGTGAAGCTTGCGGTCGAGAAAAAAAGCAGCTGAGGACGTGAAAAAAGCTGCCGTGGACAAATATGATTTGCTACAGCAGGCAGTCAATGCAGCTGTAACTGCCTGCAGAAATGATTTTGCTACTAACTTGGTTCCAGTTATCATCAACTGGACGAAGGAAAATCCAGACAAGACGGTACATGATTTCCCGTTGCCCAGTTTCGTCGGGAGCAACTCCATGAACAACAACACCATCGCACCATCACTTGCTCACGCAACCGGGCCTCCTCTCGCAGCCGCTCCCGCTCATAGCAGCCCGTCCTCAGTCTCTGGCGCGCTAGGTGGGCCTTCGTCTTTGGCTGAGCTCGACCGTCACGGTAATTACATGTCGCACTGCATATATATATATATATATATATATATATATATATATATATATATATATGATTCGATTTTTGTTGCGTGTCTGTTGTGTTACGCCACAGAGATTTGTGGGTGGTGGCGAGAGCAACCCCGTGCACCATACTCTACTTGATCAAAGGCCGGAAAGGTGGACGTGGGAAAGGGGATGATAATGGACCCTCGCAAACCACGTTCCACAACCAGCCGGTCCCCGCTGGGCACTTCAGGGTTAGCTTGACCAGTGTGAAATCAGGGCACGAGGATTTGCCTCCTCCAGTACAGCATGTGGGAGCGGACGACGAGACCCCGCCGCGGATTGGAAGCTGCAAGGTTTGGGAGCCGGCCGAGAGCACACCAATAACCACACAACAAGCATGTGCGGAGACCACCACCCCGCCTACGCAATTACCAGCTCTTGTAGTGCCGGCTGAGAGCGGCGGACGACATGATGAAGGGGGTGCAATAGTACTGGCTGATGTAATTTCTCCTGTAGAACAAAGAATGGATAATGAGATGGAGGTCGACCCTATGGATTTCCTCAATACAAACGCGTATCACTGTGACATAGATATGATGAGTCAACCATATGACGAATCGGGCTATCAGCTTGCTAATGAGGATATGGATGATATGCCCGGGCAGGTGGTCAGAAAGGTGGATTGCAAAAGTCTCTCTTCATGAAATCCTCACAGGACACGCCTGAAGATGCCGCCTCAACACAGGCTCAACTAGCCGGACGCGAGTGTCGTACAACACTTAGCCCGGGAACACTTGGGCAGGGGTTAAGGAAGGGTCTGGAAGGTGTGCCCAAGAAAAAGGAGAGGAAGAGATCGGGGAAGATAACTGCCTCCAAACAAGCCAGAGCACATAGCAGCCAGACGATGCATTCTGAAGAGCATGTACCCGTGAAAGGGGCGGTTATGTTCCATCTCACGGGCGAGCCGATGCTACCGCTGAAACCGTTGGAGGCACTATCCACTACTAGAAAAAGGCCTACTAATGGCGCATCGGTTTCGCCTACTAATGGCGCACTAGCGGTGCGCCATTACTAGCACGCCATTAGTATTTTTTACTAATGGCGCACCACCAGAATTTTTTTTTTAATTTTTTTTCAAATTTTTCTTAATCTCAGTTCACTATGGCTTAATCTCGGGTCAATATGCTTAATCTCAGGTCAAATCGCACTCCGTGGTCAAACTTCCCGAAAGGTCACCCATCCTCACACTACTCCAGCCCAAGCACGCTTAACTTCAGAGTTCTATCCAACCCCAAAGCAGCTCACTTCCACGAGCACTTGTTGATATATCTAGCATATCAATCCTGTTATACCTTGTTGATGTCTAGGACTTTGTTCATGTTCATGACTATGATGAAATTTTGAAAAATATTTCAAACTTCCCGGTCATATTACGTATCATATCATTTTTTGAAAAAAAACTCAAAAAAAAAATTCAAAACCAATTTTTTTTTCTGTTACTAGTGGCGCACCACATCCACGGTGCGCCACTAGTAAGTTTGAAATTTTTTGAATTTTTTTGCCGCTAGATCTTGAAAGCCCCGTAACTTTTTTTCTGTTAGGTTTTTGGGGATTTTGAAAATGTTTAACGGGTTCCCCCTCTTAAATTTTGATGTAACTTTTCGAGTAGATGATTTTTCATATAAAAAACTTTTTCATCCGAGTTCGTATGCAAAAGTTATGCCCATTTTACAAATTTCCAGAGAGATTTTGCAAATAATGTCGAAATTCATATTTGTAAATTTTCCCAAAATTTAGAGCACATATCACATGGGAAACATATTTTCTTTTTTTTGACATTTCCATCATTTTTTTTTATTTTTTTAAAACTGAAAAGCGATCCACGGAGTGCATTCGGTGTTCGGGCAGTTAGTAATGGCGCACCACACCCACGGTGCGCCATTACTAGTTTAACTAGTAATGGCGCACCACACCCATGGTGCGCCATTACTAGTTTTGAAAAAAAATGATATTTTTTTTGATTTTTTTTTGAAAAAAACTTAGTAATGGCGCACCAGTGGAAAGTGCGCCATTACTAGTTAAAACTAGTAATGGCGCGCAAGACATGGTGCGCCATTAGTAACAAATTTTTATTTTTTTACTTTTTTTCAAAACTACTAATGGCGCATTACGGATGTGGTGCGCCATTACTATGTCATTAGTAATGGCGCACTATGCAGCAGTGCGCCATTATTAACAATTTTTTATGTTTTTTCAAAACTACTAATTGCGCACCACACACCAGGTGCGCCATTAGTAATATATTACTAATGGCGCATCGAGACATGGTGCGCCATTAGAATATAGTAATGGCGCACCACATCACGGGTGCGCCATTAGTGGCCCTTCCAGCTATAGCCCTGTTTGTAGTAGTGATCGGGGATCTCGTGAGATCTGCACGACCATGTCTTTGTCGGCGAGAAAAGCCTACTAGCCTCAAAGGATCCAGGATATCCGACATACGTGGCTCGTGTGCCTGAGCGGAAGTGCTATGTCGAGACACGGCCCGCGGAGGTGTTCTTCCTGCGGTTTAACCATATCTTTGAGATGTTTCTAACAAGGAGGCTCGATTTAACAATCGTACGCCTTTTTGCGCTACATATGAGCTCCGTCATGAAGAGTGAAGAAGTCTCGCAAATCTGTGTGGTGGATCCGTACTACATGCACGAGTCTTTCTTGAGTCTCGGCGACTTTGAGCGTGAAACTGCTAGGGAGTACCTCCAAAACTTCATGGTACAGAATAAAGACCGGGAAATTGTCCTCGTGCCTTATCATCCAAAGTAAGTCAGTTCCGGACAACCTTTTCGTACATTTCAATCATTCCTTCTCTCTCATATGGGGAATAATTTTAGGTGTCTTTTCCCCGCAGCAACGGGCGCATCGTCCTTATCGTTCTTACCCGCAAGTCTCCCACGCCGTGTATTTTGACCCTTCCAGAGACTACGAGAAAAAAAGACTACACCCACATAATTAATATTCTAGATAATGCTCTGCAAGGCTTCAGCTTTAGAGGTGGCCACGTGCAGATCAGGAAACAAAGGAACAAGAAGATGGGTTTCGCGCATAAAACTAACTTCTCCTGCATCCATGTTCCAAAACCAAGCAAGAAGGATGGATTCTACATCGTCCATCTCATGATTCAGATCAACACGGATCACCAAAAGCTTCGCATGAGAAGCAGAAATGATGATTATATCCACAAGTGGCTAGAATCTCATGGAGAAGCGGATTATAAACTTAGAGATGACTTCTTTCGCATCCAAAGTGACATTGCGATGATCATCATGAAAGAAGTCATCGATGAGAAGGGGATGTTCACCACGGCCCTATATCGCGAGCTGACGTCCGAACTCGCATAGGCATGCAACGTCTAGACCTCACGCCATTCAAGAAGCTAGGGTTCAACCTCGATGATATGGAAGGATGGAACTTCTAGTGATTTATGATGCCGATGATGATGATATGTGTCGGTTGAACTTGTATACTTTTTTTAGCTATGAAAATTTGTGATGTCCACGGTCCCTGTCGAACTTGTGTAACGCTACTTTGTTAGTTTGCGTACGATGACCTGCGTACCTCTATTTAATTAATTTGCGTACTGTATGTTGCATCTAGTTGCTAACCCTTTCCTTTTTGGTGTTGCTCCAGTATATTTTGTTGCATATATATGATTGTAATCCTCTTCATTAATATGCATCTCTAAGAGGTACCTAGTTTCTTGATGGCGAGATGGAATTGCTATGTCGTGTACAAAGGGAAGGTTCCGGGGGGGGGGGGGGTACAACGAGTGGCATGAGTGTCAGGCGCAAGTGAATGGGTTCACGGGCGCCAGCCATAAAGGCTTCAAAAGCAGACAAGAATGAGAAGCTAGTTACTTGAGGTTCACGCTAGCGCGAAAGAGGACTCGTAACCGCCACCTCATGTACTGCATAGTTACGCTCTCACTCATAGTGATAGCTCTTCTTGCGTATATCTTTGTTTAGATGGATGACGTTGTTGTTGTTGCAAGTATTCGAGACTTGCATGTATTGCTATTTTCAAGATGATGACAAGATACCACTTTGTGTTGGATGATGATTATGATGAGACTATTTGTATGTATATGCTATGATTAAATTTGTGGTCTCGTAGGCATTTGTATGTGTATCATGATGACATTTCTATGTGCTAAAGATTCTTCTATAAAGCATGTTCAAATACAAAACAAATATGCCGGAAAAAAACAAAAAACTACTTAATTTAGCAGTAGCGAGTGTATAAAAGTTAGCAGCAAGCTACCGCGATAGCAAGTAGGCGTCCAGCAAAGCGCCGCTAGAGCTACTAGCAGTAGCGAGCTTCCACTAAGCGCGCTGCTGCTACACTTGTGTAGCAGTAGCGCTGGTGAGTACGCGCTAGTGCTATGTGTTAGCTGTAGCGCCTTATTAGTAGCGCCACTCCCTGCGCTACTGATACACCTAAAACCCGCGCTGCTGCTAGCCGTTTCCCTAGTAGTGATACCCATGCAAGGTCAAGTTTTTATTCTCCGCCCCGCTGGGCTGCAAATATTTCCTACGAGGGATGCATTAGGCTTAACAAGAAAATGGGCTTTAAGAAATAATAAATGGGATGTAATTATAAAAACTAGGCAGTAACTATAAAAAATGCACCAAACACATAATTAATTTAAAAAATATTATTTTTGAATATTGAAAATTTTACTTTCATTAATTGTTGCGAGCGCAATGTTTTGCTGGATTTTTACGTAATATAAATTTATATTGAAATTGTATTTAATCTGAATAAAAATTTCGGGATAAAAATATTTTGGATCCCATCAAAATGTGGGAAATTTTATCGAATTCTGTTTTGAACAATTGGTTGAAACGGGCTGTACTTTTAACAAACTGTAAATAGGCTGTAGTAAATTCCATTAGACTTCAAAAATTGGTTGCACATTCTTACAAATATCAAATGGTCTATAAGTTCTCTGCCACATACTTGTGGCCTTACTAAGTTGACGCGGCCCCTAAAAAAAAAGAGTTGATACACACGGTTCTAGCAGCAGTGGCCGTTGGATGTCCATCCAACGGATGCCGTGCTTCTTCTTCAATCTCGGATATTCTAGCTAGCTTCACCCGCCCAAAAAATGATTCCTCCCCCTGACCTATGGGCCTACTAAGTTGACGCGTACCAAGGGCTTTGTCAACTTAGTCAATATAAACGATTCTAGCTGTAGTGACCATACGATGTCCATCCAACGGCCATCGTGCTTCTTCAACCTCTGGTCTTCTTGCTCCATCCACCCGAAGCAGCGTCGGTCGTGCCGCCTACTCCTGCCTCCCGTGGCCGGCTGTGCTGCCGCGGAGGCCTCACCGCCCCCTACTACTCCCACTGCTAACCAGGCCATCCCTCCACTCACCCACGCCCCCTGTCGGTGTCAAAACTGGTGGATCTCGGGTAGGGGGTCCCGAACTATGCGTCTAGGCGGATGGTAACAGGAGACAAGGGACACAATGTTTTTACCCAGGTTCGGGCCCTCTCGATGGAGGTAAAACCCTACTCCTGCTTGATTAATATTGATGATATGGGTAGTACAAGAGTAGATCTACCACGAGATCGTGAGAGGCTAAACCTTAGAAGCTAGCCTATGGTATGATTGTTGTTCGTCCTACGGACTAAAACCCTCCGGTTTATATAGACACCGGAGAGGGCTAGGGTTACACAGAGTCGGTTACGATGGGAGGAGATCTACATATCCGTATCGCCAAGCTTGCCTTCCACGCCAAGGAAAGTCCCATCCGGACACACGACGAAGTCTTCAATCTTGTATCTTCATACTCCAGGAGTCCGGCCAAAGGTTATAGTCCGGCCATCCGGACACCCCCTAATCCAGGACTCCCTCATTAGCCCCTGAACAAGGCTTCAATGACGACGAGTCCGGCGTGCAGATTGTCTTCGGCATTGCAAGGCGGGTTCCTCCTCCGAATACTTCATAGAAGATTTTGAACACAAGGATAGTGTCCGGCTCTGCAAAATAAGTTCCACATACCTCCGTAGAGAGAATAATATTTACACAAATCCAATCTGCTGACGTATTCCGCAGCGTGACATCACACCACGGCCAAGCCTTTATTCGAATCGTTTTTACTTTCCCACCTCAGTGCACTTAGCGAGGCGGTTTCCTTGGCACGTCTTGTCAAAGCAGAGATCGTGTCCCCTTATTCCGGGATTCTCATCAATACGGGCGTGGGTAACCCAACCGTGCCATTAATTATGACGCTTGGGAGATAAGAGAGTTTTACCAGGCTGGTGGGGGGCACATAGTTTCGTCCGCCCATATAAGGGGATAAGGATCCAGCTTTCTCATCTACGCCTTCTTCCCCCTTTGCTTATCCATTTTCGTGCACTCGAGCTCCAGCGCCCAAGTCCGCACATCCCACCTCAACCTTCTCCATCCATGTCCGGAGCGGGAGGCAAGTGGATGGCCTCCTCCGTCACGGAGGAACACATCAAGAAGCTGAGGAAAGCCGGATACTTGTCCAATGACATTGCGCACCGGCTCCCCGACAAGGGGCAGCTCATCCCCACCCCCAGGCCCCATGACAGGGTGGTGTTCCTCACCCATTTCCTCCGCGGACTAGGTTTCCCACTTCACCCATTTGTCTGGGGACTCATCTTCTACTACGGCCTGGATTTCCACGATCTGGCCCCGAACTTCATCCTCAATATCTCGGCGTTCATCGTCAGGTGCGAAAGGCCTTCCTATGCATCCAGCCCCACTTGACATGGTCAAGACCTTCAATGTCAAACCGAAGGTAGTGGGCGGCCGCCAAGCGGAGTGCGGAGGTGCCATGGTGGGCAAGATGCCCAATGTCCTATGGCTCGAGGGCTCCTTCGTAGAGACAATAAAGGGGTGGCAATCGGGGTGGTTCTACATCACCGAGCCGCGTGACCCTAAATGGGCAGCGGCCCCCGAATTCCGATCTGGCATCCCTACACGGCTCACCTCCTGGAAAGAGACGGGCCTGTCGTGGGGTAATTCGGAAGAGCTGACCGGACTCCAAACCTGCGTCCAAAACCTAGTGAACAAGAAGCTCAAGCTTGTCAACGTAGTCCAGGTCATGCTCATCCGCCGGATACTCCTGTGCCAACAACGGGCTTTGATCTTGTGGGAGTTTGATCCGGCACAACACCAAACCCTAAGCAGGCTTTTCGACACTACGTACAAAGATGCCTGGAAGGTGCTGTTCAAGGGCGCCGAGGCTCCCTCATCCGCTACTGAGGATCGCGGATTCAGCGTGCAACATCAAGCCAACGAGGTAAGCTATTTTACCCTTTACGGGATACTTATTTTTCATAGTTTGACTCTATGCGGGATCTAAACTCCCTTTCCTTTGACAGGATTGGCACAAGACGTCCGGGCAGATTGACTGTTCGGCTCCCTTGCCAGAAGATCCAGCGGACGCCCGCTTGATGGGGCTGCTGGCTCCGGCACCTTACGTGGTGCCGGAGAAAAAGGCCAAGAAGAAGGCCATGGGAACTCGAAAGAGTTCCCGGCGCCTGGTGGTGTCAGACTCATCGTCCGATGACTCCGAGGCGGACTCCGCCCGCGAAAATGAGGAGGAAAAAGAGGTCTCTCCCCCAGCGGGGGGAGAGAAGAAAAGGAAGGCCGCCCCAACTGGGGGGCCGGAGGGTCCAAGAAGGGAAGGACCCTTCGTTCGGATTACTCCACCAATGCCGACGACAGAAGAGGAGTGGCCATCCAGGGCCAAGCCCCTGGAAAAATCGTAAGTATTCGGATACCAGAATAACTCATGGCATTCCTTTGTTGCACAGTATCTTATGGTGCTGAATATAATCATGCAGCCAGCCCAAGGCCGGGCTCGATGCTTCGGCGAGCAGCTCCCTGGGTGTCGGATGTGAATAGCACTTCACTTCCGGCCGCCTCCTCTCATCGCGCTGCGGATGATGCCGATGTTTAGTCCCAAAAGGGTCCAAGCCAGGAGGAGGTGGTCCTGGAGGCGCCGTAAGGCGACCTCCCGGACTCCAGGCGCAAATCGGACAGAACCCCCAAGGGCTCCAAGTCCGGCCCTAGGCCGAACACCGCACCGGAACCTTCAGTGGTTCCGGAGTACGGTATGCGCCCCCCTAGTAAGAAGGGCAAGCCTACGACGTCGGTGACCTCCATCCAACCGAAGGCACCGGATAATCTGCTGGAGGTGCTTAATGGCGCCTCCATCAATTAGGAGCACCGCACTATTATGAGTGTGGTGATCCAGAAGGTTTAGTCTGCCAAGAGCGGGCTTACTGAAGCCTGTGCCAGCCTTCTAACAGGCTTTGAGGTATGTATTTAAGTTATGTAAAAATATTACCGCATAGACAGTAGCCCCTCATGCTCAGTTTGGTGTTCGAAAAGAAAAGCCGAATTTAGGATCAAAAAGATATACGCAGGAGTCTAACATAAGTATGTCAATATGGGAATGCAGGTTGCGCCTCTGACCTCTGCCGCAGTGACTGCGGAGGTCGATGCATTGAAGCAGAGCCTCGAGCGGTCCGAGAACGAGCTCGGCCTTGCCAAGCAGCAGCTCGAAGACAAGGAAGGTAAGTAATACCTTATGTAACTATATAAAAAGATGTGGTTGCAAAAAATGACAGGACCAACGTGAGTATTACAGGGGCCACAACCGAGGTGGCGACCCTAAAGGAAGCGCTGTCCAAGGCCGAAGACAAGGCGGCCGTGGAGCGCACCGAGCGAGAGAAGCAGGAGGCGTGGGTGGCGGAGGTGCAGCAAGAGCTCCAGGCTCTCGTGGAAAAACACGAGAGTTTGGAGATTGACTCAAAGACTCGAGAGTCTGAGCTAGCCTCGGCCCTTGAGAGCGCCAAATCTGCCAAGGCCGAAGCCCAAAAAGCCTTCCAGGAAATTGAGGCGATGAAGAAGATAGCGGCGGATAAGGTATTCTTTATGCAAAGCAAGCACGTGAAAGTGAATTACTTGTTACTTACCCGAGTCCGGAGCTCTCCAGAAGCATTCGTAGATCTTTCCCGGAGTGTGTCCGACGCTGCCGCATTCTACCGAGCCGAAGAGGGGAGCTCGATGGAGAAGGTGTTCTGGTCTCAGTATGCTGAGGCGGGACACCCGGTGCCCTTGAGCGACCAGCTGAAGCAGCTGGTCGAGCTCCATAAGGTGGCCGAACAGGCCATGAAGGGTCTCATAGTCCGGATGTGTCCTGGGGAAGCCATGCCTGGGAGCTACTTCGGGCTGGTGAGGCGGCTGGTGGATGCCCGTCCGAGGCTTGAAGTCATCAAGCGCTCTGTATGCATCGAAGGTGCTCGTAGGGCCCTTTCCCGTGCTAAAGTGCACTGGGGCAAGATGGACGCTGAGAAGCTTGTGACGGACGGACCACCGCCGGGCAAGGAGCATCGCAAGCCCGAGATGTATTATGAGGGCATCCTGAAGGGTGCCCGCCTTATAGCAGATGAATGCTCCAAAGATGTAATTTTTGAGTAAACTCGCATTTGTGATCCTGTACGCTGAAAACTTGTTCTTATGCGCTAAGCAACGCTTTTGAATTTAAAATATTACCTTCTGTGTGGCCGTATATTAAATTTGAGAGATGGCGAGTCGTCGGCTTCTGCCCCATGCCCAAAGTCTTTGGGGTGTTAAGGATAAACTTGAGTGCTCTTTTTCCCATTCTTGGGTCCTTCGAGGGAGGCGCTCAACACAACGAACAAGGCAATCAGACTATAATGCTTGAACACTCTCACTTAGCCATAGAATTCTATAATTTTAAATTTCGGCGAAGCCCCTAGTATTCGGAAGACCGAGTTCGGGGCGTTATCCACGCCTAGGCCTGACAAAGCCGACTCCTCGCTCTAAGCGACATAAGTCTTTAGGGACTTGAAAACCTCTCGAATAGAGACCAGCTCTCGCCCTATCATGACGGTCAGTTTTAGCTTTCTCCACTGAGGTGCTTAGCCCAGCTCAACCGGGGCACAATCGCAGTGGTTCTCCCAGCGCTACCTTAGCCGATATAACGGAACGTAAGGTACCAAAACATGGGAGCCGGGCAAACCCAACTATTGACCCAAGGCATAATTCGGAGCCGATGCATATAATGCTATAAGTTCAGGGTGCCACACTTGTGTAAGTGTTCGGACTTATCACACCGTATGTTGGGGTACTTAAGCCCCTGGAGTATTTGGTCGTACCAAAGTGTACGGGTGCAAGATGTCATTAATGAACATATATAGATAAAAAAGGGAATGCAATAATAGACAAAAGCTATGTACTGTTTATTCGAAAAGGCTGCGGTAAAAGCAGGACGATACAAATAGTGTGATAAGCAAGAGATGGGACTATTTGACATGTCCCCCTCCAGGGGCGAGCTGCGGGATGATATGTGAAACAAGTATACTGCTCGTTATAGAGACCACCTGGACCTTTGGGACGTAGCTTTACGCCTCCCTGGCTGTTGCATCGTGTGTTCGGACGATTGTCTTGCCGGACAGGCCTTCCGTAGAGTGGAGTCCTGAAAGTAAGAAAAAGAATGACAAAATCAGGAGCCCCTAGTGCGGTTGAGCCGCATTTTGGGCATGCCATGGTCGTGCCCCTCCCCCTATGCCCATGGTATTTCCATAGCGTAGTTATGTACGCGTAGTACTGGTTTCGCAATTTCGCGAGGGTTGGGGTTGGGGCCGCATTGCTACGCTTGCTCGGAACGTGCCAGGCGGTCTTGTTGTAGGTTACTCCGGGCACGCTTGACGGTGTCCGGACGTTTAATAGCCGGACTGGAGAATTGCCTTGAGAGGCTGTTTTGTACTTCCGCCGCGAGGGCCGTCGTATGCTCCTCCGTTCGGAGAGAGCGTTCAGTATTTCCATTGACCGTAATGACTCCTCGAGGGCCTGGCATCTTGAGCTTGAGGTATGCGTAGTGCGGCACCGCATTGAACTTTGCAAATGCGGTTCGTCCGAGCAGTGCGTGATAACCACTGCGGAACGGGACTATGACGAAGATTAACTCCTCGCTTCGGAAATTATCCGGGGATCCGAAGACCACCTCAAGTGTAACCGAGCCTGTACAGTTGGCCTCTACACCTGGTATGACGCCTTTAAAGGTCGTCTTTGTGGGTTTAATCCTTGAGGGATCTATGGCCATTTTTCGCACTGTATCCTGATAAAGCAGGTTCAGGCTGCTGCCGCCGTCCATAAGGACTCTAGTGAGGTGAAATCCGTCAATGATTGGGTCTAGAACCAATGCGGCGAATCCACCATGGCGGATGCTAGTGGGGTGGTCCCTTCGATCAAAAGTGATCGGGCAGGAGGACCATGGGTTGAACTTTGGGGCGACTGGCTCCAACGCATATACGTCCCTGAGTGCACGCTTCTGCTCCCTTTTGGGGATGTGGGTTGCGTATATCATGTTCACCGTCCGCACTTGTGGGGGGAAGCCCTTCTGTCCCCTATTGTTCAGCGGACGGGGCTCCTCATCGTCATCGCTATGCAGTCCCTTGTCTCTGTTTTCGGCACTTAACTTGCATGCCTGCTTGAACACCCAACAATCCCTGTTGGTGTGATTGGCTGGTTTTTCGGGGGTGCTGTGTGTCTGGCATGAGCGATCGAGTATTTGGTCCAAAACTGGACGGGCCCGGAGTATTTCTTTTAAATGGCTTTTTCCGCTGACCGGGTTTAGAGCCTCTGAATCCGGCATTAACTGCCGTATCCTCAGCATTGTCGCCGTTAATGCAGCGCTTGTGCTTGTTGCGACGCGACCTGCCATTGCTGTCCTTGGTATCCGAATTACCAGGGCTCTTGGTCATGTTATTACTACGAGCTAGCCAGCTGTCTTCTCAGCATAAAAGCAGGTCATGAGTGTTGTGAGGGCTGCCATGGATTTCGGCTTTTCCTGTCCTAGGTGCCGGGCAAGCCACTCGTCACGGACGTTATGTTTGAAGGCTGCAAGGGCCTCTGCGTCCGGACAGTCGACTATTTGATTTTTCTTGGTTAGGAGCCGTGTCTAGAATTGTCTGGCCGATTTCTCTGGCTGCTAAATTATGTGGCTTAGGTCATCGGTGTCTGGTGGTCGCACATAGGTGCCCTGGAAATTGTCGAGGAATGCGGCTTCCAGGTCCTCCCAACAACCAATTGATTCTGCCGGCAAGCTGTTAAGCCAATGCCGAGCTGGTCCTTTAAGCTTGAGTGGGAGGTATTTGATGGCGTGTAGATCATCACCGCGAGCCATGTGGATATGAAGGAGATAATCCTCGATCCATACCGCAGGATCTGTTGTGCCATCGTATGATTCGATGTTTACGGGTTTGAAACCCTCGGGGAATTGATGATCCATTACTTCATCTGTGAAGCATAGTGGGTGTCTTGGCGCCTCTGCATCTTGGGCTATATCACGATGTAGCTCAAACGAGCTTTGTCTACTTTGTTCGGCCCGGCGGATTTACCATATTCGGCATGATGGTTGTAAATCACGTGTCATGGGCGCCCACGCGAACCATAGATCGATCTTGTTTGCCTTGCCTTGTCCTCCAATATATCTCGCAGGCTGGGGCATTTCCCCGTGCCTTGGTATTCTTTGAGTGACGCCGGGGTGCGGCTTGAGTGGAGGGCCGAGAGGCCTCTCTATCGCGGCCACGAGGTGGCCGGTCGGCCGCATCATGCACTGGTGATGTAGGTCTAGGTGCTTCCTCCTCTAATCGGGGTAGCAGCCTGCGTTTTGGGTAGCTCTTGGGGGGCGTTCGAGTTCGTACTATTCGGCCGCAAGGACTTCAGTCCATCTGTTGGCTAGCAAGTCTTGGTCAGCTCTAAGATGTTGCTGTTTTTTCTTGAGGCTGATCGTCGTGGCCATAAGCCTGCATTTGAAACGCTCTTGTTCGGCGGGATCCTTAGGCACGACAAATTCGTCGTCGTCGAGGCTTGACTCGTCTTCGGAGGGAGGCATGTAATTATCGTCCTCTACCTCTGTGTCTGCCACTCTCTCATGAGGGCTGGTTTCTCCATCCTCCTACGCTGAATCCTGCTGGAGGGGGTTGTCTTCGGCACTATCCGGGGTGTTATTGTCTCCCGTGCCGGAATCGCCGTTTTTGCTTTGGCGGGATTTAGAGCGGCGCCACGACGCCGGGCGCTTAGGCTGCTTCTTGGAGGGTCATCCTCCGTTGTTCCATCGCCGTTCCCTTCTTTTGGGGTGTCCACCATGTATATGTCATCTGACGAGGTGGCCTTCCAGTGCCTCAGTAGGCGCTGGTTCTTGTCGTCTCTGCATCGGCGTCCATACCGTCAATGTCATCGGAGTCGAAGTCGAGCATGTCGGATAAATCATCGACAGTGGCTACGAAGTGGGTGGTGGGTGGGCTTTGAATTTCTTCGTCGTCCGCATCCCAACCTTGCTGACCATAGTCCGGCCAGGGCTCTCCTGATAAAGAGAGAGACTTTAGTGAATTCATAATGTCGCCGAAGGGCGAGTGATGAAAGATGTCCGCGGCGGTGAACTCCATGATCGGTGCCCAATCGGATTCGATTGGGAGGGGCGCGGAAGGTTCGGAGTCCGGAGGGGAGTCCGGCACCTTGGAGTCACAAGCTTCGCAAAGGACGAGGCTGATGTTCGGCTCGATCGCCGTAGAGATTGCAGCCCCCGAGGCGGTGTCCAGCCACCCGTCCTCGATTGGCACAGTCGGCTCTGAGCTGAGGGTCGTAGAAGACACGGGTGCGGCCTCTAGGGCACTGTTCGGCGGGAAAGCTAGATCATGCCCATCGTAACAGTGCGGCGCGCTCGGCTGTGGCTCGAACCCGTGAAGATCAAGTCTCTGCGGACGTCAGCTGTGTAGTTCAAACTTCCAAATCTGACCTGATGGCAAGGGGCGTAGCTTTCGATCTGCTCCAGATGGCCAAGCGAATTGGCTCGCAGTGCAAAGCCGCCGAATACGAAGATCTGGTCGGGGAGAAAAGTCTCACCCTGGACCGCGTCGTTGTTGATGATCGGAGGAGCCATCGGGACTAAAGATGACGCATACGCAGGAACTCTCAATGAAAGCACCAATGTCGGTGTCAAAACCGGCAGATCTCGGAGTAGAGGGTCCCGAACTGCGCGTCTAGGCGGACGATAACAGGAGACAAGGGACACAATGTTTTTACCCAGGTTCGGGCCCTCTCGATGGAGGTAAAACCCTACTGCTTGATTAATATTGATGATATGGGTAGTACAAGAGTAGATCTACCACGAGATCAAGGAGGCTAAACCCTAGAAGCTAGCCTATGGTATGATCATTGTTAGTCCTCACGGACTAAAACCCTCCGGTTTATATAGACATCGGAGAGGGCTAGGGTTACACAGAGTCGGTTACAATGGGAGGAGATCTACATATCCAGACGCCAAGCTTGCCTTCCACGCCAAGGAAAGTCCCAACCGGACATGGGACGAAGTCTTCAATCTTGTATCTTCATAGTCCAGGAGTCCGACCAAAGGTTATAGTCCGGCCATCCGGACACCCCCTAATCCAGGATTCCCTGACCCCCTGTTATTCTGCGGCGACGACAGCCTCACACCGCAGCCGAATCAGTGAACCCTCGTACTCCTCTCCGCGTGGGCATCCACTGTCGCGTCTTCCCCAGCTCTGTGTCGTACCCTTCCTAGGCCTCGCAGTCGTCCAGCGCTGTGGTGCTCTTGGCGCAGCATGGTCAATGTGGTCAACGACCGACTTCCATCGGAAGAGTACTGTACTTGGAGAGGCTGACAACTGGGTCCACGGCCGCAGCAATGAAGTGCCTCCTTATTACGTGCAAAATAATTATCCCTCCACCTGACAGCGGGGACCAACCGGACGGGCCACCGTATTTCCGGAAAAAATGTTTCCCTCTGACTACCGGGACCCTCCAGCTACATCTTCGCACGCAAGGAAGTGCGTCTGAGCAAAAAAAAAAGATTCGCCCCCTGATTGCTGGGACCCACCAGCAACATCGTCGCACGCAAGGAAGTGCCTGACAGTCGGGACCCATCTGGCCGAAGCGTACGTAGCGTTGTCATTCTGGTCGCAAATGTGTACGTACATACTGGTCGATGTAAACGCACGCACGTGTCGTAGTAGAGGCACGCACGTAGCATGTACATGTACGTAAAGGCCAGTGTGCAAGAAAGAAAATACGGCCACGTACGTACATACGGGCAGGGTCTCGAACGCCTACTCGCGCATACGTACGGCCAGGGCTCGTGTACATGGCTGGGTCGGAACAGAGAAACTGCGTCGTCGTCGTGTTCATGGGGAGCCAACCAGCTGGGTTGGAACGAAATGCGTCGTTGTGTTCATCAGGAGGGCTTGGAGGGAACAGCCGATGGAAACGAGGCCTGGCGTACCGCAGAACAGAGGAAACAGCCTTGTGTTCGACCGGCCATGTCCGAAACGGGATCCTGTTCATCGGGAGGGGTCAGGCGTACCGCAAAACGGAGGAAACAGACCTCCTACGGTCGAAACAGGGGTCCTGTTGATCGGGAGGGGTGTGGCGTACCGCAAAACGGAGGAAACAGACTTGTGTTAGAGTGCTACAGTCGAAACGGGGGTCCCTGTTCATCTGGAGGGGTGTGGCGTACCGCAAAAGGGGACTCCACGGGATACTGTTCATCCAGCCCTCCACGGGGCGGTCCTGTTCATCCAGCCCTCCACGGGGTCCTGTTCATCCAGCCCCAACCGGCTTGATCGATCGGGGTCCTGTTCATCCACCCCCACCGGCAACTGTTCATCCAAACCCCCCAGCAATGCTCACTGTTCATCTGGAGGCTGCATTGATCGGCTTCAGTTAGCAGCAGTAGCGAAGGAATCGCTCGATCGGGTTCAGTTAAAGCCATCGATCGATCACTCGGGTTCAGTAACGCATAGCCTGCAGTGCAATCGCTCCGGTTTAGTTAGAGACCAACGCCTCGCTCGGGTTCATTTAGAGCCCAACGCCTCGCAGCCACGCGCATGCGTGTACGAGAGAAATGTGCATCGCTCGGCCCCGACCACCCACCATAACCGGGAACACCCCGATATTTTCCTCGCCCTCGCTTCTACCATGGTTTTTTCCGTCATGGACAGCCGAAAGAATGTCATGCAGCTGCGTCTCCGGCCCGCCCAGGATGAAAAGCCCATTTTTTCTATCATGATTTTTTGTCATAGACGTAGGACCCCACCACATCTATGATGATACCGGGTTTTGTCACAATTATCGTCATAGAAGTGTCATAAGTATGACAGAAAAAAAAATCGTTCGGCCCAAAATGTTACAGATGTGTCTTTTTTTTGTAGTGATACCAAAGAACAATCCCCCAAAGCAGTTTTGTGAATGGAGCTTTGAGCAAGGAGATTGAAAATCGCAGCAAAACGAGCTAGAACACGAGTTTGAGCTGTGTGGTGATTTTTTCTAGAGGAAGACGAAGTGTGTGGATGCCGGAATAAGTGTAGGGGGGCCGCGTGGGGCCCACGAGGCAGGGGGCGCACCCAGGGGGTGGGCGCGCCCTGGACCATTGTGGCCAGGTGGTGGCTCCCCTTGATGTGTTCTCAGTGCCAAATATTCTTAAATATTCTAGAAAAAATCATATTTCAATTTCAGGGCGTTTGGAGAACTTTTATTTTTGGGGTATTTTTTATAACGGATAATTCAAAAAACAAACATAAAATACTAATTTTTCTTTATTTAATCTAAATAACAGAAAGTAAAAGGAGGGTACAGAGAGTTGTGATTTGTAACTTCATCCATCTCATGCTCATCAAAAGGAATCCACTAACAAGGGTGATCAAGTCTTGTTAACAGACTCATTCTGAATCGCATGAAACCGGAGAAATTTTCAAATAACACTAGGTTACCTTAACAGGGATATGCACGTCCCCAAGAGTAAGAATATCATATTTCTTCTTGACAGTAGGAAGGGAAATTCAAAACCTCCAATTATAATCGATGGAATTTTTCCAATATAATTGATATTGTGGACTTGAGGTTGTTTCCTCGGAAAGTGTAGCGTATGCTCATTACCATTAACATGAAAAGTCACATTGCCTTTGTTTCAATCAATAACAGCCTCTGCAGTATTCAAAAAGGGTCCACAAAGAATAATAGACATACTATCGTCCTCGGGAATATCAAGAATAACAAAGTCCGTTAAGATAGTAACGTTTGCAACCACAACAGTCCTCCCAAATACCGACAGGTATAGCAGTTGATTTATTGCCCATTTGCAAAGATATTTCAGTAGGTGTCAACTTATTCAAATCAAGTCTACGATATAAAGAGAGAGGTATAACACTAACACCGGCTCCAAGATCACATAAAGCAGTTTTAACATAGTTTCTTTTAATGGAGCATGGTATAGTTGGTACTCCTGGATCTCCAAGTTTCTTAGGTATTCCACCCTTAAAATTATAATTAGCAAGCATGGTGGAAATTTTAGCTTCCGGTATCTTTCTCTTATTTGTAACTATATCTTTCATGTACTTAGCATAAGGATTCATTTTAAGCATATCAGTCAAACGCATACACAAAAAGATAGGTCTAATCATTTTAGCAAAGCACTCAAAATCCTCATCATCATTTTCTTGGATGGTTTAGGAGGAAAAGGCATGGGTTTCTGAACCCATGGTTCTCTTTCTTTACCGTGCTTCCTAGCAGTGAAGTCTCTCTTATCATAACGTTGATTCTTTGATTGTGGGTTATCAAGATCAACAGCAGGTTCAATCCCTACCTCATTGTTATTGCTAGGTTGATCATCAACATGAACATCATCATTAACATTATCACTAGGTTCATGTTCATCACCAGATTGTGTTTCAGCATCAGAAATATAAATACCATTGGTATTCTCAGGTGTGTCAACAACAGGTTCACCAGAAGCATGCAAAGTCCTATCATTTTTCATTTTCTTCTTTTTAAAAGGACTAGGTGCATCAACATTAGTTCTCTGAGAATCTTGCTTAATTCTCTTAGGGTGGCCATCAAGATACAAAGGTTCCTGAGTCATTTTACCCCCTCTAGTCATAACTCTAACAGCATTATCATTTTTCTTGTTATTTAACTCATCGAGCAAATCATTTTGAGCATTAAGCACTTGTTCTACTTGAGTGGTGACCATAGAAGCATGTTTACTAATGAGTTTAAGTTCACCTTTAACTCTAGACATATAATCACTCACGTGTTCAATCATATAAGCATTGTGTTTCAATTGTCTACCAACATAAGCATTGGAGTTTTCTTGTTTAACAATAAAATTATCAAACTCATCTAAGCATTGGCTACCAGACTTATAATGAGGAATATCACCTTCATCAAATCTATAGAGAGAATTTACCTTTACTACCTGTGTCGGGTTATCAAGACCATGTATTTCTTCAATAGGTGGTAAATTCTTAACATATTTAGCTTTAATACCTTTTTCTTTCATAGATTTCTTTGCCTCTTGCATATCTTCGGGACTGAGAAATAGAATACCCCTTTTCTTCGGAGTTGGCTTAGGTGTTAGTTCAGGAAGTGTCCAATTATGTTCATTAGTCAACATATTATTCAATAATAATTCAGCCAGATCAACAGTTCTTTCCCTGAAAACACAACCAGCACAACTATCCAGGTGGTCTCTGGAAGCATCGGTTAGTCCATTGTAAAAGATATCAAGTATTTCATTTTTCTTGAGAGGATGATAAGGCAAAGCATTAAGTAATTGGAGAAGCCTCCCCCAAGCTTGTGGTAGACTCTCTTCTTTAATTTTCACAAAATTATATATTTCCCTTAGGCAGCTTGTTTCTTATGAGCGGGGAAATATTTAGCAGAGAAGTAATAAATAATATCCTGGGGACTACGCACACAACCAGAATCAAGAGAATTAAACCATGTTTTAGCATCACCCTTTAATGAGAACGGAAATAGCTTAAGGATGTAGTAGTAACGAATTTTTCCTCATGAGTGAATAGGGTGGCTATATCATTTAATTTAGTAAGATGTGCCACAACAGTTTCAGATTTATAGCCATGAAAAGGATCAGATTCAACCAAGGAAATTATCTCAGGATCGATAGAGAAATCATAGTCCTTATTAGTAATACAGATACGTGAAGTAGCAAAAGCAGGGTCATATTTCGTTCTAGCATTCAAAGATTTTTCCTTTAGCTTCGCTAATAATTTCTTAAGATCATATCTATCATTGCAAGAAAGAAAATATCTAGCAGTTTCTTCATCCATAACATAACCCTCAGGCACAACAGGCAATTCATATCTAGGGGGCGAGAATCTTCATCATCACTTTCATCAATATTATCAGTTTCAATAATTTCATTCTCTTTAACCCTAGCAAGTTGTTCATCAAGAAATTCACCTAGTGGCACAGTATTATCAAGCATAGAAGTAGTTTCATCATAAGTATCATGCATAGCGGAAGTGGCATCATCAATAACATGTGACATATCAGAATTAATAGCTGAAGAAGGTTTAGGTGTCGCGACTTTACTCAAAACAGAAGGAGAATCAAGTGCAGAGCTAGATGGCAGTTCCTTACCTCCCCTCGTAGTTGAGGGATAAATATTGGTTTTCTCGTCTTTCAAGTTCCTCATAGTGATCAGCAGATATAAATCCCAAGTGACTCAAAGAATAGAGCTATGCTCCCCGGCAACGGCGCCAGAAAATAGTCTTGATAACCCACAAGTATAGGGGATCACAACAGTTTTCGAGGGTAGAGTATTCAACCCAAATTTATTGATTCTACACAAGGGGAGCCAAAGAATATTCTCAAGTATTAGTAGATGAATTGCCAGTTGAACCACACCTAGATAACTTAATATCTGTGGCAAAGTATTTAGTAGCAAAGTAGTATGGAAGTAACGGTAACAATGGCAAAGGTAACAGTAGCTGTTTTGTAGTAATTTTAACAGTGGCAACGGAAAATTACAAAGCAAGGATCAACATGTGAAAAGCTCGTAGGCATTGGATCAGTGATGGATAATTATGTCGGATGCGATTCCTCATGCAATAGTTATAACATAGGGTGACACAGAACTAGCTCCAATTCATCAATGTAATGTAGGCATGTATTCCGAATATAGTCATATGTGCTTATGGAAAAGGACTTGCATGACATCTTTTGTCCTACCCTCCCGTGGCAGCAGGGTCCTATTGGAAACTAAGGGATATTAAGGCCTCCTTTTAATAGAGTACTGGACAAAAGCATTAACACTTAGTAAATACACGAACTCCTCAAACTACGGTCATCACCGGGAGTGGTCCCGATTATTGTCTCTACGGGGTTACCGGATCATAAAACATAGTAGGTGACTATTGACTTGCAAGATAGGATCAAGAACTCACATATATTCATGAAAACATAATAGGATCAGATCTGAAATCATGGCACTCGGGCCCTAGTGACAAGTATTAAGCATAGCAACATCATAGCAACATCAATCTCAGAACATAATGGATACAAGGGATCAAACCCTAACAAAACTAACTCGATTACATGATAAATCTCATCCAACCCATCACCGTCCAGCAAGCCTACGATGGAGTTACACATGCACGACGGCGAGCATCATGAAATTGGTGATGGAGGATGGTTGATGATGACGACGGCGACGGATTCCCCTCTCGGGAGCCCCGAACGAACTCCAGATCAGCCCTCCCAAGAGAGTTTAGGGCTTGGCGGCTGCTCCGTATCGTAAAACGCGATGAATCCTTCTCTCTGATTTTTTTCTCCCCGAACGTGAATATATAGAGTTGGAGTTGAGGTCGGTGGAGCACCAGGGGGCCCACGAGACAAGGGGCGTGCCCCCACCCTCGTGGACAGGGTGTGGGCCCCCTGGTTTTGATTCTTTCGCCAGTATTTTTTATAAATTCCAAAAATATTCTCCATGAAGTTTCAGGTCATTCCGAGAACTTTTATTTATGCACAAAAATGACATCAAGACAATTCTGCTGAAAACAGCGTCAGTCCAGGTTAGTTCGATTCAAATCCTGCAAGTTAGAGTCCAAAACAAGGGCAAAAGTGTTTGTATAAGTAGATACGATGGAGACGTATCACGTGTTTGCGAGAGAGAGAGAGAGAGAGAGAGAGAGAGTGTGCGTGTGTGATATGTCTAGAGACTGTGGCAATGATAAGAGATTCTTTGTGTCCATGTGTGTGGAGGATAGAGATAGACATGTACATGGGGATTTGTGTTGTGGTGTAACGTGGAGACACATAGACATATTCAGAGGGTGAGTGTGTGAGATACACGTGCGGACATGGGGAGAGATGAGGATGCAGATAAATGTGTGTTTGTGCATGTATGTGTGTGTTTGTCTGCGCGTCTGTGTGTGAGAGGGAGTGTGTGTATGTGGAGTAGAGAGACCACTAATTAATGATGTAAACCTAGTATAAGGTAAGGGGGAATGGTGTGACATGTGTGTCAGAGAGAGACAAAGGCATGTGTAGTAGCGGGATAGCATGGGTGGGCTGGGAGTAGACTATTTGGAAGAGACATCGAGTGTGTGTGGGATAGGGGTGTGTGTGTGTGTGTGAGAGAGAGAGAGAGCAACGGAGAGAGAGAGAGAGGAAGAGAGGGGGGAGAGGGGTCGTTTGTGTCCATAAATGGCGTATAGAGAGGGAGACAATGTTGATGTTGTTCAAAATTGGCCTATGTACGGAGACGCAAGGGAAGCGAGACATCGTGTGTGTGATAGGGACTTCGTGAGAGATCTAGAATAGACGGCGTAGGGAACAACATGCGAGATTGAGAACGATGATACACTAGGGAGCTATGGAAAGAGCCACGTCATATATGTATACAGGGAAGGAGCTGGCGCGGGTCCGCATGTGTGAGAGATATATAGAGGAGAGTGGTGCACAAGGAGGCAAAGTGTGCTTGTTTGCAGTGGGGGTGGTGTGTGAGGTGAGTGTGTGAGAACCACATAACTAGGGAGATAGATGTTTGGGGGCGACGTTTTCTGTGTATGGGAGAGATACAATTTACATAGTGTGTGTTCTTGGGAAAGAGAGATGTTGGGAGACCTAGAGAGTGGGAGAAGAGATGTGTGCATGCTCGAGAGACAAAGTGATAGAGACCTATATTGGGGTCCGGACATTAGAAGAGAGGGGGGGGGGTGTTAATGTGCTCGCACATAACTAGGGAGATAGACGTTTGGGGGGCTTACATTTTGTGTGTATGGGAAAGATACACTCTACATAGTGCGTGTTCTTGGGAAAGAGAGATCTTTGGGGAGACCTAGAGAGTGGGTGAAGAGATGTGTGCATGCTCTAGAGACAAAGTGATAGAGACCTATATTGGGGTCCGGACATTAGAAGAGAGGGGGGTGTTAATGTGCTCATGTGTTCGTGTCCGGGGGAAAGAACGACTTGTGTGTGTCTGTGGGGGTGTGCGGGGGGGGGGGGTGGCTTCAGATAAAGAGTGGGGTGTCTATATTTGAGGGACTTTAGCGTAATTGAGATATATATGATCAATAGTGTGTGCACTCATGGTTGATCAATTTGTTTCACAGTTTGTACTATGAGATAACGGTACTTTTGAACATGCGTAATATACCTTGATGTACCAGAATTACAAACCTTAGATTGGAATTTTGGAATTGGACTCCATCATTAGCTTTTGTAAATCATTTAAATGAAGGTACATTTTTAAGCCGGGATTTCGTGATTTCAAATTCATATATCAAACCTAGAGATATACACATACGGGCTTGTTCAAACTTTATATTCATACACATACACATTTTTACTTTTGTAATCATATTTAGGATAAAATCAGTTGAATTGGACCGTATGATGGTATTTGCTTGTACTAACTCAATGATCCATATTTGAATTGAATGGACAATCTAAGTTTCGAGTTGGAGACATTGATTTTCAAAACTTGCACCTTTTTTGCGTGCAAAACAAATAAATTCTCGGCAATGATATCATAGTCGACCGTACAAGAGCAGAACACTTATAGTTTCAGCCAAGAAAAGCTTTCAAACTTCCCGCTCACATCGAAATATCTCGCGCCCGAAAGTTTAGCCTTGCGATATTCCTGTATTACCCTTGCCACATGAACAGAAAAGGGCTGCTTTGGTAACTTTATTGTTTTCCCCTCTTTGCCCGCAAAATTCTTCCCCAGAGCCCCTCCCCTTCCCCTCCCCGACCGCCGCCCCAACGACGGCAAGCCACCGAATCTAGTCCTCCGCCGCAGTGGTGGACCTCACACCCCGTCGGATCTACCTTCCGCACCTTGGAACCCCCAACTACCAACTCACCACTTCACTGGAGCCGCTTCAGCGACTGGCTTGTCCACCGCTCCGGATCTCCTTGACCGCCATCATGGTCCACCGCACTGGATCTTCTTAACCGGCACCCTCGTCCACCATAGTGTAGGCCCTTCACTGACTCCCTCGTCCCCGCCAGCGCTGGTCCTTCATACAATCCCTTGTCCGCCGCAACAGATCCGCCTCACCAAAAGCACCGTACACCGCACCCACCGAATCCTTCGTCCACTACACCGGACCCGCTCCATCGACGCCATATTCAACTCCACCGGCCCTGCTTTACTGACGCCGCAGCCTCATCAGGTTATTTCGATTTGTACTCCTTAGGTTTTTCTCTTCTTGATCATGCAACTGTTCACTTACCACAGATGAGCTTTCTTGCATGTCGATAGCGCCGCAACCAAAGCACAGAAGCCACTTGAGCGACGGCGACAGCCGGCCCAAACTTAACCGCAACACGAGCACCATCGACGATCCTTAGCTATGAAGTATGACAACGATACCCATACGCCGCTGAGAAGCAGGTACTATTATCCAACGGCCAGCGCCTACGTTCACTGTCACTACTAGGGAAAACCTTATACACAGAATCTTAGCAGCGGCGCGGCACAAAAAGAAGCGCTACTGCTAATTAGCAGTAGCGCGGGTTTTTAACCCTCGCTACTACTAAGTTGATAGTAGTAGCGGGTTTTAACCCTCACTACTACTAAGCGGTCTCTACCGTGCCCCCGACACATGCCATAGTAGTAGCGAGGGGTATAAACCAGCGCTACTACTAAGTTGATAGTAATAGCGCGGTTTTATACCCCTCGCTACTACTAAGTACGAGGTAGGTGAAGTCGCTATATCCTCGGCCGAATCCCCATCTCCTCCCCAAATCCCTCCTCTCTTCCACCACTCTCTCCTCTCACTTTCCATACACTCTCACATGGACCTCTTGCCCATGCACCCATCTTCCTCCATGGCACCGAAAGAGGCCGCCGCCTCGTGCCACCGGCGTCTAGGAGCTCGCCGGTCTTCCACCAACGTCTAGGAGGCCGCCGCCCCGCGCCACCACACCGGAGCGCCTCGCCACCGGTGACTAGCTCCGCTGCTCCCTACATCACCTTCCTCTCTCCCTCGGTTTTCCTTTTCTCTCTCTCCCTCTTGTTTGACTCACCCTCCCATGTCCATGCCCGTGCAGGTCGTCGCCATGGATGACCCGGAGCTATCTGGCATGGTCAGAAAGAGGAGCCCCATGCCGCGGCCCGGCTCTGCCATAGAAATGGGCCCTCTCCAACAGCCACTGCTGGATCTGGTCTTCCGCTGTCCGTTCATGCCTCCGGCAACGCCAATCATCGCTAGATCTTACCATTCCTGCCATTGACAGCACTCACGGGATTGAGATTTTTTTTTGTTTTTGAAAGTAATAGCAGTAGCGCTGGGTATAAGACCCGCTACAACTAATTAGCAGTAGCGCTGTTTGCAACGCACGTTACAACTAACCATGTATAGCAGTAGCATGTGTCAACACGCGCTACCGCTACAAGTTAGCTGTGGTGCCGTATCAGTAGCGCGGGCACCCGCGCTACTGATACACCCAAAACCCGCGCTGCTGCTAGGCTTTTCCCTAGTAGTCTTTCTTAGCATAAGCACCGCACCTTTGAATTTCTTCAGGACATCATTCAATTTTTCATGAGACGCGTTATTCTGCTTGCACCTGTAGGGCCATACTTCTGGCAGTGAACATCTTACATGTGCTAAATTACATACCAGTGCACATATAGTTAATATGCTTTAGTTTTGTACTAAGTATTATTGTACTTCCTAGATATCATTGCCTACTATTTTACTTCTTGCATGCTATATTTATGATAATGGTGTTGTTCTGATGCCACCTGTTGGTTCCATCAGACTGCTTCATGTTCTCTATGCTTAATTACACATCAACAAACTAGCATGTGGTTCCGCTGCTTTTTGTTTGTTTTACCCTACATTTTCTGATGCTAGCTATTACATAACTGCTCCGAGCCTCTGTTCATTAATTTTGTGTGTGTTCTTGATCTTCCCAAGTTGCATGACTAATTTGATGCTTCTATTAATTATGGAGCTGCCAACACCATCAAGCAAAATATTTGTTCTTTTGGGGCTGACACCGGACAAGCATAAAAATAGAGGGAAGCAGATATATTGTCGTGTATGCACACACCCTTCTTTCATTAGTTTAGATGAACCATTGATGATCAATCCGAACCAGTGCATGCGATTAAAATTAATTTTACCTAAATAGAGGGTGCAGAATAAACTACAACAACTAGATTTTCAACCACGGGATGCTGACGATACCTTCAAAGAACATTGCAACAGCAGCGAGGCTTCACAGCAACATATGGTAAGCCATCGTGTTTTATTACATGTGAAATGTAATGCGTGTGGGCTGCTTTCTTGGCTTGTGCCCTCAACCTGTAATCCTACAGAATTACAAATAGTTTAGTTGTCTGCTTTGCTGTATTGCTTTATTCGAATGATTGTTTGTTACTTGTTACGCTACACCTAACTTGGCCAATATGTTAGCAGTGCCTGTTGTACTGTCGTAAAGAAAAGCATGCCTAGTTCATTTGAGTCCTTAAATTTTCCTCTGAACTTCATGACAAGACTGTCTTCATAGTTTATATGAGGCCACACTGTTAAGTGCTTTTCTCAGATTATTTCAACTGCTTAGATGCCTTGGCAACTTAAATATAGCGGTGGTACACTCCCTTTCAACTAGGGATGTCAACTGGGTCTCGTTTAATCCCGATTAAAGTCTACTAGTGGTATGATAGTTCAAAAGAGTTTTTGTTTTTCGAGGAAAATGAAGGGAGCTAGCAAAAACTAACTAGATGGGACTGGCGGATGTCGTTTATTTGCCACTTACTTCCCTAGTTTCATCTTACCATTTTAATTTCTTTTGGGCTGATGCTGCTTCGATCCATTTAAATATAGCTTGCCATGCTCGGCAATAATTCGTATGTCGTTTACCATGTAAGCTTACTGCCTGGATCATGCGATAACTATCTCTTACTTATGTGCAGTAGAAACCTTTCAGGATGCCGTTCACACTAGGACACAATGTACAACCCCAGAATCTATTTGTGGAAGCAGTGCGCCATCCATGTTACCAAATGGTAGCAGTTCAGAGGCAACACCGCCGGAGAGTAGTCTGAGCACATATATTATAGTTCTTGAGGCTCTACTAGAGGAAGAAAGAGATGGTGTGGCTGCCATGAATGAGGTAATCTCGATCTTGAAGCTCGAAATTATGCAATTAGCTACACGCATTATGCAAGCAACCCAAGAATTGGAGGAAGTAAGAATGTTGCATTTGAACACGGAGGAGGTCCTGCTGCTTCTGCTATCTGAGGCCCAGGGTAATCCCAGTTCTTCTTTAGATAGCAGTGGAAATTGTCATTAGATTATTGTACTTGCATGTTTTGTCATGTCTCTGAATGGATTATGTTGTAAGACCCCTATGTTGTCCATGAGTTGTAATGATCCGAATTATTTAGGCGAGGTAATCCTCAGTACTCGTATGATTGACATAAGGTGAACTGTTTTTCGTGTGAGCATATTATATTGGATGAAATAACTGTTTGACTCAAAGTGTATCCAACCTACTGAATTCGAAGATCAGGGCATTTCTAAATCATAATCATATATAAAGGTGGAATAAATCTTTGTTGTGGTTTTGAAGAAATAAATAACAAAATGTAGAATTATCTGTGGATATTCGTAATCAAATAAAAATTAGATTTGGATTTATTTGCCAGGGCCCAGGGCAAACATGAATGCCAATTCTCCCAAGTTTTGAACGAAGCAGCTAAACACCCACTATCATTTATGGTCTGCCCGAAGCAAGTGTTTGCGAGATGGAAATTACTGTCTACCCCTGACACTTGACATCCTTATCGACGGGATTTACACTGCTATCGATAGGGGTAGACTAGTAACTTCAATCAGACGTGACACGACAGCCTCTGAGCCCATTCAGACATGGTGGGCGCCAAACGTGGGCGGCAAAACACATTTGATTCAAGCTCGTCCGAAAGACACGTTCCCTCCATTTCCCCAGTCATCCACGATGGACGGCAAAACAGACTCTCCTTGTCCGAAATCAATGTAGGCTAACATTTTAAATAGGGGCAGATGTGTAACTTCCCTCAGACGTGACACAACCGCCCTACCTGTCAGCCCCATTCATACACTGTGGGCACCAACCGTGGGCGGAAAAACACCCTCTCCTCGCCCGAAATTGTTACCGGAAAATATCTGGGAGATGTGAGATTACCGTCCTATCCCCAACCGATGTGATGTCCGAAATTTTAAACGGGGGATAAGTTCGTAACTTTCCCATATTTCAGAAAAGCACGTCCCAAAGTTTGAGATCCCCCTCCCCCTCCATTTCCCCATTCATAAACCGTCGGCGCCACGACAACCTCCCCACCGTGGCCAGCCTCCTTCATCCGCCACCCCATCCTCCACCTTGCCGGAGCCGCTACCCCTACCCCGTCATCCACTGCAAGAGATGGACGTCTCTCATCCACGGCGCCGGACCAGGATCCTTTCATCGCGTCATCTCGCTTCATCAGCGCCTTCGTCCACCTTGCCGTTGCCGCTCCTACGACTGCCTTGTCCACGGCAACAGGATTTATCCCCCGACCCGATCGTCTACTGCCAAAGTCTTCTTCGCCACTGACAACAGCCATCGCACTCGCAGCACCCTCAACGTATCAGCAGGGGTCTACACGGCGTCGCAAGAGAGCTGGTACTCTTCCATATGTGCTTAAGTTATTGATCTCACCCAGAAAATAGATCGTAAATTGTTTACTGTACTTTTCTTGTCTGTACCAAATCGTAGTGGCTAGTTGAAAGCAAACATTGGATGCCAAGTAGCTTTGTCCGGTTTGCACCTTCAGATCCGCCATGGCATGGTCACTATACTCGTAAAGCTTATGGTTTCCCCCTTTATATTCAATACAATAATCGTAGGTGCTTCACTGCTTCGTGTCGTTCTAGCACTGATCCTCAAGACCTCAACCCATCAAGCAAAACAACATTGTCGGCGTTCTGGGAAAGGGGGACCCCAGACTTGCCTACCTGCGGCCCACAGCGTGGCTAGGCAGCGGGCCGTACGGCCCATCTTCATCAACAAGGCATCCAAGACCTTCACGAGGGTCCAAGCCTCACGAGGCGGACGATGCAATACCTCCTCTATAGTGGCCTAGACAGGCAGGCTCACGAGGAGCGGAGATATCAAGGCGATGCAAACCTCATGAGGCACTCGTGACATAAGCCATGACGAACGGTGCCAGGCGGGCGCCAGTGCGCACAATGTCCACATTTCCTCTTTGGTGCTAAGGAGGCAAGCGCAGACGAAGAGTACCGACGCATCAGGCAAAGGTAGCCATATTGGTGCAACAAGACCAAGACCAGGAGGACTGCAAGGCGGAGGTCATCGTGGAGCCCAAGACGGCGTCATCCCAGGGCTTTTCGCAGGCGAAGACCGCTTTTGTCAGGATATCTTCTACTAGCTGCCCCCCTTCAAATTTTCCCGCCGTTGTTGGCTCCATTCCCGCTCAACATTTGGGAAGAGGATACGGGCCTATATAAGTAGAGCTAGCCACCACAGAGGAGGGCATCGAGCAATTGATCGGCTCCTCTCACCACAAGTTCATACACACAAGAACACCTCAACCTCAGGAGGTTGTTCTTCCCTTGTACTATTCATCATCAGCCCAAGAGGCAATCCACCACCACACTGGAGTAGGGTATTACACCACAACGGTGGCCCGAACCAGTATAAACCCCATGTCTCTTTCTGTGTTGTTAGTTCGTCGAGTTCGTCTGCAAGATCTTAGCGAGCTAGAGCATAGATCTGTAGGAGGGAAAGACTTCGTGCGCACCCCAGTGTTCGAACCTTAAGGGTACGCCGGAACCCCACATCCGACATTGGGCGCGCCAGATAGGGGTGCGCCGTAGTTTCCCTTCCGTCGGTTCGTTGCTCCATCGCTCTGTCGTTTCCATGGTGGACGCTCGCCGTGCTCGGCTGAGCATCGGGCTACCCTCTACACCCGCGTCGCTCAGACGGCCCCTGTAGGCGGGCCACCTCGTCGCTCTCCTTCACCCGTCACCAATGCCGCCATCGGCCCGGCGGGGAACGAGCAGCAGGTGTCCTCGCTACATCCTTCGTTGCGGCAAGATGGCAGCACCGCCACTCCGTCGCTCACCCCTGCTGGTTTTTCGTCCCGCGCGCACTGCGCTCTCATGGAGGCACGAGCCGCGCTCATCGCGGCGAACGAGCTCCTGTGCTACCTCCCTATCGACGACGTCTATGAGGAATGGCTCGACCGCGTCGCCAGGCTCGTCTGCACCGCAGGGGGCTCTCCAGTGCCGTCCAACTCCATGCCCCCTCCTCAACCAGCCGCGGGCGACGGGGCTCAGGATGTGCCTCCACCACCTCACCCCCAAGACGGTGCCTTGGCACCAAGGCACGCACCTCCGCGGCGTGATCCACCTCGCCCGGCGAACTAGCACGAAGAAAGAAGTTGCCAAGAAATCCCGCGGCCGCGAGAAGCTGCTTCGGTGCTCCCCGCGCCACCTCGTCAAGACTGTGCACCGCCTGCAGAGGCGCAGCGCGAACCCCGTCAAGACCAAGCCCCACCCTCGAAGCGGGCCCCGGCAACCACAGCCGGCTGCCGCGCCTTCACCCCCGAGCTGTGAAGGCCGCCTGGCACAGCAAGTTCAAGCCGGACCTGCCTCGCTCACATGACGGTACCTGCTGGATCCTGCTGGAGTTCTGCAAGCTCTCACGAAAGCTGAGCATCGAAGCAGCCAACAGTGACGAAAAAGTCATGGCGAACTGGTTTCCCATGGCTCTCAATGATGGGGCCTGCTCTTGGCTCCTGAACCTGCAGCATGGATCGATCTCCTCCTGGGGCCAGATGCGCGACCGCTTCGTCACCAACTTCCAAGGCACTCGCGACCGCCCACCGGCTGCGGGTGACCTGCGCTGCATCAAGCAACAGCCTGGAGAGACTCTCTAGAAGTTCATCCAGTGCTTCAACAACACCCGCCTCAAGATCTCCAAGGTCAGGGACGAGGCCATCATCTCCACATTCTCTGACGGCGTCTGTGACGTCAAGATGAAGGAAGAGCTGGCTATCCACGAGGAGCTCTGCACTTCTCAGGAACTGTTCAACCTGGAGACCAAGTGCGCAAGAGCTAAGGAGGGGCATCTCTCTCTCCTCGAGCTGCCAGCTGTAGGAGCAGAAGAAAAGAAGACCAGGGCCAAGGACATGAAGCGCAAGGAGGCGGTTGTGCTCTCAGCGGAGCCCGGCACCAAGCGAGGCGGAGATCACCCTGAGTCGTCCAAGAACGGCCGACCATACTGCACCTTCCACAACCTGAATACCCACAACACCAGCGACTGCCAAGAGCTCAGGGCCATACGAGAAGGACGCTACGGTCGACGCCCCGAGCACAACGACCGGGGCTACTGCCATGGAGGAGGACGTGGAGGTGGACGCTTGGATGACCGCGGCCCGCGCCAGGAGTGGCGCGACCGGCCTCGTGAGGACCGCTGGCTGGAACAACCTCGCAAGGGCGCCTGGAGAGACCCGCCTCGTGAGGATCGCCCCCAGGGCAACACCAGTCTTCCCCCGCTGCCGCCGCCAAGAAGGAACGACTACCACCACCAGGACGAGGGGGCTGGGGGCTTCCAGTAGACGCGTGCGATTGCTCGCATCTTGGGCGGTGCACAAGCCCCAGCCTCTCAGCACATCTTCAAACGGTTCGCTCGCAAGGTGAACACGGTTCTCCCCAAGCTCGAGGACAAACTCCCGCTCAGGTGGTCCCAATGTGCCATCACCTTCAACTCGGCAGACCAGCTCAAGTGCGCGGCCACCGCAGGCGCACTCCCTATGCTGTGCTCCCTAGTCATCAGCAATGTGCAAGTTACCAAGACTCTCATCGACGGCGGCACAGGACTCAATGTCCAATCCGTCGACACGTTCGAAAACCTTCAAGTGCCCTATGAGCAGCTCCAGCCAACCAAGCCTTTCTCAGGAGTGACTGAATGGTTCCACCACACCGATAGGGCAAGTCCGTTTGCCCGTCACCTTCGGCAAGCGTGACGACTACCGCACCGAGCTCATCGACTTCGACGTCGCGCACATCCGCCTGCCATACAACGCCATCCTCGGGTATCCAGCCCTGGCCAAGTTCATGGCAGTCATTCATCACGACAACACCATTCTCAAGATGCCAGGAAGCGGAGGAATCATCACGGTCCCGTGTGAAGAGAGGGATGCGGTCTGCTCTCTTGAGCGCGCCTTTCAAGCCGCAGCAATCGACGACCCCGACAGCAGAAGTGAAGGCCCTCAGAAGAACGTCCCCAAGAAGAAGTTGTCGCGCCGCGCAGGACCTCAAGGAGATCGCACCGCGTCATGAGCCTCGTCAGGATCAGCACCCGTTCCGGGGGCGCCTCCATCCATCGCATAGGAAGGCACGCACGGCGCCCTCCTCGGGCAGGGCTCGGGGGCTCTCTTCTGTAGGGCCTCAGACCTTGCCAACCTCACGAGGGAGGCGCTTGGGCACCACTTGGGAGCATGCTTCATGGCATGCCTTCCTCAGGAGAGCACGGGGCAAGGAGTTCCCAACACCCAGGAGTTCATCACCAAGACCACCCAAGAACTTCAAGAATCAAGAGCCATGCGCAGCCACAGCCACACACAGGGTGCAGTACCCCATCCAGGTGAGGATGCCGGGCTGCGTCTCAGCATCGACGTCCCAGGGCTCAACAGGGCCGCATCTCAGGAGCGCTTCTGGCCATCACGTGCGGGCCGCTGTGAGGGCCCACCACACAGCTACGTTCGCATGCCCTTCGGCTTGCCGAGCGTGGCGTCGGCCCATCAGCGCAACTTGCGGAAGTTCCTGGCATCTCAGGAGGCCAGGATCCACGCCGTTCAGGAGGAGATGGAGATGCTCTTCAGGGAACCTCCTGAGCCCCCAAAGCCTCCCGAGGCTCAGGGTCCCGGTGGCTCATGAGGAGTCATTCCTCCAACGCACAGCTTCGGCTACATCAACTCTACTTCGTCTACAGAACCAGGTGACATCTTCCAAGTTAGTTTAAGCTGGGAGCGCCCCTCGGGCTGCATTATTCCCAGGCCGCACGGGTCTGTCCCTGCGTCATGTATCCCTTGTGCTTAAGTCTTTAGCTTACCTTGCTGGGGGCACCCCTCGGGCTGCATCATCCCCAAGCCACTCGGGCCAGACCCAGTGGCATGTATCTACCTGCATTTATCCAAGTCGATTTCCCCTTTATGCTTACCCAGCAAACGGCTATCGCCTGCTCGATCATCGCCTCCCCCAGGGCCTTCACACAGGCACGACGCTGGTGCATGGGTTCGTCCCTGCCACGACAGACAAATATAAGTGGTCGAGCTCTGGCTCGCGGCACGCGCCGCACACGTCACCTCACCAGGCCCTCGGTGCCTTCGCCTCACCCAGAGCAACCAGCGGCAGACTAACAGCTGTAATAGTCAACCGTGTTCCTTCTAGCACCTGTTCACAGGAGTCTCAAGGGAGGGATAGCAGACGGCACCGCGAGTCTCCTTTTCCTCGTGCGATCCGCTTGAGCGTTAAAAGGGGGCCTCCTAAGCATCGCGACTCAGGAGCTCTTACTGGCTCTCCAGCCCTCACCCCCTGGCCTTGTCCACGGCATCGCGACCTGGCATACCAGCGGTGGCTGAGCTCGCTCGAGGGACGGGACCTAAGGACGTATAGCACTAAGGAGAGCACGGGTAAGGGAAACTCGTACGGGCCGGCCTGCCTATGCCGCACAAGTTGGCGCACAACCCTAGCGCAACGTCATGAGTCACCGCGAAATCGACGAGATAAGTCTTGGACCCGAATTGACTAAGCGTTTAGGCCTAATGGTCGCTCACGCCTTGCCGTAACCCCGTTGCAGCCATGTTTACTTCCTTTCTCGCCTTACCATGGCTGCTTGAGTGCTAAGGGGGACCTCCTGAGCATCTCGCCTCAGGGGCTCTTACTGGACCTCGGGCCGCGCACCTCCTGGCCTTGAACACGGCACGCGACCTGGCATACCAGCAACGGTTGTCGCCGTCTTGGGACCGGGACCTGTCAGCGTAGAGCAACAAGCTATCTCGAGGAATGAAAGGGGGAACCGAGCCTTAACGGGACGTATGCTCACCAAGTTTTCATAACGAGGAAGATAAGCGCGAAAGACATTACAGACCCTTACAAGCCCCGACGGGGTGATTCATGATCCTTCGCAGGGAAAAAAAGCTGTTACTAAGAGGAATCCTATCTACACCCTCCTGTGGAGGACGCCATCATCAACAGTGGTCCACGGGAGGCCGGCGCCAACCCCATCCAGATCAGCGCCGGTGACTGCCGGACGCCGTGGCCCTGCTCCGGGCACGGCGAGAGCTCGGAGGGACGTAGCTGTCGTCACTCGTCTCTGGAGTCTCGTAAAGCTCGGGAGAGCTGTTGGACTCCCAAAGGCTGCTGCTACTGGAGTGCTCGCGAGCGGAATGTGCGTCAACCTGGCGCTCCCCTCCAAGGCAGCATTCCAGGCGGTGGCCCTCCACGTCGAAGACCTTGGAAGAAGAGTGTGGAGGCGCCGTCATACACGAAGTGGACCGCGAGGGCTCCCCTCGCACGGCAAACCCGCGCGATCTCACCCCAGCCGCGGATCATGAAGATCTTGCCAGTGGGGACCGCTTCGATCTCCGCTCTGATCGCTGGGGCACTGCAGTTGGCGTGCTACAGCCAGAGCTCGAGCGACCCCCTCGACGGTGTTGCGTCGGAGAAGAACCGCGGGAAGCGGATCCAGGAGCTCGGAGGCATCAGCACCCACAGCACCAACTCGCGCGAGGAGTCAGCGGCGTGCACCCCAGGGGCAGCGACACGCGGCACCGTGGCGCGGCGACCCTGGGCGCGGCGCGGGCGGTGCTGCTCTTGCATCACCGCTTCGTCATGGTGATGGATCGACCGCTCCTTCGATGGAAGTGGCTCCGGATCGTCACGGGGAGCTTTTTCTTTCTCTTCGGCGGAAAACCTTCTAATGGGCGCCATTCTTGTCAGCAGAGGAGCGAGGAGGACGAAGCAAGCAAGCAAGGAAGAAATGGGCAACGGGGGCTCTGCCCCCTCCCCATTTATAGCGAGAGAAGGCCAACCGGCGTCTCCCATGATCGCAGGTAATGATGGTTTTCCTTGCATGTCACAGGGACTCGTCAAATCATGCAGTTTCCGAGGCAGCATGGGGAAGCGGAGGCGCCCACGTCCAATCAACCGCCACGCGCCGACCGAGGCCGCAGGCTTTGAGGCCAGCGCTCGAAATTGACCCTTGGCTTCGCCCATGACTAAGCCCAGCGCGCACTTGGGCCCGGGGCTACTATCGGCGTTACGGGAATGGGGGTCCCCAGACTTGCACTGCTGCTGCCACAGCGTGGCTAAGCGATGGGCGTCTGACCCATCTTCATCAACAAGGCATCCAAGACCTTCGCGAGGGTCCAAGCCTCACGAGGCGGACGATGCAAGACCTCCTCTGGAGTGGCCTAGCAAGGCAGGCACACGAGGAGCGGAGATATCAAGGCGGGGAAAACCTCATGAGGCACTCGTGACGTAAGCCATGACGAACGGTGCCAGGAGGGTGCCAGGCGGGCGCCTATGCGCACACCGTCCGCATTTCCTCTTTGGTGCTAAGGAGGCAAGCGCGGACGAAGAGTACCGAGGCACCAGGCAAAGGTTGCCATATTGGTGCAACAAGGCCAAGACCAGGAGGACGGCAAGGCGGAGGTCATCGTGGAGCCGAAGACGGCGTCATCCCAGGGCTTTTCGCAAGAGAAGACCGCATTTGTCAGGATATCTTGTACTAGTTGTCCCCCTTCAAATTTGCCCGCCGTTGTTGGCTCCCTTCCGGCTCAACATTTGGGAATAGGACCAGGGCCTATATAAGTAGAGCTAGCCACCACAGAGGAGGGCATCGAGCAATTCATCGGCTCCTCGCACCACAAGTTCATACACACAAGAACACCTCAACCTCAGGAGGCTATTCTTCCCTTTTACTGTTCATCATCAGCCCAAGAGGCAATCCACCACCACACTGGAGTAGGGTATTAAATCACAACGGTGGCCCGAACCAGTATAAACCCCGTGTCTCTTTCTGTGTTGTGAGTTCGTCGAGTTCTTCCGCAAGATCTTAGCAAGCTAGAGCATAGATCGGTAGGAGGGAAAGACTTCGCACGCACCCTAGTGTTCGAACCTTAAGGGTTTGCCGGAACCCCACATCCGACAAACATGCCACTCATAATTCCAAAGCTTACATGTTGAAATACGAATCTGATATGATGCTCATATTACTAAAACATAGAACGTTTAATTGGTCACCTAATGTTCTTATATTCGTTTCGAAAAGCATGTGCGACCTTAATCATCCAGCTAGTTCCACTTTCCTGATTTTACTCTTGATGCTTAGGGATTTCCCCTTTTATCTACTCTACTATGAGCTGCGTAGGTGCTTTCTGTCGTACTTGTATTACTCCACCCTTCAAGCTAAACAACACAACACTAAAATTTCCAAAGCATAGTTGTTCAAATATGATTGTGATATGATACTGATATTAGTAAACAGACACATTTAATTGGTTAACTAAAGGTCCCACTTCAGTTTCCAAATGCATGTCACGACATATAGAGAGACATCAGAATTGCATTTCTTTGTCACTTGTTGACTGTACTTTCTTGTCCATACCAAATCTTAGTTGTTATTTCAAAGCAAACATCGGTTTCTAACTACCCTTTGCGCGGTTTGCAGCCTAAGATCTGCCATCCCACTGCCACGGTCAACACTATACTCATCATGCTTACGGTTTCCCCATTTTATGATGACCATGATCAGCCTACGTGGTTCGTGTCGTAATAGCACTGCTCCACCCATCGAGCTAAATAAACTTAGTTGTACAAATTCAAATCTGATATTAGTAAAACCGAGAGATGTTTAATTGGTCAGCTAAATGTTCCTACTTTCGTTTCGAAATGCATGTGAGCCACATATGGAGAGACCGGAAGGAATAGTATTTCTCTGTGCGCTCTGGTTCATCATGGGTGGCCAACCGACATTGTATAGAAAGACTTGTAATATCTTTAATCTTCTTACTCTTCTGCTCTTCTTTAAGATGATCCTATTCTCTTGCGAGTTATTCTCCCTTAGTATATTTTTAATTTGTCAGGTCAGGTCGACTTATTCTTCTTTACTATATGTTGAAGTTGTCATCTGCGAAGTATCATCACTTCTGGAGCTCTCATATTTTGAGTAGTGGGCCACATTATATTAATGCACACCAAATTACAGCATGCATGGCACCTCTTAGAAGAATTGCAGAGATAGCACAAAGGGGTTTTGTCAGTGTTCTGGGAACGGGGGTGCCCAGACTTGCCTGCCTGCGGCCTGCGGCGTTTCTCAAGGGGTGGCCCAGCACGACCCATCTTCATCAGCACAAGCTCAAGACCCTCGCGAGGGCCAAGCCTCATGGGCGGACGAGAAGCTTCCTCGAGCCACGGCCTCGTCGAGCTGGCTCGCGAGGAGGCGGAGAGATCAAGGCGGGGTACCTCACGAGGTGCCCATGACGCAAGCCATGATGACCAAGGGTGCCAGCGGCGCCAGCCCAAGACAAAGGTCCTCATTTCCTCTTTGGTGCAAAGGGGCAAGCGCAGCGAGAGCATCAAGCAAAGGCACCCGTTTTGGTGCAACAAGACCAAGACCGTCATAACGGCAGGAAGGAAGTCATCGTGGAGCCCAAGCCGGCGTCACCACCAGAGCCTTTGACAGGCGAGGACCAACTTTAGTCATGATAAGTGTACTAGATGTTCCCCTTCAAAATGGCCAATTGTTGGTGCCCTGCCCGCTCAATATTGGGAAGAGGCCCAGGGCCTGTGCCTATAAATAGGACTAGCCACCCACTCGGTAGAGGCATCTTGGATCAAGTCAGAGAGAGAGAAAGAAGCGACTGAACTCCCCCTAGCAGTTCATCGCACCAGCCAAGAACAGACCCTCGCGAGGCTGTTCTTCCTTGTATTGTTCATCATCAGCCCCAGAGGCAATCCACCACACCACAAACTAGAGTAGGGTATTACAACACAATGGTGGCCCGAAGTAGTATAAACCCTGTGTCTCTTGTGTTGTTCTTTTGGTAGTTTAGATCCTAGAGAGGCAGCGAGGTGCAGGTCGGTAGGGGGCGAGATCTCCGCGTGCACCCCAGAGATCCGACATTTGGCGCGCCAGGTAGGAATCCGTCTTCCGCCGCCCTGTTCTTCGCCACCCATCGCATCCATGTCAGACGCTCGTCGGGCCCGCGCCGAGCGCCGATCCGCTCTCGCTACCCGCGTCGCCCAGAGGGCCCCCGTCGGCTGCCGCCCCCGCCGTTCCCCATCACCTGCCGTCAATGCCGCCACCGGCCCGGCGGGGAACGAGCAACAGGTGTCGTCCCAGCATCCGTTCGTGAGGCGAGACGGCCACACTTTTACTCCTTCACTCGCCCCAGCAGGTTCTTCGTCTCGCGCGCTCCGCGCTCCCATGGAGGCTCGAGCTGCGCTCATCGCGGCAAACGAGCTCCTGCGCTACCGCCCTGTCGACGACGTCTACGAAGAGTGGCTCGACCGCGTCGCCGAGCTCGTCCGCGCCGCAGGGGGCTCCCCCGCGCCGTCCTTCTTGCTGCACCACGCCCCGCCCTGCGCGGGCGATGAAGCTCCAGGGGCGCCTCGGCCACCTCCCCCTCAAGAAGGCGCCTTGGCCCCAAGGCGCGTGGCCCCGGGGCGGAACCCACTCCGTCCGGCGCCAGCGCGGCAAGAGCAGAGCTGCCAAGAGGTCCCTCGCCCCCAAGAAGTTGCCTGCGTGCTCCCTGCACCGGCTCGTCACGACCACGCTCCTGCTCCAGCATGCCAAGACCCCGCGCTGCTCCCAGCGGCAGCGCATGGGGACCCGCAAGACCAGGCTCTTCGTCACCAAAGGCCTCCCGTGGCCACAGCAGGCTGCCGCGCCTTCACCACCGAGCTGCACAGCGTCGCGTGGCCCGGCAAGTTCAAGCCAGACCTGCCTCCTCGCTATGACGGCACGGCCGACCCTGCGGAGTTCCTCCAGCTCTACGAGCTGGGCATCGAGGCCACCAACCGAGACGAGAAGGTCATGGCGAACTGGTTTCCCATGGCACTCAAGGACGGGGCCCGCACCTGGCTCCTGAACATGGCTCCTGGCACGATCTCCTCCTGAGACGAGATGCGCACCTGCTTCATCGCCAACTTCCAAGGTACTCGTGACCGGCCTCCAGCCGTGAGCGACATGCGCCGCATCAAGTAGCAGCCAGGGGAGACCCTGCAGAAGTACATCTAGCGCTTCACAAACACACACCTCAAGATTCCCAAGGTGACCGAGGAGGCCATCATCTCAGCCTTCTCCGACGGTGTGCGAGACGTCAAGATGAAGGAGGAGCTGGCGATGCATGAAGATCTGTGCACTTCCTTGGAGCTGTTCAACTTGGCGACCAAGTGCGCCAGGCTGAGGAAGGGCGCCTTTCCTCCTCGAGCTGCCACCGCACCCGTGAGAGAAGAAGTCCAAGGCCAAGGACGTGAAGCGCAAGGGGGCTGCCGTGCTGAAGCAGAACCAGACACCAAGCAAGGCAGAGATCAGCCCGAGTCTTCCAAGGGCAGCCGGTACTGTGTGTACCACGACCTCCACACCCACAACACCAACGAATGTCAAGACCTCCGAGCCATGCGAGAAGGGAGAATCGGTCGATGCCCCGACTGCAACGATCGAGGCTACGGCCGAGGAGGATGAAGAAACGCAGGACGCTGGGAAGACCGTGGCCCTTACCAAGGGTGGCGTGACCGACCTAGCGAGGATCGCTGGCAGGATCAGCCTCGCAGGAAGGCTGGAGGGATCAGCCTCGCGAGGATTGCCCGCAAGGAAACGCAGGCCTCCCTCCTCTGCTGCCGCAGCCAAGGAGAAATGAGGACCATCATCACGACGAGGGGGCTGGGGGCTTCCAGGAGCCGCGCGCTACCGCTTGCATCCTGGGCGGAGCTCAAGCCCCAGCCTCCCAACGCATCTTCAAGCAGTTCGCCTGTGAAGTGAATGTAGTCCTCCCCAAGCTCGAGGCCACACGCCCTCTCAGGTGGTCAGCGTGCGCCATCACGTTTAGCTCAGCAGATCAGCTCAGGTGCGCGGCCATAGCTGGAGTCCTCCCGATGCTTTGTTCCCTGATCATCAGCAACGTGCAAGTCACCAGAACGTACAATCAGCTTCAGCCAACCAAGCCTTTCTCCGGAGTCACCGACGGATCCACAGTCCCGATTGGGCAGGTCCGCCTCCCTGTCACCTTCGGGGCGCGCGACAACTACCGCACCGAGCTTATCGACTTCGATGTCGCCCACATTCGCCTGCCGTACAATGCCATCCTCGGGTACCCAGCTCTGGCCAAGTTCATGGCCATGACTCATCACGGCTACAGCGTCCTCAAGATGCCAGGAAGCGGCGGAGTCATCACGGTGCCTTGTGAAGAGAGACACGTGGTGTGCTCCCTGGAGCGAGCTTTTCAAGCTGCATCACTTGAAGACCCAGATCACAGGAGCGGGAGCTCCCCGAGACTGCTCCCAAGAAGAAGAAGACATCGCCAGGACCGACCCCTCGGGAGGCAGGCCCCTGTGGTCCGCTTTGTTCAGGGGCACCTCCTTCTATCGCATAGGAAGGCGTGCAGGCACCCTCCTCAAGCAAGGCTCGGGGCTCTCTCACTGAGGGCCACCGACCTTGCTAAGGTCACGAGGGAGGCGCTTGGGCACCACTTGGAGGCGTGTTTCAAAGCACGCTTCCCTCGTGAAGGAGCGAGGCAAGGAGGGCCGAACCCTCGTGGAGTTTGTTAGCCAGATCATTCAGGAGCTGCAGGAGTCAAGAGTCATGAGTGGCAGCCGCCCGCCACTCCGCCGTACCTCCCCATCCAGGCGAGGATGGTGGGTTGCGCGTCTGCATCGACATACCAGGGCTCAACCGAGCCGCCTCTCAGGAGCGCTTCTGGCCCTCACGCACGGGGCGCTGCGAAGGTCCACCCCACAGCTACGTTCGCATGCCTTACGATTTGCTGAACACGGCCGCCACGCACCAGCGCCTCGTGAGGGGCATCCTGGCGGCTCAAGAGGCCAGGCGTTCCGCAGTCCTGGCGGAGATGGAGATGGTCCGCGAGGAGCCACTAGCGCCTCCGGAGCCTCCTGAGGCTCCTGGGCCTGGGGGCTCGTGAAGGTTGGCTTCTGCTGCCCACGACATCCGCTACTTCAGCATCCCTTCGTCTTCAACGTTATCAGGTGATATCCTTCAAGTTTCATTTCCAGCTGGGAGCACCCCCCAGGGCTGCATTATTTCCAGGCCGCGTGGGTCTGTCCCTACGGCATGTATCCCTTCTACTTCATGTTCTTAGCTTACTTTGTTGGGGGCGCCCCTCGAGCTGCATCATCCCCAAGTCGCTCGGGCCAGACCCAGCGGCATGTACCCCTCTTGCGTTTATTTCGGGTCATGCGTTCGACCCATCATGATTGCTATTTAATGCATGTCCACGGCACCCCTTCTTCCTTCATGTCGTCCGCTTGCACGTTAAAGGGGGGGGGTACCTGAGCATCGCGACTCATGGGCTCCTACTGGCTCTCCAGCCCTCACCCTCTGGCCTTGTCCACGGCATCGCGACCTGGCATACCAGCGACGGCTGAGACCCGCTCGAGGGCCGGGACCCGAGGACGTAGAGCGTCGGCATCTAACCAAATTTGTAGGAACACATCACAAGTTAAGGCCCAGTGCCAGGCGCAACCCGCCTTGACGTAGGGCCCCGTGAGTCGCACGCTGGCTCACGGGTGCCGAGATACACCTCGTCAGGCCCTACCGTGCCAGCCACGTGTCAGGGCGGGGCTGTACACGCTCCGGGTGCTGCTCCCGGAGGGGATCCCCCTCCCACGCACCAGGGGAAGCACCATGCTCCGCGCTGGCTGACGACACTGCCGAGGAGAAGCTATGCCCGTACACATACAGAAGCGCTATGCTCCACGCTGGTCATAAACAACTGAGGGTGGCCCCCGGCCGCATCAACCTCACGGAGCCCACGGCTCAATGTCTGGCCTCATCGCAACGCCTCCCCTCGGGAGTGCCGCGTGAGGGGGCTGGGCACGGGGGCTACGCCTGGGTCACTCCCAGATGCATGCCACCCAGCCAGGCCCCTCGGGCCTGGTTCGTTGCACGTCTCTCCCCGAGAGGAGCCAAGGTACGAAGGCCGTTCGAGCGTCAAGGGGGACTCCTGAGCATCGCGAATAAGGAGCCTAACTAGTGACGTATCCCCTCACTCCTTAGTTCCGAAAGGCTAACGGCGGTTGAGGTATGCGCGGGGCCGGGCTCTGCAGACGTAGAATGGTAGATTCACCCATACATATCACCTCCCTACTTGATGTTCGTGCGCCAAGGGGGACTCCTGAGCATCGGGACTCAGGAGCCTAACTTGTCACGTAGCCCCTCACTCCTTGGTCCATCCTGGTTTCCGGTCGGGGCTAATGGCGGATGAGGTATGCGCGGGCCGGGCTCTGCCGGCGTAGAACATAAGCAAGTAGGAAGGAAAAGAGCAAATCTCAAGGAATTCAAAAGCAAATATTACAGTCCATAACTGTCGTCACAACACCAAACGCAAGTTTAAATGCCTCCCCGAGGCATGATGCATGTTGCAGGAGCTGAAAGCATAACAGGAGCCACAAAGGAGTCACTTGTTGACGGTGGAGCTGTGCTGGGCGGGTTTGCCTCGTGAAGCCTCAGGACCGGCAGCGCCTCGCTTCGGCTTGGTGCTGAAGGCCCGGAACTTTGCCAGCAGAGTCTCCGCTCGACCCTTCACGGCCTCAGCAGCGGCAGCGGCAAGCTCGCCGCTCACGGGCTCCAGCAGGCTGTCGAGATCAACGTCGGGATCATGAAGGTAGACGTGGGTAAGGACGCGCGTCAGCGCTGCAGAAGACAGGACACGCGCCTCGGCCTCAGCCGTAGGGCCAAGGTCGAGGGTGACGTCTTCAAGGGCACAGATCAGGAAGGGAAGCAGCTTGGCAGGGCCGTCCTCGCAGCCGGCCAACGGGCTTTCCAGGCCGCTGTCGTACATCGACTTCAGCAAGGTGCGAGCCTTCACCTCCATCTCCACAAAGGCCACGCGGTCCACGGCAAGGACCCGCGCCTTACCGTCCAGCTCGACCCTCTTCGCCTCCAACTCCTGCTCCAGCGCACCCAGGCGGTCACGGCGCTTGTTAAGCTTGGAGTCCCGGTCGTTGACGACAGCCTCGCGAGCCTTCACGTCTTCCTCCTTCTCTTGGCGGACGCGGGCCTCCTTGGCAAGCTGGTCACGTAGGCCATGCAGCTCGCTCTCCAGCGCCTTGCAGCGCCCTCGGACATCGGCCACCTCCCCCAAGGCGGCGTTGCGAGCAGCCTTCACCCGGAGGACGGCCTGCTTCTCCTAGTCGCAAGCCGTCGCGGCCTGAACCAGCGCCGCCCGAATAGAAGCGTCAGAGCGAACCCAGCCGGAGGCCGGCTCCAAGCGCCCGGCCACCAAGCGAGGGTCGGTGCCCAGAAGATCTTGCTGCAGCCGGTCCAGTTCAGCAGCAGCACGATCTAGGACAGTGGGAGGAGTCGGAGAGACAACAGTTGTTGGAGTAGGAGGAGAAGACGGCAGCGTCACCACGGCACCCTGAGGCAGGGCCTTCTACGCCCCAATAGCTGCGGTGGTGGCATCAGGCAAGGATACCTCAGGAGTCGCTTGGGCCATGGGGGCTGAGCTCGCCCCAGCTAGCTCCGACCGGCCTCGCGAGGATGACTGGGCAGGAGAGGCCCGTGTCTTGCCGTCACCTTCTTTCGCGGGTGAAGGCACTGCCCCAGATGGAGCCTCGGGAGCCCCCTTCAGCTTCTTCGCCGCAGGCGCCAGCCTAGCCAAGGAATACATATATCAAGCCTCAGCAACAAAGCAAGGAATAAAACAAGAATCAAGCACTTACTGGTCATCGCTCGCGAGCTCGAGCAACCTCCGTCCATACTTGAAGCCCGAGAGCCGGCTGCAGGGATCATCCTCAAGAGGCCCGTGGGCAGGAGGCACGTCTGTGGATCGCCTCGAAGCCGGCGCGGACCCGCAGGGGACCAGCCCATTCATGTCCTTCTTTGGGGTCAGGGGCAAGCTCTCTCCACCCCGCTCATCACCATCCTCGTCGTTGCTCGGCAAGTAGCGGAGAGCGCGTGACCTGCGCCGGGGGAGGGGCGCTCTCGACTCCCCGTTGGTCGCCTCAGAGTCAGGCTCCCCTCCCCGCTCCTCTTCTTCCTCCTCTTCGCTGGAGTCGCCGGAGGACACGTTCACCGTCGCCAGGGCCGCCGGGTCCTCGGGAACCTCCGCGGGCACGGGCCCGTCCCCATTGAAGACGGGCATGGATTCCACCGCCTGCTCCCAATTATCTCGAAGGAACAGGGGTACAGGAGCACCCTCCAGCCTCGCCACATCTCCCCCGACCAAAGATTGGAGGACCGCAGCCAGCTCTTCATCGACCAAGACTGCGGGGCTCGGGCAGGGCCTCCACAGCGGAAGCGAGTACTGACGAAGCGGGGCCACCTGGTGCTCTAGGAACTCCCTCGGGAGCGACGCCTCGGTCAGCTTCGCCATCGCCATGTTGCTCGTCCACAGATCTGCGTCCATCTTCTCCAGCAAGATCAAGCTTCATGGGCATTCTCGAACGGGGTACCCAGACTTGCTCGCCTGTGGCCTGCGTGGCTCAAGGGGTGGCCCAAAGACGCCCATCTTCATCAAGACAAGCTCAAGACCCTCGCGAGGGGCCAAGATTCATGGGCGGACGATAGGAAGCTTCCTCAGGCACGGCCTCGTCAGGCTGGCTCGGGAGGAGGCGGAGAGATCAAGGCGGGGTACCTCACGAGGTGCCCATGACGCAAGCCATGACGACCAAGGGCGCCAGGAGGGTGCCAGCCCGTGTAGTGTCCTCATTTCCTCTTTCGTGCAAAGGGGCACACTACTAGGAAAAGGCCTACTAATGGCGCACCGGTTTTGCCTACTAATGGCGCACTACCGGTGCGCCATTACTAGCACGCCATTAGTATTTTTTACTAATGGCGCACCACCGATCGCCATTAGTATTCTGGTATACTAATGGCGCACCTTGTAGTGCGCCATTAGTATAGCCTGCAGTGCGCCATTAGTATGCCTCCTGTGGGGCCATGTATACCAGGTGCTTTGGCATACTAATGGCGCATTTACGGCATGATGCGCCATTAGTAACTTCAGCATACTAATGGCGCATAACGGCATGTTGCGCCATTAGTAACCCGGCACACTAATGGCGCATGCTTAATGATGCGCCATTAGTATCCTTTGGCATACTAATGGCGCACTATGATGTGATGCGCCATTAGTAGGAATATTAGGTTTTTTTATTTTTTATTTTCTGTTTTTTGCACAGGTTACAAAATGTATAATTGGACAAAATATAGACAGCACACATCAACAACAGATTCATCGAATACAATAGAAGATTAGTCTCTGAATACAATTCATCATATTAGTCTCTGAATACAATTCATCATATTAGTCTCTGAATACAATTCATCATATTAGTCTCCGAATTGAAAAGACCGAACAAAGATAGAATATTATATTACAAGTCTCGAAACCGCGAGTAGCGAGTTTGTCTTCACATTACAAGTCGATATCGATCATCTAAACTACCATCACATAGAAGAGAGCTGCGGTCAACACGATGAGCATCATCACGATGAAACTCGTCTTCATCCGGTTCCTCCAACACTCCCTCCCCTCCCGCTAGATAGCGGGCGATCTAGATTCGGCCTCGGCCCTAGTGGTGTGCCCTTTGTAATCATATCCGCTGAATCGGTGAACCTGTCTCCGACACCCCTCCCAGTCGTCAGAGACTCCGGGAACCTTACCCTTGTACACGACATATACGACGGCATCGCTATGCACTAGCCAAACGAAATGTTAGTACCAATTCACGCACAATACATAAGCAATATATAAGTATGCAACAGAACGATCGGAAGAGAAAAGCAAGACATTAATAGCATCGATTACATCTAAGTTGAACGACTCTCGAAACCAAAGAGACATACTACAAGTTCATTAAAGTTTAATTACAACATGAGCCAAGCGATGTTTCAGAACTAGACACAAAGATCACCGCTTTCGACTCGACTCAAGGGACCGGAGGTGGATGAAGCCGCCCGTCATCGTGGGAGTCATGAAAGAATGGGCGTTGTCGACTGCATTTGTAGCATTGTGTCGATGTCACTGTTGGACGGTTGATTTCGAGGTAGAACTGCCCCAAGGTACGAAGGACATCTTGATGGATGATTTCCGCAAACTCCGATCGGATGCGAAAGAATTCTTGTCCGATGTCCACGCCCCGGATTGCCGACACGCCGCGCCCAATCTTTGAGTTTACTCGGTAGCGAAGTTGATGATGGTCCCGCACGATCGCCCGCATGTGATGGATGGCATAGTAGGCACCCTTCGACCGGCCAGCGGCTGCTTGACGCAGCGTAACGTCAGACAGGGAGAACACGTGCTTGCCGTGATTTACGAATAGGCCTGGTGAAGGTGCCTCCAGATTGGGCGAGCTGGGAGAACATCATCAAGAACCTTCTTGACATTTGTGTAGTCTACCTTCGACTCACGGTCGGGTCGAAATACGTGGCCATGGAATATTTGGGGCTTAGGAGGATGAGCGTGCAATGTGTCACTGCAGAAAACATGGAATGTTAAAAGAAAAACGATCGAAATCTAAGAATTCATATGTTACGGGCCGGTTGAGGGAGGACTTACTCGGAAAGTAAGGCACGAGGAAGTTATCCTTATCTTGGTTTGCCGAATGACGCCTTCGAGGTAAGAACTTCGCGACTTGCGGTCCCCAGCGCTGCCCAAGATCTTGGCACGCATGTAGAAGGGGTCGACTATCACGATGTCCGGGTCTTGTCGCGAATGATCCGCATCTCCATACTCAAATGAAAATAGCCGAACGAAGGTGTAGTGCAGCGGATGAAGGTTCAACATAGCGTGGATGTCATCAAACCGCAGGACGATCGTGACGCCCGATGGAGTTATCCACAAAGCCCTTGCCCTCTGGCACCTTGGCCACGAAAACCGGTATGCCACATCCTTCTCTCTCGAGACGCCGCTTCTCCAAAGAAAGAACACCGCCATGCAGACTCCGCGATAGCACCGGTTGCAGCATTGAGCATATTTGTCGGTAGCATCGCCTCTACCCGCCACATGCACCCTCCTCGAGATATCCTCGGTGAAGGTGGCCCGCCCCGAGCACGGATCGCATTTCGGTGCCGGCTGGCCCGCACTTTGTTAGTCTTTCTTTTGCGTGCCTTCTTCTTCTCCTGTAATGGGACTGAGTTCTGCTCACCGACCGCCTTCTTGAGTGTGTTGGGGCTGATAATATTTCGCACCTCGCCTATCTGAGGCTCGGTGAAGTCGGCAGCTGGAGGCGTCTCCTGAGAGCTGAACGGCAGACGACGCCTGTTGCAACTTGGCTTCTCCGTGGTACCAGCTAGATCGCGCACGTCTTTTGCTGGGTTGGGTTCTTGAGAAGGAGGCCCCATGAAGTCGCCACCGTACCCATGATCGGCAAAGTACTGATCGACGTTGGCAAATGTATCGTCATCGTCGTCGTTCTGATCCTGTGCCATATGCATGTTTGGATCCAGTGGCATAGGGATGTCCAGCACCGTTGCGGCGGTCTTGCCATGGGGCCGACTTGGCGGCAACAATCGGGCGGTGTTGTCTTTGGGGTGGTGTCCCCCGCCCCCAAACGAATCTGGCTCTTCGGCCAAAGCAGGGGCCAGCTCAGACAGGCGCTGAGGGTCATCACGTCATCATAGTCGGCCCCGACGGGTCGAATCGGAGGTGACACCTCGTCGGAGCCTGGCAGCACCCGAACCAGTTCAACCCTAAACAAGTTGGGTGGCATCTGGGTACCGTGGAACAAGGGGTTGCCCGGTTGAACGATTTTGCCCTTGGCGACATCGACCAACTCATTGTTCACGAAGTGCTGGAGAGTGCACGAACGTCGGGCGCGCCCTGCGACAACATGTAGGGCGTCGGGGATGCCCAGTCAAAGGCAAGGAGATGAAGTCCTCGACCGAGAGGCTTAATTAGTTACCGTGATGATGGCGTCAAGCTCGGCTAATGTCGAGGCACCGCCAACGGCGGCGTCAGCGATTGACGGAGGGGCCGCTTGCTACAGAGGTGCCGGCCGGCGTACACCCGGGTGCATTAAGCTCCCGTGCCGGTGTCGGAGACACCAATGTCGCCTCCGCCGGAGACACCAATGGCCCCGCCATCGCATTCTACGAGTTGCTGGCCGTGAAGCTAGGAATCGGGGGCGGCCCCTGTTGGCCGCCCGCAATCCACGCACTCAACCCCTGGATCAAGGTAGGCACAATGGCGGTGATCGTCACTCCGAGTTGTTGTTGCACTTGCTCTTGGACAATTTCTGGAATCCGCGCCACCTGTGCCTTGAGTTCTTGAACCTCACGCGCCTGGCTTTCCGAGCTGGTCTTTTTCTCCTTCCGCACACCAGCGGTATAGTATGACCCCCATTTTGTGGACAAGCCTTTGCCGGCCACACGACCAGCTGACGTCGACTTCTTGAGCTTATCCTTGTTCTTCATTACATTCAACGCCTCTATTTAGAGTGGTGTCCCAAGGGTTGCTCTTAGTCGACCCAGCGCTACTGCTTTTCAATTCGCTGCGGAAGGAATGTGAACCATTTAGAAATTTGGCTTCATTAATTAGAATGCAACCATATAGAGCTAATTACCCCGGGGGTGGTATTCCTTACCAGAACAACCTCAAGCGCCATGGTCTTCAGATCCGTGGTAAGCTCCTTTGTTTTCGGGTCCTTCTTGTACCGGGCCCTGACAAAGTTCCTGGTCTGCTTGTCACCGTATGTATCGAAGAGGGGCGGTAGGCCTTGCTCGGCACGCTCCGCGTCCTCCTTGTCCCATATAGGCTCCGCCACTCAGAACCGCCCGGGACCGAGTGTTTGTTCCCTAAGTTCAGCTCCGCATTTCTTTCCCCCACGACTTGATTGGGAGTTTGCGGTGCTCGAGCAATTGATCTTGAAGTTGTTGTAGTCATCTTCGGTGATCGAAGGATTTTTCTCCTTGATCTTCTCATAACTCTCACCTTTCTCGATCATTCTCTTCACATTGCTTTTCCAAGTAGACAGGGCCTTGCTCATCTTCGTGAGGGAAGCATTGTTCACTTTATTCCCTTTGAGGCTTGTGTTTTCAAAAGCAGTGGGGAACTTGTATTGTTCGTGCAGCTTCGTGAAGAGGAGGTTGCGCAAATTCCCTCGGTCAGGATGCCTCAGGTTCTCGGTGTTGATCGAGACGGTGCTCCGAAGAATGCACCCGAGCTGAAGTGAGTACCCCTTGACTATTCGTTCGGGCGCCGTTGGATTCCCGCTGGGTCCACTTCAAGAACTTCCTCCTTGAGGGTGCGGAGTACGGTCGGGCGCCGGTCCTTCCGCTGCCTCTTACATTGGCTGCCATCCGTATGCGCGCCCGCCATCATCGATGGTGGCATCCTCGGCGGCACCATCAGTGGTGGCATCAGTGGGGTCATCCTCGGCAGTACCATCGGTGGTCTCAGGATCGGTGGGGAAGGCGGCGTCCTCATACAAGTGAGGTTGTTCCTCCATCTCCTGGGACAGCTCCCAGAATGCCTTGCCACCCGAACCCCCGGCCTCATCGTTGTGGGCCATGTTTCTCTCTAAATAGAAACAAAGTTTGGTCAAAAAGTTGGTTATTGTCAAGGAACACGATCATGGTCTCATCATTTACGGTTTGTCGACACCGAGGCATCCTAAAATCTAAGCTTTTATCATTGAGGGTTTTTCGACGCCGAGGCACCCTAAAAGCCTAACCTTTCATCATTTCGGTTTTATCGAAACCTTTGAGGCACCCTAAAAGCCATGCATTAGTCACAAGTACGCCGGGCACTTGATCCTACTTAATTAACTACTAAGATACCCCGGCCCATGCATTAGTCACAAGTACCCCATATGTCCTATTTTAGCAAAGTCATGCTAAAATTCACGGAAAATTTCAGCATGACCTTTGCTGAAAATAGGACATATGGAGTACCAATTTGCCGGAACGGAAGTTAATCGACATTCCGCAAACTCAAGGGCCTCTCGGGTACCTGCAATATCATCACGACACGATGGTCGGAGACAAAACCCAGCAAACTAGCACCACAATGTGCCTCTACTTTCATATGGATGAAAAGGCCACAATGTGCCTCTACTAGCACCACAATCTTAGTTAACTTGTGGGGACATCAGAAAGTTAACATCCGCCTGATTATTATGAGGACTTCACTGCCCTTGTTTACTCAAACTTAAGTTAGTAATTAAAAATATAAAATAGGATAACCCAAAGGATGGCAGGACTGTTGGTTGATGTCACAAAAAGTTGCTAATCTCAACATGTTCTACAGCTTGTTAAAATTATCTTCTTGTATTTAGAACAAACTAACACCACAGTAGTCTACCAATTCAGGTAGAAGCCATCATTCATTACAAATTTGAATATATGATATTCCAGAAAATAATCTGTCTACAAAATGAGATACATTCCGTTTGAACCACCAAAAGCTGTAACCAACGTTATTACCTAATTATGAAAAAAGTGCAGTACATATAAATTATTTCATCAACCAGAGGAGATAACCAAAAGTTTCCAAGCAATATGATTAAGAAAATGGGATTTAGGCATCCAAATGCCACAAAAGACCAAATCACATTTTTAAACCAAGTTACACAAAGAAAATGCACCTAAGCACCAAGAGGAACTGTTACAACTCCATAAGGTATATCCAAGTCATCAAGCTACTCATATTCAAAAAACCTAACTCCAATATAACCGTAAAGATTGTAAAACATTATATCTCCATCTTGACACGAACTGAAAGCGTAACAAAATACCATCTTCTTTTTGTTGATGCGTTGGTGTTTTAGAGTAGAGGTAAGAAAACCGGAGACCATATATGTAGTTTCTAACATATGCAAGATTACTTAAAAATTGGAGAGCCATGTCGCTTTCTACTGGACCTAAATATAGCTAGCTGGGTGTTGAACAATAAACAGCCACACCACACACTAAGACAAGTAATGAAATGACTCTCTTTGTATTGTAGTAGAAGAAGAAACAAGAGAGAGATGCAAGATCGTAGTATATATAGGTGAGTCAACCTATTATTCTAGGCAGCTGCCTTGCTAGTGATTCGTGTCGTGCAACCGGATCCCTCCCACTCGACCTGCGATCTTCTACAAGGAAAAAGTAGCAGCTCACCAACCACCATATAATTATACAAGGAAAAATGCTACTTGGCACAAGTTTAAACGAGAAGCTTGAGGTAGCAGCAGATTGAAGTGATAAAGTGCAAAGGAGAAGCTTGAGCTAGTAAAGAATTTCTGAATGTTATAAAGTGGGGAAAGTAAAATAAAATTCATGACTAGTCATGGCACTAGAAAAGAGATGAGATTTCACAAAACCAGAGCCAAGCATAGTCCAGAATGTCAAATTTTCAGTTAGTTAATTATTATAGTCCTTTGCTAAAAGAGATGATCCGTCCAAGAAATTTAATACTAGATGCATGCAGTCTGTTGAGGATCTTTTAGTGAATGACTAACAACAAGTAGACGAGCTTGCCCAAGAAAGATTAGATTCGTAAGTCTTTGGCTGCTGCTAGTGAATGGAGTCGACAGGTTATACAAAGGTCATTACATTTCATTACACCCAGTTCAAATCACATTAGTGATTTTCAAGTTTAAATTTGAATTTCATTAAAATTTGAATTTCAAGTTTAAATTTGAATTTGAACAGTAGTGATTAGATTCATGCAGTCTGTTAAAATCACTACTAGTGAATGGAGCTGTTGGATTCATTTCATTTCATTAAACTGAAGAAAACAAAAAAATAAAGAAGATAAATTTGGGCACGTGTCATCAATAGTTGTACGTGATAGGTATCTGTATTGTTAACACATTGAGCGGACATATAGAAATCTAATTACCTAAGTAGCCGGGCATGCCAGGTGTAGATAGATGAACAAATTGGCCAAGCGACGCAGCCTAAATAGCTGTTCTCAAACTAAATGTCTCATGAGGCAGGTTAGATTTATTTAAAGTGGTGAGAACAACAAGCAGAAGAAGATATATTCGGGTACATCCATAACAAATGCGACGGTTATCTGAACTGACAGGCATTGAGCGCGGAGCCGTAGAAATCCACTTATCTAAGCAGCCTAGGGTGAAGCAGGTGTAGACATAAAAATTGGTGGGATGCAGAAGGGGAAATTTCGGTGCATCCGTAGCAAACGCGATGGGTGTCTGAACTGATACATCCTAGCCTAGTCTGCCGGCTGTGCTGATCCCTGCCTTCCCAAAACCAGGTATGGGGACTGAGATGAGCCGAGGTGAGGTGAGGTGAGCTGAGCAGGGCAGGGGAATCCCAAATCTAGGTAAACAGAGCAGCAGAGTCGGGGGCGGGGACTAAAAAATCTTAACCCTAACAGCATAGTGGAGCGCGTGGAAGACGAGGTGGGCGGCGAGTAGAGGGCACCTTGCGTGCAGGCGCCGAGGGCGATTTAACCTGGCGCTCGAGGGCGGCGGGTAGACGGGCACCTCCCCGGAGATCGCCTCCAGCCACGTCTCCTCCATGAGCAGCTCCGGACTTGGCAAGGCAGAGGTTGCGGCGCGCGCGGGCGAGGGCGAGGTTGGTGTCGGCCCTGCGGCGCTGCTCCGGCGAGAGTGGGGTGGGGTCGGAGGGGAGGAAGGGGAGGATGGGGAGAGGGAGGCGGGGGTGGTGGGGTGTGGACGGGGCGGCGCTGCTCGGCGAGTGGGGTGGGGTCGGAGGGAGGAAGGGGAGGATGGGGAGAGGGAGGCGTCGGTGGTGTGGTGGACGGGCAGCGCTGGTGTTGGGGCGCGGCCGAGGGCGGCGGGCGGCGGCCGGGAGAGGAGAGGGAAGGGATCATGAGGCGAGGCGAGGGAGAGAGAGGGATCGACACGGGCGTAGGGCTAACACACTAATGGCGCACCACCCCTCGGTGCGCCATATAAGTACATACATGTTAATGGCGCACCTCACCCAAAGCGCCCATTAGTTTTTTTACTTATGCCCGAGCCAACAGGTTATCTACCACCGGACCTGATACACATCAAGTATTCTCTACTAGTTCGACTGGTCAGCAGCTAGTTCTCACACCAGAGGTCTGGGTTCGATTCCCAGGCTCCACAAATTTTTTTATGCATTAAAAATGTTGTTTGATACTTACTTGTGTTCAAATATGTTCAAACTTGTTTAAATCATAACATTAATATTATTTTATAAGACAGTAATATTTTTTTTAAAATATCATCAAACAGTAATGCGGTGGAGCGGGGAGGGTGCGGGAAAGTGCGGGGTCGGCGGGCGGCGGTTGAGTAGGGAGGGTGCGGGGGTCGTGGCGGCGTGTTGAGTAGGGGAGGGGTGCGGGGGGTCGGCGGCGGCGGTTGAGTAGGGGAATCGAGGGTGCGGGTGGTCGGCGGCGGCGGCCGGTGGACCGGATCTGGCGAGGTGGGATAGCGATCGAGATGGAGGGGGATCGAGATGGAGGGGGATCGAGTGTCCATGAAATTAAAAAATATTCATGATAGTTCAAAAAGTGCCCATGAAATACAATCGAGAAATGAAGTCTCCGATTTAAATACAATCGATCTTAGCTAGCTATCTCTTCACAATCTTCTTGCCCTTCTTTTTTGCAAATGGAGTTCTTCTATGGAACTGGACGTCCTTTAGGTAGGGTGGTCCTGCTTCTTCGTGTTGTGTATGCTGCTACTTCATCATCGTCGTCATGTTCGATCCTCGGGTCGCCGGACTTGTCGAAGTCTTGCTCATTGGCTACTCCATCCATTCCGATGATCTTCCTTTTGCCTCTCCTCACGACAACACGACTGGGCTTTGGCGGGTCGGTAATGAAGAAGCATTGGTCCACTTGGGAAGCCAGTACCCATGGCTCATTTTTCGCAGTGACGTTTGCGCATGTGATCTTGGATTTAACCCGGGTATAACCATGGTGGTGAAATACCGGTCTTCTTTTATGACGTTCTTGGCCCATCTGACACGAAACATCGGACCTTCTCTCAGCGTAGCTCACCTCCCAGATCTCCTCGGTCCTTCCGTAGTATCTGTCCTTGTCGTTACCGTGTAGGATTCCATCGTTACCCGGAGTTACGATAACCATCGCTCTTCATGTCCTTGGCCTCGGTGTAGAATGTGTAGCCGTTGATATAAATCGCCTCATAGGTCATCGGGTTGTGCTCGGCGCCACTGTGACAAAGGCGAATATGAGTTGTTCTTCCGCGGAAGAATCCTCATGTAAAGGGTACGACGAAGCTTCTGCTTGAACCAACGCGTGAAACATGAGTTGTGCTCTTTGAGTATATCTCCATCCGCCCTCTGTTGGCCTCGGTCATTGTAATGCGTCTTCTTAATAAAGGTTACGTGTTGTACCACCCAAGGATCGACCACGTCTATGTGTTGTAGCGCCGACTAGGTTTGCTCTTTCAAAGTCGGCGAGTCGACCCTCGAAGTCGACATCCATTTCGCGCGACCCTCACGGTAACCCCATCCAGCGAGCCTGCCGAGGTGCCCGCTGACGGGCAGACCAACGGGTTCTCGATGCCTAGATAATTCGTGCAAGATGGGAGATGCACTCTTGATCGAAAGCCCCAGCTATGCTTCCTTCTGGGCGTGACATGTTGCGAACGTATCCTTTGATGACACCATTCATCCTTTCGAACGGCATCATGCTGTGCAGGAACGCGTCGGCTGTGTTGGATGATATCCTCCACTATATGGACCAGCAGATGCACCATAACGTCAAGAATGCGGGCGGGAAGTACATCTCAAGCTCGCATAGTATCACCACGATCTCTTCATGTAGCCTTCGAGTTGCCTCACGCCAATCGACTTCCGAGAGATGACGTCGAAGAAGTTGCATAGGCCAAATAGCGTTTCACGCGGACGTGCGTGTCCATGATCCCACGGATTGCAACTGGAAGTATCTGCGTCATCGGCCGCGTGACGATCGTGAGACTTCATCCCGCTGAACTTCTGCTTCGCTGGGTCTAGGTATCTGCTTATCTTCCCCGCGTAACCGTATGGAAGTTTTACTCCTAGGAGGCAGGTGAAAGACTGCTCGATCTCCTCCTGACTTAGAGTGAAGCATGCGGGAGGGTAGTCATTTCCGGTCTTCTTGGCCTTTTTGCCTTTGCGACGACTTTCTGTGTCCTGCTTCGCCTCATCATCATCATCATCATCATCATTAGCGTGAAGCTCCTGCATGATGCCCATTGATTTCAAGTCTGCCCTTGCTTTCGCCCATCTTTGGTCCTCTCTGCATGTTGAGCAGGGTACCAAGCAGACTCTCGCACACGTTCTTCGTGATATGCATGACATCAAGGCTGTGAGGCACACGGTGGATCTTCCAGTACGGCAAGTCCCAGAAACAGACCTCGTTTTCCAAACCTTCAGCAGCGGCTCTGGCGCCTTCGCTTCTTTCCGGCTCTGGCGCCTTTTGCTTCTTTCGGCGGTGGGCAGTCTTTCCAATTTTTCAACAGCTTGTCTATTTCCTCGCCGCTTCCTCGTACACGGGCGTTTTGGGGTTCGGTTTCACCATCGAACAGATCCTTGCGTTTTCCTCCACGGGTCATCGTCGCGAAGCCACCTTCGATGTCCCATGAACACGGTTTTTAAGACCGGGATCTCTATCTAGCTGGCGATACGTTGTGTCATCCATGCACCTTACGCATCCGTAAAATCCGTGGACTACCTGCCCCGCGAGATATCCGTAATCGAGATAGTCGTGCACCGTCGTGAGCGGTGCGGCTCTCATAGGGAAATATTCTTTCTCTGCGGCGTCCCACGTATTGGCTGGCGTTTTCCACAGCGTGTCAAGCTCCTCTTTCGGCAGCCCAGATACAGATTGATGTCGTTCCCTGGTTGTTTCGCCCTTCAATTAGCATACTCATGTGAATGTACTTCCTCTTCATGCACAACCAGGGGGAAGGTTGTACATCCACACAAACACGGGCCAGGTGCTATGTGTGCTTCTCTGGCTGCCAAACGGATTGACTCCATCGGTGCTCGCGCCCAAAGACGATGTTCCTTGGATCGCTCCCAAATTCCGAGTCTTGAAGTTCAACGCTTGCCACTGCTCGCATCCTTAGGGTGACTCAACATCTTGTCTTTTTATCTATCTCCGGATCATTTGCGTCATCTTCTCGCTTCTTCTCCTCCCTATCTGCGTGCCAACGCAGAGCTTTGCTACCTTAGGGTCCGCGAAATACCGCTGCAGACGAGGAGTGATCGGAAAGTACCACACCACTTTTCGAGGAGCTTTCTTCCTCTTCTTGTATCGAGTGACGCCAAGACACCGGACATATGGTAGACTCAGCGTGCTCGTCTCGATAAATGATGCAATTGTTCATGCACACATGGTATTTCACGTCTGGTAAATCGAGAGGACACACGATTTTCTTCGCCTCCTCCAAACTGGTCGGGCACTTGTTCCCCTTGGGAAGACGTTCGTGCTGTAATGACATGTTCTCGCCGAAGCTTGCGTCGATCATTTTGTGTTTTACCTTCATCTCCGAGCCATGAGCGTTACTTTCAGCGGTATCCTCGGGCCTGCATCCTTCATACAATGGAGTAACCGCGTCTAACTCAAGTTGATCCATCTTGGCTTTCTCTCGGGCGGCAGCTCTTGCGTTATCCGTCTGCTTGAGAAGCAGCTCTTGAATATGAGGGTCCTGCACCCAGCCCATCGATGGTCCAGCGTCGTCTTCTCCGCCGGCATCATCATCTTCATGATCATGCCCGCCGCCCCGCTTCGCATCTTCCTCATCATCATGTCCTGCATCTTCTACATGATGATCAGGTACAGCATCACCGTCGTGATCATCTCCGGGATTCTTCGTCTTCTCGCCCGCCCGAGCCGCGGTGGTTGTCTTGCTGCCCTTCCTCATTTCTTGCCCGGCCCCCATGGGCGACTTCGTAGTCATCTTCATCACCTTGCCACCGATAGCCATCCATGAAACCACGCAAGAGCAGGTGGTCCCAAGCACCTGCCGGAATCGGGTCCGCAATAAGGCTCTTCAGCTTGCATCTTCGACACGGACATCTTATATCCGTCTCGTTCTTTTGAAGCATCTCGGCCTTCGCGGACCTCAAAAACCTATTCACGATGCCTTCGGTCATCGTGCGGACCATGGTCGACTGCGGGGTAGAGAACAAAGATATTTGAGAACCAAACAAAAAATAGGCATGACTATCCCTAAAAATAGGACCAAAAAGAATGCTTAATGCCAAAATTCTCGCCAAACGGAAATGAATCAACATTCCGGCAAAATATTGGCAACTATCGCATTTCAAATACCGTACACCTCCAAACACAAACACATATGCAACACCACAAACATATGCAACACCACGAACATACATAGATCTAGCTAGGCCATAAAAGTGCATGTGCACATTGTTGTAGGGAGAACAACATAAATATAGCTTCCCCCTTACTTACCTATTAAAACAAGGTAATTTAACCACTTAATTTGAATGAATCTATGGTGGAAATGAGGTGAAAAGAGGAGGCACCCGAGACAACAAGGAGGAGGTGGAGAGAATGAAGTGGGGAGAAAGTGAGTGTGGGTAGGAGAGGCTGTCCAAAATATCTAGTTGCTGCCCACTTACTAATGGCGCACTAGCAACAAATGCGCCATTAGTAATCCAGGTTACTAATGGCGCACCTTCTCGGCGGTGCGCCATTAGTAGTTTAAAAAATACTAATGGCGCACTGATCCATGATGCGCCATTACTAGTTTAAACTAGTAATGGCGCATCACCCATCAAGGCGCCATTAGTAGTATTGCAAAAAAAGAATAAAAAATATAATAAAAAAAAACAACATTAGTGACGCACATGTGGGAGGGTGCGCCATTAGTACTTACAACTACTAATGGCACACTTTACCAGGATGCGCCATTAGTATGTTTGGACAGGCGCACTACTTCAAAAAAAAATTTGATACTAATGGCGCAGCCTTTGCACGGTGCGCCATTAGTAGTTTCAACACTAATGGCGTATCAGTAGGTGGTGCGCCATTAGTATATACTAATGGCGCACCAACTTTCTGGTGCGCCATTAGTGTCAATCCCATCTATAGCCCTTTTTCTAGTAGTGGCAAGCGCAGGCGAGATCATCAAGCAAAGGCACCTGTTTCGGTGCAACAAGACCAAGACCGTCGCAACGGCAGGAAGGAAGTCATCGTGGAGCCCAAGCCGGCGTCACCACCAGAGCCTTTGACAGGTGAGGACCAACTTTAGTCAGGATAAGTGTACTAGATGTTCCCCTTCAAAACGGCCAATTGTTGGCGCCCTTCCCGCTCAATATTTGGGAAGAGGCCCAGGGCCTCTGCCTATAAATAGGACTAGCCACCCACATGGTAGAGGCATCTTGGATCAAGGCAGAGAGAGAGAAAGAAGCGACTGAACTCCCCCTAGCCGTTCATCGCACCAGCCAAGAACAGACCCTCGCGAGGTTGTTCTTCCTTGTATTGTTCATCATCAGCCCCAGAGGCAATCCCCCAGACCACAAACTAGAGTAGGGTATTACACCACAATGGTGGCCCGAACTAGTATAAACCCTGTGTCTCTTGTGTTGTTCTTTTGGTAGTTTAGAACCTAGCGAGGCGGCGAGGTGCAGGTAGTTAGGGGGCGAGATCTCCGCATGCACCCCAGAGTTCGAACCTAGAGGGTCTGCCGGAACCCGAAATCTGACAAGTTTACAGGGAGGAAGTATTGGATTAGAATCACTTCTGCATTACAAAGATAATCTCACTTGTTTTTATGTTTTCATGCATATCAGGTATTGAACATTATCAAAATGAATATGAGAATGGGCGCACGAGAGGAATATTGCAGAACAATACACTTTGGCTAACAAACTTGGCATGGTGGAGGATGGCCTATCTTATTCACCCATCAAGGTGCTTGCTCTAACTTGGCAAGGTTGTATTGGTCGCACATATTTTGCATCTGACCTCCTGCATTACGTCTACTTTGTTACACCATCTGCTTAGTTTAAGCATCATATATGAGTATATGCCATACCTATCCATTTTCTGTACCTATTCCATGTGTCGTCATACTATGTTTTACCAGTCAAATGTTGTTCTTTCGTAATAGATGTCCAGAAGGAAGAGGGTGAGTGCAGATCCTCAAGGAGTACAAACTAGGTATTTGAAAAAGATAGTGATACCTGTTAAATCACATAGATCAGCAGCCACAGAAAACACAGGCCCAACTGTACCACACTTTACCCCTACTCCAGTGGCCAAACCCCTATTAGAACTGCTAAGAGCCCAGAGTCAGGTACTGTCTATGATATCAATTCAAAATTTGAAATCCAAAATTTCTGCATTTGCCTTACCTTCTCTCTTGTATGAAAACACATTTCAGATGAATCTCCTTGCTCAAAGGATCATAGGATCTCACGGCAATACTGGGCTCTGCATTGCTCTTGTCAGTACCTCCTGTCCTTTGTCATCATACTTACACTCATTGTTGTTTGATTATGTAGCATCATTGTAAATGTTCGCTTCTTTATCCTCCCTTTGCTTGAAATTATAAGATCTATATTTACTCTTAGATAAATGTAGAACTAACACAATGGTTATGAAGTTTTGGATTGCTCATGTAAGTACCTGTTGTCATGTACTCCCTCTGTATCGAATTAATTGTTGATCAATTGGATGTATTTAGAACTTAATAGTGCTAGATACATCCATTTGAGCGACAAGTAATAACGGACGGTGGTGGTATTACTATACTTGCATGATACGTCCATTTTTCATCATGCTTTTATATCAATATTTATTGCATTCTGGGCTGTTATTACACATTATGTCACAGTAATTATGCCTATTCTCTCTTATTTTATAATGTTTACATGAAGAGGGAGAATGCCGGCAGCTGGAATTCTGGGCTGTAAAAGGAGCAAATATTAGAGACCTATTCTGCACAGCTCCAAAATCCTGAAATTTCACGGAGGCAGTTTTTGGAATTAATAAAAAATACTGGCGAAAGAATCAACCAGAGGGGGCCACCCACCATCCACGAGGGTGGGGGCGCGCCCTACCCCCCTGGGCGCGCCCCCTGCCTCGTGGGCCCCCTGGCAGGCCTCCGGTGCCCATCTTCTGCTATATGAAGTCTTTTACCCTAGAAAAAATCATAAGCAAGCTTTCGGGACGAAACACCGCCGCCACGAGGCGGAACCTTGGCGGAACCAATCTAGGGCTCCGGCGGAGCTGTTCTGCCGGGGAAACATCCCTCCGGGAGGGGGAAATCATCACCATCATCGTCAACATCGATCCTCTCATTGAGAGGGGGTCAATCTTCATCAACATCTTCACCAGCACCATCTCATCTAAAACCCTAGTTCATCTCTTGTATCAAATATTTGTCTCAAAACCTCAGATTGGTACCTGTGGGTTGCTAGTAGTGTTGATTACTCACTGTAGTTGATGCTAGTTGGTTTATTTGGTGGAAGATCATATCTTCAGATCCTTTATGCATATTAATACCCCTATGATTACGAACATGAATATGATTTGTGAGTAGTTACATTTGTTCCCGAGGACATGGGATAAGTCTTGCTATAAGTAGTCATGTGAATTTGGTATTCGTTCGATATTTTGATGAGATGTAAGTTGTCTTTCCTCTAGTGGTGTTATGTGAACGTCGACTACATGACACTTCACCATTGTTTGGGCCTAGAGGAAGGAATTGGGAAGTAATAAGTAGATGATGGGTTGCCAGAGTGACAGAAGCTTAGACCCTAGTTTATGCATTGCTTCGTAAGGGGCTGATTTGGATCCATATGTTTCATGCTATGGTTAGGTTTACCTTAATACTTCTTTTGTAGTTGCGGATGCTTTTAATAGGGGTTAATCATAAGTGGGATGCTTGTTCAAGGAACGGCAGCACCCAAGCACCGGTCCACCCACATACCAAATTATCAAAGTAACGAACGCGAATCATATGAGCGTGATGAAAACTAGCTTGACGATAATTCCCATGTGTCCTCGGGAGCGTTTTCCTTCATATAAGAGTTTTTCCAGGCTTGTCCTTTGCTACAAAAAGTATTGGGCCATCTTGCTGCACCTTATTTACTTTCATTACTTGATACCCGTTACAAATTACCTTATCACAAAACTATCTGTTACCGATAATTTCAATGCTTGCAGAGAATACCTTACTGAAAACCACTTGTCATTTCCTACTGCTCCTCGTTGGGTTTGACACTCTTACTTATCGATAGGACTACGATAGATCCCCTACACTTGTGGGCCATCAAGACTCTTTTCTGGCGCCATTGCCAGGGAGTGAAGCGCCTTTGGTAGGAGGAATTTGGTAAGGAAAAATTTATATAGTGTGCTGAAATTTACTGTCACTTGTTACTATGGAACATAAGCCTTTGAGGGGCTTCTTCGGGGTATCTTCACCCCGACTGGTAGAGCAAAGAGTTGGTCCTCAACCTACTGAACCTACTGAAAATGTTTACTTTGAAATTCCTTCGGGTATGATAGAGAAACGCTAGCTAATCCTTTTACAGGAGCTGGAACATTACATCCCGATTTGCACCTAATCTATGTGGATGAAGTTTGTGGATTATTTAAGCTTGCAGGTATGCCCGACGATATTATCAAGAAGAAGGTCTTCCCTTTTTCTTTGAAGGGAAAGGCATTGACATGGTTTAGGCTATGTGATGATATGGGATCATGGAACTACAACCGATTGATATTGGAATTTCGTCAGAAGTTTTATCCTATGCATCTTGTTCATCATGATCGTAATTATATGTATATATAATTTTTTGCCTCGCGAAGGAGAAATCATCGCTCAAGCTTTGGGGAGGCTTAAGTCAATGTTATATTCATGCCCCAATCATGAGAGCTCAAGAGAAATTATTATTCGAAAAAATTATGCTCGGCTTTCTCTCAATAATCGCTCCATGCTCGATACTTCTTGTACTAGTTGTTTTATGATGAAGACTATTGAATTCAAATGGGATTTATTGGAAAGAATTAAACGCAACTCTTAAGATTGGGATCTCGACGAAGGTAAGGAGTCAGGTATAACGCCTAAGTTTGATTTTGCTAAATCTTTTATGGATGCCGATGTTTTCTGTGAATTTAGCACTAAATATGGACTTGACTCTGAGATAGTAGCTTCTTTATGTGAATCCTTTGCTACTCATGTTGATCTCCCTAAGGAGAAGTGGTTTAAATATAATCCTCCCATTGAAGTAAAAGTAGTTGCACCTATTAAAGTTGAAGAAAAGACTATCACTTATAATGTTGATGCTGTTGTTCCTACTACTTATATTGAGAAACCACCTTTCCCTGTTAGAATAAAGGATCATGCTAAAGCTTCAACTCTGGTTCATAAGAGTAATACTAGAACACCTACACCCCTGAGCAAATTAAAGTTGAACCTAGTATTGCTATGGTTAAAGATCTTTTGGCCAATAATATTGATGGGCATGTTATTTACTTCTGTGATGAAGCTGCTAGAATTGTTAGACCTGATACTAAAAATAAACATAGACCTGTAGTAGGCATGCTTGTTATTTCTTTTAAAATAGGAGATCATTGCTATCATGGCTTATGTGATATGGGTGCTAGTGCACGTGCAATACCCCATTCCTTAAAGAAACTATGCATGATATTGCACCTGCTGAGATAGAAGAAATTGATGTTACAATTGAGCTTGCCAATAGAGATACTATTTCACCAGTTGGGATTGTTAGAGATGTTGGAGTCTTGTGTGGGAAAGTTAAATATCCTGCTGATTTTCTTGTTCTTGGTTCCCCACAAGATAACTTTTGTCCCATTATATTTGGTAGACCCTTCTTACATACTGTCAATGCTAGGATAGACTGCAAAAAGGATGTTCTTACTATTGGTTTAGGGGATATGTCTCATGAATTTAATTTTGCTAAATTTCATAGACAACCCCATGATAAAGAATTACCTAGTAAAGATGAAATTATTTGTCTTTCTTCAATTGCGGTGCCTCCTAATGATCCTTTAGAACAATACTTGCTATACCATGAAAAATGATATGTTTATGCATGAAAGAAGGGAAGTAGATGAAGTATTCTTTGAACAGGGACCTATTTTGAAACACAACTTGCCTGTTGAAATCCTAGGGGATCCTCATCCACCCAAGGGTGATCCCTTGTTTGAGCTTAAACCGTTACCTGATACTCTTAAATAAGCTTATCTTGATGAGAAAAAGATATATCCTATTATTATTAGTGCTACCCTTTCGGAGCATGAAGAAAAGAAAATATTGAAAACTCTGAAGAAGCACCGTGCTGCTACTGGATATACTCTTGATGATCTGAAGGGCATTAGTCCCACTCTATGCCAACACAAAATAAAATTGGAAAAAGATGCTAAACCGGTTGTTGATCACCAACGACGGTTAAATCCTAAGATGAAAGAAGTGGTAAGAAAAGAAATACTAAAGCTTCTGGAGGCAGGTATAATTTATCCCGTTGCTGATAGTCAGTGGGTAAGTCAAGTTCATTGTGTCCCTAAGAAGGGAGGTATTATTGTTGTTCCTTATGATAAAGATGAATTGATGTAACATCCAAAAATTCTAAATTTTGGAATGTTATAATAAATAAATAGTTTTGATTGTTTGTTTGATTGTTGTGTGATTGATTGGCTGAAAGTGAGTGAAATTTGAAACTTTTGAAAGTTAAATGAGAGGGAATAAAAGGACTTTCCCAAACTTCCATTTTTGCATTTATGATCTCCGTAAATTCAAACTCTTTTCAAAATACAAAACCCTAGAGAGAAGATGACATGACTTCTTCCATTTAAATAAATGAAAAGTGTTTTGAAAAGATTTGAATTCCATCTGGAAATAATTCAAATTCAGAAACTATATGCAACTCAATAATTTTCATGAGAGAAGATAAAATGACTTCTTCAAATCGTATGAAATATGAGTTGGGAGTTTCAAAGAATCAAATTTAGAGTCCCTTTGGGGATTATTTTTCAATTTGGGGTTATTTGGGTTTTATTCAAATTATTTCCTTGATTTCCCTGCTCCTCGCGAGGCAGCCTAGTGAGGCCGCTCCTGAGGAGGTCTTGCATCGTCCGCCTCATGAGGGACTTGAATGCCTTGTTGATTAAGATGGGTCAGACAGGCCTCAAGGCACAGCACGCCTGCGGGCTGCTGCGTGCAGCAAGTCTGGGGACCCCCGTTCCCATAACGCCGACAGTAGCCCCCGGGCCCAAGGCGCGCTCCGGCTTGGCTTTGAGGCGAAGCCAAAGGTCAAGCGTGGTGCACCACGGGCCCCAAAAGCCTGCGGCCTTGGTCAACGCATGGCGGTTGATTGGACGTGGGCGTCTTCGGTTCCCCACGCTGCCTCGACAGCTGCTCGACTTGACAAGTCCCTGCGACATGCAAGGAAAACCATCATTACCTGTGATCGTGGGAGGCGCCGGTTGGCCTTCTTCCGCTATAAATGGGGGGGGGGGCAGAGCCCCCATCACCCATCTCTTCCTTGTTCGCTTTCTTATTTCCTCCTCTGCTCCATTGCTAGTAGCAGCTCCGATGGCGCCGATCCGAAGGTTCTCCGCTGACGAGAAAGGAAAGGCTCCCCGCGATGATCCAGGGCCGCTCCCGCCGAAGAAGAGGTCGACTCATCGTCGTGACGAGGCAACGATGCAGGTGGTGGCTGAGGGAGTCCTGGATTAGGGGGTACCCGGACATCCGAACTATATACATCGTCCGGACTATTGAAGCGTGAAGATACAAAGACTCAAGACTTCGTCCCGTGTCCGGATGGAACTTTCCTTGGCGTGGAAGGCAAGCTTGGCGATCCGGATATTATATTTCCTTCCTTGTAACTGACTCCATGTAAACCCTAGCCCTCTCCGGTGCCTATATAAACCGGAGAGGTTGGTCCTTAGAAGACCGATCACAATTACAATCATACCATCATAGGCTACCTTCTAGGGTTTAGCCTCTACGATCTCGTGGTAGATCTACTCTTGTACTACCCATATCTTCAGTATTAATCAAGCAGGAAGTAGGGTTTTACCTCCATCGAGAGGGCCCGAACCTGTGTAAACATTGTGTCCCTTGCTTCTTGTTACCATCAGCCTAAGACGCATAGATCGGGACCCCCTACCCGAGATCTGCCGGTTTTGACACCGACATTGGGCTTTCATTGAGAGTTCCTCTGTGTCGTTGCTGCAAGGCTCGATGGCTCGTCTCGTTGTCAGGGACAACATTACAGTGGGGGGAGCTCTGACTGTAGGCCAAACTCTCTGACTAGGCGGCTTCGTCATGGCCGCCCCATCGGCTGTCGCGCCGACGATGGCCTCTCGGGTTATCACCCATAAACTTCATATCAATTCGGAATTCACCGAACAGATGGATCCAATAGATCTCTCCTCTCTTAATGAGCTCTTGGATTGCATCGCCGCTTTGGGAATTGCAACGGTCTATGACCGGATCGGGCTTAAACCCGACCAAAGGGACATTAAATCCCCGCCGGCCACCAATGAGATAGCGGTATTGGAGGAACCACTCAAGGAGTATCCCTCTATTTTGAGGAAGGATTATGTCCGGATCGCCGAGCTCCCGGAGCCGGACACCCGCCCGGGGGAGGAAATGACCCGGGTCCCGGACTTAGAACCGGGCACGAGGCCGAAAAAATTGGGCAGCGTCCCGAATCTCGAGCTGTTGAACTCGGAAGCTTCCATGCCCCGGGGTGCTAGATCAAATCACAATCCGGATTCAGCTATAACCACCCACGCGGACTTAAATCGTCTCTCCCATATCAGGCAAGAGCCCCAGGAGACAGTACATCATTACTGGGCCAGATTCCTCCTTGCGCTAAACAAGGTCGAGGACTGCCATGAGGAGGACGTAGTCTCGCTCTTCTGCAAAAACTGCATGGACAAAGGAATCCTTAATGCTATAAGTCGCCGTGACATAGTACGCTTTGCAGACTTAGCAATCATAGTACAGAAGTACTGTGCGATGGAAAGCGTCTGGAAAACTCAAGATGAATTTTGGGACAGTCCGGCTTTCACCAAAACCTTTGTCCGAACTAAACGGGCGAACTCTCGTAAGTCGGCCGATCCAATCCCCAAGAAACCAAAGCCCACCCCAGGGCGGGGAACCGTATTGGAAAAATGGCTCAATGGGCCATGTAAACTCCACGGCACTCCGGACACAGCACCAACTCATAAGCCTTAGTGAATATTGGATACTCCAGCAAGTTGCAAAAAGTGGCGAGGTTCTTCTTACATAACAACATCCCGCCAACGAACACAATACGGTACTAACAGTCTTCGAGACTTTTGCCTCAAACAATAGGCGCAAGCGAGCTCATTGAAGCTCTGCGGAAATTTGCCATATGGCCAAAATAAACCCCTGGAACGACACTGCTATAACTTTTAATGCCAGTGAGGAACCTTGATCCCAGACTGTCCGGGCACCAGCCGCTCTGGTTCTTAGCCCAATCGTGGACGGCTTTCGGCTCACTAAAGTGCTCATGGATGGTGGAAGAGGATTAAACTTGATCTATGAAGAGACACTCAGCAAGATGGAAATTGACAAAGGCCGCATTGAACAAAGCGACACAACCTTCAGGGGAATTATCCCTAGTCGGGAAGCGCGGTGTGCAGGAAAAAAATCACACTCGACATGGTATTCGGCACCCCGGAGAATTATAGGTTCGAAGAAATCACATTCCAAGTGGCCCCTTTTAGCAGCGGATACCACGCCCTTTTAGAGCGGGACGCGTTTGCAAGCTTTCAAGCTATATCCCATTACGGGTACATGAAGCTTAAAATGCCCGGGCCCAATGGAATCATCACTCTAGCCAGTGATCCGGACATTGCACTTCGCGCCGAAAACAAAACCGCAGCACTAGCCCTGGAGGCATTATCTGAGGCCCTAGCAGCCGAAGAATTAACAACACGGCGGCCACCGTGGACAAGGACGACGTGATACTCGACAAGCAACCCAAGTCCACCTCATTTAAACCAGCAGACGAGATAGTCAAATTCCAAGTCCATCCAACGGACCCCACAAAGACAGCTTCCGTCGGGACACAGCTGAGCCCCGCGATGGATGCCGCACCGCGAGACTTCTTACGCGAGATTTGGGACATCTTCGCCTGGCACCCCTTGGACATGCTGGGCATCCCACGCAGATTGGCCGAACACAGCCTCAATATACTAAAAGGATACAAACCGGTCAAGCAGACTCTAAGATGGTTTTCAGAGCCCAAACGGCAGGCCATCGGGGAAGAGCTAGCCAAACTACTCGGGGCCGGATTCAGCAGGGATATCAAACATCCGGATTGGCTGGCAAACCTGGTAATGGTACCAAAGAAGGACAAATCCTGGCGCCTATGTGTCGACTTTAAAGACCTCAACAAGGCTTGCCCCAAGGATCCCTTTCCCCTCCCTTGCATCGATCAAATCATTGATGCCACAGCAGGACACGACTTGCTGTGTTTCCTCGACGCATACTCTGGATACCATCAAATAAAGATGGCAGAGTCTGACCAAGCTGCAACAGCTTTCATAACGCCATATGGCCCTTTCTGCTTCAACACTATGCCTTTCGGGCTCAAGAACGCCGGCGCAACCTACCAGCGCATGATTCAAACATGCCTGGAAAAGAAAATCGGCAAATCAGTGGAGGCATACATTGATGACTTGGTCATAAAAAAAAGACACGTCGAAACCCTAATAGATGACTTGAGGCTTACATTCGACAATCTCTGGATATACGACATCAAGCTGAACCCGTAAAAATGCATTTTTGGCGTCCCCTCGGGAAACTACTCGGCTTCATCGTTTCCAACAGAGGAATTGAAGCGAATCCGGCAAAGATCCGAAGCTCATCGCGATTGGCTATTCCAACGGACCTCAAGCACATCCAAAACTAGCGGATGCGTGGCTGCTCTAAGCCGCTTTATCTCCAGGTTAGGAGAAAAGGCATTACCTCTTTACCGCCTTCTTCGGTGCACCGAACACTTCGTGTGGACAGATGCAGCCGCGGCCGGACTGGATGAAATAAAGACCTTATTGGCCAGTGTTCCAGTACTAACAGCGCCGAATTTTGACGAACCTATGCTGTTGTACATAGCTAAACGCATCAAGTTGTAAGCGCAGAGCTCGTCGTTGAACGAGAGGTTGACGGATACAAATTCCCGCTCCAGAAGCCGGTTTACTACGTATCCACGGTCCTAACCCCATGCAAATCCCGATACCCACACTATCAAAAAATAGCATACGCGGTTTTCATGGCATCCCGGAAGCTACGACACTACTTTCAAGAGTGTTCGATTACGGTGGCCTCCGAAGTACCACTCAATGACATAATAAATAACCGCGATGCTATGGGCCGGACTGCCAAATGGGCCATTGAGCTCATTCCGTTCGACATAACATATAAACCATGGCGGGCCATCAAGTCGCAAGTATTGGCTGACTTCGTCGCTCAATGGACAGAAGCCGAACTCCCTAAAGAGTATGGCACGTACTCAAACTGGATCATGAACTTTGATGGTTCTAAAATGCTGGCCGGATTGGGAGCGGGTGTAGTCCTGACGTCTCCCACCGAAGACATGGTCCAGTACGTCCTTCAAATATTATACACAGACTCCAACAATGCAGCCGAATATGAGGCTCTGCTGCACGGTCTTCGGATGGCAGTCTCTATGGGCATTCAATGCCTAGAAGTGCGCAGGGATTCAAACCTTGCAATATCACAAATAAATGGAGATTTTGATGCCAAGGACCCTAAAATGGCGGCCTACCACAATGCCGTCCTCTAGATGTCAGCTCGGTTCGAGGGGCTCGAATTCCACCATGCGGCCCAAGAAAACAATCAAGCGGCGGACGTCCTCGCTCGCATTGGCGCTAAACGCGACCCTGTCCCACCTAACATATTCTTGGAACGGCTGTTCAAGCCATCCGTAGTATGGGAAGGGCAGTCTGGCAATACTAGCACGGATCCGAATACACCCCCAGATTCCGAACTATCAGACATAGTTGGAGGTTCTACCACCAAAATAACGTCCTCGGCCCACGAAATCATAGCTGTAATCGCCCCGTGGACCGAGCCTTTCTTGGCCTACCTAAATAGGTAGGAGCTCCCCGAAGACCAAAATGAAGCACGATGCATCGTCCGGCGCTCTAAAGCTTACAAAGTCTACGAAGGGGAACTCTACAAGAAAAGCGCTACCGGAGTACTCCAAAGATGCATCTCCGAAGAGGAAGGGCGGTAGCTCTTGGCTGAAATCCATGCCGTACTGGGCGGGCACCACTCTGCGGCTCGAGCATTAGTCAGCAAGGCCTTCCGTACAGGTTTCTACTGGCCGACGGCCCGAGCAGACGCACATGACCTTGTCCAACATTGCGTTGGTTGCCAGCTCTTTGCCAATCAGAGTCATATGCCCCCTACCGCTCTCCAAACAATCCCCATAACTTAGCCCTTTGCAGTCTGGGGGCTGGATATGGTCGGACCTCTTAAAGGGGGAAGCCATAAGAAAAAACACTTATTGGTCATGGTGGACAAATTCACCAAATGGATAGAAGCCAAAGCAGTCAAAACGGCCGAATCCGGACCAGTAATAGACTTCATATCCGGGGTCGTACACCGATACGGTGTCCCTCACAGCATCATCACTGATAATGGCTCAAACTTCACAGCCAACGAAGTGAAAACTTGGTGCGCAAAAATGGGCATTAAGCTTGATTACACTTCCGTCTACCATCCCCAAACAAGCAGCCAGGTAGAGCGGGCAAATGGTCTCATCATGAGCGGCATCAAACCCTGACTAGTGCGATCCTTGATGGTCGGATACGCCTTTGGGTCGAGGAGCTCGACTCTGTACTCTGGGGGCTATGGACCATGCTGAATCGCACCATCGGATATACACCATTTTTATGGTGTATGGCGCGGAAGCAGTATTACCCTGCGACATAATACATGATTCGCCACGCGTACGCATGTAGGAAGAGAAGGAAGCCGAGTTAGATCGGCAGGACAACTTGGACGCCCTGGAGGAGGAGCGTGACGTCGCAAAAGCCCGCTCTGCATTCTATCAGCAGCAGGCTCGACGATATCAAAGCAGAGAAGTGCAGGCCAAAACTTACAATATTGGCGAGCTCGTTCTACGCCTACCGGAGAAGAAGAAGGACAAGCTCAAACCCAAGTGGGAGGGTCCCTTCGTCATTGACAAAGTTCTCACCGGAGGAGCGTACCGCTTAGGTAATGCTTCTGATAACAGACTCGAGCCGAACCCATGGAACGCGGCCAGACTCCGGAGATTCTACGCCTAATGCCGAACTCAATGTTCATCTCCTAACCCCTCCTTTTTAATTATGCTCCATCCCTTTTTCCTTTCTCGACCTTTTTCCTCTTCACACAAAGTATACAATACAATGCGGATTCCCGGATCACTCTGGCCGCACTATGTGTGTAAGCAATACCTGGGGACTAAAAATAATTACTCACATGGCTTTCTGCCCATCACATATGCATTCTTTTTCCATATGTGCCTTTTCTTCACCATTATATGCATCGATATGACTTAAGATGTGGCCAAGTTGGGTTGCCTGGCTGTTGCGTTTATGCCCTACGTTCCCTTTAATTCGGCTAGGGCATAAGGGGAGCACCTCTGCGATTGTTACTACCGGTTCAGCCGGATGTGTACCTCAGACTAGGTGAAGACGAAAGCTAGCTTCCTTAAGAGAATATTCGGTCGGTGAACAAAAGATGTATTCGTTTATTATAACGTAAATCCCCAGAAGTCTTGTATCTTTCGCCATCGTTCGCAGTCCGGACATGTGCATTGTCGCATGCATACCCAGGGAAAGGAACCCCTAACGGGACTATTCTCCCTGGAAGATGTTTCTTACTATCCATGTAATATAACATAACTAGTTGGGTACTTATGCATTCAAGCACTTATGACCCCTACGCCTTGTTTCCATGCATACCCGGTTTTGTCAAACCGAGTGGGTATTCGGACACACACCATGGACTATAGGATCTGAAATTTGAAGAAAAGGTCCGCCATGACAAATGATTTTAATCCGTCTAGGGGCTAATTATGTCCATTAAATTACACAGTCACTTGGACTGACTATATTACTCCTCTATACTGTCCAACAGGCTATCTAGCTTACAATCCTGTTAAGAATACTTAGCGGCTAATGCTACCTGGTCCTATACCAGACTCACGGGAATTTCCTTCCCATTGGGCCCCGCCGGTCCTACTTCGGCCATATGGTTCGGGTCCAGCTTGGTGTAGCACGTCTTCACCATCGCCCAGGCTTCTCTTGCGCCTTGCCGGCAAGCGGCGTGCTCCTTGAAGCATATCCACAAGCTCCCCCATGCCATTTGGCAGCAAGCTTGATGGCCACAAAGCCTGAGCAACACCCTGCATCACTTGCAGAAGAGGTCATCTCCTCAGGGCGACCCGTTAACATTCCTGCAAGCAAAATTCTTTCAATATACTTCCTCGCCGAACTATACTACAGTTCGTCTAGGCACTTACCGTAAATGCCGCGTCGAAGCCTTTTGTTCTCCTTCATGGAGTCCGCCAGCTGAGTGCGGAGATCTTTTAACTCCACGTCCAGCTGAACTTTGGCATCTTGAAGATTGTTCTTCTCCTACCTAACTCGTGTAAGAATGCTCTCGCCAGCCTCCAGCTGCCGTTTGAGATGCGATGCGTCCTCTTTTAGGCCCTCCGGATTCACCCCGGGATTGTCTGCAGAATTTTCTGTTAGACTTGACATATCAGCCATTTACTAACTGGTGCATCTTCGTACAATTACGACAACTGTTACCAGATGAGGGCTTTTGTGATTCCTCTAATTTGGCAACTGCGGCCCTCAGTTCGGCCTTGCATTCCTCCAGCTCCCGAAACAAATGCTCATTCTTATCTACAAGGACCTGTGCATAAATTGATCCTTAAAACAGTTGTTCCAACTGTTATAAGTCTCAGGGGCTACTGCTACACATGCTTATCTAATTTTCTTACCCGTATATCTTTGGTATACTGGTCCGTCGCTCGGGCAAGCCCGCCTTGAGCAGCTCGGATGTCTGCGTCTCCCAAATTGAAGGCGTTAAATGGCTCTTCGGAAAAGATGTTGTCCCGAAGTACGGCCGTCGGCGCCGGTGATTCATGGCGCTCTCTACTTTGGAATTCGTGGCCGAGAGCATATCCGCATTCTCTATTGGAGAACTATGCAGCATTGGCCCCGCTCCCGCCTCCGCTCTCGAAGCCGGTTCTGGAATCCGGCTGGTGGAGGCGTGGTTGGAAGGATCCCCGGATATAGTCCGGCTGCTCCTCTTCCTGCCAGGACACAAAGGGTGATGTCATACTTCAAAATACCATAATCACAGCACAGGTTTTTGCCTTACCTCCATAGCGGCGAGTCGACCCTTACCGACTTCCACTTGAGCCTGCCCGATCCGGACGCCCTTGGCCGACAAGTCCCTAGGGGCTCGGCCCCACGCTCCGACTGCCGTCTCTGCAAGAACACGACACTTCAAGGGTAAGGCATGACATCTGAAGGGAGTCCTCTTCGAAGGATAGGGTTTTTCGACTTGGCTTACGTGCAATGTAGGAAGCGGTCTGGGATACTCGGCAGTAATGGCCACTAAGGCGCCATTGCAGCTCGCTTGATAAAATATCCCGTTGACAAGCTCCACGGTAATATCCGGATCTTCTTCGAGACCTGGATCTAGGGCCCTTCCGGGGTCCTCTGGCTGCGGGGAGGGGCTGGAGATTTCTTCTACGGCCCTCCTCAGTTCCTGCTCAGGAATATCGAGGCATATGATCTTAGCGAAGAACGCCACAATAAGTGACGTAGGGAAAGGAATGACAACTTACCCAGTTTGGGGGGTTGTACATGGAGAATCCATCTCGCGGTTTGATGTGAAGAAATTCCTCCTCTTCCCCTTTGTATAAATAGGACAATATCCTTGCCAGAGCAGTGGTGGAGTCTGGGCCCTGACGGCCACAGCGGGTGGCATCATCTTCCCTGTTGAAGTGCCATATGGGCTTCCCCCGATATTGAAGCGGTTGCACTCCCCGTATTATGCATATTGCCATAACCGCGACTATCGTCAGTCCGGATTTGGACAGTAACTTTATCCTGCTCATCAGGTAATATATCTCCCCGGTATCCTCCTCTTGGGGGCCTCGGGGGCGCCAGCTCAGACGTGCCCTCGGCGGGGCATTACTAAACGGGGGGGGGGGGAGACCTGTCCGGACTGGATCCGGAAGGGGAACGTCATCAATGTAGAACCACTCTGAAGGCCAGTTCTCTGGTGCCTTCTTGGGAGTGCCGGATAGGTATCCGGTCTCGGCAATGCGCCATACTTCGGCCCCGCCCACCTGACATAGGGATTCTCCCTGGTTGCGGGGGACAAGGCAGAACAGCTTCTTCCATAACTCAAGTGAGGCTCGCAGCCTAAAAATAGCTCGCAAAGGGCAACATACCCTGCTATATGTAGTATAGAGGCAGGGGTAAGATTGTGTAACTGGAGGCCGTAGAACTCCAGGAGCCCGCGAAGGACCGGGTGGATAGGAAACCCGACGCCCCTTATCAGATGTGGGATGAGGCATATTCGCTCCTCTGGAGATGGATTGGGAGATCTCTCCGCTTGCTCCCCGCCATTATAGGTGGCTATTCCGGCTCGGACGGGGACCATGAATGCTGGTGGAAGAAACCCTTGGGTTTGTAACTCAAACAAACGGCTATGGGGAACTAAACACTCTTCCCAGTCCCCCGTCTTGGAGCGAGGAGAGCGAGCAGAGGAGCTGTGATGACCGGCCATGTTGGAATGGTTTTTCCGGAGCGCTTTGTTGGATGCTTGCTCGAGGGGGAAGATTGAGGTTTGGATCTGAGAATACCCGTCTCTTCAAATAGGTGGTCAGCCCAAAAGATTGAGGGTGGCAAATGCGAAAAATACCTCGGCTCCTCGCATTCGCTCGACACGTGGAGATGGTCATTATTGAGGCACTGAAGCCAAGGAATACAACATTGATGGAGTTCCGGACACTATTCGTCGTAAAGGTACTTTGGAGTATTCGGAGATGGAACCCGCCCTGCAACGCCGAAGACAAGACTACGCGCCGGACGCATCGTCATTGAAGCCTGGTTCAGGGGCTACTGAGGGAGTCCTGAACTACAGGATATCCGGACAGCCGGACTGAATACATCGTCCGGACTATTGAAGCGTGAAGATACAAAGACTCAAGACTTCGTCCCGTGTCTGAATGGAACTTTCCTTGGCGTGGAAGGCAAGCTTGGCGATCCAGATATTATATTTCCTTCCTTGTAACCGACTCCATGTAAACCCTAGCCCTCTCCAGTGCCTATATAAACCGGAGAGGTCGGTCCTTAGAAGGCCGATCACAATTACAATCATACCATCATAGGCTAGCTTCTAGGGTTTAGCATCTACGATCTCGTGGTTGATCTACTCTTGTACTACCCATATCTTCAATATTAATCAAGTAGGAAGTAGGGTTTTACCTCCATCGAGAGGGCCCGAACCTGGGTAAACATTGTGTCCCTTGCTTCCTGTTACCATCAGCCTAAGACGCACAGATCGGGACCCCCTACCCGAGATCCGCCGGTTTTGACACCGACAGTGGCGAGGCCTTGGTGCGAGCGGCCTCCTCCAGGGTATCCGCTACCCTTGTACGCCCAAGCCAAGGGCTCAGGAGGGCAGAGCGACGAGCGGCGCCGCCCGCGCCGCGTCCGTAGTCGCCATGCGATGGCAACACGCGCTGTTGCCCCAGGAATCCACGCCACGGATTCCTCGCGCGAGCTTGTGCTATGGGCGCCGATGCCTCCAAGCTCTTGGATCCGCTTTCCGCGGTTCTTCTCTGACGTGATGCCGCCGAGGAGGGACCTCGAGCTCTAGCTGCAGCATGCCGACTGCGACGCTCCGGCTACCGGAGCAGAGGTTGAAGCAGTCTCCGCTGGCAAGATCTTCATGACCCACGGCTGGGGCGAGGTCGCATAGGTCTGCCATGCGAAGGGCGCCCTCGCGATCCACTTCGAGTATGATGGCGCCTCCACGCTTTTCTTCAAGGTCTTCGACATGGAGGGCCGCCGCTTGGAGTGTTGCCCTGAAGGGGAGTGCCAGGATGACGCGCGCTCCGCTCGTGGCTACTCCAGCAGCAGCGACCCATGGGAGTCCAGCGGTTCTCTTGAGCTCTACGAGACGTGGGAGACGACCAACGACAGCAACGTGCCCCCGAGCTCTCGCCGGGCTTAGAGCAGGGCTGCGGCGTCCAGCCGCCGCAGCCGCAGCCTCCCGCGACCCACTATTGATGATGGCGTCAACCACGGGAGGGTGTAGTTAGGATTCCCCTAGGTTCTCATCTCCGGTTCCCTACGAGGAACCAAGAAGTGCCCCGTGGGGGCGTGTAAGGGTCTGTGAAGTCTTTTGTGTATATCTTCCTTATTATGAAAATCTGCAAGCGCATGTCATGTTAAGGCTCAGTCTCCCCTTTCCAACCTCGCGATAGCTTGTTGTTGGACGCTGACAGGTCCTGGTACCCAGGCAGGCTGCAGCTGTCTCTGGTATGCCAGGTCGCGTGTCGTGGTCAATGCCTGGAGGTGAGTGGCCCGAGGTCCAGTAAGAGCCCCTGAGGTGCGATGCTCAGGAGGTCCCCTTTAGCGCTCAAGCAGCTACGGCAAGGCAAGAAAGGGTGGCGACGTGGCCGCAACGGGGCTGCGGCGAGCGTAAATCCTAGGCTCCAACAATTGGTTAGCCCGAGCACGGGACTTATCTTGATGGTTTGGGGCCGAGTCCTTGTGATGCGCCAGGCCCGTGCACAAGCTTCCGCAGAATAGCTAGGTCTGGCCCGTACGAGTCTCCCTTCTCCCATGTTCTCCTCAGTGCTCTACATCCTCAGGTCCCGGCCCTCGAGCGAGCTCAGCCGCCGCTGGTATGCCAGGTCACGTGCCGTGGTCAAGGCCAGGGGGTGAGGGTTGGAGAGCCAGTAAGAGCTCCTGAGTCGGGATGCTCAGGAGCCCCCCTTTTAAAGTGCAAGCGGATTACTTGGAAGAGGTGGGAGCTCACGGTGCCGCCTGGTTTTATCCTCGTGAGATTCCTGCGAGCCAGTATAAGGAAGAACACGGTCTGCCGTTATTGTTGCTAGCCTGCCACTGGTTGCTCCGCGAGGGGGTGAAGGCACTGAGGGCCCGGTGAGGTCACGTGCATGGGGTGTGCCGCGAGCCAGAGCTCGACCACTCAGGTTTTTCAATGTGGCAGGTACGGACCCATGCTCCAGCGTCGTGCCGGCGTGAGGAGGCCTCGTGGGAGGCGACGATCGAGCAGGCAGAAATCATAGGCAGGTTAAACATGAAAGCAGCAGGCTTAAGTAAATGCATGGAAGGAACACGCCACTGGGTCAGTCTCGAGCAGCTTTGGGATGATGCAACCCGAGGGGCGCTCCCAACAGGGTAAGCTAAAGACATAAAAAGGGATACATGCCACAGGGACGAACCCACGCGGCATGGAAATGATGCAGCCCGAGGGGCGCTCCCAGCTGAATGAACTTTGAAAATGTCACCTGGTTCTGTTGATGAAGGGTTGTCGGGGCAGCTGAAGCTACACTGTGAAGGGATTGCTCCTCACGAGCCACCGAGGCCCTGAACCTCGGGAGGCTCTGGGGGCTCAGGTGGTTCCCTGAGGACCGTCTCCATCTCTCCTAGGACGGCGTGGTGCCTAGCCTCCTGAGCCGCCATGACACGCCGCAGGTTCCGCTGATAGGCTGACGACACGCTCAGCAGGCCGAAAGGCATACGAACGTAGCTGTGCGGTGGACCCTCACAGCGTCCCACGCGCGAAGGCCAGAAAAGCTCCTGAAAAGTGGCCTTGTTGAGCCCTGGGACGTCGATGCAGACACGCAGCCCGGCAACCTCGCCTAGATGGGGAGCTGCGCCTTGTGAGCGGCGGTGGCCGTGCATGGCCCTTGCGTCTTGCAGTTCCTGAGTGGTCTTGGTGATGAATTCCTGAGTGGTGGGCGCTCCTCGCCCTGTGTCCTCCCGAGGGAAACGTGTCATGAAGCACACCTCCAAGTGGTGCCCGAGCACCTCCCTCGTGATGTTGGCAAGGTCTGAGGCCCTCCAGAAGAGAGCCCCCGAGCCCTGCCCGAGGAGGGCGCTTGGAGCGCCTTCCTATGCGACGGAGGGAGGCGCCCCTGGAGCGGGCGCTGATCCTGTTGAGGTTCCAGCTGCGATGCCACCCTCCTGAGGTCCGGCACGGCGCAGCTGCTTCCTCTTCTTGGGGATGGCCTCCGGAGGGCCCTCGCCTTGGCTGTCGGGGTCGTCGATTGCTGCAGCTTGAAAGGCAAGCTCGAGGGAGCACACCGCATCTCTTTCTTCGCATGGGACCGTGATGATTCCGCCGCTTCCCGGAATCTTGAGGACGTTGTAGCCGTGGTGTGTCACCGCCGTGAACTTGGCCAGGGCTGGATACCCGAGGATGGCGTTGTATGGCAAACAGATGTGCGCGATGTCGAAGTCGATGAGCTATGTGCGATAGTTCTCGCGTTCTCTGAAGGTTACAAGGAGGCGGACCTGCCCTATCGGTGTGGTGGAACCGTCGGTCACTCCTGAGAAAGGCTTGGTAGGACGAAGCTGGTCATATGGCACTTGGAGGTTGTCAAACGTGTCAACGGACAATACATTGAGCCCTGCCCCGGCGTCGACGAGGGTCTTGGTAACTTGCACATTGCTGACGACAGGGGAGCAAAGTATCGGGAGGGCGCTAGCGGTGGCTGCACACTTGAGCTGATCTGCCGAGTTGAAGGTGATGGCGCACTGGGACCACCTGAGCGGGCGCGTGGGCTCAAGCTTGGGGAGGACTGCATTTACTTCACGAGCAAATTGTTTGAAGATGCGCTGCGAGGCTGGGGCCTGGGCTCCACCCAAGATGCAGGCGATAGCACGCGGCTCCTAGAAGCCCCCAGCCCCCTCGTCCTGATGGTGGTCGTCATTCCTTCTTGGTGGTGGCGGCAGCGGGGGAAGACCAGCGTTGCCCTGAGGATGATCCTCGCGAGGCTGGTCCCTCCAGGCGCCCTCGCGAGGATGATCCTGTCAGCGGTCCTCACAAGGCCGATCGCGCCACTCCTGGCACGGGCCACTATCGTCCCAGCGCCCGCCTCCACATCCTCCTCCTCGGCCGTAGCCCCGGTCGATGCGGTCGGGGCGTCAACCGAAGTGTCCTTCACGAATGGCTCTGAGATCTTGACAGTCGCTGGTGTTGTGGGTATTCAGGTTATGGAAGGTGCAGAACGGTCGGCTGCTCTTGGATGACTCGGGCTGGTCTCTTCCTTGCTTGGTGTCCGGCTCCGCTGTGAGCACGGCTGCTCGCTTGGGCTTCACGTCCTTGGCCTTGGCTTTCTTCTCCTTCGGGTCCGCAGCCGGCTGCTCAAGGAGGAGAGGCGCCCTTCCTCAGCTCTTGTGCACTTGGTCGCCAGGTTGAACAGCTCCTGAGATGTGCACAACTCCTCGTGGATAGCGAGCTCTTCCTTCATCTTGATGTCGCGGACGGCATCAGAGAGCGCGGAGATGATGGCCTTGTCCGTCACCTTGGGGATCTTGAGACGAATGTTGTTGAAGTGCTGGATGAACTTCTGGAGGGTCTCTCCTGCTTGTTGCTTGACGTGGCGCAGTCGGCCATGCCGGGGCGGTCGCGAGTGCCCTGGAAGTTGGCGACGAAGTGGTCGCGCATCTCGTCCCAGGAGGAGATCGAGACCGGTGGCAGGTTCAGGAGCCAGGAGCGGGCGCCATCCTTGAGAGCCATGGGAAACCAGTTCGCCATGACTTTCTCGTCGCTGTTGGCTGCCTCGATGCTCAGAAGATAGATCTGCAGGAACTCCGTGGGGTCGGGGGTGCCGTCGTAGCGAGGAGGCAGATTCGGCTTGAACTTTTCTGGCCAGGCGATGCTACACAGCTCGGGGGTGAAGGCGCGGCAGCCGGCCATGGTCGCCAGGGCCCATCTTGGAGGTGGAGCTTGGTCTTGATGGGGTCCGTGCACTGCCGCTATAGGTGGCACACGGTCTTGCCGCAGCAGCCGGTCCTGGCGTGGTGGTGCGAGGAGCGGCGGAGCATTTTCTTGTGGCGGAGGGACTTCTTGACAACTTCTTTCTTCACGTGCGGGCGCGGGATGTGGCGGGTTGCATCGTGGAGCCGCGCGCCTTGGCGGCAGGGCGCCGTCTTGGGGCAGAGGTGGTGGAGGCGCTCCGTGAGCTACGTCGCCCGTAGCTAGCGGAGGGTGAGGCAGGGAGAGGGACGGCACAGGGGATCCCCCTGCGGCGTGGACGAGCTTGGCGATGCGGTCGAGCCAGTTCTCGTAGAGGTCGTCGACCGGGCGGTAACACAGGAGCTCATGCGCCATGCGGAGCGCGGCCCGTGCGTCCATGGGAGCGCGACGTGCATGGGAAGGAGAACCGGCCGGGATCAGCGATGGAGTGGCGGTGCGGCCGTCCAGCTGCACCGAGGGGTGCCGCGAGGATGCCCTGCCGGGCCGGTTGCGGCGTTGGCGGTAGGAGACGGAGAACGACGAGGTGGCTCACCGACGGGAGCCGTCTGAGCAACGCAGGTGGCTAGGGCAGCCCGGCGCTCAGCACGGGCACGACGAGCGTCCGCCATGGATGTGACGGAGCAACTGGACACGAGACGACAGAAAGGAAGCTCCAGCGCACCCCTACCTGGCGCGCCAAATGTTGGATCACGGGTTACGGCAAAACCCTCAAGGTTTGAACACTGGGGTGCGCTTGAAGATTTCCTCCCTACAGATCCACGGCCTAGCTCACTAAGATCTGGCGGACGAACTCGACGAACTCACAACACAAAGACACAAGATTTATACTGGTTCGGGCCACCGTTGTGGTGTAATACCCTATGTCGGTGTCAAAACCGGCGGATCTCGGGTAGGGGGTCCCGAACTGTGCATCTAAGGCGGATGGTAACAGGAGGTGGGGGACACAATGTTTACCCAGGTTCGGGCCCTCTTGATGGAGGTAATACCCTACTTCATGCTTGATTGATCTTGATATATGAGTATTACAAGAGTTGATCTACCACGAGATCGTAGAGGCTAAACCCTAGAAGCTAGCCTATGGTATGATTGTTGTCCGTCGTATTGACTAAAACCCGCGGGTTTATATAGACACCGGAGGGGGCTAGGGTTACATTACAATGGGAGGATATCTACATATCCGTATTTCCAAGCTTGCCTTCCACGCCAAGGAGAGTCCCATCCGGACACGGGATGAAGTCTTCAATCTTGTATCTTCATGATCCAACAGTCCGGCCAAAGGATATATGTAACGCCCCGGATTCGATGCGCCAGGTGTCCGCCAGTTATTCGCCATCTTTTCCATGTCATGTGCTTGCATGTTGCAATTTGCCATGTCATCATATGCATTTCATACCATGTCATCATGTGCATCGCATTGGCATACGTGTTCGTCTCATGCATCCGAGTATTTTCCCCGTTGTCCGTTTTGCAATCCGGCACTCCTATGTCCTCCGGCGCCCTCTTTTACCTCTTTTCGTGTGCGGGTGTTAAACTTTCTCAGAATGACCCGAGGTTTGCCAAGCGGCCTCGGTATAGCACCGGTAGACCGCCTGTCAAGTTTCGTGCCATTTGGAGGTCGTTTGATACTCCAACGGTTAACTACGTAACCGTAAAGCCCTCCTTTGTGTGCAGCCCAACACCCCTCCAAAGTGGCCCAAAAACCCAGCAAACTCCCCTCCGTGCTCTCGGTCGTTCGATCACGATCATGTGGGCAAAAACCGTGCCTCATTTGGACTCTCCTAGCTCCCTCTGCCTATAAATATGTGCCTCTCCCCGAATTTTCGCGCAGTCCAACCCTAGCTTCGTCCTCCTCCCGCAGCCGGACACGTCCGGACCAAGCCGGACATGTCCGCTCCGTCCGCGCCGCCGCCCTCAGCAAACCGTAGGCCGCCACGTGGCGCCCCGGCCTCCCGCGCCGCCGCCCGGCCCACGGGCCCGAGGCGGCCCGACCCGGGCCGCATCTCGCCGGCCGCGCCTGCGCCTCGCCCGCTTGCCAGCGCCTCCGCCCGGCGCCCGCGCCCGTCTGCCGTCAGCCGCCTCGCGGATCTCCTCCTCCGCCTAACGCCCGGCCGGCGACCACGCTGGCTCCGGCGCCGCCCGTGCTCCTCCGCCCCTCGCCGGCTTCCTCTGCCCCGCGCCGGTCCCCTCCGGCCCGGATCCGGTGGGATCCGGCCGGATCTCGCTCCGCCCGACCACCTCGACCCCCTCTCCGGCCGTCTCCCTCCTCTCCGGCATCTTCTCCGGCGAAACTCCGGCGTCCTCGAAATCCGTGCCCGATCCAGATCTAAAACGGTTGACTTTCTTTCCCCCTCGTTTTTCTCTAAGTCCCTAAGTTTTTAAAATTTTCATGCCCTATTCATCGCATCATAACTCTGCATCCGTAGCTCCGTTTCGTGCGTGTAATATGTCAAATTGTTCGCCTCGACGAGTACTTCATTTCGTTCCATTGCATCATGTTCATTTCAGCTCATCTTGATGCCTGCATCATCGTTGCAAGAGTGCTATATGATGTTAATCTGCTGAAGCTGTTGTAACTTGATTTCAGCCCTTGGTTTTGAAGTATGCCATGCCATCTTTACAGGGGTGTACACCATGTATTTTTGTGATCTATGTGGTGACTAGAACAAGCATGCTAACTAGGCTTCGTGATGTTGCTGATTTCAGCCCTTGTTCTGATGTTATTGTGATGCCATGTATTCATGTTGCTACAGTGAGATCCATGCCTCTTTTGAGTATGTTCACTAAGGATGTTTTGTTACACATGTCATGCTCTATCCATCCATGCCCCTGGTTTCATTTATAGTCTGATGTAGCTTGGTGTAATCTTGCTCTCAAATTGCTTAATAATGTTGTTGTCAGCCTTTCAATATTATGTTCAGTTTTGCCATGTGTTTTGCTAGTGAGCTATGCACCCTATGAATTTTCTCTTGCCATTCTTAGCTTCATAAATATGTATTCTTACTGTTGGTTGCCTTGCCATGCCATTTATTTCTCTTTGGTAAGTGGTTCAAGCTCACCAACATGCCTACTTATTGTTGTTCCTGCCATGTTTGAATCTGTCATATCTTTTACCATGTTTACATGGGTGCCATCATATTTTCTGTGCCCTTTTGGCTCATGGTCAGTAAGGGTCCTTAGTTCTATGCAATTAGCATATTCATGCCATGCCTTTGTTTGCCATGATAAGTTCCTGTAGCATGTTGTTGGATAGCTCTAAACATTGCAACCTGATGTTATTTTCTGCTAAGTCTGAAACTGTTATTATTTGCAATCTTGCCATGTGTGTTTGAGCATGTTCTAGTAGTTTCTGGAGATAGCTCAGTGTTCATATTTTGTTATGCTTTACCTGTAAATCATGTCCATGCCTTTTGTTCTCATGTTGGGGTGCTGTAGCATGTTGTTTTGATGCTTGCAAGATGACCGTCACCTTGGATCTCATTACTATCATTGCTATGCTAGTTGCTTCGTTCTTTCGCTATGCCGCGTTACCTACCACTTGCTTATCAAACCTCCCAAATTGCCATGAACCTCTAACCTTTGTCACCCTTCCTAGCAAACCGTTGTTTGGCTATGTTACCACTTTTGCTCAGCCCCTCTTATAGCGTTGCTAGTTGCAGGTGATGATGAAGATTGCTCCATGTTGGATTATGTTTATGTTGGGATATCACAATATCTCTTATATTTTTAATGCATCTATATACTTGGTAAAGGGTGGAAGGCTCGGCCTTATGTCTGGTGTTTTGTTCCACTCTTGCCGCCCTAGTTTCCGTCATATCGGTATCATGTTCCCGGATTTTGGGTCCCTAACGCGGTTGGGTGATTTATGGGACCCCCTTGACAGTTCGCTTTGAATAAAACTCCTCCAGCAAGGCCCAACCTTGGTTTTACATTTGCCTCACCTAGCCTTTTTCCCTTGGGAGTCGCGCTCTCGAGGGTCATCTTATTTTACCCCCCCGGGCCAGTGCTCGTCGTGAGTGCTGGTCCAAACCGTCAGCCGCCGGTGGCCACCAGGGGCAACTCTGGGTTCGCCTATCGGAAGTTTGGACAATCCGGTGTGCCCTGAGACTGAGATATGTGCATCTCCTATCAGGATTTGTCGGCACATCCGGGCGGCTTTGCTGGTCTTGTGTTATTACTGTCGAAATGTATTGTAGCCAGGATTCCGAGACTGATCGGGTCTTCCCGGGGAGAAGGAATATCCTTCGTTGATCGCGAGAGCTTATCATGGGCTAGCAGGGTGGATATTGTTTGAGTTTCTGTTTATGATTCATCCGTAGTCGGATGCTGATCTTGTATGATGTATTGTTGTATTCATGTGACATTGTATGTTTTGGGTGTATCCCCACTATTATGTAATGTTGATGTAATGATATCCACCTTGCAAAAGCGTCTTCAAGATGCACTTCTATCCTTGGTGGGACCTTCGATTTCCTTTAGGATAGGGTCGCATCTTGGGCGTGACAATATAGTCCGGCTGTCCGGAGACCCCCTAATCCAGGACTCCCTCAGTAGCCCTTGAACCAGGCTTCAATGACGATGAGTTCGGCGTGCAGATCGTCTTCGGATTGCAAGGCGGGTTCCTCCTCCGAATACTCCATAGAAGATTTTGAACACAAGGATAGTGTCCGGCTCTGCAAAACAAATTCCATACACCACCATAGAGAGAATAATATTTCCACGAATCTAATCTGCTGACACACTCTGTAGCATGACGCCACGCCACTGCCCGGTCATTATTCGAACCGTTTTTCTCAACCAGCCACGGCGCATATCACGAGGCGGTTTCCTCGGCACGTCTTGTCGAAGCAGAGATCATGTCCCCTCATCACGGGATTCTCATCAATACGGGTATGGGTAACCCAACCGCGCCATCAATTATGGTGCTTGGGGAATAAGCGAGTTTACTAGGCAGGCGGGAGCACATAGCTTCGTCCACCCTTATAAAATGACAAGGGTTCACCTTTTTCACCCATGCCTTCTTCCTCCTCGCACATCCATTCTTGCGCACTCGAGCTCCAACACCCAAGTTCGCGCCCTTCTCCTCGAACCGCTCCCAGCATGTCCGGGGCGGGAGGCAAGTGGATGAAATCCTCCATCACGGAGGAGGACATCGAAAAGCTGCGGGGAGCCGGATACTTGGCTGCGGATATCGCGCACCGGCTGCCCAACGCGGGGCAGATCGTCCCCACCCCAGAATCCCATGAGAGGGTAGTCTTCCTCACCCACTTCGTCCGTGGACTGGGATTTCCCCTCCACCCTTTTGTCCGCGGCCTCATGTTCTATTACGGGCTGGACTTCCATGATCTGGCCCCAAACTTCATCCTCAACATCTCGGTGTTTATCGTCGTGTGTGAGGCCTCCCTCCGCATCTGGCCCCACTTTGGTCTGTGGCTGAAGACCTTCAATGTTAAACCAAAGGTGGTGGGCTGCCAGCAAGCGGAATGCGGAGGCGCCATGGTGGGCAAAATGCCCAATGTCATATGGCTCGAGGGCTCCTATGTGGAGACCATAAAGGGGTGTCAATCGGGGTGGTTCTACATCACCGAGCCGCGCGACACCAACTGGGTGGCGGCCCCCGAATTCTGATCCGGAATCCCCACGTGGCTCACCTCCTGGAAAGAGAAGGGCATGTCCTGGGGTCCATCGGTGAAGCTGACCGGAATCCAGAAACGCATATGGAACATGATAAACAAGAAAATCAAGCTTGTCAACGTGGTCCAGGTCATGCTCATCCGCCGGGTCCACCCGTGCCAACGACGGGTGTTCAACTTGTGGGAGTTCGACCCGGCCGAGCACCAGACCCTGCAAGAGCTCTTCGGCACGACGCACAAGGACGTCTGGAGGGTGTTGTTCAAGGGCGTCGAGGTACCCCCTCCCCTTACTGAGGACCGCGGACTTAGCGCGAAGTGCCCTGCGAATCTGGTAAGTCTTTTATAAGATGTTCATTTTCCCCAGTTTGACTATGCGCGGGATCTAAACCTCCACGCCATTTTCCAGGACTCGGTCGAGACAGCGGAGCAGATTGACTGTCCGGACCCCCTGCCATAAGATCCAGCAGGTGCTCTCCTAACGGAGATGCTGGCTCCGGCACCTTATGAGGTGCCGGAGAAGAAAGTCAAGAAGAAACCCGTGTAGACCCAAAAGGGTCTCCGACGTCAGGTGATATTGGACTCATCGTCCGATAACTCCGAGGCGCACTCCTCCCATGAAGACGAAGAGGGGGAAGAGGAAGGTTCTCCCCCCCCCCAGTCGGGGGAGACAAGAAAAGGAAGGCCGCCCCAACCGGGGAGGCCGAAGGGTCCCAGAAGAGAAGGACCCTCCTTCCGGACTGCTCCACGACAGCCGCCCAAAGCGACGACGAGTGGTTGCTCAGGGACAAGCCCCTGGCGACGTCGTAAGTATCCGGATTCCATTGTAATTCATGGTATGTTTTATCGCACTGCTTCTCATCACGCCGAACATGATTATGCAGCCCGCCCCGAGCCCGCATCGACGTATCTTCGTCGGATGGTTCTTTGGACCCGTCGGATATGAATAGTGATTCACTTCCGACCGCGTCTTCCCCTCGACCCACGGACAACGTCGAGGTGTTGTCCCAAAGGGCACCGAGCCGAGGGGAGGTAGTCCTGGAGGCGCCTCGAGACGACCCTCCGGACCCTGGGTGTAAGGGGAGCAAGACTCCTACGGGCCCCAAGTTTGGCCCCCAGCCGAACACTGCCCCGGAACCTCCAGTGGTTCCGATCTCTGGAAGGTGATCCCCTGTTAAGAGGGGCAAGCCGCCCGTGCCGGTGGCCTCTGTCCATCCAGAGGCGCTGGACAACTTGTCCGCCAAAAACGGACAAACTGAAGCTTGTGCCAGCCTCCTAACAGGCTTTCAGGTAAGTAGTCAAGATATATGAAAATATTACCGCATAGACAGTAGCCCCTGATGCTATGTTTGTTGTTCGCGAAGAAAAGCCGAATAGAGGATCAAATAATAATCACATGAGTCTAATCATAATATGTCTATGTCAATATGCAGGCTTCACTACTAGCCGCTGCCGCACGTACTGCGGAGGTCGCTGCACTGAAGCAGGACCTTGAGCGATCCGAGGAAGAGCTCGGCCTTGCCAAGAGGCAGCTCGAGGAAAGCAAAGGTAAGCAAATACCTTGTCTATATAAAAAAGGAAGATTTTGTTGCAAAATAATGGGATCATCATGAATGTGCCAGGGGCCACGACCGAAGTGGCAACCCTGAAGAAGGCGTTGTCCGAGGCTGAAGACAAAGCGGCCAAGGAGCGCATCGAGCGGGAAAAACAAGAGGCCCGAGTAGGCGAGGTGCAGCAAGAGCTCCAAGCTCTCGTCAAGAAGCACGAGGCCTTGGAGCTTGACTCTAAGACGCGAGAGTCCGAGCTTGCAAAGGCCCTCGAAAGCGTGAAACATGCCAAGGCCGAAGCCCAAAAGGCCCTCTAGGAAATTGAGGCGGTTAAGAAGATAGCGGCGGGTAAGGCATTCATTATGCAAAGAAAGCACGTGAAAGAAAATTTCGTTTTACTTACCCGAGTTCGGAGCTCTCTAGGAGCGTTTGTAGATCTGCCCTGCAGTGTGTCGGATGCCGCGGAGTTCTACCGAGCCGAGGAGGGGAGCTCGACGGAGAAGTTGTTCTGGTCTCAGTATACTAGGACCGAACACCCGATGCCCTTGAGCGACCAGCTGAAGCAACTGGTCGAGCTTCACAAGGCGGCCGAACAGGCCATGAAGGGCCTTATAGTCCTGATGTGGCCTGGCGATCCCGTGCCTAACAGCTACTTCGGTTTGGTGAGGCGGCTTGTGAATGCCTGTCCTCGGTTTGAAGTCATCAAGCGGTCCGTCTGCATCGAAGGTGCACGCAGGGCTTTTGCCCGTGCAAAAGTGCATTGGGAGAAGATGGACGACGAGAAGCTGGTGAAGGAGGGGCCACCGCAGGGCAAGGAGCATCGCCACTCCGAAATGTATTATGACGATGTCCTGAAGGGTGCCCGCCTTGTGGCGGAGGAGTGTACCAAAGATGTAATTTTTAAATGAACGTGTTCATGTGATCCCGCAATGTGAAAACTAGTTCATTCGCGCTATGCAACGCTTTTGAATTTAAAATATTACCTTCTGTGTAGTCGTTTATCAAATCGAGAGTTGGACGTTAACGGCTTACCTTTCCCATGCAACTAGTGCTTTGGGGTGTTCGGCATAAATCTCAGCACTCTTTTTCCCATTTTTTGGGTCCTCCGAGGGAGGTGCTCAGCGCGACGAACCACGCAATCGGACTATAATGCTTTATCACTCTCACTTAGCCATAGAAGTCTACAATTTTAAATTTTGGCGAAGCCCCTAGTATTCGGAAGGCCGAATGTGGGGCGCTATATGCCATATAAGTCGGACAAGGCCGACTCCTCGCCCGAAGCGGAAAAAAGTCTTTAAGGACTTGAGACCTCTCGAACAGCGACCAGCTCTCGCCTTATCATGACAGTCAGTTTTGGCTTTCTCTACTGAGGTGCTCTTCCAGAAGAACCGGGACACAATCACAGTAGTTCTCCCAGTGCTACCTTAGCCGATATTGCGGAACGTAAGGTACCAAAACATGGGAGCTGGGCAAACCCAACTATTGACCCAAGACATGATTCGGAGTTGATGCATATAATGCTATAAGTTCGGGGTGCCGCACTGTCAAAAGTGTTCGGACTTCTCTCACTATATTATGGGGTATACGAAAGCCCCTGACGTACTAGCCGTACCAGAATGTACGGGTGCTGATTGTCATAAATAAACATATAAACAGAGAATAGATAATGCAATAATAGACTAATGTTGTGCATTGTTATTTAAAGAATACGTCGAAGCGTATTTATACAAGTAGTGCAATAAGCAAAAAAATAGGACTATTTGACATGTCCTATCCAAGGGCAAGCTGCGGACTGGTATTTAAAGCAGGTATTTCGTTCGTTGAGAGACCACCTGAGGATTCCTTTGTACGACGTAGCTTCCTGCCTCCTTGGTTGTTGTATTATGTGTCCGGCAATCGCACTGCCGGATAGGGCTTCCAGAAAATAAGGTCCTGAAAGAGAAAAAATAATGAAGGTAGGCAGCCCCTGGAGCGGTTGAGCCGCGTTGTGGGGCGTGCCCCGATCGTGCCCCCGCCTATGTCCATGGTATTTTTAGTGTGTAATTATGTACGCATGGCACGGATTTCGTCGCTTGACTGGGACTAGGACGGGGGCTGAATTGCTAGGCGAGCTCTGAACGTGCCAGGCGATCCTGCTGCAGGTTACTCCGAACTCGCTTGACGGTGTCTGGGGGCTGTATCATCGAATTGGCGGTTTGCCTTATAAGGTTGTTTTGTGCCTCTGCTGCGAGGGCTGCGGTGTGCTCCTCTGTGCGGAGCAAGCGCTCTGTGTTGCCATTGACTGTTATGACCCCCCTAGGTCCTGGCATCTTGAGCTTGAGGTATGTGTAATGCGGTACCGCATTGAATTTTGCAAATGTGGTTCGCCCGAGCAGTGTGTGATAGCCACTGCGGAATGGGACAATATCGAAGATTAACTCCTCGCTCCGGAAGTTGTTCGGGGATCCGAAGACCACTTCCAGTGTGATTGAGCCCGCGCAATGGGCCTCTACACCTGGGATGACACCCTTAAAGGTGGTCTTGGTGGGTTTGATCCTTGAGGGATCTATACCCATTTTCCGCACTGTATCCTGATAGAGCAGGTTTAAGCTGCTGCCGCCGTCCATGAGGACTCGAGTGAGGTGAAATCCGTCAATGATGGGGTCTAGGACCAATGCGGCAGATCCGCCATGACGGATACTAGTGGGGTGGTCCCTGCGATCGAAGGTGATCGGGCAAGAGGACCACGGGTTGAACTTTGGGGCGACAGGCTCCATCGCATAGATGTCCCTTAGTGCACGCTTCCGTTCCCTCTTGGGAATGTGGGTTGCGTATATCATATTCACCGTCTTCACTTGTGCCAGGAATCTCTTCTGTCCCCCTGTGTTCGGCGGCCGGGGCTCCTTGTTGTCGTCGCTATGCAGCCACTTGTCCTTGTTTTGGGCATTCAACTAGTCGGCCTGCTTGAACACCCAGTATTCTTTGTTGGTGTGATTGGCAGGCTTATCGGGGGTTCCGTGAATTTGACACGAGCGATCGAGTATGCGGTCCGAACGGGACGGGCCCGGAGTACTTCTTTTGAACGGCTTTTTCCGCTGGCCGGATCTAGGGCCTCTGAATCCGGCATTGACTGTCGTGTCTTCAGCGTTATCGCCGTTATTGCGGCGCTTGTGTCTATTACGACGTGGTCTGCTGTTAGCATCTTTAGTATCTGAAGTGCCCGGATTCCTTGGTGTGTTGTTGCTGCGAGCCAACCAGCTATCCTCGCCCGCGCAAAAGCGGGTCATTAGTGTCGTGAGGGCGGCCATAGATTTCGGCTTCTCCTGGCCAAGGTGCCAGGCGAGCCACTTGTCACGGATGTTATGCTTAAATGCCGCTAAGGCCTCAGCATCCGGACAGTCGACAATTTGGTTCCTCTTAGTTAGGAACGCGTCGAGTGCACTGGCGATTCCACAGCTGCTGAGTTATATGGCTCGTGTCGTCGACATCCGGTGGTCGCACATAAGTGCCCCTGAAGTTGTCAAGGAATGCATCTTCCAAATCCTCCCAACTAGCCGACGAGTCTGGCGGCAAGCTATTCAGCCAATGCCGAGTTGGTCCTTTGAGCTTTAGTGGGAGGTACTTGATGGCATGTAGATCATCGCCGCGAGCCATGTGGATGTGGAGGAGGAAATCCTCAATCCATACTGCGGGATCTATTGTGCCATCGTATGATTTGATATTTACGGGCTTAAAACCCTCCGGGAATTCGTGATCCATGACTTCATCAGTGAAGCATAGGGGGTGTGCAGCGCCTCTGTGCCGGGCTATATCACGACACAGTTCATATGAGTCTTGTTTACTTTATTCGGCCCGACCGAATTTACTTTTAGTTTATCCGGCGTGGCGGTTATCGTCCCGCGTTGGTGCGTGCCCCTGTGACCCGTATATCGATCTTGCATGTTTTGCCCTGCTTTCCAATTCATCTCGCAGGTCCCGCGTGTTGCCCCGGGCCTTGATATTTTTGTTTGAGTGGCGGCGGGGTGCAGGCTGAACTTCAGGCTGAAACGCCTCTCTATCTCGGCCACGCGGTGGCTGGTCAGCCGCATCATACGCTGGTGAAGTAGGTTTCTCTGTTTCCTCCTCGAGTAACGACATGCGTCTTGCGTAACTCTTGGAGGGGCGTTCGAGTTCGTATTCCTCGGCCGCAAGGACTTCGGTCCATATGTCTGCTAGCAAATCCTGATCAGCTCAAAGCTGTTGTTGCTTTTTGTTCATGCTATTTGCCGTGGCAATAAGCCGGCGCTTGAAGCGCTCCTGCTCGATGGGATCCTCAGGCACGATAAACTCTTCGTCACCGAGGCTCACCTCATCTTCGGAGAGGGGCATGTAATTATCATCCTCCGTTTCTTCATCTGCTGCCTGTTCTGAAGGTCTAGCTTGTTCATCCTCCTGCTCTAAATCTGACTGGAGGGTATTGTCAATGTCTTCGGCACTATCCGGAGTGTTACAGTCTCTTGTGCCGGTATCATTGCTTTTGCTATGGCGGGACTTAGAGCGGCGCCGCTGACGTCGGTACTTGGGTTGCTTCTTGGAGGGGTCATCCTCCGCTGTCTTGTCGCCATTGCCTTCTTTGGGGGTATCCACCATGTATATATCGTATGACGAGGTCGCGGTCCAGCGCCCTGTGGGCGGTGGTTCCTGTTCGTCTCTTGCATCGTCGTCCATACCTTCGATGTCTTCAGAGTCGAAGTCGAGCATGTCGGTTAAATCGTCGACAGTGGCTACTAAGTGGGTGGTGAGTGGGCAGGGAATTTCTTCGTCGTCTGCATCCCGTTCTAGTCGGACATAGTTCGGCCAAGGCTCTTCTGACAGAGAGAGAGACCTTACCAAATTTAGCACATCGCCGAAAGGCGAGTGCTGAAAGATATCCGTGGAGGTAAACTCCATGATCGGCGCCCAATCGGATTTGATAGGTATGGGAGCTGGCGGCTCGGAATCCGTGGCTGAGGATGAATCTAGTAGTTCGGGATCACGACTCTCGTGAGGAGTAAAGTCAGTATCCGGCTCTATCGCCGCTGGGAGTGCGGCCTCCATGGCGGGGTCTATCCACCCGTCCTCGGATGGCGCAATTGGCTCCGGATTGAAGGCCGGAGTAGTTGCCGGTGCGATCTCCCGAACACTATCCGACGGTAGAGCTAAATCATGCCGATCGTGAGTCAGCCGCGCACCTGGCATGGGCTCAAATCCGTCGAAGATCAAGTTTCCGCGGATGTCGGCAGTGTAATTCAAGTTTCCGAACCTGACCTGGTGGCCAGGGGCGTAGCTCTCGATCTGCTCCAGATGGCCAAGCGAGTTGGCCCGCAATGTGAAGCCGCCGAATATGAGGATCTGCCCGGGGAGGAAAACCTCACCCTGGACCGCATCGTCACCGATGATCGAAGGAGCCATCAGGACATATGAGGATGACACAGTGGAACTCTCATTGAAAGCACCAATCTCGGTGTCAAAACCGGCAGATCTCTGGTAGGGGGTCCCGAAGTGTGTGTCTAAGGCGGATGGTAACAGGAGGCGGGGGACACAATGTTTACCCAGGTTCGGGCCCTCTCGATGGAGGTAATACCCTACTTCCTGCTTGATTGATCTTGATGATATGAGTATTACAAGAGTTGATCTACCACGAGATCGTAGAGGCTAAACCCTAGAAGCTAGCCTATGGTATGATTGTTGTTCGTCCTATGGACTAAAACCCTCCGTTTTATATAGACACCGGAGGGGGATAGGGTTACACAGAGTCGGTTACAATAGGAGGAGATCTACATATCCTTATTGCCAAGCTTTCCTTACACGCCAAGGAGAGTCCCATCCGAACACGGGACGAAGTCTTCAATCTTGTATCTTCATGATCCAACAGTCCGACCAAAGGATATAGTCAGGCTGTCTGGAGACCCCCAAATTCAGGACTCCCTCACCCTACTCCAGTGTGGTGGTGGTGGATTGCCTCTTGGGCTGATGATGAACAGTACAAAGGGAAGAACAGCCTCCTGAGGTTGAGGTGTTCTTGTGCTTGGCGAACTTGTGTGGTTGAGATGCCTCTCAATGAGCTGTTTTTTAGATGCCTCTACTGTGGTGGCTAGTTCTACTTATATAGGCCCTGGTCCTCTCCCCAAATATTGAGCGGGAAGGGAGCCAACAACGGCAAATTTGAAAGGGGACAACTAGTACAACTTATCCGGACAAAAGCGGTCTTCGCCTGCGAAAAGCTCCGGTGGTGACGCCGTCTTGGGCTCCATGGTGACCTCCGTCCTGCCGTCCTGCTGGTCTTGGTCTCGTTGCACGGATATGGAATCATTTCCTTGATGCCTCGGTAATCCACGCCTGCGCTTGCCTCCTTAGCACCAAAGAGGAAACAAGGATGTTGCGCGCGCTGGCGACCGCCTGGCGCCCGCCTGATCTTGGTCGTCATGGCTCACGTCACGAGAGCCTCGCGAGGTTTTCCCTGCCTTGATTCCTCCGCTCCTCGCGAGGCAGCATAGTGAGGCCGCTCCTGAGGAGGTGTTGCGTCATCCGCCTCGTGAGGCTTGGCCCCTCGCGAGGGCCTTGAATGCCTTGTTGATGAAGATGGGTCGTACAGGCCTGCAGCACAGCCACGCCGTGGGCCGCAGGCAGGCAAGTCTAGGGACCCCCGTTCCCAGAACGCTGACAGTAGGTTTGTAACATCCCAAAATTCTAAATTTTGGAATGTTATAATAAATAAATAGTTTTGATTGTTTGTTTGATTGTTGTGTGATTGATTGACTGAAAGTGAGTGAAATTTGAAACTTCTGAAAGTTAAATGAGAGGGAATAAAAGGACTTTCCCAAACTTCCATTTTTGCATTTATGTTCTCCGTGAATTCAAATTATTTTCAAAATACAAAACCCTAGAGAGAAGATGACATGACTTCTTCCATTTAAATAAATGAAAAGGGTTTTGAAAAGATACGAATTCCATTTGGAAATAACTCAAATTCAGAAAATTTATGCAACTCAATGATTTTCATGAGAGAAGATAAAATGAATTCTTCAAATCGTATGAAATATGAGTTGGGAGTTTCAAAGAATCAATTCAGAGTCCCTTTGGGGATTATTTTTCAATTTGGAGTTATTTGGGTTTTATTCAAATTATTTTTCTCCAAAAATAAAATTTATGGAAAATAGGGTAAAATTATTCCCTACATCAAAAAATTGGAGAGAAATAAATTTGAAATCATTTTGGTATTTTTAAAATGATTTTTATTGGGTTTTATTATAGCAGTAGCACTCTTTGCTTTTAAGTTTTTATGGATTTTATTTGACGTTAGAAAAATGTCCATGTTGTAGAAAATCTTTTTTTGAAAATTTTGATATATTATATGCCTATAGTATATTTTTAGTTTATTTGGTTTTAGTTATTTTCTGTAAAAGTGTTTTTAAAAAAACTTCCCCGCCGACTGGACCGGCCCAGCTCTAGCCAGGCCGCGGCCCAACCAGCGCTCGAGCCTCGTCTCCCGCATGGAAGCGGAGTCCCGCTGCCGCACGCCGGCAACCGCCGCTGAGTCCGATCCGGACATGCCGCCCTTGCCCCTCGGCCACGCCTCCCGAGGCCGCCCCCTCCATAAATAGCGCCGCCCCCGGCTCTCTCTCTCCTCCCCCTCGTGTCTCGCAGCCGCCGCCGCCGCCGGACTTTGCGCCGCCACCGCCGACGCTGTACATCGCCGCGCCTCCACCCCGCGCTGCCCTCGCCCCCTTGCCGCCTCGCGCCGCCGAGCCACGCGCCGCCACTCGCCTCGCCCTCCGTCAGAGTTCGCCGTCGCCGGAGTTCATCGCCGCCGCCGCCGGTTTTCTCGCCAAAGCCGACTAAACCGGTAAACTACGCGGCCCGGTTTAATTTCTTTTTAGGGTTTAGGTTTTCTTTCGGTTTTCCATCTAGAAACACGGTTTTTCTTTTAACCTAGTTAATTAGTGAATGCTCACTGTTTATCCCTTCGCAGTGAACAGATTCATTCGTTAGCGTTCGGTAGCGAACATTCATTCGATAGAATTTTTCTTTTTCGGTTTAATTTTGGACAGGGACCCATCTGTGAATATTTTATTTATAGATTAGTCCTTGATTTTCGAACCCTCACAACTTTTCACTCGTTTGTCCAAATTCAACGAAACCAACGCCCACTTTTTTGTTATGATCTCCTCTGTCTAGATAACCAACTTAAACATATTTTTGGATGTTTAAAATTTGATTTCAAACAGATTTGAATTCAAACTTCTTTTATTCATAGCTCGAGTTTTATAACTCCGTTTGAGTTGATTCTTTTTGCAAATCGAAGCTCTTGACCTACACTTTCTGATAAGGCCAAATTCACCCAATTTTGTTACTGTTAGAAATTGTTTTCTGTTGCAAGATTTATTTTCCTATTTTTGAAGTTTTTCGAGATCTTTTCTTTGATTCTTTTGCATGATTGCTTATGTGTGGTTACTATTGCTTGATCCCGATAGATTGAACGGAGTGTGACAAGTAGAACTATCAGGAGTTATGAGTGCGAATCATCTTCATCAACCACATAAGGCAAGTAACACTTTGATCATATCCCTTATTACCCAGTTTTTTATGCATTAGTTCCAATCCTCAAACATTGCATGAGTAGGATCTGATTAACATGTGGGTTTGGGAAGTAGATGATGAGGTAGAACCTATTGTCCTTTATATCAAACCCTAGGAGTTACATCTATGTTATGCTTATGTTGCTATGCCATGCTCGTAGACGTAGATTGGGTTTGAGTGTATCCATGACAGGTGTGAGATTGTTAATTAATGGTTAACTTAAGGTGGCTACTTAAACACACATCTGGGTGGATTGGTCGCGGGCACCTGGAGAATCCAGTGTTGTCCTAGGATATCCCAGTGTACCCGTGTGATCATCCTACAGTTCGCAACCCAGGCTCAAAGGGATCATAGGATTATTCATGCTAGAAACTTCCGTGTGCAGCCACAAGCCATTATGGGCTCTGGCATAGTTGAGTAAGTTGTGGGAAACCTTTCCATGATGGGCTAGCAGATGTAGGGGATTGTAGGTGTACCAGCCTATCTATCAGTTAAGGGGACCTCTTCGGAAAGACTGTGTCTTGGTCATCCGTTTCTCAAACATCATGCAGTGCGAGAAATACAACGGAGGAGATCGAGTCTTGTGGGGAAAAGTGTGCAAACCTGTGTAGAGTGTACAAACTAATCATGATTAGTCGTGTCCCTGGTTATGGACATCTTGAGTATCTGGTAATTGAATTATTGATTTGATCTCATCACTTTACTTAATTAATTTGTTGGGTTATAACTATTATTTTGGGATTGAGTCAGAGGAACCTTCTCAATGTTGTCAACAAACTTTGTAGTTAAATAAAACATATTCCTTTGTTGTAGGGAAAAATTAGCTTTATGGAAACTTAAACTTAGAGCCTCCACCAGCCAAATATGCATGTAATGATAGCCATTATTTCAGCATTGCGCTACATTGTGAAATTTCCAGTACATTCAATGTACTGACCCTTTGTGGCTGCAACGTCTCATGTTGCAGGAATCTTACGACAACTAAGTGATACGTTAGGGTTACGATTTCTACACTCAACTTTGCCATTGGTGTTGATGGGAATCCACAACCTTGTTGTTACTTCCGCTATATGTATTGAGGTAATAGTATTTACGTTACTTTATACATGTGATTTACCTTTTGTTATAAATCCTCAAGTATTGTGTGTGTCAGCATACCGATCCAGGGATGACACTTAAGCATAGAGAGACTTGACCGTCTGAGGTCAGGTCGCAACAATTGATCCCATAAAGAATCGTTACAGGTTATAGAATGGTAATTGATTTCCTCAAACTAAATAAAGCCACTAAAAAGGATCATTACCCTTTAACTTTTATTGATCAAATGCTAGAAAGATTATACAAACATACACATTTTTTCTTTCTAGATGGCTATTCTGGTTTCCCTCAAATACCTGTGTCAAAAGAGGATCAAGAAAAGACTACTTTTACTTGCCCTTTCGGTGCCTTTGCTTATAGACGTATGCCTTTTGGTTTATGCAATGCACCTGCTACTTTTCAAAGATGCATGATGTCTATATTCTCTGATATTTGTGAAAAGATTGTTGAGGTTTTCATGGATGATTTCTCCGTATATGGAAGTTGTTTTGATGATTGCTTGAGCAACCTTGATCGAGTTTTGTAGAGATGTGAAGAAACTAATCTTGTCTTGAATTGGGAGAAGTGGCACTTTATGGTTAATGAAGGTATTGTCTTGGGGCATAAAATTTCTGAAAGAGGTATTGAAGTTGATAAAGCTAAAGTTGATGCAATTGAAAAGATGTCGTGTTCTAAGGACATTAAAGGTATAAGAAGTTTAATTGGTCATGCCGGTTTTTATAGAAGGTTCATTAAGGACTTCTCAAAAATTTCTAGGCCTCTGACTAATCTCTTACAAAAAGATGTTCCTTTTATCTTTGATGATGATTGTGTAGAAGCATTTGAAACACTTAAGAAAGCCTTGAGTTCTGCACCTGTTGTTCAGCCACTTGATTGGAATTTACCCTTTGAAATTATGTGTGATGCTAGTGATTATGTTGTAGGTCCTGTTCTAGGACAAAGAGTTGATAAGAAATTAAACATTATTCAATATGCTAGTAAAACTCTAGACAGTGCCCAGAGAAATTATGCTACTACTGAAAAAGAATTTTTAGCAGTTGTATTTGCTTGTGATAAGTTCAAACCTTATATTGTTGATTCTAAAGTAACTATTCACACTGATCATGCGGCTATTAAATATCTTATGGAAAAGAAAGATGCCAAACTTAGACTTATTAGATGGGTTCTCTTACTACAAGAATTTGATTTGCATATTATTGATATAAAGGGAGCTGAGAACCTCGTTGCAGACAACTTATCTAGGTGAGAAAATGCTCTTGATGACCCACTACCTATTGATGACAGCTTTCCTTATGAACAATTAGCTACCATAAATGCTTCTCGTACTGCTCCATGGTATACTGATTATGCCAATTACATTGTTGCTAAGTTTATACCACCTAGTTTCACATACCAGCAAAAGAAAACGTTTTTCTATGATTTAAGACATTACTTCTGGGATGACCCACACCTTTATAAAGAAGGAGTAGATGGTGTTATTAGATGTTGTGTACCTGAGCATGAACAGGAACAGATCCTACGCAAGTGTCACTCCGAGGCTTATGGAGGACTCCATGCTAGAGATAGAACTGTGCATAAGGTATTGCAATCCGGTTTCTATTGGCCTACTCTCTTCAAGGATGCCCGTAAGTTTGTCTTGTCTTGCGATGAATGTTAAAGAATTGGTAACATTAGTAGACGTCAAGAAATTCCTATGAACTACTCACTTGTTATTGAACCATTTGATGTTTGGGGCTTTGATTATATGGGACCATTTCCTTCCTCTAATGGGTATACACATATTTTAGTTGTTGTTGGTTACGTTACTAAGTGGGTAGAAGCTATTCCAACTAGTAGTGCTGATCATAACACCTCTATTAAGATGCTTAAAGAAGTTATTTTTCCGAGGTTTAGCGTCCCTAGATATTTAATGACTGATGGTGGTTCACATTTTATTCATGGTGCCTTTCGTAAAATGCTTGCTAAGTATGACATTAATCATAGAATTGCATCCCCTTACCACCGACAGTCTAGTGGTCAAGTAGAACTGAGTAATAGAGATCTCAAATTAATTTTGCAAAAGACTGTTAATAGATCTAGAAAGAATTGGTCCAAGAAACTTGATGATGCATTATGGGCCTATAGAACTGCGTATAAAAATCCTATGGGTATGTCTCCGTATAAAATGGTTTATGGAAAAGCATGTCACTTACCTCTTCAACTAGAACATAAGGCATATTGGGCCATTAAAGAGCTCAATTATGATTTCAAACTTGCCGGTGAGAAGAGGCTATTTGACATTAGCTCACTTGATGAATGGATAACCCAAGCCTATGAGAATGCCAAACTGTTTAAAGAAAAAGTTAAAAGATGGCATGACAAAAGGATACAAAAGCGTGGGTTTAATGTAGGTGATTATGTTTTGCTATTCAACTCTCGTTTAAGATTTTTTGCAGGAAAGCTTCTCTCTAAATGGGAATGGCCTTACGTTATCAAGGAGTTCTATCATTCCGGTGCCATAAAAATCAACAACTCCAAAGGCACAAATCCAAAGGTGGTGAACGGTCAAAGAATCAAACATTATATCTCAGGTAATCCATAAATGTTGAGACCAATGTTATTGAAACCGTAACCCTGGAGGAATACATAAGGCACACTTTCCAGAACGTTTCAGACTCCGAAAAGGAATAGGTATGTGGTACGGTAAGTAAACCGACTCCAAAACAGTTCTAATAGCAATTTTTCTCTGTTTTGGAATATTTGAGAAAATAGGAAAATAATAAGTAGTCCAAAAGGGACACGAGGCACCCACGAGGGTGGAGGGCGCGCCCTACCCCCCTGGGCGCGCCCCCTGCCTCGTGGGCACCTAGTGTGCCCTCCGGACTCCGTTTTCTTGCGTGATACTTCTTTTGGTCAGTAAAAATTCATTATATAATCTCCCTAAGGTTTTGACCCTCGTATCACGCAAATATCTCCTGTTTCCGTTTCGAGCTGTTTTCTGCCAGAGTTGTCAAGGCGAGGCATCATGTCGTCCCCCTCCTCCAGCAATGAGGGCAACGATGCTTGGCTAATGAAGATAGAGCTGAAGAGAGCAGAACCCGGGGAGATGAACAAGGATGATGGGATCAAGAAGGTCATTGAGGATCAAGCTTGGGCAGCAGAAGAAGAAGATATCCTTCAACCTCATTATGATCTTCTTACCCCAACGGAGATTGAAGCTTTCAAGATGATTGAGTTAGCTCGTATACAAAATAAGTATCTCACACATGAAATTATTTTGTTGAAGGAGCACATCACCGCACTCAAGGGCATTATCCGTAAATTGGAGATATAAGCACAAGGTATCGTATCACCATCACACTTCTATCTTTACCGTTTTTCTTAGCTTGATCCTTTTGGTAATATCCTGATCTAGTAGAATAAAGTTTTAGTAAGATTTAGCTTTGAGTTTTGCTTTATGATCCTTCTATGTAATCGAGTCTGTGAGCTATATATATAATAAAGATTAGTGTTGAGTCAAGGGCTTTATTTTCTTGCTATGATCTTGAGGGATGTAAAGAAAAAGAAAAATTAAAAAGAAATATAAGAGAGCATATTGATCTTATGGAGAGTAATGACTTCACATATAAAGAGTATGATGAATAAAAGTTGTTGAGAGTTGAGAAACATTGTTTTGGTCATCGTTGCAATTAATAGGAAGTAATAAATAAAGAGAGGTTTTCACATATAAATATGCTATCTTGGACATCTTTTATGATTGTGAGCACTCATTAAAATATGACATGCTAAAGAGTTGATGTTGGACAAGGAAGACAACGTAATGGGTTATGTTTTCTTATATCCGAAATAAAGTATATTGTCATGGATCTTCCAACATGTTGAGCTTCCCTTTCCCCCTCATGGTAGCCAAATTCTTTGCACCAAGTAGAGATACTACTTGTACTTCCAAATATCCTTAAACCCAGTTTTTCCATGAGAGTCCACTATATCTACCTATGGATTGACTAAGATCCTTCAAGTAAGTTGTCATTGTTTCATGCAATAAAAATTGCTCTCCAAATATGTGTGATTTATTAGTGTGGAGAAAATAAGCTTTATACGATCTTGTGATGTGGAAGAAATAAAAGCGACGGACTGCATAATAAAGGTCGATATCACAAGTGGCAATATAAAGTGACGTTCTTTCGCATTAAGATTTTGTGCATCCAACCATAAAAGCACATGACAACCTCGGCTTCCCTCTGCGAAGGGCCTATCTTTTATTCTTGTCTTATACCTTATACAAGAGTCATGGTGATCTTCACCTTTCCTTTTTACATTTTATCCTTTGGCAAGCACATTGTGTTGGAAAGATCTTGATATATATATATATATATATATATATATATATATATATATATATATATATATATATATATATATATATATATATATAGGGATTGACTATTCATCACCTTGGGTGAGGAATAGTTATTCTTCACCCCCTCTATTTTACCATCAATACACCGTAATTTTACGTTCCGTAAGTTTTTTCTTATTTCCGATGTAAAAAGAGACCGTAAGAAAATATATAATCATCGTAAAAAATATTTTATGGCATGTAAAATTACAAATGTAAAAACATAGTGTAAAATACACTTAAACTGCAAATTTTCTTGTCTTATGACCTATATTTTTATTTTCTTATGCCAAATTTTACGTAATGAATCAATAGGAATGTAACTACTTGAATTCCAAACGTAATTTAATTATGAAAAGATCATAAGATTACCTCGGGTGAAGAATAACTTATTCTGCACCCTGGGTGATGAATAGGATCACTATATATATATATATATATATATATATATATATATATATATATATATATATATAGGACAAATGTTTCCTACAAGTAGTGGTAGTTACCACCACTTGCGTTTTGTATGTTGTATGTAGTATCTGTCGAAACCGAGAGTATGTACGTGTAGTATGTAGTATATAACAATGATTAGGTAGTATATATACTAATTTTTAGGTAGTATGTACCATTTTTTGAGTATGCTCTCTTTTATGTACAAATATGTACGTATTTCATAAATATAACAAAAACTATGGGCTCATATGCAATTTTTTCACGTAACTTGCTTTGAAATATCTTAAATATAGTATATGAACATATTTAAAATAATAAAATAGTATATATAGTACCACTTGGTAGTATATGAGATATGTGGGGTAACTACCACCGGGTGGTAGGATGGTAAGTTAGCATGAACTATTATTGTTGACATTACCCTTGAGGTAAAAGGTTGGGAGACAACACTATAAGCCCCTATCTTTCTGTGTGTCCGATTAAAACTCCATACCCATAAGTATTGCGTGAGTGTTAGAAATTGTGAAAGACTAAATGATAGTTGAGTATGTGGACTTGCTGAAAAGCTCTTATATTGACTCTTTCATATGTTTTGATAAATTGCAATTGCTTCAATGACCGAGATTATAGTTTGTTAGTTTTCAATGAAGTTTTTGATTCATACTTTACATTGTGAATGGATTGTTACTTGAGCATAAGAAATCATATGACAATATATATATATATATATGTTGTTGTTATAAGAATGATCATGATGCCCTCATGTCCGTATTTTATTTTATCGACACCTCTATCTATCAACATGTGGACATATTTTTCGTTATCATCTTCCGCTTGAGGACAAACGAGGTCTAAGCTTGGGGGAGTTGATACGTCCATTTTGCATCAAGCTTTTATATCGATATTTATTGCATTATGGGATGTTATTACACATTATGTCACAATACTTATACCTATTCTCTCTTATTTTATAAGGTTTACATGAAGAGGGAGAATGCCGCAAATTTGGAATTAAATTTGGAAAAGGAGCAAATATTAGAGACCTATTCTGCACAGCTCCAAAAGTCCTGAAATTTCACGGAGGCAATTTTTGGAATTAATAAAAAATACTGGCGAAAGAATCAACTAGAGGGTGGCCACCCACCATCCACGAGGGTGGGGGGAATGCCCTACCCCCTGGGCGCGCCCCCTGCCCCGTGGGCCCCCTGGCAGGCCCCCGGTGCCCATCTTCTGCTATATGAAGTCTTTTACCCTGGAAAAAATAACAAGCAAGCTTTCGGGACGAAACACCACTGCCACTAGGCGGAAGCTTGGCGGAACCAATCTAGGGCTCCGGCGGAGCTGTTCTGCCGGGGAAACATCCCTCCGGGAGAGGGAAATCATCACCATCGTCATCAACATCGATCCTCTCATCGAGAGGGGGTCAATCTTCATCAACATCTTCACTAGCACCATTTCAAACCCAAGTTCATCTCTTGTATCAAATCTTTGTCTCAAAACCTCAGATTGCTACCTGTGGGTTACTAGTAGTGTTGATTACTCCTTGTAGTTGATGCTAGTTGGTTTATTTGGTGGAAGATCACATGTTCAGATCCTTTATGCATATTAATACCCCTCTGATTATGAACATGAATATGATTTGTGAGTAGTTGCGTTTGTTCCTGAGGACATGGGAGAAGTCTTGCTATAAGTAGTCATGTGAATTTCGTATTCGTTCGATATTTTGATGAGATGTATGTTGTCTTTCCTCTAGTGGTGTTATGTGAACGTCGACTACATGACACTTCACCATTGTTTGGGCCTAGAGGAAGGCATTGGGAAGTAATAAGTAGATGATGGGTTGCTAGAGTGATGTAAGCTTAAACCCTATTTTATGTGTTGCTTCGTAAGGGCTGATTTGGATCCATATGTTTCATGCTATGGTTAGGTTTACCTTAATACTTCTTTTGTAGTTGCGGATGCTTGCAATAGGGGTTAATCATAAGTGGGATGCTTGTCCAAGGAAGGGCGGCACCCAAGCACCTATCCCACCCACATACCAAATTATCAAAGTAACGAACGCGAATCATATGAGCGTGATGAAAACTAGCTTGAAGATAATTCCCATGTGTCCTCGGGAGCGTTTTCCTTCATATAAGAGTTTGTCCAGGCTTATCCTTTGCTACAAAAAGGATTGGGCCATCTTGCTGCACCTTATTTTTACTTGTTACCCGTTACAAATTACCTTATCACAAAACTATCTGTTACCGATAATTTCTGTGCTTGTAGAGAATACCTTACTGAAAACCACTTGTCATTTCCTTCTGCTCCTCGTTGGGTTCGACACTCACTACAAAAAATATACACTTCCGTGATGATACGTGTTTGTCACATTAGGTCGCGTTTTTTGTCATGCATGTACACCCATGGCGATTTTATGATAGAATCAAGATAGTCATCCATTTGCTGTCGTAGAAGTGTTCCATGACATTACCAAAATTATCATCACGGAAGTGTCCACATCCATGACGATAAATCGCGCGTCACAGAAGTGCTTTCTTCAAAGGGTGACCGACACGTGGCATCCACCGTAACGGAACGCCATTAAGCTATCGGGTCCGGTTTTGGATCCAATAACCCGCTAACAGCCCCGACAAATGGGGATTTTCCACGTGTAAAATCATCATTGGCTGGAGGAAACATGTGTCGGCTCACCGTTGGGACAAATGTCATCCACTCATTGGACCGAAGGCGCCTATGATACGTTGACACATGGCACAGCCGAGCAGAGGCCCATTCCTGTGAAAAGGCCGGCCCGTTTGACTTGGTCAAAAGGTGGCAGGCCGGCCCACGGAAAGCCTGTTAATGGCTTGTTCGCATATAGCACATTTACAGCCCGCTAACCCAGGGCCCGTTATGACCTATCTGAATTACGCGTCATCTGGGCCGTCCAATATGATTCCAGCCCATTTTAAGTTCCGGCCCATGTATGGCCCATGACGTCTTTCGGCCCATATGAGGCCTTTGTAACTCTTGGCCCATTAACGGCCCATGGTGAAACTGGCCCGTAATGAACAGTGTATCACTTTATACCCATTAACGGCCCATTTATGGCCATAATGCGGTCTGTTTTTGGCCCATGTTTGGCCAATCGATCATATGGCCCATATAAGGCCCAATGATGATACGGCCCATAGAAGGTCCATTGTTTCTATGGCCCGTAGAAGGCCCATTGTTTCTACGGCCCATAGGAGGCCCAGTGTCACTATAGTAAATATGTAGCCCATGGCATGTTAAAGGCGGGAAACTACTATAGGTTTAGACCTGCTAATGGCCCAAGATGATTATAGGCCCACGTTTTGGCCCATATGAGTAACGGGCCGGCCTGAAGACAAAACAACACTGAGATCCACTGAACCTTCCAGCCTAAATTACAACATACCGACCAAAGAATAAACCAAGACTATACAATAAAAAAATTATGGCATATTACATCCACTGGGAATCAAAGTTTGCTACCAGTGATAATAAAGTGCAACATGACCACCGATTACATACACTGGGCATCAAAGGTCGCAACTAGTGCATATAAACACGCCGATAAAAGAATATACAAAACTGAGAGCACTTCAGAAGGTACTAAACCTGGCAAGGTCGGGCCCCGCAAGCAGCCGAACAAGATGATGAGACCTCAGTTGTGTCAACGATAGATGCTTCATCCCTAGCTGTATGGCACCATACTGCGCAAGGGAGTCCCCTTCCATCTTCATTACATCTTTGACTTCAAGTCGGAGCTGAGCTGAAGCAAGCCTTTCCGCTTTAAGTTGAGACTGAAGAAGTCGAACTGATTGAGGCAAATGATCGCAGAGGTTGTCTCACACCTGCTGGTGAGTATCTTCAACCCACTGTCTTCATCAAGACAGGACCTTGGGGTCATCTCTCTGTCCTCAAGATGGCTTGGCTCACTATCTTTCCTAAAGTTCTGCCTGGCATAAGAGATACGACTCTGAAAGAGAAACGAGACACGTAACATGTTTCACAATTATATAAGCAAATAAATGGATCTGTTCTGCATAAGAACATGTTTTTACAACTACAATTTAAAACTGGTAGTTGTTGCAAACATCCAATCAGATGTAAACAGCAAGGAGGAAATGATGCCTATCCAAATCTGTACTAGAACAAAGTTTGAAGGCTTGAGAAGGATGAACTTACATTACATGTTAACACGGGCTGGACAAAGCCCTTCTCCATGTTGATGTAAGGATAATTCAATAAATTCCCCAAACAAAATTCTTTATAAGCGTTCCCATTATTCTACATTTTGCAAAGAGTAAATATAGATCAAATAATATTGGAAGAAATAGAGGATAATGAAGCTCAGTGCATCGATGATACATATTCAAATAGCAATTAACTAAGTACAGCGTTACAAGGCAAAAAGGTATCGACAAGAGGAATGCGGACATCAACGTGTGCAGTGGCATTGGCTTTATTCAACATTTTGGTAAGAGTAAATGTAGATATGATAATTTGGAGAAAGTGGAGGGCAGGGCAGATAAGATGCAGAGTAATGCTAGACAATCAACTATCTTGCGATGCATGTACAATAATACCACCACCATCCGTTATTACTTGTTGCTCAAATGGATGTATCTTGCACTATTAAGTTCTAAATACATCCAATTGATCAACAATCACTACAAAAAAATACACTTCCGTGATGATACGTGTTTGTCACAGTAGGTCTCGTTTTTTGTCATGCATGTACATCCATGACAAATTTATGACAGAATCAAGATAGTCATACCGCTGCTGTCGTAGAAGTGTTCGATGGCATTACCAAAATTATCATCACGAAAGTATACACTTCCATGACGATAAATCGCGCGTCACAGAACTGCTTTCGTCAAGGGTGACCGACACGTGGCATCCACCGTAATGGAACACGTATCGGGTCGGGTTTTGGATCCGATAACCCGTTAACAGCCCCGACAAATGGGGATTTTCCGCGTGTAAAATCATCATTGGCTGGAGGAAACACGTGTCAGCTCACCGTTGGGACAGATGTCATCCACTCATTGGACAGAAGGCGCCTATGATACGTCGACACGTGGCACGGCCCAACAGAGGCCCATATCAGTGAAAAGGCCGGCCCGTTTGACTTGGTCAAAAGGTGGCGGGTCGGCCCATGGAAAGCGTGTTAACGGCCTATTCGCATATAGCCCATTTACAGCCCGCTAACCCAAGGCCCGTTACGCCCTATCCGAATTAGGCCCAGTAGCGTCATCTGGGCCATCCAATATGATTTCAAATTGTTTACTTCTCGCCCATGTATGGCCCATGACGCCTTTCGCCCATATGAGGCCCTATGTAACTCTTGGCCTATTAACGGCCCGTGGTGAAATCGCCCGCAATGAACAAAGGTATCACTTTACACCCACTAACGGCCCGTGGTGAAACTGGCCCGTAATGAACAGTATGTCACTTTATACCCATTAAGGGCCCGTTATTCAGTTGGGTTGTTTCCAGCAAATGTTATCTTTCGGCCTTTTCAGAGCCCATTTATTCTTGGGCTCATTTCCAGCATTCGTTTACTTACGGCCCGTTCTTGTCATTTTTCGCTTGTGGGCCAAATTCAGCCCGTGGTTACATCAGCCCGTTTGTGGTCCGTTAATACGTTGGGCCGTTTTCATAGTGTCATCAAATACGGCCTATTAACGATGGCCCATTATGGTCATACGGCCCGTATAAGTCCCATTGATGATATGGCCCGTAGAAGGACCATTGTTTCTACGTCCCGTAGAAGGCCCATTGATGATTCGGCCCGTAGAAAGCCCATTGTTTCTACGGCCCGTAGAAGGCCCATTGTTTCTACGGCCCGTAGAAGGCCTACTGTTTCTACGGCCCGTAGAAGGCCCACTATTTCTACGGCCCGTAGGAGGCCCAAAGGTCACTACAAGAAATATTAGCCCATGGTTATTGTGGCCTAGTTTTAAAAAGAATCGCATCGACTACAAGCAAACAAATAAACAAGACAACAAGGAAAATAAATAAGCAAGCAAATTATGCTAGGCTATCATGGCTGTTACATTATATTACATCCACTTTGGGCATCAAAGTTCGCCACCAAAGCAAATATAGGAACAATGCAGCATATCATATACACCGGTTGTCAAAGTTGCTTAACAGTCAAATAAATGCCGCAAAGAAACAAATCCAGAACTGAAACCACTTCGTAAGATCTCAAGAAACAATATCCTAGGTACCCATAATGTGGCAAGATGCTTAGCAAGCTTATTAACTTTCTCTTGTTTGGCGCTTAAATCCTCCAGTATTGTCGTTGCACCGTAAAATATGCATCTGAATTCGTAGGACTTCCTCATTCCTTCACTTCCTGTCGCAACACATCTCGATCGATGTCTTTCAACTTGAAGTTGAGACTCAAGAAGACGAACTGATTCAGCAAATGAAGTTTGAAGAGCTTGTGCCGATGAGTGGCCAAGAATCGAACACTACATCAAGACAGGACTTTTGGGTTCCCTCACCGTCACAAGATAGTTTTATCAGCTTTCTTGGAGACCAACAGGATGTCTCACTATCTTGAACCTTATCTCAGCATTACTTCCTTTACCATTGGATAACGCAGCATCGTTTCTCCAATATTTTGTCCGCATTCTAAAAGAGAAACAAGCGCATACATCACATGTTTACCATGTTGTATATGAAACTCATTTTGGTAAATGAGTTCAGAGTAAAGTGGACAAGATAACAAAGATGAAACAAACATATATCTATGTGCCATGGTCACTTTATGGTCTATATCATTCTAGTTTTTGTTGCCAAATCAAGATAGAGACACAGTTCAAATAATATTTGTTCAAGACAAAGCAGAATAGACAGAATATAAGTGTGGGTAACTATAGAGCAATAACAACACTTGTAATGTTCATGACATGAGAACATAACTGTTTATTCAATTGAAACTGAAATTGACATAGAGCAGGTTACAACAGGAAACCAGTTAAAGAAACAGGTTTAAAACATACATGTTGCACCATTGGAGTTTCAATTCCATCCTTCAAATTTGAAAATAGTTGGTATGAGTAAATATAGTAATGCAAGAGCAAAGGAGTATGAACCATAGCTACAGAACCTGACCTGAGAACAAATCTTCTTCTCCTTTAAGCGTTGAGTTGGGATTCAGAGTGGTGCTCCTCGCACTTTGGGCACTGCAGTTCCCTTACTAACCGCTCGTGTTTGGGTGCTCTGTGGTGGAGACGGTGCTATGTCAACTAGAACTGGGTTACTATCTGCCGGGGTTGGGGTTAAAAGGGGTGTAGCTGGTTCTCTGTCCAACTGGGTAGGGGTACAATCTGCGAGAGTCTGGGTTATGTGTGGTGGATCTGGTCCTTGGGTAAGTACAACTTTGGTTCTATCTGCATCAACTGGTAGCACTATCTTTTCTAAAGACCGTGTTGTTACTCCCTTAGATACTGCCATCACGATCTCCAATTCAAATGGCTGATAAACAAGAAAAGTAATTGAAAGTATAGACATTGTATGATAGACAGGTGGAATGGATAGTGGGGAATAAAAGAGGGCATGAAATAATTCATATTTATGTTGTCTAACCAAACAGGATAGCATGACACAATTTCACATATATGATGGCTAACTAAACAGGATAGCATGACACAATTTCACATTATGATGGCTAACTAAAAAGATGGAAAGACATAGTTGAAAATATGAGACTATGTAAACAGGATGACATGATGTAACTATATAATGTGTTTATTAAATAGGTTGGCATGCCATAATTCACATACATTCATGGATAGAATGCCATAATTCTAAATATGATGACTGTAAACACTAAACAGGATGAGATGATATAACTATATGATGTCTTTATTAAATGGGTTGCCATGCCATAATTCAGATAGATGATGTGTATGTACTATGTAAACATGATGGCATGATATAATTCAAATATATGATTTATATAGTAAGCAAGTAAGCAGATGGCAATCTATATATGATGTAAAAACTAAGCAATGCAAGACAACATGCATCACATGGGTAATATAACCCCTGCCAAGTTTGAGCATAGACCTCGTGGGGAAATAGGACTGGTCATCGGTCTCGAATCCTCCTTCCGAGGAGCTCTGTAGCCCGCAAGATGCCTGCTTCAACAGTAGCATTGTCTGCTCAATACCTTGTTTTCACTCCAGATACTTCCATCACCGCTTCAAATGGCTGATGCACAGGAAGAGTAGTTGAATATACAAACGCGTTGTCGACAAATGGAACACGTAATACAAAAAATGATAGCATGATATAATTCACATACATGATGATTGGCTAAACAGCATGGCATTGCATAATTCACATATATAATGCCTTCGCAACAAGATAACATTGTATAATTCACATATATAATGTCTTGCAACAAGATGGCAATGCATAATTCACATATGTGGTAATTAGACACTGAACAGGTAGGATTCACACAAAGCATGTCTAAACTAATCAAATGGCATAGAAATGCGAGACACCATACACACGATATGAGCAACATAACCACCGCCAAGTTAGAGCATACACCAGCTGGGAATAGGACTGGTCATCTATCTCTGAATCCTCCTCTGAGGAGCTATCCGTAACCAGCGAGATATGCGCTTTGTCAGATAGCATAGTCTGCTCAGAAGACCTTGTTTTCACTCCAGAATTTTCCATCACCGTGTCAAATGGCTGATGCACACGAAGAGCAATTGAATGTACTAACATTGTTGACGAATGTAATATGTAACGAAAAAAAAAAAGATGGCCTGATATAATTTGCATATAAGATGACTGGCTAAGCAGGATGGCATTGCAAAATTCACATATATGATGCCTGGCTAAACAAGGTGGTGTTGCATAATTCACATAAACGATGAATAAACTAAGCAGATGGCATTCGCACAAAGGATGTCTAAACTAAGCAGATGACATATGTGATGTATAAAGTAAGCAATGCAAGACACCATATGCATGATATAACCAACATCAGCATGCCAAGTTAGAGCGAAGACCTCAGGGGGTAAATAGGAGTTATCTTCTCCTTCTGAATCCCCCTTAGAACAGATATCTTCCTCTCGATTATAATCCGAAATGCGTGGAGGGGGGGCTGCCTTTGCGCCTACCATGGAGCGACGTCTGCATGAAATTATATTGCCATGCAATGCTCGTCTCTTTTGCTCTACATGTTCAGTTCCATTGTTTACAATAACTGTCATGCATAGGAATAAAACATAGTGAGATTATGTAAGGAGTGCATGCAAAAATCCAGAGTGATGGTAGCAACGTGGATAGACCCAAAACCAATAATAGCATGCATATTATTGCTTCAGTTAATAAATACTGATAATGGCTTATTTACTATTTGTTTCCCACCCAACAAGAAACTCATAGTAGACACCTGAGATTAACCAGATAGTAGATAGATACTATTGATAGCGGCCCCGATATGTACCCCACAACCATTTAAAAACTCAAGTTTGACCATTAGTTTGGAGTTGACTCAGAGTCTAATCGGTGAACATGACGATAAAGTAGCATGTAATATTAAGCGATGCATAACGTAAGCAGACACGAAAGAGTGCGACCTCTCTTGCGGACCCGTGTAGTCCTCGAGGTCATCGGCTCGGTTGATGATGGTAATGCAGTTTTCATGGCTGCCAGCGGCGGGGAAGAAGATCTGAGGTGGCGAAAGACTGTCTGGAGGCCGGATCCTTGCTCTGCTGGACCCTTCTGTCGTTGGAGCAACTGAGCTGGGGTGGACGACAGTGCAGCAGGACCGGGACAAACCACGCAAGGTTTTCTTTGACAACTATCTGTAAGAGAAGTAATTCTGTAAGGGCTCGTTTGATTTGGAGGATTCCAACAATGCAGGGATAGGAAATAGACAGGAATAGGATAGGAATGCACGTGCAAAAATGTAGAATTTAAAAACACAGGATTTCTGCCAATCTGGGTGTTTGATTCACAACAATTGGAAGATCACAGGATGCAAAGAAGCATGGTGAGATTAAGTCAAACCACAAGAAAATGTACGCTTATAATGCTATTATGCTACTATCTCTTAGTCTTGTGCTTCATGAATAGGAATTTGAAAAGGAGGACAAGTGAAAATTAAAATTCCTACATTTTTTCTTTCAAGGAGACACTAGAGGAACAAATCCATGTGCTCAGTGGACAATATATATAACATGTAGAGTAAAAAACAGATGCAACAAGTGTACAACCTCTTTGGCGAAGCCATGTCAATCTCAGCGTGATTGGGTTGGCCAGTGAGGATGCTCACCTGACTTTTGCTGTCGGAGGAGGAAGAAGATCTTAGGCGTCTGGAGATGGAGCCCGAGGTACTGCTCCGCTGTGATGGAGGGTTTCGTTGTTGGAGCAGCTCCGGTGAGTTGTACGACGCCGAGGCTGAAGCAGGACAAGAGAGACAATGAACAACGTTAACCTAAGTGGAATTCTAATAGCATCTCCAATACATGACGGAAAATACATAACCACAAAGTGCTAGATATAAAATACATCAGCCGCTCATCTCTGAACTTAACTGTCGAAACTGAACTTAAGCCGTCAAACCGAACCTAATCGTCCAAACTGAATTTTGCTGTCGAAACTGAATTTTGCTATCGAAACTGAATGCACTAGCAAGGTGAGGCTACACGTCGGTCGACTAACTTTTTCATATCTGGTCAGTCGATTTTGCAGCCGTTGGATACGAAATCAAGGGCCTATGGTTCATCTTCAAACTCCACCCCCCCCGAGCCGCCAGCCACCACCGGCCAAACAGCAGCCCCCCACGGCCCGCGGCCGGCGGTGCGCCGCCCTGCCCGCCCCAAAAACACTCCCCACCGCCGGTCCGCCGCCGCCCCGGCCATCCCTCTAGGCCCACCCGTGCTGAGCTTTTTCTTCGGCGATCCCCACGCCACCGCCCCGCCAATGCCCCGCCACCGGCGGCGACCATTGCCCCCATCCTGGACCTTAAGATAGATAGTGGGGTACCTCTCTGGCGAGCCCCCCTCCCCGCTGCGGCTGGTTCTTCCTTCACCCCGACGAGCCCACCCCTTGGAAATCGACTGACCCAAAAGTCGATTCACCAATCAAGTGTAGCCAAATCAGAGCAGCATCGCAAGCAAGAGCAAGAGCGAGAGCATCAGCGCGAGCAAGAGCAATAGAAAGAGCAGACCAGGCAGGGGACCGAGAGCAAGAGCAGAGCAGCAGCGCGAGCGAGAGCTAAAGCAGGAGCAGCTCCTACTGATGTGGACGTCGCCGCCGAGGGAGCGATGTCGTGGAGGAAGTGGCCGGCGACGCTGCCGTGGATGGAGCCATGCCGTGTCGGCTCGGGACCTAGCGCCGGCAGCACCGTGAGATCGAATCAAGAAGAAAATGCGGCGATTAGTGTACAACCTCTTTGATGGCGCCGATTAGGCCGCAGCTTCATCCGAGGAAACGGCGATGATGATGCTCTTCCGGTGGTGCAGGTGAAGACGGCGGTGTGGGAATGGAGGTGGCACGAAAGACGAGGGGAACCTCGGGGCAGCTCCTTGGAGGTGGAGGACGGGGTGGCTGAACCATCGGGACGATGAGATCAACGACGGATCCTCATCCGGTACGGTGGATGAGGGACGTCGAGGTGTTGCTGTGGACGACATCGTCGGGGAAGAAGCTCCGGCTGGGTGGCGGACGGAGTAGGGTGTGGGGTTTCATCACGGGTTTTCGCGGCCTCGGTGTATGAATGGGTGGGCGGATGGGATGGCAGTGGGGAACCATGGCTTAGAGACGCGCTTGTCCGAAATGTGGGGTAAGTTACAAAAGTACCCCCCACCGATTTGAGGCGGTTCTTTCGGTTCAAGGTTACCACGGGCATTTCGCCTGTCGGGATTACACAGGAGGTGGGAGTTTTCGCGCGCGTTGTAATTTCGGAATAGCAAGGCGCGGGTTGAGATGGAGGGAGTTGTCGGATCACAACGAGACAAAGATATATCTTAAATATTTCGGGCTAACAAGGCGATGGTTGAAATTTCCGGACAAGCCTAACGTGTACTGTACCAAATCAATGCGCACTACAAATGTCATTCAAAACTTTGAATTCATGTTATGTTCAAATAAAATATTTCGCTACGTGTATAATGCATGCAACCTACTACTCAAATGAACGTTTTAGTGCATTCCAAACGTATATACTACCGCTTCAATATGAACTAAATTTGAATAAGATCTACAGTAATGATTGTTGTGAAGTCAAAGCATTTGAATTTGTTTCTCTGTTTTAATAAGATCTACAATCATCATTATTGCCAAGTTAAACCATCGTTTGTGTATTATCTTCACAGCACACCACATGATCAGTATCGAGTTACATATGAACTATGTGTACTATATGAACTCGAACTAGATTTTTGAATCCACTTTATTTTGATTTCAAATCACATCACATTTCTAGCTCTAGCTAGATCTTCATAATCTAAACCATGTATCATATGTATAATGTGTTTATCACATTATGTATGGTGCCCCTCCCCGTACGCCTACAAGTATTTAGATGTGAGTTGCAAACACCACACATTACCACAAATTCAAATAAAATGTGAGAATGTTCGATATATAGTATTGTTTAGATTGCTCGATATTTAGTTGTAAGCTGCAAACGCCGCACATTATCACAAATTCAAATAAAAGGTGAGATTGTTTGATGTATAGTATGGTTTAGATTGTTCGGCATTTTGCTGTGAGTTGCAAACGCCATGTATTATCACATTATGGTATAACATGTGCAGAGCACGTGTATCACCGCTATATTCATGCATGCAATGTTTAAAACACTATGATCTCCTATTCAAATATATGAATCCGCTTTCATATCAAATTATGATCTTTGTTAGTCTCTTACACCCACACAGTCCTCTAACCTTTGTAGCTACCACTAACTTTCTCTCGTGCATGCACACGCCCTCCTCGCCTCCCCTCCATCGGCATTCTATCCCCGGCACATTCATTTTTTTCCTTTAGGTCGTTCTCCCAGTCTCCACAACTCCTTTCCGACACACACCGATCGATAAACCTCTCTAGCGATGCCTGCCACAAGATACACACACACAGCTTCAATCTCCTCCTTTATGTGTCTTTGCCTCGTGTCTCTCATATGGTCGACACACGTGTAAACTCTCACTCCTCTTTTAATCGATCTCACAACCGCACACCTCCTCCCCTATCCAGCTAGTAGTTGGGCCTCTCGCACCACCTCCTAGCTCCATTCTCTCTGTCTATCCGTCTCGCTGGGCCTTATTTGCCTCTAACAAATGGACATACGCCGACCGATCTCTCGCTATACATAGCCAGCTAGGTCCTTATAACTCGTTTTTACCCACAAATCGATCGATCTACCTCACTAGTTGTGTCTCTCCCTTCCTCCGACAAACAACAATTGATCTACCGATCTAGTTAGGTTTGCTTACCAAACACATGGTTCCCCTTCATCGTCCATGGATGCGTCCCGATAGATCTATCACGCATGTGCACACACACGTAAACACATCCCCACTCTTATTGATAATATTGCAGTTCCTCCCTCCGTTTGTCTAGTAGGCCTCTCCCAACATCTCCGAGAAGCAACTCCATCACCCATCCAGCACTCTACCCCTCTCCCTCCCTCTCCCTCCCTCTCTCTCTCCTCTCTCTCTCTCTGTCCCATCATATTCTCGTCCTTCAGTTATGTATGGATGTCGACCGATCTCCCTCATGACATAGCTGGGTCTCTCCTTCTCAACACATATACGAGTCGTTCTACCTCTATAGTTAGGCCTCTGCCTACCCCTCCCCCCACCCCCCCCCCCCACACACACACACCGATACATCAAGCGCTCTAGTCATGTCTCCCTGCCACAAACAAACTTGACATGTGCCCTCTAACGTTCCGGTAGGCCGATGCCATATATCTTTGACTTGCACACACACACGCAATTTCGATGGCTCTCTTCATCGATCTCGCACCCACCCGTACTTGATCCTCTCTTCGACTCTATCGATAGCTATGACCCCTCCCTCTCTTCTTGTGGATTGCCCGACCCACTATGTATGATATGGATAGGCCTCCATTTCACACACATTGCATGCAAAATTTTGTTTGAGATGTCATCGACACAAATTCCCACAAATAATTCACGAAATCAACCCCCACCCCACCCCCACCCCCCACCACAAAACGAAAAACAGTCACGAACGCGGTTTGTATCTCTCACACACACCCACGTAGGTGGGGGGGGACGTGCCACGAAGAGAAGAGGTGCATACACGGGCACGTGCTCCCGTCTCTTTCCCAACCACACCCAGCGGGTACACAGTGGAGCTCATTTCAGATTTAAAAGGCAGCCCACGTGGTAATTTGGCACGTGTACTTTGGTTGTCCACTTGATGGAGGGAGGATCGTCTACCACGGGTGAACAAACAAATTGCGACTTGACGTGTTATGTTAAATTAAAAAAGAGGCAAACCATGTGGGGCCTACCTTAGAGGCAAGGCTCTATACACCGGAGTACTTTTGATGTGTCCCATCAACTCGCATGAGCGAGGAGAAGCTTGCTTAGTACGGCGTCTCCCCCGCCCACGGGTGCGGTGGCTCGCAGGATGAGGTGAAGCTTGCTCCTCCCTCGCCCATGCGCGCGGTGGCTCGTAGGACGAGGAGAAAAATTTACTACTCCATCCGTTTACTCCTCGTCCCTACTACCTTCGTTATAGAGATTATATCATATTGTTTGGAATATACATGTCCTTAGTAGATTTCAATATGAACTACTAGTACATACTCCAAACACTGATGTATATAGACATATTTTAGAGTGTACATTCACTCATTTTGCTCCGTATGTAGTAGCACTCTCCCTCGCCCTCGACCCTGCATGCGTGGTGGACGTGCAGCAATTCATTCGGTCTCATATAGCCAGAACGATATATACTGCACTACCATTATTGCTCGACTTCCGAAGAGACGAAGAGCCAATCGCAAGGTTAATATTTTGGAGATGCCAAGCGCAAGGTTATAGGAGAACGAGTAGTAGGTGTCGCGTCATTTATAAATAATTTTTTTTCTTCAGTGGCACGTACGCAATATGATAGGCTCATATGGAGAGAAAAGGAAACCGCTCCACTATATACATAGTCAAGACGGGCCAGCCTAGACGTTTGCTTGTTGGGGTTGCTCTCTTCACACTCTCTCGCACAAAACGACTGTGGCCACATCTCTAACATCCCAGCGGATCACGTCCGCTTGGGGAAGGGGTGGATTCTTAGTGTAGATGCGGTGTCTGTCGCCGACGGTGAAAACCCACTGTCGGCACGTCCCGATCAGGGGTCCCCGCCGTTCTCTCTTTCAAAGCCGGTGAGGTTGCCTTCGTCCCTTGCTCATTGCCGCGATGTGGGTAGTTGCCGCCTCCCGCCGCCCTCCTCAAGGTCGAGCTACATCCCTCAGGTACAACTCCCTTTACAGCCGGCTTGCACCACTGCTCTAGCTGCCCACATCACTCCCTGTGGATATTTCTATACTTCTTTGCCCCGCACATACCTGATACCTCTACGGGCTTCTACGTACTGTATTTGTGATGAGTTTATGTCTCATCAACTAGTCCTAGTAATCTTATTCTAATCACGCTTCTTCAATTTCTTTGCCACAGGGATGCTCATCTCGATTTTGGTGAAACTGCACAAAATGATCCGATGGTCAAAAGGTTGCAAACTTCATTTATTAGGACGCTCGAACGTTGCCTGCATATTGAAGCCAGGTCAGGGTTCACGGTTCAAATGCTAGGGACTGCATGGATCGTTTTTTTCTTTAGCTGCCTCTATTCCAAAATAAGTGTCAACTTTAGTAGTAGTACAACTTTGTACTAATGTTTGCACAAAGTTGAGACACTTATTTTGGAACGGAGGGAGTACATATTTGCTATGATCTATCAATCATTGAGATGCAGTAGCATGCATGTTAGTCTCCTTTGTATTTTATGAAATGTTGCAACGGGCAACCTTGGACGCAAGATACATGTAACAGGAGCTGGAAGCTTCATAGCATTGTACAAATTTATCTCGCTGATAAATTACAAGATGCGATACTAGTACTATACTAGTACTTCCTCCGTTCCTAAATATAAGTCTTTGTAGATATTTCACCATTAACCACATGCGGATGTATATAGATGCATTTTAAGTGTAGATTCATTAATTTTGTTCCATATGTAGTTCACCTAGTGGAATCTCTACAAAGACTTATCTACTAGTAATAGCTAGCCCCCACTACTAGGAATTCTCTATCCTCTCCTTGAGCCACATCATCAAAATTGACGTAGCCGTTAGATGAAGTAAATCAATCATAATAGCCGTCTGATCTAGACGTTGAGAGGCTCAGCACTAAGCCACATGCAAGCATGCAGAAATACCGTGGCACATGCATGTGAGTGGGTTTTAAATCACATCAACATGTCTGCATGCAAGCATGCACCGGTAGCATGCATGTAAGTGAGCTTTTTAGTCCCATTAACATGTCAAAAAGAAAAATATAATCCCATTATGCATTAGGAGTTGGCTGATCTTTTTTCCTTATGTGGGATGATCTAAATGACGATGGGAGTTTATTTAGTTTGGCTACCACATTTGTCATGCGGTTATAGATTTTTTTTTAGTTCTATGAAATCGATAATTTTGCGCAAAGATATATACCGCTGTTCTGCGGCAACGAGCGGGGACTCATCTAGTAATATTTAGGAACGGAGGGAGTACTATGTAAAGAGTTAGGTGTCGCACGGTGATAGTGTGAGGTGGGCCATGTAATCACTGAGCTTGCGTGTTTTCACTGCTCTTGCACTCCTCCACTGTAAGAATGGAGAAAATTGTAATCTGCTACCTCCTTTCGCCGAAAGCGTGGGACATCCAGCAGTCCTACCACCTCAGTAATAAAGACCAATGAGCCGTCAAATCATATAGACCCAGCAGTAAGTTGGACGGACGAAGCTACCATCACTCTTGCGCCAGTGAGAGGTCGCATCCGCTCTGCCCGGGCATGAATGCGGCACCGATTCTTTGGAGCGGCGCTGACCGTTTCGGGTGGGAAGCGCGCGCGGGCGGTGGAGGAGCTTTGGGTGGGCCAGGCTGGTCAGGAGCGGGCGTGGCAGCTGTCCGCATGTCCCTACCGGACACGCCCGGAAACGAGAGGATGCACCGACTCTCGCGGCTAAAATCGTACACTACACACCATATCTCTGTAGGAGTAGGTCGATTTGTCGCACTCTCTAACACACACATGATGTTAAACACACACACGCACACGCACACGCACGCACCTTTGTCCCGTTGCACCTTCTAACGTGACTTATTACACCTAGACGGAGGGAGTAGTAAGTATACGAGATACGGTGGCACATTGACTTAAGTCGAATACAAGTGCCCAAAATTTGTGTGCATGTTATAATAAGGATTCACTTAAAATAGTACGTGAGCGAACAAAGGTATCAATTGGACAGTGTTCCCAAGCAGTAGCGAGATGTGTGAGGTAGTAAGATACACCGCTGGCGCTTTTAATTTTTCTTATTAATTTGTTTGTTTCACCCTCTGACTAGTGGGACTAAGGTGACTAAGGCTGCATTATTTCCGCACCACTGTGGATAGTCTTACCACCAAAGCCACATGACATGATTATGATTGAAATCCTAATGACTCCCACACACACACACACAAAAACATGGCATGCCTGTCACATGAATGCAGGAATGTATAAAAGTTTATTTTCCTCTCGTTGAACATAACGGGAGGGTTGTGTAGCTGGTTAGCCTGTTCGCTCATCAAACTTGAGGTCTCGGGTTCGATAACTACACTTGAGCATAATTTTTGCCAGGAGGATTCTTTGACTGGTCAAAATGTTTTCTAGGGTTTGCACGCTTCACACTCTCTCTCTAATATATATATATATATATATATATATATATATATATATATATATATACACGCTGGAGCCTCAGCGCTTGTAGTTGCTCTCTTCACACTCTCGCCCTCTCCCACTGGAGCTGGATCCTCGGCCATTGTAGTTGCTCTTCACACTCTCTCGCCCTCTCCAGATCTAAACAAGACTTCGTTGGCCTCTCTCTCCCTCACTGCTGCTCAAAGAGCCGGCAGGATCCGTCCGCCGGGAAGGGAAGGAGGCTTAACACTGTCGCCGTCGGTGAGGGAGGGAATCCACAACCGGCGCTGATGTTCACTTTCCACCCAGCGGCGGCGCGGGAGGGCCTCCGACCCTTCTTCTTCGCCGCTGTCTCGTCGCCCACTGAACCACGCCCCAAGAACCTTAAGGTATATTTTACTTACTCCACATGCATTGCTCTAGCTGCATGTATACCATGAATCTAGGACGTGGTTCAAAGAGGAAAGGAGTGGGGGAAAGTAGTGGGGAAAGTTGTATCGCATAAATCTAGGACATGGTTCAAAGAGGAAAGGAAGGGGCGAAAGTACTAGTTCAAAAAGGAAAGGAAGGGTCAAGGCTGTAGAGTTTGAGCAGGACTAGATTTCCTGTGCTCACATAGGGAAAGGTGTCTAAAGATAACAAAACTGGGACCAACACAAATATGCTCCTTGGTTGTTTGTTCTTTGTTGCAACAGATCGTGCATGACCACAGTACATCGGTAGATGCACATGGTGCTGGTGCTTCCATTGTCCCGTGCAACTCATTAGCTGTTGTTAATCTATGGCCCTGTTTGGTTAAAAACTCCCTAGTCCCTACCTGCTTGGTTCCAGGCACTAAACATGGACTAGAGGTTATTAAATGACATGATAAAAGACCATGTTACCCCTAGTAATGAACTAATAGAAACAAGGTGCGATGCGTGGCAGGGGCAACTGTTGGAAAAGGTCCCAAAAAGACTCCCTCGGGGTCTTCTTTCTTTAGTCCCAAATGCCCACTTTTAGTCCCGAAAAGTCCCTCCTGTTTGGTTTAGATGTGACTGACACGGAGTTTTTTTAGTCCCTACAACAAAATGTCCCTGTAAACAAACACCCTCTAATAATGCAGCTGGAAAATTGATGCAATGCCACAGTTAAAAGCAAATTACATGTTTAACGAATTTTATTGTTAATATAATCTCTATGTTAATATTAATCAATGCCACCGTTTGAGAAATGCTATTGTCTTGCTTTCTTTCCCACTTAGATAAGGTAGATGCTTCTTTTTGTTGGCTTCTGTGTCATCCACCGTTATTGATCACTAATTGTTTCCTTTGCACCTCTGTGTAAACAGGGTTATCTACTTCAATTGTTGCCATTGTGACCTTTTGTTGCACTGCACAAAACACTTCTGTTTTAAGAGTGTTTTGTGCAGTTCAACCAAAATGTCACACCGACAATGTTGCTTGATTGCTTGATCTTAGTGGAACTGCACAAGAGGAGATCTTACTTCCTATCCGTTAAGGCGGATTTGGTTCAGATCTTCTTCTTGTGAGTCTTTTGAATTCCGCATCATGAGAGGTCAGTACTCGCCTTCTTTCACATGATTCTGCAGTGTGCTTTCATATGTTGTGCTACTTGTATGATAATGTTGCTTGATTTTAGTGAACTGCACAAATGGAGACAAGACTTCCAATCTGTATGTGCACCGTAATATCCCATTGAGGTAAGATAAGGATATTTCACAATTGCTGGCCTGTATTTTGCCACTTTCATCAGAAAATTAAGTTTAGTACTATACTTGTGCTCCCTAATTGACATGCCAAATCTTACATTGAAGGCGAAGCTTGTCTGTTATTGAACCAAGTGATGACGGGGAAGAACAAGTTGAAGAAAAACAAAAATCAACTCCCGGTGCTGTAATGAAGCACTGGAACTGTGATGACACAAGTAATGATATAGTTTTGCATCTCAATTTATTGCTATGGCTGGAACGAGCAATTGTTTTGCCACTGATTTGAAGCCATACGTAATTATCTCTACTTGTGCAAACAGGGATCTTCTTTGGAGATACCATATATTTTAGTGGAATTGCACAAGAAGATGTTGGAAACATTAAACTAATCGAGGAGTATATAGTAAGCATGGCCAGCCCCGTAGATAGCAACAGATGGTTCTCGAGAAGTGCTTCATCTGTATGCTCTACACAATCAGCCTCCTGACAAAGGTTGGTACTCGCCCACTGACTTCATCCATATGATTGAGCTTTGTCATCTCTATTGGTGTTGTGCTACTGTTTAGATACTGTCATGAAAAAGTGGTATTGTCCTTGGGAAGTGCTTCATCTGTTTTTTTTATTATTTCCTTTCTTTTTTTTCGAGCAAACATGGATGCTAGCATTTAGTAGTCCTCTTGTGTTTGCACAACAGGATCATCTTCCTCTGAAGAAGAATATGGAGTACGTGAAGTGAATAGTTCCGATTATGCCATGATGAATAAGCACTGTCTATCTTCTCATCAGAAGGAGCAGTTGAAGGATGGTTACATTACTCCCCACAAGACCAAACTAACTTCATCTCAGAAGGACTGACAAATCTCCATTTTTTTCTTTGTGATGCTTGCGAGTACAATGTTGTTCAAGGATTCTTTCTGGTGAGTTCCATTTTTCTAAAAGTGTGCTCTACATGGACCATGTATGTGCCTGTTGAAACTGTCAATTCATAGTACAGTTTGCTTTATACTAATCACTTTTTGTATTTGTGCAAACAGGGTGCTCAGCCTGATTTCAGCAGGGAACTGCACAAAATATTCATGAATACATCGAATCATTCATTTCCACCACAAGAAAGGAGGTGCCCATAAGTTCAAGGCGTTGCAACATATAAGGGTGAAATCATACAAGCTACGCGCGAATTTGGTTGATTTTGGTGGAACTGCACAAAAAGAACAGCTGGTTTATTTAGCACAAGTTGCCATGTCAATGTTCGAACTGATGGCAAACCCTGCCCATTCCACAATCGTAGGCATTTGATATTTTGGAATGGGACAACCTTGTCAAATTTTGCTCATTGATTTTAGCAAGATATGCATTTGATATTTTCGAATGGGACGCCTTCTTTGTCGCCAGCGGCGATCAATTCTTTTCTTTATTCTTTAGTTGTGAAGTAAATATTGCCTCTGACATGTGAGTCGCTGAGATGCATAATCATCGATTGTTTTGAATGTTCTCTATGAATTGCCAGGCCTGTGTGTTTGATTTCAATGTACAGAAACGCTAAAAAGTTGCTCAAACTCTTTGCACTCCTTCTGTTCCTTTTTACTTCGCACATTGTGAAAGTGCATACTTTTTTGTATAAGATTGGTCAAAGTAGAGATACTTTTACTACAGACAAAACTTGTATGCAGACTAGAAAGGACCGGAGGGAGTACATGTGAAACTGCTGCAAACGTGGTGATCACCCTGGGAATAATGATAGTACGTATTGTTTTGCATGTTCATCCAATGCCACTGATACAGGAATTCGAACTAATCGAAATAAATTCATTCATACACGGTCGGATTTCATATAAACATGCCGCATTTCATTACATTTCATACATTCTTCAACTAAAAGGGTGTTTAGGCGCATGCATCTCCCGTATGCGAGGCCGGGGTCATCCTCCTTTTTGAAAAAAACTAAAAAGTGCGTGCTGTAGGTATAATTAATTAACCGAAGCTATCCACACTGTGTCCCGCCGAGCGAGCAGAAAGCTTGGTGACTTAACTGCAGGTGCAGTTGCGTAACTGACATGTGGCCTGTTGGGCCCACGTGTCAGTCAGCCAACTGCACCAGCAGTTAAGTATAAGTAGCATTCTTCTCCAGCGCAGCTTTCCGACCCCACGTCGCTGCCAAGAAGCTAACCGGCCGTCAATGGTCAACCCGCCTAGCTTGGCTTCAACCAGAGGGTAGCAGCGGTGGCCTTACTTGGACCCGAGCGGCGGCGACCTACCGTGTTCTACTATTCCTCATTTTCTGTGTGGTGTGGCCTCGTTGGCAGCGGGGCGGGGCCTCGGCGGAGCCGGCGATGCCTCTGTCTCGTTGCCGGCGGGCGGCGCCTCAGCGGAGCGGTGGAAATCCTCCCCCACGTTGCCGGCACGGTGGGGCCTCGGCTGAGCCGGCGATGTCCTCTGCCTCGTTGTTGGCGGGGCGGGCACTCGGCGGAGCCGGCGGTGTCCTCTGCCTCGTTGTTGGCGTCGCGGGGCGACGGCGGAGCAGGGCGTCGTCGATGCCAGCGGAGCGGGGACTCGTCGGAGTCGGCATTGTCCTCTGCCTCGTCCTCGGTCTTGCCAAACAACGCCTCGCCCGCTTCATCGCCCTCTTTGCTAGCCTCTTTGTAGGCGGCCGCAGCCTCCGCCACCCGCATGCGGTACCGCCAGCGCTCGAGGCGGCCCTTGCGGGCGGAGCGGTACGAGTCGAGCAGCGCCTCCTGCTCCGCCCGCTCAGCGGCGATCTGCTCCTCTGCCTGCAGGTGCTCCTGGAGGAGATGGTGGTTGTATCTTGGCGTCGGCCCTGCGCCTCGAAACTGCTCCTCATGCATCTGCCTCACCCTATCCATATATTGGGCACGGGCCTCGCCGATGGTCATGGTGCAATGCACCTTGGCGAGATGGCACGGAGGGGGTTGGCGCCGGATCGTCGACTACCATGTTCTCCATTGGGACGTCGTCGTCCTCTGGCTGCCTGTCGGCCAGCCGGTTGGCAGCAATGGCTGCTATCTCCTTGTGGTCCGTCATCCGCACGTCCCGAAGAGCGCTGGAGCGCAAGGAAGCCATGGTGGGCAGTAGTGGTGTGGACAGGAGAAAGGCAACGGATGCGGATGACTGCGGCTATGGCCAACCTGGCGATTTATATAGCAATGGTGGGCGGGCGGAGGATTTAACGTGTGGCCGGAGTAGCCGCCTCGGCAACAGCGTATCATTAATGTGCGTCGGATGGACGAACGGACGGCACTTGTGTCGTTTGAAGGTGGAGCAATCGCCAGACCGGGAAGCGGGCGGCCGGTGGCCGACTGTTTGAGCGGAAGCGTGTGGCGAGAGATCACTTTACTTTGATATGCTGACAATGGTGACACACCAGGTCCATACACTCACGTACTCAAGTGACTCCTTATTATATATATATATATATATATATATATATATATATATATATATATATAACTATAATTTATTTTGCTTCCTCCTGGTTTCCTGACATCACGGTCCCACACCATTATCTACCTATGTACTCCCTCCTTTCCGGTTTATAGGGCTTATCTCAAAATTTTAGTTTTTCCATTTTATAAGGCTCAATTTGATTGTTTTCCATCACATGTTCGGATTCCAAGGTGCATTAAATCATTGCATGCAAGTATTAAGAGAAAATTGACCAATGCATGTACTTTATGCATGCATGCATTGCAATTAATGCATTGATAAACATAATTTTTTGAGGATAACAAGAGCATTAATTAGGTGCTTTTGCAAAACTAGAAAAAGTATTCCACCACTCGCCATCTACCTTGATTGGTGAGATTTTTTAATTGAGCATTATAAACCGGAAAGGAGGGAGTAGTCAATAAATGAGATAATTGCACAAGAAGCGGCCGACAGCTGGGACGAAGCAGCTCGAGCAGTATTTGTGTTTTTGAGGTGTGAGCACTGCAGAGTTTTTCGATGTTTACCCCAGATATTAATTTTTCTCCTCTGAACAACAATGAAAACATCGCTGCAGGTATTAACTTGGCGGGCTGTGGCCCGTCTAGCCCAGGCCAGATATCCAGCACAGATATTAATTTTTTTCAAGCTGAAAATGGCTAGCCTAGCTATATTTTTTTTTAGGAATACCCAGGCAAGGTCAAGTTGTTATTCTCCGCCCGCTGGGCTGCAAATCTTTCCTAGGAGGGATGCATTAGGCTTAACAAGAAAATGGGCTTTAAGAAATAATAAATGGGATGTAATTATCAAAACTTGGTAGAACTATAAAAAAATGCACCAAACAGTGATTACTTTATAAAATATTATTTTTGGAATATTGAAAATTTTAATTTCATTAATTGTTGCGAGCGGAATGTTTCGTTGGATTTTTATGCAATATAAATTTATATTGAAATTGTATCTAATCTGACTAAAATTTCAGGATAAAAATATTCGGATCCCATCAAAATGTGGGAAATTTTATTGAATTCTGTTTTGAACGGTTGGTCGAAATGGGCTGTACTTTTAACAAACTGTAAATGGGCTGTAGTAAATTCCATTAGAATTCAAAAATGGGCTACACATTCTTACAAATCTCAAATGAGCTATAAGTTCTCTGCGACACACTTCTGGCCTTACTAAGTTGACGCGTCCCCTAAAAAAACGGAGTTGACGGGTATGCAAGGCTTTGTCAACTTATAGTCAACACACGGTTCTAGCAGCAGTGGCCGTTGGATGTCCATCCAACGGATGTCGTGCTTCTTCTTCAATCTCAGATATTCTAGCTTCACCAGCCCAAAAAATGATTCATCCCCCTGACATATGGGGCGCACCGTTTCAAAAGCTGACCTGTGGGCCTACTAAGTTGACGTACCAAGGGCTTTGTCAACTTAGTCAATATAAACGATTCAAGCTGCAGTGACTGTACGATGTCCATCCAACGGCCGTCGTGCTTCTTCAACCTCTGGTCTTCTTGCTCCAGCCGCCCAAAGCAGCGCCGGTCGTGCCGCCTGCTCCTGCCTCCCGTGGTCGGCTGTGCTGCTGCGGAGGCCTCACCGCCCCCTACTACTCCCACCGCTGGCCAGGCCATCCCTCCACTCACCCACTGACCCACACCCCCTGTTATTCTGCAGCGACGGCAGCACAGCCGAACCAGTGAACCCTCGTACTCCTCTCCGCGTGTGCATCCACTGTCGCGTGTTCCACGGCTCCGCGTCGTCCCCTTCCTAGGCCTCGTCGTCGTCCACCGCCGTGGTGCTCTCGCCGCGGCGTGGTCAACGTGGTCAAGGAACGACTTCCATCGGACGTGGACTGTACGTGGAGAGGCTGACAGCTGGGTCCACGATAGCCGCAAGGAAGTGCCTCCTTATTACGCGCAAAATAGTTATTCCTCCACCTGACAGTGGGGACACACCGGACGGGCCACCGTATTTCACGAAAAAATGATTCGCCCCCTGACTGCTGGGACCCACGAGCTACATCTTCGCACGCAAGGAAGTGCTTCCGGAAAAAAAACGATTCGCCCCCCAGACTGCTGGGACCCACCAGCTACATCTTCGCACGCAAGGAAGTGCATCCGAAAAAACGATTTGCCCCCCCCCCCCCGACTGCTGGGACCCACCAGCTACACCTTCGCACGCAAGGAAGTGCGTCCGGCAAGGCGATCTCGGGCAAAAAACGATTCACCCATCACCGGGACCCAAGAATACACCTTCGCACGCAAGGATGTGCGTCCGGGCCAAAAAATGATTCACCCCCCTGACTGCTGGGACCCAGCAACTACACCTTCACACGCAAGGAAGTGCGTCCAGGCAAAAAAAGAAAAAACGATTCGCCACCCTGACTACTGGGACCCACCAGCTACATCTTCGCAGGCAAGGAAGTGCCTGACAGTCGGGACCCACCTGGTCGAAGCATACATAGCGTACATACTGGTTGATGTAGAGGCGCGCGCGTGTCGTAGTAGAGGCGCGCACATAGCATGTACACATACGTACAGCGGCCAGGGTGCAAGAAAGAAAATAGGGTCACGTATGTGTACATACGGGCGAGGTCTCGAACGCCTAGTCGCGCATACCGAAAAACGGAGGAAACGGACCTCCTACGGTCGAAACGGGGGTCCTGTTGATCGGGAGGGGTGTGGCGTACCGCAAAACGGAGGAAACGGACCTCCTACGGTTGAAACGGGGGTCCTGTTGATCGGGAGGGGGGTGGCGTGCCGCAAAACGGATTTAAACGGACCTCCTACGGTCGAACAGGGGTCCTGTTGATCGGGAGGGTGTGGCGTACCGCAAAAAGGGCAAACGGACCTCCTACAGTCGAAACAGGGGTCCTGTTGATCGGGAGGGGTGTGGCGTACCGCAAAACGGAGGAAACGGACCTCCTACGGTCGAAACGGGGGTCCTGTTGATCGGGAGGGGTGTGGCGTACCGCAAAATGGACGAAACGGACCTCCTACGGTCGAAACGGGGGGCATGTTGATCGGGAGGGGTGTGGCTTACCGCAAAACGGACGAAATGGACTTGTGTTGGAGCGCTACGGTCGAAACGGGGGGGGGGGGTGGTGGCGTACTGCAAAACGGGACTCCATGGGATACTGTTCATCTCCACTGTCGACCTCCTCCAGCCTCCACGGGCTCCTGTTCATCCAGCCTCCACCGCGCGCTACTCCACCGGCTACTGTTCAACCACCCCTCCACAGGCACCCCTCCACCGTCTACTGTTCATCCAGCCCTCCACACCACGGGGTCCTGTTCAACCACCCCACCACGGCCACCCCTCCACCGTCGACTGTTCATCCAGCCCTCCACACCACGGGGTCCTGTTCATCCAGAGGCAACGCCACCGCTCACTGATCATCCAAAACCCCCGCAACGCTCACTGTTCATCCCAGAGGCAGCATCGATCGGCTTGATTAGCGGCGAGAAGAATCGCTCCATCTGGTTCGATTACCGAGCCATCGATCGATCCCTCGGGTTGATGAAGCGTAGCCTGCAGCAATCGCCGGGTTCGATTAGAGCCCAACGCCTCGCTTCGGCTTGATTAGAGCCAACGCCTACACGCAGCACGTCGTCTGAGAGAAACAAGCATCGCTCCGCCCCCGACCTCCCACCATAACCGGCAACTCCCTGAAATTTTCCTCCCCCTCACTTCTACCACGGTTTTTCCGTCATGGACGGCCCAAAGAATGTCATGCAGCTACGTCTCCGGCCCGCCCAGGACGAAAAGCCCATTTTCTGTCATGATTTTTTGTCATAGAAGTAGGAGCCCACCACATCTATGATGATACCGGGTTTTGTCACAATTATCGTCATAGAAGTGTCATATGTATGACAGGAAAAAATTCGTTCGGCCCAAAATGTCACGGATGTTTCTTTTTTTGTAGTGAATTAATTCGATACAGAGGGAGTACATGACAACAGGTACTTACATGAGCAATCCAAAACTTCATAACTGTCGTGGATTTGTCACGGCAGATGTCCTTAGTGTCAGGACTTAGTCACGAGGCCAACGCATCTATGTGGTAGCTTGAGAGGGGTTGAGCGGAATCGAGATATGCAACACAAGACAAGGATTTAGACAGCTTCGGGCCCCGGGAAACATCATCCGGTAACAACCCTACATGTTGTTTCAGGCTAGGTCTCATTATGATCACGAGGGAGTCGCCGGTAAACCAGCTCTTTGTGTCTAGCCCTAGAGATTGTTTCTTCTTGCTTGTTGCTTGTCCCTCTTTAGGGAGGCCTGCCCCTCCTTATATATGTTGAAGGGGCGGGTTACATGTGGAGTCCTATTAGGATTAGGACTAGTCTACCTTCTAATAAAATAGGATACAAGTCCGGGTCTTAACTCGTTATAAGGTAAATATTCATTATGTCTTTCCTTGTAAACCGGCCCACCATAGTATGAACCGGCCTTCTGGGCCTTGGGCCTTGTCATCCGTCTGACCCGCCCGCCTGGTCACCAGTGAGTCATAATGACTAGGCGGGTTGCTTGTAAACTGCCAGGTCAGGGCGCCAACTAGTGAACCGCCGAGTGTAAGCGGGATCTCAAATAAACCGCCAAGTCCGGCCGGGTTATACTTCCGGCCGGTTTACGCCGCGGGGTATATCCCCGACATTAGCCCCCGGTTTAATTTGGATTTATCCATGTTAAACTGATCCTGTAAAACAAATACAAGAACAAATTTGACAGATTATGCTCCGGGTTAAGAATTCTTGTAAACCGGCATCTGATCATCCTTAAGTCCTTGTCATTTCCTCCTTCTGAAAAATCTGAGTCAATAGACCAGCTTCATAATAAATTTGCTTGTAGAAGATATTTCTTAAATAAAGAATCCATTTGAATCGGCCTTCAATGCTCTGATTTGAAAAAATATTGGTCTTCAAATATTCAATTGATATCAGCCGGTTTGAAAATGTAGAACTTGCCGGTTTATCATTGCCAAGATTGCCGGTTTATAAATATTGATGGCACCGAGTCATAATTGTTACTGACGCCGGGTCATAATTGTTGCAGACACCGGGTCAATCTGGTTTGCTCAGAACTGAGAATTTGAAGATTTTTTCTCCCTTATATCCATATTACCTGTAACACCCAAGTCTTGAGCAGAACAAAGTGATGGCTTAAGACTTGTTTCCATATAATTACTGCCACTTTGAAGAAATCCATATTGTTCATCTCAGTCACTAATAAAAACTGAATACTCCATATATGTAGCCCCCAAGTGTCAGTTTGTCATGCTTGCAGCAACCTGGGACTTGTAATTGCCTTATACTCATAAAAACTTCAATCAGTGTAGCCCCCAAGGGCCGGGTCATTATGCAATAATGAGCAGGGACTTTGTAAATATGATCATATAGATTTGAACAATAATGTATATCCCCCAAGAGCCGACTCAGTAAGATAATATTGAGCTGGTACTTTATATATACTTCTTTAAAAAGAACATCATATAATGTAACCCCCATCATGGGGCTTGAACCCACGTCCACAAGGTTAAGAGCTTTGTGCTTTACCAACTGAGCAATGGACCTTTCAATATATTGGTTTTAAGACTTGTGTACCTTGAATTGTTGACAGGAGCAATTGGTAGCCCCCAAGGGCCGGCTTATTATGATGTGATGAGTCGGATCTTCAATAAGGCCAATAAAAATGACTTTGCATTAGCCCCCAAGTGTCATGGTGCATGCTTACAGCGACATGAGACTTGCATGTAATCTCAATTTGAATAATGTAGCCCCCAAGTGTCGGCTCGTAAGCCTGCGGCGACTCGGGACTATTCCTTCCATTGTAGAATAAATCATATCCTTTTATAAAATAATAGCCATTGCGCTAAAGCGACTTTGAAAACCTCAATAATACCGGTTATTAATAACCATAATAAAAATCCAGCCATGTTGGCTATTCAAGATAATATAATCCGGTATAAAAAACTTATTCATTCAATATCAGAATGAAAATTCAGCCAAGTTTGGCTATTTGAATAATATAACCCAATTATTTATAAGCGCATGATTCCAATGGCGCAATCCAAATATATATTGGCGACTTATAGTCCAAAGCCAGGCCGGTTTAATAAAAACCAGATAATTTCTCATCATATACTGGCGACTTATCGTCTTAAAACCAGGCCGGTTTAAAAAACACCGGTGATTTTTAATCATGCTTTATTCAACCTATTTCTACATACAACAAGTGTAAAGTGTCCTGGCGGTTTACCGCCGTACGGCTCATAATGCCCAACATATAACCCGGGTTTATAACCAAGGCTGCACTTAAGAATAATCAAATATGAAATATATCATACCTATGACATTGAATCACATCGTTGGATTACCAACTTTTTATAGTAAGGGTAATAACCCAAATCTTGAGTACTAATAACTCCTTCCATATTGTGTCGGTTTATGATAAAACCGTACCGGGTTATGATAAACACCGGTTTATCCATATTTAATTCTGGCGACTTATAGTCGAAACCAGACTGGGTTAATAATCTCCGGATTATAACTGATCATGTAATGACAACTTTGTAATTGACAGCCTAGCCGGGTTGAAGAACACCGGTTTAAAAACATCATAAATCTTATCAAAAGATAGCAAAGCTTAACAAAAGGCAAATAAAACTGTTGTAGTCGAGGCTTTTCACGGGCTGCCAGGCCCCAAATTCGAGGCTTTTCATGGGCTGCCAGGCCACTGAGTTAAACCATTTTTGCAAAGCCTTTTAAGATGGTCTGCAATCCTTAACCAATCATCGTTTTATCTTGACAAGTTCAGGGTCTGCATTTTAGAGTAACTTGTCAAAGTTCGAAGGGTCATACCAGGTTTACCTGGGCGACATGACTTACTTAAAGAGGCAGGTTAACCCGGGGTTTTAGGTGTATACACCAGGCTTCCAAGCCATGGCCTGATAGCCCATTACAAGTGTGGATTCTAAGTTCATTGAGATGGCAAAGAATCCCCAAGTAACGTTTTGAGCTGTGCTCAGTGGGTGCCTATGTTTGAGTTGTTGTTTTGCAACACTCTCTTTCGCCCCGATTTGATTTGGCTTTGAGTCGATCAAGAGGTGTGATTGTGGTTCGGATACAACCAAGCCCCCAAGTGATGCTTGTGGCATTGCGCCAATCAAGAGGTGTAGCTATGGTTCGGATACGACCAAGCCCCCAAGTAATCAATAATATGATAAGCCAATAAGGCATGATACCCATGTTTGAACCGCGCATCATGGCAGCAGGTCCTCTTTGGCACCCTTTAACTTTTTGCAAGAGATAAATCCTTCTTGAACTGGGATTTTGAACCGGATATTGAGAGCTTTAAAGCTTTGTGGGAGAACAGATTTCCCTTAAACCGGATTGCAAACCGGAATCTTCATTTTCAGTCGGAAATTTTCTGACGGCCTTTCAACTCGAACTTGCGAGAAGTTAATTCCTTTTTGAACCGGACATTTTTAAACCAGATTTGAGCGCTTCAGAGCTTTGTGGGAGAATAGATTCCATTGAACTGGATTGTATACCGGATCCTTTCTGATGACCCGGAACTTCCTCATTGAGCTGGATTTTGTAACTGTCATATACTTTCTAAGCCGGAAATTTTTCTGATGGCCTTCAAATTTTTCAACAATAGGGCAGTAGCCTCCGGGACCGGGTTATCTTTCGCTCCAACATCATGAGGTTCTTGACTTCACTGAAAACCGGCATATAGCTGAAACATATCATTGTAGCCCCCGAGTCTCAAGGTGACTCTAGGAGTTGGCTTGAGATTCTCCATATTTTGACCATGATATAAACCGGCATAAGTTGTATATCATTGGTGTTGATAGCACGATGTGAATCCACAGAAGATTGAGGTGACTGCGACGGGTTATAAATGATCCCGTACGAGCCGTGTCAGCAACTCGGCCAATGGTTCCTTCCAACTGGCGATTTGAAGCTAACCAAACTGTAGTGGCGGCGACCTGTGCGCCTGCCCATTGAGCCACCTAGTGCAGACGGCGGTTGATAGTAAATGATAATTTGCCTCCATTTTGTTGAAAGAAAATCGGGCTACCCAAGCTGTGACTTTCTCAAACAGCTCATGCAGACGGGTGCGGCCCGGTATGTTGATGTAGACCAGGCCGCGAGAGACGGACGATAAATACGACCGCAGCATCAGAGGCGGCTCAGACAGATGAGTCGGCCGCGGCATTGTAAGCCGGTGTGGACGGGGAAAATCGGCACCGGTGTCGTAAACCGGCACAGACGGGTGAGTTAACCGCGGGCGCAGTCCCGGCAAGCTGATGTAAAGCGGACCACAGGGACGGCGACTTGCGCATGTTCATTCACTGGGTGGTATGACACGGACGAAACGCCGGTGCAGAACGTTGCTAGCGCGTGCTCCGTGCCCGTAATATAACACCTCATTTGTAATGAACAATTGTCATGCGTCAAAAAATATCACACGCCAAAGTAATTGTTCACACAAGAATTAATATGTGCTATGAAAACAAAATCGGACGGATATCACTTGATGTTTTTTGTTCGGACAACGGATGATCCATTCATCGCAATAGAGATGGTTTAAGCAGGTCGACGACTCAATATGGTCCCGGCGGTTCAAGCAGAAACCCTCCGGGTTATTCTCTGGGTCCTTAAACACCCGGCACAGGCGGTGCAGATGCATACATCGCCTCCGACACCGGCGCACGAGGCCGGTTCATAACTTGGCCATGAGTTAATCGACCTATGTATACAATAGCATACCTCAAAAATATCTTTTGATGATATTTAATTATACCAAGTAAGAGTTTTATAAAAATAGCACCTGATTGTTTTTTGTTCAACAAGTAATTAGAGCCTCCGTATTTTTTATCTCTGCTCCGGGTGCAAACGCCTTGCAGTGCATACTTGCCCCGTTCTTCAATTGATGCTAGCCTTGCTAGTATTTTACATTAGCTCAAGTCTCCATATGGAGGAAATAGTAGCAGCAGCTGTAATCATTGAACGCTCCTGCGTCATCTGCCTTGAGCCTAAGTACTCACTCATTATCACCTTGTAATTTTCACACAAGAAATACGAGGCCAGAGACTGGAGAGAAAGCGACCCACCATGGAAGAGGGTGCAGGCGGATCCAGCGAGCCATGGTGGTGGAAGCAGTCGAGGCGGTGCCATGGCGGTTGCAGTGACTAGTAGCCTCGTAGTGAGCGCTAGAAGGCGGTCCTCCGGCGGCGCTTAGCGAAAGTGGGCGTCTTGAGGCGAGCCAGTGAGGCAGTGCTGAGATACGCGCTGGCCCGGTGGTGATGGGGAGGCGAGCAGGCGGTGTCGCGGTGGGCGGCGGTTCAGCCCCGCTACTGTTGAGGCAGGCGGAGACGGAGGTCTTGAAGGCCGGCGACGGCGGCCGGCGAGGCCGGCTCGCGGCAGTGAGACCCATCGGGCGACTCAACACAGCAAGGAGGTGACTCAGCAGGGCCAACCCGGAATTCGAGGCGGAGGCAAAGTCCGGCGAGTGGACGGCGGTTTGGCAGAGACCGGTGGAAGCGGCGGCTCGAGGCCAGAAGTTCCAAGGCGGACAAAGTCGGCGGCTCACGGGCGGCGGCCCGACGGACATAAGCCGGAGGCGCAGGCCGGCATCTCTAGCGGCGGCTCAGCAGTGCAAAGAGGCAGCTCACCACGGCAGAAGCAGAGACAACCGAGGCGGGTTCATCCTCCTTTCCGGGTCGGGCAAGGTCCGCAGTGGAGGAGGAAACCGTAGGCCGGTTCGAGGAACGGGCAGCTCCGGCGCAGCAGCCGGGAAGGTCCCAGGCGAGGCGGAGCGGCAAATCGGCAGAGGGGTGGAGAGGCCATGCGAGCCGATCGCTGGTGGAGAAGGTGGTGTGGCCAGGGCAAGGTGGCTGTGGCGCAGCTGCAGCAAGCCAGCGTCCTGGCGAGTCCGAGGCGGAGACCGGATCTTGCTTTCCTTTTTCTTTTCCTTGAGTAGTACTAGCTCACGTAAATCTCTGCTAGATCAAGTACACCGCGTTCCCGATGCAGCTACCCTTCTCTTTTTTTTTGGATAGCCTGAGCGTGAACATAACAGCTGAACACAAAGAATTTTGACTTGTAGTAGATGGCTTCACGTGATCATGGTGAAGTACTGGTACTAGTTTTGATCTCCACTTGATTTATCTATGTATCCACGTGGACTGGTAGCATTAAATATCCTTGGGACTTGAACCTGTAATCCAGTCGTAGCAATTTTATGGCACTCGGCGGATTGGACAGCGGAAATCTTTTGTCGTTTCAATGGAAACTGTGACTTGACAGCTTGCAGTACTTGGCGTAATCAATCTTCCCTCGGTTTGGAAAGATCATCTCGCGTCGGCGGCGTATAAAATGCAAAACCCTAATTTCTTTAATCTCAATCTCGTATGTTGCTTCGACTGCCTGCCACGAAAACGAGATGTATCCTTCTGTGTAAGCTCTTTTTCATCTAGCACATCACGAGCTTATCTATCCCTGAAGAGATCCCTTCAAGAACTCAACACCACCGTGTCTCCGCCCCACGGTGGGCGCCAACTGCCGTGGATTTGTCACGGCAGATGTCCTTAGTGTCAGGACTTAGTCGCGAAGCCAACGCATCTATGTGGTAGCTTGAGAGGGGTTGAGCGGAATCGAGAGATGCAACACAAGACAACGATTTAGACAACTTCGGGCCCTGGGAAACATCATCCGGTAACAACCCTACATGTTGTTTGAGGCTAGGTCTCATTATGATCATGAGGGAGTCACCGGTAAACCGGCTCTTTGTGTCTAGCCCTAGAGATTGTTTCTTCTTGCTTGTCGCTTGTCCCTCTTTGGGGAGCCCTGCCCCTCCTTATATATGTTGAAGGGGCGGGTTACATGTGGAGTCCTATTAGGATTAGGACTAGTCTACCTTCTAATACAAACCGGATACAAGTCCGGGTCTTAACTCCTTATAAGGTAAATATTCCTTATGCCTTTCCTTGTAAACCGGCCCACCATAGTATGAACCGGCCTTCTGGGCCTTGGGCCTTGTTATCCGTCTGACCCGCCCGCCGGGTCACCAGTGAGTCATAATGATTAGGTGGACTGCTTGTAAACCGCCAGGTCAGGGCGGGTCGCCAGTGAATCGCTGAGTGTAAGCGGGGTCTCAAATAAACTGCCAAGTCCGGCCGGGTTATACTTCCGGCCAGTTTACGTCGCGGGGTATATCCCCGACAATAACCATTGTGTTAATTCTACATTTATCTAAGAGTAAATATAGATCTTATAATTTCAAGCAAAGGGAGGATAAAGAAGCGAACATTTACAGTGATGCTACACAATCAAACAACAATGAGTGTAAGTATGCTGACAAAGGGCAAGAGGTACTGACAAGAGCAATGCAGAGCCCAGTATTGTCGTGAGATCCTATGATTCTTTGAGCAAGGATATTCATCTGAAATTAGTTTTCATACAAGAGAGAAGGTAAGGAACTTGCAGAAATTTAGGAGTCAAATTTTGAATTGATATCATAGACAGTACCTGACGCTGGGCTCTCAGCAGTTCTAATATGGGTTTGGCCACTGGAGTAGAGGTAAAGTCTGGTACCGTTGGGCCTGTGTTTTCTGTGGCTGCTGATCTATCTGATTTAACAGGTATCACTACCTTTTCCAAATACCTAGTTTGTACTCCTTGAGGATCTGCACCCACCCTCTTCCTTTTGGACATCTTTTACGAAAGAACAACATTTGTCTGAAAAATTATAGTATGACGACACATGGAATAGGTACAGAAAATGGATAGGTATGGCATATACTCATATATGATGCTTAAACTAAGCAGATGGTGTAACAAAGTAGAGGTAATGCAAGAGGTCAGATGCAAAATATGTGCGACCAATACAACCTTGCCAAGTTAGAGCATGCGCCATGATGTGTGAATAAGATAGGCCATCCTCCATCATGCCAAGTTTGTTAGCCAGTGGATTGTTCTGCAATATTCCTCTCGTGCACCCATTCTCATATTCATTTCGATAATGTTCAATACCAGACATGCATGAAAAGATAAAAACAAGTGAGATTATCTTTGTAATGCATAAGTGATTCTAATCCAATACTTCCTCCCTGTAAACCCCTTTGTGCTATCTATGCAATTCTTCTAAGAGGTGCCATGCATGCTGTAATTAGGTGTGTGCATTAATATAATGTGGCCTACTACTCAAAATATGAGAGCTCCAGAAGTGATGATACTTCACAGATGACAGCTTCAACACATAGTAAAGAAGAACAAGTCGACCTGACGTGAGAGATTCAAAATATACTAAGGGAGAATAACTCGACCTGAACAGTCGACCGCAAGAGAAGAGGATCATCTTAAAGAAGAGCAGAAGAGCAAGCAGATTGAAGATATTACAAGTCTTTCTATACAATGTTGGTTGGCCACCCATGATAAACCAAAGCGCACAGAGAAATACTATTCCTTCTTGTCTCTCCATATGGGGCTCACATGCATTTCGAAACTAAAGTAGGAACATTTAGCTGACCAATTAAACATCTCTCAGTTTTACTAATATCAGCATAATATCAGATTTGAATTTGTACAACTAAGCTTGTTTAGCTCGATGGGTGGAGCAGTGCTATTACGACACGAACCACGTAGGCTGATCGTGGTCATCATAAAATGGTTAAACCGTAAGCATGATGAGTATAGTGTTGACCGTGGCAATGGGATGGCAGATCTGAAGCTGCAAACCGCGCAAAGGGTAGTTAGCAACCGATGTTTGCTTTGAAATAACAACTAAGATTTGGTATGGACAAGAAAGTACAGTCAACATGACAAAGAAATGCAATTCTCATTGTCTCTCTATATGTCGCGACATGCATTTGGAAACTCAAGTGGGACCTTTAGCTAACCAATTAAATGTGTCTGTTAACTAATATCAGTATCATATCACAATCATATTTGAACAACTAAGCCTTGGAATTTTGAGTGTTGTGTTGTTTAGCTTGAAGGGTGGAGTAATGCTAGTACGATAGAAAGCACCTCATAGATCATAGTAGAGTAGATAAAAGGGGAAAACCCTAAGCATCAAGAGTAAAATCAGGAAAGTGGAACTAGCTGGACCAGTGGGTGGCGCACATGCTTTTCGAAACGAATATAGGAACATTAGGTGACCAGTTAAACATTCTCTGTTTTAGTAATATGAGCACCATATCATATTCATATTTCAACACGTAAGCTTTGGAATTATGAGTGGCATGATGTTTCGCTTGATGGGTTGAGGTCTTGAGGAGTAGTGCTAGCACGACACGAAGTAGTGAAGCACCTACGATGATGGTAGTGAATATAAAGGGGGGAAACCATAAGCTTTACAAGTATAGTGACCGTGACATGGCGGATCTGAAGGTGCAAACTAGACAAAGCTACTTCGCAACCAATGTTTGCATTCAACTAGCCACTACCACTACTGGAATCAGCTACTTTGCCATCTGCCAGCTCTTTGCCGTCTGCTAGCGGACGGCAAATAAGCTCTTTGCCATCAGCTACCCAAAAAGCGGACGGCAAAGAACTGGCTGATGGCAAAGACCAAGGTTACCATCAGCCAGTTCTTTGCCGTCCGCTGAGACGGCAAGAAGATTGGTTGCCGTCGCTAGCGGACAGCAAAGAGGGAGGGGCCCCACTGACGAGTTGCAAAAAAAACCTAACGGGGGCCCTCTTTGCCGTCCGCTAGCGGACGGCAAAGAGCAAGAAGGCGGACGGCAAAGGGTGGCGGACGGCAAAGAGGGAGGGCCCCACGTAACGTTAACGGGGCCGCGCCCCACCCCCCTCTCTCTCTCTTTCTCTCCCACCTCTCGCCAGCCCCTTCGCACCACCCCGCCGCCGCCGCCCCAGCGCCCGCCCGTCGCCCTTCCACCCGCCGCCACCGGCCCCCCCGCCCGCTGCCCGCCGCCCTGCCGTCTGGCGCCACCACGCCCAGCGCCCAGCACCTCGCGCCCGCCGCCCGGCCAGCGCCGCCCGAAGCCCGCCCCCTCCTCCGCCGCCCAGGCCGCACCGCCCTCCTCCACCCTCGCCGCCACCAGCGCCCCCACGCCCCGCCGCCCACCGTTTAGCGCCCGCCACGCCTGGCCCAGCACCTCCGCGCCCGCCGCCCGGCAGCCAGCGCGCCGCCGCCTCGAGCCGCCCGCCCCCTCCTCCGCCGCCCAGACCGCACCCCCCTCCTCCACCCTCGCTGCGGTGAGTCTCTTCTTCCTTTTTTCCTTTTTCTGTTTTTTAGTTTTAGGTTTATGTTTAGTTTTAGGTTTATAGGTTTAGTTTTAGTTTAGTATTAGGTTTAGTTTTAGTTTAGTATTAGGTTTAGATTTAGAAGAGGAAGAAGAAGAAGAAGAGAGGAGAGGAGGAGAAGAAGAAGAGGAAAAGGAAAGGAGGAGGAGGAAGAAGAAGAAGAAGAAGAAGAAGAAGAAGAAGAAGAAGAAGAAGGAAAAAGGAAGAAAAGGAAAAGGAGGAAGAAGAAGAAAAGGAAAAAGGAAGAAAAGGAAAAGGAAGAAGAAGAAGAAGACACCCAGACCCGAGACCCCGACCCGACCCCGACCCGAGACCCCGACCCGACCCCCGACACCCCGACCCCGACCCGACCCCGACACCCCGACCCGGCCCCGACCCGACCCGACACGGTACCCAGACCCGACCCGCACCCCGACACGACACCCGACCCGAGACCCGACCCGACCGAGACCCGACCCGACACCCGACCCGACCCGACACCCCGACCCCCAAAGGCTGACCCGACACCCCGACCCCGACACCCCGACCCCCGAGCCTGACCCAACACCCGACCCGAGCCTGACCCGACACCCTGGCCCCGACACCACACCCGACCCGAAACAACACCCCGACACCGACCACGGCACTACCCCGACACCCGACCCGAAACAACTCCTCCTCCCCCATTAATTATTTGATCTATTCCGATGAAACTTGATAGCTAGCTATATATGTGTCTTGAATCATCGATATCGTAACCAATATGTGTCTCCCGTTCGAAAGCGTCATAGTTATAAATATGCATGCATTTGCATATTTATAACCTTGATTCTTCGAATTGTCCAACGCTATCCATGGACAGCTGAAGTATGTGTAGATTGGGTTCGTTTTCCCATATGCTTTGCTCCGGATCCGACGCATATATTTCGCCGCTGCCTCCCTGTTGTTCTCTGGGTACACATCCTCTCTGTTTATTGCGAGACGTGTATCGAGAACGGCGGGGAGGTGCTGCCAAATTTTGCGTCGGATCCTGAAGCATAGCATGGGAAAATAAACCCAATCTACACATACACGGGTGAGATTAGGACCTATCATTACCTATTAGAGTGTAGGTTGCATGGACGTAATAAAATTGACAAAGTAGATCAACTGATGAATATATACATGGTGAATTACATATATAATTGTTGTGTGTCCAGTAGCTACGAAAGTCAAGATGAGTGACCGTGCTTGGATGTATACCGGTCACACCGTCGTAACAAATGGAGCGCTGAATGGTTCACAAAATCTAAGGGGTTTGTGCAAGCCGCATTTGCAAATGGCCAAAAGAAAACCTGGTGCCCCTGTTTCCGGTGCGGCAATTGGGAAAAGAAGACAGAGGCTGAAATGGGCAAACACCTGCAGAAGAGTGGGTTTATGCCCGATTATATGGTGTGGACATTTCATGGTGAGTCTGCCCAACATGACCGAGCTGAGGTGGATCGTCGTCGCACCGACGAGCATGGTACCGGGATGGAAAACATGGTGCAAGGCTATGATGATGCTCGGGATTCGGACGAGGACATGGAGGAATCTGCAAAGGCCTTCAATGAAATGTTGGAGTCTTTGAAACGTCCGCTCCACGAGCACACTGAGCTTTGTCAGTTGGATGTCATCTCACAAGTAATGGCTCTGAAGGCTCAGTTCAACTTGGGCGAGAATGCTATGACGCAGCTTATGACAAGATTTGGGCGCTTTCTACCCAAAGGCCATGTAATGCCCGCAAAACTGTACCGATCGGACAAAATCCTCCGTGCAATCAAGATGCCCTATGAGAAGATACATGCCTGTGAGAAAGGATGTGCCTTATTCAGGCTTGACTATGCGGACTTGAACTATTGTCCCATTTGCAAGTCTTCCAGGTATATTGTGGTAGACAACGGTATGGGTGAGAAGACACAGACCGAAATCCCCGTTAGTGTTCTTCGGTATATGCCAATCGTACCAAGACTTCAACGCGTCTTTTCATGGTCGAAGAGACGGCCGGACAGATGACATGGCACAAAACAGGCAAAAGAACCGAACTAGATGCAGATGGGAATCGATGATGGTACACACATCGGATGGTGTTGCGTGGAAAAAGTTTGATGAATTACATGCTTGACAAAGCGGCAGATCCGAGGCATCCTCGAGTCGGCATCGTACGGATGGGTTCGATGTGTTTGGTATGACGGCAGCCCAATACAGTTGTTGGCCCGTGTTGTCTTTCCACTCAATCTCCCCGGACAGATTATGCAAAGAAAGAACATTTTCTGGCGTTGATAATTCCAGGACCCAACTATCCGGGCAAAAATATGAATGTGTACATGCAGCCGCTTAAGGACGAATTGCAAGAAGCACAGGATAATGGGTTCAAGACATCTGACGCCTTTAGCAAAGCGGAACTTCATAATGCGTGTCTGGTACATGTACTCGACGCATGACTTGTCGGGCGTATGCGCTATTCGTTGGCTGGTGTGTGCATGGAAGGTTCCGTGCCCCACATGCAAGGGAGCTCTTGAGTTTCGTTGGCCGGGCGGTCGCAAGATTACTTGCTTCGACATGCATAGACAGTTCCTGGATCCTCGCCATAAGTTCAGGAAAGACAAGAAGAACATCATCAGGGGTAGAGTTGTCAAAAACTCTGCACCACCTGCATTGACAGGCCAACAGACCCTGGATCGGTTAAACGCTCTCGGATGACCTGTCAATGCTTGACCGATTACGTCAAGGTGGCCTTGCACATGTTGATGCCAATGAACCCTATGAGCCCGTCATTGATTATAGTGATGATGATGATTATGCATTTATTGATGATACTGATCGAGATTATTAGTAGTGTCAGGTATTACATTTTTTTATGTTGTACTTGATGATGATACACTTAAGTGATACACATATTATTATTCATGTCGGTCTTTTTTTATGTTGTACTAATTTCGTTTACTGTTTGTCATGGCATGTGTTGAAAGATGGTGGGCGCTGGTCGGGAGCGTGGTCTGAGGTCTTCCATTCCAGACGCACCTCTCCGCCAAGCGTTGCCGGACAAGTATGGCCACACCGCTGGGCCCTTCTTCGTCGACCGCGGTGCCCAGCAGGGGACGAGGTAGGAAGAGAGGAGGTGGGGCATGTGGTCGTGGGAGAGGAGGTAGGGTGACTGCTATGGCGCCTTCCTCGCCGCCACCCCCAGCTGTTTCACCCGAGCACGTGACTGCTAGGGTGGACTCGTCCGAGGAGGAGGCTACACGGACTCCGGTCCACGAGCCTCCGGTCCACGGGTCTTGGGCCTCGAGTTCGGCCCACGTGACCCCGGAGGAGCACACGTCCGGATGGGGTACCTGGCCGGATCAGCCCGAGGAGCCGAGTGGCCATGCTGATGATGGCGGGGAGCCGACTGATCTTGAGGAGGAGGGGGGCACCGTCTACCAGCGTGGTGCTACACGGCTCCCGTCCGTGCCGGTGACCCGCGAGCAGAGGTGGTTGATTTTCCCTGATGGGGAGAGGTACGTAAGTGCATTTAATATTTTTGTACCTTGTGCATTCATGTTTTTTCAAATAACTAATGCGTTGGCCTTGTCATGCTGCAGAGGTTGGGACCACCATCATAGTGTCCGCCGCCCAACTCCGTCCTTGAGTTCTTTGCCGCAAAACTTCCCGGGGTTTGTCACGTTGCTGGTGAGGGTCGGCTTCCGGAGCTTGGATTGAGCTGGGAACACTACGTGGCTGCCCGGCCCCGCCGGATGAGATTATCGGACGGTGTCGTAATGCGACCACGAGGCGTATATGGTGATCAGAAAGTTCTGGGTAATTTCTCCTTTACACATTTAAAAATCTTCAACTAGCTAGTTATTAATTGTACTAATCAATATTGTCTCATTTGATTGCAGACATTCTACAGGTGTGAGGAGGGATACGAGGAGGACGCGGCACATGTTATCGAGAACGTCAGCAAGCGCCTACTCCAGAACTTACGGCACGAGGCTCGGGTGCAGGCTGTTCGAGACTACTACGCCTTGCGTGGTATCAAGAAGACCAAGCCGGCGTGCCGCGATAAGTTCCTGAGTAAGGAGCAGTACATGAAGGTAATTCTTAAGGCCTTCTCTACTTAAGTTCCTTCATTTAGTAATTCTTAGCCGTAGCGCTCAAGTTTCTATTTGCTAACTTAGGCGCCTCCGAGATGGTGTGTGAATCGGATGGATTGTTGGGAGGTGTTGGTCGATGAGTGGTGCTTAAAACAATGGCTAGCCCTCCACAACGAGGCCAAGGACAAACGTGCCCAAATGGAAGGTGTGCCACACCATCAAGGCAGCTCCAACTTATATCAGTTCGAGGCATGGCCCCGGGTATGTGGTTTGCTTCATGATTCATGCAATTCATTCATCATGCTAGCTTGAGCCCTTTAATTACTAATTTTCATTGTTTCTCTCTTTCAGCACGCTACAATAAGGCGGATAAGGTGCCGAAGTGTACGACCTGTATGCCATGGCCCACACCGCCTCTTTCAAGAAAGTCAAGGCTTTCTCTCGGTCGACCTCGATGATGCAAACAACTTCACCAACATCTCCTCCCACAACAAGCTCATGAGATATAGAGATGAGGGAAGGCGAGGAAAGGGAGGACTTTAACCCGAGCTGTGGTCCCATTGATCCAGAGCTGTTGATGATATCTGGTGGCGGGAGGTCCCATGGCTCCATAGCCATTGGAGATGGACTTATCCGTTGTCCTAGCACTCTCTCGGAGATCAAGGCGCGCCAGTCGAGCTCCGCTCCTGAGATAAGGCCTCGTGAACGGCCAGTGCAACTCGCCATCACAGTTAGTGATACATACTCGCTATCTTTGTCCATTACATTGTGTGCGCTTCCATCAATGATTACAAATGGTCATGTGAGTGGTGTTGCAGGCTGCTATACAGAGTGAGAGAGATAGAACGGAGAAACTTCTGGCGGAGGCGGCGGAGAGGCAGCGGGAGTTGGAGTAGAGGACGACAAAGATGATGGAGGAGGAGAGGGCACGGAATGACATGCAGGCAAGGGCCATGTACGAGCTCCTTGTGGTAAGTTTCTTCTGCAGATTAGCCAAAACATTCATGTAGTGTTTGTCTAATTACTAACTAGTATGACTGAGTCGTCAAAACCAAATGTGCAGTCTGTGTGCGAGAAGACAGGTCAGACCGCTCCGCCGATGCCAGTGATTGCTCCTGGGACCACGGTGAGTTTTATTTGAATGGACATTACTTGCTAGTCTTAACATTTGAGTGTCATCATGCTAACAAGACATTGGAAATGATCTTTGGTGCAGCATAACTCCAGACAAGCATCGCACGATCCTTCTCCAGCTACCGACACGAGCCACCCCGCTCCTACACCTCCTGGATCTTGGTAAGTTTATCTAGTGTTTTGCTTAACACATGCATAAAGACCTAGACTTAGCTTTATTTCCTCCAATGCTTACCATAATGACCTAGACTTAGCTTCTTCTCCTCCAAAATGACTTAATAAGCTTACTTGACCTCCAAAACCATCCATTTTACCTAAGTTAGCTCTAAAAGCGATCTGTACTTAGCTTACTTATGTCAAAAATTGCATAATTAGCTTAGTTAGCTCATAGGCGATCCATTTTACCTAAGTTAGCTCTAAAATGACCCATTTTACCTGGGTTAGCTTATAAATGATCCAGTTCATCCAAGTTAGCTCAAAAATGACCCATTTCACCTAAATTAGCTCTTAAATGATCCATTTCACCAAGTTAGCTACAAAGCGATCCATTTCACCTAAATTAGCTCTTAAATGATCCATTTCACCTAAGTTAGCTCAAAAGATCCATTTCAACTAAATTAGCTCAAAAAGCGATCCATTTCAACTAAGTTAGCTCATAAAAGATCCATTTCAACTAAATTAGCTCATAAATGATCCATTTCAACTAAGTTAGCTCATAAATGATCCATTTCACCTTAGCTAGCTCATAAACGACCCATTTCAACTTAGTTAGCTCATAAATGATCCATTTCACCTTAGCTAGCTCATAAACGACCCATTTCAACTTAGTTAGCTCATATATGATCCATTTCACGTAAGTTAGCTCATAAATGGCATAATCTTCTTGTTCTAGTCTTCTTCTTGTTCTACTCTTCTTGTTCTAGTCTTCTTCTTGTTCTACTCTTCTTGTTCTAACTTTCTTATTTTTCATTTTGCAGATTTCATTCACTTGACTAAAGCTTGCATAGATGGAGTGTTCCTTATCCCTTTCTCTGTTTCTTTTGTATCGTTGAACTATGCATGTATCGTTGGATGAAACTATTGTAATATATATGGTTGGATGCCTCTATGTTGAACTTGTTATGTATGATGGAACTATGCATGTAATATATATGTTTGGATGATGAAGTTATGTGTTGGATATCTTATATGTTTGCTCTGTAATGGCCTTTTTGAAATATATCTATATATGTCATATATATTTGTGATGAAAATTGTTGGATTTAATAAAAACAGATAAAAGAGCCAATATGCAGGCTCTTTTGCCGTCTGCCATCGACAAGAACGCGCTTTTTTGCCGTCTTCATGGACGGCAAAGAAGACACGTGGCATCTAGTCAGTGCTTCCTGGAAGCTGACCCATTTGGTCACTTTGCCATCGATGGCGCACGGCAAAGAACCTGCACTTTGCCATCCGTCGCAGATGGCAAAGAACCTGCACTTTGCCATCGATGGCGCCGGCAAAGACACTAGAAATTTTGTTGCCGGCCGGACGGCAAAGGCCTGCCGTTAGACACTTAACGGATCGACGGCGCAATTATTGCCATCCGCTCTCTTTGCCGTCCGTCGCGGACGCAAAGGGCCTTTGCCGTCGGCCGCCAGAAGCGGACGGCAAAGTAGCTGTTACCGTAGCCTACGTTGCGAAGCCTGTTGCCGTCCGCGGCTGACGGCAAAGGATTTTGCCGTCCGCCATTCATGCCTTTGCCGTCCGCCATGGCAGACGGCAAAGTAGCTGATTCCTGTAGTGTACTATTTGGTACGGACAATAAAAGTACAGTAAACAATTTAAGATCTATTTTCTGGGTGAGATCAATAACTTAAGCACATATGGAAGAGTACCACCTCTCTTGCGACCCCGTGTAGGCCCCTGCTGATACATTGAGGGTGATGCGGGTGCGGTGGCTGTCGGCGGCGGGGAAGAAGACTTTAGATAGCAGACGGCCGGGTCGAGGGATAAATCATGTTGCCGTGGACGAGGCGGTCGTAGGAGCGGCAACGGCAAGGTGGACGACGGCGTCGATGAAGCGAGACGACACGATAAAAGGATCCTGGTCCGGCGCCGTGGAGGAGAGACGTCCATCTCTTGCAGTGGATGACGGGGTAGCGGTAGCGGCTCCGGTAAGGTGGAGGATGGGGTGGCGGACGGAGGAGGCTGGCAGCAGTGGGGAGGTTGTCGTGGCGCTGATGGTGTATTATGGGGAAATGGAGGGGGAGGGGGGATCTCAAACTTTGGGACGCGCTTGTCTGAAATGTGGGAAAGTTACGAACTTATCCCCCGTTTAAAATTTCGGACATCACGTCGGTTGGGGATAGGATGGTAATCTCGCATCTCCCAAATATTTGCCGCCCACGGTTGGCGCCCACGGTGTATGAACGGGGCTGAAAGGTAGGGCGGTTGTGTCAGGTCCGAGGGAAATTACACATCTGCACCTATTTAAAATAGTAGCCTGATTGAAGTTTCTAGTCTACCGCTATCGAGTCACGTCTGATTGAAGTTACTAGTCTACCACTATCGACCGTAGTGTAAATCCGGTCGATAAGGATGTCAAGTGTCAGGGGTATACAGTAATTTCCATCTCGCAAACACTTGCTTCAGGCTGCCCACAAATGATAGTGGGTGTTTAGCCGCTTCGTTCAAAACTTGGTGGAATTACCATTCATGTTTGCCCAGGGCCCTGGCAACTAAATCCAAATCCAATTTTTATTCGATTACGAATATCCATAGATAATTCTATGTTTTGTTATTTATTTCTTAAAAACCACAACAAAGATTTATTCCACCTTTATATATGATTATGATTTAGAAATGTCATGATCTACGAATTCAGTAGGTTGGGCACACTTTGAGTCAAATAGTTATTTCATCCAATACAATATGCTCACACGAAAAACAGTTTACGTTATGTCAATCATACAAGTACTGAGGATTACCTCGCCTAAAAAATTTGGATCATTACAACACATGGACAACATAGGGGGTCTTACAACATAATCCATTCAGAGACATGACACAACATGCAAGTACAATAATCTAATGACAATTTCAACTGCTATCTAAATAAGAACTGGGATTACCCTGGGCTTCAGAGAGCAGAAGTAGCAGGACCTCCTCCATCTTCAAGTGCAACATTCTTACTTCCTCCAATTCTTGGGTTGCTTGCATAATGCGTGCAGCTAATTGCATAATTTCCAGCTTCAAGATCGAGATTACCTCATTCATGGCAGCCACACCATCTCTTTCTGCCACTAGTAGATCCTCAAGAACTATAATATCTGTGCTCAGACTGCTCTCCGGCGGTGTTGCCTCTGAACTGCTACAATCTGGTAACATGGATGGCGCACTACTTCCACAAATAGATTCTGGGGTTGTACATTGTGTCCTAGTGTGAACGGCATCCTGAAAAGTTTTCGCTGGACATAAGTAAGAGATAGTTATTGCATGATCCAGGCAGTAAGCTTACATGGTAAACGACATACGAATTATTGCCGAGCATGGCAAGCTATATTTAAATGGTTCGAAGCAGCATCAGCCGAAAAGAAATTAAAATGGTAAGATGAAACTAGGGATGTAAGTGGCAAATAAACGACATCCGCCAGTCCCATCTAGTTAGTTTTTGCTAGCTCCCTGGTTCATTTTCCTCAAAAAACAAAAACTCTTTTGAACTATCATACCACTAGTGGACTTCAATCGGGATTAAACGGGACCCAGTTGACATCCCTAGTTGAAAGGGAGTGTACCACCGCTATATTTAAGTTGCCAAGGCATCTAAGCAGTTGAAATAATCTGAGAAAGCACTTAACAGTGTGGCCTCATATAAACTACGAAGACAGTCTTGTGATGAAGTTCGGAGGAAAAGTTAAGGACTCAAATGAACTAGGCATGCATTTCTTTGCGATAGTACAGCAGTAATCGTGACATATTGGTCAACTTCGGGTATAGCGTAACAAGTAACAAACAAGCATTCGAATCAAGCAATACAAAGAAAGCGCATAACCGAACTATTTGTTATTCTCAGAGGATTACAGGTTGAGGGCACAAGCCAAGAAAGCAGCCCACACGCATTACATTTCACATGTACTAAAACACACTGGCTTACCATATGTTGCTGTGAAGCCTCGCTGCTGTTGCAATGTGCTTTGAAGATATCGTTGGCATCCCATCGTTGCAAATCTACTTGTTGTAGTTTATTCTGCACCCTCTATTTAGGTAAAATTAATTTTAATCGCATGCACTGGTTCGAATTGATCATCAATGGTTCATAAACTAATGAAAGAAGGGTGTGTGCATACACAACAATATATCTACTTCCCTCTATTTTTATGCTTGTTCGAGGTGTCAGCCCCAAAAGAACAAATATTTTGCTTGATGGGGTTGGCAGCTCCATAATTAATAGAAGCATCAAAGTAGTCATGCAACTTGGGAAGATCAAGAACACACAAAAAAGTAATGAACAGAGGCTCGGAGCAGTGATGTAATAGCTAGCATCAGAAAATGTAGGGTAAAACAAACAAAAACCACCACACCCACATGCTAGTTTGCTGATGTGTAATTAAGCATAGAGAACATGAAGCAGTCTGATGGAACCAACAGGTGGCATCAGAACAACACCATTATAATAAATATAGCATGCAAGAAGGAAAATAGTAGGCAGTGATATCTAGGAAGTTCAGTAATACTTAGGACAAAACTAAAGCATATTAACTATATATGCACTGGTATGTAATGTAGCACATGTAACATGTTCACTGCCAGAAGTATGGCCCTACAGGTGCAAGCAGAATAACGTGTCTCATGAAAAACTGAATGATGCCCTCAAGAAATTCAAAGGTGCGGTGCTTATTCTAAGAAAGTGAACGTAGGCGCCGGCTGTTGGGTAATAGTACCTGATTCTCGGCGGCGTATGGGTATCGTTGGCATACTTGATAGCTAAGGATTGTCGATGGTGCTCGTGTTGCGGTTGAGTTTGGGTCGACTGTCGCCGTCGCTGAAGCGGCTCCAGTGCTATGGTTGCAGCGCCTGTCGACATACAAGAAAGCTCATATGTGGTAAGTGAACAGTTGCACGATAAAGAGAAAAACCGAAGGAGTACATATCAAAATAACCTGATGAGGCTGTGGCGTACGTAAAGCAGGGCCTATGGAGTTGAATATGGCGTCCGTGGAGCGGGTCCGGTGCAGTGGACGAAGGCTTCAGCGGGCGCGTTGTACACGGCTTTCGGTGAGGCGGATCTGTTGCGGCGCACGAGGGCTTGTATGAAGGGTTAAGCAGATCCGGTGTGGTGGACCATGATGGCGGTAAAGGAGATCAGGAGCGATGGACAAGCCAGTCGCTGAAGCCGCTCCGGTGAAGTGGTGAGTTGGCAGTTGGGGGTTCCAAGGTGCGGAAGGTAGATCCGTTGGGGTGTGAGGTCCACCGCTGCGGCGGAGGACTAGATTCGGTGGCTTTCCGTGGTTGGGGGGTCGGGGAGGGGAAGGGGAGGGGCTCTGGGGAAGAATGTTGGGGGCAAAGAGGAGGAAAAAATGGAGTTACCAAAGCAGCCCTTTTCCATTCATGTGGCAGGGGTAAAACAGGAATATCAATGGGCTAAACTTTCGGGCGCGTGATATTTCGATGTGAGCGGGAAGTTTGAAAGCTTTTGGCGCCTGAAATTATATTCTGCTCTTGTACGGCCGACTATGATATCATGGCCGAGAATTTGTTTGTTTTGCACGCAAAAAAAAGTGCAAGTTTTGAAATCAATGTCTCCAACTTGAAACTTAGATTGTCCATTAAATTCAAATATGGATCATTGAGCTACTACAAGAAATACCATCATAAGGTCCAATTCAAATGAAATTCCAAATATATTTATCCTAAATATGATGACAAAAGCAAAAAATGTGTATGTGTATGAATAAAGTGGATGATTATAAAGTTTGAACATGCCCGTATGTGTATATCTCTAGGTTTGATATATGAATTTGAAATCACAAAATCCCGGCTTAAAAATGTACCTCTGTTTAAATGAATTACAAAAGCTAATGATAGAGTCGAATTCCAAAATTCCAATCTTAGGTTTGTAATTCTGGTACATCAAGGTATATCACGCATGTTCAAAAGTATCGTTATCTCATAGTCCAAACTATGAAACAAATTAATCAACCATGAGTGCACACACTATTGACCATGTATATCTCAATTACGGTAAAGTCCCTCAAATATAGACACCTCACTCCTTATCTCAAGCCAACCCCCCCCCCCCCCGCCCACACACACACACACAGAGAGAAGTCGTTCTCTCCCACAAACACCAACACACGAGCACATTAACACCCCTCTCTCTTCTAAAGTCCGGACCCCAATATAGGTCTCTATCACTTTGTCTCTTGGGCATGCACACATCTCTTCCCCCACTCTCTAGCTAGGTCTCCCGGCATCTCTCTTTCCCAAGCACACGCACTATGTAGAGTGTATCTTTCCCATACACACAAAACGTCGCCCCCAAATGTCTATCTCCCAAGTTATGTGGTTCTCGCACACTCACCTCACACACCACCCCCACTGCAAAAAAGCACACTTTGTCTCCTTGTGCACCACTCTCCTCTTTCTATCTCTCCCACATGCGGACCCGCCCCAGCTCCTCCCTGTATACATATATGTCGTGACTCTTTCCATAGCTCCTAAATGTATCATCATTCTCGATCTCGCACATTGTTCTCTAGACCATCTATTCTAGATCTCTCATGAAGTCCCTATCACACACACGATGACTCGCTTCCCTTGCGTCTCCGTACATAGGCCAATTTCAAACAACATCAACATTGTCTCCCAATCTATACACCATTTACAGACACAAATGCCCCCTCTCTCACCCCCTCTCTTCCTCTCTCTCTCTCTCCGTCGCTAGCTCTCTCTCTCTCTCTCGCTCGCTCGCTCTCACACCCCTCTCCCACACACACTCGATGTCTCTTCCAAATAGTCTACTCCCCCCGCCCGCACCCATGCTATCCCGCTACTACACATGTCACACCATTCCCCCTTCCCTTAAACTAGGTTTACATCATTAGTGGTATCTCTACTCCACATACACACACTCTCTCACACACACAAACGCGCGCACAAACACACACAGACACACACAAACACCCATTACTCTGGATCCTCATCTCTCCCCATGTCCGCATGTGTATCTCACACACTCACTCTCTAATATGTATATGTGTCTCCACGTTACACAACACAAAGCCCCATGTACATGTCTCTCACTATCCTCCACACACATAGACACAAAGAATATGTTATCATTGCCTCAGTCTCTAGACATATCACACACGCACACTGTCTCTCTCTCTCGCAAACACGCTCAACAAGGGTTTCCCCGTGAATAACTTACCGTCTATTCATCAACAGTCGTGGCAGTACGGCAAACACGAGACGTGAAAAAGAATGAATCTACACGTGCTTAAACCACCTAGTATGACTACTAGGACTAGAGCAAGCCAAAAAGTGTGTCGCCGTCACCCCCTCCTTATTGGCGATGGGAAAACCTTTGTTTTACATAGTCGAGAAGTCATTGTGCTAAGGCCTCACATGCTGAGGCATTGAATAGAATGTAGATGCTAGTTTACGGAAACAAGTATCGATAATACGTTTGTATCTCCATACTTATATTTCTTCTCTTATAAAAAAACCGAGTTGGTGATGATGGTACGCATGCCATCTTGCAATATAGACCGTCCGATCTATATATGACGGATGGAAATTAAACTAAAAGATACCCGCACCCCTCTCCACATTTGCAGACAAGGCCTTAACTCATTCATCCTTATCTCCAAAAACCTCATTGTTGAGCAATTAAGAAAGGAACCCTCTGGAACAAAGCTGGCACAGTGGCAGCTGCCCGGCGTCGTCAATCCCCATGCCTCTGCTTTCGGTCACCACCAATCACCACCACGCCCCACTCCTCTTCACCCTATCTCCTATTTCTCGAGATATCATTAGTTTTTACACATGGGATTACTCCCGCATGGGTCAATCACAACAAGTGTTTTATAAAAAAAATGCATCTTCATGTTCCGTGCAATGCACGGATCTTGCTAGTACTCCTACAGAAGACTAAGTTGGTGATGATGGTGTGTCTGCCATCCGTCGTTTGTGACCATTAGATCTACATTTAACGACTGTGAGGTAAGTTGTAGCCTTTTCTCAGCAACACCCCACTTGTCTACCAATTTGCAGAAAAACCCGTAATTTGTATCTTAAAACCAACCACATCCCTCCCTGACCTCACCAGAACAGCCCAAGGAATATATTCTAATTGAAACATAATATATCTCTAGTGATATATGTATATCAAAATTAGAGTGTTTTGTATCAAGTTTGTGAATAAGCATTATACTAATTATGATTCGTTGCAACGTACATGAACATTTCTAGTATTTCCAACCATTGAATTTTTTTCCTAGTTTTCCATCAAGATATTAGTCACTCATGGTTGATATTTACTTTCAATCATGTACACATATGCACTATGTAACTAGCCTTGCTTATTGGGTTCCAAAGCTTAACTTTCACTCCTACTTACAATATGTCGAGTATTAACAAAAAACTACCACTTTCAACCAGCCCTAGGAAGAATCTATTGTACAAAAAATAGCAAACAAATACCCAAAATTTCTTAATCCACGCCAAAAACTACTACCTAGTACTCCCTCCGTCCCACAAAGTAAGACGTTTTTGCAAGCTAATTTAGCTTGCAAAACCATCTTATATTATGGGACAGAGGGAGTACCGATTAGGTTAGTTTAAACCCATTTATGACAGGGTTGGCCCACACGTCTGTGCTGACGAGGCAGCTTAAACCAACACATTTTGTTTAACCATTCACATGAGAGACCCACATCTGACCTTCTATCATGTTATTCCCCCTCAAATCATTATTTTTCTTGATCATTACTTCAAAAAGTACTGATGGGTGTTCGTCGGTGGTGCCGCTGATGAGCGAGTTGGCCGCCGCTCCGCTGGATGGGCCGGACGCCGCGCTGGCCTCCGCACGGGTTGGCAGGCTGGCCCGAGCGTGACTCACGAGCGAGCAAGCCGCCGCACTGGCCTTCGCTCAAGCCACATGGCTGGCCTTAGCGCGGCGCGCGCGAGCAAGCCGCCGCGCCATTGTGCCAATCTTGCTAGCAAACCTTGCAGACAAGCAGCTGGACGGAGCTATCTTGGCTAGCTAGCGGCCGCAAGCGCCAGACGGAGCTGGCATCCGGGCTGCCGCAAGATGGGCTCCGCACCGCCGGTGGTTTTGACTCGCCTTTCCGCCGGGCGACGGTAGCTGCGTCCCATGGCCGAGGATGACTAGGTGGACGGGCCGGAGGTAGGAGGTCACTCGGGGATTTTTGTGCAGACTGACATGTAGATCCCACAAGTCATAACGCCGAGTCAAATAAAAGGCGTTGACTTAATGGGCGACATGGGCCCTGTTTGGATACTCTAAGTCAGAGGTTAGAGTTAGATTCTAACCCTGAACTAACTCTAACCAAAGTGGTGTTTGGATGGCAGGATTAGATTGACAACAAAATGTATCCAAACAGGGCCATGGGTTGAAACGTGCCTATAACGGCACTTTGTAGAGTAGTCGTTTCTTGGTAGGGCTGGTTGGCAAGAGCATGTACTATGGTTGATAAGGTAGTCTTATATTAAGTTTGCCACGTATGCAAGTGGTAGTAGTTTCTTAGCATTATTAGTGGTTTCTTGCATTATTAGGGGTTTCTTGTAAGTAACAATGTACTACTAGCGACAAAAGGCGATTCTAGGTTGCGTTGTACTCCAACGAGTACTAAAAGTGGTCGCGGGAGTGTATACCTCGTTTTGTGGGTTCGATCCCGGCCGAATGCACGGTGGCCTTTTTTTAATAGTAACTTCGCTGCGAGCCAATATTTACACGGGTAGTTTGAGTTTTAAAGTCAAACGGACGTGCGGCACCACAATATGGGTGCACTGGATAGTCTAGGCATGTGAACGGGCTTTCCTTCCCGGCATCTCGTGGCTCGCGTGCTCGCCCTAGCCGCACCTCACTTGCAGCTTCCTCATCAGCTAGTAGCATATTTAAACTAGCGCCTCCCAATTAAGCCCGAGGAGCCGGAAAATCCTGGTGGGGCATTGGGAACTGTGAAATATGGATCTATATGTAAAGTTCTCTACTACTACTCTATAGCTTGTGGCGTTGCACGCATGGACTTCACTCCATTATCGGCTCTACCATAAAAGAAATTCCTCTTGACGTGTTTTTTTAAACGGAGGCAAAAGCTTTGCTTCATCTCATTCATAAAGAAGGAACTACGGACAAAGTTCAACGAGATCCATTACACCTCCACAAATGGAAGCAAAAAGCCTAGTCTCACTGTATCAAATAACTCAAATGTTCTGTCCTTGCAGTAACCGTCGTTGATAAACAGGCTGCTAGTGTGTGCGTGAGAGGAGTGGCTGAGTAGGCCAGCTACGTGAGAGGATGTCGGGTGGTAGCTGTGACATATGCCAACGGGTGGCTTATCATTGTGGGAGCCAATAAGACGTCGCCGGTGCCTGGAAACGGGATGAGGCGTAGACATGCACGCCGGCGAATCTTACCCAGCTTCGGGGCTCTCCATGGAGATAACACCCCTACTGCTGCTCTACGGGGTCTCCGCATGATCACTAGATGAACAAGTGGCTACAAGAGGCTCCTTGAGCTGTTCGGTGAGAGGAAGGAGAAGGGCTAGCCTAGCTCTCCTCTTCTCTCTATGTGGTGTCTAAAACTCTCTGGGATCAACCTTTTGCATGGGTGCCCTGGGGGGTTTATATAGGCCTACCCCCCAGGGGTACAATGGTAATCCGGCTAGGCGCGGGCCCTAGCCATCAGTGTCTACGCTCGCCGGCTTCTCCGCCGGCCACTGGGGCCCACCGACTGGTGGGTCCCGCCAGCTGCCGGCTTCCTGGTCAACAAGCTGGCCCCACCGCTGAGGGCCTGGTCGAGGGCTGGTTACTGCTGCCTCAATCCTGATGACGAGGGCTTTGTCGGGGTAAGCATGGCTACAGTGCCGCCGTCTTGGCGGTGATCACTGTAGCCTCACCTCGTCTTGTCTCCATAATGAGGCGCCTCCTTCAAGGGGAGTAAGCGGCTATGGGAAGCCGCCATATCTCAAAGCCGATTGGGAGGCCGAGCCGCCTTCAGGCATCTCTCTGACCGGAGGGGCCCACCGCATGTGGGTCATACTGACAACCCGTCGTGGGTGATGTCATGGTCAGCATGGCAACAGTGCCGCGCCGGACGGGTGATGGCCGCCCCGTACGGCGCATTGTGGCCATGCGCGCTCCGGGATGTCGGAGTGGCAGGCTTCACTGTAGCCACACCCCGTCTCATCACCGTTATGTGGGTGCACATTCTGAGGGTGCGGCCTTGGCCGCTTGCCGGGGGGCCAGCTTCTTGGAGTCGGCCTTCTCGTGGCCGGCTCCGCGGAGTCGGCCCTCCGTAGCCGGGCTCCTGGGAGCCGCCCTCTTGTGGCCTTCTCCCTATAGGTTTTAGGGCCGGGCCGCCTCCTGACAGCCGGCCTGAGAGTCAGCCGGCCGGGGGAAGGCGGCCCGCCATCTTGGATGCTGGATGGCTTGATTGGCTTATAATTTTTTCAGAGGTTCCAGGGGGAGCCGGCTAGGCTACCCGTGGTCATTTACTCCGACAGTAGTCCCTGAAGCTGGTTGAGCTTCAAGGCAGAAAGGAGGACGAGAAGCTCGATCAGCTTCCTATCCTGAGGGGCCGGCAGCTAGGAGCCGGCTTTGAGCGGGTATGCCGTCTTCGAGAAGTGCTGCAGCCCGAAGGTGAGAACGCGAGCCGAATCGCGCGTTGACCGCGTGCCATCCCGCGCGCCACGTGGCCAAAAAAGGCCTGCCAGCCCATGCGCGCAACGGGACGTCGCCGCAGGCTGGGGCCCGCCATACCTAGGCCTCGGCCCATGTGCGGATCCTCTGTGGCCCGAACGGACCGCTCGCCTTCCCGCGGCGGTTTCAGCACGCCTTTAGGGCGCAATAATCGCGGGACGTGGGGGAGTGGGCGCAGTTAATCCCACGTTCCCCCATGCCTCGCCTCCTCGGCTCTGCCGCACGAGCCTATAAGTAGGCGGAGGAGGGGGAGCGGCAGACGCTCGCCCTCGCTCCACCCTTCCTTCTACCTCCTTCTCCTTTCTTCCGCCGCCGCAGCGCCCTCACCGCCACGCCGTTCCACCGTCGACCTTCTTGGTCTGCCGCGGCTCCGCCGCAGCGTGGTTGCGCTCTCCGCCGCCGCGCCTCTCTCGCTTCCTCTCGCACCCATGGCGCTATCTAGCTCGTGGGATGGTTCCAACGTCCACGAGGACCACATTGATTGGTTTCGCAAGACGCGGCGGTTGCCAAGCGAGGGCTACGTGAAGACCCGCCTCGCGCCGGAGGCGGAGGTTTCACCGGCGCCGGAGGAGGGCGAGCGGGTCATCTTCCGCTCGCACTGCCTGCGCGGCCTCGGCCTGCCGGCGAGCGGGTTCTTCCGCTCCTTCCTCGAGTTCTACCGCCTCCAGCCGCATCATCTCACCCCCAGCACGGTGATGCTGCTGTCAGCCTTCGTCACCCTGTGCGAGGGTTTTCTTGGCGTCCTCCCCACCCTTGAGCTCTTTTGGGAGTTCTTTCAGTGCAAAATCGGCACCGTCTCCGTGGGTGTGCCCGCCCCTGTGGCGCCTTCATCACCATGCGGAGGTCAACCGACAACAACCCTTTTCCGCCTATCCCGCTGATCCAGTCGGTGAAGCTCTGGCAGCAATCGTACTTCTACGTGAAGAACGTCGCCCCGCAAGGCGACTTCGTCAATCTGCCGGCTTACGTAGCCAGCCCGCCGGCTAGGAGGCAGCCGTCTTGGTCCTACCGAGCCAGGTCGCTCTCTCTGGCTGGGAACGCTGACATCACCCGGCTCCGGGTGATGGTCCAATCGGAGGGCTTGGTCGGGGCCGACCTGGTCGCCGCCTTCGTGGAGCGCCGGGTGCTCCCGCTCCAAGGGCGGCCGCACATGATCTGCCAGATGAGCGGCCGCTTCGACCCATGTCGGCTGAGCACCAATGGGATGCCTCGGGACGAGGTGTCTTACATGGTGAACTACATCTCCAACTACAAGCTCACCGAGGAGTGGCAGTATGGCAAGGAGCCGTATTCTCGGGCTGATCCCCCGCCTATGGTGAGTTTTCCTTCTTTTCTTCTTCTTTTGTTGCCGGGTTCGTGGCGGCCGACTTTTGACTAGCCGGCTTGTGTTTGAGCAGAACCCCCTTCTTTGACCGGCGGCCGGGGCCGCAGGGCCGAAGCGCCAGTACATGGCCGACCGTACGGTGGACGACCCCGACGACCCAGATCTGGGGGCGGCCGCCATGGACGATGCCATAGTTGGAGCTGGCGGAGAGGCAGGCGGCCCCGAGCTTGCGGCCGGCTTCGGGGACTGGTCGGACGATGATGAAGCCGAGGCCATCCCGCGCCGCCAGCCGGCAGGCGATCGCCAAGGCGCAGGACCTTCTGCCACGCCAGCTGCCCGGGGTGGCGCGCAAAAACGTCGGGCCTGGCCGGGCCTCTTCGGCAGCCGACCGAAAAAACCCAAGGGTTCCACGGCGGCGACCAAGAGGGACGAGGCGGCCGCGAAAGCGGCCCGCTTCCGCAAGGTGGTGAAGTAGCCACAGGCGGTCTCGACATAAGTGTTGAATATCTCGTGCTTTTTCATTGTCTTCTTGGGTTGAGGCTCTTCTGAGCCTTCTTCATGATTTGCCGATCAGAGCGCCGCTTTCCCTCGAACGAGTTTCTGCTACCTCCATAGTCGGACCGACGGGAGGGTCCTCGAGCTCCCGCCGCGTGGATCCCCGCGCCAACCTCATGGAGGCAACGGAGCAGAACGCGCGGGAGGCGCGGGAGGAGCGGGAAGCGGAGGAGCGGAGGGCCGCCCAGGAGGCGAAGGAGAAGTCGGCCAAAGAGCAAGCCGACGCGGCGGCCAAGGCTCAGGCGGAGGCCGCGGCCGCGGAGAGGGAGGCGGAGGCTCTGCGCAATCAGCCTCCACAGCTCGTCGTTCCCCTCCGCGTCGTGGCTCCCAACATCCCCGTGCCCCCGTCGGAGGAAGCCGACCGCGACCGGCCGGTGATGGAGAGGAGGGAAGACGACGTGATCATCCTGGAGGAGGCGCCACGGTCGGCGCCGACTGGAACGGGCCTAGGCGGCCGATCTGCTGCGGCGCCTGAGCGGCCGGCTGGGGGCGAGTCGGCGGCGGGGGCGGATCTTGTGGTGCAGTCGCCACCTCGCCGGCGCGCGGGAGAGGCGCCCTCGGCGCCGGAGCCGCAGAGGGCCGTGGGCGCCAGCTCGACTGTGCAGGATCTGGAGGCGGCCAGCGCCAGCACGTCCAAGTGGACGCCCAGCGGTGGAACGAACGAGCTGAACGTGGTGGCCCAGGAGGTCCGTCGCCGGCTTCAGACCCAGGCCGCCTCGCTGCAACGGTACACCCAGGAGTTTCTCACAACGCGTGTGGTCATCCGTGTGAGGCTTCTAGCTTTAGTCGATTTCTTTCTTGATTTCTTCCGTAAGGCGGCCAGCGCACTCCACTGGTGTAGCCCCAGTTCCAAGTCGGCTGGCCGAAAGCGGCTTGGAACTTCCAGTAGGCCTTAGCTGCTATTTTATTCTTATCCGCACTGTGTCTGATTTTCAGGAGTATCATAACCTCCGTGCAGCTGCCTTCAACTCCCAGGCCCTGGAGCTAAGCCAGAAGGCCTCCGACCTGACTAATAGTCGGAGTGAGTGCCTTGTTTATTTTATCTCACGTGGGCGTAGCGTCAAGACTCCATCGGGTGTAGTCCCCGAGATTCGGGCCAACTGCTGAGCAGTCGGGTCGGATCTTCCCTGACGACTTCTTCCTTATTGCTTTTTCCTTTTTCTCCACGCTTGCAGAGGCCAACGCCGACTTGAGGGAGCAGCTAGGCGGGGCCCAGACCGCCCTTCGTGCCAAGGAGGCTGAGTGCAGCGCCTTGGCCCAGGAAGATGACCGCCTGGCCAAGAGACTAGCCGACTAGGAGGAGAGCCATAAGGCAGCTCTGAAGAAGGTGCAGGACAGCGAGGCCGCCCTCAAAGCCGAGTTCGAGACCGAGGCGGCGGGCTGGGCCGAGGCGAAGCAAGCGCTGAGCAAGGGTTATGGCCGGGTTGAGGATCTGATCGACGGTAAGCCGCCTTCCTTCTCGCCCCTTTGCTTCTTGTTTATCTTCCGACTCTGCACTGCTTCTTTGTTCTTCGCGCAGATTACTTCCCCGGTTACTCCGTCGCTGCCAGACAAGCCAAAGAGGCCCACCGTGAGGTGCGCCGGCAGGCAGGGGTCGAGATCGCGCCAGATGCCAGCCGGGCGCTTGAGGAGCAGCTTCTGGCGATCCAGGCCCGACTGCAACCGGCTCACCGCATGCTTCGCCACCTTCAGCGTGCCGGGGCGCAAGTGCTGACCGCCCTCTGGCCCGGCAAGGTTATTCTCGCACTTCCCCCGGATCGCCGACCGGGCCGGAGGTAACGGTTGGCCGCTTCGAGGCCTGGAAGGCTTCCGCTGCTCGGTCCGGCGCCAGGCGGGCGCTGGGGTTCGTCCGAGCCTGGTATCCTGGGCTGAGCTTAGGCTAGCTGAGCACCTGGAGGCAGGAGGCCGACGAGGAGCTGGTGGCGGTGCGGCCGGCTATCATCCAATGCGCCTCGGCTATCGCTGAATATACCGACACCAGCATTTTTGCTCCTGAGGTGAATGGCAATGGCGTCGCCCAGCCGGAGGAGTGGTTCGGGCTGAACCCGGCGGATGGTGAGGACTCGGCGGAGGAGATCGCTTCCAGCGACGAAGGCGAAGACGAAGAAGGGGAGGGCGGCGAAGACGTCGTGCCCGACGGCGAAGCGACCAGCCAGCTTCAGCCTGATCATGCCTCCAGCAACGAGGCGCGCACGAGCGCGCCGTCTGCCAGAGGTGATGATCAGGCAGAGACCCGCCAGCCGGCCACTCCTCCGGCCAGCACTGATGCCTCCGCCGGCCTGCCCGACTCGCCCATCGCTCCCTTGGCCTGATCTGCCGCTCTTGCTTTCCTGCTGTTGCTCTTTGGACAACTTTTTATTAAATTTGCGTAGTTCCACCCACTGGGGGTGTATTCAAACTATGTTGAATGCCATCCTTTCGAAGGCTTTGTGTAAATATAATCGTGCATTTGTTTGGCTTCCATTCGTATTTGCTTTTTATCCTTAGGTTGTTTCCTTTGCCGCCTTTCCTTGGTCGCCGCCTTCCCAGCCGAACAGCTGCTCTGCAGTCTGTGGCTGGGGAGGAACTTGGCCATTTTTGGGAAGACAAGTACTTGAGCTTTCTTAGATTGTGGCACGGTGAATGGGAAGCTGGCCGGCTGGCTACTCTGGTAGCCGGTCGGCGATGGGACGAAGCCGGCTTTTGTTATACAAGTTAGTTAGTCCTTAGCCGTTTTTTGTGTGGACATCCTTTCCTGCCTTTGACTCTTGCCAGCCGGACAGTCGGTTCTTCGAGCTGTGACTTTCGACAAGAGAGGGCTTGGGTGCCGGCACACTACTTGTCCGACCGCAGTGGAACTTGAATATAACTTATATGGCAAGTCCCCGGCCGACCGGGTCGAACCCGGTGCCGGACGAGAATAAAGAATGTAGTGACATAATTATAAGCATGATACTCCTCATTCATAGATAAAAGATGGCAGTCCCCGAGTGCTCCTCGGGGGGCCTATTGTCTCATACTTAGTACAAAAGGTAGTGTGATACATACTGCATTTTAACTGTAAAATCTTCGGAGGAGGTTGGCGTTCCATGATCGCTCCGACTCCTTGCCGGAATCATCTCTCTTTCGTTCTTTCGTGCCTTCGGCTTCTGTGCGTCGATCAGGTAGTAGGAATCGTTTCCCAATGCTCTGCTGATAATGATGGGGCCTTCCCAAGGGGCCGAGAGCTTGTGCTGGCCGGCTATTCGTTGGATCAGCCGGAGCACAAGGTCACCCTCTTGGAAGGATTTAGGCTTGACCTTCCGGCTGTGGTAGCGGCGCAAACCCTGCTGGTAGATGCCGGACCGGCTGAGGGCTAACAGCCGGCATTCTTACAGCAGGTCGACGCCGTCTTCTCGTGCTTCTTTGGCCTCTGCTTCCATGTACATGGTCACCCGAGGTGAGTCGAACTCGATGTCAGTTGGGATGACAGCCTCGGCACCATATACAAGGAATAAAGGGGTGAAGCCGGTTGACTTGTTCGGGGTAGTGCGCAGACTCGGAGGGACGGCCGGCAGCTCGTCGAGCCAACAGCCGGCCGAGCGCTCCAGCGGCACGACCAGCCGGGGCTTGAGCCGGAGAGGATGAGGCCATTGGCTCGCTCGACATGGCCGTTTGACTGCGGGTGGGCAAAAAACGCTAGGTCCAGCCGGATGCCCTGCGTCGCGCAGAAACGTGCCAATGCTCCCTTGGCAAAATTCGCGCCGTTGTCGGTGATGATGTTGTGTGGCATGCCATACCGAGTTGTAATATCTGCGATGAATGTCACGGCAGTCGGCCCATTCAGCTTCTTAATCGGCTTCACTTCAATCCACTTGGTAAATTTATCCACGGCGACGAGCAGATGTGTCATGCCGCCGCGCGCCATCTTGAACGGGCCCACCATGTCCAGTCCCCAGACGGCAAAAGGCCAGGTGAGGGGAATGGTCTTGAGTGCCGGAGCCGGCAGGTGTTTCTTGGAGCTGAAGACTTGGCACCCTTTGCAATGTTTCACCAACTCCTTGGCGTCGTCCAAAGCAGTCGGCCAAAAGAATCCATGGCGGAAAGCTTTGGCAACAAGTGATCTTGAGGTTGCGTGGTGGCCGCATTCGCCTTGGTGAATGTCCTTGAGGATTGCTATGCCCTTCTCTGGCTCGACGCAGCGCTGGAAGACTCCAGTGACACTGCGTCTGACGAGCTCTCTGTTAACAATTGTGTATTCTCTGGCTCAGCATTGGACTTGTCTTGCCGCGATCTCGTCAGCCGGCAGTTCTCTGTTTACCAGGAAGTTGAGGATGGGTTGGGCCCATGATGGAGCTGTGACTTCTTCTATAGCCAACACGGCTACTGCAACTAGGGCAGGTGGGCTGGGTGGTGAAGAGCCGGAGTCGGCCACCGCATGTGGTGTTGATGCAGTTCTCGGGCCGACTACCGTAGTCCCCGGGCCGGGCTCTGAAGTCCCCGGGCCGGGTGCGACTATGGCAGTCCCCGAGCCGCCTATCGAAGTCCCCGGGCCGTCTGCTTTGCTCCCCAAGCCGGATCCGGCTGCGTCGGGGCTAAGTGGCACGAAGATGGAATCGGATTCTGGAGATGGCTTGATAGACGGCTTGAGGAGGCGTTGGAGAGAGACGCCGGTTGGTATAGCTTGTCGAGTGGAGCCTATTCATGCCAGGGCATCTCGCTGTTTCGTTGTCGGCCCGTGGCACATGGAGGAACTCGCATCCTTCAAAATACCGCTGATTTGTCAACGAGGAAGCGGTAGCTTGCCATGTTTGCGCCCTTGGCGCCCCTGGGCCGCCAGATGATTGCTGGACTACCAAATCCGAGTCGCCATAGCACAGGATCCGACGGATGCCGAGCTCTTTGGCTAGCTGGAGCCCGTGTATGAGTGCCTCGTACTCGGCCACATTGTTGGAGGCGGAAAAATGAATTTGCAATGTGTATCTGAGTTTGTCGCCTTTGGGAGAGGTGAGGATGATGCCGGCTCCCAAGCCGGTGCGCATCTTGGACCCATCGAAGTGCATCCGCCAATGGGTGGAGTCGGGAGCCGGGGGCAGGTACTGGGTCTCGGCCCAGTCGACGAGGAAGTCGGCCAATGCTTGGGACTTGATGGCGATGCGAGGCTGGTAAAAGATCGTGTAAGGGGCCAGCTCAATGGCCCATTTTGCCACCCGGCCGGATGCGTCCCGGCTGCCTATGATCTCGGCGAGCGGGGCGGTGCATACGACCGTGATGGGGTGCTCTTGAAAGTAGGGCTTGAGCTTCTTGGCGGCGAAGTACACACCATAGCACATCTTCTGGTAGTGCGGGTAGTTCTGCTTCGAGGTGGACAGTACGTCGCTTAAATAATACACTGGCCTCTGGACTGGCTGAGCTCGTCCTTCTTTAGGACACTGGACCATGATGACGGTGCTGACCACCCGGCTGGTGGCGGCAATGTAAAGGAGCATGGGCTCTTTCTCAGTCGGCGCCGCCAAGACAGGCGGCGTGGCCAGCATCTTCTTTAGCTCGTGGAAAGCTTGGTCAGCTTGGTTGTTCCACTCGAAGTGAGTGGTTTTCTTCATGAGTCGGTAGAGGGGGAGATCCTTTTCTCCAAGCCGGCTGATAAAGCGGTTCAGGGAGGCCAGGCACCCGGTAAACTTCTAGACGTCTCGCAGCTTGGTGGGAATCTCCATTCTCTCAATGGCTTTGATCTTTCTTTGAGTTGCATTCAATGCCGCGTTCGGAGACCAGGAAGCCTAGAAGTTGGCCGGCTGGTACTCCGAACACGCATTTCTCGGGGTTGAGCTTGATCTGAAATCGGCGCAGGTTCTCAAACGTTTCCTTGAGGTCTTCTAGCAAAGTGTCGCGCTTCTCCGTCTTCACCACGATATCGTCTACATAGACGTGGGCATTTCTGCCGAGTTGCTTGAGGAGGCATTTCTGCATGCAACGTTGAAATTGGCACCGGCATTTCTCAAGCCGAATGTCATAGTCAGGTAGCAGAAAGCTCCGAATGGCGTGATCAAGGTGGTCTTCAGGCGGTCAGCTGGGTCCAACTTTATCTGGTGGTAGCCCGAGTAGGCATCCAAGAAACTCAGCAGCTCGCATCCGGCTGTGGAGTCTATCACTTGATCAATCCTTGGCAGGGCAAAAGGATCTTTGGGGCAGGCTTTGTTGAGGCTAGTGTAGTCTATGCACATGCGCCACTTGTTATTCTTCTTCAGCACGAGGACCGGATTGGCAAGCCATTCCGGAAAGAACACCTCCATTATGAAGCCGGCTGCCAGAAGCCGGGCTATCTCTCCTCTTCCGACAGTCGGCGGAGGGGCTGCTTGACTGGTTTCGCATCTGCTCGAACGTGTAGCTTGTGCTCGGCGAATTCCTTCGGAACACCCGGCATGTCCTTGGGGGATCATGCAAAGATGTCCCGATTCTCATGGAGGAAATCGATGAGCTTGCCTTCCTATTTGTTGTCCAGGTTTGCCCCAATGACGGCAAACCTTTCTGGGTGCTTCGAGTCTAGAGGTATCTTCTTCGTTTCCTTGGCCGGCTAGAAAAAACCTTGGGCATCACATTCTTTGGGGTCGGGGACAGGGCTGGCTTCCTGCCGGCCATGGTCACGACTCAGTCCAACATCTTCTTTTTTTCAGCGATCACAAGGGACTCGGCCAGCCGGCTGCTGGTTGCAGCGCACTCGGAGGATTTCTTGTAATCGCCGGCTATGGTGATGATGCCCTTGGTACTCGGCATCTTCATCTTGAGGTAGGCGTAGTGGGGTACAGCCATGAACTTGGCCAGAGCAGGTCGGCCAAGCAGTGCATGATAGGGGCTCTCAAGGTCCACCACTTCAAATCAGATCGCTTCTCGGCGGGAATGATCCTTGTCCCCAAAGAGAACATCTATCTTGATCTTGCCGATTGGTGAGCAGGACAGGCCGGGAACAATGCCATGGAACACGGTCCGGGTAGGCATGAGCTGCTTCATCTTGATGTTTAGCTTCTCCATGGTGTCACGGTACAGGATGTTGATGCTGCTCCCGCCATCTATCAGCACGCGGGAGAATCGGGCAGCACGCATGTCTGTCGCAAGGGTGGCGTCCAAAACCAATGCATAAGAGCCGGGGGACGGCATCACCTCTAGGTGGTCGGTCCGGCTCCAGCTGATAGGCCTTTCTGACCAGTGCATGTACTCGGGGGTGTTGGAGGCAAACGCATTGACCTCTTGGTGGTGTCGGCGCCTGCTGCGCTGGTCTTCGTGCTGGCTTGTAAAGATGACGTAGGCGGCATGCTCGTCAGGGAACTCGTCTTGAACGGTTCCGACCGCTGGTCGAGCGGCCGGCTGTTGAGGAGCCAGAGGCGGTTGACCAGCAGGCGGAGGCGGCGCTAGCCCTTCGCCCTTGGAGATTCGCGTGAGCCAGTGGCACTTCCGAGTCGTGTGGTTGGACAGCTTCGCACCGCTCTGGAACTTGCATGGGGCGTCAAGGGCCTGCTCGTAGGAGAAGGTCGGCTGCCAAGCCGGCCTGCCGCCCTTCTGCTTCTTGGCTGGGCCGCCTCGGGCTGTTCGTCTCGATCAGGGCCACCGCCGACTGGTTCACGGCGGCATGGGGCCCTTGCGCTTGTTGTCGTTCTGATACGGGCGTCGGTGGGAGTCGCCAGCCGGCGTCTTGGGAGCCGGGTTGAGTACCTTCCCGGAGGCATCTACCCGGAGCTCGGTTTTCATCGAGGATTCGGCGGTATGCATTTGTCCGCTTATGACTAGCAGCTCGTCGAGGGTAGTCGGCTCGTCGCAGAGAAGCTTGTGCTTGAGGAGGGTGCCTTCTCGGCACCCGGCGATGAAGTACTCTATGGCTTGAACCTTGTGCACCCCCTCCCAGGAGTTGCGAAGCTCGGCCCAACGCGTAAGGTAGTCGCGAGTTGATTTGATGGGTCCTTGTACACACAAGGAGAGCTGTCTGGGCTTGGGAGCTGCTTGTAGGTGCTGGTGAAGTTGCGGATAAAGGCTTCTGTGAAGTCTAGCCAGCTGTTGATGCTATACGGCTTAAGGCTGTTGAGCCAGGTTCGTGTCGTGCCTTGAAGCATGAGGGGCACATATTTCACAGCAACGCGCCTGTTGCCGTTCGCTATGCTGACTGCAGTGGAGTAGTCGATCAGCCAATCCTCCGGCTTCACAGAGCCATTGTACTTAGGCGTGTCCCTTGGGAGCGAGAACCCTTTGGGGAAGGGCTCGTCACAGATGCGGGGGCCGAAACAAGGCGGGCCGACATCGTCTTCCTCTTCTAGCGCCAGGGATCGTGTTAGGCGGTCGATCCGGTGGTGAGCATCGTTCTCGCCGACTCCTTTGCGGCGACCTAGTCGGCCATCGAGAGTCGGATGCGTGACAGGCGGCAGGGTGGGATATCTCTCCCCACGAGACGGAGGAGGAGGCGGGTTGCCTCGTCGCTCCACGGCTCGAGGGCGGCCTTCTGCGTCATGCTCGATGTAGATCCGGGTTCGACTGTGGCTGGCAGCCGGCACTTTTTCTTGCCGCGCGCTGGTTTTGCCCGCAGTCGGCGTCTGTGACGTTGCGCCGTGCTCTCGGCGCGGGGGAGGACTTTCCACGCGGACGCAGGCTTGCGGTTGCCGCCAGCAGCAAAGACCGAGCGGCCGCTGGATGCGTCTCGTCATGTGGGGAGCTTCGCCCTCAGTCCATTCAGCTCATCCACGGCCGCCTGGGCGGCGCGCAGATTCTCGAGGGGTGTGGCGTAGACTGGGCGGTCAACTCCTAGCATGTCGGCGATGGTTGCGCCACGCTGCTTGATGGGGCCGATTCGGCTTGGCCCGTTAGGAGGCGGCGTGCCGAAGGCGACGCGGTCGACTTCGCGCTGGTGAGCCTCAGTGAGGCGCCTCATGGAGGCTAGCCTCCGGTCTTCCGCCATGAGGGCGAGGCGGCGTGCCTCCAGTGATTCGGCGTCGGCGTCGGCCCGGAGGGGGACGGACAAGTCATGGACTGCAGTTTCCAGGGCGTCCAGGGCGTTCTCGCCAGAGGCGCCGCCGTGACTAATGACCAGCACCTCGGTGATGGCACTGCCACAGCTATCGGCTTGGGGGAGCGGGTCGTTGTAGATCACAACATTGGTGGGGAAAGCGTCGAGTGATGTCATGTCGGAGTCGACAAGCATCGGGTCGGTGGAGCCAACCGACTCCAAATCCACAGCGGGCTCGCTAGAGACATGGAGTTGGTCGAGGAGGCTGACGAGGTGGCTCTCGGGGCAGCCTGTGCCGGCATCGGAGGCGGGCTCGTCGGAAATGCGGGCCTCGCCAAGAAGATCGGTGAGGCAGCTCACCGCGCAAGCGTCAGCGGCGCCTTGCAGCGCATCGGGGCAAGCGCCATCGGGTGTGCCGGGCTGGCTACGCTCGCTGGGGAGGAAGAGGGTTCCCGCCCGTAATGTATCTCCGGACGACAAGGCACTGCCCCATGGTGGGCGCCAAATGTCGGGTGGTAGGTGCGACATATGCCAACAGGTGGCTTATCATTGTGGGAGGCAATAAGACGCCGCCGGTGCTCGAAACGGATGAGGTGAAGACATGCACGCCGGCGAATCTTACCCAGCTTCGGGGCTCTCCGTGGAGATAACACCCCTACTGCTGCTCTGCGGAGTCTCCGCATGATCACTAGATGAACAAGTGGCTACAAGAGGCTCCTTGAGCTGTTCGGAGAGAGGAAGGAGAAGGGCTAGGCTAGCTCTCCTCTTCTCTCTATGTGGTGTCTAAAACTCTCTGGGATCAACCCTTTGCATGGGTTCCCTGGGGGTTTATATAGGCCTACCCCCCAGGGGTACAAAGGTAATCCGGCTGGGCGCGGGCCCTAGCCGTCAGGGTCTATGCTCGCCGGCTTCTCCGCTGGACACTGGGGCCCGCCGACTGGTGGGTCCCGCCGGCTGCTGGCTTCCTGGTCGACAAGCTGGCCCCACCACTGAGGGCCTGGTCGGGGGCTGGTTACTGCTGCCTCAATCCTGATGACGAGGGCTTTGTCGGGATAAGCATTGCTACAGTGCCGCCGTCTTGGCGGCGATCACTGTAGCCTCACCTCGTCTTGTCTCCTTAATGAGGCGCCTCCTTCGAGGGGGGGGAGTAAGCCGGCTATGCGAAGCCGGCCATATCTCAGGCCGACTGGGGGAGGCCTAGCCGCCTTCGGGCATCTCTCTGACCGGAGGGGCCCACCGCCTGTGGGTCGTACTGACAACCCGTCGTGGGTGACGTCATGGTCAGCATGGCAACAGTGCCGCGCCGGACGGGTGATGGCCGCCCCGTACGGCGCACTGTGGCCATGCGCGCTCCGGGATGTGGGGGTGGCAGGCTTCACTGTAGCCACGCCCCGTCTCATCACCGTTATGTGGGCGCAGATTCTGAGGGTGCGGCCTTGGCCGCTTGCCGGGGGGCCGGCTTCTTGGAGTCGGCCTTCTCGTGGCCGGCTCCGCGGAGTCGGCCCTCTGGTAGCCGGCTCCTTGGGAGCCGGCCCTCTTGTGGCCTTCTCCCTGTAGGTTTTAGGTTCGGGCCGCCTCCTGACAGCCGGCCTGAGAGTCAGCCGGCCGGGGGAAGGCGGCCCCACGTCTTGGATGTTGGAGGGCTTGATTGGCTTATAATTTTTTCAGAGGTTCCAGGGGGAGCCGGCTAGGCTACCCGTGGTCATTTACTCCGACAGAGGAGCAGCTGAATAGAGCACCGGAAGTACCCACTAGGCCACTACCGAGGTGTACTTTCCCTGCATTGATAGTACAGCGATGGTTCTAGAGAACAGTGGTACCCTCCACTTCCAACTGTAGCTCCTTGGCCCTGAGATTCAAGAGTTCAAAACTGGTGCACTATACTAGAAGTACAGTACATCGCACTACTAGTTGAGAAAGTAGTACTAGTACTGCTACAGTACGAGTACGTACTCCTCCGTCACATAATGTAAGACGTTTTTTGACACTAGTTGGCATGTACAAAAAATAGCAAAAACATACCCAAAATTTCTTAATCCACACCAAAAACTACTAGCTAGTGCCAAAAATTTCTTACTAGTGCTATTATTTACAGTATAATGCAATCCCATAACATCCCATAATGCTAGTACTAGTAGTAAATAATAGCCTCACCCCTTCGCTAAGGAACGATCTACAGTTGGAAGGGACGAGGCCCTGCGGTTACTACGCTCTTATTGCCTCCTCGCCAGTTCCCCTCCCCCAGAAGAGAAGGCAGTTTGTCGCTGCTCCCATGGATTCGCCAGGCGGTTCTCCTCCTTGTTGGGGCTGGGAGACCTTGGACGATGATCCTCTGGGTGAAATCGCACGCCGCTCCGACGTCCTCACCACCGCAAGACTCGGTGCTTCCTGCACCAACTTTTTCAAGACGGTGCTTAAAAAGGCTTGGGAAAAGGCCATGCTTGTTGGTCTTCCATGTGTCCTCGAGGAGAAGGTTCTTATATGGGACAATCCTTCGAACAGTCCACCGCTCCCTGGCCATGGTTGCATGTTGACTCCGCTAGAGTTGCCGACGTTGAGAGGTAGTCGAATTTTGTCCGATGAGCAGGTCAGTAATGGAGTTTGATCATGTAGTCCTTAGTTATTCCATTTCCATCCCGTAATTTCTCCGCTGCCCACCGTCTTATATATAGGTTCAGGTCGGTGCCAACAAAGATTGGCTTGCATACCTCCGCCGGATACCACCATCATTTTGCACAACATCCACAAAGAAGGCGGCCGCTCGTAGACCCCTTCTCCACCATTGGGATCGGCCTTCCGGACTGTCTGGGCTTGAATACGTATGATGATGCCTACATGAGATTGAAGAAGATAGTAATTGCGGACCCGCCAACAAAGCGACGCGGCTACGATGATTACTATCTCATCGCGGTGTTCGACATAAGGATTGCCATCAATGCAAGAGGCAGTCACGACAGAGGCTCGCACATGTTGGCGGCGGAAGATTTGTACCCCTACACGTTCGAAGACGCCGTGCGCCATCTAGGCTGCATCTTCACGGTGACAAGCCAGGGGACTTGTTTCATCTGGTTGCCATCCCACGTCACGGGAGATTACAAACGGAATGCACAAACCATCATTTGCATCCCTAACGGTACTCCATTATTTTTCGTGGACCAGTCATCCCGGGATCAAAATAAGATCGCCGATCCTGGATGTGCATTTGCATCCGCGATTCGGTCTAACCTGGAACCTTGTAGCTGACTTTGGCATACTGGGATCAACTATCTTAGCAGTCGTTACCCATGGTACCACTGATGTGCAACATGGTCACACAATCTACCATGATCGTACCGTCACCATCTACCCTGGTATTCCATTTTTAACCCTCTTGCCTTCTCTTTCATTGTTGTACTAGTACTCTACTTACATACTAGTAGGAGTACTTTTTACCTTGGAGGACACGTATAGCTAGCTAGGCCCTTGAAGACTTGAACCCACTAGCTGCCACCATTTTTGTTTTTCCATGTCTTACTATCTCATCCATGTAGCCAAGAGTGACTATATATAATAAGCCGGTTATTTTACTTCCTCTATACCGGAGTAGTACTATTTGATGAAAAGTATTACTGGCCGCCATATTTGAGCACAACATTATTATGCATGGACCTTGACTATGTATGTCACCATGTGTCCAGATCTGAGATGCTGCGTGTACAAGATGAACAACGCCGAGTTCGACCCCTGTGATGCTACGTGGGTGCCGAGGAACACTCTTGGAGAGTACTCGCTTTTCATTTGGGACAGCTACCCCATTGTGAAGCGGATGCCACCTTCCGTGTAGGACGCGGAAGGCCTGCCGTTCATGAAGCATGGTTGTGTCTTCAGTGCGCACCACCGGATGAACAACATGCTGGGACACGCTATCCCTGATTTATGCCGCTTCAGCTTGGATGAGTCTCCATCGTGTGGAACCGGACTAGAAAGCTGCGACAATGATTCCCGTTGCCCGCCGCTATGGATTGTGCCATCCATGAAGAAAACCTGGGACTGGAACCTAGAGGAGGACATGTAGCCCATGTATAACGTGTAAGTGGAGTACGGTAAATTACGGTAGCGTTGTGAATATATGTAGACTAGTCGTGCACAAATTTATCACATGAATTGGAGATGAACTTGTGTGGCATACTGGCATTTGTCCTTTAGAATTTATTACTAGTAAATGTGTTATGTGTATGCGTAACTTGTGTGGTTGTTGCATGGGCTCCAACACACTCTTTGAGAAAAAAGGTGGTGGCACAGCTTTGGATATACGTGACGTGGCGGCATCATACAAGAGCATCGTTCGCTATAGTTGTAGTACACTCCTACTAGGACGACAACTCCTATAAAACCTTGCGCTTGGCTCTTTGCCTCTTCGGGAGGTTCAACAGTTCGTACTCGTGTGAACCTTGCACTTGGCTCTTCGCCTCTTTGGAAGGTCCAACAATGATGATACTACAGTACAATATGCTTCTGGCAATCTGACACCGATTGAACTGTTGCACGTCCACCACGAGGGCGGGGGCGAGGGAGAGGGAGAGGGCGCTGTAGTCAAAACCTTCTCCTCGTCCTGCGAACCACCACGTGTGTGGGCGAGGGAGAGACGTAGTAAGCAAGCTTCTCCTCGTTCGGCGAGTTGACGGGACACATCAAAGCAGTACTAGTACTAGTCCATACTGCATCCTTTCCGGTTAATATGGCTTAATTTGAAACGAGAAAAATACACTTGCGTTCAATGTATGTAACAATACGCTCTTTACGGTTACTATATATAGTTTAGCGGTGATTATACGATCAGCAGCTCATCATAGAGCACTGTATTGCACCCTACTGACCAGCCACATAGTCGACGTGGCACTTTGTTGACTGGTTAAATTGTCACCTGGTTTCTGGGTCCCACCTGTCAGTTGGCAGAGCAAAGAAATCAGTTAAACAAAACTTTACGCAGGCGCGACAGGAGTCCAACCCTTGCGCGCGAACCACCCTAGCTATGTATGTGAGTGCATGCACATGTACTCCCTCCGTCTTCCAACAAAGAGTGTACATCGACTAAAAAACAAAGAGTGTAGTACATCTACACTTCCAATGCATTTAGCCTTTAATCTAAAGCGATATTGATTGACTAATGCAAAAACTTGTGCTCTAGGTATAGGCTACATGTCTATCCTTAATTATAGCATGCAACGACCTTCATTTAATCTTCTTCTCTCAATGGTCGCATGCACACATAAGTCTACTACTTTTGGGCGTTAATTATGCCCTGGTCAATGTGTAAATCTCTAAATGTACAGTCTTTCACGGACGTAGGGAGTAGGTTGAGCACTTGAGCGTGAGTGTGTGTGTTGCGTCATGTGTTGTGTGTTGCATGGGTGCGTGAGTGTTGCGTGCGTCCATGTGTACGTGTGAGTGTTGCATGTTGCATGCATGCATGCATGCATGGGGCTTACTCCCTCCCATTGACATGTTCATATTTCAAGATTCCTCTGTTCCCTCCATATGGTGATACTCCCTCTGTTCCCAAATACGGAGTAAAATCCTCCCTCTGTTCCCAAATATGGAGTAAAATCCTCCCTCTGTTCCCAAATACGAGTATTTGACTTTCTAGAGATTTCAACAAGTGACTACGTACGGAGCAAAATGAGTGAAGTGAGCGTAGAGGCATAGGTATAATGTAGAAAGGAAGTCTTCGTGATCAATTATTCCCCATCTCGGTCAGAGAGAACTATTCAACTAGTCTTCGCAGTGAAGTGACAATACACGCTGCAGCAGATGGTACACTTAATTAATAAGTTGAACCAGCGTGTTGGTGTTACTAAATCAGCCTTACCCAGTACTGTCATCATGTTTGCCAGTAGAGCATGCTTCTGTCCTCCATTAACTGACATATGGGCCCTCTTGTGGTAGACCCACATGTCATCGGTGTAGCGGTATATCCTAGTCATAGTAGTAGAACTGAGATTTAATGCACTTTCTTCCCCGTCTTCCACCCTTCTTCCTCCTCTCTTCTTCTTCCTCCTCTCTTCCCCATCGTCGGCCGCACACCATTTCCACCCGCCCACTGCTCGCCCGCCCACGCTATCTTCCTTGGTAGCTCGCGCGTACCATATCCCCCCACTCACTGCTCGGCCACACGAGGAGAAGCTTCTTCGCTCGCTCCCCCGAATCCACTCCCCCGCTGGCTTGCAGGCACCGAAAACCCCAATGGCAGAACCGACTAACAAGCAGAGCCGTGATTGGAATTCCCGCCCCGATGTTCTCTTGGAGCAGATCTATAATCGTATGGACCTACTCAGCACCGTCCATCTGACCGCATGCTCGGTCTCTTTGTACCATCTACTCGTCTGCAACCGGCCGGCTCTTTTCAAGACACCCTGCTTGTTGACGCCCGATCCTCGCAGGTGGCCCAGACACCGACTTGATGATCCTACGGAGGTTGTCGTGGTGCCCCTCAACATGCTACCACTACCCGTCCACCTGTCCTTCATGTGCGGCTACTAATGGGCGGGCATGAAGGCCAACTGGATCGTCCTCATCCACCAATCCGATAGTCTGTGGCGTCTCGTGGATATCTACACCCAGCAAGAGATCACCCTTCCATCGTTGGATACCGCCGCCATCGAGCCTCGCGGCCCGCCGGACACTCCTGCCTACTACGCAAGAGACGCGTCAAGCTTTTGGCTCGACCTCTGTTTGCTGAAAGTTGTAATCTGCGAGGTGCCCACACCATCAGAAGACTACATGGATTACAAGCTCATTACCTTGTTCAACATGGGATTAGTCTATCTAGAATCCGGTCGCCATACATGGTTATGGATCATCGTCAATCCTGTTGAGGCAACATTTCTGTCTGATGATATAGTGCACTATGGTATCGTTTACGCGGTCGATGCATAGATTTGCTGCCTATACTGGTGGAATCTATCGTCGTGTAATTGTTCTATCTCATCTCATCTTTACCTTATGAATATGACTGCCTGTTCATTGTTACAAATTTAGAATAGATAGTATGTCTATAACCACATCATTGCTATATGTTCCTCTCATTTCCTAGATTTTTATGACCACACATGTTATTGTTAGAGTTGATATGAGAACAATTGGCATCTAATGATTGTTAAAATAGATATTATGAGCATAACATCATGATTGATATATGTTACACTCATTTCCAAGATTTTTATAACAACACATGTTATTGCTTGGAGTTGATATGAGAACAAAAGTAGTAAGTGCTATGGTAGAATATGAGTAGGCTCTATCACAGCTGTTTTCCTCTCATTGTTACATGATGTTTGAACCATGACATATTGCTAGAATATGAAAGCCATTGGCTTATTTTTTTAAGTTGGGGCATGATTATGACCACGGCATTGCAATTCTCTATATATGATATGTGTCACTGTTATAATAATCTTATTTCCACACAAACTCTGAACATGATTGTTTATTTTTGTCCTTTTGGTCTCCAGTTTGAATTGTTGCAGCAGACGCAAATGCGCTGGCCTTCATGATTCCAGGACCTGGAATCGTACCAGCCGATGGGTGGTGGTTTATCGCTCGTTCAGCTGACGGCGGTCATTTGATGCTCATTCGCACGTACCAAATTGACCAAACCATTACATCAAACCACATGCAGTACAATGCCTGGGGTGTTCGTGACATTGATGGCTATGGCTGCTTCGTGTTCAAGAAAGATACCCGCTCCGTTGGGCCAGGCGTATTTAACTGGAGGCGGGTTTACAGCCTCGGCAACCACTCCATGTTCCTCGGGCTCAATTATCTGATCATCCAACCAATCATCGATCATATCACCGACGATGATTATCGTGCTATGCAACTTCCATTCGCCAGGGGGGACTGTGTTTACAAATCATACCATGGGTTTCATGAATCACCATATCCAGAGATTCGTCGACACGGCTTGTTGCCAGATAATCTTCAGTGTGTGAAAGGCATCAAGCTTCCATGTGATGGATGGCTTTTGCAAACCCGACATCCGGCGATGTGGTTCATGCCAACAGCAAATATGCACAACTTGATTAGTACTGATATCTAGACTGAGCCATGTATTCTGCTGCTGTAGCACGACCCTCTTTTGTTGGACATTATGTACTGTTGTTAGTTTGAAGCACTCCTCTGGCTTGAAAGATAGATACCTTTCTGGGATCAAGTGCATCCTAACTCACCTGCGCAGGATGTACTGATAATGATGATGGATGTTGTGCAGTACACACACACACACACACACACACAAACACAAACACACACACACACACATAGATATATATATATATATATATGGTTAAAACCTGACATTAAATACGACTTCAAGTGCGTATTTGTTAGTTAAACCTATGGTTAAAATGTGACACTAAATATGACTAGTAAGTAGTACAGTAGCAGTACTAGTATACGTTGGTCAAATTATTCATCATGTCCACACATTGAATTGACGTGACAACACGTTGCGCTTGAGGTGACACAAGAATCCTGGTGGCGTGTTCTAGTATTCCAGTATTTAGTGTCACATTTTAACCATGGTCTTCAAGTGCGTACTTGTTAGTTAAACCTATGGTTAAAATGTGACACTAAATACGACTAGTAAGTAGTACAGTAGCAGTACTAGTATACGTCGGTAAAATTATTCATCATGTCCACACATTAAATTGACGTGACAACACGCTGCGCGTGAGGTGACACAAGAATCCCGGCGGCGTGTTCTAGTATTCTGGACTTCAGATTTGGAGTACCACTTATCTGTCGAAATCTTTCATCATTCACATAAAACAGTCGATTGATCATACATTGAGTACCATATAACTGGAATTAACCAATGCAAGTCGAAGAAGGATTGGTCGGCACTGCCGGCTGGCGTCAGGTTCGATCCCATGGATCAGGAGCTAATCGAGCACCTTTAGGCCAAAGTGAGTGCTGACAGCGCGAGATCTCACCCGCTCATCGATTTGTTCATACCAACCATCGACAGCGAGCACGACATATGCTACACCCATCCCGAGAAACTTCCAGGTATGACACTAATCGGCCCCCTACTTGCACAAACACATTCCTTTGTTTATAGCTCTATTTTTCTTTTTAGACGCAGACCTAGTAAAGCAATTGCAATTTGACAGTTAATAAAAAGTGAAACAAGTGACTGCAACATGCCAAATATGTTATGAAAATGCCAACTACGTACACTAAAACCTATATTTGACAATACTACAGGTATCACACTGAGTGGCCTAAGCAAGCATTTCTTCCAGTGCAATTCCAGGGCATTCAAAAGGGGCACGTGGACGCGTCGCAAGATACAGTCGGAGTGCCGCCTGCATGCGATGTGGCACAACACCGGCAATACCTTGTCGGTGATGGTCAACGGCCGGCAGATGGGCAGCAAAAAGGTTCTGGTGCTGCACACCAACAAGAACTTCGACCAGCAGAGGACCAACTGGGTGATGCACCAGTACCACCTCGGGGACCTGGAGCAAGAGAAGGAGCGGGAGCTGGTCCTATACAAGATTTTCTACCGCATTTAACACTAGGGCCGTGGAGTAAAAAGATTATAAGTTAGTTTGGTATTGGTACTTGTACTACCTTGTTGTCCGCAAGTTGGTATTGTTGTTAACGATCTTTTGGTATGAACTTGGCATTTGCTTCCAACCATCATGCCGAGGGTTGACGTGTATATAAAGCTGAATCTTTTGTTTCGAAACGAATTTTCAAGCACCTGATTTTTATTTGATGGGTAGCATAAGCACCGCTGCTCAATTCCAGTTCTCCAAATTTTTCAAAGAAGTGCATGCACTTATTATCACAATGAAAAACAATATCCCTGTTGCATCCCGCTTATCACCATTTCTTGCAGAATTCTCTCGTTTATTGAGCACGTATATTGTTTTTTCAGGTCGAGCAAGTTTCAACTGGGTTGTAGACTGCCCAGGCTTGGTTTTGTTTCTAACAGGCCCAACCCATGACGACAAATGGGCACAAAGATCCAGCAGGTATCTACTGGCCTCTGGCCCGCCAGCATTAGTTATATTTTGTCTTACAACATCCGCAGGCAGTTTTTTACTGAATCAAACACACAGCCCAGTTCTATTTTCCTCTTGAAACGCATGTCCTACATCCGTTTTCTAATCTCTACCTATAGTTTTACTAGTTCATATATGTATCATTATATTGAAAATACATAAAATTCCCTTTTCATATTTACATCCTTATTTTTGTTGTTGTTTTCCTCCCAAATATTGATTTTTTACCACCGGTTTCCCTTAAACCAACTAAATTGTCCCACATCTTATTTGCTTACAAAAACAAAACGATTTTTTGGCAAATCAATAAGTTCTTAAAAAATGTTTATCATTTCAGGATTACAAAAGTTCGGACTCCACCGAAATATGCAAAATAAGGTTGAACTTTTTGACCGTGGTCCTGGGCAGAAAATGGGATGTAATAAATTACTTAAGGATTAGCAAATGGGTTGCAAATTATTAAAAAATAGCAAATGGGCTCTATGTTGTCTGCCATAGATTTGGAGGCTGACTTGTGGGCCTACTAAGTTCATGAGTACACAAGGTTTCTCAAAAAAGAAACTTAGTCAACAATCGACTCTACCAGCGTAAGATCGTTAGATGTCAATCTAACGACAATCGTGCTTCTTCGGGCCTCGATCTTCCCGCCCAAATTACCAAACCAGCACCGTCGGAACCGCCTGCTCCCGCCTCCCGTGGCCGGCTGTGCTGCCGGGCAGGCCTCATGGCCCCATCATATACTCGCATCCCTGGCCTGTCTATCCCTCTACTCACCCACACCTCCTGTTATTTTCCGGTGACGGCAGCCGAACCAGTCAACTCTCGTACTCTCCACCGCGTGGGCAGCCACTGCCGTGTCTTCCCCGACTTCGTGTCGTTCCCTTCGTAGGCCTTGCCATCATCCACCGCCCTGGTGCTCTCGGCGTGGCGTGGTCAATGTGGTCAAGGAACGACATCCATCGGAAGTGGACTATACGTGGACAGGCTGACAGTTGGGTCCACGGCCGCACACAAGGAAATGCCTCCTTATTACGCGCAAAATAATGATTCCTCCACCTGACATCTGGGACCCGCCGAAAGGGCCTCTGTATTTTTACGAAAAAAACATTCCCTCCGCTGGTCAATGTGGTCAAGGAACGACATCCATCGGAAGTGGACTGTACGTGGACAGGCTGAAGTTGGGTCCACGGCCGCACACAAGGAAATGCCTCCTTATTACGCGCAAAATAATCATTCCTCCACCTGACATCTGGGACCCGCTGGAAGGGCCTCTGTATTTTTACGAAAAAAACGTTCCCTCCACTGGCAGGTCGGACCCACCAACTATATCTTCGCACGCAAGGAAGTGCCTCCTTATTGCGCACAAAAAATGAATACCCCCTGCCAACTGGGACCCACCATAGTGGGAGGCTGACTTGTAGGCCTACTAAGTTGACGGGGACGTAGGGCTTTGTCAACTTAGTCAATATATGAACGATTCTAACTCCAGTGATCGTACGATGTCCATCCAACGGCCGTAGTGCTTCTTCAACCTCTGGTCTTCTTGCTCCAGCCGCCCAAACCAGCGCCGATCGTGCCGCGTGCTCCTGCCTCCCGTGGCTGGCTGTGATGCCGCGGAGGCCTCACCGACCCTACTACTCCCACCGCTGGCCAGGCCATCCCTCTACTCACCCACACCCCCTGTTATTCTACAGCGACGGCAGCCTCACACCGCAGTAGAACTAGTGAACCCTCGTACTCCTCTCCGCGTGGGCATCCACTGCCGCGTCTTCCCCGGCTCCGCGTCATCCCCTTCCTAGGCCTCGCCGTCGTCCACCGCCTTGGTGCTCTCGGCACGGCGTGGTCAATGTGGTCAACGACCGACTTCCATCGGAAGAGTACTGATGTGGAGAGGCTGACAGCTGGGTCCACGGCAGCCGCAAGGAAGTGCCTCCTTATTACACGCAAAATAATTATTCCTGGACCTAACAGCGGGGACCCACCGGACGGGCCACCGTATTTCACGAAAAAGTGTTTCCCCCCTGACTGCTGGGACCCACCAGCTATATTTTCGCATGCAAGGAAGTGCGTCCGGGCAAAAAAATGATTCGCCCCCCGATTGCTGGGACCCACCAGCTATATCTTCACACGCAAGGAAGTGCTCGATACCGGGACCCACCTGGTCAAGTGTACGTGGCGTTGTCATTCTGGTCGCGAACGGTATGCGTACATACCGGGTCGATGTAGAGCGCCGCGACGCGTCATAGTAGAGGCGCCGCATGTAGCATGTACACGCACGCAGCCGCCAGGGTGCAAGAAAGTAAATACGGCCACGTACGTACATACAGGCGGGGTCTCGAACGCCTACTCGCGCATACGTACGGCCAGGGCTCGTGTACATGGCTGGGTCGGAACAGAGAAACAGCGTCGTCGTCATGTTCATGGGGAGCCAACCGGCTGGGTCGGAACAGAATGCGTCGTCTCATGTTCATCGGGAGGGCTTGGACGGAACAACCGATGGAAACGAGGCCTGGCGTACCGCACAATGGAGGAAACAACCTTGTGTTCGACCGGCCACGGTCGAAACGGGATCCTGTTCATCGGGAGAGGTCTGGTGGCCGCAAAATAGAGGAAATGGACCTCCTACGGTCGAAACGGGGGTCTTGTTCATCGGGGGGGGGGTCTGGCGTACCACAAAACGGAGGAAACGGACTTGTGTTGGACCACTACAGTCGAAACGGTGGTCCTGTTCATCGGGAGGGGTGTGGCGTATCACAAAACGGGACTCCACGGGATAGTGTTCATCTCCACCGTCGACCCCCTCCAGCCTCCATGGGCTACTGTTCATACACTGTCGACCTCCTCCAGCCTCCACCTGCGACTGTTCATCCACGGGCTCCCGCACGCAGCCTCCACCGCACGCTACTCCACCGGCCATCGCTCAACCAGCCCTCTCCACACGGGCTCCTGTTCAACCACCCCTCCACGGGCTACCGCTCATCCAGCCCTCCACCGCCCATCGCTCATCCAGCCCTCCACGGGTGGACCTGTTCATCCTGCCCCCCACGGGGTCCTGTTCATCCAGCCCCAACCGACTCGATCGATCGGGGTCCTGTTCATCCAGAGGCAACACCACGGGGTCCTGTTCATCCACCCCCACCGGGAACTGTTCATCCAACCCCCCCCCCCCCCCCAGCAACGCTCACTGTTCATCCAGAGGCAGCATCGATCGGCTTCAGTTAGCAGCAGTAGCGAAGGAATCGCTCGATCGGGTTCAGTTAACAGCCATCGATCGATCGCTCGGGTTCGTGAACGCCGTAGTTCGCAGGTAATCGCCGGGTTTAGTTAGAGCCCAATGCCTCGCACCCACGCGCGTGCGTGTACAAGAGAAACGCGCATCGCTCGGCCCTGACCACCCACCGTAACCGAAAACACCCCCAATATTTTCCTCGCCCTCGCTTCTACCACGGTTTTTTCCATCATGGACGGCCCAAAGAATGTCATGCAGCTGCGTCTCCGGCCCGCCCAGGACGAAAAGCCCATTTTCTATCCTGCTTTTTTGTCATAGAAGTAGGAGCCCACGACATCTATGATGATACCGGGTTTTGTCACAATTACCGTCATATGTGTCATAAGTATGACAGGAAAAAATTTCGTTCGGCCCAAAATGTCACGGATGTGTCTTTTTTTGTAGTGACTCTTACTTATCGAAAGGACTACGATAGATAACCTACACTTGTGGGTCATCATTGCATCGCGAGATAGTTGATTGTCTAGCATTACTCTGCATCTTAACTGCCCTGCCCTCCACTTTCTCCAAATTATCATATCTACATTTACTCTTACCAAAATGTTGAATAAAGCCAATGCCACTGCACACGTTGATGTCTGCATTCCTATTGTCAAGACTTTTGCCTTGTAACGATGTACTTAATTAATTGCTATTTGATTATGTATCATCGATGCACTTTTGAGCTTCATTATCCTCTGTTTCTTCCAATATTATTTGATCTTTATTTACTCTTTGCAAAATGTAGAATAATGGCAACGCTTATAAAGAATTTTCTTTGGGGAATTTATTAAATTATCCTTCCATCAACATGGAGAAGGGCTTTGTCCAGCCCGTGTTAACATGTAATGTAAGTTCATCCTTCTCAAGCCTTCAAACTTTGTTCTAGTATAGATTTGGATAGGCATCATTTCCTCCACTCATGTTTACATCTGATTTGATGTTTGCAACAACTACCAATTTTAAATTTCAGTTGTAAAAACATGTTCCTTATGCAGAACAGATCCATTTATTTGCTTATATTATTGTGAAACATGTTACGTGTCTCCTTGTTTCTCTTTCAGAGTCGTATCTCTTATGCCAGGCAGAACTTTAGGGAAGATAGCGAGCCAAACCATCTTGAGGACAACGAGGTGACCCCAAGGTCCTGTCTTGATGAAGACAGTGAGTTGAAGCTACTCACCAGCAGGTGTGAGACAACCTCTGTGCAGTCGCCGCCTCAATCAGTTCGACTTCTTCAATCTCAACTTAAACCGGAAAGGCTTGCTTCAGCTCAGCTCCGACTTGAAGTCAAAGATATACTGAAGATGTCAGGGGACTGCCATGCTCACTATGGTGCCATACTGCTAGGGATGAAGCATCTATCATTTACACAATTGAGGTCTCATCAGCTTGTTCGGCTGCTTGCGGGGCCCGACCTTGCCAGGACTAGTGCCTTCTGAAGTGCTCTCATTTTTGTATATTCTTTTGTCGGCGCATTTATATGCACTGGTGGCCACCTTTGATGCCCAGTGTATGTAATCCGCGGTCATGTTGCGCTTTATTATCACCGGTAGCGAACTTTGATTCCCAGTGGATGTAATATGCCATAATTTCTTTATTGTATAGTCTAGGTTTATTCTTTGGTCGGTATGCTGTAATTTAGGCCGGAAGGTTCAGTGGATATCAGTGTTGTCGATCTTCAGGCCAGCCGTGTCGGTGTACAGAAGTAGGGGCACACCTTTGTACCCCTTTACTTGTGCATGGGCAGTCAGAGCCACGCGCCACGGCCACACGAAGCAAGGCGCGGGAGGTGAACCGGGGTAAAACCGAAGCCCAAGACAGCCAGAAGCAACGCCAAGGCTGAGATCACAAAAGAGCAGAGAGACGAAGCAAGTTCCCCCGGCAAGTCCCTTGCCGGGGCAGCCTCCGCGGCCCCGGCAAGGCCCTTGTCAGGGCGGCTCGTCCAACACCAACGGAGCACACCACCCTTGAGCCCACGGTCTCCAACACCATTAGCCACATTGGGTTGGGGATCGGGAGGCACCTCCATAGTGGCATGCAGATCTTTGTGAAGACGAGGAATATTCAAGATCAAATGAGGACTAGAAGACGGCGACCCTCGGTAGGATGCTTGCCGAGGAAAGCCACAAGACCACCGGCAAGATCTTTGTCGGGGACGACAGCGCGCCACGGCAAGACCCTTGCCGGGCCACCCGGCAAGTCCCTCACCGAGGACGCCAGCAGGGCCACTGTCAAGCCCGCACCAGCCAAGTCTCCACCGCCGTTCGCATGCCACTGCCAGCCCAACCAGCTGGGCTGGCACCTGCGTGGCAACATGCAGCTCCCAGACCGGATAAGCAAGTGCATGCGTGGCGGCATGCAGATCTTCGTGAAGACCCTACCGCCGCGCCACCTCTGCTACTTGCCTGCCTACATGGCGCCGCATGCAGAGCTGGCCAGGGCGCGTGTCGAAACAAGGGGGGCGGCGACGGACGGGACGGGCCTCGCCCCCGTCCCCGATAAAGTAAGGGGACACCTAAGCAACGCATTAAATGCGTCTTGTCCTGTAATACGAGCGATAAGCTCGTAGCACTGTACGCCTTTCCACCTCCTGTGTGCCACTGTGGCAGCCCCTTTCGACTACAAAAGGATGCCCTTGGCGTACTGAAGAAGGATTCGGCTCTCTGGAACTACTCAGCCACCGTAGTTAGTTCAAGGGCTCAAGAACACTCAATACATCCACCAAAGCAGGGCTAGGGTTTTACGCATCCTCGCGGCCTGAACCTGGGTAAACGATATCCTTGTGCTGATTACTAATCCTGCTCTTCTTGCAACCCTGCGCCCCAGCAAACGTAGTAGGGATTCTTGTGATCCCATAGGTGTCGTTCCACACCGACATCTTTGGCGCGCCAGGTAGGGGGCACAATTGTGAGAATCTGGTCTAGTAGTTGGTCTAGCAGTTCTGCATCGCCGTGGCTTCTAACGAAGAAGACGGCCAGGAGAAAAGGGTGCCGCCTACGCGCGCGAAGGACGCCAGTGCAGCAATAGAAAAGCTAAGTCATTCAGAGCCTTGAGTTATTAAGGTTATCATCCTCAGAGATCCTTCCTATGTATGGAAAACCTGCACGCAAAGGGGCCCTCCCACGATTGGCAACGCCCTTGTTCTGTTTCGAGTCCACTCAACAGCTCAAGCGACCGCGTCAAGAATGGAGGGGTAGCCTTCCGCACCTGGCAACGCTCTCGATTCTGACTCGAGTTAAGCTCGATAGTTCGGGCAGCCGCGTTAAGGGCGGTAAGGTGGTCCGCCCGGCCGAAAGCACACCCGGCAGGCCAATGAGGATCCGTCCCCAAGACGCCGCCCTGGGTTTACGCGTTGGCAGGCCTACCCAGTTATGTAGGGTGGACATACAGAGGAAAATCGAACAGGAAAATAACGTGCATAATATCAAAGTACTGCAGAAGTTATATTACATCGCTTGTTGCCGCAGTTCTAAATAAAGACAAAAATTGTCTTGGTTGTGAACTTGCAGCAACGAAAAGAAACGGGGTGCCTAATCCCGGCGCTGGCTCTCCACCCTCAGAATTCCGCCAACACCGTTGATGACAGGCTTGATGTGCTCCCTGAGCGGCGCGAGGCCAGTATCCTCCGGCAAGCTCTCCAGCGCGGCATCAAAGTCGAGGTCGGGGTACCAGTACGCCACCTTGGTGAGAACCTTGTTCATGGCGCCCTGGCAAAGCCTCCGGGCCTCGTCGGCCAGCGAGGCCGCCCGGTTGGCGTGAAGCCGCTCCAAAGCATAGACGACCTTCTCAAAGAACAGGGCCAGGCTGGAGTTAGTGCTCACACTGCGCTCCGGGGCGTACCTCACGTCCGGAATCCCCATGGTCGCCAGCTGCGCAGCGGCTTTGTTGGCAACGGTAGCGAGGCAATCGAGCCAGCGGTTCTCGCCCTCCATGTGCTCCTTGAAGTTGAGAGCCTCGTTCTTCCGCAGCTGCTTCTCGGTCTCCAGGTTTTTGGTCAGGGTCCCTTCCCGGGCCCTGGCATTCGACAGCATCTTCTCGAGACCCTCCAACTTCAGATTGAGGTCTTTGATGGAGTTGTTGGCCTCGAAGAGCTCCCCGACCCTGCTGACGGCCGCGCCCTGCGCCTCCGTCAAGGCGTCGTTGAGCGTGTCCTTCTCCTAGGACAGCTTCAGGGCCTGCTCCTTCAGCTCGTCCCGCTCCACCTCCAGCTCCTTCACTTTGCCGGCGTGAACCAGAGCCTGGGCATCGAGTGTGTCTTTGTGCCTCTGCTCTAGCTCTTGGGTCTGCTGCACGACAAGCTTCTCCACCTCCTTGTCCTTGGCGCGGAGTTTGGCGTCGAGGTCCGCCTCGCGCTTGGCGAGGTCCTCCTCCTAGGAATTCAGCGCGGCCTGGTGCTGGGTCCGGGTGGCCTCGGCTGCCGCGGCCAAGCCCTCCGCCGTCTCTTGGGCCTTCTTGATGTCGGTCAGCTTCATGGTGAGCTCCATGTCGCGCTTGGCCAGCTCGCCTTGGGCGGTCTTTAGCTCGTTGTTAGCTTGGCGGAACCAAGCCTGCGCCTCGGCGATGCGCACCTTGAGGTCCGCCTCCACTTGGTCCACCGTTGCCATCCTGGACTTGGCCTTGTCCAGGCGGGCGCGGTGGAGCGCTTGGAGCCTCCCAAAGTTGGCACCCATGGCCTGGAGGACCCGCTACTCCTGGGAGCCGTTGCCACCTGCGCTCGGCTCATTGACGACTTCGAGCTCGGCGGCGGCAAGCACTTCATCACAACACCTCTCCTCGGCCAGGCGTCCCGGTGCTCGACGCATCTGGAAGGTGGACGAACAAGTCGTCACTCACCCTCAGGTACTTGTCGGAGCCAGAGGCGGCGGAGGAGGAAGGCTGGTCATCGACCACCTCCTCCTTGGCAGCGGCCTTGCCGGCCTCCCAGGCAAGTCCCTTGTCGACCTCCTCGGCAGTGGCTTTGTCGGGCTCCTCGGCAGGCCCCTTGGCGGCGTCCTCAACAGCGCCCTTGGCGGCCTCCTCAGCAATGATCTCCTCAGCCTCCACCGTGGGGGCCTTGGCGACATCTTCGATGATGGCGTCCACGACCCCTGGGTCCGCCAAGGAGGGATCTGGGCACCAAAGGAGGGAGTGAGGCAAGGCCAAGGCCAAGGGTCAGAAAGAAAAAGGAACAGGGACTAAAGGCGAACAACTTACAAGTGCCAGGCTAGGAAGCAGAAGTCCCTCCCCCACCAACGTTTGGCGACGAGGCGAAGCCACCGGCGCCCGAGTTCTCCTCCTCCTCCTCCATATGTGTGGGCTGGGCGCTCGACGCCCTTGCCAGGGACGCCCCTCGGGGCGGCGTGGTAGATAGGGGCGGCGTGTTGGGAGTAGCCCTCTGTGGCTCCTCCTGCCGCTGCTCTCCTCCTGCGCACCCGGCGAGGTCAGTACCAAAGCATCATACCCCTGACACATGTCGACGAGGGGAGAGTGATGGACTTACGCTGGGGGCTGTGCCGGGGGCTGCTGTCAGGGCTGCTCAGCACCACCAATGGCGCCCTCGAAGTACCCGCCGGGGGCTGGCCGCCCGCCAAGGCCTTGGCCCTCTTCACCCTCTAGGCCGGCGTCTCCGCGTCACTGCAAAGGCGGAAACAAATAAACACAAGCGGCATAGATTGAAGAGATGGAGATGAGAGAGAGGAACAGGATACTCACTCGTCGTCCACCTCCTCCTCTATTGCCTTCCTCTTTCTTCAGGGGCCGAGTGACCCGAAGTCAAAGGTGCCCCCGCATCGGCGTCTGCCGATGGAGGGGAGGAGGGCGGAGTCTGGGCACGCTTGGATGAAGAGGAGGCACATGCTTTCTTCTTCGCCGGTGCCGGCGCTGCTGGCCTCCCCAGCGGCCTCCGCCCACCGGACGAGCTCCTCCTCCTCCGCGGCCAACGCGGCCCTGTCCTCCACGCCATCGGTGCTACCGGCCTCCTCGGCAAGCTTCGCCTCTATCGCCCTGGCGGCGATGTAGTCAAGCTCCGCCTAGGTGGTGTCCTGGACAAGCCGCGGCTCAGCGGTGATGTACCCCTCATGCAAGGTATCGAAGAACTCCTGCACATTAATCTCCTCCGGCTCGACCCAACTCGGATCAAGGCCATGCGTGTAGAAGTCCGGCATCAAGGCAATGATCTCGGTCCGGCACGAGTTATTGCTCAGCGGGACCCCTCCTGCCGGCAACTTGAACAAGGGCCCCTTGGCGACCTTGCCTGCCTTCGCGGCAGCCCTCGCGGCCTTGCCGGTCCGCTCGACCTCGCCGTCGCGGTTCATGTCGAGCTGGAAGAGCCGCTGGCAGAAGTGAGCGTGCCCCATCACTGTGAAGTTGTGGTCGAGGCCGGGGCGAAGCCTCATGATGTCGGCGGCGTTCGTGAAGAGCCAGGCCGGCCTCCCCTTGTTGTGAAGTGGAGCGATCCGATGGCGGATGAAATCCGCCCCGATCATCTCGAGGGTGAGCCCGGCCTCAGTAAGCCGAAGGATCCTGGTGGTGGCGATCATGAGCTTCTCGTCGTTGGCATCGACGTCGCCCCAGTCGCTCCTGCGGGCCGGTGGCGCCTGGCGAACCTCACAGAACACCGGCGGGTCCTTCTCCTCGATCCAGCACCACCGCCCCGCCATTCCTCCCACCTCTCCTTCATGGCGCCCTCCGGGTATGCCCCCTTGGACCGTGGGATCCAGGTGATGCAGCTAGAGATGGCGCCCCTAGTTGGATCCGAGGGGAGAAGTAGTGGCAGAAGAGCGCCATGTTGGGATGCACCCCGGCAAAGCCCTCGCAGAGGTGCACGAAAAGAGCCATGCACGCCACGGCATTTGGAGTAAAATCCAAAAGGTGCAAGCCATAGGTGTGCATGACGTCGCTGAAGAAATTGGAAAAGAGGGGACAAAGCCCGCAGGAGAAGTAGTCGACGAAGAAAGGGTACCGATTTGGAGCGGCCTCAGCGCAATTGGCAGGGATGACACGCGCCGCTGGATGCCCCGTATTCTCCCCGTCTTGACCCCCCACAAGGGTTTGAAGGCCTCCCGGAGCTCGAACACGTCAACCGTCGAGGGGAAGCAGGCGAGCTGCGTCCGCTACGCCGCCAGCGCACTCTCTGCCGGCTCTTTCGCTCCGGCATCCTTGGCCTTACCCCTGGTGGATTTGGGCGCCATTGCGGCTAGGGGACCAAGAGACAGAGGACGACGGGGACACGGCGGCGGCGAGCAAGAGCGAAGCTTAGGGAGGAAGGAGAAGGGGGCGCCGGCTCTGAGATAGGAAGAAGGTGCGGAAGGGGTAAAGTGAGCAGCGCGCCCACGGTTATTCCTTTTTAACGGGAAGGCGCGGGCCGCCTCCTTTCCCATTAACTGCGACGTGACGCATGCGTGCGGAAACCGCATCACGCATGACCCCCACGTCACACACGACCCTCCATGTCGCGTGCGAGTCGTGGGGAAGTGCAGCAGATGAGACTTATCGCGTAAAATCCGCCTACCGCAGACGCCAAGATTGCTTTGGGCCCGCCCAACAACGTGTCGCACTTATGTATGGCCCAGGCCCGGGGGCTCCTGTCGGTGTACAAAAGTAGGGGCACACCTTTGTACCCCTTTACTTGTGCACGGGCAGTCAGAGCCACACGCCGCGGCCACACGAAGCAACGGCGGGAGGTGAACTGAGGTAAAACCGAAGCCCAAGATAGCCAGAAGCAACGCCAAGGACGAGATCACAAAAGAGCAGAGAGACGAAGCAGGTTCCTCGGGCAAGACCCTTGCCGGGGCAGCCTCCGCGGCCCCGGCAAGGCCCTTGTCAGGGCGGCTCGTCCAACACCAGCGGAGCGCACCACCCTTGAGCCCACGGTCTCCAACGCCATCAGCCACATTGGGCCGAGGCTTGGGAGGCACCTGCATGGTGGCATGCAGATCTTTGTGAAGACAAGGAATATTCAAGATCAAATGAGGACCAGAAGACGGCGACCCTCGGTAGGATCCTTGCCGAGGAAAGCCACAAGACCCTCGGCAAGATCCTTGCCGGGGACAACAGCGTGCCACGGCAAGACCCTTGCCGGGCCACCCGGCAAGGCCCTCACCAAGGACACTGCTACGTCATGAGCTTGCGTTGGTTTTCCCCAAAGAGGAGAGGATGATGCAGCACAGTAGCGTAAGTATTTCCCTCAGTTTTTGAGAACCAAGGTATCAATCCAGTAGGAGGCCACGCGCAAGTCCCTCGTACCTGCACAAAACGATAGCTACTCGCAACCAACGCGATTAGGGGTTGTCAATCCCTTCACGGTCACTTACTTAGAGTGAGATCTGATAGAGATAATATTTTTGGTATTTTTGGTATAAAGATGCAAAGTGAAAAGGAAAACCAAAGTAAAAACAAAGCAAGTAAATAAAGTGATGGAGATTGATATGATGAGAATAGACCCGGGGGCCATAGGTTTCACTAGTGGCTTCTCTCAAGAGCATAAGTATTCTACGGTGGGTGAACAAATTACTATTGAGCAATTGATGTAATTGAGCATAGTTATGAGGTTATCTAGGTATGATCATGTATATAGGCATCACGTCCGAGACAAGTAGATCGAAACGATTCTGCATCTACTACTATTACTCCACTCATCGACCGCTATCCAAAGATGCATCTAGAGTATTAAGTTAAAACAGAGTAACGCCTTAAGCAAGATGACATGATGTAGAGGAATAAATTCATGCAATATGATAAATACCCCATCTTGTTATCCTCGATGGCAACAATACAATATGTGCCTTGCAACCCTTTCTGTCACTGGGTAAGGACAACGCAAGATTGAACCCAAAGCTAAACACTTCTCCCATTGCAAGAACTACCAATCTAGTTGGCCAAACCAACCGGATAATTCGAAGAGACTTGCAAAGATAACTCAATCATACATAAAATAATTCAGAGAAGATTCAAATATTATTCATAGATAAGCTGGATCATAAACCCACAATTCATCGGTCTCAACAAACACACCGCAAAAAGAAGATTGCATCGAATAGATCTCCATGAGAGAGGGGGAGAACATTGCATTGAGATCCAAAAAGAGAGCGTATCATATCACGGGGTTTGATGCACCGGCGAAGTTTGCACCAACTCTCAAGGTGAGAAAGGGCAATGCACGGTACCGAAGAGGCTAGCAAGTGCGGAAAGATAAAAGTGCGTATAATCCATGGGCTCAACATTAGTCAAAAGAACCCATATACTTATTGCAAAAATTTAGAAGCCATCAAAAATCAAGTACTATGCACAATGCTCCTAGGGGGATAGATTGGTAGGAAAAGACCATCGCTCGTCCCCGACCGCCACTCATAAGGATGCACAAGCCAGGTACACTTCATGTTTCAAATTTGTCGCACAACTTTAACCATACGTGCATGCTACGGGACTTGCAAAGTTCAACACAAGTATTTCTCAAATTCACAATTATCAACTAGCACGACTTTGATATTATTACCTCCATATCTCAAAACAATTATCAAGCATTAAATTTATCTTAGTATTCAATTCACTCAAAAGAAAGTTTCACATATCTTGAATACCACGTATATTAACATTAAGCAAATTACCATGCTATTAACGACTCTCAAAATAATATAAGTGAAGCATGAGAGATCAAGTTTCTTTAAAACAAATCCACCACCGTGCTCTAAAATATCTGAGTGAAGCACTAGAGCAAAAATTATCACGCTCAAAAGATATAAGTGAAGCACTATGAGCAAAACTATCAAGCTCAAAAGATATAAGTGAAGCACATAGAGTATTCTAACAAATTCCAAATCATGTATGGCTCTCTCAAAAGGTGTGTACATCAAGGATGATTGTGGTAAACTAACAATTAAAGACGCAAATAATACAAGACGCTCCAAGCAAAACACATATCATGTTGGTGAATAAAAATATAGCTCCAAGTAAATTACCGATGGAAGTGGACGAAAGAGGGGATGCCTTCCGGGGCATCCCCAAACTTTGACTTTTTGGTGTCCTTGGATTATCTTGGGGGTGCCATGGGCATCACCAAGCTTAGGCTCTTGCCACTCCTTGTTCCATAATCCATCAAAAGAATTCACCCAAAACTTGAAAACTTCACAACACAAAACTCAAAAGAAATCTCGTGAGTCTCCGTTAGAGAAAGAAAACAAAAGACTACTTTAAGGTACTGTAATGAAATCATTATTTATTTATATTGGTGTTAAACCTACTGTATTCCAACTTCTCTATGGATTATAAACTATTTTACTAGCCATAGATTCATCAAAATAAGCAAACAACACACGAAAAACAGAATCTGTCAAAAACAGAACAGTCTGTAGTAATCTGTAACTAACGCGAACTTCTGGAACACAAAAAATTCTACCAAAATTAGAAGACCTGTAAAATTTATTTATTGATCAGCAGCAATTGGAATCACTATTTTATCACGTTCTGGTGATTTTTAACAATTCGTGCACTGAGCACAAAGATTCTGGAAATTACAGCAAGATCAAATAACTATCTCCCAAGAAGATCTAATAGGTTTAACTTGGCACAAACACTAATTAAAAGATAAAACCACATCTAAACAGAGGCTAGATGGATTATTTATTCCTAAACAGAAGCAAAAACAAAAAACTAAAAATAAAATTGGGTTGCCTCCCAACAAGCGCCATCGCTTAACGCCCTAGCTAGGCATAAAAGCAAGGATAGATCTAGGTGGTGCCGTAGTAATAAGATAGATCGGTGAAACTCATTTCATATTCTCTACGTTCGGCAGCAAGTTTTCTTTGAGGCAAGAAAAAGTAATCAAAAAGGCTAAATTTAATAGGACAAAAGTCCCCAAGATCAATTTTAGGAGGTACTAGCAAAAGGGCCCGTGCGTTGCAACGGGAGAAAAAAATTGCATAATTTTCAGTGTTTATGTTCACAATTTTGCTGCATCACCGAGATACACTATCACTCTCAATTTTGTGAAATCATGAACATTTTTTAAACTCATGAACATATTCGAAATTGTGAACATATTCGAAATTGTGAACATTTTTCAAATTCGTGAATGCTTTTACAAATGTTTTAACATTTTATAAAATCAAGAACATTTTTGAATTCATGAACATTTTATACTATTTGCAAACAGTTTTCTGAGATCGTGAACATCTTTTAATCAATTTTCTTGAATCAGTGAACATTTCTAGAATGGATGAACATTGTTTTGGAAATTGGTGAAACAATTTTTGATATTCATGACCATTTTTTGAATCAGCGAATATTTTATGAATGAATAAACTATTTTGTAAGTGATGAGAAATTTTTATTTTAGGATATTTTTCTATTCATGAACATTTTTTGAATTGGTGAAATTTTGTTCAATTTCATTAGTATTTTTTAATACATGGACTTTTTAAAAATCATGAACATTTTGTGATTTTCCGAACATTTGTTTTCATAGTTTTGAACATTCTTTGAATAAGCAAATATATTTTTATAAAATCGCAAACATTTTTGAATCCACAAAATGTTTATGATTTATTAAATATTTACTTAATATTTTAAATTTTTGGAACTTTTTTGTAACAGAAGAGGAAAAAACAAAATTTAAAAAATAGGCGGCCCGGACATGGCCGGACCCAAACGGGCGCGCTGCTTCTACTCCGATCGCAGTATAAAAGGTCCCTACTGCATGTGCCGGCCCAGGCAGGGGATTCCCTTGTGTGATACGTGTTTTATCACTTATAGATGGCATTGATGGGTCGTATTTTACAATTTTGTGGACAATTTTCATGACCACCGCAAGAAGCAATAGCCTTTTTATTATTATATAAGCTAGTACATATGCCCGTTCGTTACAACGGACATAAAAAAATAACAAGACCGGCTTCACGTGCCATTACACCCTACTGGTATCAACTCTGATAAATGTTGAGAAGGTTACTCTTGTCTCTCTAAGATGCATATGAGTGTGTGTTGCCACGAGTTGGGTTATCTTTTTTTGGGATCATGAAGTGTTTTTTTTTCTTTTTGGATCATGAAGTGTTGATGTGAAGAGGCCACCCTAACGTCCTCTGTTGGCGCATATTTATCATCAAATGGAAGAATAGATGCATGAAACAATATTTTAGGGAGAAACATACAATGTAATTCATTTAAAGATTTTTACAGAATTATCAAAGGATTTGAATTCAATGATTTTGATTAAGTAGGTTTTTTTTGTTTTTATTGAAGATGATTTGTAAGATTATATTTCATTACTCTTTTATTTATAATATAGTAAAGGATTACAGAAAAGCAACCGGCTTATAAAAACAACGTTCCAGCCGACACGTAACCATCACGTGTACGCACGCCTCGTTCTAGAAGTCTAGAGAGGCCGCTTATCCATTCATCTCCCGCAGTCTCCACCTCCACCTCGTTCTATTATGTCGCTCATCTCTCTCATCCCTATCTGCACAGGGCCGAGCAGTTGTTGCTTCCTGCGAGATTTGCCGTGGTGATACACTATGCGACGTGGGCGGCTTCCCCCGAGCTTGCCGGCACCAGCACCCTACTCCAGCTCCTACCCTCGCCGCCGACGGAGGCCACCACCAGGTGAAGCCTGCGTCGTGGCCCCTCCTCGTCTCCCGGCCTAGCCCCCGGGCTGTCCTGTCATCCCGGTGCTCGGGAGATCCGGTGGCGCGTCTCTCGGTGGCCTCCTGGCGGCCGACGGATCCATGGCGGCTGCTCCCCTCGCCGTGCCTTCCCGTGACTCCGGCGTGATGTCCCGCCCCTCCTTACTTTTCTTCCCTCCTCTGACCTCCACGGGGACCAGCGCCGCCCAAGTTTCCCCGCCCCCGGGTTCCGATGAGGGTGCGGCGATCCACGGCTGCTGGTCTTCTTTTCCTACGGGGTTGGGGATTTGGGAGATGCTCCTGCTGCTGTCAATCATGGGGGATACATGTTCAGACGGGAGATGATGAACCGGGCAATGCACGACGCGGCGAGGGGCGGCGACCTGGAGATCCTCAGGGAGCTCCTGCAGGGTTGCTCCATTGCCGCTGCGTGCATCAGACGCCTGTGGCGCCACCATCTTACATGTTGCGGCTTCAAGGGGCCAAGTTGAGGTGATTCTGCTTCTGCTTCTGAATCTTTGATATCTGACTGCCTCAAAGTTGCATCACATTCTTTTTGGCCTAGTTGATATGTCGTTCACCTCTATATGTACTAATCGAATTAAACAGCATTATTTGACTCGAAGTGGCGATAAACAAAGATAAATCTATTCAACTCTGAGATTAGTTGCTAGTTTGTGAGACATCACACATGAGAGCTACTGCGGAAACCAAAGAATAATATGTCTTCTGATTGACATGATTGCTGCTATAAGTTGATCTTGTGAACATTCAACATGCCAGCCAGGTTGTGATTCTGCTTGTACCCTCCCCTTCTTCCTCCATCTCAATTCCCTCTCCCATGCTTCTTTTTCTCTAAGACCTCTCTCTTTCTTCAATTTTTCTGCAGAGAGATGGCCATGGCTGCTCGATGCCCGAGCGCCGCCGGCGTCCAGACCCCCTCCACGCCATCCCCATCGCCGGAGACCTGCACCAAGTCCCGTCCAGCGCCCGCGCCACCCTCGGCCCCCGCCCCGCAGCTATGCAGCCCGAGCGCTTCAGCCGCCTCGCACCCGAAGTAGAGGAGAGGAGCTCGCTGCCACGAGCCTCCTAGCGCCAAAGAAACCAAGAGCCGACCCCGCCTCCTTCTCACTTCCTCCTCCTTCCTTTTGCCTCCTCAAGGCATGGTCATGGCCCTGCGTCTTACTGTGGAGAAGGCAAATGGATAAGGCAGTTTAATTAAATACCGCGGGTGTAATTGTAACTAATATAGGGGTGCTTTTGTAAAAACAAAGCATTTTCTCAGATTTCAGATTCCCACTTAAAGTAGGACTGCGGGTTGAATTCTGAAAAACGAAGGGGCTTTTCTGCAAAACTGCCCGACGTACGACCAGAAACAGTAACTGCTTTATTAGTAGGTAAAGATAGGTTCCTCTTCCGGTCCTTCATATTGTACAACCAATTCATCATTATAAGCATTCTTTTGACAGAACTTGGTGAGCCTATACTCAAGAGAGCATCCTAGCTCATTATTTCAAATAGCCAAATCATCATTAAGCTCAAAGATTCTATCAATTAAAATATTGGTAGGCACTTTTTTTCTTAGATTTTCATTGAAAGCAACATAGTCGATAGATTGAAAACGCATTATTTCTTTTTGATCAAAAAGGAAAGATTTTATGGGAGGTCGGCCAGCGTCCACCCTATAATGCGCAAAGATTTCTTTGGCTTCTTTTATTATAAATCTAAATTCATGAGTCAAAAAGATAGTAGCGGCACGCTTAACAGAGGAGTGTTCAATATTAGAAAACTTTAGGAAAATTCTTTGTATAGAAGGGTGCATATACATAAATTGCCTTTCAAGTTCGACGATAAGCATGGCAATAGCGTCCGCAAGACTACTAGTTCTATGGAGAATAGAACCACCCATAGAGGGTAAAGCACCAGCATAAGTAAAGAAATCTTAAATAACTCCTTTTCCAATAATATTACCACTATCGATTCGAAATCTTTTTGTGTGATAGGTAGGGGATTCTTCAGCAAGAGCTTCAGAATTTTTCATATTATTATCACCCATATCGGCGATAATTTCCTCAATTTCAGACATAGCGACAAGCAAGCAAACTAACACACGGGCAAACAAAAGGCAAAGGGAAAAGGAGGAGGAGATTGGGAAAGAGAGGGCAAATAAAACGGCAAGGGTGAAGTGGGGAGAGGAAAACGAGTGGCAAATGGCAAATAATGTAATGCGAGAGATAGGGATTGTGATGGGTACTTGGTATGTTGACTTTTGCGTAGACCTCCCCGGCAACGGCGCCAGAAATGGCTCGTTGTCGGGAGTCCAAATCTTGACTTGACTTAGCGTAAGCCTCCCGGCAACGGCGCCAGAAATCCTTCTTGCTACGTTTTGAGCTTGCGTTGGTTTTCCCCGAAGAGAAGAGGATGATGCAGCACAGTAGCGTAAGTATTTTCCTCGCTTTTGAGAACCAAGGTATCAATCCAAGAGGAGGCCACGCCAAGTCACTCGAACCTGCACAAAACGATAGCTACTCGCAACCAACGCGATTAGGGGTTGTCAATCCCTTCACGGTCACTTACGAGAGTGAGATCTGATAGAGATAATATTTTTGGTATTTTGGTATAAAGATGCAAAGTGAAAAGAAAAGGCAAAGTAAAAACAAAGCAAGTAAATAAAGTGATGGAGATTGATATGATGAGAATAGATCCGGGGGCTATAGGTTTCACTAGTGGCTTCTCTCAAGAGCATAAGTATTCTACGGTGGGTGAACAAATTACTGTTGAGCAATTGATGTAATTGAGCATAGTTATGAGGTTATCTAGGTATGATCATGTATATAGGCATCACGTCCGAGACAAGTAGATCGAAACGATTCTGCATCTACTACTATTACTCCACTCATCGACCGCTATCCAAAGATGCATCTAGAGTATTAAGTTAAAAATAGAGTAACGCCTTAAGCAAGATGACATGATGTAGAGGAATAAATTCATGCAATATGATAAATACCCCATCTTGTTATCCTCGATGGCAACAATACAATATGTGCCTTGCAACCCTTTCTGTCACTGGGTAAGGACACCGCAAGATTGAACCCAAAGCTAAACACTTCTCCCATTGCAAGAACTACCAATCTAGTTGGCCAAACCAACCGGATAATTCGAAGAGACTTGCAAAGATAACTCAATCATACATAAAAGAATTCAGAGAAGATTCAAATATTATTCATAGATAAGCTAGATCATAAACCCACAATTCATCAGTCTCAACAAACACACCGCAAAAAGAAGATTGCATCGAATAGATCTCCATGAGAGAGGGGGAGAACATTGTATTGAGATCCAAAAAGAGAGAAGAAGCCATCTAGCTACTAGCTATGGACCCAAAGGTCCGAAGTAAACTACTCACACTTCATCGGAGGGGCTATGGTGTTGATGTAGAAGCCCTCCGTAGTGGATGCCCTCTTCCCATGGAGCTCCTAACAGGCCCCAATATGGGATCTCGTGGATACGGGAAGGTACGGCGGTGGAATTAGGTTTTGGCTCCCCTTTGATCGCTTGGGGATACGTAGGTATATATAGGAGGAAGGAGTATGTCGGTGAGCGTCAGGGGCCCACGAGGCAGGGGCGCCTCGAGGCGCGCCTCCACCCTCGTGACCGCCTCTGGCACTTCTTGGAGTAGGGTCCAAGTCTCCTGGATCACGTTCGGTGAGAGAATCACGTTCCCGGAGGTTTCATTCCGTTTGGACTCCGTTTGATATTTCATTTCTTCGAAACACTGAAATAGGCAAAAAATAGTAATTCTGGGTTGGGCCTCCGGTTAATAGGTTAGTCCCAAAAGTAATATAAAAGTGGAAAATAAAGCCCAATATAGTCCAAAACAGTAGATAAAGTAGCATGGAGCAATCAAAAATTATAGATACGTTGAAGACGTATCAGACACCAGCAGGGCCACTGTCAGGCCCGCACCAGTAAAGTCTCCACCGTCGTTCGCATGCAGCTGCCATCCCAACCAGCTGTGTTGGCACCTGTGTGGCAACATGCAGCTCCCAGACCGGATCAGCAAGCGCATGCGTGGCGGCATGCAGATCTTCATGAAGACCCTACCACCGCGCCACCTCGGCTGCTTGCCTGCCTACATGGCGCCGCATGCAGCGCTGGCCAGGGCGCGTGTCGAAACGAAGGGGAGCAGCGACGGACGGGACGGGCCTCGCCCCCGTCCCCGATAAAGCAAGGGGACACCTAAGCGACTCTTTAAATGTGTCTTGTCCTGTAATACGAGCGATAAGCTCGTAGCACTATATGCCTTTCCACCTCCTGTGTGCCACTGTGGCAGCCCCTTTCGACTATAAAAGGAGGACCATGGCGTACTGGAGAAGGATTCGGTTCTCTGGAACTACTGAGCCACCGTAGCTAGTTCAAGGGCTCAAGAACACTCAATACATCCACCAAAGCAGGACCAGGGTTTTACGCATCCTTGCGGCCCGAACCTGGGTAAACGATCCTTGTGCTGATTACTAATCCTGCTCTTCTTGCAACCCTGCGCCCTAGCAACCGTAGTAGGGATTCTTGTGATCCCATAGGTGTCGTTCCACACCGACAGCCCGTTACTCATATGGGCCAAAACATGCGCCTATAATCATCTTGGGCCATTAGCAGGTCTAAACCTATAGTAGTTTCCCACCTTTAACAGGCCGAGTAAAGTTCTGGCCATCTAGGCCAGAGAATAGCATGGGTTTTCAACAGGCTAAAACCTAGATTGGGATAGCGTTGAGCCAAAAAATTCACGGGCCAATACAGGCCGAAACTGCCTAAGGCCCATGTTGGGCCCAAATAGGACGAGCAGTTAACAGGCCAAAATATATCTCGGGCATGTTTGGCCCAATAAAATTATGGGCTTTAAGCAGTCGGTATCCACGCGGGCCATAGGCCCAAAAGTGTCACGGGCCATTATCAGATGGGCTGTAAGCAGGCCGGATTCAACGCGGGTTGTAATTAGGCCCAAGTGTTACACGGGCCATTAACAGGCCGATAGGCCAGTTGGGCTGAAATTTATCCATGAAGACTACGGGCCATTAAGAGGCCTAAAGTTACTTCAGACAAGAAATAGCCCAGCTTCTGCATGGGCCGTTAAATGGCCTAAAGTTAAACCGGGCCGACAACATCCCATATACTCCACGGGCCGCTAACAGGCCGAAACTATTACCGGGCCGAACTGGTAAACGGGTGTTTAACAGGCTGAAATACAAACCTGTCTTAGAATGGGCCCAAAGGTACAGCGGCCTGTTAACGGGCCTGATCCAATATGGGACGTAATTTGGCCCAAAACACGGCAGGCTGTGAATGGGCCTGGTCTGCTATGGGCCTTAATTTGACCCAAAACATGGCAGGCTGTTAATGGGCCAGCTCACTAGTGTCTGAAGAAACATGGTGGGCCTTTAGCTGGGCCGGCCTTTTCACCGGAATGGGCCTCTATTGGGCCGTTCCATGTGTCGATGTATCATAGGTGCCTCCTGTCCAATGAGTGGATGACATATGTCCCAACGCGGAGCTGACACACGTGGTTCCATCGGCCAATGAGAATTTTACACGTGGAAAATCCCCATTGGTCCGGGTTGTTAACGGGTTATCGGATCCAAAACCGGACCCGGTAGCTTAACGGCGAGCCGTTATGGTCGATGCCACGTGTCGGTTACCCTTGATGAAATCACTTCTATGACGCGCGATTTATCGTCATGGAAGTGAACACTTCCGTGATGATAATTTTGGTAATGTCATGGAACACTTCTCTGACAAAGACAGTATTACTATCTTGATTCTGTCATAAAATCTTCATGGATGTACATGCATGACAGAAAACGTGACCTCACCGCGATAGAGAGCAGTAACTAACAGGCTTCTTAATGCAAACCCAGCCAGACCACATGAGAGGCGAGGGTTACTGCATCGATATGCTCGAGGGTGTCTGGCGAGCAAACGAAGACGGCGAGGCATGGGCCGCCGCGTGTTGGGAACGGCAGTGGGGGTAGGCTTGACTCCGAAGAGCGGGCACACGGCCGGGGTGACCACGGCAGCACCAGAGAGGGTTCTGCTGTGGATTTGGGGGAGGGGAGTCATGAAGGAGGTCGGGTGGACTAGTTGAGTGAAATGCAAAGTGACAAAGGGGGGTGTTGGCGGCGTGGGTGAAAAGGGTGAAAATATCCTGCCGCTGCTGCCATGAAAGGCCTATGCAAACGGTTGCCTCTAGGCGCTTGTGTGCACAAACAGAATAATTTCATTTGAAATGAAGACATACTAATTTTGAAATGAAGACGCGAGTTCATCGTTTCACCTCTAAATTTTTCACACGTAAACCAATTACAATTTTACCACGGGTTTGATTTGCTCGCGCATTACAGGTCTCGTGTGCTATATGTAAGACATTTTTTGGCATTTACCGTGCATGTTGGCATATAAATCAATTCCTAGCCGGACTGCATTTCTGTCGAAGGGATGAGGATTGCCGTTTGATCTGGGAGCATCCAACGATGCAGACGTATGATCCGTGGGGTTTGGGTTCTGGCCAACCTGAACGCACGACTCAGATCGTGCGCGCAGCGAGAGGAGGCATCAGCCACGGTTTGGTAGGAACACAACTTTCGTGTGAACCGTGTTCTATTGAAAACTTTTTTTGGGAGGGGCTATTTGAAAACATGTACATGTGTTGTCGAAAGGGATGAGGATCGCCATTCCATCAAGGAGAATCCAACGGTGCAGAAGTACAATAGGTGGGGTTTGGGTTCTGGCCAATCAGAACGCACGACTCAGATCGCGCGCGTGGCAGAGGGGTGGGGGTGCATCGGCCACGGTTTAGTGGACACACGGCTTTCGTGAGTGAACCGTGTGCTCTTGGAAAACATTTACATTACCTAACATCATATTGTTGTTCGAATGAAAACATGAGTTCATCGTTTACTTCCAATTTGTTTCCACGGTAAGAAATCATGAGTATAGTGGAGAGTGTCATATACTAGTATCATGAATATACAGTACATATGATACTACGTTTAATTAATTATAGCGCATAGTATAATACATAGAGTATAGTATCATATATAGATCATATTTATTGCCATGCGTGACACAAATTAGCATCGCATTTAACATGACACTACTAGGGAAAAGCCTAGCAGCAGTGCGGGTTTTAGGCCTATCAAGAGTAACGGCCAGCGCCATCGAGATAAGGCGCTACATACTAAAGCTTAGCAAGAAGCGCTGGACCCGCTGCTGCTAAAATGATTTAGTAGTAGCGCTTCTCCTGAGCAGCTGTTTGGTTAGTAGTAGCGCTCCTCCTTGCCCGCGCTACTACTATTATTTAGTATTTTATTTCTTTTTTATTTCATGTTGTATTTCATACACCTTTACACAAGTTTCCATACAACGGGAATTTAGAGACTGTTTTTACATCATAATGAGTAGGTGAAATAATCAGGATTAGTTTCAAGTGGATGGACATCCACTTGAAACTAATCCATGGTTCTTTCACCCAATGATATAATAAATATCATCATTATTATCATATCATTAACAACTTATCATCATAATACATCATTGTCATATAAGACCTCCTCAAGATCATCGCTTTCATCAATGAGACATCACATAGCAAATTGGTCACTAGTCGTAATCACAAGTACTCCTCATCATCAACTCTAATACATTGTATCACATAATAAACATATTGTACCTCATAGGACCTACTACATTCTCTTAGGACCTACTATATTCTCTAAGGTAAAATAGCAAAAAACAAGATAGCTCTTGACTCTCCATTATGGAGAATGGAGATTATCCTGTCTCCAATTCTTGCCTTTCGCTTAATGTTACTTCCAAGAACCTCCTTGCGAATGTCCAAACATTTTTTTCCATTCTTTGATTAGCATGTGTTCACCAGTTTTAGAAATCCGATATGCACAGGTGAGATCCGTAGGATGACCTGGTTGTATGTTCGTAACTTCAAGGCGACCATTGTAATACATCGATGAGGCACACAATCCATCGGGATTTTCTGTTGAAAAACATAGTAATAACTTCGTAGTTAGCAATGATGTACTAGTTTTGGAAGTATGCAAAAGATGCACGGATGTCGTAATAGTAAAAAATCCTACCAGGGTATCTCCATAGAAGTTATCGCGGTTCAACACGTGCACTAGTGGCACGTATTCACCATAATCTGGAGGAGTTCGATAATAGGTATTGTAATTCTCAAAGAAAGTACAAAATGCGATCAGATGATTTTTCTCCTTATAAGTTAATTCGAGCCACCACCGTAGTGGGTTTGTCTACCATCTTCTCGCACATTCTTTGAAGATTCAAAATAAGTCACAATGGAAATAAGCTGTCAACTATTTTGAAATAAAAAATATAAATTAGTTAATAACTATGTTTGAGAAACTCACAATGCGGTAGAATCGGAAGCGTATCAACAAGGACCCAAATGTCCATATTGTCTTGCTCGATGTCAGGATCACCAAGATCCATGGTGACAATCATACCCTCATAAAAACCATACATTTTGCAAAGTACTTCCCAATTTTGGCAACCAAAATGGGTTACGCTCTGAGCATTGTACAGATTTACTTCAAAATCCATACATCTTTGTTTCAAAATTTTCATGGTCTTCAAAACCCATCCTCTCCAAGACATAGCATCTTGCATGGCATGGGATAAGCTAGTCGACTTGTAAAAGATGAAAATTAGATCATTATTTTTGAGAAAATCCAGGCCACTCGATATTTCCTACATATTCTAGCACAAGTCATGCCGTAATTCACGGAAAAATCCAGCATGATCTTTGCTAAAAAGGACATATCGAGCGCTTGAAATTTGCCTAACGGAAATTAATCAACACTCCGGCAAAACATAGGCCACTTGAGGTGTAAATGTAACATGAACGGCCACTTGGGCAACCACATATCCTATTTGAGCAACAAAAGATATACATGGATATTTGGCTGGTCTCACCTCGATGTCGGAGGGGGTCGGTGACGGGACGACGGTGGGGATGATGGAGGGGCTCCTTGATTTCTGCAAAAGCAAAAACCGTATAAGTTATCACTAATACATCCCGAATAATTGCTTAAACTAAAAAATAACAACAAATATGACATGTTCAACTAGTTCTTGCTAAATATAAACTTACTATAAATAGAATATGTGGTTCAACTAGTTATATTAATTATCTTACTAAAAAACTAGTTCTTTCTAAAAATAAAGTAGTTCAACTATTTATATTAATTATCTTACTAAAATTACATTAGTTCTATTAATTCAACTAGCTCAACTAGTTCAACTAGTTTATTAATTTACTTACTAAACTAGTTTAACTACAACTAAAGTTGTTCAACTACAACTACTATTAATCATACTGCCCTATTTAACTAGTACCATCACTACTAGTAATTAACATCTACTACTACTAAAAGTCACTACTAGTAATTTGCAGGAACGGAAATTAATCAACACTCCGGTAAAACATAGGCCATTTAGCGATGGTCATTGCATTTCAATGGTTCAAAATATGAAAAAAAAAACATTTGAAAATATCTTATATATAATCCTAACACTAAATAAACTAGTTTTATTAACTACTTACTAAATAAACGAGTGCTATTAAGCACTTACTATAAATAAACTAGTTCTATTAAGCACTTACCAAATAAACTAGTTCTACTAAATAAACTAGTTCTACTACCCTAGTTCTACCCTAAATTTTCTTACTTCTATTTTATTCAAAACACCTACGATTTGCAAGAACAGAGACAAGGGAGGGAGGGAGGAGAGAGGAGGGGGAGCGGGCGGCCGGAGGAGGAGGAGGGAGGGGCGGTGGGAGGAGGGCTGCCGGCGAAGGAGGGAGGAGGGGGCGGCCGCAGGCGGAGGGAGGAGGGCACGGTGGGAGGAGGAGGGAGGAGGGCGCGGTGGGAGGAGGAGGCACGGAAGGAGGGAGTACCTCGGTGGCGGATGGAGGACGGCGGCGGCGTCGGACGATGGTGAGGTCGAGAGCGGCGCGGTGAGGTCGAGAGCGGAGGGGTGGGGGAGGCGGCGACAACGGTGAGGTCAAGAGCGGCGGCGGGCGGCAGCGGTGAGGTTGAGGGCGGCCTCGGGCGGCGGCGGTGAGGGCAGGCTCGGGCTCGGGCCGGGGCGATAGAGGAGTAGGGGGATAGGGGGAGGAGGACTTAGTGAAACTTTTAACGGGGTTAAGTCGAATTAGCAGTAGCGCACTTCAGGAACCGCGCTATAGCTAAAGTAGCTATAGCGCATTTTACGGAAAAACGCTACTGCTAAGTCTAAGCACGCATCAAAAAAAATACATTGGCCATCAATTATATTTTTGTGTACAATCTGAATTGTCAGTATGAGTCCACTCCGGTAGGAACTGGAGAGGACTCATATTGCGCCACAAATTCTACACATAGAGTTCAGTGAAGACCAACTGGTTGTGATAGTTGCAGAAGTAACATATTTAAGGTGGTAAACACCTGCTCATGAGCGAGGTGGGACTAAACTTGTGGGCTGATCGTAGAAAGTAGCGATTTTCAAAGAAGCGTTCTGTCGCTAACTTCTATAGCAAGAGCGCTGTTCAAGATAGGGCCTCTACTGCTATAACTAGCTGGGTTCTTGGTCATGGCAATTAGAGCAGTAGCGCCGGTTTGGCGTGGAAGCGTTATCGCTATTTTCCTTTCAAGCAGCTGCGTTTGCTATCATCTTGGCTGCTAAATAGCAGTAGCTTTGTATTTTGAGGAGCGTTGCTGGTAAGATTCTGTGTATAGGCTTTTCCCTAGTAGTGTGATATGGTATCTACCTACTATATGTTACTCTAACCCTCTTTATATATATTTAATTCTTTGCCACATCAGCGTACTTGCTATTTTCGAGTGCAAGACATCGTCGGCTATGATACCACCACTATGGCCAGCGTTATATAGTGGGGAGTATCATATACTATATATATAGTATCATGCATATGATACTAGTGTATGATACTACGTATGTACCTTCATAGTGCATATATAGTATCATAGAGTAGTTAGTTTCTTCAGAACTAATATAAGAGCGTTTAGATTACTAAATAGTGACCTAACCGCTCTTATATTAGTTTATAGAGGGAGTATATGTCATAGATGACCGTATTTATGAATTGAGCCCTATAAGGCTGGTTGTAATGGGGAGGATTATATATATATATATATATATATATATATATATATATATATATATATATACTAGTAGTATCATGCATGCATATATATGATAGTGTAGCTAGGATACTACTTCTATAATGCAAAGTATCATAAGTTAACATCTTAGGTTGCCTTACTAATTGTCATGCATCACACAAAGTAGTAGTACAACATTTAATATGACACGGTATCATGATATGATACCACATCCTCTCTTGTGTGCCACATCATCCAGAAAGTCTAGTTGGCATGCATGATACCGCTTATGATAATACCATTACAACCAGCCTAAACCGGAAAGGAGGGAGTATGAGACTAGCCACAATGGAGAGTAGTACACTGGTAACATACACATATCCCTAGACTATATATGTTACTACCTTCATAGGGGGTAGTAACATAAGTGTAGTGTCATGCAAAGCTTCATTTCTTAGGTTACAGACTCATATTGCATTGGGACATGTGATGCTACAAGAATTAGCTAAGTTATCAAACTATCTCTCTCCTCATTAACTTATCGCCACATAAGCAAGTTTGCTGAGTTGGAGTCGGTATTATCGCTGAAGTTACTCCCACTGTGGCTAGTCTGATACTAGCTAGTCATCTATGATATACTAGCTACCTCACTAAGAGCATGGTTAATAATACAGCCAAGGGTCGGCTATAAGAAGTTGCCATGTCATATACAGCCAACCTCTTAGCGGGAATGTACAATAATAAGTTTTATATATGTACTAGTTTATCAATAGTTGGCCCACCTTACATCCTTACAAAGTGTCTTGGGTCTCGTGTTGCAGCTGGCTCTACTAACCAAGAGCCCGCTTCTCTTCTATTTCCTCCAACTAATAAGCACATATATATTATTCTATTCCTTATAGCCAGACTACCCACAGAGGGAGTAACATATATAGGTAGTAACATCACACATATCTAGATAAAATAGATGATGTGGCAAGCAATAAATGAAGAAATGGAGGAAAGTGGATATGTGTGATGTTACTACCTATGTTACTCCCACTGTGGGTATAGTCTTACTATAGTATGATACTACCCACAATGGGAGTAACATAGGTAGTAACATCACACATCTAGATAAATTAAGTAGATGATGTGGCAAGCAATAAATGAAGAAAGAGAGGAAAGTAGTAACATAGCTAGTTACTAGTAGTATGAGTAACATCACATGTACATATCAAGGCTTGACTCCGAAGAGCGGGCACACGGCCGGGGTGACCACGGCAGCACCAGAGAGGGTTCTGCTGTGGATTTGGGGGAGGGGGAGCTGGCGAAGGAGGTCGGGTGGACTAGTTGAGTGAAATGCGGGCGGACAGTGGGGGGTGTTGGCGGCGTAGGTGAAAAGGGTGAAAATATCCCCGGTCGCCGCGCGCGCGGAAAGGCCTATGCAAACGGTTGCCTCTAGGCGCTTGTGTGCACAAACAGAATAATTTCATTTGAAATGAAGACATACTAATTTTGAAATGAAGACGCGAGTTCATCGTTTCACCTCTAAATTTTTCACACGTAAACCAATTACAATTTTACCACGGGTTTGATTTGCTCGCGCATTACAGGTCTCGTGTGCTATATGTAAGACATTTTTTGGCATTTACCGTGCATGTTGGCATATAAATCAATTCCTAGCCGGACTGCATTTCCTGTCGAAAGGGATGAGGATTGCCGTTTGATCTGGGAGCATCCAACGATGCAGACGTATGATCCGTGGGGTTTGGGTTCTGGCCAACCTGAACGCACGACTCAGATCGTGCGCGCAGCGAGAGGAGGCATCAGCCACGGTTTGGTAGGAACACAACTTTCGTGTGAACCGTGTTCTATTGAAAACTTTTTTTGGGAGGGGCTATTTGAAAACATGTACATGTGTTGTCGAAAGGGATGAGGATCGCCATTCCATCAAGGAGAATCCAACGGTGCGTAAGTACAATAGGTGGGGTTTGGGTTACTGCCAATCGTAACGCACGACTCAGATCACAAGGTGGCGTAGGGGTGGGGTGCATCGGCCACGGTTTAGTGGACACACGGCTTTCGTGAGTGAACCGTGTGCTCTTGGAAAACATTTACATTACCTAACATCATATTGTTGTTCGAATGAAAACATGAGTTCATCGTTTCGCCTCCAATTTGTTTCCACGGTAAGAAATCATGAGTATAGTGGAGAGTGTCATATACTAGTATCATGAATATACAGTACATATGATACTACGTTTAATTAATTATAGCGCATAGTATAATACATAGAGTATAGTATCATATATAGATCATATTTATTGCCATGCGTGACACAAATTAGCATCGCATTTAACATGACACTACTAGGGAAAAGCCTAGCAGCAGTGCGGGTTTTAGGCCTATCAAGAGTACTGCCAGCGCCATCGATAAGGCGCCATAGTTAAAGCTTAGCAAGAGCGCCGCTCGACTCAAGGCTGCTGCTAAAATGATTTAGTAGTAGCGCTTCTCCTGAGCAGCGCTGCTGGTAGTTAGTAGTAGCGCTCCTCCTTGCCCGCGCTACTACTATTATTTAGTATTTTATTTCTTTTTTATTTCATGTTGTATTTCATACACCTTTACACAAGTTTCCATACAATGGGAATTTAGAGACTGTTTTTACATCATAATGAGTAGGTGAAACAACCGTGGACTAGTTTCAAGTGGATGGACATCCACTTGAAACTAATCCGCGGTTCTTTCACCCAATGATATAATAAATATCATCATTATTATCATATCATTAACAACTTATCATCATAATACATCATTGTCATATAAGACCTCCTCAAGATCATCGTTTTCATCAATGAGACATCACATAGCAAATTGGTCACTAGTCGTAATCACAAGTACTCCTCATCATCAACTCTAATACATTGTATCACATAATAAACATATTGTACCTCATAGGACCTACTACATTCTCTTAGGACCTACTATATTCTCTAAGGTAAAATAGCAAAAAACAAGATAGCTCTTGACTCTCCATTATGGAGAATGGAGATTATCCTGTCTCCAATTCTTGCCTTTCGCTTAATGTTACTTCCAAGAACCTCCTTGCGAATGTCCAAACATTTTTTCCATTCTTTGATTAGCATGTGTTCACCAGTTTTAGAAATCCGATATGCACAGGTGAGATCCGTAGGATGACCTGGTTGTATGTTCAGAACTTCAAGGCGACCATTGTAATACATCGATGAGGCACACAATCCATCGGGATTTTCTGTTGAAAAACATAGTAATAACTTCGTGAGTTAGCAATGATGTACTAGTTTTGGAAGTATGCAAAAGATGCACGGATGTCGTAATAGTAAAAAATCCTACCAGGGTATCTCCATAGAAGTTATCGCGGTTCAACACGTGCACTAGTGGCACGTATTCACCATAATCTGGAGGAGTTCGATAATAGGTATTGTAATTCTCAAAGAAAGTACAAAATGCGATCAGATGATTTTTCTCCTTATAAGTTAATTCGGAGCCACCACTGTAGTGGGTTTGTCTACCATCTTCTGCACATTCTTTGAAGATTCAAAATAAGCTGTCAATGGAAATAAGCTGTCAACTATTTTGAAATAAAAAATATAAATTAGTTAATAACTATGTTTGAGAAACTCACAATGCGGTAGAATCGGAAGCGTATCAACAAGGACCCAAATGTCCATATTGTCTTGCTCGATGTCAGGATCACCAAGATCCATGGTGACAATCATACCCTCATAAAAACCATACATTTTGCAAAGTACTTCCCAATTTTGGCAACCAAAATGGGTTACGCTCTGAGCATTGTACAGATTTACTTCAAAATCCATACATCTTTGTTTCAAAATTTTCATGGTCTTCAAAACCCATCCTCTCCAAGACATAGCATCTTGCATGGCATGGGATAAGCTAGTCGACTTGTAAAAGATGAAAATTAGATCATTATTTTTTGAGAAAATCCAGGCCACTCGATATTTCCTACATATTCTAGCACAAGTCATGCCAGAATTCACGGAAAAATCCAGCATGATCTTTGCTAAAAAAGGACATATCGAGCGCTTGAAATTTGCCGGAACGGAAATTAATCAACACTCCGGCAAAACATAGGCCACTCGGAGGTGTAAATGTAACATGAACAACCACTTGGGCAACCACATATCCTATTTGAGCAACAAAAGATATACATGGATATTTGGCTGGTCTCACCTCGATGTCGGAGGGGGTCGGTGACGGGGACGACGGCGGGGATGATGGAGGGGCTCCTTGATTTCTGCAAAAGCAAAAAACCGTATAAGTTATCACTAATACATCCCGAATAATTGCTTAAACTAAAAAATAACAACAAATATGACATGTTCAACTAGTTCTTGCTAAATATAAACTTACTATAAATAGAATATGTGGTTCAACTAGTTATATTAATTATCTTACTAAAAAACTAGTTCTTTCTAAAAATAAAGTAGTTCAACTATTTATATTAATTATCTTACTAAAATTACATTAGTTCTATTAATTCAACTAGCTCAACTAGTTCAACTAGTTTATTAATTTACTTACTAAACTAGTTTAACTACAACTAAAGTTGTTCAACTACAACTACTATTAATCATACTGCCCTATTTAACATGCATGCATATATATACTAGTAGTATCATGCATGCATATATATGATAGTGTAGCTAGGATACTACTTCTATAATGCAAAGTATCATAAGTTAACATCTTAGGTTGCCTTACTAATTGTCATGCATCACACAAAGTAGTAGTACAACATTTAATATGACACGGTATCATGATATGATACCACATCCTCTTGTGTGTGCCACATCATCCGGAAAGTCTAGTTGGCATGCATGATACCGCTTATGATAATACCATTACAACCAGCCTAAACCGGAAAGGAGGGAGTATGAGACTAGCCACAATGGAGAGTAGTACACTGGTAACATACACATATCCCTAGACTATATATGTTACTACCTTCATAGGGGGTAGTAACATAAGTGTAGTGTCATGCAAAGCTTCATTTCTTAGGTTACAGCACTCATATTGCATTGGGACATGTGATGCTACAAGAACTAGCTAAGTTATCAAACTATCTCTCTCCTCATTAACTTACTGCCACATAAGCAAGTTTGCTGAGTTGGAGTCGGTATTACTGCTGAAGTTACTCCCACTGTGGCTAGTCTGATACTAGCTAGTCATCTATGATATACTAGCTACCTCACTAAGAGCATGGTTAATAATACAGCCAAGGGTCGGCTATAAGAAGTTGCCATGTCATATACAGCCAACCTCTTAGCGGGAATGTACAATAATAAGTTTTATATATGTACTAGTTTATCAATAGTTGGCCCACCTTACATCCTTACAAAGTGTCTTGGGTCTCGTGTTGCAAATTGGCTCTACTAACCAAGAGCCCGCTTCTATTCTATTTCCTCCAACTAATAAGCACATATATATTATTCTATTCCTTATAGCCAGACTACCCACAGAGGGAGTAACATATATAGGTAGTAACATCACACATATCTAGATAAAATAGATGATGTGGCAAGCAATAAATGAAGAAATGGAGGAAAGTGGATATGTGTGATGTTACTACCTATGTTACTCCCACTGTGGGTATAGTCTTACTATAGTATGATACTACCCACAATGGGAGTAACATAGGTAGTAACATCACACATCTAGATAAATTAAGTAGATGATGTGGCAAGCAATAAATGAAGAAAGAGAGGAAAGTAGTAACATAGCTAGTTACTAGTAGTATGAGTAACATCACATGTACATATCAAGGCAAGATGTGTCTATAGCCTAATAAATGAAGTGTTGCATGTTACCACACATATATGTTACTCCCTCACTACGTAGGTAGTAACATGGACTAGTAACACATGGGCATGTTACTAGTCTATGTTACTACCCATTGTGGCTAGTCTGAGTAACATCACACATCTCAAGGCAAGATGAGTCTATAGCCTAATAAATAAAGTGTTGCATGTTACTACACATATGTTACTCCCCACTATAGAGGTAGTAACATAAACTAGTAACATTATATGTTACTACCCATTGTCGCTAGTCTTATGTCACTCTATTGTGTACTTACTTGCTCTAATGCATAGTATCATAGAGTAGCTAGTCTCATATGTAGTACTTTATTTATATTGTCATGCATGACACATAGTAGCATAACATTTATTATGATACGGTTTCATCATATGGTACTTAACCCTCTCTTTCTTCATTTAATTAATTCTATGACAGCTCATCAAAATTGCCTAGTTGCCATGCATGATACTAGCTATGATACCCCCTTACTATCAGCCTAGCAAAGGTGTATAGATCATTTGTGTGTCGCTTTGTGAGCTTTCATCCGTTTGTTCGAGAAGCGGGGAGAAGTTTCAAACATTTCAGCCGCGAGGTGCGGCCACTAGCATAGGCCTAGTTGGTATTTTAATTATAGAAAATTCAGATGGAGTTCAGACATCATCAAAATCGTTGTGTGCCTGTGGCATGCTCTCACGACCCCGTGGAAAAAAATTGGTAAAGTTTGGCACAAGTTTTGATGACCGCTCCTTCCAAACCGGAGCATCTAACATGAAGGATCATGGTTTTCCAAAAGGAGACGTGTCAATTCAAACTCCTGTGGTCGGTGACTTCATCGTTTGGCCTCATAAAAATTTCCATGGTACGCAATCACCATTATACCACATGTCGGCGTTCTGGGAACGGGGGTCCCCAGACTTGCCTGCCTGCGGTGTGGCTCAAGTGGGGGCCCAGCGCGGCGCAGCTTCACCAGCTCAAGCTCAAGACCCTCGCGAGGGGCCAAGCCTCACGGGGCAGATGACAGGAACCTTCCTCAGGAGCAGCCTCGTCAGGCAGGCTCGCGAGGAGGCGGAGATATCAAGGCAGGGTACCTCACGAGGGTACCCCGTGACACAAGCCATGACGATCGAGGCTGGTGAGCGCCGGCTCACAAGATGTCCTCATTTCCCCTTTGGTGCAAAGGAGGCAAGCACAGGCCAAGGCATCAGGAAAAGGTTACCGCTTCGGTGCAACAAGACCAAGACCAGCTGAGCGGCAAGGAGGAAAGTCATCGTGGAGCCCAGGACGGCGTCACCGTCGGAGCCTTTGGCAGCCGAAGACCAACTTTAGTCAGGATAAGTGTACTAGATGTTCCCCTTCAAAATGGCCAATTGTTGGCGCCCTCCCCGCTCATTATTTGGGAAGAGGCCCAGGGCCTCCCTCTATAAATAGGACTAGCCACCACAGAGAGAAGAGGAGGGGTCGAACCTACCAGAGAGAGAGAGAGAGAGAGAGAGAAGCGACTGGACTCACCCAAGCGGTCCATCGCACCAGCTCAAGAACAGCCCCTCGCGAGGTTGTTCTTCCTTTGTACTGTTCTTCATCAACCCTAGAGGCAATCCACCACACCACACACTGGAGTAGGGTATTACACCACAACGGTGGCCCGAACCAGTATAAACCTTGTGTCTCTTGTGTTGTTCTTCGTTCCTAGTTTAGATCCCGTGCAAACCATTGACGCGTGAGCTGGTAGGTGAAAGATCTGCGCGCGCACCCTAGTGTTCGAACCTCAAGGGTCTGCCGGAACCCGAAATCCGACATTTGGCGCGCCAGGTAGGGGTGCGCCGGAATCTTTCTTCCGCTGGTCGCGTGTGATCTTCCGTCGTGTCCATGGCTGACGCTCGCCGAGCCCGCGCCGAGCGCCGGGCTGCTCGTGCCGCTCGAGTCGCCCAGACGGCTCCCGTCGGCAGACACCCCCGTCGTTCCCCGTCGCCTGCCGCCAACGCCGCCACCGGCCCGGCGGGAACGAGCAGCGAGCCTCGCCCCTGCATCCATTGGTGAGGCGAGAAGGCCGCACCGCTACTCCTTCGCCGCCTCGCTGGTTCTTCGCCCCGCGCGGCACCGCGCCCCATGGAGGCTCGAGCTGCGCTCATCGCGCAAATGAGCTCCTGCGCTACCGCCTGCCGACAACGTCTATGAAGAGTGGCTCGACCGCTGCCGCTGAGCTCGTCTGCGCTACGGGGCTCCTGCCGCCCCTCTCGTTGCCTCGCCCGCACCCCGCTGGAGGTAGGGGAGCCGAGGTGCCCCGCCACCTCCTTCCCAAGAAGACGCCCTGGCTCCAAGGCGCGTGGCCCCGGGCCGAGACCCTCCGCGTCCGGCGCCCCCGCAGCAAGAAAGGAGCTGCCAGGAGATCCCTCGTCCCCAAGAAGGTGCTCGCGTGCTCCCAGAAGCAGAGCGCCACGACCGCGCTCCAGCGCCAGTGCGTCAAGACCCCGCGCTGCTCCAGGCAGCGGTGCAGGGAATCCACAAGAGCAAGCTCCGCATCAGCAGAGAGCCCTGGTGGCCACTGCAGGCTGCCGCGCCTTCACCGCCGAGCTACGCAGCGTCGCATGGCCCAGCAAGTTCAAGCCAGACCTGCCTCCTCGCTACGACGACACTGCCGACCCCGCAGAGTTTCTTCAGCTCTACGAGCTGGGCATCGAAGCCGCCAACGGGGACGAAAAGGTCATGGCGAATTGGTTCCCCATGGCGCTCAACGACAGATCCCGAACCTGGCTCCCGGCACGATCTCCTCCTGGGACGAGATGTGCACCCGCTTCATCGCCAACTTCCAAGGCACTCGCCACTGGCCTCCGGCCGTGAGTGACATGCGCCGCATCAAGCAACAGCCAGGAGAGACCCTGCAGAAGTACATCCAGCGCTTCAACAACGCCCGCCTCAAAATCCCCAAGGTGACTAAGGAAGCCATCATCTCAGCCTTCTCCGATGGCGTGCGTGACGTCAAGATGAAGCAGGAGCTAGCAATGCATGAAGACCTGTGCACATCCCTGGAGCTGTTCAACTTGGCGACCAAATGCGCCAGGGCTGAGGAAGGGCGCCTCTCCCTCCTCGAGCTTCCGGCTGCCGATCCAGAAGAGAAGAAGCCCAAGGCCAAGGACGTGAAGCGCAAGGGGCTGCCGTGCTCGCGGCAGAACCAGACACCAAGCGAGGCAGGGATCAGCCCGAGTCATCCAAAGGCAGCCGGTACTGCGTGTACCACGACCTCCACACCCACAACACCAACGAATGCCAGGAGCTCGGGGCCGTGCAAGAAGGGCGTATCGGCTGACGCCCCAAGCGCAATGATCGGGGCTACGGCCGAGGAGGAGGAAGAGGCGTAGGATGCTGGGAAGACCGTGGCCCTCGCCAAGGATGGCGTGACAGACCTCGCGAGGACCGCTGGCAGGACCAGCCTCGTGAGGGAGGTTGGAGGGACCAGCCTCGTGAGGACCGCCCTCAAGGAAACGCAGGGCTCCCACTTCTGCCACATCCGCCAAGGAGGTACGAAGACAATCATCAGGACGAGGGGGCTGGGGGCTTCCAGGAGCCGCGCGCGGTCGCTTGCATCCTGGGTGGCTGAGGGAGTCCTGGATTAAGGGGTGTCCGGATAGCCGAACTATCACCGTTGGCCAGACTCCTGGACTATGAAGATACAAGATTGAAGACTTCGTCCCGTGTCCGGATGGGTTTCCTTGGCCTGGAAGGCAAGCTTGGCGATACGGATATGTAGATCTCCTACCGTTGTAACCGACTCTGTGTAACCCTAACCCTATCTGGTGTCTATGTAAACCAGAGGGTTTTAGTCCGTAGGACGAACAACAATCATACCATAGGCTAGCTTCTAGGGTTTAGCCTCTCTGATCTCGTGGTAGATCCACTCTTGTACTACCGATATCATCAATATTAATCAAGCGGGAGTAGGGTTTTACCTCCATCGAGAGGGCCCGAACCTGGGTAAAAACATTGTGTCCCTTGTCTCCTGTTACCATCCGCCTAGACGCACAGTTCGGGACCCCCTACCCGAGATCCGCCGGTTTTGACACCGACATTGGTGCTTTCATTGAGAGTTCCTCTGTGTTGTCATCTTTAGGCCCGATGGCTCCTTCGATCATCAACAACGACGCGGTCCAGGGCGAGACTTTTCCCGGACAGATCTTCAGATTCGGGCGGCTTTGCATCGCGGGCCAATTCACTTGGCCATCCTGGAGCAGATCGAAAGCTACGCCTGGCCATCAGGTCAGATTTGGGAGTTCGAACTACACGGCCGACATCCGCGGAGACTTGATCTTCGACGGATTCGAGCCACGCCAAGCGCGCCAAGACTGTCTCGATGGGCACGATCTAGCTCTGCCACGAACAAAGGCTCGAGGCCGCACCAGCGTCCGCTCCGACCCTTAGCTTGGAGCCGACTTCACGATCGAGGACAAGTGGCTGGACACCGCCTCGGGGCTACGATCTCACGGCGATTGAGCGAACTCCATCCCTGTCCTTTGCGAAGACCGTGACTCCAAGGTGCGGACTCCTCTCCGGACTCGAACCTCCGCGCCCCCGCCAATCGAATCCAATTGGGCGCCGGTTATGGAGTTCATCGCGGACATCTTTTCAAAGACTCGCCGTTTGGCGACATCCTGAATTCACTAACGTCTCTCTCTTTATCAGGAGAGCCCTGGCCGGACTACGGTCAGGAAGGTTGGGATGCGGACGACGAAGAAATTCAACGCCCACCCACCACCCACTTTGTAGCCACTGTCGAAAGCTTAAACGACGTGCTCGATTTCGACTCCGAAGACATTGACGGTATGGACGACGATGTAGGAGACAACCATGAACCAGCACCTATAGGATACTGGACAGCCACCTCATCCCATTATGTATACATGGTGGATACACCTAAAGGAAGTGACGACGAGGAAGAACGGACGCCACGAAGGATAAATCCCTCGAAAAGCAGTCAAAACGGCAATGTAAACGCCGCACCAAGTCCCGCCGACAAAGACGGCAGCCACACAGACCCAGCCATAGAGTAGGGCGAACCGGTGACGCATTTAACATGCTATCGAAAGCAACCGTCCGAACAGGACAACTTGATAAACAACCCGTCCCCGACGAAGATAACAGTCCGGACGATCTCACGCCGGACAAGTTGTTGGAGCAGAAGAACCTCCACAAAAGGCTCGTCGCCACTACGCGTGGTCTGAAAAAGCAGAAGCGGAAGCTCAAAACAGCGGAAGATGCACTCAGAATCAGATGGAGCAAAGCACTCAACACCGCAGAGAAATACGGCGACAGTCGCCAAACAAAGAGCTACCCGAAGCGCAAACTACTGCCCGAATTCGATGAGGAGGCCGTGAGCCCCGCAATCAAAGAACAAAGAGGTCGCCCGGTCGGATAGACGGCCACATGGCAAACATGGAGCGGCAAGCGGCGCGGCACGCGATCTGCATAAGGATTCGCATCAAAAGGATGGCCCAGTTAGGTCCATCTATGGGCCGAGAAAGCAAGCTCTTCCAAGCAATGCAACACGCCAAATATCCGAACATCACTGCACACCCAAATATAGGGGTGCCACACACCCCCTGTGTTTCACCGATGAGGTGCTGGATCACGAATTCCCGGTAGGATTCAAACCCGTAAACATAGAGGCATACGACGGAACAATGTAACTCGAGTCTGGATTGAGGATTACATCCTCCACATACACATGGCTAGAGGAGATGATCTCCATGCCATAAAATATTTACCCCCCAAGCTCAAAGGGCCAGCCCGGCATTGGCTCAAAAGCCTCCCTGAAAATACCATTGGAAGTTGGGAAGAGCTCGAGGATGCTTTTCGGGCAAATTTTCAAGGTACTTATGTCCGCCCTCCGAATGCAGACGATTTAAGTCACATAACTCAACAACCCGGAGTGTCAGCCCGCAAATTTTGGAACAGGTTCCTCACCAAAAAGAACCAAATAGTTGACTGTCCGGACGTCGAAGCCTTAGCAGCTTTCAAACACAACGTCCGAGATGAATGGCTCGCCAGACACCTCGGCCAGGAGAAGCCGAGAACAATGGCTGCATTAACAAGCCTCATGACCCGCTTTATGCGGGAGAGGATAGTTAATGGCAAGATGCGCATCAGCGACCCAAGTACACCCAAAGTCAGGGATGGAAATGGAAAACCATGATGCAGCAAGGACCAGCGCCGGACAAAGGAAACAGCCCGAAGAGCACGGCAGTCAACGCCGGATTCAGAAGCTCCCGGCAGAATCATAAAAAACTGCCCCTCAAGGATAACAGCGACGTCCAACCTAAACAAAATCTTGGACAAAATATGCCAAATCCACAAGATTCTCGGAAGCCTGCAAACCATACCCACAGAGATTGTTGGGTCTTCAAGCAGTCCGGCAAACTCAATGCCGAACACAAGGGGCTCAACACACCAAGTGAGGACGATGACGAACCCCACAAGCAGAGCACCGGAAAACAAAAGAATTTCCCACAAGAAGTCAAAACAGTGAACTCACTTCAAGTGACAAAAGGGAAAAACAGAGTGGCGCCCATAGAAACACGCTACCGCACGGTCTATCCCAAGAGAGTCCCAACGTTGGTTGTCAAAACCAATCACCTTCGATCATCGGGACTATTTCGAAGTATCCGAACGCAGGATGGACTGCCTTGATATTAGATCCTATAATCGACGGACTCCAATTTACACAAGTCCTAATGGACGGAGGTAGCGATCTAAACCTACTATATCAGGACACAATCCGCAAAATGGGGATAAACCCAACCAAAATTCGCCATAGCAACACCTCCTTCAAAGGGGTAATGCCAGGCCTATATGCCCATTGTACGGGCTCCCTACTGCTAGAAGTTGTGTTCGCTCATCCGACAACTTCCGCCGTGAAAAGTTAACCTTCCATATCGCCCCATTCGAAAGTAGCTATCAAGCACTCTTTGGGACGTGAAGCTTTACCGCTTTAACGCAATACCGCATTATGCATCTCTTACACTTAAAATGCCCGGTCCACGCGGCATCATCTCATTAAAAGGGAGTATCAAGTGTTACTCGAGCAGGGAAGAACGTGAGACTGCCTTGACAGCCCCACACTAATCTGGCTCCGCTAATCAAAGCACCTGAATAGGTCATTCGGACCCCGAACATGGCTAGACGAGTCCGGCGTAAACATATAAACGCCTACTAGCGGCATACTCCCGTACAAGGGGCTGCACGCATGTACAACAAGAGACAATAAAGCTCAATTTTATTCACTTTTCGAACCGTACTTTGTTTATTTAATATAAAGTACATTTTTCGCACGATCTTTTTTTCTTTTCAACTAAGTTCTTCTCTTTTATAGATGAACACCGTGCTACACCCGTCCAGGATACGGCACAACGGAGACACATGCGCAAACGTGTAGTAGGGACCCGTTGCAAGGATTCTTTTCAGATTAAGACCCTGCGTAAACCTTTTTTACTGTCTCTTGTTGATACACATCCCCCGGTTTCTTGCTATAACCGAGGAGGAGGCTGGCGTTTTGGCATCGGCCGCACCAGAATTTTTATGCGTGTACTGGACACGGGGGCTTAGGGCATTATTCTGCCTGCTTTCATAAAGACCGAATACCTTAGGGAGTGTTCGCGCCTCGAAGTTAGGCCTTATATGCATCAGCTCGAATCATGTCTTTGGTCAAATGTTGGGTTTGCCCGGCTCGTGTTTTGCTGCCTTACGCCCGTTCTATCGGCTAACGCGGCACCGGAGAACTACCATGACAGTGTGCCCCGGTTCGCCAGGTGAGCACCTCGCAGAGAAAGCCGAAAATTGACTGTCATGATATAGCGTGAGACTGGTCAACCACTTGATGACCCACCGGAATGTTTAGAATTCCTCCGCATTAACGAAGGACCGTTTCCCGGTCAGGCACATAAGCGCCCCGAATACGGGAGAGCGCGGTGCCCCTAGGGGCTATATAGTAGCCCCACCATCGAACTCCTATGGCTAAGTGAAAGTGATAAAGCATTATAGTCCGGTTGCCTAGTTTGCTATGCTATCACCTCCTTTACAGGACCAAGACGTTGGATTAAGTGTGAAAATCGCCTTTTGCAAACACCCCACATTATGTGCGTGGGGCACGAAGCCAAAGACTGCCATCTTTCGGGTTATATACACATATACATCAACGGTCACAGACAGAGGTGTTTTAATACTTGAACGCACAAGTATAAAAAGCTCTTATATTATATTGAAACATTGTTTTCACAAATCATACATGTAATTAAAACATAATATCCTTCGAAAGCATCGTCTCTATTAAACGAAAGCGCCCTGCAGGACTTCCTCAAAATAGTGCTCGGCAGGTACTCGGCTTCTGTCCGAATCTTGGGATGCAACGTCGGTGGCCTTCATCTCCGCCCAGTATGTCTTGACACGGGCAAGAGCCATCCGCGCACCCTCTATGCATGTTGACCGCTTCATTGCATCGATATGCGGCACCGCACCAAGGAACTGTTGCACCAAGCCAAAATAACTCTTCGGCTCGGGCCTGTTCGGCCACAAATGAGTCACGACATCCTTCATGGCAAGTCCGGACAACCTATTCAGCTCAGCCCATTCGCCAAACGGTCGGTTAATGAAAGTGGACGCCCGACTATGGGCTGCGACCAAAAAGCTCTTCCATTCCGTGATCCTTTTGACCTCGGAAGTGTTCGCCGCGTCTGCAGCACTCGCCGCCAAGTCCAGATAAGCATCCTCCGCACCCCACAGCCGGGTCCAATTGAGCGCATTTTAGGATCCGTGAATTTCCTCCGCAGCGTAAAGGGCTTTCCAGCCGCAATATCTCCGGCCTGACGTAGCTCCTCCTTCATAGCTCTCATCGTAGAGCGAGTGTCCTTGGCCTCGGTGGCGGCCTTTTTCAGGTCCTCTTGTTCCGCTCGATCTTCTTTTTCAAGAAGCTCGCAACGGTCAGTAGCATTCTTCAATTTCACGGCAATCTCGGCCATTTCTTTCTTGCTTCGGCAGGAGCAGCCTGTTCGCTTTTATTCTGCGGCCGCCTTTAAGGCAGCCGCATCACTTTTTCTCGCTTGCTCCTTGGCTTGGGCGAAGCTCCGCCAAGGTTCTCCATAGCAGCGGCACCATCTGCATTAAGCATACAAGTTGTAAGGCATGGGCGTCAAGCTCCCTTACCAGGTGTCCACGGAGAAGTTGCATACCTTGTGACTCGTCAAGCCGCTTATTAACAAGCGTGATGTCCGCATCCGCCACGTCAAGTTGCCGCTTCAGTTCGGCAAATTCATCAGCCCGGCTAGCCACCGGACGCTTCGCCACCTACATAGGAAGAGCGCATATTATACCTGGGGTTATGATCTTCGGCGCACCGTCATTTTTGACACCGCACCAAGTCTCAGGGGCTACTATCTATACAGGGCGCATTGTATATGCAAAACTGTCGAAGGTACATCATTTTATGCACCTCAAAACCCATCAAGAACTTACGACGGCTTCATGCAATCCGCTCTCAGCGGATGAAATCCTTTCAATCACCGTACCCATTAACGTACGGTGATCTTCCAAGATAGACGCTCGCCCAAGCAGATCCTTCAGCTCCTCCGACCATACACCCGTTGGTGCCGGACTCGTCTGGTGGCCTTTTTCGAAGGCCGGACACGGAGGGCTTTGAGGGGACATACGGCTGCCTTCTGGCCCCGCCGGATTCGGAGAAGCCCTCCGCGACGACACCTCAGGGTCATCCGCCTCGCATAACGGTACGGCAGGCGGAGGCGTTTCACTCCCCATCATCTCCGGACAAAGATCCCCCGAAGACGAGCTCTGCTGTGAAGGGCTGAGATCCGAACTACAAGGTAAACTTTTGGTTACCTTCAGAAATAAAATGGGGATGTCTCTCTTTTTAAAAAAAACGCCCCCCCCCCTTTACTTACGGCTTGCTGGAGGGCTAATCTCCTTGGGGAAATAGTGCGGCCGGGGCATCTCCCGCCGCAGGACCCTCTGGCGAAGATTTCTTCCCCCGCTTCGAGGCTTTGGTCTCCGGATCTTCAGAAGCGGTCCTCTTCTCCCCTTGGAGGGAGGGATTCTCGATCCCCCTTTCTTGATGGCCTCCTTCACGGAGGTAGTAGTTCTGTTGGGGAACGCAGTAATTTCAAAAATTTCCTACGCATTAACGCAAGATCATGGTGATGGCATAGCAACGAGAGGGGAGAGTGTATGTCCACGCACTCGTGAGACCGTAAGTCGGCTGCATAACAACGCTGTTGATGTAGTCAGACGCCTTCACGATCCGATCGATCCAAGTACCGAACGCACGGCACCTCCGACTTCAAAGACACGCTCAGCTCGATGACGATCCCCGGCTCCGATCCAGCAAAGCGTCGGGGATGAGTTCCACAAGACGACGGGCGCAGTGACGATGATGATGCTCCACCGGGCGCAGGGCTTCGCCTAAGCTCCGCGACGATATGACTCTACGGCGCAGGCTTCGCCTAAGCTCGCGACGATATGACCGAAGTGGAATATGGTGGAGGGGGCACCGCACACGGCTAAGCAACAATCCGTAGATCAACTTGTGTGTTATGGGGTGCCCCCTGCCTCAGATATAAAGGAGCAAGGGGGTGCGGCCAGCCCTAGGAGGAGGCGGCTGAGGAGTCCTACTCCCACCGAGTAGGACTCCCCCCCTTTTCCTAGTTGGATTAGGACTTGGGGGGAGGGGAGAGAGGAAGGGGGGCGCCGCCCCCCCTCTCCTTGTCCTATTCGGACTAGGGGGGGAGGGGGCGCGCGGCCTGCTCTGGCCGGCCCTCCTCTTCTCCCTTATGGCCCATTAAGGCCCAACATCCCCCGGGAGGGTTCCGATAACCCCCCGGTTTTCCGGTAAAATCCGATTTCACCGGAACTATTCAAGTCCAAACATAGGCTTCCAATATATCAATCTTTATGTCTCGACCATTTCGAGACTCCTCGTCATGTCCGTGATCACATCCGGGACTCGAACAAACTTCGTACATCAAAACTTATAAACTCATAATGAACTGTCATCGAAAGTTAAGCGTGCGGACCCTACGGGTTCGAGAACTATGTAGACATGACCTAGAACTATTCTCGGTCAATAACCAATAGCGGAACCTGGATGCCCATATTGGTTCCTACATATTCTTCAAGATCTTTATCGGTCAAACCGCATAACGACATACGTTGTTCCCTTTGTCATCGGTATGTTACTTACCCGAGATTCGATCGTCGGTATCCAATACCTAGTTCAATCTCGTTACGGCAAGTCTCTTTACTCGCTCTGTAATACATCATCTCACAACTAACTTATTAGTTGCAATGCTTGCAAGGCTTATGTGATGTGTATTTACCGAGAAGGCCTAGAGATACCTCTCCGACAATCGGAGTGACAAAACCTAATCTCGAAATACGCCAACCCAACATGTACCTTTGGAGACACCTGTAGTACTCCTTTATAATCACCCGATTACGTTGTGGACGCTTGGTAGCACCCAAAGTGTTCCTCCGGTAAACGGGAGTTGCATAATCTCATAGTTACAGGAACATGTATAGGTCATGAAGAAAGCAATAGCAATATACTAAACGATCAAGTGCTAAGCTAACGGAATGGGTCATGTCAATCACATCATTCTCCTAATGACGTGATCCCATTAATCAAATGACAACACATGTCTATGGTTAGGAAACATAACCATCTTTGATTAATGAGCTAGTCAAGTAGAGGCATACTAGTGACTATATGTTTGTCTATGTATTCACACATGTATTATGTTTCCGGTTAATACAATTCTAGCATGAATAATAAACATTTATCATGATATAAGGAAATAAATAATAACTTTATTATTGCCTCTAGGGCATATTTCCTTCAGTCTCCCACTTGCACTAGAGTCAATAATCTAGATTATACAGTAATGATTCTAACACCCATGGAGTCTTGGTGCTGATCATGTTTTGCTCGTGGAAGAGGCTTAGTCAACGGGTCTGCAACATTCAGATCCGTATGTATCTTGCAAATCTCTATGTCTCCCACTTGGACTTGGTCCCGAATGGAATTGAAGCGTCTCTTGGTATGCTTAGTCCTCTTGTGAAATCTGGATTCCTTTGCCAGGGCAATTGCACCAAAGATTGTCACGTAAGATCTTCATTGGTCCCGATGCACTAGGTATGACACCTAGATCGGAAATGAACTCTTTCATCCAGACTCCTTCATTTGCTGCTTCCGAAGCAGCTATGTACTCGCTTCACATGTAGATCCCGCCACGACGCTTTGTTTAGAACTGCACCAACTGACACCTCCACCGTTTAATAAAAACACGTATCCGGTTTGCGATTTAGAATCGTCCGGATCAGTGTCAAAGCTTGCATCGACGTAACCATTTACGACTAGCTCTTTGTCACCTCCATATACGAGAAACATATCCTTAGTCCTTTTCGTGTATTTCAGGATGTTCTTGACCGATGTCCAAAGTGATCCACTCCTGGATTACTTTGGTACCTTCCTGCCAAGCTTATTGCTAAGCATACGCCGTGTCTGGTACACAGCATTGCATACATGATAGAGCCTATGGCTGAAGCATAGGGAACATCTTTCATTTTCTCTCTATCTTCCTGCTGTGGTCGGGCATTGAGTCCGACTCAATTTCACACCTTGTAATACAGGTAAAAACCTTTCTTTGCCTGATCCATTTTGAACTTTTTCAAAACTTTATCAAGGTATGTGCTTTGTGAAAGTCCAATTAAGCGTCTTGATCTATCTCTATAGATCTTGATGCCCAATATGTAAGCAGCTTCACCGAGGTCTTTCATTGAAAAACTTTTATTCAAGTATCCTTTTATGCTATCCAAAATTCTATATCATTTCCAATCAATAATATGTCGTCCACATATAATATCGTAAATGCTACAGAGCTCCCACTCACTTTCTTGTAAATACAAAGCTTCTCCAAAAGTCTCAGATAAAACCATATGCTTTGATCACACCATCAAAGCGTTTATTCCAACTCCGAGAGGCTTGCACCAGACCATAAATTGATCACTGGAGCTTGCACACTTTGTTAGCACCCTTTGGATCAACAAAACCTTCTGGTTGCATCATATACAACTCTTCTTCTAGAAATCCATTCAAGAATGCAGTTTTTACATCCATTTGCCAAATTTCATAATCATAAAATGCAGCAATTGCTAACATGATTCGGACAAACTTAAGCATCGCTACGGGTGAGAAAGTCTCATCGTAGTCAACCCCTTGAACTTGTCGAAAACCTTTCGCAACAAGTCGAGCTTTATAGACAGTTACATTACCATCAGCGTCAGTCTTCTTCTTAAAGATCCATTTATTCTCAAAGGCTTGCCGATCATCGGGCAAGTCAACCAAAGTCCATACTTTGTTCTCATACATGGAACCCATCTCAGATTTCATGGCTTCCAGCCATTTTGCGGAATCTGGGCTCACCAACGCTTCTTCATAGTTTGTAGGTTCGCCATGGTCAAGTAACATGACTTCCGTAATAGGATTACCGTACCACTCTGTGCGGATCTTACTCTGGTTGACCTCACGAAGTTCAAGAGAAACTTGATCTGAAGTTTCATGATCAATATCATTAGTTTCCTCACTAATTGATGTAGTTGTCACAGAACCGCTTTCTTGTGATGAACTACTTTCCAATAAGGGAGCAGATCTGATTATCTCATCAAGTTCTACTTTCCTCCCACTCACTTCTTTCGAGAGAAACTCCTTTTCTAGAAAGGATCCGAATTTAGCAACGAAAATCTTGCCTTCAGATCTGTGATAGAAGGTGTACCCAACAGTCTCCTTTGGGTATCCTATGAAGACACATTTCTCCGATTTGGGTTCGAGCTTATCTGGTTGAAGTTTCTTCACATAAGCATCGCAGCCCCAAACTTTAAGAAACGACAACTTTGGTTTCTTGCCAAACCACAGTTCATAAGTTGTCGTCTCAACGGATTTTGATGGTGCCCTATTTAACGTGAATGCGGCCGTCTCTAAAGCATATCCCCAAAACGATAGCGGTAAATCAGTAAGAGACATCATAGATCGCACCATATCTAGTAAAGTACGATTATGACGTTCGGACACACCATTTTCGTTGTGGTGTTCCGGTGGCGTGAGTTGCGAAACTATTCCGCATTGTTTCAAATGTAAACCAAACTCGTAACTCAAATATTCTCCTCCACGATCAGATCGTAGAAATTTTATTTTCTTGTTACGATGATTTTCCACTTCACTCTGAAATTCTTTGAACTTTTCAAATGTTTCAGATTTGTGTTTCATTAAGTAGATATACCCATATCTGCTCAAATCATCTGTGAAGGTGAGAAAATAACGATACCCGCCACAAGGCCTCAACATTCATTGGACCACAAACATCAGTATGTATGATTTCCAACAAATCAGTTGCTCGCTCCATAGTTCCGGAGAACGGCGATTTAGTCATCTTGCCCATGAGGCACGATTCGCAAGTACCAAGTGATTCATAATCAAGTGATTCCAAAAGTCCATCAGTATGGAGTTTCTTCATGCGTTTTACACCGATATGACCCAAACGACAGTGCCACAAATAAGTTCATTATCATTATCAACTCAGATCTTTTGGTTTCAACACTATGAATATGTGTATTACTACTATTGAGATTCAATAAAAATAGACCACTCTTCAAGGGTGCATGACCATAAAAGATATTATTCATATAAATAGAACAACCATTATTCTCTGTCTTAAATGAATAACCGTCTCGCATCAAACAAGATCCAGATATAATGTTCATGCTTAACGCTGGCACCAAATAACAATTATTTAGGTCTAAAACTAATCCCGTTGGTAGATGTAGAGGTAGCGTGCCGACCGCGATCACATCGACTTTGGAACCATTTCCCACGCGCATCGTCACCTCGTCCTTAGCCAATCTTCGCTTAATCCGTAGTTCCTGTTTCGAGTTGCATATATTAGCAACAGAACCAGTATCAAATACCTGTGTACTACTGCGAGTATTAGTAAGGTACACATCAATAACATGTATATCACATATACCTTTGTTCACCTTGCCATCCTTCTTATCTCGCCAAATACTTGGGGCAGTTCCGCTTCCAAAGTGTCGATCGCTTGCGAGAAGCACTCGATTTCAGGCTTAGGTCCGGACTTGGGTTTCTTCTCTTGAGCGGCAACTTGTTTGCTGTTCTTCTTGAAGTTCCTTCTTCTTCCCTTTGCCCTTTTCTTGAAACTGGTGGTCTTGTTAACCATCAACACTTGATGCTCCTTTTGATTTCTACCTCCGCTGACTTTTAGCATTGCGAAGAGCTCGGGAATAGACTTGTCCGTCCCTTGCATATTATAGTTCATCACAAAGCTCTTGTAGCTTGGTGGCGATGATTGAAGAATTCTGTCAATGACACTATCATCGTGAAGATTAACTCCAGCTTGAATCAAGTGATTATTATACCCAGACATTTTGAGTATGTGTTCACCGACGTAACTATTTTCCTCCATCTTGCAGCTATAGAACTTATTGGAGACTTCATATCTCACAATACTGGCATTTGCTTGAAATATTAACTTCAACTCCTGGAAAATCTCATATGCTCCATGACGTTCAAAACGTCGTTGAAGGCCCGGTTCTAAGCCGTAAAGCATGGCACACTGAACTATCGAGTAGTCATCAGCTTTGCTCGCCAGACGTTCTTAACGTCGTCGGTTACATCAAGAAGCAGTTCGGCACCAGCGGTGCTTCCAGGACGTAATTCTTCTGTGCAGCAATGAGGATAATTCTTAGGTTACGGACCCAGTCCGTGTAATTGCTACCATCATCTTTCAACTTTGCTTTCTCAAGGAACGCATTAAAATTCAACGGAACAACAGCGCGAGCCATCTATCTACAAAAACATAGACAAGCAAAATACTATCAGGTACTAAGTTCATGATAAATTTAAGTTCATTTAATCATATTACTAAAGAACTCCCACTTAGATAGACATCTCTCTAGTTATCTAAGTGATTACATGATCCAAATCAACTATACCATGTCCGATCATCACGTGAGATGGAGTAGTTTCAATGGTGAACATCACTATGTTGATCATATCTACTATATGATTCACGTTCGACCTTTCGGTCTCCGTGCTCCGAGGCCATATCTGTTATATGCTAGGCTCGTCAAGTTTAACCTGAGTATTCTGCGTGCGCAACTGTTTTGCACCCGTTGTATTTGAACGTAGAGCCTATCACACCCGATCATCACGTGGTGTCTCAGCACGAAGAACTTTCGCAACGGTGCATACTCAGTGAGAACACTTCTTGATAATTTTAGTGAGAGATCATCTTATAATGCTACCGTCAATCAAAGCAAGATAAGATGCATAAAGGATAAACATCACATGCAATCAATATAAGTGATATGATATGGCCATCATCATCTTGTGCTTGTGATCTCCATCTCCGGCTAATCGCTATGATCACCATCGTCACCGGGCGCGACACCTTGATCTCCATCGTAGCATCGTTGTCGTCTCGCCAACTATTGCTTCTACGACTATCGCTACCGCTTAGTGATAAAGTAAAGCAATTACATGGCGCTTGCATTTCATACAATAAAGCGACAACCATATGGCTCTCGCCAGTTGCCGATAACTCGGTTACAAAACATGATCATCTCATACAATAAAATATAGCATCACGTCTTGACCATATCACATCACAACATGCCCTGCAAAAACAAGTTAGACGTCCTCTACTTTGTTGTTGCAATTTTTACGTGGCTGCTACGGGCTGAGCAAGAACCGTTCTTACCTACGCATCAAAACAACAACGATAGTTTGTCAAGTTGGTGCTGTTTTAACCTTCGCAAGGACCGGGCGTAGTCACACTCGGTTCAACTAAAGTGAGAGAGACAGACACCCGCCGGTCACCTTTAAGCAACGAGTGCTCGAAGCGGTGAAACCAGTCTCGCGTAAGCGTACGCGTAATGTCGGTCCGGGCCGCTTCATCTCACAATACCGCTGAACCAAAGTATGACATGCTTTGGTAAGCAGTATGACTTATATCGCCCACAACTCACTTGTGTTCTACTCGTGCATATGACATCAACGCATAAAACCAGGCTCGGATGCCATCATGGGGAACGCAGTAATTTCAAAAAATTCCTACGCACACGCAAGATCATGGTGATGGCATAGCAACGAGAGGGAGAGTGTATGTCCACGCCCTCGTGAGACCGTAAGCGTAAGCGTTATAACAACGCGGTTGATGTAGTCGTACATCTTCACGATCCGACCGATCCAAGTACCGAGCGCACGGCACCTCCGAAGTTCAAAGACACGTTCAGCTCGATGACGATCCCCGGGCTCCGATCCAGCAAAACGTCGGGGATGAGTTCCGTCAGCACGACTGCGTGGTGACGATGATGATGCTCCACCGACACAGGGCTTCGCCTAAGCTCCGCGACGATATGACTCTACCGGCGCAGGGCTTCGCCTAAGCTCCGCGACGATATGACCGAAGTGGAATATGGTGGAGGGGGCCACCGCACACGGCTAAGGAACAATCCGTAGATCAACTTGTGTGTTATGGGGTGCCCCCGCCTCAGAGATATAAAGGAGCAAGGGGTGCGGCCAGCCCTAGGAGGAGGCGGCGGAGGAGTCCTACTCCCACCGGAGTAGGACTCCCCCCTTTCCTAGTTGGATTAGGACTTGGGGGAGGGAGAGAGAGGAAGGCGCCGCCCCCTCTCCTTGTCCTATTCGGACTAGGGGGAGGGGCGCCTGCTCTGGCTGGCCCTCCTCTTCTCCCTTATGGCCCATTAAGGCCCAACATCCCCGGAGGGTTCCGTAACCCCGGTTTCCGGTAAAATCCCGATTTCACCCGGAACTATTCCGAAGTCCAAACATAGGCTTCCAATATATCAATCTTTATGTCTCGACCATTTCGAGACTCCTCATCATGTCCGTGATCACATCCGGGACTCCGAACAAACTTCGGTACATCAAAACTTATAAACTCATAATGAACTATCATCGAAACGTTAAGTGTGCGGACCCTACGGGTTCGAGAACTATGTAGACATGACCTAGAACTATTCTCGGTCAATAACCAATAGCGGAACCTGGATGCCCATATTGGTTCCTACATATTCTTCAAGATCTTTATCGGTCAAACCGCATAACGACATACGTTGTTCCCTTTGTCATCGGTATGTTACTTACCCGAGATTCGATCGTCGGTATCCAATACCTAGTTCAATCTCGTTACCGCAAGTCTCTTTACTCGTTCCGTAATACATCATCTCACAACTAACTTATTAGTTGCAATGCTTGCAAGGCTTATGTGATGTGTATTTACCGAGAAGGCCTAGAGATACCTCTCCGACAATCGGAGTGACAAAACCTAAACTCAAAATACGCCAACCCAACATGTACCTTTGGAGACACCTGTAGTACTCCTTTATAATCACCCAGTTATGTTGTGACGTTTGGTAGCACCCAAAGTGTTCCTCCGTAAACGGAGTTGCATAATCTCATAGTTACAGGAACATGTTTAGGTCATGAAGAAAGCAATAGCAATATACTAAACGATCAAGTGCTAAGCTAACGGAATGGGTCATGTCAATCACATCATTCTCCTAATGACGTGATCCCATTAATCAAATGACAACACATGTCTATGGTTAGGAAACATAACCATCTTTGATTAATGAGCTAGTCAAGTAGAGGCATACTAGTGACTATATGTTTGTCTATGTATTCACACATGTATTATGTTTTCGGTTAATACAATTCTAGCATGAATAATAAACATTTATCATGATATAAGGAAATAAATAATAACTTTATTATTGCCTCTAGGGCATATTTCCTTCAGTTCCCTTGTTCCCCCCTTCGCCTTCTTCAAAAGGCACAGCCTCTAGCATCTTGGTTAATACAGGATCCGACGTGGTCTCAGGGAGGGGGGCCGGACACCTGATCAGTTTTGCTTTTGTTATCCACTCCTGTTTAAAGGATAGCTCTTTTAAGGGCAAGATAAATACGCGGATAGCATGTCCGGGTACAGGACTACTTACTTGAGTATCCGGGCGATTGCAGCTCAGACCTGCGTCCTCGGTTAAGTCCGGACACATTGCTTGTGATCCGAAGAACAGTTGGTACATCTCCATGGGCGTTGCGCCCATAAAATGTTGGAGAGCTCGTGGTCCCTCTGGATTAAACTCCCACAGACGGAGGAGGCGACGTTTGCAGGGCAAGGTGCGACGAATCAGCATGACCTGCGCTACTACGACCAGATTGATCTCTCTAGGAGGTCTCGAATACGGCCCTGCAACAGAGGTACGTCCTTGGACGGTCCCCAGTCGGGCCCTTTATTGACCCATGACGCCCGCCGTAGTGGAGGACCCGAGCGGAAGGCAGGTGGCGCCGCCCATTTGGTGCCCCTGGGAGCGGTGATATAAAACCACTCATGTTGCCATAAATTGAGCTCCTCTTGAAAAGAGCCCTCGAGCCATGGAGCGTCAGCATTATTGCTTATAACAGCCACTCCGCACTCTGCCTGATGCCCCTTGATCATCTTCGGCTCCACTTTGAAGGTCTTGAGCCACAATCCGAAGTGAGGGGTAATGCGGAGGAAGGCTTCACATACGACAATGAACGACGAGATGTGGAGGATGGACTCCGGATCCAAGTCATGGAATTCCAGCCCATAATAAAACATGAGCCCCCCTCACGAAGGGGTCCGTCGGGAAGCCTAAACCCCGAAGGAAGTGAGACATGAACACCACGCTCTCACCAGGCTCGGGAGTGGGAATAACCTGCCCTTGGGCAGGCAGCCTATGCGAAATTTTGCCGGTTAGATACCTGGCATCTCTCAGCTTTAGCACATCTTCTTCCGTGACGGTGGAAGACATCCACCGGCCGTGCAGGTCGGAGCCGGACATCGTTGAAGGTCCGAAGCGCCTAAATCTGGAGCTTTGGGTGTTGGAACTCGAGGCGAGGGGCGAATTCGATTGAGACTGAAATAAAGGAGCGGGCCTTGGTCTCGTTATAAAGAGGTTGAATTCCAAGAGCCCTCCCCGTGAACGTTCGGGACTCGCCTTCGATGGAGGAGGCATGCCAACGGGCACGACTGGGTTACCCACGCCCGTATTGATGAGGATCCCGGAATAAGGGGGGCACGATCTCCGCTCTGACAAGACGTGCCAAAGAAACCGCCTTGCTAAACGCTACCGAGGTGGGACAAGAAAACGATTCGTATAAAGGCACGGCCGTGGTGTGATGTCACGCCGCGGAATACGTCAGCCAGATCTGCAAAGGTTCTTCTCTCTCACGGTGGTATGTGGAACTTGTTTTGCAGAGCGGACACTATCCTTGTGTTCAAAATCTTCTATGAAGTATTCGAGGAGGAACCCGCCTTGCAATGCCGAAGACAATATGCGCGCCAGATTAAATGCGTCATTGAAGCCTGCCGAGAGCTCTTGAGGGAGTCCTGGATTAGGGGTGTCCGGATAGCCGAACTATCACCGTTGGCGGACTCTGGACTAGGAAGATACAAGATTGAAGACTTCGTCCCGTGGCCGGATGGGACTTTCCTTGGCGTGGAAGGCAAGCTTTGCGATACGGATATGTAGATCTCCTACCGTTGTAACCGACTCTGTGTAACCCTAACCCTATCCGGTGTCTATATAAACCGGAGAGTTTTAGTCCGTAGCACGAACAACAATCATACCATAGGCTAGCTTCTAGGGTTTAGCCTCTCTGATCTCGTGGTAGATCCACTCTTGTACTACCGATATCATCAATATTAATCAAGCGGGAGTAGGGTTTTACCTCCATCGAGAGGGCCCGAACCTGGGTAAAAACATCGTGTCCCTTGTCTCCTGTTACCATCCGCCTAGACGCACAATTCGGGACCCCCTACCCGAGATCCGCCGGTTTTGACACCGATAGTGGCGCTCAGGCCCCAGCCTCTCAGCGCATCTTCAAGCAGTTTGCTCGTGAGGTGAATGCAGTCCTCCCCGGGCCAGAGGCCACACGCCCTCTAAGGTGGTCGTCGTGCGCTATCACGTTCAGCTCGGCGGATCAGCTCAAGTGCGCGGCAACGGCCGGAGTCCTCCCCGTGCTTTGCTCACCAATCATCATCAACGTGCAAGTCACCAGGACCCTCATCGACGGCGGAGCAGGAATCAACGTCCTATCTGTCGAGACATTCAACGATGTCCAAGTGCCATACGATCAGCTTCAGCCGACCAAGCCTTTCTCAGGAGTCACTGATAGCTCCACCGTCGTCGTGGACAAGTTCACCAAGTGTGCTGAGGTGGAAGCTGTCCGCACCATCCCAACGGGCTCTGCGGTCAAGTTCATCAGGGGCCTCGTGAGCCGGTTTGGGGTGCCTAACCACATCATCACCGACAACGGTCCGCAGTTCACCAGCAATCTCTTCAAAACGTATTGTGCTAACCTTGGAACACAGATATGCTACGCTTCGGTGGCGCACCCCCGGAGTAACGGCCAGGCCGAGCGAGCCAACGCGGAGGTCCTGAAGGGCCTCAAAACCAGGACCTTCAAGAAGAAGCTGGAGGCCTGCAGCAGAGGCTGGCACGACGAGCTCCAGTCTGTGTTGTGGTCCATCCGCACGACCGCAGCCAAGCCGACTGGCGAGACCCCCTTCTTCGTCGTCTACGGAGCAGAAGCCGTCCTCCCTCACGAGGTCAGGCGTCGCTCCGCACGGGTCCTGGCGTTCGACGAGGCGCAGCAGGACGCCATGCGGGGGGCCGATCTCGTGCTGGGGGAGGAACATCATCGAGATGTCGTGCTGCGAGCGGCAAGGTATCAACAGGCGCTACGGCGATACCACTGCCGCAACATCCGCCCAAGGACTCTTGAGGTAGGGGACCTCATGCTCATACGGGTCCTCTCCAGGGAAGGGTTGCATAAGCTTTCTCCCATGTGGGAGGGCCTGTTCAAGGTTGTTCATGTTTCCAGGCCCGACTCCGCATGCTTGGAGACTCAGGAGGGGGTGCCCATCCCGAACGCGTGGAACATCCAGCATCTCCGGAAGTTCTACCCTTGAAGAAAGGCCCGGAGCCTGTGAAGAAGGCAAACGCCTGTGAAGCTCATTTTCCTGAGAAAGGGCCAGAGCCTGTGAAGAAGGCAAACGCCTGTGAAGCTCATTTTCCCGAGAAAGGCCTGGAGCCTGTGAAGAAGGCAAACGCCTGTGAAGCTCATTTTCCCGAGAAAGGCCCGGAGCCTGGGAAGAAGGCCAACGCCTGTGAAGCTCATTTTCCCGAGAAAGGCCCGGAGCCTGTGAAGAAGGCCAACGCCTGTGAAGCTCGTTTCCCCGAGAAAGGCCCGGAGCCTATGAAGAAGGCCAATGCCTGTGAAGCTCGCCGCCTGTGACACTCTCACGTAATAATGAGTTGGGGTTGTACACGCCCCGGACGTAGAGCCGCCCTCGGGCCTCGGGGCTCCACGCCTTGATGGCAGCACTTAGCTCTGCGCTGGTGAGAAGACGTCGAAGACTATATTAGGTGCCAGACGCGGCTTTTTCATTTGCTTTCTGCAGTTGGCTTGTTCGTTCCTATTTGAAGTTTTATTTAAGTTGTTGTCGCCCTTGGCTTGTGACTCTTTGTCTTTTTCGCTCGCTTGCCTCTTTTTCTCTCGCGCAAGTCTCGCGAGGGAGCAACGTGGGCACCCTCGCGAGTGTTTTCTGCCCTTTTTGTTTGAAGCTTTCCTATCCAGGTCCACTACGGGAGCACCCCTCCCAGTCCGTGCCCCACGGGCATCACGACGCGAACACAGGACCCGGGTCGGTCGCCCCCACAAGCGAGGCCGGAAGCTACACCTCCTGACTAATCCTTGCAGGACATGAAGCGTTCGACGAGGCCTTGGCCTCGGGAAGCGAAGATCACGACAGGTCCCCCCGAGCTAAGTAATTCCTGCACGCGGGCATGCGGCACAAAAGCACAACACAGAAATAGCGGAAACAGCATGATAATTAACAGCAACAGTTCAGCACGCCCCCACGGGGCCCTACACTACTTTCTCTTTGCGCAGGGAAGGGAGAAAAACAAAATAGGCACGGCTTGCTCGGCACCAACTCGCGGAGAAGGCTCGCACTGCCTCCAGAGCTCAGTCAGACTCCCCCTCGCACTTCACCGAGGCGCGACGGCGGGCTGACCCGCTACCTCCCTCCAGGCGGGCGCGACGGCACAGGGGCTGGTCGCGGCCACCGCTGGAGGAGCTGCTATCCAAAGGAGAACCGCCGAAGCTCGACGAGCCCCGAGCGCCATCGACCACGCGCCTGCTATCATCTTCATCCCGATCATCGCCGGGGTTGGGTACACGGCCGCGGTCATCATCTTCGGGGCAGCACCCGGCACGGCGACCGTCTTCTCCAAACACCCTCACGTAGAGGGTGGCGTCGCCGTCGAACTTGAAGTGCAGGGTGCACCGCCGGCTCAGGCCCCGTGCGCGGGCAAACCTTTTCCAACCGCGGGTTAGGGCCACATTCCCGGCGACGGAGACCTCCAGGGAAGCCCAGGAGGCCCTGCTGCAACAACTGTCATCCTAAAGCCAGAGGCCACCCGGAGCGCCGGCCGGAAGTTCACCAACAAAGAAGCGGGGAAATGGGAGCCAAGTGCTGGTCGGCTCCACCGACCACAAGGCGAACTCTGGCAGCACCTCCGCCGAGTGGAAGCGCGGCCTAGGGGCCGCGCGGTCACGACGCGCCCCCCATCGACAACCTGGCGCCCATCGCCGCGCAAGGGGTCGCCTCCACGACCGCGGGAAGCCACTATGGGAGCCACAGGATGCTTGCGAGGACGACCTCAGCCGCGCTTGGCCGGGGGAGAGTCAGGCCCAACCCGGCGGGCCTTTCCCTTCTCCGCGGTCGAGAACCTCTTCGGCGGAGCCATGGAGAGGAAGGAGTAGCAAGAGGGGATGGATTGTAAGGGCTTGCGTCGTTCCGTACTTATAGCCGGAGGAGGCCAACCGTCGGCCTCCACGATCACAGGTAATCATGATCCATTTCTGCGTGCAGGGACTTGTCAAGTCATGCAGTTGCCGAGGGATCGTGGGGAAGCAGAGACGCCCACGACCAATCAATCGCCACGCGGCGCCCAAGGCCAGAAGCTATTGGGGGCCAGCGCTCAGACTTGCCCCTTCGCTTCTCTGCTAAGCCAAGTCCGGGCGCGCCTTGGGCCCGGGGGCTACTGTCGGTGTTTCGGGAACGGGGGTCCTCAGACTTGCCTGCCTGCGGCCTACGGTGTGGCTCAAGTGGGGGCCCAGCGCGGCCCAGCTTCACAAGCTCAAGCTCAAGACCCTCGCGAGGGGCCAAGCCTCGCGGGGCGGACGACAGGAACCTTCCTCAGGAGCAGCCTCGTCAGGCAGGCTCGCGAGGAGGCAGAGAGATCAAGGCAGGGTACCTCACGAGGGTGCCCGTTGATGCAAGCCATGACGATCGAGGCCAGGCAGGCGCCGGCCTGCGCAATGTCCTCATTTCCCCTTTGGTACAAAGGAGGCAAGCACAGGCCAAGGCATCAGGCAAAGGTTGCCGCTTCGGTGCAACAAGACCAAGACCAGCAGAGCGGCAGGGAGGAAGTCATCGTGGAGCCCAGGACGGCGTCACCGTCGGAGCCTTTGGCAGCCGAAGACCAACTTTAGTCAGGATAAGTGTACTAGATGTTCCCCTTCAAAATGGCCAATTGTTGGCGCCCTCCCCGCTCATTATTTGGGAAGAGGCCCAGGGCCTCCCTCTATAAATAGGACTAGCCACCACAGAGAGAATAGGAGGGGTCAAACCTACCAGAGAGAGAGAGAGAGAGAGAGAAGCGACTGGACTCACCCAAGCGGTCCATCGCACCAGCTCAAGAACAGCCCCTCGCGAGGCTGTTCTTCCTTTGTACTGTTCTTCATCAGCCCCAGAGGCAATCCACCACACCACACACTGGAGTAGGGTATTACACCACAACGGTGGCCCGAACCAATATAAACCTTGTGTCTCTTGTGCTGTTCCTCGTTCCTAGTTTAGATCTCGTGCAAACCATTAATGCGTGAGCAGGTAGAAAGATCTTCGCGCGCACCCCAGTGTTCGAACCTCAAGGGTCTGCCGGAACCCGAAATCTGACACCACGGGTTTGATTTTCTGGCGCATTTCAAGTATCGTTGGCTATATTTAAGATATTTTTTGAGATTAACGTGCATTTTGTGCATAAAAATAAAATTACAACCGGAACTGCGTGTTTTGTCGAAAGGGATGAGGATCTCCGTTTGATCTGGGAGCATCCAACGGTGCAGACATATGATCTGTGGGGTTTGGGTTCAACCCAATCAAAAAGCACGACTCAGATCATGGGCAGGGTGGCGGGGTTTGGTTGGCACACGGCTTTCATCAACGAACCGTGTGCTATTCGCAAACCAGATTGCATATTTTTGTTCACACATACAGTAGTGAGATCGATTGAGTGCTCTACCTCTATGATATAATAATAATAATAATAATAATAATAATAATAATAATATTATTAATAATAATAATAATAATAATAATAATAATAACAAAAAACAGTTCATATTCATTACCTGAGCTGACAGCATATCAAGGTCAACATATTAACAGTTCTTACATCAACAGAAAACCGGGCATAACTCACAAATTCAGTACACGCAACAGTTCTAAATTGAACGAATTAAGTTGCAGGGTAGGCATAAAGACTAGTCTTACGGCTTAATTCCCATGTACATGGAGGAACTGGGATCATTAAGTTGACCCTGGATGAACTTGGGGTTTTTGATGATTTTACGCTTCTCTGTTGCACTGGTGCATGATCCCTTGGCTGGCAACTCATCAAATTCATCGTACTCGTCCTGATCGGCAACATCGTCGACACCCAGTACCCTTCTCTTCCCATGCATCGCTAAATGGCCGTTCTTATGCAAGGGGTCTTCCACAAAGAAAATCTGGGTAGCATCGCTGGCAAGAATGAATGGGTCCGCGTGATATGCCATCGTTGTCCTGTTAACACAGGTCTTCCTGTACTCATCAATCCTTACCTGACCAAGAGGGATCCATGCGCACCTGAATAATGCCACCTTAACTTTCACATAGTCAAGCTCCCAAATCTCTTTGATGGTTCCATAGTATACCCTTTTATCAACTTCATTTATAGTCATGCATTCTATTCGAACGGAGTTGTTCTGATACGAGGTCCTCTTATCATGTTCCTCAGTGTAGAACGTGCATCCATTTATGTCATATGCTTGGTACGTCAACACCGTAGGTGATTGCTTTTCTGCCAACCACGTAGCAATGTCATCGATGGATCCTTGTGCCAAACGATTCTTCAGCCATTTGGCGTACTTCTTAGTGTGCTCCTTCATCTCCACGTCTGATGAAGGCACCATTGGTAAGAAGCTTTGGCGTATCTCCGCCAAGTGTTCTTCGGCATAAGCAATGAGAACTGGGTTGTTAAGCAGTACCGTCAAATGGGCTTTCTTTGCCAATTCTTCGGGTGCATCCATTTGCGTGCCAGCAAGGACTGGCTTACCTTTCAGCCTTCCCTCGTGGCGAGAGAGGGGCAAACCTATAGGTCTTTCTTTCATGTATTCGGTGCAAAACTCAACCACCTCCTCCGCAGTATAACCTTGTAGGATGCTTGCCTCTGGATGGTTTCGGTTCTGACAAAAGCGCTTCAGTATTCCCATGAACCGCTCGAAGGGATACATGTTGCGAACAAACACAGGACCACAATACTTTATCTCGTCGACAAGGTGCACAGTGAGATGGACCATGACATCAAAGAATGACGGTGGGAAAAACATCGCTAGGTTGGACAATATTCTTGCAATATCATCTTGCATATTATCCAACTCTTCAAGATCTACAACTTTCTGCCATAGTTTGTTGAAGAAATCACACAGGTCAATGAGTGTGTTTCTTATATCTTTGTCCATCAGATTCCTGTGCGCCATCGGGAGGATTTGTGTCAACATTACGTGGCAATCATGTGACTTCATGTGTCCCAACTTCATTTTACATGAGCTCACATCCACGAGACTTCTGATGTTTGCGCAGTAGGAAGAGGGTGTCTTAACTGACAACAAATAGGTGAAGAACTGTGTTGCTTCTTTTGTACTGAAATTGTAACTCTGGCGAGCTTTGATGAATTTGTCATCATCTTCTGCTTCACTCTTGCGTTGTGATTGATCAGCAAGCATATCGAGCCATGAACCGTCACCATCCTTTCTTTTACCTTTAATCTTGAGCAGAGTACCAAGGATGCTTTCACATACGTTCTTCTCTACGTGCATGACATCGATGCAGTGACGTACACGTAGAATCTCCCAGTAAGGTAATTTCCAGAACACCGATTTGTTCTTAAACACTTGATCCTTGGGTGTTAGTTTCACCGTCAAAGGGTGGTTCTTGCCAAGCACAACATTAATTTTTTTAGCCATGTTGTGGACCACCTCCCCTTCATAGGGTCTTGGGGCCACACCTGCGTCTGCCGTACCATCAAATTCAGCTTTCATCTTTCGGTATGGGTGATTCATCCGCAAGAACCTACGGTGACGCAAATACATTGTTTTGCGCGAGTTGGGAAGTCTTCTGTTAGCTTCCCTATCCATGCCTGTGACACACCCTACATCTCCCCTTGTTTTCTGCCCCAATGTGTTGCCTAATGCCGGCATATCTTGAATGGTGTGCACCAGCATCGCATGTAGATCGAAAATCTCCTTTCTATAAGCATCATAACATTTTACAGCAGGCGCATCTATCCACAATGTCAGCAGTTCTTCTACTAGTAGCTGAAAGTAAATGTCGATGTCATTTCCAGGTTGCTTCGGGCCTTGGATAATCATTGACATCATGATGTATTTTTTTCTTCATACAAAACCAAGGAGCTAGGTTATATATGCACAGAAGCACCGGCCATGTGATGTGATTGGTGCTCATATCGCCAAAAGGATTCATCCCGTCAGTACACTTCCCGAGCCTTATACTTCTAGGATCCTTGGCAAATTTTTCAAACTTGTTGTCGATTAATTCCCACTGAGCCCCATCTTTCGGGTGCCTCATAAACCTATCCGCAATTCGCTCATCATGATTCCACCGCAACCTCTTTGCCTCTCTAGGGTTTGCAAACAAACGCCTCAACCTTGGAATTAAAGGCAAGTACCAAACAACCTTGAACGGGATTCCTGTCTTGATCTCGTCGTCCAATTTGTACTTGTCCTTTGCTCTCCTGCGCTTGTATCGTGCATGCTTGCATGTGGGACATGCATGAAAATATTTGTACTCACCACGGTACAATATACAATCATTCACACAAGCGTGTATCTTCTGTACTTCAAGTTCCAATGGGCAAACAATTTTCTTTGCTTCATTCATGCTTCTGGGGAGCACATTATCTTCCGGAAGAAATCTTTGAAAATACCTAAGATCTCTGTGAAGCCCTTGTTTGATAGACTGTTTGCTGCTTTAAATCTGAGAAGCGCCAGGGTGGCACTCAACCTGGAATATTACTTTTTGCAACCTGGATACAATTCTTTCTTGGAGTCCGCATCAATGGTTGGCAAATCCTTGTACCCAATCATATCCTTTTCTGGGCCCTTGAAATCTGCAATCATAGCAGCAAAATTTGGCATATCAAGACCGTCGTCATCTGCGTGGACGTCTTGGTTTTCCAGTGGGCGTTTCGGCTTTGTGTTCCATTGGTAGCTTGACGCCTCTGCCCCGATGTTAAATTCAACATCCATGTGACACTGATCGGGGTTTGGCATCTTGCTGCTCTGGGTATCTTCATCCATGACCTCCTCTTCACCGTGTCTGGTCCAACGTGTATATCCATCCATGAATCCCCTAGAGACTAAGTGCATCTGGACATCTGCAACTTCATGTGACTCTGTATTGGTACAATCAGTACATGGACACAGGATGTAATCCGCATCACCAATTCTCCTCTTTCTACTTTCAGCCAAATTCATGAACTCTGTCACGCCACTAATAAAATATGCGCTTTTCCGATTCTTCATCCATCGAGATCGTTCCATCTGCAGCAGACAAATGGTAATTAAAAAAAACATTAATACACGGATTAACTGCTGCCTAGAGATGCGTGCATAAATCACAAGGTTTTATTTTAATAATTACTGAGGGTGCTCCATGTTGTTATCCAGACGTGCAATGACAAAAATTAATGGCCACTCAATTTACACGCAGAGTACTAGTACACCACTACACTTAGGAATTGAATACCTTAATTAAGCCACTCACGAAAAGAATACCTTAATTAATTAGCCGCGCAGCGACCTCCATCCAGCAGACAGACAAGCGCGATGCGGCGGCACGCCGAGACAGCAGGGTCGACGAGCAAAGCTTAGTGCGGCTGCCGCCTGAAGTTCGACCTCCACTATCCCGCCATCGACCGCGATGGATGTGCTCGAATCACGCCGCCGCCGACCTTGATGGTTGAGCTCATCCTATCTCTCGCCGCAGACTGAGGATTCCTATAACGCCGCCACCGTCCACCGACCGAGGATTTACCTCTTCTCCGGTAGCCGCTACCTAGGCTGCTGCCTCCATCTCTATATGCAGAGCGGCTGTTTTTTTTTACGGATATCTGCGGAGCGGTTGTTTACATGGTATCTCATTGTAACTCAATTATATGGATAGGGTAGTACATCACATACGGTTATGTAACGGCAACCGTGTCTAACCTACGTTGTCTTCTCACAGGGTTTGGTGCGGAAATCGTGTGTGACATTGTAATACCCAACACAAACGACATGTACAAACAGTGTGCCGTATACAACATATATATATAGTGCCATTAGTAGTTCCCGATGTTAGCTTATCTCCACAGTTTCCCCATTTCCCCCAAAACCCTACATAGCCTCCAAATTGCCTCACGTGGCGCTGACATTGGGGGAATGCGGACGAGTGGTGCTGATGGTTTTGGTGCGGATGCTCCTGCTCGTATCGCCGCCGAGCACTTGCTTAAGGTCATCAAAAGGCAGGTGTACTACGGATCTGAAACGTCCTGTCAGGTTCGATTCTATCCCGATCTTTTTTAGCATGTCCAAAGTATAGATCCTTACTGAATCCGTCCTGAATGACCCCCCCCCCTCGGGAAAGCGATCTGCCACCGGATCCGGAGCTTGACTCCAGACTCCCACAACACGAGTTCGACTCCGAGTTTTGCGCCACCGAGAAGTACCAAAAGCTGAGTTGTGTGCACGGGCACACTCCCGCTCGACGTGTATGCATGGAGGGATTCGACATTGGCAGGCGGTTCTCAGCTGCCCCTTAGAGGTTAGTGCTAATTAAGTTCATCATTTTACTTTAGTTAATGCTACCGCTCATCCAGAATACTATTTAACATTGGCAGGGATATGAGGCTTGTGCCTTTGTTAACTGTCTGGATGAAGAATGGCATGGCAGGGCTCGGAGTGTTATCACCAAGCTCGCAGAAGATAACGTAAAGCTGAAGAAGAAACTGGCTGATCTGGAATGTACAATCAAGACGATGAAGCAAGAAAGAATCAATCACATGCAATGATGAAAGCAAGAGACAAGAAGGAACTAGCATGTGTAGTTGTGGTTGTCGCATTAGCCATGTTCTATCTGCTGTTTGCAATGATGATTAGGGGTTTTGTTTGACAAGATGTTGCTAAAGCACATCTAGATGTGCTCTAAGTAATGCACATCTAGGTCCTATGCCATTGATGTTACGCGAAGATTCGTGCAGATATTTTTCTTTGTCTTTTTTATTTTCCTTTCTAGTTTGATTATTACTGGCTTTATCAATAAGAAGAGCTCAATGTATTGCTTGCCAACTGTCCTACTTCGTTCGTACCGGTAGCGGTGCATAATCCCAAAACTCGTTCCTTGTTTTTGTCCTGAAAAAGGAAACCAGCCAAATAGCCAATAGGAGTCCTGCGCAACCCCGGGAATTTGGAGCGACTGGGTACAAATAATTGCGGTTGATTATATCAGCGGTTAGATAATACGTCAACCCCCACTTCAATTGGAAGTTCCTCTTCTCTGCATACCCCACTTAAGTGTCCACCATCTTCATCATCCCCGGCAAGCCGCGCTACACACTGGCACACACTCTACAGCCATGTCGAGCGATAGCGAGGACGACAGTTCGGCCAGCAGTCTGGCGCCCGATGACAGGTCAACATCGGAATCATCCCGCTCATCTTCCATGAGTCCGGCATCGAGCCCAGACCTCGAATATATCTGGTTCATGGAAGGGACGCCGCCTCCGGAGTCGTCAGACGACAACCAGACGGACGACGAGCCGTCGGAGGACGAAGAAGAGGACGACGATGATGAGGAGGAGGAATGGTCGAACAAGAAGGAGGACGACGACGACAGCAACGACGATGACGACAGCGGTGGCGATGAAAAGTCAACAGTCAGCGGCAAGAAGCGTCCTCGCCAAGACGATGTCGCGGGGCCATCCAACAAGAACAACAAGAAGAAGAAGGACTAAATTAAGCAGACTGTATATATCTCTGTTTATCCTGTCAATCTCATCGCAGATGGTTAGTAATATGTATTCGACAGAGATCTTCTACATTATCGCCAACAGGTTGGTTTGTTGAACTGTGTGCCCTGATGAGCACACAATTCACAAAAAAAGACCGTATGGGCTGTCTATAATGATCGCACACAATTCTGATTACCGACCTGTTTGTCGGGTATCACACACATCTTGTTACACCGAATCGTTTGTGTTCACCTCACTCATCACAAACGGTTCATCGGAGTGAACTGTATGTTGTATATCGCACACACCTTGATCTGGCTGCCCGTTTCTATTGTTGTGTCTCATCACAAATAGTTCGTACAGATCAGCCGTATCCCCTCATCGCACATGCAACTATAATCTAAACCGTGTTTGATGTATCATTCATCGCAAACGTTTTGCATCATTTCTGACGGTTTTCATACAGCACTGTTTGCAATTATTGCATCGCATTACAGTTTCGAAGGGTCTCGATCATAGTGTCGCGTTAGCGACATCCTGCGATGAGTGTTCGTTTAATCCGTAGCCCCTGTTTCGAGTTGCAAATATGATCAACAGAACCAGTATCAAATAACCAGACACTACTACAAGCATTAGTAAGGTACACATCAATAACATGTATATCAAATATACCTTTCACTTTGCCATCCTTTTTATCCGCCAAATACATGGGGTAGTTCCGCTTCCAGTGACCAGTCCTTTGCAGTAGAATCACTCAGTTTCAGGCTTAGGTCCAGACTTGGGCTTCTTCCCGGGAGTAGCAACTTGCTTGCTATTCTTCTTAAGGTTCCCCTTCTTCCCGTTGCCCTTTTTCTTGAAACTAGTGGCCTTGTTAACCATCAACACTTCATGCTCCTTCTTGATTTCTACCTCCGCAGCCTTTAGCATCGCGAAGAGCTCAGGAATAGTCGTTTCCATCCCTTGCATATTATAGTTCATCACGAAGCCTTTATAGCTTGGTGGCAGTGATTGAAGAACTACATCAATGACACTATCATCAGGAAGATTAACTCCCAGCTGAGTCAAGTGGTTATGATACCCAAACATTTTGAGTATATGTTCACTAACAGAACTATTCTCCTCCATCTTGCAGCTATAGAACTTGTTGGAGACTTCATATCTCTCAACTCGCGCATTTGCTTGAAATATTAACTTCAACTCTTGGAACATCTCATATGCTCCATGACGTTCAAAACGTCTTTGAAGTCTCGATTCTAAGCCGTAAAGCATGGCACACTGAACTATCGAGTAGTCATCAGCTTTGCTCTGCTAGATGTTCATAACGTCTGGAGTTGCTCCTGCAGCGGGTCTTGCACCTAGAGATGCTTCCATGACGTAATTCTTCTATGCAGCAATGAGGGTAATACTCAAGTTATGGACCCGGTCCGTGTAATTGCTACCATCATCTTTCAACTTAGCTTTCTCTAGGAACGCATTAAAATTCAAGGGAACGGTAGCACAGGCCATTGATCGACAACAGCATAGACATGCAAAAACTATCAGGTACTAAGTTCATGATAAATTTAAGTTCAATTAATCATATTACTTAACAACTCCCACTTAGATGTACATCCCTCTAGTCATCTAAATGATCACGTGATCCACATCAACTAAACCATGTCCGATCATCACATGAGATGGAGTAGTTTTCAATGGTGAACATCACTATGTTGATCATATCTACTATAAGATTCACGTTCGACCTTTCGTTCTCAGTGTTCCGAGGCCATATCTGCATTTACTAGGCTCATCAAGTTTAACCCGAGTATTCTGCGTGTGCAAAACTTGCTTGCACCCGTTGTATGTGAACGTAGAGCTTATCACACCCGATCGTCATGTGGTGTCTCGGCACGACGAACTGTAGCGACGGTGCATACTCAGGGAGAACACTTATACCTTGAAATTTAGTGAGGGATCATCTTATAATGCTACTGCCGTACTAAGCAAAATAAGATGCATAAAGGATAAAACATCACATGCAATCAAAATATGTGACATGATAAGGCCATCATCATCTTGTGCCTTTGATCTCCATCTCCAAAGCACCATCATGATCTCCATCGTCACCGGCTTGACACCTTGATCTCCATCGTAGCATCGTTGTCGTCGCGCCAACTATTGCTTCTACGACTATCGCTACCGCTTAGTGATAAAGTAAAGCAATTACATGGTGATTGCATTTCATACAATAAAGAGACAACCATAAGGCTCCTGCCAGTTGCCGATAACTTTTACAAAACTTGATCATCTCATACAAAAATTTATATCTCATCACGTCTTGACCATATCACATCACAACATGCCCTGCAAAAACAAGTTAGACGTCCTCTACTTTGTTTTTGCAAGTTTTACGTGGCTTCTACGGGCTTGTAGCAAGAACCGTTCTTACCTACGCATCAAAACCACAACGAGTTTTCGTCAAGTGTGCTATTTTAACCTTCAACAAGGACCAGCCATAGTCAAACTTGATTCAACTAAAGTTGGAGAAACAGACACCCGCCAGCCATCTGTGTGCGAAGCGCGTCGGTAGAACCAATGTCATGAACACGGTCATGTAATGTCGGTTCGGGCCGCTTCATCCAACAATACCGCCAAATCAAAGTAAGACATTGGTGGTAAGCAGTATGACTATTATCGCCCACAACTCATTGTGTTCTACTCGTGCATACAATCATCTACGCATAGACCTGGCTCGGATGCTGATGAAGTCATATACCTAGGGTAGGGTCATGGACCTGTCCAAGATACCCTCCCCAGAGGCATCCTTAGAATAAACTGCCTACCAGTCGACCTGGTAGGTTTCCACTAGACAGATTCAAAGACACTCGACTATGAAGACCCACTCGACCACCAGGAGTCCAAGAGCCACTCGGTGTCCAAAGGTCTCTAGTTAAATAGTCTTTATGGTCATGATGACACTTTATGTAAGGCGTTACCGATGCGCCTAGCCTTAACGCATACCTTAAACCCTCCGCCACGTGGGCTGGTCAGTCTGGCGCACTCTATATAAGCCACCCCCTCCACAGGTAGAAGGGTTCGCACCCCTGTAATTCATACGCATATAATCCAGTCGACCACCTCCGGGCTCCAAGACATAGGGCTGTTACTTCCTCCGAGAAGGGCCTGAACTCGTAAACTCATGCATACCAACTACTCCATAGCTAGTACCTTACCTCTCCATACCTCTACTGTCAGACTTAGAACCACGACAGTTGGCGCCCACCGTGGGGCAGGTGTTCTAGCGATTTGTTGGAGTCACCATGCGTCCTCTCGGACCATCGTGGCTAAAGCATACCGAGCGGGATTTTACTGGCCAAAGGCAAATGAAATGGCAAAGGAAATAGTCGACAAATGTGAAGGATGTCAGTTCTACTCCAATATGTCACACAAGCCCGCCTCAGCATTGAAGACCATTCCACTCGTCTGGCCTTTCACTGTTTGGGGCTTGGATATGATTGGACCACTGAGAACTGGCAGGAGTGGTTTCACTCATTTGCTTGTTGTAGTCGACAAGTTCACGAAGTGGATCGAAGCTAAACCTATCAAGAACCTTGATGCGTGCCTTTCTTGTCGGTTTAAATCGGAGAATTGATATTCAGATATGGAGTTCCGCACAGCATCATCACGGACAACGGGTCAAATTTCGATTCTGACAAGTTCAAAGCCTTTTGCGTCTCTCAGGGCACGCGAGTCGACTATGCTTCAGTCGCTCACCACCAGTCGAATGGACAAGTTGAACGAGCAAATGGTCTAATCCTCAAAGGACTGAAACCTCGACTGATGCGTGATCTCAAGCATGCAGCAGGAGCGTGGGTCGACGAACTTCCGTCGGTTCTTTCGGGATTGAGGACCACTCCTAATCGTTCGACTGAGAGAACTCCATTCTTTATGGTCTATGGAGCTGAAGCAGTTCTGCCGAGTGACCTGCTTCACAATGCCCCCCGAGTCGAACTCTACTCTGAAGCTGAAGCAGAGCAAGCCCGTCAAGATGCAGTCGACCTCCTTGAAGAGGAGAGAGATGGCCCTGATCCGCTCGACCATCTATCGGCCAGGACTTGCGTCGATTCCACGCCGTAAATGTGAAGAGCCGAGCCTTTCAAAGAAGGAGATCTGGTCCTCCGAGTGGATCAATAGAAACCGCACAAGCTTCGCTCCCACTTGGGAAGGTCCTTCATCGTCACCAGAGTTCTTCACAATGGGGCTTACCATCTTTACAACGTCGAACGCCAGATCGATGAGCCTCGGGCATGGAATGCGGAGCTGCTCCGCCCCTTTTACACTTAAGAGCTCACTCGGGCGAGATGTAATAAAAGTACCTCTATAGTTTGTCTATCTAAATCAAGAAGATTATAATTTTCCCAGTGTTTGTTATTACTTTTTGTTAAAATCCCCCCCCCCCAGTGGGTGACTTAGCTGCGAATCCGTTTCGCCTAAGTTTGTAAAAAAAATCCTTACCGAGTGGCGAGCCAGCCTCTCACTCGCGGGTTTAACTGCGAATCCGTTTCGCCTAAGTATTCAAAATCCTACCGAGTGGTGAGCCAGCCTCCCACTCGGAGGCTTAGCTGCAGTCCAAGTACTCGCCTAAGTATTCAAAATCCTACCGAGTGGTGAGCCAGCCTCCCACTCGGAGGCTTAGCTGCAGTCCAAGTACTCGCCTAAGTATTCAAAATCCTACCGAGTGGTGAGCCAGTCTCCCACTCGGAGGCTTAGCTGCAGTCCAAGTACTCGCCTAAGTATTCAAAATCCTACCGAGTGGTGAGCCAGTCTCCCACTCGGAGGCTTAGCTGCAGTCCAAGTACTCGCCTAAGTGTTTAAAATCCTACCGAGTGGTGAGCCAGCCTCCCACTCGGGGGCTTAGCTGCAGTCCAAGTACTCGCCTAAGTATTTAATACAATGTGCACTTTGTAAGGGCGACGAGGTACAGGTCGACTGTTGCCTTTCCCTTCAAAGCTACGACACAAAAATCCTCCCTGGAGGCTTAGCTGCAGTCCAGTACTCGCATAAGTTTGAAAAATCCTACCGAGTGGAGAGCAAACCTCCCACTCGGGGGCTTAGCTGCAGTCCAGTACTCGCCTAAGTTTGAAAAATCCTACCGACTGGAGAGCAAACCTCCCACTCGGGGGCTTAGCTGCAGTACAGTACTCGCCTAAGTTTGAAAAATTCTACCGAGTGGAGAGCAAACCTCCCACTCAGGGGCTTAGATGCAGTCCAGTACTCGCCTAAGTTTGAGAATCCTACCGAGTGGAGAGCAAACCTCCCACTCGGGGACTTAGCTGCAGCCCGGGACTCGCCTAAGTTTGAAAACATACCGATCCGCAAGGACGACGAGGTGCAGGTCGACTGCTACCTTCTCCTTCGGAGCTGCGCCACAAGTACAACGTGCGCTCCATCCCGATCCACAAGGACGACGAGGTACACGTCGACTGATTCCTTCTCCTGCACCTGCAAGAACCACAAAGTGTAGGTCGACTGGATCCACCTCAGAGCTGCATCTCAAACATTGAAGCTTAATCCGATTGAAGAGCAAAGTTCACTCGAAGGCAAACAAAAGCATATTTTGACGATAAGTAAAGTTCGGATAGCTTCCTAAGGATGCGTAAGTACCAGCCTCAAGCCCGCTAAAGTTTATCGGTTACAAAAATCACTCGGCAGTCCGAGGCAAATTTAAGGTAGAGCATAAAAAGTTTTTTACTCCTCAGGTGGAGGACTGGAAGGAGCCACAAACTGGTCAAGGTCGATCCCATCGGCGATCCGGGTGGCGGCGGCGATGAAAGTTTCCATGAAAGATTGGAAGTCATACTTCTTGGTGTTGGCAACTCTGAGGGCCGCCAGCTTGTCCTCCAAGGCTTCCTTGCGGTGGACACGAACCGAGATGAGCAACATCAAGACCGCACCGCGTAAGACTTTTTCCATTCTTGCACTCGACTTGGAACCTCATTCAATCGAGTCATTAAGGACTCAAGGTCATTCTGAAGCGTCTGGTCCGGCCAGAGAGTTGAGTCGATCCGTGACACCGCAGCTTTCAGTCGAGCGAGATAGTCCACCACTCCAGCAATGCGAGACTCCAGTCGGAGCACGTTCATAGCGGCTTCGTCCTTCACGGGAGAGTTTATGGGGTCCAAGCTTGTCTCCACTCGACTGGTCTCCTCTTCAAAGTTCTGACAGAATTCTGCAAGACTCAAGTTCAAGCTAATGGTTCTATGGTGAGTCAATGATGACAAGTCAGTCGGATAAGAGGAATTACCTTCAAGCATGAGGAATATCTTCTTGGCGAGCCCTCCCAGATAGACCTCCAGATCGTTCCTCCTCCCCGCCAGTTCGCCAACCTTGTCAGTCAGGGCAACTTTGTCGTTCTTCAGTCGGCTAGCCTCCTTGTTGGCCGCGTTGAGAGCAGTCTTCAGTTTGGTATTCTCCTCCTCGAGTTTTCCGACTGAGGCCAGTTTCTCTTCCGCGAGCTTTGTTTTCTCCAAAGCCGCCTTCTGTGCCTCTGCAAGGTCGTGATCTTTCTTCTTCAGAGCCTCCTCCAGTTTGTCTGCAAAATAACAATAAGTCCAGAGTTGAGAATGGGTAGAAAGACAAAGACAGTCGTCAAGTTCTCACCAGCCATACCTTTTGCTTCGTCTCTCGCCTTCTGCAAGTTCTCCTGAGCAAGCTTCAATTCAAGGTTGAGCTGGATCTGCTTGTTCTCTAATTCGGTATAGCGGGCCACGAGCTCGCAAGATTTCTGCGAAGAGTCAATCAACAAAACATCAAAGACAGGTCACTTCCGAGTGACTAAAGAAAAATCATAGCATTTCTAAGACTACAGTCGAATCAAAACATTCGACAGTAGTCTGGGATTACACCCAGTGGGTGCACTCAGTGATTCCCCTTTGGTTTACTAATTCGGTTCGACGATTCGACCGAAAGAGGCAAAAAGGTTATGATCCTAAAAACATAGCTAATCGTCGCCAGCCACCTGTGTAAAAAGTTCTTAGACTATGGTCGACTGCCCGCAGTCCACCATAGTCTCGGGGACTACACCCAGTGGGTGCACTCAGTGTGCCCCCACCGGTTCCAAAGATCCATTCGACATGGCCGGACCAGACCGAGTGAAGAAGTTCAAAGTATAAAGACTATAGTCGACTGCCCGCAGTCCACCATAGTCTCGGGGACTACACCCAGTGGGTGCACTCAGCGTGCCCCCACCAGTTCAAAAATTCAATCGACACACCCACCCAGTGGGTGTACAGATGCAGATATGGAAATCTTCAGAAAGAAGAAATTTCAGGTAGCATATCCTAATGTAACAAGCAACTTACTTGTACATTGCTCAAGAGCCGAAGCTTGCATCATAAGCCGCCTGGCTGGCCTCCCGGACCACCTTCACTTGCTCCATCATGATCCCTGCCCGGCGTATGGCCTCCTTGGCAGCACTCACTTGGTCTTCCGGGACGTGGTGTGCGGCAAAAAGGGATGGTGGGTCAGCAGTCGACAATGAAGGACGGACACTCGTCAGCGGCATAGCAAAAGACACAGAAGTCCGAGTGGTGTCGCCTCCCTCGTGAACTACCGTCTCAGGCAGTGATACAACTGGAGTAGCCTTGCCAGCAGGCACCTTTTTGTCCTTCCTCTTCCTCAGCGGTGTTTCATCGTCGTCATCAGGGAGATCAATGACATGAGGTGGAACTACAAGTAAGATTCAAAGGTAAAAACAGAAATCCATTCGACTGTAAAGCAAAACTGCAGAGATCATACCAAGATTGGAGGTGGCGGCATCTTCCATTTCTTGATCCTCATGCTTAGCTGAGGTCTCGGAGGTGGCAGCACTGCAGATTTCAGAAGTCAATTGATCAGTCAAAACGAGTAGACCAAAAAGTGCACTCATGGTAGACAGGAAAACACAAGGTCTGCTGATTACCCAGAAATGGTGGGAATGACCATCCTCATCTTGGGCAAGGCCTTCGCCGGCTTCGATGACGTTGCTCAGGGTTGCTTTGGCAGTTTCTCAGTTGGCACTGGAGAAGTCGTCCGAGTGCGCTTCGTCGACCGTCCGATGGGCGCGACAGCCTTACCTCGCTCGACCATCGGATCATGCGTCAGCTTGGATCGCCTTTCCGAGTGGGGTGGATCCACGTCTCCCTCCTCTTCCTCCTCCTCCTCCTCCTCCTCTTCATCGAGCCGCTTTTCCTCAGACTCCCATTCCTCCTGGCTTTCGCCTCCGCTTCCTTCTTCTTCTTCGACTAGTTCTTGCGCCCCGTTGGGCATCGAGTACATCTCAGTGGTGACCTAGGAGATAGCAAAACAAGACGAAAGTCAATCGATCGATTCGCAGCAGAACAGAGCAAATGCAACAGGATCACAGTCGGAGATAAGTGGTCATACCTGGTCTGGTTCGTAAGATTGGTCGAGTGATGGGATCCTCCTAGCCCCGCGAGGGTTATCTTTGTTCCCTGTGATGGCAGTCATCCATCTCTCCAATGTGGCGTCGTCGACCTCCTCTGGGTGGACCCGGGTGGTGTCCTCGATGCAGTACATCCACATCGGATGACCTTGGTATTGGAGCGGCTGAATGCGCCGTCGAAGGAAAACCTCCGTAAGATCCATGCCGGTCACTCCGTCGCGAATGAGCTGAACTACACGCCCATCAACAACTTAACTGGGCCTTCTCCTGCAGGAGCACCTTCGGAGAGGACGGCTTGTTCACTCGATCCATGGAGAAAGGAGGAGTCCACGATCGCTCAAGGCGTCGATCGGTCTTGGCGATAGAACCAGGTCGACCGCCACCCTCCGATCGAATCGGGAAGAATCATGGCTGGAAAGGCACTTTTACCCCTCATCTGGACCCCAAGACCCCACACATCTGGATTACTTGGGTTCTTTCATCATTCGGACTAGCCTTTTTCATCGCCCTGCGGAGCGACAAGTGAATATGTGTTTGAAGAGACCCCGTGTGGTCGACAACCCGTGAAGTTTTCACACAAAGACACGAAAGCGGCAAGATAGGCAATGGAGTTGGGTGTAAAGTGATGGAGTTGTGCTCCAAAGAAGTTCAGAAAACCCCGAAAGAAAAGATTCGGCGGAAGAGAAAATCCGTGATCCACATGGGTGGCTAAAAGGACGCACTCACCCTCTTGAGGCTGCGGCTGCCACTCTGTCCCCGGAAGCCTTGTCGACCGTGGGGATCAATCCCTCGTTGGCTGTGTCACGAGGTCTTTCTGGGTGATGGTCGAGCGGATCCAATCTCCCTGGACCCAACCTTGCGGCAGGCTGGACCGCGACAAGGATCCGCCCCGACTGGGCGCTCTCCCCTTCGCCTTCGTCGTCGCCTTCTTCGCTCGCTCCAGGACCGGCGTCTTCTCCTTCACCATTGTCGCCGGCGGGGCAGGATCGGGGCAGCAGCGCTGAGCAGGTTTCGGGCGCGGCGGGTGGATCTGAGGACGGAGGAGGGGAAAATGAGGGCGCACTGTTCAAAATACCCCCGCCTACGCCTTATATGAAGTCGCTCAGTGGGTAATGGTAGGCCCGGGCAATCCTGTCAAATCCCACAACAGTCGCGCGCGCGATACATGGCGAAAAAGGTGGCGCAGAGATCGAGGCGTCCTTGCCTTATCCCATCCGAGTGTCGCGGCCTTCTCCGCTTCGCGCGCTTCCCGAGATTCGGATCCCACTAAATCCGCTAACAGCAGAGCAACTTGTCAGACGGCAGATTTCCTCCGATCCGTCGCTCGGAAATCTCCAAGTTCATAAAGTTCACTCGACAGATGTAGAGAATGGATCAAGGCGTATGAAAGAAAAGTTGACACCGTCCTTTGAAAGGTCATTGATCCAGAATAAAGCACACTCGCAGCGCGAAAAGCAGGTCGAAAGATTATCAACTCCTTCCTCACTCAAACCTCGATCCATTCGGGGGCTAATGATGAAGTCATATACCTAGGGTAGGGTCATGGACCTGTCCAAGATACACTCCCGAGGCATCCTTAGAATAAACTGCCTACCAACGACTGGTAGGTTTCCACTCGATGATTCAAAGACACTGACTATGAAGACCCACTCGACCACCAGAGTCCAAGAGCCACTCGGTGTCCAAACGGTATGTAGTTAAATAGTCTTTATGGTCATGATGACACTTTATGTAAGGCGTTACCAAGAACGCCTAGCCTTAACGCATACCTTAAACCCTCCGCTTCGTGAGCTGGCTGGGGTCTGGCGCACTCTATATAAGCCACCCTCCACGGTAGAAGGGTTCGCACTGTAATTCATACGCATATAATCCAATCGACCGCCTCCGGGCTCCGAGACGTAGGGCTGTTACTTCCTCCGAGAAGGGCCTGAACTCGTAAACTCGTGCGTACCAACTACTCCATAGCTAGTACCTTGCCTCTCCATACCTACCCCCCATTCTACTGTCAGACTTAGAACCACGACAGATGCCACCTCGTAGACCGAAAGCGGAAGCGTTATGTTAACGCGGTTGAGGTAGTCGAACGTCTTCACGATCCAACTGATCCAAGTACCGAAGGTACGACACCTCTGTGTTCAGCACATGTTCGGCTCGATGACGTCCCTCGAGCTCTTGATCCAATAGAGGGTCGAGGGAGAGTTCCATCAGCACGATGGCGTAGCGATGGTGTTGGTGATGTGATCTGCGCAGAGCTTCACCTAAGCACTACGACAATATGACCGAGGTGGTAAACTGTGGAAGGGGGGCACCGCACACGGCTAAAGAACAATTGATTTGCCTTTGGGGTGCCCCCTGCCCACATATATAAAGGAGGGGGGAGAGAGGCCGGCGGCCAAGAGGGGCGCGCCCTGGGGGGGGTCCTACTTGGACTCCTGGTCCAAGTAGGATTCGCCCTCCCCCCCCCCCCCCTTCCTTTCTTCCACCGAAGGAAATAGGAAGGAGAGGGAGAGGGAAAGGGAAGGGGGCGCCGCCCCCTCCTCCTTGTCCTATTCGGACTCCCTAGGAGGCGGCGGCCACCCCTTGGGCTTCCTCTCTCTCTCCCTTAGGCCCATGTTGGCCCAACACTTCCCCGGGGGGTTCCGGTAACCTCACGGCACTCCGGAAAAATACCCGAATCACTCGGAACTATTCTGATGTCCGAATACAACCTTCCAATATATGAATCTTTACCTCTCGACCATTTCGAGACTCCTCCTTATGTCCGTGATCTCATCCGGGACTCCGAACAAACTTCGGTCACCAAAACACACAACTCATAATACAAATCGTCATTGAACGTTAAGCGAGCGGACCCTACGGGTTCGAGAACTATGTAGACATGACCGAGACACATCTCTGGTCAATAACCAATAGCGGAACCTGGATGCTTATATTGGTTCCCACATATTCTACGAAGATCTTTATCGGTCAAACCGCATAACAACATACGTTATTCCCTTTGTCATCGGTATGTTACTTGCCCGAGATTCGATTGTCGGTATCCTCATACCTAGTTCAATCTCGTTACCGGCAAGTCTCTTTACTCATTCTGTAGTGCATCATCCTGTAACTAGCTCATTAGTCACATTGCTTGCAAGGCTTATAGTGATGTGCATTACCGAGAGGGCCCAGAGATACCTCTCCGATACTCGGAGTGACAAATCCTAATCTTGATCTATGCCAACTCAACAAACACCATTGAAGACACCTGTAGAGCATCTTTATAATCACCCAGTTATGTTGTGACGTTTGATAGCACACAAAGTGTTCCTCCGGTATTCGGGATTTGCATAATCTCATAGTGAGAGGAATATGTATAAGTCATGAAGAAAGCAATAGCAATAAAACTAAACGATCATTATGCATCACATCATTCTCTAATAATGTGATCCCGTTCATCAAATGACAACACATGTCTATGGTGAGGAAACTCAACCATCTTTGATTAACGAACTAGTCAAGTAGAGGCATACTAGAGACACTCAGTTTTGTTTATGTATTCACACATATACTAAATTTCCGGTTAATACAATTCTAGCAAAGGCGAAGTGTTTTTTCTTTACTCGGTTGCCGAGCTGTGGAGTAAAAATAGGGAGGTGAGGCGCGGCTGAGGATAATTTATCCTCCAATAACACCGATTGAGGATCCGTTTAGAGGAGTAAAACCGAGTTTTTTTTTCTTACTCCTCTAACCAGTTATTGGGAATCAGTTGGGGTTGCCCTAAGAATGGATATATGCAATGCGCAAAGAAAAGGGATTGATATATGCGCTCAGCAAGAAGAGGAGAACAAATAAAATAGCAAAAAGGTTTGAGCTTTGTTCCTTGCGTACTCGTGATAGTGCGTATCCCTGGTATGCAAACACGCTCGGTGATGTCCGTACAAAGATTTTCATTTATTTTCGAAAATCTGGTTCTGAGCTCGGGCTCAGATGATCCCGCAATCCCCACTGTTGGTTCTGCATCAGGATTTGTGCGTCTTTATGTATTTATCTCTCGTATATCTCGTTATATGCTCGGTGGCGTGGATCATTTATTGCTGCGGATGGTTGCAACGCCGTCACGGGACAGATATATGCCTGATGGATCGTCATATTATCTGAGCTAACGCCGTCACGGGACAGATATAACCTGATGGCTCGTCATATTTTCTTGCCCTCTGTTTTATACGCCTTCAGGGTGACCCCACAGGGGGCTTTTATTTCGCAGTCACTAACTTGTTTTTGAAATTTGAATCCTCTTGTTGCGCGGGGCGACCACCAAGCAACCGATGCACGTATGTCGTCCAAGTGTTGGTATGTCAGACGCAAAAAACACCCAAGGCTGTGACCTTCCAGTCGTGCCGAAAACAAAGGCCTAAAATTGAGCGTGACGCAAAAAACACCCAAGGCTGTGACCTTCCAGTCGTGCCGAAAACAAAGGCCTAAAATTGAGACCACGCTGCTGTTTCCAGACATCAGCAACCCGTCATTCAGATATACTCTCCTCCATCGCTCGTTGATTTTGTAGGTGTTTACTGCTGACAGACATTGCTAAGTTCAGTGCATTCCTTCAAACTTGACAGAACCATAATCATAAACCACAGCATCAGCTCAAAAGTAATGCTGAATTTGTTGTCCCGTAGCAAGACAGCATCCCTCATACAAAGCTCAAGTCCGTGGCCGCTAGCACTGTCAAATTAATGTACAGGTTTGAAATTGGCCAGGCATACATTAAAATTTTAAATGGCCAAGGATATACACGCTGTGAACTTTTCCCCCAGAACTCAAGGTCTGCTGACAACCATAAACTATCCAAGAAAACAAACAGTTTCGAGTTCATAAACATTTCATTACATGAAGGTCTAAAATTCAGTTTGAACTAACAAACTGTTTTGACAAAACCATGCAACCGTACACGTGCCCACGGACACACCTCTGCATTCTTTCAAAGAGTCACAGTACATCTCATGGTATCTATCAAATGGTTCTCTCATTATTGAAAATCTGCTTGCATACTCATGGATGCAAGTTCATATCATCAGAGCTAGGCTCACCATACTAAGGTCTCTCTATAACATTCTCCTTAGAATCACGGTTGTCTCAGAAAACCTCTAGGGCAAATGCTCAACTGGGATAGACTACAGATTCGACCCGAGTAAAAAGGAGAACATCACACATTACTAGAGCAAAAATCGCACATCTCAGCTATCGGCGAACCCAATAGGCCTCTTGCACGTATTCCGACGGTGTCCTTCTATTCCGCAGTTCTTGCATTTCCCTGGTTTTCGCAGCTTCTTCGGTGCATCCCCCCGCTCTGGGCATGTGGTCCTCTTTGTGGCCCTCGCGGCGGCAAATGCTGCAAGACCTGGTTCTCATACTCAGCCCTTCTTCATACGGCGCCTTCTCCCTGCTGTTTGTCGGCCTGCCAGCACCCCTAAGCTTCTCCGGCGCTGCTAGGTTTAGCATGTCATTCATACCGACAGAATTCGCACCACTGTTGCACTGGTCAACCTCCTAATCAATAAGAGCAGTGCCACCATCGGCTGCTCCACTTGCATTTCCTTCTTTGATGAGATGATCCTCAAATGCCATACCATCCCTCGTCGCTGCCAGTGGTGCTCCACCGAGAAGCAGAGATTCTAGGCAAGCATGCATGTAGTCATAGCATGCAGCACTTGTGTCGCCCATTTCGCACAACTTTCATTGCCTTAAAGTATAGTTTTGCATGCCTGCAAGTCAACGACAAATTGTGTGATTTGTCTTTCTGGTATTGAACCAGGTGGTCCGGGAGTATGTCCCTCGCGTCTCTGGTCCACCGTTTCAAGATATGGTGCGCAGGGATCTCGTCAAGATGTATAATCTCCATCACCTACATTTTTTATTTTTGACATATCATATGTTAGTCCCACATGTTTTTTTCTTGACAAAAGAAAACTACTGTATCTTCAAAGAAAACGTATATGTTGCTCACCCTCAATGCATGGCAACAGAGCATCCCCATGTGCCATGTGCTCAAACTCGCCACATTCGCCTTCTTCAGAACATGCCACTTGCACCAACGGTGGACAGTGTTTGGATAAACTTTGTGAAATTCAGCTTGAAAATCACATTTTTTTTGTGTACAGCGGCCCTAGTGTTTTCTTCGCCTTCTTCAGAACATGCCACTTACACCAACGGTGGACAGTGTTTGGATAAAATTTCTTGATTGCCACCTCCATTGCCCTGCATTGGTCTGCACAAGGAAAATCCATTTTCAAAACACAAACAGAAGTGAATCTTTTTTTTGTTTCATGGTTTTTAGTTGCGTGTAGCTTTTTTGACTGTTCTGTGGAATAAGTGTGGACGTGTGACAAAAAAACAAAGGGGGGGGGCTCCCCTCACGGTGATTCAGTAATTCACCTGTCAGAATTGTTTTAGGCGCCGGTCCACCCATCATGCGAGTAAATTCTGAAAACACCTATTCAAAGCTCTCTTCTTGCTCATCACGCATCAGCACGCCAGCAAGGATGATACTCTGATAGTGATTGTTAACTCCGACAAATAAACCAAACGGCATGTCATACAAATTTGTCCTGTAGTGTCGAATGTGATCACATCGCCAAAGAACCTGTACTGCATCCTGCTGCTCCCATTAGCCCACATGAAATTCTTCACTTTGCTATCTTTGTCGGCGAGCACCACATAGGAGAAACCAGGGTCACTCGACCGGATGTCCGCAAACACCTGCAGTGTCTTCCGCACATCGTCTTCAGCCTGTTCACGACTAATCTTCCCACAAATGTTCCTCAGTGTCCTTTTAGTGAAAGGCACCTTCTCTACTGAACCAAAGAAGCTGCCAATTATGCTGTACACCTTGCCTAGGTTGACGTTGTTCTCCCTCAGTTGTTTTATCAAATCTTTGGTGTACACGTCTATGTGTTTATGAGACGGCCAGTGCACTTTCTCCCCATTGTGGCGACATGAATGATTGTGGCTTGCTCTGTGCTCTGTTATGTACCAACTGTTGTCTGCTGCGCGTAGCAGCCTGATGAGAGCAGGGCAGTCGCACCTGCAGGACCTGCTGTTCTCGGCATCTGGTTTTCCCTGCATTCCATACATCAAATGAAGCCAAGTAAGAAAACTATCGAACTAATATGTACTACCAGATGCAGTACGTACGCCCTTTTGCTTTTTATCTGAATCTAAATGCTAACTCACCGAACAACCGCAAACTATCTCCTGCATGCTTTTCGTCCTCTCGGCGTTGAGCCTGCTTTTTCCATACCTTTCCGATTTCCCAGAAATACAAGTTGTAGAAATCGTATGCCTCTCCTAACGAATCAAAACTAAGACCTAGTTTAGGTTTGACCACACTTTTGTCAGGTTGCTCAGCATATTTTTGTATTGACAACTCGAGGGTGCTCATCCTTGATGGACATGGCACACGGTCCAGTGGTGTACTCCCCAGTCGAAGCCTGCAGTGAGTTCAAGAAATGCAAAATTCATAACTTCAGTGTATACGCACTTTTTACCAAAAGCAGATTCATACAAAATTATGTATTTTACTATTTTTGCTGCCTAGTTGCACAAAAATAGTTCAAGAACATCCCTTCGGTCCGCATATATCCCCACTACCGACTACAAATATGAAACATACAATCTTCCCGGCCGTATCATACCTCTTTTGTTTTCGCTCTAATTGCGAAGTCTAATTTCTCTATTCCAAGGAACAGTTGCAAAAGACCGCTTTGACAGTTCGTACCAGTAATCTTGTTAGCTATTATGGTCATTGTTACAGGATTGGTTAAACTAGTACTTCACCTCTAACTGAAAAAACAAGTTTGTGTAACGGCATAAAACAGAAATAAAACATGGTTGTTCTATGAGCTTCACCTCTTAGTCCAGCCGGGGGCTTGTGGATTAACTCTCCCCGTCGACTGGGCAGACCTCATCGGAGATTCAGCACGTCGACGCTGAGAACCTTCTTGAGCATCAGTCAGCGCACCTTCGCCCACCATCTCAGCTATCCCAGAATCAACGTCTGCCTGGGCAATTTTCGGATTGCAGCCCCCTTATCCAGAAGGTACATGAGAGGGACTGGATCCGGATGGTCAACATTATCCGCATACTCCTCCCGCACTGGGAACCTGGGTAGACAAAGGGAATCAGTTGCATCAGATTTTGCTATCCAACGCAGATGAACCTAACCATAACTTTTTCTTCTAGGGGGAATTACGTACAGATCTGGAAACGAACGAACCTGTCGACCGCATCCAGTAGGAATTCCAGTCCCTCAGTTTCCATCCGCAGTTAGGTTGCCGGTGAAGCGAAAGCGACAGTACCCGCGCCGCCTCGCCGCCCCGCGCTAAATCGGCCTCGGCGAACTCTCCTCCGTATTTGCCTTCCACGGCGGCGAGGGGCCTCCAGAATGAACCGGAAAGGGATTTTCTTTTTTTCGTCTCACACTGCCTTTGTGTGTGGCCCGCCGGCCGACAAGCGGCTCACACAGCGAAGCCCCGTTGGACTCACTATCTGTTCCTGGCCCAGGAGAAAAAAGCTAACGTCCTGTCCCACGGCCTACTCTGGAATGCACGGTCCTGGTCCACGGCCCATTCCTCCGCTTGACCGCGGCGCCATCCTGGCCGCGACGGGCCAGCCCCACCTACTGGTAACTGTTGCATACCGTATTTGCTTTTTTCCTCCATTTACCGTCGCTCGCACAGGACACGCCAGCTGGATTTGTTCGAATCCCTAGTCTGCAACGGACGATGGAGATTATGGGTGCAGCTGAGCCCGAGCTCCAAATCGACACACTCATTTATTTTCTTTAATAAATGAAAGATTTTCATTTCTTTTGTGTTCTTTCGAGGATTTCCGCCCCCTGAGCGATTGCCTTTTTCACCTTTAACTTATCCCTTGCTTGCCGGCGCTGGTCACTAAACTGTTCACCACTTAAAACAACACGCTGCATGCACGCAGACGCACGCGAGACGTTGCCTGTTGGCAGCAACAATCAATCGACTTAGGGCGAACATACTGCTAATCTGAGCACTAATCTGCTAATCTGAGCACTGATCATGTGTCCCAACTCTCTCGGTAGCTTTGGTGACGGCAAGATTGCAAGAAGCAAAGCACACAGGTGTCTCTCTCAACAGGCGCAGTGCTCCACCAGAAAGGACACCTGCAGAGAGCGCCACGCGGAGCAGAAGCAACAGAGGCACGGCTGGCTCATGCGGCCGAGATAGGCCCATGCGGACGGCGGCGTTGGGATTTCCACGGCGGGTGGCGGCCAAACGATGGGCGCATGGCAGGTGCCGCCGCGCGCCAACTGTTTTCGTCGTCGCCCGGTCCGGGCTCTGGGCTCTCGGAATCCCATGCCTCATGCACGCACGGTTGCTTGCACACCTGCTGCCCATCGACCACACGCCCCAAAAGGCTCCTGCCTCTCCATCCAAGGTCGCAACGCACGCACGGGCAACCACGCCAGTCATCGCCATTGCTCCCGCCAGTCATCGACATTGCTGATTGCTACTGCCAGCTGACGCCGGCGGCCGTCGCATCGAGCAACCAAAGCCGGCCAGGCCAGGCGCCGCGCCGTCCTGACAATCCAATGGTACGTCTCTGCGTCAGGCTAGTACGCGCTGATCTTCTGTCTGTGCCTCGTCCGATGCATATGCCGCTCATTGCGTGGCCGTGGTTTACATAGTAGTACAATTCTTGGCATGTGTTTGCAGTCTCTGCTGCCGCTGTTCCTGAGGCCGGCGGCGCGGTTCCTGGGGCCGTTCCTGGCGGGCCGGCCGGCGGAGGCGGCGGCCACGGTGCTGCACCGCGCCGGCGTGCTCCCGAGGAACCGCGCGCTGCGGCGGCTCGTCAGGGACGACCTGCTCGGCGACGGCGGCGGGGGCCACGACTGCATCGCGCGTCTCGTCGTCAGCGTGGTGAGCTGCCTCTGCTAGATCGCCGGCCCGGCGGTGCCTCTCCACCCCCTGTTCGTAGGTTCTCAGGGTGCGTGCGCGCCGTCGAGCTGATCAAAGTACTGTAGGTCTGATGTGGGTAGAACTGAAGTGAAATTCGGTTATTTGGCCGAACAGGAAACCAAGATTTCAGAACTATCAGTGGTGGCCAAAATGTTCACATGATCCAAAATTTGAAACCATGATACAAACTCATCATAATCTGGAGAAACGAGAAAGAAGAGAATCTGTGTGGCTCCACCAACAAAATTTACACATAATCAAAATTTTCTGAAGTACTAGTACATGGTGGAGCAACGAAATTAATTTCTGGAACTGCAGTCTGAAGTGTATCTGTATGCATCAAAACCAATATGCTAAAGAACGAAACCCAAATCCTATCACCTGTATCCTGTTGTCCCTGTACCAATGCCCAATCTAGACAAGAAACACCACGCCAGCAGTGATAACCTCAAGCTGGAAAAATACACCAATGTTGGGGCAAAAAAGAAGAAGGGAAAACACATGCACATATCATCTATTCAGTCTCAGAATTCAGAAAGGGTGTGAGCTCTGGCTCACGGCGAAGAAACTGTCAGAAAGCTCCAGTTCTGAAAGTATACACAGCCCAAATATATTCAATCTTTGTGCCTCCTCCTCAAGCATTCCTCAGGGCCATGACCCGGGCAGCCAGTTCCTCAAAGTCCGGCATCTTTGGGTGCACGCGCACACCCCCAGGACAGTCTGACCGCAGTGAGGTGGACCGAGAAGGAACCTTGGCAGCTTCACCCGGGCTGACGGATTCATGCGGTAGCGAGACTGCTCTTCCTGGAGTGTGCAAAGAACCGTTTTGCTGACATTGCGTTTGGGCTCCATGATAGTTAGCAGTTCTGCTGGTTTCTACTGTTGCTGTTTTGGTTTCATCGGCACCTGAACCTTTCTTGCTATAATGCATCAGGAGTTTGTCCATCATCCTCTCCTCCTCATCGGGATCTCCACTATCCGCATCAGTGTTCCTGCTATTGACTCGATGATGACCATTTGCAGTCTGAAGCAACAGACTACCAAAATCAATAGCAGTCTCATCTTCGCCTGCTTTAGGCCGCTGCATGGGTCCATCGTAGTCATCGTCATACAGAACTCCGTTTCTCATGCCTGAGTGACTTGGTCGACCACCAGGAGTTCTCTCAACGTTCCTGCCATTGCCAACACCATTGCCCTTCCGGTCATAGCCCTCGTTAGCACCCATGTGCTTGCTTGCTTGTGTTCTGTGAATGTTGGCCTTTTGGCTTGTGGCCTTTTCACCGTTAGGTGCCTCATCATAAGAAGGTGCTGCTGGCCTCCTTCTGACAGAAACAGGCCGAAGCACACCTTTGTCAGCCAAGCGATCTGTCCTTTCACTCATATTGCAGTTCCTGTCAATTGGTTTTGCAGGATCATCGTTCACAGGCTGCATGCCAAGTTTAGGTTTGACATAAGGAGGCTGCACATTAGCCACCCTGTGTGGCGCTCGCTGTCCATATTGCACAGTGTGTCCGAGATCTTCCAAGTGCTGTGGTCTGTCACGCAAGCAACTGTTGCCCTCTTCTTTTCATCACAATTCCTTCCCTTCACTCCATTCGGATTGGAAATAGGAGGGGGCCTGCTTGTAGTTTTACCACTTGTAGGACTCAGTGAAGTAGGTCCTTGATTCTGCAGGCCAAGAGCTTTGCACCCTAAGTTTGCATGCCTTCTGGTATAATCAGGACGGCCAGGTATGGGTGATCGGTGGTGATAGCCAAGCCCCCTGTTATTCTCTTTTTCGACACCAAGTTCTTTCTTTGTTTCTTTTGGCTTCACAATTGGTGGAACAATTCTGTTGCTTTCTTTCTCAGGAGATTTCACCGAACCAGATCCTTGTTTCGGTAGGCCATTGATATCTAGCTCCACAGCTTCCATCAGCTCCTTCTCGGAAGGGCGGACATCTTTTTTCTTCAGTTTCTGAACTCGCCTTTGAGCTTCCTCTCTTTCCGTTTGCAGAGGAGATACTGATTTCTTCAAATGTTCCTTACCGTCAGCTTTGTCAGCATGCCGCCTTCTGGTATTATCATCTTTTTTAGCGTTCTCTCTTTTCAAGTCCAAAGGAGAAACTGATTTCTCCAATTGTTCCTTACCATGAGATTTATCAGAATTCTTCCTTCCAGTATTATCATTTAATGGACCATCATCCTTCTGCTTGATGGGCAAAGGCACTGCCAGTTCACCCTTTTTCATTGAATCCTTTTCAAGAAGATCCTGAAATACAAAATCCAAGCTGCCAAGTTAACGACACATGTCATTGTTCAAGTAGTAAATTCATTTAGGCAAGTTCATGTAAACATACATCTTCATACTCCCGTGCAGCCCATAACTTGATTTCCAATGCCCTCATGTCAAAACCAACTGAGGATTCTTCAGCAATACTTTGCATTACTTGAAACTTCTCCTCATCTGTAAATAATTCAGACTCAAGTTTCCGGATAAACTGCAGGTACAAAAAACATTAATGAGGTTAAGTAGAACCCTATGAAGCAGTTTAGCGACAATAAATTATTGGAGCATCTCTCGCACCTCGAGGCTAACAAAAGGCTCAAGGGAACCGCCATATCTTTCTGTGAATATATGCCTTAAGTCGCACAGTTCAGGCAAGTCTGGGAACCGAGCAGTAGCAAAAATTAGAGTTGACACGGCCTCCATGGCTTCCTGGGGGCAATCCCTGTTGATGCAAAAATGAACGAGTGTCACGATGAATTGCACCATGAAGATAATTAAACTACCTGTTTGCTTGCACCCCTAAGATACTGTTAACAGTTATATTCATTAACTGAAGCTCCAAAAAAAATCCTTGTGATAACACTAAAACTAGAGCATAAAAAGAATCAAAGAGATATGTATTATGGATTAAAACTCTGTTTCATCGCAAAAAAAAGACATAAAACTCTGTTGCCACACTGATTTTATCCTAAAGCAATTAGAGGAACAACGAGCTGTAGTAGCCATCCATCAGAGTATGTATGCGGCTAACAACCATTGAATAGAGTGTCGTGTGCACCATCGGGCAGAAAAGAACCGTGTGCACAGTCATTCCGATCACAGGCATACTAATAATGGTTAATTGGCCTTTATTGGAAAAAAAGGTCAATTGGCCTTCACTATTTTATATTCACCAACTGAAGGTCCAAACAGAAAGTTTTTTGTATAGCCTAACTAGACCATCAGCTGGATGTGTGCTTCACTTCATGCAGAGGCTACGGTCTTTACCCAAGAAAAACTAGACCAACAGAAGAATCCTATACCGTGGAAGCTACGGCCCTGCTAAATCAATTCCTTAGTAAAATGCCACACAGGGGTCCCCCTAAGAGAGTTTAGTTGGGATGCATAACTCTGTTGGCCATTAACAAACTTTGCTTCCCGTTGACCACAGAAATAGTGGGACATCCTTTCCTACTGTTTTGACCCACAAGGAATACAAAATTAAGGGTGCAGAGTTGAGTTAACCAGATAGATATACCTCTGTTTCTGCAGGCTGTTGAGTTGTTTTCCAAGGAAATCGCAGTACTGTTCAATCATGTCGTAGCACGAAGCATGGTTCATCTCCATTAGCAGCGCATCCATCTGGAAGCAGAGACAGGAAACAGAACTAGAAATTCAGTCATCACAGTCGCAATTCTCCTCTAGTAAATGACTGGAACTTGACGACCAATGAGTAGAGGCTTTTGCCAACTTTTCCTGTGGACAAAGGGGGCCAGAGGGCAAAAACATTCTCTAATTCGGCTTCAACCAGAACAATTCGTACCAATCCTGAGCAATGTACTTCAGCAGTGAAATGCTGGGCAAGAGAGAGAGAGACACCTGCAGAAATTGCTTACCCGTTCGAAGGCATGGATGTCGAGGCCGTTGGCGAGGAGGTCGGCGACGTCCTTCTTGAGGAAGCCGATCATGGCCTGCTTCTTCCGCCGTATGACGACCAGCCGCGTCCGGATGCATTTGAAGGCGTGCTTGCTGCATCCATTGTTCAACAACCCAGCGCTCGGTTAGCCAGATTAATCCAACACCACACCAAACGGAACGAAATTAACGCAGCATAATCGCCCGGAAATGCGACTGGAGATGGAACCCAAATTCGACGCGGCACAGGGTATTTTTCCTTCTTCTAAAACAAAGCAGAGAATCGGCAGGGGAAAACAGCCTCCAAATGCCGAGGAAACTGGCCAGGAACCCGACGAGTTCGGAAGCACGAAGCGGAACAAAATCCCGAACATCACGCCGCGCGGATTGGGGCCGCGCAACCCAGGACTCAAACAGCAGAGCAGCATCTGGAGACGCCGGATACGAAAGTAAGGTGAAGGGAAGCGCCCATCTGAGCAGCAACCCCGCCCCGAGGACTCCCACGAGCTCGCCGGAACCCGGCGAACCCAGGCGAAACTAGCTAGCAGCGAATCCCATCGCGTACCATCGGTTGTAGAACTTGGAGTTGATCAGGCCGTCGAACATCTTCCGCCGCCGCCGCTCCGCCTCCCCTCTCCCGGCCTTGTCCCCTCCTCCTCTCGCCTGAGTCGCCTCCCTTCCCCCCCTTCGACCAGCGGGCGGAGCTCCCGACGGCGGCGTCAAAGCATCACGGGGTCGGAGGAGGAGAGAAGCTACCGCGCGAGACGGCGAGAGGGAGGCGGTTGGGGGAGGCGGAGGTGGAGGTGGAGGAGGTGGCGGTGGTGGGCTGCACAGAACAGGAGAAGGGAAGGAACGGAAACTGGGTGCAGAAAAGGCTGTTGCGTCGCAGGCGTGTGTCAGCCTTGCGGGAGGGGCGGCCAGGTGGCGGCCCGGGGTTTCCGCCCGTCGCGGGCCGCGCGATCGGGGATCGACGGCAGGGATCGGATGCGAGGCGGAGGATCGTAACAGACGTGGGGGGATAAAGCTCGCTCCCAACGAAAAGGAGAACAAACTGGGTTTTGAAATTTGGGAGCCCCTGGCAGAGCATCATTGGCCCGTTGCAGAGTATTAGTTGAGTCCCTGTAAAATATCAGTTATTATTGTGTTTCATATATTAAATTTCAGGTTAAAAAATTCAAGCATAGCGAAGAAATATGTAAATGTGTGATTTAATAGACGTTGTATTCCATTTCATGGTACTAAACTAGTTTCGTAATATTTCTATTAATTTAGCTTGTTCTTTCTGCGGTATGGTTAGAAATCATTAATTCAGTACGATTTAAAGGATAAAATAAAATTTGCACCCATGTTGATGGGGTTGCATTTTGCGTGCGCCATGTGTGTTAAGGTGTATGCATGGGTTTGCGTTTTGTAATTGCAGAAACAGAACGACGCGTTGTTTGATGATATAACGTTCCACAAAGAATGGTTAGAATGCATTAATTTTGAAATAGTCTAAAAATGATATTTACATCATCTCGTTAATGTTAGCTGAAGGGTTGGGGGTGTTCAGAAAAAGTGAAGGGTGGGGGGATGGGGGGAGGTCCGCAAAGTGCTTGTGTGTGATGGTGTATGTACATGCTCTCATCTTGTATCGCCAAAAAACAAACAAGAACATTGTATGGATATATAACACTCCATGAAGTTAGAAAACACTAATTTTGACATAACGAAAAGATAATGATTGCATCAACATGTTGAGGAGGGCACATCCATGTGGTCCATGCACGTGATGGTGTATGTACGTGAAGGGACGTTGCATAAGGATCTCATGTTAGACAAAAAATGACTAGTCTTTACCAAAAGATATAGACAGCTATGATATGGACGGTCCTTCTAATATCTGAGCATTATTACTTGCAAACTTCTTATAAAATAATATATTCTTAGAGCAAATTTTAGTGCATCATATAATCCCTTTATATAGACATCTATTAGGTTTCGCTTTGATATCCCCGTTGGCAAGGCTCATCCCCTTTGAAGATGGTTAGAATGGTTGCTCCATTACAGCCGCGGCCTTGATGGATGTCATACTTGATTATAATTTTGGTGGTTGCACGCCATGGGCTAGCTCCGGAGTACACCACGATGAGTTAGGGAGAGTCATGGGTGGCACAGTTATCCCAATATTCAGGTCAAGATGATGACTGTAGCACTCTACATGAATGTATAATGGATGATGTTTGGTTGTGCCACAAAGATAACCATGTTTTTCTTTTAAAGGTCCGGGTGCATGCTATAGTTGTCGTCCAAAAGGAAATTAGAACGAAGTTGTATCGAATGAGAGTCTTCTTCTGAACTTGCACAAATATTGGTCATATGCAAAAGTCATGTGTGCGCAGTCCCACAAACCATATAAGTTATGTAAAAACATATTTCTACATAATGGAAAAAAATCAACTCAAGAAAAATAATAATGGAATTATCCAAAATAACTTATTCTCGGGAGGGTATGCAATTTCTCCAAAGTATATATATCCTGAGAATTATGTCTTCCTCGGGGCACCTGGCAGGCAGTTCTGATAATTCTCAACAAATAAGTGTAGGTCAACTCCCCGCAAAAAAAAAAAAGTGTAGGTCAACAGACCGACATTCCAACATGTTCCTGTAACCTGTTTTTTTTTTTTTGAGCATCAGTATGTTCCTGTAACCTGTTAACAACCGAATCTGTGTTCCAGTTAGGACTAGTGGACCATAAATTTGTTTTTTTTATCACCATAAAAATAGTTTTGACTTCCGGTACGCTTGTGAGAGGCACTTGCGCGTGGGATAACGGAGTGATGAGCACAGCACGAGCGGGTTCCCGCGCATCACGAGGTGGGGGTGCATGCATTGCCGGCCAGGGCCCGCCAGGCGTCCCTCGTCGCATCGTGTGCTGCGTGTCCATTTGGGTGATGAAATGAAAGCTCGACCGGCGCCATGAAAATGGAGGCTCACGGGCAGCTCGCTTTCCTCCCTCCACGGCCTCTGTCCCCGACATTTGGCACTGCCGCGGCGTGAGGGAATTGTTTTTCACTCTGTTTTCGTTTATGCATATGTACGTATGCACGCATGTTCGCCGCCGGGTGCCGGCCGGAGCCGATTTGGCTTTGGCCTTTGGGAACGTGCTCGGCCGTTGACAAATGGCAAGCTTGCTTTGCTTGCTCTCGCGAACCGCCGTTGACAGGTAACCAAGAAACCTGTGCATTTCTCAACATCATGACCCTAGTGTCAGGGCTTCGTGGAGCGACCGACAAAAACGGCGAGACCTCCCACGACTGTGGTACGTGGCTACGTGCATCGCATCGACAGTTGGAGGCACAGGGCGTCAGGTTCTTCTGGACGGCGACAGCCGTGGAGGAGGAGGCGCAGTCGTCGCACAGCTTCACCTTGGCCGTGGCCGTGGCCCGTGGGCTAGCTTCCCAACGGTCGGGACGGGGCAAACCCCTGCAGCGTGCCTGCGGCTGCGGGATGGGAACGGAGGGAGGCATCGAGCGCGCGGGCAACGGGTAGGACCTGCTGGGCATGGAGCGAGCAGCGGTGATGATGATGATGCCGCGACGGCGGGCGCGTGCGGGGGTGGAAAGATGACCCAAAAGTCGAAATCATGGCCGCGGCCTGCGCGTGTCACCCTCACCGGCCCTTGTGCGTTGCATCGCGTAGGAACTTCCGATCGATTTTGTTGCCAATTGGCACCGGACGCCATGCAGTTTGCACGCCTCCCGTTTGACGGCTTGGATTTGGATGTCTAGCAGTGTGTGCCGTCCTTGACATGTTGCCATGACATGTATATACAGATTATTATTTTTCACATTAATGATATTACTAGCACGCATGATTGTTTTTGTCGCCATGAATGATAGTACTGGTACGCATGATTGATCATACTCCGTATTCTTCTGTAGCATCAAGCAATGAATAAAATCAGCCACAAAAAGACCACTCCCTCAGTTCACAAATATAAGATGCTCTAACTTTTTCCTACAGATCGAATGCATACACACGTTTTTACTGTGTTTGTACACTCATTTCAGTTCATATGCAATTCATATTGAAAATTTACAAAACATTTTATATTTGTGATCGGTGGGAGTACTGATTTCTGAATGTCCGTCAGTGTTGTTGGGCTAAAAGTTTCAAGCTTGAATCACTAAAGTGATTGGCTGAAATATGTATGAACGCATACGAAGAAACTTCTGCTTTTCAATATTTATTTTTCATTATTTGTCGAAAGTTGTCTGCGGTTTTGGTTGGAAGTGAGAAACTAATGCGACAAATACCAATTTTCCGAAGAAGAAAAAAAAATCTCCTGTGGCTATAATAACAATGGTGTGGTCGTTGGCCGCTTCATATGATGCCCAATGCTGTTTCTAGGCAACTGACAAGAACTATATCAAAGGTGACGCTAAGAAACAAACTTTGATCTAAGCGTTATGAAATAACTAATTTATAAGTTGACCAAGAAATTACCAATTCTATTGATTTTAACCCAACAAAGTACATGCAAACAAATGAAACTAAAACAAAACACAAAAACCTCATCACTTCTGCTTCGATACAACCCCCTTAAACACATCAATGGATGAGATCTTTCGATACCTCTTCATAATAAAGGGTAGGATGGTCATTTTACATATATTTTTTAAGAAAGGATAGTCTTTTTGCAAAATACAATTCCGTATACAGCCAGGCGTACCTGGGAGGTCAACTGAGCCGGCCCAGCAACTCTCTCTGTGAAACAGTAATAGTGGAAAATCGAAAAATAATCAGTATGTAGTGGGATTTGAACACAAGACCTCCTGCTCTCACCGAAACGGGCCGACCAATAGGCCAAACAAGTTATCTTATGGCTATTTTTTTTACTATAATCTGATGGCTAATTTGCGGCACGTCTTAAAGAACGTTAACACCACCCAGGATTTCAAGGGCAGCGAAGCATGAGTGCGCATACGTTATTTGAAGGCTGCTCCAGAAACACGAGACTTTCTCTCTGAGGCGTTGCAACGAGCCGGCATGCAGGAGCGATGGCTGGATTAATTAACTAAGTAATATAACCGACGTCCTATATTAGAGGATCAGCCAATGTATCCATTCGAAAAAAGAAGATGAGCCAATGCACGCAGGCAATCGTGTCTTGAGCCATCGGCATTAACTGCCTCCCAGGATTACAGCTCTACCCAACGCTATAAATTAACCATTGTGGATTTTTTGGTACTGCCGCTTCGGCTAGCTGGCCTTCAAATCCCAGATGGAGGTAGTATGAACAGCGACAAGTTTAAACCTTTTTAGAAATTTTGAATATGACTTTTTTTTATTGCGAAACAAATTTGGACGTAACAATTTGAACATTGTTTGGAATTTTGAATGTGACTCTTTTAAACATGAAACAAATGCAAACAATTTTCTCAAAAACTGGAACAAATTTTGAAACACTAAACAATTCTGAAAATTGAGAGAAAAATAAAATTCCAAACAGTTTTCAAAACGCAAACAATTTTGAAACTCTTAACTTTGTTGAAAACGCGACCATTATTTGAAATATTCGAATCTTTTTGGAAAATATGAACAAATAAATACATTGAACTTTGCAATTTTGAAAAAGAAAAAAGAAATAAGAAAAAGACAAAAAATGGATTCATGAACCTTCTAGAAGGTATCCAAACAGGTAAAAAACGACCTGGAACCATCTAGAAGGTTCCCAAACCCATCATGCGTAGAGGCAACAAAAAATTTAAATGGCTTGGCCCATGTTCACTCGTATCAGTCGGGTTTGTGAGAAACAACGATTGTTTGACACAATAAATGTCAAATAAGGTTTTCTCCCAGCAGGCGCCCGACAGGAGCGTCGCCTAGTTGGACCAGGGCTTAAGCATTTCTTTTCTATATTTTTGTTTTTATTTTTCTTGGTAATTTATTTTTCTCCTTTTAATACTTTCTTACTCTTTTTAAAATATGATCAAACATTTGAAAAAAATGTTCTTCTTTTCAAATATTCTTTGCAATTTTAAAAAGTTTTCTAGAAATTCAAAAAAATATCATGCTTTTCAAAGTTTGTGTTCACAAATTTAAGAAATGTTTGCGTTTTAGTAAAAGGTCATAGCTTTCAAAATGTACGTAGTTTTCTATTTGTGTACAAAAATTTCATCAAGTATCCAGAATTTGTTAACAATTTCAAAAAAAAGTGTTCAACCTTGTAAAATTTTCACACACAATTTGTTCATGTTGATTGATAATGACAAAAATTACAATTAGCATTCAAATTAGAAAAAACTACATGCTCATGGAAGCACCTCAACTGATGGTTTGTTTTGATATATGAATAAGTTACCCCAACTTCTTGCAGGAGCCTAACATGGACATATGAGGTGTTCATGTCAGGTTTGAATGACTTCCAATAAAGTTTGCACGTTGCGACACATCTAGGCAATTATCTATCTTTTTTGACCGAGAAAACTCCAGAAAATGCAAAACTTTTCAAAATCCAAATAACTTGTCATGATGTCTTGAATTGGTCATGTAAACTGGTGGGAAAAAATGGGATCATTCAACGGATGTCGGAAAAAAACATGCTTTCAAACAGTTTGAACGATTGTAATGGCCCCAACTTTGTCATAGGCATTCATGTCAAGTTTGAACGATTTCTGACATCATATGCAAGCTGCGACACGTCCAGCCGTTTATTGGCCTTTTTCACCAAGAAAACTCTAGAAAATGTAAGACTTGTCAAAAATTCAAAAACAAATTGGCATTGTGCCTTGAATTGGTCACAAAAAGGCATGGAAAAATTTGGGGCCATTGCAAGGATGTCTAGAAAGAACAAGCGATGAGACGGAACCTTTTGCCCTACCCGGACACCCTCAGTTGAACATGGTCTATTTTTGACATCTATGAAATGACCACACCTTTTGCAAGTAGGTGGACATGCTCATGCTAGCCATCCATGTCAAGTTTGATTGATTTCGAACACTATATGGAAGTCGTGACACGTCCGGCCATTTATCGGCCCTTTTTTACCGCGATAACTTCAGAAAATGCAAAATTTGTCAGAAATCAAAACAGCTTGGCATGGTGCCTTGAATTGGTCATATAAGGCCATGTAAAAAAATTGGTTCCATTTCAAGGATGCTGAGAAACAACATGCTCTCAAACGGACCATCTCATCTACCCGAACACACTTCGTTCAACATGGTCTATTATTGGACATCCTTGAAATGACCCCAACTTTTGCAATCTGTTGGGCATGCCCATAGTAGATATCCATGTCATGTTTGAGCGATTTTTTACACCGTATGCAAGTTGCGACACCGGCCATTTATCAGTCCCTTTTAACCGAGAGAACTCCAAAAAATGTAAAAAATATTGAAAACCAAAATAACTTGGCACGGTGACTTGAATTGGTCATACAAGACCGTCAATTTTTTTTAGTCCATTTCAAGGATGTCGAGAAAACAACACGCTCTCTGACGAAACCTTCTGGCAAACCCGAATACCCTTCATTGAACATGCTCTCAGACGGAGCATTCTGTCCTACCCGAACACCCTACATTGAACATGGTCTATTTTTGAACATTCTCGAAATGACCCTAACTTTTATGAGCAGGTTGGCATGCCTTGGTAGGCATCCATCCATGTTTGAACAATTTTCGACATGCCCGGCCATTTATTGGCCTTTTTTGACCAATAAACTCCAAAAAATGCAAAATTTATCAAAAAGAACGTGCTTCCAAACAAGGCCTTTTGGGCTTTTAACATGCTTTCAAATTTTTGTTCGCTCTTTTTAGAAAATATTTGTGTTTTGGCATTCTGAGCAATTTTAGAAGACACGAGCATTTAAAAAAAGCGTACAATTTTTTAAAATGCTAATATTTGTATTTTATGAACAAAATTTTAAAAAGTGAACAAATTTTTGAAAGCATGAGCAGTTTATGGAAAACAAAAAATAAAATTAAGACAAAACAAATAGAAAAATAAAAAAATAGTGGGAAAAAGACTGGTTCTCTACAGTAAAGCGGTCACTGATGGATGGTTCTTATAGTCCGCGCTACCTAGTTAGATACGGAAGCCTTTCAGCTCGTGTGGCTAGCGACAAGTGGTCAGCAGTGGGAGTTATATTGTTCGATCCCATGCACTGCCATTCTTTTTTCAATGAGTTTTTTCCTATTTCCGCACGCGACAATGGGGTGGTTCAGTCAGGTGACCTTCTGTGCATGGTGCCGTCTATTTGACGTTACTCCCTGAACGTACGGAATTATTTATTTGCCACAAGTTGCGGAAAATAACCGGGGCAATCACACAGACAATCGTTGAATGGGCCAGCCCATCCGAGCGTTGGAGCCACAGTATTGTGAATATTCTGGAAGGTTCCTGGCTTGTTTTGGAAACTATCTAAAAGGTTCCTAAACGGATTTGTCGCATTTTTCTAGCTTTAGTTTTGTTTCTATTTTTTTTGCATTTTTGTTTCTTTTCTGATTTTATGTTTCCTTTGGAATTTGCTTATGTGAACATTAAAAAAAATCAGATTTTGATTTTAGTTCTCATTTTTTAATGTGTTCGTAATTTCAAATATGTGCTCCAAATTTTCAAAAGAATGCTCTCATTTTCAAATATTTTTCACAGATTTATAAAAAAAATCGTGCATTAAAAAAGTTCATGGATTTCAAAAAACGTTTGTGTTTTTAATTTTGTTTTGGAATTTTTAAAATGTTTATGTTTCCAAAAAAATCACAGAATCTAAAAATTATTCGTATCCGTATTTCGTTATTTAAAAGTTCACAATTTCAGTGGAACGTTCGAAATTAAATGTGCCGCTTATCCATGTTTATGAAAAGCGTACGCTTGTTGACGTACCAGGTAGGTGGTTGGTCTAGTGGCTAGCAGCAGTAGTACACAGCGGTATGGTCGCAAGATCGAATCCTTGGCAGCGCATGTCCTATTTTTGTGATTTTGAGTTGCACCTGCTCAGTTACTGTTAGTGGGCCGGCCGGCCCGTATTGGATCCTATGCGAAAACATACGGCGTATACGTCCTGATACATACAAAAGTGGGTATAATTTGTGAAATGTCCCTACTGCCCTGTATGTATACATTTTGTGAGGGGGGTTGTACCGAAGCGGGACTTAAACCTCATAGTGAAAGCAAATGATGCGTTTTCTCTAATATCTTTAGAACACGCCATTGTTGGCTCGATGACCCGCAGGAACTAGTTTGACCATTTTTAGACAACAGAAGATTTTATTTTGTCTTTGAAAAAGATTCGATTTCCCCAACATTGCAGTAAGACAACACAATCAAATAAAAAGGTTCAAAACCGTATCATGCTTTTTAGCGACCGGACTGCATTATTGTTCCAAAATAGATACAAAATACACACAATCTGAGAGGAGGGGGTGATAGGAGCCAAACATGGCGACCACTTGATATGCCGGCTTTGCAAGGTTATGTGCCTTGAAATTTGACTCTCTAAATTCACCCTTTCACCACCATAAAATATGAGCAGAAAGCTCCGCTCTCAAGACTGTTGATGACTGCCAAAGAGTCACTCGCAAATAGCTACTTTCTTAAGAAGCGGATCTTTTGCCAAAGAAAGAGTTTTGATGCATGCAAAGAGCTTTGAGGAGCCTAGCCTAAAGGATATTTTTTGAAAGATCTAGAAATTACTGTATTTTCATATTAATAGAAGGGAGTAGTAATTTACAACGACCAAAAAGGCCAGGGATAAAGATAGAAGAGGCGCCCAAAGGCAGAGAAGAAAAATAAAAAGACGAGAGAAAAGGTGGGCCTATATCTCACAAGAAGTCCCCGAAAGGGGGCTCCAAACAACTGACACCACAAGGGAGACCTCCTGTTCCCCGCATAGGGCGGCGTGGGCGAGCAAACTCACACCCCGTCGCACGATTTTGGGCTAACCCATGTGGGGGTGGGGCACCCCTCTTTTGTTTCTTGTTTTCTTCATTTCTTCTTCCCTTTTTAACTTCAAAATGTTCATGAAGTTTCTAAAAAATGCTAAAATTTTTGAATAAATGTTCAGGGTTTCAGAAAATTCACAATTTGAAAAACATGTTCCCAGATTTGAAAAAAGGTTCATGAATTTAAAAAATGTTCAAGAATTTAAAAATTGTTCCTGGGTTTAAATAAGTTCTTTAATTTTGGTTTTATTCTCTTAATTTAGAAATGTTCACAAATTTGAATAATTTTCCCACATTTCCAAAATGTTCACGAATTGGAAAATGTTTTCAAAATTCGAAAAATGATCACAGTTTTGAAATAATTTCATGAAATTTTAAAATTAAAAAAAGGAAAAAGGAAAAAAAACCAAGAAACCCGAAAGAAAAAACAAAAAGAAGAAGAAGAAACAGGTTCATGTAAGGTTAACCTTCCAAAACCTGGAATGGGCCGATATAGCAGGGCGCTCCCGCCAGGAGGGTCGTTGCACAGTATACCAAGCTCACTACATCATTTAGCGCAAGTGTGTGCTACAATGTCATCTACATTCATCTTGATGATATCATCAGGTGGCCCTAGCCATTGCCGCCAACGTGGCGTCGAAGTTGTAACTTGAACTAGAGTAGTTTTGTTTTTTGAGAATTCTTGAACTAGAGTAGTAGACATTGTTGAATTGCACGAATCACTTGGGGGCTAATCATCTACACTATCCAAATCAATGGTTTTTTTTTTCTTATGATTGAAACTCTTCCTCACCAAAGGGTTTATCATGGTTTTGGTAACCGTGGGGGCGGTGGGCCGTGCGGAGTGATTGCCGGAAGCCCAATGTCACCAAGGGCCCATGGAATTGTCTGGCCCGGCACACAGCACACAAACTTGCCCGGCGTGTCTCAAAAAAAAAGCAGAGACCTCTATGCTTGTCTAAAAAAAAAGCAGAGACCTCTACCGAACAGTCTTGAACCTGAACCTACCAGCAGGCAGAAGCTCGCTTTGCCGGAGGCCGGAGCCATACAAGCCTGCACAACCACCGGTCTTCGCCGTAAGCACGCACGGCAACTTTTGCGTGCAAAACCACATGCTTCTCGCTGAACCGCGCCAACGCGTGAACAACCCGAACCGCCATCGTCGCCACCTCGACCCCGGCCGGCAAGATCGATGATGGCGCCGACTCCGAGCACCGTCATCCAGGCCAAGCTGGTGGGTACGTCGCCCAGGCATGCAGTTTTTTTTGCTTCTCCGTCCGATCATCACCAGCCACCTTGTCTCTCTACCATGGCTTTTGCTTGTAACGATCGATCTAGCATGCTGCTTTTCATGGCGAGAGTGATCGGATTTGCGGCGTGCGTGCGTGTGCAGGTGCTGCTGGGGGACCTGGGCGCCGGGAAGACCAGCATCGTGGTCCGCTTCGCCAAGGGGCTCTACTACGAGTGCCAGGAGTCGACCATCGGCGCGGCCTTCTTCTCGCAGGCGCTGCCCGTGAGCGGCGCCGGTGGTGGCGAGGACGCCACCGTCAGGTTCGACATCTGGGACACCGCCGGCCAGGAGCGCTACCACAGCCTCGCCCCCATGTACTACCGCGGCGCCGCCGCCGCAGTCGTCGTCTACGATATCACCAGCACGGTGAGAGAGATGTCCCCTTCTCGTCGGTACATCGTTTAGCGATCTTCTCTGAATCTGTACTGAATGAGTCGATCGTGTCGTGTCTGATGATGATGGTAACTCAAACTGATTGCTCTGCCCTGCTTCGTGTTTGATCGTTAATCTGTTCGATTTTTTCGCTGCATGGGCGCCAGGATTCCTACATCCGAGCAAAGAGGTGGGTCGACGAGCTTCAGAGACAAGGTATCATAACTGAACACGTCTCTGTGCTTCCATCTCGTGGCTGGAACTCAAAATGCAAGTAAGTGCTTAGGTTTTTCTGCACATCCAAACAGGGAACCCTCATCTGGTGATGGCGTTAGTGGGCAACAAGGTCGATCTGGAAAAAAAGAGGAAGGTTGGCACACAGGTATATACTTACTTACGACATATTTGCAGACAAAAAATTTCAGAACCCCGAGTGCTGCATCTGTCAGTCAAACACATCACCGTCTCTGTGTTTTCTTTCTCTGAATGAATGCGAGCAGGAGGCGCTGGAGTACGCGGAGCGGAACGGCCTCTTCTTCATGGAGACGTCGGCCAAGACGGCGCAGAACGTCGGCGAGCTCTTCTACGAGCTAGGCAAGCACCGATAAACTCTACCTGCTTCTTCTCGATCGGCTTCATCTCTTGCTGTGGCCGGCGATGGCCTGCTTGCTCTGCTTGGAGTACTCATACGTGTGTTTATCGGCAGCCGAGAGACTGGTGAAGGTGCGGCCGAACCATCCAGCCGGGATGGTCCTGCACGACGGCCAGCGCGGCGTCGGTGGACGGTGGTTCTGCTGCTCCGGGTGATCGACGATGCCGATGCGTGTCGCGCGCCGGCGGCGGTAGTGGAAGGTGCGGTGTGAGTAGGATTCTGCGTCGTGTACATATGCCGCTCTCTCTGCACGTAGCAAGGAGTCGACTACTTTGCGCGTGTGTTGTGAACTGGTGATGGTATGACATTTGGTTTAGGAGTTTATGGTGGTGCACGTTTTGGTGGTCCTGGCAGGGGCTAAACTGCACGTTTTTATGCACAATAATTTCTCTATTTTAAATGGGAGTGACTACAGGTAAGTCGACTAAAAATTCAGTACGGGCCAGTCGACTTGTTTAAGCCGTCGGCCGTGGCGGTGATGGCTGGCGGTTCGGCGGATGGAACGTCTGTACGTGGCACGGTTGAAGAAGAAAACAAACATGGGGTGCTGGAGGTTGAAGAAGGAACTTGGCAGCTCGTTTTGCATCTCGCCGCCCCACCCTCCCATCCACCGCCGTCCACCGCCATGCTGACGCTGCCCCGGCCATCCCTTTAACTTGAACAAATTTCCCCTAAGATAGAAGTTGGGTCGCCTGCCACTCTAAAATAGACACTGATGTCACCTGTTAACCTAAGATAGATTCAGAGGGCTTCTCTGGCGAGTCAGCGGCTGCTCCTTCCTTTCCTCAGGCAGTTTCTTTCTTCATGCGAAATCGACTGACTCAAACATTATTTTTCAAGTGACTCACAAGCAGCTAAAATGATTTCAAATAGAGTGTGTATTTGTTTTAGAGAAAGAATACACCTTATAACTTCTCAAACCAGACAAGTTTCGCTCTCGAAGTTTTAATCACATACCCATCCTATCTGTTCATCCTGTCTGTCTGGTGACATTTTATCGAACACCTGACGCGCCACACCGAGAACCTCAAGCTACTTAGAGGGTGTTTGGATCCTCTCTCTAGTCATGTGACTAGTAGTAGTCAGACTAAAAGTTTTTAGTCGGTACTTGTTTGGAAGGTGACTACTACTAGTCGAGATTAAATGTCTCGAGATTAAATGTCCCTTGTGCAACACCAATTAGAGGAGAGAGAGGGGACTTTAGTCAGTAAAAGTCAGGGGTGTTTGGAGGTTTCTTGACTAAAGGTGACTACTACTAGTCTCTAGTCAAGAAAAGTTGGGGGTGGGGTGACTAGGGACTAAACTAGTTTTAGTCACCCACTAGTCAGGGGTGTTTGGAGGTTTACTGACTAAAGGTGACTACTACTAGTCTCTAGTCCCTAGTCTCTAGTGATCCAAACACCCTCTTAGGGGTTGTTTGGGTCTCAGCCACACTTTGCCATACTTTGTCACACTTAACCTTAGGCAAGTTTGACCAAATTAGGTAGGTGTTTGGTTCTAGCTACACCTAAGGCAAGGATTTTTTTTATGAGCAGTGAACCCATGTCATAGACAGAAAAAGTGTGGCAAGATTCCTTTTAGCAAGCCAAAATGTGGCTAACAATTTAAGCAACTCAACTAAGGCAAGTGTGGTAAAAATCATGTGGCAATATATGACAAAGATATAGTCATAATCCAAACAGCCCCTTAGTTTGCCGGGATGCTGGACGAGCTCGAATTTATGCTAGGTCATCACAAACATTTGTCTCGGTAATATCTTAAAATCAAGGAGTATAGCTCAGGTGCAGAGATGAATCGAGATCAAGCAGGCAACCAGATAGACGAACACACAGAATCCGATGAGCGCGCCGGCCGCAACCTGTTCTCCCTGTCCAAGGCGAACCGCGGCGCCAGCACACCGAGGGGCCTCGGGGACGAAACTCCTGCCCCTGCGGCGCTGCAGCGTGTTGCCGCCGCCGGCGCTGCTCTCCGTAGCCGCGTGTCCGCCGACATCACCGTCGCTCTCCTCCTCCTGATACCCCGCGTCATCCTAGGAGGCCGACGTCTCTTCTTCCTTCTCCTCCTCGTCGCTCAAGCTGACTGCCGCTAGCCCTTCGACCTCGTCGTCGTCCCTGCTGTCATGCTCGAGCTTCGAACTCCCCGCCTTTTCGTCATCGTTCTCTTCCTCCTCATCCTCCGGAGCCGGCGGAGCAAGAACGTAACCCTCGAACTGGACAACGGCCGAGGGCGGGCCGGTCGCGGAAAAGGAGAATATGTCGTCCAGCACCAGCGGGCGACGGAGCTCCACGCGGGGCGTCACCTTCGACAGCGACAAGAACAGGTGGGGCGGCGTGGTGCCGATAACGACGCAGGCTTGCATGACGCCCATGCCGGCGTCAGCCGGGTCGGGGAGGAAGACGGCGGTGACGCAGATAATCGTTGCTCCTCGCCGCCCTCTTTTACCCCGGCCGGATCTGTTATCTCATATAGGACACAAATAATCGTTGCCGATTAGGCTCACTCGTTCTGAATTGACTCAAAATAAATTAGAGTACAACACACTGTTAATATCACGGTAATAGCGTACGTTGAGGCCGGCACCATTTTATTGTAGCGTGCTATTTTTTTCTATAGACTAGACAATTGCCCGTGCGTTGTAACGGGAGTATAAATATTCTAGTAGATTAGGCCACATGTCTATTATTATATTATTATGTTAAAATTATAGCAAGATTTTGTATGCAATCGTCATGATTTATCTATCTTTTTTTGTTAAGCACTTATTCGGTAAGAATTTAATGACTTACAAACAAATTATGATTTTATTGTGGTAAGTTAATAAATTATGAGACAACTGATTCTATTTTTGGGAGAATGATGGGAGAAAATCAGAGATGTGAGGAAAAAATCAAAGAGGAGAAAGAAAAAGTGGGACGTATATAAGTAAGGTTGGACGAAAAAAAAGTGAAATGAGAACCTTATATTTCTTTTAAGTAGTATATAGAAATATAGATTAGAAGGCGGAGCGGGGTGGCCACCGAGTATTGACCAAGCGCACCGATCATACTGGGTGGAGGAGACGGACATGTTTGTTTTCCAATCAATGAACTTTATTGAGCAATGATCAGTGTTACAATCTTGCTGCAGAGTGTCAGCAAAGGAGGGGTGTTATTAAGCCATACGCATCTACGCATAGACACGCTTACTTTCTTAGCACAAAGATGAGCCACAACATTAACATCCCTTCCAATAATCCCAGCAAAAGAAAATATCCCTTCCAATAAAGCTTAAGGTAAAATTAGGGAAACTATCATTCATATTCTTAAAATCATGAAGAATACTACACGTCTGATCTTCCAAAGTCATTGGCTTTCTGAAGAGTTATGTGTTGCATGAGTCTCAATGTGGGCTTGCTGGATAGCTATCTCCACTCCGCAATTGGTGTCCTTTGCTTTTTTTAAGGGAAGGCCATACAGTTGGTGTCCTTTGCTAGACATACAAAAATTCTATGAACGTTTACTTAACTTTTCAAACTATAACCCTCCCCCCTGAATTCCACTGGGTGGGCCCCTTCACATGTCCCAAGTTGTCCTCTAAATCAATCCTATGGCCCCTTCTTGCACCTCTTCACATAAGAGACGTACACATTAATTTTAGTATTAGCAACATTGATGTTTCCTCCCCACAAATAAAAAAACATTGATGTTTCCACATTGACTTTGGTATTAGCAACTACTAAAATAAAATGTGGGAAATTGTGCATGATATACACATCTTTGGTCTTGTTGATATATAATATAGTAGGACCATCTGTAAAAGTGCTAAACACAAGGGCCTTGTTTGGCACACATGGCTTGGGAGGCTTTTAAAGGATTTTCCATCTTGAGCTCACAATAGCCCCAAGATTTCCTAGTAAGAGCATGGCTAATAATATAACCAAGAGCCACCTATATGAAGTTGCCATGTCACTTATAGTCAACTAATTTATAATAGTTAGTCATTTATAGCCCACTCATATAATAGTTAGTCATACTAGTAGGCTATACAATTAATATATGCCCCCTCTTTCTTTCACAAAGATTGTTGGGGCTCATGCTAGAGCCGGCTGTAAGTTTGTAGTCTGTTTGTCTTCTCTCTCATCCCCACTCTCCTCCAACTAGGCATAAATCTGATGTGGCATCTCTTATAACCCGCCTACGTCTTTTTATTGTACTTGCTCTAAACCATCAACCTGGATGGGAGCTACATCTTGCTTATAGCGAGATATATGCTACCCTCGTCTAAAACTTTTCCTCCACAATCCACATGTAGGTACTAGGTCGATCCGTTTTCATCTATTCTCTTTCGTTGTTTTGGATCGAGACACGCGCTTGTAGTGGCCGAAGTGCTGATTTCTTACGAGGATTTTGTTTTTTAATTTTCATTTATTTTTTATATTCGATTTCTCTATTTGTTATTGGGGTTTCTTCAGAAATCTCTTTTTTATCAGTTTTCTTAGTTTCTTTCATGGTTTTAATTCATTTTTATTTACTTTCATTTTGTCTTTACTTTTCTTGTTTTTGTCTTAGTTTTCATTGTTTATGTATTTTCTTTCTTCCATCTACATTTTTCTTTTTTATTTCTTGGTTTATTTTATGTCTCGGTTTTCACAGGTTCCATTCCTATGCGTGGTTTTTAAATATATTTTCTTTCGTTTCCTTTGTTTCTTTTTAGTTTCCATCAAATTTCTTCCTCTTTTCATGTAGGACAACAACATTTTTTTATACATGTATATGAAAATACATGAAACATTTTTTGTGTACACCTTGAATAGTTTTCAAATACTTGATTAACATTTTTTTTAAACATATATTTTTTATTTCAACTTTCTTTCATACACATTCTACATTTTTTTTATACTTTAGGAACATTTTTATACACACATTTAACATTTTTCAGATACATGATTACATTTTGTAGACATAGTCGCGCCCAGCGACTGGGAGCACGATCGTCACTGGCTTTGACCGGGCAGCCTCATAGTGCAGCATCCCAAAAGTTTAAATTTTGTAATGTTAGTAATTTAAACAGGGTTATTTTTTTGCTTGTCTTTCTTGATGTTAGCTAGATTTGATTAGGATTTGAAGCCTCCGATTTTATTTGGAGTAAAAAAATCATTTTGAAATAATTAGGGACCGTAAATTTATTTTTAATGGATATTTATAATTCTCAAAAAGATTTTATAAAATTATTATATGTTTTTCATTTAGTATTGAGTTTGAAATAGTTTCCCTAATCTCCATATTATATTAGATTTATTAGATTTTTTGTAGAATTTTCTGAATCAAAATGAATTGTTTTTAACTCATATTCAATTTCAAACAAAACATAAAAAATGATTTTCTAGACAATTATATGAAGCTTTATTGACCCATCACAATGTTTACATGCATGAAAGAAAGTTCACTGGGGTTTCCTAACCAAACACGGCGACCAACCCTTAAGTTTAAAGTATGCTTCGCTAGATTGTGAGCTTCCACATTCGAGCTCCTAAACTCATGAACAAAGTTGAAGAATTAAACCTACTAGAATATTCTACTATTTCGTGTATGATAGGACCGTAAGCAGCACAACTCTTCTGCTGGATGTCGTCGATAACCACCTTACAGTCGGATGACACATGGATGACCTGCAAATTCAAATCCTCCGCTAGCATAGCTTCTCTTACCGCCAGAGTTTCGAGTGTTGGAGGATCAGATATGCTCCTGAAGAAGATGGTCGATGCTCCCAGGATTCTAAAATTTTGCAAACAGGCTTACAGGTGTCAAAATCGGATGCGGATTTTCATGCTGAACACTTTGATATATTATACGGTTTTTTCGACATCGTATGCAAAAGATATAGTCGTTTTACTTTTTCATCACACTTTTTTGCAAAACATGTCCAAATTTAAGTTTTTAAATTTTCCTAACTTGTAGATGTAGTAACATAATTACATCTCGAAGGATTTTAATTTTTGAAATTTTTATCATTTTCTTTTGTTTTTTTGAAACTGAAATGGCGATACAAGGGGGGTGGGGGTAGAGTTTGAAAATTGCCCTATAGTCTCGGTTTATGTCTCCAACTGGGACTATAGGTCAGACCCCTTTAGTCCCGGTTCGGGGCACGAACCCACGAACCGGTAATAAAGGGCTAACCTTTAGTACCGGTTCGTGCCACGAACCGGGACTAAAGGGGCTCGTAGGGCCCCGGCCTAATGCCAGCCTGCCACCACCCCTTTAGTACCGGTTCGTGCCACGAACCGGTACTAAAGGTTCAACACGAACCGGCACTAATGCATAGCCGTTCGAACCGGAACTAATGGTACTATTAGTACCGGCCGAAATCGAACCGGGACTAATGTGTCGCACATAAGGTCCTTTTTCTACTAGTGATAATGCTTGGAATTGTCGAGGGTTGGGGAACGGCATGGCAATTAGTGGTCTTTTGGATCTCCAGAAGAAGGACGGCCCCGTTGTTCTATTTTTGTCTGAGACGAAGATGGAGCGGAGTAGACTAGAATGGCTTCGGTGGAAGATGGGGATGACCAATATGTTTGTCAAAAACTGTGAGGGGCAGAGTGGGGGACTAGCAATGTTCTGGAAGAGTGAAGTACAGCTGAGAATAATGTCGTTTGTTTCAAAATACCACATTGACACAGAGATCACGGAGGATGATGGATTTGTTTGGAGGTTTACCGGCGTCTATGGAGAACCAAAAAGTGACGAAAAGGAGAAAACTTGGAAGCTGCCAGAAATCTGAAACACCAGAACAACAAGTCGTGGTTGTGTGCGGGCGATTTTAATGAGATCCTACACTCTTGGGAGAAGGAAGGGGGTGTGCCGAGGGGTTAAAGCTGTATGGATAGATTCAAGGCAGCCTTGGAAGTGTGTGAACTTGGTGATCTGGGATATGTGTGGGACACATTTACATGGAGAAATCTTTGTCACACAGCAGCCAATTATATAAAGGAAAGATTGGACAGAGCGGTGGCAACTCAACTTTGGTGTGATCGGTTCCCAGCCTTCCGGGTGACGAATGGGGACCCGCGCCACTCAGATCACATACCGATCATTGTGGACACAACGGGTGCAGCGAGGGTAAGGCGTGGATCTGCCCAAAGCCTTACTCCATGGTTTGAGGAAAGATGGCTTGAAGAGGAGGGATGTAAAGAGATCGTGAGGGATGCATGGCAGCTAGAAACACAAGCTACACGGAATGAGGTGGCAGTGGCGGTTAAGGGAGTGATGAAGGAATTGGTGGATTGGAGCAAAAATATTTTAGGAGACTTGGATAAGTGGATATGTAGGCTGAAAAAGGAGCTTGAGAGGTGCAGGAGAATGAATATAGGAGAGGAGCAAGTGCAACGCGAGCAAATGTTGCGGTTCAAGTTAAACCGTTTGGAAGTACAAAGGGAGACCTACTGGAAACAAGGCGCTCACATTCACTAGATGAAGGCAGGAGACCGCCATACAAAAAAATTTCCATGCCTCGACTTCGGAGAGAAGAAGGAAGAACCATATTAAAAGATTAAGGAGGGAGGATGGGAGAGTTGTGGTGGATAGGGAGGAGTTGAAGAATGTTGTGACTAACTATTTTGTAAACCTGTTCACCTCCCATGCAGGTACCCGTCTTGATGAGCTCTTGAGCCAAACTGAGCCACGAGTAACAGCCCCGATGAACGAGATGTTGGGCAGTGTTCACTTTCACTAGAGAAGAAATTTTTGAGGCCTTCCAAAGCATTGGTGACCTAAAAGCTCTGGGACCGGATGGCATGCCGTCCATCTTCTATAAAAAATGTTGGGACATTGTTGGCGATAAAGTAGTTCAGAGGTGCTGAATGTTCTTAATGGAGGGCCTATGCCAGAGGGCTGGAATGAGACTTGTGTGGTCCTTATCCCGAAGGTAAGTAATCCAGAGAGCATGAAGGACCTTCGACCAATCAGTCTTTGCAATGTGGTGTACAAGTTGGTGTCGAAGGTACTATCTAACCGGTTGAAACAGATCCTACCCGATATCATCTCACCAAATCAGAGTGCCTTTGTTCCGGGACGTTTGATTACGGATAACATCTTGCTGGCCTATGAATGTACGCACTATATGCAGAACAAACATGGGTGAAAGGAGCGTTTTGTAGTGGTGAAGTTAGACATGAGCAAGCACTACTAGGGAAAAGCCTATACACAGAAAGTTACTAGTAGCGAGGGTTAAAAACCCTCGCTATCACATTTACCAAGAGCGCAGGTTTTAAACCTCGCTACTACTAAGTTGATAGCGATGGCGGGTTTTAACCCTCGCTACTACTAAGCGGTCTCTACCGTGCCCCCCGGGACATGCCATAGTAGTAGCGCGAGTTTTTAAAACCTCGCTACTACTAAGTTTGATAGCAGTAGCGTTGGTTTTTAGCCCTCGCTACTACTAAGTGGTGCCATAGTAGTAGCGAGGGGGTAAAAAACCGCGCTGCTACTAAAGGTCCCATTTTCAAACCATACCCCCCCTGGATCGCCTTTTCAGTTTATAAAAATAAAAGAAAATGATGAAAATGTCAAAAAATAAAAGAAAATAAGTTTCCCATGTGATATGTGGTCTAGTTGTTGGGAAAATTTGCAAATATGAATTTCGACTTTATTTGCAAAATCTCTCGAGAATTTGTAAAAATGGGCGTAACTTTTGCATACTAACTCGGATGAAAAAGTTTTTTATATGAAAAATCATCTACTCAAAAAGTTACATCCAAATTTAACCGGGGGAACATCGTTAAACATTTTCAAAAACCTCAAAAACCTAACAGAAAAAAAGTTACGGGGCTTTTAAGATCTGGAGGCATAAAAATTCATCAAATTTCAGTTTTTTTATTTTTGTTAAATCTGGTCAAACTATGGTCAAACTAATTATTCAAGAATATTAGTGTTACTAAATAATTATTTTAGTTTTTTTGAATTTTGGTCAAATTTGGTCAAACTATGGTCAAACTTGGTCAAACTAATTATTCAAGAAATATTAGTGTTACTAATTTTTTAGAACAATAGTTTCAAACTCAAACAGTGAAATGTGTGACTTCATGCTCAAGCTAAATTCCTGAGGTTAATAGGATTGACATCTTACTATTGTCGGAAAACAACAAGTGCAAACTTGGAAGCGAGGGAGAATAGAACCCGGAAGTTAAGCGTGCTCAGCTGGAGTAGTGAGAGGATGGGTGACCGTCCGGGAAGTTAGATGATTTGGAATGATGAGGGGTGATTAGAGATTAAATTGAGCAGCGATGAGGGATGATTAGAGATTTGAGGTTAAAATAATTCAGAAATTTGAAAATTAGGGGAAAAAAGTCAAAAAAAATCGAAAAAATTCAAAAAAAAAATCAGAGATTAGAGATTAGTAGTAGCGTGGGTTGGCACCCGCGCTACTGCTAAAGGACGTAGTAGTAGCGCGGGTGGCACCCGCCATCGCTATAATGCTAGTCAAAGACCTTATTAGTAGTGCCGCCCCAGCGCTACTAATAGGCCCAAAACCAGCTTTGCTAGGCTTTTCCCTAGTAGTGAAGGCATATGACCGAGTGGAATGGTTTTTTTGGAAAGAATGATGAACAAGCTGGGGTTCCAAGAGGAATGGATAAACAAGATCATGTTGTGCGTGACTTCAATTTCATACAAATTCAGAGTTAATGGGAAATGCGCAGATGTTATCATGCCTCAAAGAGGGCTGCGCCAGGGTGATACTTTATCGCCATACCTATTTCTGATTTGTGCAGTATGTTTTTCTTCGTTGTTGAACAAGCCCGAGGTTGAGGGCACACTGAAAGGAATCCGCATTTGCAATGCAGCCCCGAGTTTCAACCATCTACTGTTTGCAGATGACTCACTAGTACTCAATAAAGTGTCACGTGAGAGTGCTATGTATCTGCAGAATGTGCTAATACTATATGAGGTTTTCTCGGGACTGATTGTGAATTATGAAAAATCTTGGTTATGTTCAGCAAGAACACGAGAGTAGGACAGAAAAATGAGGTGCTCCAAGCCTTAAACATCAAAGCCAAGCTAAGACCGAAGCGGTATCTTGGGCTCCTCGTCTATGTTGGACAATCTAGGTCATAAATCTTTGAATACCAAGGATCGAATATGGAAAAAGATTCAACAGTGGCAAGAAAGGCTCCTTTCAAAGATGGGGAAGGATGTTCTTATTAAAGCATGTGCTTGTGATGAAGGAAATATGCCCTAGAGGCAATAATAAAGTTATTATTTATTTCCTTATATCATGATAAATGTTTATTATTCATGCTAGAATTGTATTACCCGGAAACATAATACATGTGTGGATTTATAGACAAACAGAGTGTCACTGGTATGCCTCTACTTGACTAGCTCCGGCCCCCGCGCTACTAATAGGCCCAAAACCCGCGCTGCTGCTAGGCTTTTCCCTAGTAGTGAAGGCATATGACCGAGTGGAATGGCTTTTTTGGAAAGAATGATGAACAAGCTGGGGTTCCAAGAGGAATGGATAAACAAGATCATGTTGTGTGTGACTTCAATTTCATACAAATTCAGAGTTAATGGGAAATGCGCAGATGTTATCATGCCTCAAAGAGGGCTGCGCCAGGGTGATCCTTTATCGCCATACCTATTTCTGATTTGTGCAGTAGGTTTTTCTTCGTTGTTGAACAAGGCCGAGGATGAGGGCACACTGAAAGGAATCCGCATTTGCAATGCAGCCCCGAGTTTCAACCATCTACTGTTTGCAGATGACTCACTAGTACTCAATAAAGTGTCACGTGAGAGTGCTATGTATCTGCAGAATGTGCTAATACTATATGAGGTTTGCTCGGGACTGATTGTGAATTATGAAAAATCTTCGGTTATGTTCAGCAAGAACACGAGAGTAGGACAGAAAAATGAGGTGCTCCAAGCCTTAAACATCAAAGCCGAAGCTAAGACTGAGCGGTATCTTGGGCTCCTCGTCTATGTGGGACAATCTAGGACAAAAATCTTTGAATACCTGAAGGATCGAATATGGAAAAAGATTCAACAGTGGCAAGAAAGGCTCCTTTCAAAGATGGGGAAGGATGTTCTTATTAAAGCATGTGCGCAGTGAAGGAAATATGCCCTAGAGGCAATAATAAAGTTATTATTTATTTCCTTATATCATGATAAATGTTTATTATTCATGCTAGAATTGTATTACCCGGAAACATAATACATGTGTGGATTTATAGACAAACAGAGTGTCACTGGTATGCCTCTACTTGACTAGCTCGTTAATCAAAGATGGTTATGTTTCCTAACCATTGACATGAGTTGTCATTTGATTAACGGGATCACATCATTAGGAGAATGATGTGATTGACTTGACCCATTCCGTTAGCTTAGCACTTTCGATCGTTTAGTATGTTGCTATTGCTTTCTTCATGACTTATACATGTTCCTATGACTATGAGATTATGCAACTCCCGTTTACGGAGGAACGCTTTGTGTGCTACCAAAGCGTCACAACGTGAATCGGGTGATTATAAAGGTGCTCTACAGGTGTCTCCAAAGGTACTTGTTGGGTTGGCGTATTTCGAGATTAGGATTTGTCACTCCGATTGTCGGAGAGGTATCTCTGGGCCCTGTCGGTAATGTGCTACCTCTTGAGCACTGCGTTGGATTTCCCCGAAGAGGAGAGGATGATGCAGCAAAGTAGCGTAAGTATTTCCCTCAGTTTTAGAGAACCAAGGTATCAATCCAGTAGGAGGCCATGCACAAGTCCCTCGTACCTGCACAAAACGATAGCTCCTCGCAACCAACGTGATTAGGGGTTGTCAATCCCTTCACGGTCACTTACGAGAGTGAGATCTGATAGAGATGATAGATAATATTTTTGGTATTTTTGGTATAGAGATGCAAAGTGAAAAGTAAAAGGCAAAGTAAAAACAAAGCAAGTAATAAAGTGATGGAGATTGATATGATGAGAATAGACCCGGGGGCCATAGGTTTCACTAGTGGCTTCTCTCAAGAGCATAAGTATTCTGATTGGATGAACAAATTACTGTTGATCAATTGACAAAATTGAGCATAGTTATGAGTATATCTAGGTATGATCATGTATATAGGCATAACGTCCAAGACAAGTAGACCGAAACGATTCTGCATCTACTACTATTACTCCACTCATCGACCGCTATCCAACATGCGTCTAGAGTATTAAGTTCATAAGAACAGAGTAACGCCTTAAGCAAGATGACATGATGCAGAGGAATAAATTCATGTAATATGATAAATACCCCATCTTGTTATTCTCGATGGCAACAATACAATACGTGCCTTGCAACCCTTTACATCCTTTGGGTAAGGACACCGCAAGATTGAACCCAAAGCTAAGCACTTCTCCCATTGCAAGAACTACCAATCTAGTTGGCCAAACCAAACGGATAATTCGAAGAGACTTGCAAAGATAACCAATCATACATAAAAGAATTCAGAGAAGATTCAAATATTATTCATAGATAATCAGGATCATAAACCCACAATTCATCGGTCTCAACAAACACACCGCAAAAATAAGATTACATCGAATAGATCTCCACGAGAGAGGGGGAGAACATTGTATTGAGATCCAAAAAGAGAGAAGAAGTCATCTAGCTACTAGCTATGGACCCGAAGGTCTGAAGTAAACTACTCACAGTTCATCGGAGGGGCTATAGTGTTGATGTAGAAGCCCTCCGTGGTGGATGCCCCCTCCGTGAGCTCGAACGAGCCCCAAGATGGGATCTCGTGGATACGGGAAGTTGTGGCGGTGGAATTAGGTTTTTGGCTCCGTTACGATCGTTTGGGGAAGTGCGTAGGTATATATAGGAGGAAGGAGTACGTCGGTGGAGCAACAGGGGCCCACGAGGCAGGCGTGCCACAGGGGGCGCCCCACCCTCGTGACCGCCTCTGTTACTTCCCGGAGTAGGGTCCAAGTCTCCTGGATCATATTCGGTGAGAAAATCACGTTCCCGAAGGTTTCATTCCGTTTGGAGTCCGTTTGATATTCCGTTTCTTCGAAACACTGAAATAGGCAAAAAACAGCAATTCTGGGCTGGGCCTCCGGTTAATAGGTTAATCCCAAAAATAATATAAAAGTGGAAAATAAAGCCCAATATAGTCCAAAACAGTAGTTAAAGTAGCATGGAGCAATCAAAAATTATAGATACGTTGGAGACGTGTGAGGCATCCCCAAGCTTAATTCCTGCTCGTCCTTGAGTAGGTAAATGATAAAAAAGAGAATTTTTGATGCGGAGTGATACTTTGGCATAATTTCAATGTAAATCTTCCTAATTGTGGTATGAATATTCAGATCCGAAAGATTCAAGACAAAAGTTCATATTGACATAAAAATAATAATACTTCAAGCATACTAACTAAGCAATTATGTCTTCTCAAAATAACATGGCCAAAGAAAGTTATCCCTACAAAATCATATAGTCTGGCTATGCTCCATCTTCCCCACACAAAATATTTAAATCATGCACAACCCGATGACAAGCCAAGCAATTGTTTCATACTTTAACATTTTCAAAACTTTTTCAATCTTCACGCAATACATGAGCGTGAGCCATGGATATAGCACTATATGTGGAATAGAATGGTGGTTGTGGAGAAGACAAAAGAGGGAAGATAGTCTCACATCAACTAGGCGTATCAACGGGCTATGGAGATGCCCATCAATAGATATCAATGTGAGTGAGTAGGGATTGCCATGCAACGGATGCACTAGAGCTATAAGTATATGAAAGCTCAACAAAAGAAACTAAGTGGGTGTGCATCCAACTCGCTTGCTCCACGAAGACCTAGGGCATTTGAGGAAGCCCATCATTGGAATATACAAGCCAAGTTCTATAATGAAAAATTCCCACTAGTATATGTAAGTGACAAAATGAGAGACTCTCTATCATGAAGATCTTGGTGCTACTTTGAAGCACAAGTGTGGTAAAAGGATAGTAACATTGTCCCTTCTCTCTTTTTCTCTCATTTTCTTTATTTGGGCCTTTTTATGGCCTCTTTTTTTTCATTTCCCCCTTTTTTTTCGTCTGCAGTCTCATCCCGACTTGTGGGGGAATCATAGTCTCCATCATCCTTTCCTCACTGGGACAATGCTCTAATAATGATGATCATCACACTTTTATTTACTTACAACTCAACAATTACAACTCGATTCTTAGAACAAAATATGACTCTATATGTATGCCCCCGGCGGTGTACCGGGATATGCAATGATTCAAGAGTGACATGTATGAAAGAATTATGAACGGCGGCTTTGCCACAAATACGATGTCAACTACATGATCATGCTAAGCAATATGACAATGATGGAGCATGTCGTAATAAATGGAACGGCGGAAAGTTGCATGGCAATATATCTCGGAATGGTTATGGAAATGCCATGATAGGTAGGTATGGTGGCTATTTTGAGGAAGATATATGGTGGGTGTATGATACCGTGAAAAGTCTGCGCGGTATTAGAGAGGCTAGCAATGGTGGAAGGATGGGAAAAAGTGTGTATAATCCATGGACCCAACATTAGTCATAAAGAACTCATATACTTATTGCAAAAATCTAGAAGTTATCAAAGCAAAGTATTACGCGCATGCTCCTAGGGGGATAGATTGGTAGGAAAAGACCATCGCTCGTCCCGACCGCCACTCATAAGGAAGACAATCAATAAATAAATCATGCTCCGAGTTCATCACATAACGGTTCACCATAATGCATGCTACGGGAATCACAAACTTCAACACAAGTATTCTTTAAATTCACAACTACTCAACTAGCATGACTCTAATATCACCATCTTCATATCTCAAAACAATTATCAAGCATCAAACTTTTCTTAGTATTCAACGCACTCAAAAGAAAGTTTCACATATCTTGAATACCAAGTATATTAATATTAAGCAAATTACCATGCTATTAACGACTCTCAAAATAATCTAAGTGAAGCATGAGAGATCAATAGTTTCTTTAAAACAAATCCACCACCGTGCTCTAAAATATCTAAGTGAAGCACTAGAGCAAAAATTATCACGCTCAAAAGATATAAGTGAAGCACTATGAGCAAAACTATCAAGCTCAAAAGATATAAGTGAAGCACATAGAGTACTCTATAAAATTCCAATTTATGTATGGCTCTCTCAAAAGGTGTGTACAGAAAGGATGATTGTGGTAAACTAACAAGCAAATACACAAATAATACAAGACGCTCCAAGCAAAACACATATCATGTGGTGAATAAAAATATAGCTCCAAGTAAATTACCGATGGAAGTAGATTTAAAGAGGGATGCCTTCCGAGGCATCCCCAAGCTTTGACTTTTGGTGTCCTTGGATTATCTTGGGGTGCCATGGGCATCCCCAAGCTTAGGCTCTTGCCACTCCTTGTTCCATAATCCATCAAAAGAATTCACCCAAAACTTGAAAACTTCACAACACAAAACTCAATAGAAATCTCGTGAGCTCCGTTAGAGAAAGAAAACAAAAGACTAATTTAAGGCACTGTAATGAACTCATTATTTATTAATATTGGTGTTAAACCTACTGTATTCCAACTTCTCTATGGATTATAAACTATTTTACTAGCCATAGATTCATCAAAATAAGCAAACAACACACGAAAAACAGAATCTGTCAAAAACAGAACAGTCTGTAGTAATCTGTAACTAACGCAAACTTCTGGAACTCCAAAAAGTCTACCAAAATTAGAAGGCCTAGAAAATTTGTTTATTGATCAGAAGCAATTGGAATCAGTATTTTATCATGTTCTTGTGATTTTTAATAATTCGGGCACTGAGCGCAAAGTTTCTGGAAATTACAGCAAGATCAAATAACTATCATCAAAGAAGATCCAATAGGTCTAGCTTGGCACAAACACTAATTAAAACATAAAACCACATCTAAACAGAGGCTAGATGGATTATTTATCCCTAAACATAATAAAAACAAAAAACTAAAAATAAAATTGGGTTGCCTCCCAACAAGCGCTATCGTTTAACGCCCCTAGCTAGGCATAAAAGCAAGGATAGATCTAAGTGGTGCCGTAGTAATAAGATAGATCGGTAAAACTCATTTCATATTCTCTACATTCGGCAGTATGTTTTCTTTGAGGCAAGCAAAATTAATCAAAAGGGCTAAATTTAATAGGACATAAGTCCCCAATATCAATTTTAGGAGGTATAGGTTCCTCTTTCGGCCCTTCGTATTGCACAACCAATTCATCATTATAAGTGTTCTTTTGACAGAACTTTGTGAGCCTATACTCAAGAGAGCATCCTAGCTCATTATTTCGAATAGCCAAATCATCATTAAGCTCACAGATTCTATCGATTAAAATATTGGTAGACACCTTTTTTCTAAGATTTTCATTGAAAGCAACATAGTCGATAGATTGAAAACGCATTATTTCTTCTTGATCAAAAAGGATAGATTCTATGGGAGGACGTCCAACGACAACCCTATAATGCTTATAAAGATTTCTTTGGCTTCTTTTATCATAAATCTGAATTCATGAGCCAAAAAGATAGTAGCGGCACGTTTAATAGAGGAGTGTTCAATATTAGAAAATTCTAGGAAAATTCTTTGCATAGAAGGGTGCATATGCATAAATTGCCTTTCAAGTTCAACGATAAGCATGGCAATAGCGTCCGCAAGACTACTAGTTCTATGGAGAATAGAACCACCCATAGAGGGTAAAGCACCAGCACAAGTAAAGAAATCTTGAATAACTCCTTTTTCCAATAATATTACCACTACCGATTCAAAATCTTTTTGTATGATAGGTAGGGGATTCTTCAGCAGGAGCTTCAGAATTTTCCATGATATTATTATCGCCCATATCGGCAATAATTTCCCCAATTTCAGACATAACGACAAGCAAGCAAACTAACACACGAGCAAACAAGCGGACAAGGAAAAGGCAACGGGAAAAAGAGGAGGAGATTGGAAAAGAGAGGGCGAATAAAACGGCAAGGGTGAAGTGGGGGAGAGGAAAACAAGAGGCAAATGGCAAATAATGTAATGCGAGAGATAGGGATTGTGATGGGTACTTGGTATGGTGCTTGACTTGCTCTTGCGTGAGCCTCCTCGGCAATAGCGCCAGAAATTCTTCTTGCTACCTCTTGAGCACTGTGTTGGATTTCCCCGAAGAGGAGAGGATGATGCAGCAAAGTAGCGTAAGTATTTCCCTCAGTTTTTGAGAACCAAGGTATCAATCCAGTAGGAGGCCACGCACAAGTCCCTCGTACCTGCACAAAACGATAGCTCCTCGCAACCAACGCGGTTAGGGGTTGTCAATCCCTTCACGGTCACTTACGAGAGTGAGATCTGATAGAGATGATAGATAATATTTTTGGTATTTTTGGTATAGAGATGCAAAGTGAAAAGTAAAAGGCAAAGTAAAAACAAAGCAAGTAATAAAGTGATGGAGATTGATATGATGAGAATAGACCGGGGCCATAGGTTTCACTAGTGGCTTCTCTCAAGAGCATAAGTATTCTACGGTGGGTGAACAAATTACTGTTGAGCAATTGATGAATTGAGCATAGTTATGAGTATATCTAGGTATGATCATGTATATAGGCATCACGTCCAAGACAAGTAGACCGAAACGATTCTGCATCTACTACTATTACTCCACTCATCGACCGCTATCAAGCATGCATCTAGAGTATTAAGTTTAAAACAGAGTAACGCCTTAAGCAAGATGACATGATGTAGAGTAATAAATTCATGCAATATGATAAATACCCCATCTTGTTATCCTCGATGGCAACAATACAATACGTGCCTTGCAACCCTTTCTACATCCTTTGGGTAAGGACACCGCAAGATTGAACCCAAAGCTAAGCACTTCTCCCATTGCAAGAACTACCAATCTAGTTGGCCAAACCAAACGGATAATTCGAAGAGACTTGCAAAGATAACCAATCATACATAAAAGAATTCAGAGAAGATTCAAATACTATTCATAGATAATCAGGATCATAAACCCACAATTCATCGGTCTCAACAAACACACCGCAAAAAGAAGATTACATCGAATAGATCTCCACGAGAGAGGGGGAGAACATTGTATTGAGATCCAAAAAGAGAGAATAAGCCATCTAGCTACTAGCTATGGACCCGAAGGTCTGAAGTAAACTACTCACACTTCCTCGGAGGGTCTATGGTGTTGATGTAGAAGCCCTCTATGGTGGGTGCCCCCTCCGGCGGAGCTCCGGAACAGGCCCCAAGATGGGATCTCGTGGATACAGGAAGTTGCGGCGGTGGAATTAGGTTTTTGGCTCCCGTTCTGATTGTTTGGGGGTACGTAGGTATATATAGGAGGAAGGAGTACGTCGGTCGAGCAACAGGGGGCCCACAAGGCAGGGGGGCGTGCCCCCCACCCTCGTGACCGCTTCTGTTACTTCTTGGAGTAGGGTCCAAGTCTCCTGGATCACGTTCGGTGAGAAAATCACGTTCCCGAAGGTTTCATTCCGTTTGGACTCCATTTGATATTCCGTTTCTTCGAAACACTGAAATAGGCAAGAAACAGCAATTCTAGGCTGGGCCTCCGGTTAATAGGTTAGTCCCAAAAATAATGTAAAAGTGGAAAATAAAGCCCAATATAGTCCAAAACAGTAGATAAAGTAGCATGGAGCAATAAAAAATTATAGATACGTTGGAGACGTATCATAATGCACATCACTTAAGCCTTGCAAGCATAGAAACTAATGAGTTAGTTGCGGGATGATGTATTACGGAACGAGTAAAGAGACTTGCCGATAACGAGATTGAACTAGGTATTGAGATACCGACGATCGAATCTCGGGCAAGTAACATACCGATGACAAAGGGAACAATGTATGTTGTTATGCGGTCTGACCGATAAAGATCTTCATAGAATATGTGGGAGCCAATATGAGCATCCAGGTTCTGCTATTGGTTATTGACCGGAGACGTGTCTCGGTCATGTCTACATAGTTCTCGAACCCGTAGGGTCCATGACGCTTAACGCTTCGATGCGATGCTTATATTATGAGTTTATATGTTTTGATGTACCGAAGGTTGTTCGGAGTCCCGGATGTGATCACGGACATGACGAGGAGTCTCGAAATGGTCGAGACATGAAGATTGATATATTGGAAGCCTATGTATGGATATGGGAAGTGTTCCGGGTGAAATCGGGATTTTACCGGAGTACCGGGAGGTTACCGGAACCCACCGGGAGGTTAATGGGCCATAGTGGGCCTTGGTGGAAGAGAGGAGAGGCGGCTAGGGCAAGGGCCGCGCCCCCTCCCCCCTAGTCCGAATAGGACAAGGAGAGGGGGGCGCCCCCCCTTTCCTTCTTCTCCTCCACCTCTTTCCCCCTCCATTCCTAGTCCAACTAGGAAAAGGGAGGGAGTCCTACTCCTGGTGGGAGTAGGACTCCTCCTGGCGCGCCCCCTCTCGTGGCCGGCCGCACCCCCCCTTTGCTCCTTTATATACGGGGGCAGGGGGCACCCTAGACACACAACAATTGATCGTTTGATCTTTTAGCCGTGTGCGGTGCCCCCTCCACCATAGTCCACCTCAATAATACCGTAGTGGTGCTTAGGCGAAGCCCTGCGTCGGTAGAACATCATCATCGTCACCACGCCGTCGTGCTGACGAAACTCTCCCTCAACACTCCGCTGGATCGGAGTTCGAGGGACGTCATCGGGCTGACCGTGTGCTGAACTCGGAGGTGCCGTGCGTTCGGTACTTGATCGGTCGGATCGTGAAGACGTATGACTACATCAACCGTGTTGTGCTAACGCTTCCACTTTCGGTCTACGAGGGTACGTGGACAACACTCTCCCCTCTCGTTGCTATGCATCACCATGATCTTGCGTGTGCGTAGGAATTTTTTTGAAATTACTACGTTCCCCAACACGCAGGCCATTCCGACCTTTAGCATGTCCTGCTTTGATCTTACAAAAACGTTTTGTGAAGAGATTGGAAGGATGATTTGCAGATTTTGGTGGGCAAAGCAAGAAAAAAAAAACACCATGCATTGGTTGAGTTGGGAGCTATTAAAGAAGCCGAAGAAGGAGGGAGTTCTGGGCTTCCGTGACATCTATGGGTTCAATTTGGCCATGCTGGCCCGACAAGCATGGCGTATGCTGGAAGTGTTGGGGAACGTAGTAATTTAAAAAAAATCCTACGCACACGCAAGATCATGGTGATGCATAGCAACGAGAGGGAAGAGTGTTGTTCACGTACCCTCGTAGACCGAAAGCGGGAGCGTTATGACAACGCGGTTGATTTAGTTGTACGAAAAATCAACAAAATAGCTATCACATAATATATTCTCAACACGATCCGCATTCATGCAAAGTTGACACTCTTCCAAGATAGTGGGATTAACATTAACTAAATACATGAACTCTCCAAACCCACTTTTATCAAAAATATAATAAGATTGAACATTCTCCAAATATGTGGGATCTAAAGTTGACATTCTTACAAACTCACTTTCAATATTATTGCAAACACTATTATCAATCTCATATTCATCATGGGGCTTAAATAAATTCTCAATATCATAGGAAGAATCACCCCAATAATGATTATTGCAACAAGTAGTAGACATAGCAAAACTAGCATCCCCAAGCTTAGGGTTTTGCATATTATTAGCACAATTGACATCAAGAGAATTTATAGTAAAATCATTGCAATCATGCTTTTTATTCAAGGATCCATCGTGAATCTCTTCATAAATTTCTTCATCACAATTTTCAGATTCACGAATTTTGAGCAAAGCTTCATAAAGATAATCTAGTGCACAAAACTCACTAGCAATTGGTTCATCATAATTGGATCTCTTAAAAAGATTAGCAAGCGGATGAGGATCCATAGATCTTAGGTTCTCTGTTTAGTAATAAATAAGCATCTATTCCAACCAAACGAGCAAACAAAAAGGGCAAGCGAAAGAGAGAGAGATTGGGAAAGAGAGGGCGAATAAAACGGCAAGGGTGAAGTGGGGGAGAGGAAAACGAGAGGCAAATGGCAAATAATGTAAATGCGAGGGAGATGGGTTTGTGATGGGTACTTGGTATGTCTTGACTTGAGCGAAGACCTCCCCGGCAACGGCGCCAGAAATCCTTCTTGCTACGTCTTGAGCTTGCGTTGGTTTTCCTCTAAGAGGAGAGTGTTGGGGATATTACCACTAGGGGTAAACCGGCCAGAACAGGCCGGGTTAACTTCACCAGTAGTTGAACATATTATAGCTCAAGTAGGTAGCAGAGGGCTTATGGCCCATAGCCGGTTCACGTCAGTAGTTGTAAACCAGCGTCAGTATGTATCTTGTGTTGTAAGTTAGGAATAGTAGAGACCGAGCCGGATACGTCTATGAACCGGCGTCGAGACTTTGTAAACCGACAGGCATCACCCGTGTATATAAGGGGACGACCCGGCGGCGGTTTGAGACAGACAACAACAACTCGAGGCCTAGGCGAAGCTTGTTTGCTCCCTAGTCATCGAAACCCCATCAATTCCATCACAACTAGACGTAGGCTTTTACCTTCATCGAAGGGGCCGAACTAGTATAAATTCTCGTGTCCTTGTGTCCGCTTTAACCCCTTCAAGTTAACCCGTAGAGATGGCTCCACGACTAAGTCCTTTCACGAGGACATCTTCCGTGACAAACCCACGAAAGTTGGCGCCCACCATGGGGCTATCGCACGATGGTTTGACGTTCTTGGAGGGCAAGTTCGAAGGACTCAAGGGCTATGCTGTGGGCTGGATGACCAAGAGTCATCGCGGCAAGCTCTACATTGACGACGCAGGGTGGGGCCCCGAGGTCGGCTCAATTGAGTACGGGTACCGGGCCCCCCTTGGGGGCATACACGTCTTCATCGGCAAGATCGGTGAACCGGGTCCTGAGCCGTACATCTGCACCGACCTCGTCGAGACGGCTCAGCGTGCGAGATCTGCCCAGGTTAAGCCGGCCGTGAAGCGTGCCTTCGTGGGGGTCATCCACGGAGGAGAGTATGAGGACGGATCGGGATATGGTAGCGAGACCGTCGTCTATTCCGCGTCGAGTCCTCAACCGGAGAAACCGAATCGCTGTCGGTTGCAAGACGACCGGATTGGGGCTGTTCCGATGGCGAGAGTATTCCGGACCCCTCCGATCTGCCCAACCGGGTTGGAATATTCATGGCCGGTACGCAAGCGGCGATCCACTCTTCGACCGCAGCAGCAATGTTCTCCGGATCGTCCGCGGCGGCGGCAGCCGGAGCAGGAGGTCCAGTGCGCCCGCCGGCTCAAGTCTTATCTGATCTGTTTGATGCACTAGCTGTGCTCATGGTAGAGGCCAACCCGGCGGTTCAGGATGCCCACAACACAGAAATTGGAAAGGTGAGAGAGCAGATCGCTCAGGCCAAGGCCGACCTGGCAGCTGAGAATGACAGGATGGCCGCAGAGCGGGCTGCTTTAGACGCCCAGGCCTATAAGCTTATGCTGGATCAGAACGCGTCACATGAGGTCTTGAAGCGGAAGCACAGGTCCCGCTTGCCTTCGGTTTTCGACGCCAAAAACCTCTTTCACACCCCAGGAGCAGGAACCAGTAATCCGCCAGAGGTAAACCGAGCGGAGGCGCCTGGGCCAGGCGCGCCGGTCCAACCTCGCCTAATGGAACCTCCTCGGCAGAACAATATCGTGCCTCAGCCAGTCCAGACACCACCGGTCATTATTCCAATCCTATGGACAATCTTGTCGCTGCCGCTTCACGATTGGAGGCCATCCCGATCGAAGGTGATTCTCCGCAGGCGGTGGAGACACGCCGGGTCAAGGAGCTCCTTCGGACCGCTTTGATTCAACAGGAGGCATACTCATACAGCCGTGACCGGATTCATTCCGCCCCTCGTTCGAGCCGGAGCTACAGCAGGCGTGTGGAGGAGCCGACCGTATCAAGCAATGCACGGAATCGTGAAGCGGCCCGTGGCAATGGCCCGGCAGACGGTCTTCGTGATGCTCAGGAAGTGGTAGACCGGGCCTGGGCATGCAGGGAGGCCGAGTTAGCAGCACAAAACGAGGCACGTCAACTTACGCCGGTTCGTCCCACTATCTCGGTCGAGCCAGGGTCACTTCTAGTTCCTTGGGGTGCCTGTCTCGTCCCGCTCTTCGTGAATGTGCGCTTACCTAAAGACTTCAAGGGTCTGCGCAAAGTACCAAAATACACTGCCGATTTGTCTCCAGAAGCATGGGTAGAGAGTTACGAGATGGCCATGGAGATGCTAGATGTGGATGAGGCCGCGTGTGCAAAGTACTTTACCATGATGCTTGAAGGGACAACCCGTACTTGGTTAAAAAGTACCAATGTGCGCTTACCTAAAGACTTCAAGGGTCTGCGCAAAGTACCAAATTACACTGCCGATTTGTCTCCAGAAGCATGGGTAGAGAGTTACGAGATGGCCATGGAGATGCTAGATGTGGATGAGGCCGCGTGTGCAAAGTACTTTACCATGATGCTTGAAGGGACAACCCGTACTTGGTTAAAAAGTTTGCCGCCCAATTCTATCAGCTCATGGGCCCAGTTGCGAGCCCGGTTTATACAAAATTTTAAGGATACCTGGAAACAGCACATGTCAATAGTGGACTTAGCGGCCTGTGTCCAGGAGGAAGGAGAGTAAACAACCCATTGGGTACGCCGTGTCTCAGAAATTTTGCACTCGCCAGACCGTATCAACACTGATTCTGCGATTATAACCCTAGAAGGCAACTGCCGGTTTACGCCTCTGAAGTTAAAATTGGGGCGAATGAAGCGGTTTTGTAACGACATGGGCACCCTCATGGGTGCTTTAGTGAAGTATGCTGATTCTGATAGTACCAAGGATCCCGAGTCTAAGGATGACAAGGCAGGGAAGGGAAAAAGGAACAGCAACTCCAAGGGGCAGCAACACAACGCAGCAGGTCATGGGAACGGAGGCAAACGTAAAGCGGATGGCAGCGTAGATTTTGTGGCTAATACTAACGCGCAGGACAAGGGTCAGCGACGCAAGGGTAAAGCGGCGAATCGCGGTGGAGCTCCGAATCCTAACCCGGATCGCCTAAACTATTTGTTGAACTAGTCCAAAGCACGGGACGAAGGAGATGCCGGCCAACCACCTTTGGAAGGACTGTTACATTATGCAGGAGTTCAAGAATTCTAATGCTTTCCGTTATGATCATGGCACTACTAGAAAAACGCCTACTAATGGCGCACCGGTTTTGCCTACTAATGGCGCACTACCGGTGCGCCATTACTAGCTGGTATACTAATGGCGCACCACATAGAAGTGCGCCATTAGTAACATTTTTTTTCAAATTTTTTTCAGAATTTTTTTAATTTTTTTTTCAAATTTTTCATAATCTCAGTTCACTATGGCTTAATCTCGGGTCAATATGCTTAATCTCAGGTCAAATCGCACTCCGTGGTCAAACTTCCCAAAAGGTCACCCATCCTCACACTACTCCAGCCCAAGCACGCTTAACTTCGAGTTCTATCCAACCCCAAAGAACAGCTCACTTCACGGGCACTTGTTGATATATCTAGCATATCAATCTGTTATACCTTGTTGATGTCTAGGACTTTGTTCATGTTCATGACTATGATGAAATTTTGAAAAACATTTCAAACTTCCCGGTCATATTACGTATCATTTTTTGAAAAAAAAATTCAAAAAAAATTCAAAACCAATTTTTTTCTGTTACTAGTGGCGCACCACATCCACGGTGCGCCACTAGTAAGTTTGAAATTTTTTGAATTTTTTTGCCGCTAGATCTTGAAAGCCCCGTAACTTTTTTTCTGTTAGGGTTTTGGGAATTTTGAAAATATTTAACGGGGTTCCCCCAGTTAAATTTTGATGTAACTTTTCGAGTAGATGATTTTTCATATAAAAACCTTTTTCATCCGAGTTCGTATGCAAAAGTTATGCCCATTTTACAAATTTCGGAGATTTTGCAAATAAAGTCGAAATTCATATTTGTAAATTTTCCCAAAAACTAGAGCACATATCACATGGGAAACATATTTTCTTTTATTTTTTGACATTTCCATCATTTTCTTTTATTTTTTTTAAAACTAATAAAGGCGATCCACTTGGCGAAGTGCATTCGGTGTTGGGGCAAGTTAGTAATGGCGCACCACACCCACGGTGCGCCATTACTAGTTTAACTAGTAATGGCGCACCACCTATGATGCGCCATTACTAGTTTTGAAAAAAAATAAAAAATTGATATATTTTTTGTTTTTTGAAAAAAACTTAGTAATGGCGCACCGATTGGAAAGTGTGCCATTACTAGTTAAAACTAGTAATGGCGCACCGAGACATGGTGCGCCATTAGTAACAATTTTTTATTTTTTTACTATTTTTTCAAAACTACTAATGGCGCCACGACGGATGTGGTGCGCCATTACTATGTCAGTAGTAATGGCGCACTATGCAGCAGTGCGCCATTAGTAACAAATTTTTTTTATGTTTTTTCAAAACTACTAATGGCGCACCACACACAGTGCGCCATTAATCATATATTACTAATGGCGCACCGAGACATGGTGCGCCATTAGAATATAGTAATGGCGCACCACATCACAGGTGCGCCATTAGTGGCCATTCCATCTATAGCCCTTTTTGTAGTAGTGTGGATCAGGTGGCGGTTCAGGATCCGGTTTCCATGGGCCGGGTCACGATGGAGGAGCTTCCGGTTCAGGCTTGAATGGCAATCAGGATGGACATAACAATCAGAATAGTCAGAATAACCAAGGTGGTTACAGCGAGCAGCAGCAGTCAGGTTATTAGAGCCATCCAAAGCAGTTGAATAGTGGGCAATATCATGTTTTCACGACTAGCTTGGATAAGCGAGACCGGAAACTCCATAAGCGAGCGGTCAATTCTGTTGAACCGGCCGTACCACGTTATTTACGCTGGTCGGAACAACCAATCGTATGGAGCAGAGGATCACCCTCTCCGGGTTGACAATCCGGGTCAGCTAGCATTGGTGGTAGCCCCTCAGGTGGGAGGTTATAAATTCACCAAAGTGCTCATGGATGGAGAGAGCAGCATTAACATCTTATATTATGAGACCTTCGGCCGTATGGGGCTGACAGATAAAAATCTTAAACCGTCCAATACAGTATTCCATGGTGTGGTACCTACTTAAGTCAGCATATCCTGTTGGCAAGATAGCTCTGGAAGTGGCCTTTGGGGACGATCATGATTCCCGATCCGAGACGCTGACTTTTGAAGTGGTGAAGATCCGGAGCCCATATCATGCTCTATTCGGGCGGCCGGCTTATGCCAAATTCATGGCACGTCCTTGTTATATCTATTTACAGCTCAAGATGCCGGGTCACAAGGGAACAATAACGGTTCATGGAAGCCGCAAGATTGCTTTGGAATGCGAGGAAGGTGATGCGGCCTATGCAGAGTCGGTTTGTGCTACGGAGGAGTTAAAATATTACAAGGACAATGTTGATTCGGCGGACATGACCCCGTTGAAGAAGCCAACTTCTGAGCATGATCCGGATTTAAAGTTCAACTCGTGGTGAGACTAAGCTTGTTGACTTCGTGCTGGCGATTCGTCCAAGCAGTTCACTATCGGTGCCAACTTGGACCCGAAATAGGAAAGCGCGCTCATCGAGTTCATCCGTGAGAATCGGGACATTTTGCATGGAAGCCTTGACATGCCGGGTGTACCGAGGAACTCGCTGAGCACACTCTTAATGTTGATCCTAAGTACAAACCGGTGAAGCGGTTTCTCCGCCCGGTTTAACGAGGAATGGCACAAAGCTATTGGAGAGGAGGTGGCGGGCTCTTAGCGGCGGTTTTATTGTTGAAGTCTTCCATCCGTAATGGCTTGCTAATCCGGTCTGGTTCTTAAGAAAAATGGCACTTGGCGCATGTGTGTGGATTACATACCTTAACAAAGCCTGTCCTGCAGACCCCTTTGCCTCCTCCCGCATTGACCAGATTATCGATGCCCGCTGCGGGATGTGGCGTTTGAGTTTTACGGATGCATATTCTGGTTATCATCGGATCAAGATGGCAGTTAAGGACCAAGAGAAGACAGCGTTCATAACTCCCTTTGGAGCCTTACGCTATGTATCTATGCCTTTTGGGCTCAAGAGCGCCAGTGCAACTTATCAGCGGTGTGTCTGAAATTGCCTTCATAAACAGATCGGCCATGATGTGCACGCCTATGTGGATGATATTGTGGTCAAGTCAAGGGAGAAGGAGACGCTGATTGACGATTTGAAAGAAACCTTTGATAACCTACGGACTTATAAGATGATGCTCAACCCGGCCAAATGCGTTTTTGGTGTACCGGCGAGCAAGTTATTGGGTTTTCTTGTGTCCAACAGGAATTGAAGCTAATCCGGAGAAGATTACAGCTATCACCTCCTGGCTAAACCGAAGTGTATCAACGATGTTCGGCGCTTGGCAGGACGGATTGCCGCGCTAAGCGGTTTATCGGCCGCCTCGGTGAGAAGGCGATCCCCTTGTATCGAATCTTTGAAGAAGACGGATCAATTAAATGCAGGTGCGGTCTTGATGAAGCATTTGAGGGCATAAAGCGGCGATTAGCCAATCCACCCGTTCTTGCAGCTCCGATTGACAAGGAACCATTACTACTATATGTAGCGGCTAATGCTCGTGCGATCGGCGTGGCTATTGTGGTGGAGCGCAAAGAGGCGAGCAAGGAGTATCTGATTCAGCGTCCGGTTTACTATATCAGCGAGGTACTTATTGAGTCCAAGCAAAGGTACCCGCATTGGCAGAAACTGGTGTATGGGGTTTTCATGGCGATCCGGAAGCTTAAACAATACTTCCAGGGACATCCTATCACAGTGGTCAGCTCTGCTCCTTTGGGAGATATAATTCAGAACAGGGAGGCGACTGGCCGGATTGCCAAGTGGGCTATAGAGCTTGGGCCGCACGGTTTGCAATACGTACCTCGGACGGCGGTCAAATCTCAAGCACTTGTTGATTTCATCAATGATTGGACGGAGCTACAAGCACCAAGAGAAGCCGGATCACACTTATTGGACTATCCATTTTGATGGGTCCGAGCAATTGGAGGGCCCGGGGCTGGAGTCGTATTAACTTCCCCACGAGGTGATAAGTTACATTACGTTCTCCGCTTAATGTTCCCTTGTACTAACAGTGCAGCTGAGTATGAAGCTTTGCTCCATGGTCTTCGGATGGCAAAGGAGATGAATCTCAGCCAGGTTAAATGCTTCGGTGACTCGGACCTGGTGGCTCAACAAGTTTCTAGCACTTGGGATTCCAAGGATCCGCTCATGGTAGCCTATCGTCGTGAGGTGGATATTGTTGCGGGCCACTTTAAGGGTTACCAGGTGGATCATGTGGACAGACGGAAGAACAAAGCGGCGGACGCCTTAAGCCGGCTGGGCTCTCGGTAGAAACCGGTCCCGCCTAACGTCTTTTTAGATGTTCTGCATAACCCGTCCGTCAAGCTCCCTGGTGAAGAGGATTTGGCTATTCCTGATCCAGAGGCGCAGTTGGTGGCAGCCCTGCATGTCATACCGGATTGGACAGTTCCTTATCTTGCGTACATGAACCGGGGCGAGTTACCAGAGGATGAGACTCTGGCCAGGCAGATAGTCCGGCGATCCAAGTCCATGACCATTATCAATGGCGAGTTGCATCATTGCAGCGTATCAGGAGCATTTCAGCGCTGTGTGTCCCCTGAGGAAAGCTGTGAAATTTTGCGTGAAATCCATGAAGGGGATTGTGGTCACCATGCCGGTTCATAGTCTCTGGTAGCTAAGGCGTGTCGTCACGGTTTCTATTGGTTGACTGCTCATGCTGATGCGGAGGACCTGGTGAGACGATGTGATGGCTGTTAGAAATTCTCAAGGCGCGCTCATATGCCGGCTCAAGAATTGAGGATGATTCCAATTACTTGGCCGTTTGCGACTTGGGGGCTGGATATGGTTGGAACCTTCAAAAGGTCCAAGGACAAGAAGACCCACCTTTTGGTGGCAGTGGACAAGTTTACAAAGTGGGTTGAAGCGGAGACCGTTAGCAAGTGTGATGCAGCCACGGCGGTTCAATTCATTAAAAAGGTGATTTTCGGTTTGGCTTTCCACACGGTATCATTATCGATAATGGTACCAACTTGTCCAAGGGCGCTATGAAGGAGTTTTGTGGCGTGAGCACATCCGACAGCGTGTCATCAGTAGCTCACCCACAGTCCAATGGCCAAGAAGAGAGGGCTAACCAAGAGATCTTACGAGGCATCAAGCCCCGGCTTATGGTTCCTTTACAATGAACGCCGGGATGTTGGGTTGAGTAGTTACCATCTATGTTATGGAGCATCAACACCACGCCCAACATGTCGACAGGATACACAACGTTCTTCATGGTCTACGGAGCGGAGGCGGTCCTCCCTAGTGATATCCGTCACGATTCACCTCATGTAGTGGCGTATGTTGAAGCGGACAACGAGGAAGCACGGCAAGACGCTTAGGACCTGTTAGACAAGGAGCGTGACACCGCCGCCGCCCGTTCGGCGATTTACCAGCAGGATCTTCGTCGATATCACAGTCGCCGAGTTAGAACCAGAACCTTTCAAGAAGGAGATCTGGTGCTCCGACTCATCCAAGACCAGACTGATATGCACAAGTTATCCCCACCTTGGGAGGGACCTTTCGTGGTAAGCAAGAATCTGCACAACGGGTCGTACTATCTGATCGATGTTCGAGAGCATAAAGACTCACGCACGTCAGAGGAGGAGACCAACAGGCCCTGGAACATAGCTCATCTTCGGCCTTACTATACATGAGCCATAGGCTCTGCTTACGTACATATTACGACAATGTATATATTATGATCAATATAATAAACCGGAGCCTTAGCTAAAGCGGTGTCTCTGTTATTTTTATATCATGTGTGGTTACACGGAGTTTTTATCTTAAAGCGACCTCTGGTTTACCCCTTGAGTTAGCTTTTCCAAACAAGCTTTGTATCATGTCTCTAGGGGGCTTGGTCATATCCGAACCAATGCAACACCTTTAGACCGGCGAAAGCCACAAGATCACTTGGGGACTTGGTCATGTCTGAACCGATCCACGCCTCTTGATCGGCCTAAGGCCACAGAATCACTTGGGGCTTTGGTCGAACCCAACCATCGCTACACATCTTGATCGGCGTCATGCCCTTTGCATCATTTGGGGACCTTGGCTGACTTGAACCATAGCTACACCTGTCGGGGGCTTGGTCGCGTCCGACCACGGTAATGCCACTTGATCGGCTCAGATAGCCTCTTTTTTGCGAATGATTCTGTTTGTCTTTGCTTGAGATATATTTCTCTTATTTGCATATGTTTTGTTGTGTTCTTATACCAACAACTGTTAAGCCGGTTCGACTGTCAATTGACGGAACACGGACTATTCTTGATCCGGAGACGTCTTGCCCGGTTTGATTTTCTGCTAACATCCTATTTTGGGGTAATACTAGTCTTTTCTATAAACCGGAACGGTTACTTGGTAACCCGACCTTATATTCACATGAGCTATTCTCCTGCGATAGTGGTTTTCTTAAAATACTTCGGTTTACGATTGGCACAGCCAACTTTATGGACTATGATGGCAGGTATCATATATTGTTATATTTGATCATATGTTTAAACCTAAGAAGTTATCTTTGATTTCATATACAATCGATATTATGACCCGCCTGGTGGTACAACCGCAGCGGTGTATTAAGACCTTTTTTTTGCAGATAATGGTTTAACATTGATGATTCAAAGGAAGCATAAGTTGCAATACATATGCACGAAGGCATATCAGCACCAAGTGTGGCAGCTAGTCTATTATACGGCAACATGGTGCCCAGATGAGATAATTGTTTTTCATCATATCATAATGAAACAACAAATATAAACCGGTTTCCGGTTTACGCTTGGTCGCCAGTTTGCTCTGATGGTTGCGGGTCATTCTGCGCCGCTTGACCGCTCCTCTACCCGGTAATTTGGAAATCAACAATTGTCGATCGATTCCCATTAATGCTTGAAATACAACCGTCGTTGATCAGCAAGGGCGGTTCAATGTCGAGGCGTAAGTATGCTTACGGATTGGAGGGATAAGATTCTCCGCTTCAGGAACTGGTGCAGCCACTCGTTTATTTTGACCATCATATTGAGCTTGATAGTGGGACAAATTTGCCTCTTCAGCCAATTGACAAGCCAGAGGGCGCACTTCCCGGTTTATAGCTCGGAGATCCTCTTCACTGAATTCTGTCCCGTCCTCCTTCACGCTTGGGAAGCCTTGGGCGCTTCAGCGAGGTCAAAATCAGGAACCCATGCTTTTGCCCGGATTAAGGCGTTTATAGCGCCGGTTCTAGCAGCAGATTTATTCAATTCTTCAATCCGGGCAGGAAGCATTGACAACCTCTTGATGGTGTCCTGAATCAAGGTCGGGGCCGGGTTGTTGTGAGAAGCAGTGTTGATGATCCGTTCTTTTGTATCTGATTGTTCTATCAATGTATAGGCAGCTTTCGCTTTCTTCCGCACGTCGATCCCAAGTGGCCAATACGTGTCCCTGAATCATTCAAAGGGTTGGTAAACCGGCTACAATATGAGGAGACATCGTTACTGCAGAACATAAAAATGCTTACCAAAGACGGCAGCGGTCATAGCATGCACTTGACGCTTTACGCTGGTCAGCTCATCTACCACCGGTTTGAGTGCAGCTTCAGCTTTTTCTGCCCTTTGAAGTAAAGTGGCCTTTTCAGTGGCCCAATCTGCCCGTTCCTTGTTGAAATCCTCTTTAAGCTTTTCCATGACGCTTAAAGCGCTGGTTAATTCGTCTTTTGCTTTCGAGGTTTCAATCTGTTGAGATTTCAGGTTTTCTTGAAGATCAGCAACTTGGTTTTCTTTCTTGCCCAGATCACCCTGCATACAGGTCATCGATTAAAGATTATGATGCCGAATTGAAGTACCAACCACATAACAAGTTATGCCCTTGGTACTTGGGGGCTAATGCATATTTGCTTTTTACCCTATAAATTTCATATAAGTCCCAAGATCAATACAAGTATTCAACTTGGCACTTGGGGGCTAATGTGTATTTTCTCTATCTTTTGGTGACACTGGCATTCTTACTGTACAAAGTCCTAGTTTAGCTTACTTAAGTTAAACCGGCCCTTGGGGGCTACAGCCTCAAAGTAAAGCTTCACTCAAAAAAAGGTTCAAGTTGGAAAGTCCCGGTTTAAGTTACTATCTTCAAACCGTCACTTGGGGGCTATTGGAGTTGACAGATTGAAATATACAAGGAGAGTGGTATGAAATTTACCTCATATTTATCCTTCATCATTTTTACCAAACCAGCTTCACAATCACGGCTGGTATATAGCCAATTTAGATAGCCGGAATAAAGTTCCTGAGGGTCCAGAGTAGCAAAAGTGGCTAAATCAGTGTTCCATTTTCCTTTACCAAAGGCTGCAAACTCATCTTTTGCGGTGTGCTTGGACAAAGCGACAGGATTGCCCAGATCGAAATGACCGAAGCCAGTAATAATGACATCATCATCCTTGGCTTCGCCGGTTCGCATTGGGGTCGTCGGATTGTCGGTGCACTTGGAAGGGCTCGCTGTCTTGTCAGTTTGGACAGGGCTCGTGGGTTGATTAACAGGGCCTGAGGCATCAACATGCACCTCTTCAGCAGCAACATCATGGTCTTGCGGTGGTGGGTCATTCATTACATCATCATGGATAGGTTCTTCTGGATCTATCGTTCTGGCCGGTTTAGGAGTGTCATCTTCTTCCGCCGCTTTGTCCAGACGAGCTTTTTTGTTGGGCCTAGGCTTGGTCCTGAAAGAGAAAAGATAGATGAATCCAGTAAATATGGAAAGTACCATATCAAGCAGAATTATCAGTAAAACGGCTCACCCAAGCACAATCTTGAGTGGTGGGAGCTGGGTGGCCGAAGACTCGCCGGAAGAAGAATGAGAAGTGCCCTGATAATCTTGAGTCAGAGGGATTAAGAGGCTGCCGAATACAACCCGCTTTAGGATAAGCATTGAAACAGTTAGAGACCTCTGAACGGCGTTTCCGAACCGGACTGTTCGGTAAACCGGCGGAGGTAACTACCGACACTGTCTTGGGTTGTCTTGGCGAGCTTCGTCTTTGTTGTGTCTTCATAAGATAGTTTCGGTCCAAGTAAGCAAGGGGATGAGAGAATTTAACTTTCCGGTTTGCCCGAATGATTTTTAGTGAAGGTAAAGGATTTGAATCGGAAGAAAGAGTGATTACCTCTACAGCGTCAGCATGACTGACCTTAGCTTCATCCTGACAATAATCATTATCAATAAGGCGTGTGAAAAGTAAACCAAGTGAGTCAAGTTCTACCTCAAGGTCCGGATTACCCACATCGTCATCACCGGAGGATCGGAGGAGGCGGTGGTTCTTTCTTCGGTGGGCGGTTTCTTCACAACTTCGGCTCTTGGGCGGATTGTCTTCACCGGTTTCTCCTGAGGAGTCTATTTGCTCCAAAATGGATCATCACCCTGTTTGAAAGACGTTAAAGTTAACAGAGGGTATTTAAAGCATGGCTAGATTTCATAAAGATATATGATATGAGGCTTACAGCTGGCAGTTTGTTCTTGGCAGAAAAAGGAAGCAGGCCGGTTTGAGCGCAGGCAGTCTCAGGTTCATTCAACATCTTCTTAACAGCCTCAGTAACTTCATCGTTTGTCAGCTGGACTTCAATGTGCCGTAGAGGGTCTTTCAAGTCTTCTATTTATTCGCACATCAAACCGGAGCGCCGGCTTAAGGGTAGTATGCTCCAAGATATCCATCAACGGGCAAGGTCAACTCCGGTCAGCCCATTAGCCATGAAGGCCCGGAGCTTGGATAATTGAGGAGCATATTTGCTTCTCTCCCTCATGATCGATCTTTGAGGGAAGGGATGTGTATTGCTTAACTGCTCCTGGACGGTAACCCGCACAGGATTTTCTCCATCGCGAAGTATCTTTGCGGTAGAACCATGTCGCATTCCATTCTTTGGGATGGCTGTGCAGTTTACGTGAGGATAAGTAACTTCTTTCCTCTTTTGAATCGCCATGCCGCCTAGTTACGTGTTGGGGCCGTCTGTAAATTCGGTGCGGCGGTTTAGATGGAAACAATCTCTGAATAGTTCAACTGAGGGCTCCTCTTGAAAGAACACCTCACAAAGCACTTGGAAGTGACAGATATTGGTTATGGAGTTAGGACCAATATCTTGTGGACGCAATTGGAAGTTGGCCAAGACATCTCGATAAAACTTTGAACCGGGTGGACTGAAGCCCCGGGCCAGATGGTCAGCAAAAACAACAACTTCTCCATCCTTGGGTTCCGTAACACTTTCCGGGCCAGGGACCCTCCAGTGAATGACATCTTTTTTCCCAAAGTGCCAATTTTGACTAAGTTCTCCAGCTGCGTCTCGGTCACTCGAGAAGGGACCCAGTTGCACTCATATAATTGCTTGTCCATGGTACGATGCAAAATATTAATACCGGTTCAAAGATATGTTGGAAAGATATATACCAATGCATTCAAGATTAAACAGGAAGAAGTTATTTATAAACCGGAGTTACGCAAAGCGGCACTATTTAGCTAAGATCACCGGGCGGTTCAAGAACGGGACTAATGGTATATGCCGAGTTATCATCTTTTTATACAAAACTAAACCACCTGGTCTGAAAATGATGCAGAGTCAGAACCGCGGTGAAAACAGGTTTCACAGTATTGCTTAACAGTTATCGGATCTGGAGCATGTTCAGAAAAAGAAGTGAATATTCAAGAGTTGAAAAGGAGCAGATGATGAATCCATGAGCAAAGATTCAGATCGATCTATGGCCCTGAGAGGCGTGAGGACAAGCGGATGGTAGAAGTTGTCATTACATGGGACCAAGATTTACAGTTTATCTCAAGACTGCTATCTGAACAAGAAGCATCCGATTTAACGCTGAAGAACACAAGAACCCTATAACAGATCTACGGGGGGAAGGAAAGAAGACTTACCGGAGCTGAGGAAGAAAAGGAAGGTTGCCGCAGTATTCTGGTATGCTCAGGTTGATGCAGCGGCCAAGGATGGTGTTGAGGTCGACGGCGGTGGCGGAGCTCTGAAGCAGGGCGGTGCAAGGAAGACGAAGAAGAAGGGAACGAAGGGAAAAAGAAATGACCCCTTGAGCCTATTTATAAGGCAAGGGACATGTGTCAGGCGCGAAAATCGAGGAGCCGTGGGCTTGGAAGTGGAGCTGCCGCCTCGATTCTCGCAGATCTATTAACAAAAGATACTATGGATAACTTTATGACAGGTGACGTCATGCCGGTTCACGACGATCAGAGAAGATGACATCATGATGGTTTACCAGATAATACAAAGATGCAAAAGATGAAGTTTTTTACTAAGGATTGACATGAACCTGTTCAAATCAATCTGGGGCCTAATGTTGGGGATATTACCACTAGGGTAAACCGCCGTAACAGCCGGGTTAACTTCACCGATGAGTTGAACATATTAAAGCCCAAGTAGGTAGCGAGAGGGCTTATGGCCCATAGCCGTTCACCCCAAAGAGTTGTAAACCGGCGTCGGTATGTATCTTGTGTTGTAAGTTAGGAATAGTAGAGACCGAGCCGGATACGTCTATGAACCGCGTCGGGACTCAGAAACCAACCAAGCGTCACCCGTGTATATAAGGGGACGACCCGGCGGCGGTTTGAGATGACAACAACAACTCGAGGCCTAGGCGAAGCTTGTCTGCTCCCTAGTCATCGAAACCCCATCAATTCCATCACAACTAGACGTAGGCTTTTACCTTCATCGAAGGGGCCGAACTAGTATAAATTCTCGTGTCCTTGTGTCCGCTTTAACCCCTTCAAGTTAACCCGTAGCGATGGCTCCACGACTAAGTCCTTTCACGAGGACATCTGCCGTGACAAACCCACGACAGAGAGGGTGATGCAGCAATGTGTAGCGTAAGTATTTTCCTCAATTTTGAGAACCAAGGTATCAATCCAGTAGGAGGCTTCTCAAAAGTCCCACGCACCTACACAAACAAACTGAGAACTCGCAACCAACACAATAAAGGGGTTGTCAATCCCTTCACGGCCACTTCATGTAAAGTGAGATCTAATAAAGATAGTATGATAAGATAAATATATTTTTGGTATTTTTTAATATAGATGCAAAAAGTAAAGATGCAAATAAAAGTAGATTGGGCGCAAATATGATAAGAGATAGACCCGGGGCCCATAGGTTTCACTAGTGGCTTCTCTCAAGATAGCATAAGTATCACGGTGGGTGAACAAATTACTGTCGAGCAATTGATAGAAAAGCGCATAGTTATGAGATTATCTAGGCATGATCATGTATATAGGCATCACGTCCATAACAAGTAGACCGACTCCTTCCTACATCTACTACTATTACTCCACACATCGACCGCTATCCAGCATGCATCTAGAGTATTAAGTTCACAAGAACAGAGTAACACATTAAGCAAGATAACATGATGTAGAGGGATAAACTCATGCAATATGATATAAACCCCATCTTGTTATCCTCGATGGCAACAATACAATATGTGCCTTGCAACCCTTCCTATCACTGGGTAAGGACACCGCAAGATTGAACCCAAAGCTAAGCACTTCTCCCATGGCAAGAAAGATAAATCTAGTAGGCCAAACCAAACTAATAATTCGAAGAGACTTGCAAAGATAACTTAATCATACATAAAAGAATTCAGAGAAGATTCAAATATTATTCATAGATAAACTTGATCATAAACCCACAATTCATCGGATCTCGACAAACACACCGCAAAAAGAGATTACATCGAATAGATCTCCACAATAGAGGGGGAGAACATTGTATTGAGATCCAAAAAGAGAGAAGAAGCCATCTAGCAATTAACTATGGACCCGTAGGTCTGTGGTAAACTACTCACAACTCATCGGAGGGCAAGGATGTTGATGTGGAGGCCCTCCGTGCTTGATTCCCCCTTCGGCAGAGTGCCGTCGAAGGCTCCAAGATGGGATCTCGCGGATACAGAAGGGTATGGCGGTGGAAATTGTGTTTCGTGGTGCCCCTGGATGTTTTTGGGGTACGTAGGTATATATAGGAAGAAGAAGTACGTCGGTGGCCGCCCGAGGGGCACACGAGACAGGGGGCGCGCCCTATAGGGGGGGCGCGCCCTCCTATCTCGTGGAGGCCTCGGCTGCTTCTTGACTTGCACTCCAAGTTCTCTGGATCATGTTTGTTCCAAAAATCACGCTCCCGAAGGTTTCATTCCGTTTGGACTCCGTTTGATATTCCTTTTCTTTGAAATACTGAAATAGGAAAAAAAAGCAATATGGGCTAGGCCTCCGGTTAGTAGGTTAGTCCCAAAAATGATATAAATGTGTAAAATAAAGCCCATAAACATCCAAAAGCGGTAATATAATAGCATGGAACAATAAAAAATTATAGATACGTTGGAGATGTATCACGCTGCAGGTTCCTCATGAGACCCATTCTGAATATCCTCCTGATTCTTTTGCCTCTTCTGATTCTGAATCCTAGGGCTGCACTTGGAAGTGAGTCTTTTCTTTAGCTTCGCACCCAAGAGCAGTGGACTAGGGGTACTGTCGGGGATATAACTACTAAGGGTAATCCACCCAGGAGGGGCCGGTTCACCCTCAACTACATTGAAGCCCGTAAAGACCCAGAGGATAGCGCTTTACTGATGAAGCTTAGAGGCCCAGAGCCCAAAGGCGGATTAGGGCCCATGGTAGTAAACCGCTATGATTGTATAACTTGTGTTGTAACATAGGAAAGGGGAGACCGAGGCGGACACTTGTATGAGCCGACCTCGGGACTCTCAGAGACCGGCCAAGGCGTCAACCTATGTATATAAAGGACTAACCCGACGACGGTTCGAGGGCAGAAAACAACAACTCGAGACCCAGGCAAAGCGTATTTGCTCCCAGGTCATTGAAACCCAATCAATTCCATCACAACTAGACGTAGGCTTTTACCTTCATCGAAGGGGCCGAACTAGTATAAAAACTCCCGTATCCCTTGTCCGGTTTAACCCCTTCAAGCTAACCCATCGTGACGGCTCCATGACTAAGTCCTTTCAAGAGGACATCTGACGTGTTAATTCAACGACAGTTGGCGCCCACCGTGGGGCTATCGCACGATGGTTTCGAGTTCTTGAAGGGCAGCTTTGAAGGACTCAAAGGATATGCGGTTGGCCGGATGACCAAGAGTCGTCGCGGCAAGCTCTACATCGACGATGAAGGATGGGCCCCCGAGGCCGGCTCAATCGAGTATGGGTACCGGGTCCCCTTTGGCGGAATTCATGTCTTCATCGGCAAGATCGGCGAATCGGGCCCTGAGCCGGACATCTGCACCGACCTCGTCGAGACGGCTCAGCGTGCGAGTCCTGCCCGAGTTAAGCCCGCCATGAAGCGTGCGTTCATAGGATGTGTCCATGGGATCGGATCTGAACCGGTGTCTGAAGGCGAGACGGCTGCTTATTCCGACGGCGAGTCATCCACCGGTGAAACTGAGTCCTTATACCAAGTTCATGATGGTGTGTTCGGAGGATATTCCGATGGAAATAGTATTTCGGACCTCCTTGAACCGCCAAGTCGGGTTGCTGTTTACATGGCCGGAACACAGCCCACTTTGCAGTCTTCATCTACAACAGCAATGAATTCCGGATGAGCGGCTGCGGCAGGAGGCCCGGTGCGCCGACCGGCTCAAGTTCTCTCCGGTTTGATGGATGCCTGGGCGACCTTGTTAACCACGGCAGTTACCCCGAAGACGCAGGATCGGCCAAAGGCGGATGTTGCGGTGAAGGACCAGATAACACGGGCTAAGGAGGACCTGGCGATTGAGGATGCTAGGATGGTCAAGAACGGGCCGCTTTGGATGCCCAATCACATCGATACAGAGCACGTAATTACGGCTCATGTTGGATCAGAATGCATCAAACGACGTAATGCGAAGGAAGTACCAATCGCGTATACAGCCGGTCTTCGAAGGATTGAATCTCTTTAATACGCCGGGGGATGGGACGAGTAATCCGGCAGCTGTAAACCGGATCGATGCGCCTAGAGCAGCGCCGGATCAACCACGGATGACGGAACCACCTCGACGAACAGATAACCCGCTGCAATATGTGTCAACATCACCGGGTCACTTTTCGAGCCCTTTGGATAACATGATTGCTGCAGCATCTCGCCTGGCAGCTATTCCGATGGAGGGCGATTCACTGGCGGTGATTGAGACACGGCGGTCCAGGGATCTTCTTCAAACCGCCGTGGTGCAGCAGCAGGCTTATTCCTATAGCCGAGATAGAATTCATTCGACCCCTCGTCCGAGCAAAAGCTATAGCAGGCACATGGATGAACCGGAAGTGTCTAGCAGTGCGCGGCACCGTAATGTCCCACATGGACCCAATCCGGCACGCGGTGAGGTAAATGATCAAGACGTGGTGGATAATGGCAGAGCATGAAGGGAGGCCGCTTTAGCAGCACAATATGCGGGTCGTTATCAACCCGCCCAGATTCTGCCAACAAGCGTCGGAGACCGAGGCACCGGGCTTGCTTTCGATTCTGGGGAGTGCCGTGTCTCATTCCGGCTCTTCGTAATGTGCGACGCCCAAGGATTTCAAGGGTCCACGTAAGGTGCCTAATTACACCGGCCGATCAGCCACCGAGGCATGGGTCGAGAGTTATGAGATGGCAATGGAGATGCTGGATGTAAATGAAGTGGCCTGTGCAAAGTATTTCACGATGATGTTGGAAGGGACAACCCGTACTTGGTTGAAAAACCTACCAGCCAACTCCATCGAGTCATGGGATCAGTTGAAGGCCCAGTTTATAGCCAATTTCAAAGACACATGCAATCAGCCTATGTCCATTGTGGATCTGGATGCCTGTGTTCAAGGGGAGAACGAGTCAACAACTCATTGGGTGCACCGGTTTCAAGTTTTGCATTCGGCTGCATCGGATTAATGCTGGCCGAGCAATCATAACGCTGGAGCGTAATTGCCAGTTTAAGTCACTAAAGATGAAGTTGGGACGGCTCAAGCGCCACTGCAATGACATGGGAACACTTATGGCAGCCTTGGTCAAATATGCCGATTCTGATAGTACCAAGGATCCCGATTCTGATGAGGAGAAGATGGAGAAGGGAAAGAAGAACGGCGGTGCAAAAGGACAGCATCACAACCAAGGAGGCCATGGGAATAATGGTAAGCGCAAGGCAGATAGTTCAAATCTTGTAGCTAACACCAATATGCAGCGTCAGAAGGTAAACCTCCCGGTAGCGGTGGAGGGATGAATCTGGAGCGTCTGTTAAACCAACCCTGCCCAAAGCATGGGACCAAGGAGGCCCCTTCCACACACCTTTGGAAAGATTGTTACATTATGAAGGAGTTTAAAAACTCTGATCTCTACCGGTATGATCAGGTTCTGTCGGGCGGTTCAGGTCCAGGTTTTCATGGTGGTGGCGGTTCAAACTCTGGATTTCAGAATAATCAGGGCCACCAGAACAACCAAGGTGGTAATAGCCAACATAATAATCAAGGAAATCAGCAGCAGTTAGGTTATCAAAGTCACCCCAAGCAGTTGAATGGTGGTCAGTATCATGTGTTCACTACTAGCCTGTGCAAGCACGATCAGAAGCTTCACAAGAGGGCAGTTAATGCTATTGAACCGGCAGTACCACGTTATTTGCGGTGGTCCGAGCAGCCCATTGTATGGAGCAGAGAGGATCATCCACCCCGGGTTGACAATCCGGGTCAACTAGCTTTGGTGGTAGCACCTCAGGTGGGAGGTTATAAGTTCACCAAAGTTCTGATGGATGGAGGGAGCAGTATCAACATCCTGTACTATAAGACTTTTCGTCGCATGGGGTTGACACACAAGAATCTTAAACCGTCAAACACTGTTTTTCATGGTGTAGTACCAGGTAAATCGGCATATCCTGTTGGCAAGATCGCTTTGGAGGTTGTGTTTGGAGATGAGCATGATTCCAGGTCTGAAACATTGACCTTTGAAGTGGTGAAAATCCAGAGCCCATATCGCGCCTGTTTGGACGGCCGGGCTTACATAAAATTCATGGCGAGGCCCTGTTATATCTATTTACAGCTCAAAATGCCGGGTCATAAGGGGACTATCACAGTACACGGAAGTCAAAAGATCACTTTGGATTGTGAGGAAGGTGATGCGGCCTATGCTGAGTCGGTTTGTGCTGTAGAGGAGCTGAAGTTTTATAAAGACAATGTCGATCCGGCAGACATGACCCCTCTGAAGAAGCCCACCACTGAGCATGACCCAACCCTGACGTTCAAACCGGCTGATGAGACTAAACTTGTTGACTTTGTTCCTGGCGATTCATCCAAACAGTTTAGCATCAGCACCAATCTGGATCCAAAATAGGAAAGCGCGCTCATCGAGTTCATCCATGAGAACCGGGACATTTTTGCATGGAAGCCTTCTGACATGCCAGGTGTACCGAGGGAACTCGCTGAGCACACTCTCAATATTGATCCCAACTTTAAACCGGTCAAGCAATTTCTTCGCTGCTTTAACGAGGAAAGACGCAAGGCCATTGGTGAAGAGGTAGCCCGGCTGTTGGCTGCTGGTTTTATCGTCGAAGTATTTCATCCCGAGTGGTTGGCTAATCTGGTGCTTGTTCTTAAGAAAACGACACTTGGCGTATGTGTGTGGACTATACAGATTTGAACAAGGCTTGTCCGGCAGATCCTTTTGCTCTCCCGCGTATTGATCAGATTATTGATGCGACGACAGGTTGTGAGCGCCTGAGTTTCTTGGATGCTTATTCAGGTTATCATCAGATTAAAATGGTAGTGAAGGACCAGGAGAAGACAGCCTTCATCACTCCCTTTGGAGCCTTCTGCTATGTTTCTATGCCCTTTGGGCTCAAAAGTGCCCAGGCAACCTATCAGCGTTGTGTGCAAAATTGCCTTCACACGCAGATTGGGCGTAATGTTCATGCCTATGTGGATGACATTGTGGTAAAATCCAGGAAGAAGGAAACCTTGATAGATGACCTCAAGGAGACGTTTGACAATCTTCGGGTTTACAAAATGATGCTCAATCTGGACAAATGCATTTTTGGTGTTCCTGTAGGCAAGCTCTTAGGTTTTCTTGTATCCAACAGAGGTATTGAGGCCAATCCGGAAAAGATCAAAGTGATCACATCTTTGGCTAAACCGAAATGCATCAATGATGTTCAACGTCTGGCGGGTCGAATTACAGCCCTCAGCCGGTTTATCAGCCGTTTGGGAGAGAAGGCGATTCCTTTATATCAGATGTTGAAGAGGACAAATGATTTTGTTTGGAGTGACGCAGCTAATGCGGCATTTGAGGATTTGAAGCGGCAGCTGGCTGAACCGCCGGTCCTTGCTGCTCCAGTTGATATAGAGCCCTTGTTATTGTACGTGGCTGCCAATGCCCGTGCGGTCAGTGTGGCAATTGTGGTTGAGCGTAAGGAGGCTGGGAAGGAATATCCGGTTCAACGGCCAGTTTACTATATCAGCGAAGTGTTGATCGAGTCAAAACAACGATATCCGCATTGGCAGAAGCTGGTGTATGGAGTTTTTATGGCAAGTCGGAAGATCAAGCAATACTTTCAAAGCCATCCCATCACAGTGGTTAGTTCTGCTCCTTTGGGCGATATAATTCAGAACAGGGAAGCAACTGGCCGGGTTGCAAAGTGGGCAATTGAGTTTAGTCCATATGGATTGGAGTATATGCCTCGAACGGCCATCAAATCTCAGCGCCAGGACTTCATCAATGATTGGACCGAAAGTTACGTGCACCGGAAGGACAAACCGGATAATACATACTGGACTATTCACTTTGATGGGTCCAGGCAATTGGAAGGCTCGGGGGCTGGAGTTGTCCTTACTTCCCCTCGAGGTGATAAAATTTGTTATGTTCTCCACTTAATGTTTCCGTGTACTAACAATGTAGCTGAGTACGAAGCCTTACTCCACGGTCTCCGCGTGGCTAAGGAAATGAACTTAACTCGGGTTTGCTGTTTTGGAGATTCTGATCTGGTGGCTCAACAAGTTTCTGGTACTTGGGATTCTAAGGATCCGCTCATGGCGGCTTATAAATGCGAGGTGGATATTGTGGCAGGTCACTTTAAGGGTTATCAGGTTGAGCACATTGACCGACGCAAAAACGAAGCAACAGATGCTTTAAGCCGGCTGGGATCTCAGCGTAAACCGGTACCACCCAATACCTTTTTAGATATCTTGCATAACCCGTCTATTAAGTTGCCTACAGAGGAGGATTTAGCTGTTCCTGATCCAGAGGCCCAATTGGTAGCCGCTGTGCATATCACTCCGGATTGGACGGTTCCATATTTGGCGTATATGAACCGGGGCGAGTTACCAGATGATGAGGTCTTCGCCAGGCAGATAATCCGGCGGTCCAAGTCCATGGTTATTCACAATGGCGAGTTACACCGTTGCAGTGTTTCAGGTGTGTTCCAATGTTGTGTTTCTCCTGAAGAAGGACAAGAGATTCTACGTGAAATCCATGAAGGGATTGTGGTCACCATGTCGGTTCAATATCCCTAGTGGCTAAAGCTTTTCATCATGGGTTCTATTGGTTGACAGCTCATGCTGAAGCGGAGGATCTGATAAAGCGGTGTGACGCTTGTCAGAAGTTTTCACGTCGAGCTCATGTTCCGGCTCAAGAGCTACAGATGATTCCTATCACTTGGCTGTTTGCCACTTGGGGGCTTGATATGGTGGGACCTTTTAAGTGCTCCAAGGATAAGAAGACCCACCTGTTGGTGGCGTTTGACAAGTTCACTAAATGGGTTGAAGTGGAGCCCGTCGGCAAGTGTGATGCATCCACGGCGGTTCAATTTCTCAAAAAGATCATTTTCCGTTTTGGCTTTCCACACAGCATCATCACAGATGATGGCACGAACCTCTCTAAAGGCGAGATGGAGGAGTTTTGTCAACAAGAGAACATCCGGCTTGATGTAGCATTCGTGGCTCATCCCCAGTCCAATGGTCAAGCTGAGAGGGCGAATCAAGAGATCCTGAAGGGTATCAAGCCCCGGCTTATGGTTCCTTTGAAGCGGACACCGGGTTGTTGGGTGGAAGAATTACCATCTGTGTTATGGAGTATAAACACCACCCCGAACAGATCTATGGGTTATACACCTTTCTTCATGGTTTACGGGGCTGAGGCCATCCTCCCATGTGATATTCGTCATGACTCGCCCCGGGTTGCCAATTATGTTGAAGTGGACAATGAGCAAGCACGCCAAGAGGCGCTGGACCTGTTAGATGAGAAACGGGACATGGCTTTGGCTCGATCGGCGGTTTATCAACAAGACCTGCGGCGTTATCACAGCCGCCGGGTTAAGACAAGAACCTTTCAAGAAGGCGACTTAGTGCTCCAGCTCATCCAGATCAGACCGATATGCACAAGTTATCCCCACCTTGGGAAGGACCCTTTGTGGTCAGCAAAAATCTGCACAACGGATCATACTACCTCATTGACGTTCGAGAAGACTCACGCAATTCTGAGGAGGAGACCCGGCGGCCATGGAACATAGCTCTCCTCCGGCCTTACTACACTTGAGCCATAGGCTTTTCTTATGTACATATTTCAACAATGTATATATTATGATCAATCTAATAAACCGGCATCCTTGCTATAAGCAGGGTCTCTGCTGTTTTCTTCAAATCTCTTTGTTTAAATGGGGGCTTCAGCTGACAAAGCGAAGTATTACCTTTTAAACCGGCTATCATGCCACAAAATAGCTTGGGAGCTTCACACCCAAGGGGCCAAAGAGAGTTCTATTGCTAAAAGCACGACTCAAACATAGGCACCCATTGAGCACAACTCACAAAGTTACTTGGGGGCTCTTTGTGTAAAGTAACAAAGAGTTTGAAAGGACCCTTGTAATCGGGTATCGACCCATGACTTGGAAGCCTGGTGTATTCACCTAAAACCCCGGGTTAACCTGCCTTCATCAAGTAAGCCACTCCTATCCAGGTAATCCTGGCATGACCCGCCGAACGTTTGACAGGTCAATCTTTTATAGACCCTGAACTTGTCAAAGTTAAAACGACGATTGGTTATTTGAAGGCCCATCTTAAAAGGCTTTGCAAAAATGGTTTAACTCAGCGGCCTGGCAGCCCATGAAAAGCCTCGAGTTTGGGCCTGGCAACCCTTGAAAAGCCTCGACTACACGGTTTTTCTTTGCTTTTTGCCAAGTTTTTGTTCTTTGATAATATCATATTAGCACGGTGTTTGTTAACCCGGCTTGGTTTTCAACTACAAGTTGTCAGATCATATTCATGTTAACCCGGTGTTTGTTAACCCGGCTTGGCTTTCAACTATAAGTTGTCAGACCATATTTCTCATCAAACCGGTGTTTCACAACCTGGACTGGCTTTGATTACATATTACCAGCATAATCAGGGGCGGATCCAGCATGGGGTCGTGTAGGGGCGGCCGCCCCAGGTAAGTTTCGTGAACCTAGGGTACCCCCATACTAGTTTTGACCGGTGGCCATCATGAGAGCGAGCTTCGAAGGTCTCCTGAGGTCGAGGCATGACGAGCGGAGAAGAAAGAAACGATTCACCGGGAGACATGCCAGGTAACGATTCATTAAATATCTGGAGATGGGCCAGTCGAGTTCCCATTAGTTGTTGTACGCGTCACATTAGTTATTCTACGTGTGAGATGGCCCAATGAAAAAATAGATGAGCCCATTAGTTGTTGTACGCAGGCTGACATTGACGTTCCTAAATCCTTCTCGATGGTGGTCCCAGATCGTCCTACCCCATGCCTCACGCGATCACGCCCACCCCGCCCTGCCCTGCCGCCTCGCCGCCTTGATGCGGCGCTGGGCGCCCTGCACTGCCGCCTTGCGGCGACGCGATCTAGGTCTGTCCAGCCGATGATGCTAGATGAAGAAGAAGAAGTGAGTTCACCTTTTCTCGATGTCGTCTGCACGGCAGGGGAGGCGCCGCCATCATGCGCCCCGCTCAAAATAGCAAGCGACCAGACAACAGAGGCACCAAGGAGCAGATATAGACCATTGAGGCCATCTACCAAATCCCTGAGGTATAATTATAACTTAGTAGTAGAAACGTACCTTATTTTTTTTGAAAAAGTGTCATATTATGCTATGATTTAGATTAATCTGATTGTTCTTATATGTTACATGTACCGTACCTAATGGACTTGGAAGATTAACCATTTTTTGTGTTATATTTATTTTTCGCCTAGTTCTTAATCATGAAATTACTTTTAACAATTCATTGTGTTCATCGTTTTGCTTGAATGTACACTGTTGGTCAATTAATTTTCTAGATTATCTTATTACTCCTAGATAGTATTGTGGCTTCGATTTTTCGTTTTCTTTAAAACTCCGCCCGGGTAACTTCAAATCCTGGATCCGCCACTGAGCATAATCAAATGGTGTTATTCACAACACGGCATGGTTTAAAAAGTTTACACCAACATTGCATGGTGGGAGTTGATGCTTTAGATTTGGGTTTTTTCACCCTTACTACAAATACAAGTTGGTAAACCAACTCAGTGATTTAATATCACAGGTATGATTTATTTCATATTTTTGATTCAGCTTTGGTTATTAACCTGGCTTTCTATGGGGCATTGTGACCCGTCTGGCGGTAAACCGCTCGGACAATTATTTTTATGCAGACAGCAGGATTGCATGAAAAGATATAATCAAGCATAGCACATATCATGGCAGATCAAACAAAGTTATGTATCAGTGCCGCAGATCAAAGTACTTGCACTAGCCTATTACAAGGTGCTTTAGGCCCAAAATACATATTGTTCTTACACAAAACAAAGTCTGACAAAGTAACCCGATTGTCGGATTAAGACTCATTGCCAGGATGATGTAAAGTTGATGGATCTTCAGGCGTCGGTTCAACCTCCTCCTCTCCACCCAGTGGCTGGAAGTCAATGGTGGTCCAGTCAATCCGGGTTAAAGCCTGAAATACAGCTTCTTCACTTATCAGATTGGACGGTTCAACATTAGGGGCGTAAGTGTGCTTACGGATTGGCGGGATAAGGTTTTGCGCTTCTGTCACAGTTGTATCAACCCGCTGGTTCCTTTCATCATAAAAGGACCGATGAACAGTCAAGTTAGCCTCTTCAGCCAGTTGACTCGACAGCGGACGCATCTCCTTTGTCAGGACTTTGAGGGCTTCGTTGTCAAAAGCTGACCCGTCTGTTTGTTCATCCGGAAATCCCTTGGCGATATCAACTGGATCCAAGTCAGATATCCATGCTTTGGCCCGAGTCAGTGCCAGTAAAGCGCCAGCCCTGGCAGCAGATCGCTTCACCTCTTCTATCTGCGCCGGCGTCATGGATAATTTTATTAGTGTGTCCTTGATCAGTGTTGGTGCCGGTTTTTGTATGAGATCGCAGATAACCCGTTGGGCACCGGTGTATAATTGCTCAATCAAAGTATACGCTGCCTTCAGTTTCATCCGCATATCTGTGCCCAGCTGAGCAATGCGATTACCTACAACAGTTTACGAATTCAATGTTAAACCGGCAGAGTTCAAGATATTTTCGAACCGGCTATGACAAAGTACTTACCAAAGATTGCAGAAGTCATAGCATCCACTTGATGTTTTAGCCCTGTCAGCTCATCCGCCACCGGTTTAAGAGCTGCTTCGGCATCTTCAGCCCGCTTCAACAAAGCAGCCTTCTCAGTTTCCCAGTTGGTGCGTTCATTTTTGAAACCATCCTTCAATTGTTCCATGGTTGTCAAAACACCCTTTAGATCCTCTTTGGCTTTAGAGGTCTCTTCTTGCTGGGACTTGATGTTTTCTTGAAGATCGGCGATTTGAGATTCTTTGGTATTTTTGTCGGTCTGCAAAAGTCAGAAGATGAAGTTGTTGAAGTCCCAAGCACATGACAAGTTATGCACTCGGCACTTGGGGGATAATGTTGGTTGCTTTTTAAAGTGAGTATTTTCAAGTCCCAAGGCTCAATCCAGGTATTAAGCTTGGCACTTGGGGGCTAATGCACGATTGATCAGTTATAAAGTAAAGGCAATCAGTAAGGATAGACAGACCCGGCTTGTCTTCAAAAGACAAATCGACCCTTGTGGGCTACTCAATTGAAGTGTTCTTTATATCAAAGTCCCGGTTTATTTTCAAGAAATAACCCGGCCCTTGGGGGCTACAATGCAAGAGACATACAGAATAAAGTACATTTCAAAGCGTTCTTGAAGATTACCTCATAACGTTCCTTCACCAGGCTTACCAAACCGGCTTCAAAGTCGCGGCTGGTGTAAAGGCGGTTTAAAAATCTGGAATGAAGTTCCTCGGCACTAAGGTTGATGAAGTTGGATAAATCAGTTTTCCCTTTCCCCTTGCCCATAGCAGTGAATTCCTCCTTGGCAGTATGTTTTGACAAGACAACCGGATTACTAGGGCTAGTGTGACCCATACCAGTAATAATAACATCATCATCATTACCCTTTGGTGGACTTGGCGGATTGACGGCATCCCTGGCTGGACTTGGCGGATTAGCAGCTGGGCTCGGCGGATCAGCAGCCGGGCTTGAAGGAGTAGCATGAGGGCTTGATGGATCAATATGAGTAGCCGGGTCATCTTCCAGCGGATTAGCTTCAGTGTTCTCATCTTGTGGGGCAGAATCATCCGAAACATCAATATTTCTACCGGTACCCTCAGGAGCCCTCTCCGGTTCAACTCCACCAATAGGGGTACTGGTTATTAGCCTTCTTGCTCAGACGAGCTTTGGCACTGATATTAAAACAAAGATTAGCACAGTAAACCGAACTATGAAGGAAAAAGATGAAGGGAAGTACTTACCCAGGGACGGTTTTAAGGGGAGGCAACTGAGTGGTTGATGAACCACCAGACGAATTGGAAGACACCTGGTAATTCAGATCAGATGGATTGAGTGGGTATCGGAAGAAACCCTTCAAAGGATAAAGTTTTTCGGGAGAACAAGTAACCTCTGGACGACGCTTCCGGGTTGGTGTATCCGGTAAACCGAAAGAGGTGACTTGCTGGACACTATGTCGGGTTGTGCGACGCCCTTCAGGTTGTTGTGTCTTCAAAGAAAGTTTTGGATCCAAATAAGCAAGAGGGTGAGAGTATTTTACTTTTCGAACTGCACGGCAAAATCTTTGAACCGACACAAGTTCTGAATCGGAGGAAAGAGAGATTACCTCAACATGGTCCGCACGGCTGGCCTCCGCATCATCCTGGGAATAGTCATTGTCAATAAGGTGTGTGAAAAAGGAACCAAGGGAGTCAAGTTCTACCTCTTGATCCGATTCGTCAATATCTTCTGGCGGATCAGAAGACTCGGCGGTTTTATTCTTGACTGTTCTCTTGGTGACTTTGCTCTTGGCATGAGGAGCCCTGGCCGGTTTATCTTGAGTTTTCCTTTTCCAGAAGGAGCTATTGGCCTGGATTATTATATCAGTGTTAAAGCGGAGACGGATAAAAAAAGTACAAGGTTAAAGTTTTTACCGCTGGTGGTTTGTTGGAGGCATAAAAAGGGCGCAACCCAATTTGGTTGCATGCGGTGATCGGTTCGTCAAGCATCTTCTTCACACTTTCAGTGACTTCATCATCAGTCAGTTCTATTTCGTTAAACCGTTGAGGATCCTTGGCATCGCCGGTATATTCATACATCAATCCGGGGCGGCGGCTTAAAGGTAGGACACACCACGAAACCCAACAGCGGACGAGATCAACACCACCAAACCGTTGGCGAGGAGAGCCCGGAGCTTGGCGAGTTGAGGTGCATAAGCTTGTCGTTCTTTGGCAATTAATCGCTCAGGTAAAGGGTGGCCATTGCTAAGCCGGTGAGCGCGGTAGCCCGGCAAAGGATTTTCTCCAGCAGGGGCAGTGTTCTGACAATAAAACCATGTTTGGTTCCAGTCTTTAGGATGGCTGCGAATTTTGGCATGAGGAAAATCAACTTCTTTCCTTTATTGAATCGACACACCACCAAGTTCAGTATTGGGGCCGTCAGAGAACTCAGTTCGGCGGTTTAAGTGGAAGAAATCACGAAAGAGATCAACAGTTGGTTCTTCTTGAAGGTAAACCTCACAGAACACTTGAAGTCGCATATATTGGACATGTAATTTGGTCCAATATCCACGAGGATGGAGTTGGAAGCTGGCAAGTACATCCCGGAAAAACTTCGATCCGGGAGGGCTGAATACCCGGGATAGATGTTGCACGAACACGATCACTTCTCCATCTTGAGGCTCAGGAGGGCATTCAGGGCCAGGAACTCGCCAGTGAAGGACATTTTTTGAAGCTAAAGCGCCCGTTACAACGAATCCATTGATTTGCGTTTCCGTGATCCGGGATGGAACCCATTTGCAAGCGGAAAATTGCTTGGTCATCTTGAAAAGCAAAACTGTAAAGGAGAAATGAAGGTCGGTTTACGATTTACGGTTCATGTGTACTAATCGGTGTTAAACCGAGAATTTGATCAAAGCATACATATGAGGTAAACCGGAAATTGCTATTCAAGTCAAGATGGCGGTTTAAGTGAGGGCTAATGGCATATGGCGGATTATCAACTACTAAAGGTTAAACCGCCCTTAGGTGGAAGGGCCAGAGCTGAAAATCTACTAAGTGTTGACAGAAACAGGTTTCACAAAATGACAGTATAAATTTGCATCTACCGTAGTTTAGTAAGAAAAATTATTCTGAGCCCTAAAATGGCGATGACAAAACTCCATAAATCCAAAAGGGAATATCAAGGCAGGAGGAGATACTACGGCGAGGTAAACTAAAGTTACAACTTTGGCCGCAAGAGGAGGATGACAAGTTCATCTAGTTTCAACAGTAAGCAAAAAGGCAGCGAGCAAAGATGAACACTTATGAACACGGATGAACGCAGAAACCCTAAATACAGATCTAGGGTTGAGAGGAGGAAGCTTACCAGATGCGCAGGGATAGCGGAGAAGAGCCGCAGGTTTCTGGTACGATCAGGTTGATGCAGCGGCCTTTGTCGATGCAGTGCTCGAAGGTTGAGGTCGGCGGCGGAGCTTCAGAGCTTGAGCGTCGCGAGGAGGAAGAAGAGGCACGGAAGGGGAAGAAAGAAAGGACCCCCGAGCCTATTTATAAGGCAAATGGATAAGGCAAGCGCGGGGATCGAGGAGCCTGAAGCGGCAAAAGAGGGCGTCGTGGTCGCCTCGATCTTCGGGAGCAATTAGTTAAAGGAATATTTTTAATCATTTTATACAGAGATGACGTCATGACAAGCCACTTCTGTATCCAAAGGATGACGTCAAGACGGTTTAACAAAAGTTTACAGGAAAAGACATCGCGGCGGTTTACGAGGAATGTAAGAAGATGTTCACAGGATTTTTCTAAATATTGGAGATTGACATGAACTAGTTCAAATCAACCTAGGGCCTAATGTTGGGGATATAACTACTAAGGGTAAACCGCCTAGGAGGGGCCGGTTCACCCTCAACTACATTGAAGCCCGTAAAGACCCAGAGGATAGCGCTTTATTGATGAAGCTTAGAGGCCCAGAGCCCAAAGGCGGATTAGGGCCCATGGTAGTAAACCGCTATGATTGTATAACTTGTGTTGTAAGATAGGAAAGGGGAGACCGAGGCGGACACTTGTATGAGCCGACATCGGGACTCTGTAGACCATCCGGGCGTCAACCTATGTATATAAAGGGACGACCCGGCGGCGGTTCGAGGGCAGAAAACAACAACTCGAGACCCAGGCAAAGCGTATTTGCTCCCTGGTCATCGAAACCCAATCAATTCCATCACAACTAGACGTAGGCTTTTACCTTCATCGAAGGGGCCGAACTAGTATATAAACTCCGTGTCCCTTGTCCGGTTTAACCCCTTCAAGCTAACCCGTCGCGATGGCTCCACGACTAAGTCCTTTCAAGAAGACATCTGACGTGTTAATTCCACGACAGGTACTGTCAGTGCTCTCATCTTTTTGATTGCTGGCATTGCCAACTGCATGCACCACGCCTAGGCATAGCAAAATATAAGTACTTATTTTTATAAAAATATTAGTATTTCAATATGAAACAAGTTGAGGCAAGTATTTCAATAAAAATAACTCTTCTAGGACAGGTTAACCGAACGTGCATTTTGCTTTTCATATACAATAAGAGGGTTAACTGAACAGACTTTCAATTGAGCAGAGATCTATTGCGGACCAAACATTGCCCTAGTGCACTTGAAGAAACTTCCATGCGCTAGATAAACCGCTCAACTTTCTCATACAGGAATAATCAAACACGCATAGTGGACAATCAACATCTCAGGAGTGTTGTATATGTAAAGCATCATTGTACAACCAAGCAAAGAACACTGTTGAACAACATTTGTGGATTAATCAATGTTTCAGCAGTGTTGTATATGTACGTGAGAACAAGATTGAACAACCAAGCAAAGAAGCCTAATAGCAACATTTTAGGGCACACATGACCGCTGACACGTTAACTAAATTAATCGCCCCTGGCTCCTCCTGTTCCCCTTTCCCTGGGTGCAGGGGCGGAGCTACAGGGTGGCTTGGGTGGGCCGCGGCCCACCCTGGGATTTTGACCTGGCCTGTATACCTATGCGTATAGAGATGGGCCAGCACTACTAGGAAAAACCTTATACACAGAATCTTAGCAGCAGCGCGCCCAAAAAGGAGTGCTGCTGCTAATTAGCAGTAGCGCGGGTGCGGAAAACTCGCTACTGACAAGTTTTTAGCAGTAGCGCGCTCGGTGTAACCCACGCTGCTACAAATATCGACCGACAGTGCCCACCAAACTCCATTTAGTAGCAGCGCGGTGCCGCGAGCCGCGCTACTGCTATAGCTGTAGTAGCAGCGCGCTTTTTCTAAGGTCGCTGCTGCTAAATTTCAAATTGGGCACACTTTTGGTCCCGGTTAGCAGTAGCACCCTTGCCGAAAGCACGCTGCTGCTACTCTCTTAGCAGCAGCGCGTTTTACGTCCCGCGCTACTGCTAATCCTCACCAACCCACCACCTTTTCCCCACCCGTCCCTCCCCCTCCCCTCCTCTCTTCCCTTTCCCCTACCTCCCACATGCTCCCACTCTCACTCTTCTTATTCCTCAATACTTCTCCCCCATTACTCTCCCTCTTCTACCTACCTTTCTCTCTCTTCATTATTCCTACCTAACTACACCGCCTCCATTAATGCATCTCCTTTCTCTTTTTCCTTCCCCCTCCACTAGTTGAAGTTGTCTCCTCCCAAATTAGGTAGCTAGGTAGATGTAGCATTTAGTTAAGTGACCTATTTTCCCCTAACTAGATCTATCTTTGTCAAGAAGAGCTTTGTGCACTTTTGATCTCCCTACAACATCATCTCCACCGTGTGCTCGATCTCGAGATAGAGGTGATTAAAATTTCATGCTTTTGCAAAATGGAAATATGTTTATGTGTGTGTGATATGTTTATGGAAATTGTGTGTGTGGCATGAGTTGACGCCAAATTGTGCTTTTGAGTTGCCTATGTTTTGCCTAAATGTTGATTTATTTCTGTTTCGGCGAATTCCGGGAAAACTCTAGATCTATATATGTCCTATTTTTAAGGAAGGTCATGCCGAATTTTTGTATGACTTTGATGCATGCACGCATTTTTATAATCAATTTGTTTATTATTACCGTGCAGAGTTGACGATGGTCAGGGGAACGATGGTGGACAGGTGGTTGCGGTCGGCGGTGCAGGACATGAAGGAAAATAACCGACGGAGGTTTTATGTCCGTGTCGAAAATGCAAAGGAATAGTTTGGCTCGACCCCCATGACGATGGTCGTGTCGGGCGCACCTGCTCATGACTGGTTTCATGGATGGCTATACTCGGTGGATAATTGAAGATGAGGATGATGATGTTGAGGATGCCGACGGGGCAGGCAATGATGACACGGGGCAAGACGAAGAGATGATCGATAATGGCGGCGGGGAAGAGGCCGGACATGGCGGCGGAGAAGGGGCCGGACATGGCGGAGGAGAAGGGGCCGAACATGGTGGTGGAGAGAACGACATGGACTCCACGCACCAGAGTTCGTCGGTACTAAGTTCAATCGTGCGGGACCCTCATGTTCAAGCGTTGCTTCGCAAGGAGACGAGTACTGAGAGATCTGCTTCTAGAGAGGAGGCTAAGCTGGAGCAACTGGTGGTAGACTCGAACACTCCATTGTATGATGGTTGCAATCCTGAGGTGACCCGCTTGAGTTTCATGCTCCAACTCCTAAAGACGAAGGATAAAAACAAATGGACCGACACTAGCCTCGATGAGCATCTCAAGTACCTAAAGGATGTTTTTCCCGCGGGTAATCTATGTCCTACTAGTGTTGATGAGGCCAAGAAGATCGTGTGCCCTCTTGATCTGCCACACGTTGGATACCATGCATGCATCAACGATTGCATAATATATCGGAAGGAGCACGCGGAAAAAACAAGCTGTCCGGTGTGCAATGCTTCTCGATACAAGAAGGCCGGGAAGAAATGTCCCCAGAAAGTTGTATGGTACTTACCGATCACTCCCCGTCTCCAGAGGTATTTTGTAGATCCCAAGGAAGAAAAGCTAATGCGCTGGCACGCGGAGAGGAAGAAGCCCAACGATGGAGATGATCCGAAGCTGAGACACGTCAAGAATGGAAGCCAGTGGAGAGCGTTGAACACCTTCTATCGGTATTTTGAATGTGATGCAAGGAACATCATGCTCGGCGCGTGTACCGATGGCATGAATCCGTTTGGGAACCAGAACACCAACCATAGCACATGGCCCATGTTTGTATGGATGTACAACCTCCCCCCTGGTTGTGCATGAAATCAAATACATTCACATGAGCATGCTTATTCAAGGGCGAAACAACCAGGAAATAATATTAATTTGTATCCGGGGCTACTTCAAGAGGAGTTAGACACATTATGGAAAACACCGGCCAAGACATGGGACGCCAAAGAAGGCGAGTATTTCAACATGAGAGCACTACCGATCACGCCAAAGGTCTGCGACTATCTCGATTCTGGATATGTGGCAGGCCAGGTGTGCCATGGATATTGCGGATGCACCGGGGCATGGATGATACGACGTCTCAGCAGCTAACGTCAAGGAAAGATGGCGGGTCTGGGAAAATCATGTACATGGGGCATCAAAGATGGCTTGAATCGATGAGCATCGTGGAGAAACCGTGGGGATCTATTCAATGGTCACGCTGAGCATCGATGACCCCCACGTAAGCGGAGCGGTGCCGAAATCGATGAGCTGTTGAAAAACTGGAAGGAGTGCCCCACGCGGGGAAAGACGACGAGAAAGGTGCCGGAGCTGCTGCTGAAGGTATGGAAGACGAGGTCTGTGTTCTGGGACTTGGAGTACTAGCACAAACTCGATACACCTCATTGCCTTGATCAAATGCATATCTGTAAGAATGTCCTTGAGAGCTTGCTTGCAACACTGATGAACATGCAGGATAAGACAAGGGATGGGCCGAAGGCAAGAAAAGACTTGCAAGATTTGAAAATCAGGGAAGATGTGCACATGCCGCCCCGTAAAATGTCAGACGAGACAGAGACGGAGACAGAGGCACGGGAGAAGAAGGGCAAGAAAATAAAGAAAGAGGATTATTGCCCCTTCTTGCTTCACCTTAAGTCAGGCTGAGATCGATCAATTCTTTAAGTGCCTTACCAGAGTCAAAGTTAGTTCCGGTTACTGTGGCAAGATAAGCAGATCTCTAGACACGGACAAGAAAATGTTCGGTGGGATGAAGTCCCATGACTGTCATGTGATGATGACGCAGATACTACCTTGCCCTTAGAGGGATAATGGACAAGCATGTCCGTGACACGCTTATTGGTCTCTGCAACTTTTTCGACGTCATATCTCGAAAAGTCGATCGGTGTGAAGCAGCTCTAGGCTACAGGAAGAGATCATTGTGATACTGAATGAGCTTGAGATGTACTTCCCGCCCGCATTCTTTGACGTGATGGTGCATCTGTGTGTCCATATTGTGGATGACATAATAGACCTGGGGCCGTCATTCCTGCACAACATGATGCCGTTTGAGAGGATGAATGGGATCATCAAAGGATTCGTTAAGGATCTACCTTGTCTAGGTGTTGTAGCACTACCAAGTTTGCTGTGTCAAAGTTGCTGCGTCGATCTGAGTATGCCACGTGCAGTTCCCTGCGACCGTTGCAGTGACCTTCTCCTTCGAGCCTCCCATCGCGCTTGTTAATGGGCAAACCAACACTAACACCAGGCGGCTGGTCTACGCCATATAGAAAATTCTCATAGAAGAGATGCACTCTTGTGTCAAATAGCCCTGGACGATGCTTCCATCCGGGAACACTGAGGCAGGGGTTAAGGAAGGGTCTGGAAGGTGTGCCCAAGAAAAAGGAGAGGAAGAGATCGGGGAAGATAGCTGCCTCCAAACAAGCCAGAGCACATAACAGCCAGCCAATGCATTCTGAAGAGCATGTACCCGTGAAAGGTGCGGCCATGTTCCATCTCACGGGCGAGCCGATTCTACCGCCAAAACCGCTAGAGGCACTATCAGGGGATCTCAAGAGACTGCACGACCATGTGCTGTCGACTGAGAAAAGCCTACTAGCCTCAAAGGATCCAGGATATCCGACATACACAGCTCGTGTGCCTGAGGGGAAGTGCTACGTCGAGACATGGCCCGCAGAGGAGTTCTTCCTGCGGTTTGACCATATCTTTGAGATGTTTCTGACAAGGCGGCTCGATTTTACAATCATCCGCCTTTTTGCGCTACATATGAGCTCCGTCATGAAGAGTGAAGAAGTCTCGCAAATCTGTGTGGCGGATCCGTACTACATGCATGAGTCTTTCTTGAGTCTCGGTGACTTTGAGCGTGAAACTGCTAGGGAGTACCTCGAAAACTTCATGGTACAGAATAAGGACCGGGAAATTGTCTGCGTGCCTTATCATCCAAAGTAAGTCAGTTCCGGACAACCCTTTCGTACATTTCAATCATTCCTTCTCTCTGTATGGGGAATAATTTGAGGTGTCTTTTCCCCGCAGCAACGGGCGCGCCGTCCTTATCGTTCTTTACCCGCAAGTCTCCCACGCCGTGTATTTTGACCCTTCCAGAGACTACGAGAAAAAGACTACACCCACATAATGAATATTCTAGATGATGCTCTCCAAGGCTTCAACATTAGAGGTGGCCACGTGCAGATCAGGAAACAAAGGAACAAGAAGATGGGTTTCACAAGATAAAACTAACTTCTCCTGCATCCATGTCCCAAAACCAAGCAAGAAGGATAGATTCTACATCGTCCATCTCATGATTCAGTTCAACACGGATCACCAAAAGCTTCGCATGAGAAGCAGAAATGATGATCATATCCACAAGTGGCTAGAATCTCATGGAGAAGCGGATTATAAACTTAGAGATGATTTCTTTCGCATCCAAAGGGACATTGCGATGATCATCATGAAAGAAGTCGTCGATGAGAAGGGGATGTTCCACCACGGCCCTATATCGCGAGCTGACGTCCGAACTCGCATTGGCATGCAACGCCTAGACCTCACGTCGTTCAAGAAGCTAGGGTCCATCCTCGATGATATGGAAGGATGGAACTTCTAGTGATTTATGATGCCGATGATGATGATATGTGTCGGTTGTACTTGTATACTTTTTGTAGCGATGAAACTTTGTGATGTCCACGGTCCTCGCCGAACTTGCGTAACGCTACTTTGTTAGTTTGCGTCACGATGACCTCGTACCTCTAGTTAATTATTTTGCGTCTTTGTATGTTGCATCTAGTTGCTAATCCTTTCTTTTTCGGTGTTGCTCTAGTATTTTTTTGCATATATATGATTATACATCCTCTTCATGAACATGCATCTCTAACAGGTACCTAGTTTCTTGATGGCAAGATGGAAGTGCTATGTCGTGTACAAAGGGAAGGTTCCGGGTGTACAACGAGTGGCATGAGTGTCGAGCTCAAGTGAATGGGTTCTCGGCGCCAGCCATAAAGGCTTCAAAAGCAGACAAGAAGGAGAAGCTAGTTACTTGAGGTTCACGCTTAGCGCCGAGAGAGGACTCGTAACCGCCACCTCATGTATCTGCATAGTTCCGCTCTCGCTCATAGTGATAGCTCTTCTCGCGTATACCTTTGTTTAGATGGATGACGTTGTAGTTGCAAGTATTCGAGACTTGCATGTATCGCTATTTTCGAGATGATGACAAGATACCACTTTGTGTTGGATGATTATGATGAGACTATTTGTATGTATATGCTATGATTACATTTGTGGTCTCGCAGGCATTTGTATGTGTATCATGATGACATTTGTATGTGCTAAAGATTCTTCTATAAAGCCTGTTTTCAAATACAGAACAAATATGCCAAAAAAACTACTAAAATTAGCAGTAGCGAGTGAAGAAAAGTTAGCAGCAGCGCCACGATAGCAGTAGCGCATCCAGGCAAAACGCGCTAGAGCTACTAGTAGTAGCGAGCTTCCATTAAGCGTGCTGCTGCTACACTTGTGTAGCGATGGCGCTTGAGAGCACGCCGCCATCGCTACGTGTTAGCTGTAGCGCCTTATTAGTAGCGCCGGTCCCCGCGCTACTGATACACCTAAAACCCGCGCTGTTGCTAGCCTTTTCCCTAGTAGTGCAGAGAAGTAAAAAAAGGCCCAACAACGGCTCTGGCTCGTAGGTTCGTTCACAGCGAGACACCACGCACGCACGCATGACTATGGGCGACCCTCTGCCCGACACCCAGCCCAGCCGTTCGCCGCCCCATCCACGCCCTCGACTCCCGCCTTCGCCTGCCTCGCCGGTCGCCAGCCCCCAGCCCCCAGGAGGCTCCTCCGCTCCTGCATCCGCGCTGCGCCCTCAGCCTGTCTGACGCTCTGCGCCAGCTGCACAACCGTTCCAGGCTGCGACCCTGCCCTATCCCGGCCGCCTGGCGCCCCTACAAGCCCGCGGCAACCGCCCAGTTCGCTTTCCGCCACTCGGCTCATTCTGATTTGAGGTACCGTTCATCCATTCCCCAATTCTCCAGTTTTTTATTTAGGGTTTGCTTGTTGTATTGTGCATCGGACAAGACAATACATGGACTGATGAAGATGAGCCAATGAACACAAACATAATTAAGCATATTATTTCTGTTCAATTCTGTCATTGTGAATTTATGATTGAAAGAAAGTATATTTGTATTGCAGAGTTATTGAAGAATGAAGAGAACCAGAGATATTGCAAAACTTTTTCACCACCATGTTATAGTCAAGAGCAAGTTGAGAAATAAGATGGTGGAAATATATATGATAGAAAGCTCAATATATGGTTTGGAATTGGATGTTATCTTTTGCCGGTAATATATTTGTGCTAGAACAAAAACCGATGTCAAGTTTTTTCTTCTAAATGTTAAACAGATGCTAAGTATTCAAGCTGACATGTGGCCTCTCGGTCAAACCAACTTTCCTTATGGATATGGACAACATTGTAATTTTAACTCTTCAATTAATATCCATTATTTAACATTTTCTAACTAGTTCTTAAATATATTGTATTATCCCTTTAGAATGGAAAGGCGCGGTGACGCGCGTCTTCGTGATCTAGTGAAGATCATATAATTGATACTTACATGGTTAACTTCTCAAGGTATGTACTATAGTATGCAAGCATCTTTTATGCAAAACTGAGACTTGAATGAGAATTTTAGTGTGTTTGTAAGACCGTATTTATCTATTTTTGTGGTATCTGCTGAAAGTGCTAGTTATCGACTAGAGGGGGGGTGAATAGGCGATTTTAAGGAAAGTCTTCAAAACACAGATGTTTCGAAGACAAACAATAGAAATGACCTAATTGATATGCAGCGGAAGATAAACTACAACAAGCAAGCCATAGTCAAGTATGCAATAATGTGAACGTACAATGACTAATAGCAGCTAGGTAGTAAGGATCAGGATGGAAGATAGTATGAAGCCAAACAACGATAGAAGTCAAGCAATGAAGTCAAACATATAAGGTATATAAGCAATGACTTCACGAAGACAAACTCAAGGTAAAGGAGGGAAGGGATAGAACCACCACTTGTTGAAGACACAGGATTTGTTGGACCAGTTCGATTCTTTGTGACAACTGTACATCTGATTAGGGAGGCTGAGATTCAACTCAGAAGACCGCGTCTTCAACTTATTCCCCTTGAGCTAAGGACACACAGTCCTCGCCCAATCACTCTGGTAAGTCTTCAAGGTAGACTTCCGAACCTTCATAGACGATGTTCACCGGCAATCCATAATGACTCTTGGATGCTCAGAACGCGACGCCTAACCGGCTGGAGGATTCACAGTCCTCAAGTGTAATAAGTCTTCGTGTCACATGCATATGAAAACTTGATGATGCCTAACACTCTTTGGCTCTGGGTGTTTGGGCTTTGTCCTCGCAAGGATTTCTCTCTCTCAAAGGCTTCGAGGTGGGTTGCTCTCAAACGACAAAAGCCGTGCACTAACTCTAAGCAGCCACCAATTTATGGTGTAGGGGGTGGGCTATTTATAGCCACTAGGCAACCCGACCTGTTATGTCCGAAATGACCACAGGTCACTAAGGAACCGACACGTGTTCCAACGGTCGATTTCAAACACACACGGCAACTTTACTTGGGCTACAAGCAAAGCGACTCATCCAGCTGGATAAGTTTTGCTCTCATTGTCTTCGGCTCGAAGACATAGGATTTGGGTTGAGCATCACTTGATCATTCTCGACTATGATCACTTGGACCCCACTTAACAAAGACGGTGGTTCCTATGACTCAACAAAGAAGAAAATGAAACAACTAAACGACACACTCTTCTCTCTACATAGTCTTCACTCAATGTCTTCTCATGTCATAGTCTTCAATGTGAATATCCTCACATACAACCATTGTAGTCAATGTCTTCATACATTTTTAGGGTCGTCTCTGGTAGGTAAACCGAATCAATGAGGGACACTACCTGCGTTATCCTGCAATTCTCACAAACGCATTAGTCCCTCAACCACATTTGTCGTCAATACTCCAAACCAACTAGGGGTGGCACTAGATGCACTTACAATCTCCCCCTTTTTGGTGATTGATGACAAACTGGTTGAAGTTTTCAACGGGGATAAAATATGTGAAATTGTAAAGGATAGGGAATTGTCTCCATAAGTGGCAATGGCTCCCCATGAAGATGTGCATATAAGTAGTTTGTTTTTGGAATGCAAATGCACATGGCAGGTTGTACTTGTGGAGATCCTCTTCAACTTATGAAGATAATTCATCATGCATGAAATGATATAACCAAGAGAATGACATGCATAATGAAAAATGGACGTCTGCAGAATGATCTAAGTGCGGAAGTTATCGTCGCACATGCGTAATTTATCATCGCACCAGAGTAAAGCAAATAAGTAGCAGACGACCATCGAGTTTAAGTGTTACAACTCAAAGAACGAAATGTATCAAAAGCAAGAGTTGTAAACACTAGGAAAAATATAGTGCAACCGCCCTTATGAACCAGCTTGAAGACTATCAAACTCATATGCTTCTCCCCCTTTTGTCAGTAACGACCAAAAAGGTTTGAAGACATAGAGCATCTACTCGTCCTCTTCGGAAAAATATGATGCAGCAGGGTTGTCGTTGTTGGTTGGCGGTGCAGACGAGCTTGGCGCAGTGTCGATTCGTGCAGAAGTAGGAGGCGGTGAAGTAGCATCGGCTTCATCATCGATCACTCTGGCATTGACAGTTGCTGCAGAGGAAGGATAGTCAGAGTCTTCAAGTGATGGAGTTCGCCGTAGGACTGCATTCCGTGGAGGAGTGGAGTCAAACTTGAAGCGTTCAGCGAAGCCATTGTCTTGAAGATCAGCTTCAAGACCTTTGAAAGGTGGTCAAACTCTTCCATGATCGCCGACAGTCTCGTGAGTGACAAAAGCATTCTTGGTGGCAAGGTTGCGAATGCGATTGACGTCCACCAAGAGGCTTTGCATTTGACGCTTTAGCCAGGAGTGATGCTTATCTTGCTTTTGATGCAGCGCCACAAGAAGTTCTCGATCATTGAGGAATCGAGAGAGCTTCCGAGGCCTTTGGCCAATTGTGCTCTCAGTGGCTTCAGTCCGTGCACGATGTGGCAGACGTGTGTTTCCAGCCAGGGGATAGACACGAGATACCGCTTGGACGCCTTCCATGGGTTGAGAGAAGCTGTGGTGATCTGCATTCTGAAGACTTAGTGGCGTTTTGGCAGGCTCAGGGTATATGGCTTCAATAGACATATCAACCTCTGGTAGAAAGATCAGATGATTGCGAGCAGAGGGTTGATAGTTGATAGCAGAGTGCATCTTGATGAGGCGCATGACCCATGGAGCATAGAACTTCAGACCAAACAGATCAGATCTAGATGCAGCCAATTGCCTGATGAAGAAATCTTGCGTGTTGAAGCTGATGCCATTGAGGATATAAAAGACCAATGTCTTCATTGCTCCTTCAAGCTTTGCAGACGATGAATGTCCTTTGATAGGCCATAGAGTTCGCCTGATGATGTGATATATGGTGCGAGGCAGATACTCAAGGTCATCAACAAAGAAGTGCTGAGGGTATTCAGCGTCATGTGGCAGTGGCTTCATCATGCTCAGATCCGACTCATGTCCGGTTCGCTTATGAAATATGCTTTCCAAGGCATCGCGGTGGAGTTGACATCCGTGTTCAAACAACTCTCCGGGAGTGGGTAGGCCTGTGAGCTCTATGATGTCAAGAGCTTTGGCTTCATGATGGACATTTCCTGTCATCCACTCGAGAACCCATGTCTTCGTATCTCTGTTGTAGCCGCGGATGTGGAGGGTAGCATAGAATTGAAGCACTAATTCTTCATTCCATTGTTCTTTGTCCGTAACGAAACCAAGCAGACCTGCATCATGAAAGCAATCAAGTGCTTCTTCTAAGCACGGCAGTCCAGCAATGGCTTCAGTGTCGAGGCGCATATGAAGGAAAATGCGGCCTTGATCATACAGAACGCATGAGTAATAGCTTCTTTGCTGATAGCTCCAGAAACGGTCAGATGAGATCCTTGGCCTTGTGTAGGGGGTTCTTTGCACTATCAAAGAAAGTATTGTGGCTTTGAAGCCATTTGCATTGAAAGAACCTGTTGAGGTGGCAGTGCCTGGAAACCTTGGCAGTCTTGGCTTCGGCTTCTGGACCTGAGGCCTATGCTCAATATGATAGTCGAATTGAGGACCGTGAGGCATGAGGCGGAGGGACGAGCGGGCCATCTTATCGTGACTAGCTCGCCATAGTTGTATGCTTGCTCGATTGTGTAGGGCCTTGGTGGCGGAATCGAGCAAAGGGCGAAATCGAGGCTTCAGGCTGCTTAGTAGATGCTTCGGGAGCAGTTGCCTCATTGGCTTCGGGCACATTTCCTTCATTGGCTTCAGGAGCAGTTGGTGCAGGCTCCACATTTGCGTCAGCCATGACCACGTCATTGGCTTCATTGGTGTTTGAGGTGGCAGCCTCAATGTTTTCAACCTCCACTTGAGGAGCTGGAGGGTCGGGCACTGGCACGTTGATATCGGGGATCACTTCTTGATTCGGGGTGTAGGGACACGTTCTTCTTCTTCTTGGGTGTCTTCGGTGATGCAGCCAGATTGTCTTCAATGACTTTAGCTTCGCACTCGAGAGGCGTTCTGATTGGAGTGGCTTCGAAAACACTTGACGTGCAACAGGTTGGTGGTGCACTTCTCCTTCCGAATGCTCGAAAAGAGGCACTTGAGGCCTTTGACCTTTGCAAAGCTGCGAAATGTCTGGCGACGCCTTGGGAGATGGGGTTGCACAGGCCTCAAAGTCTTCCTCTTCTTCTTGGTGTTGCTGTTGGGGAGTGACTTGGTGTTGGGGAGTGACTTGTTGTTGGGGAGTCTTGGGGAGTCTTGTTGTTGCGGGCGATCAGCCCATGAAGCATCTGAGCAATTGGCGTCAGAGGGCGACCAATCTTGATGAGTTCGCTGTTCGTCTGAACAGCGATGATACCACATTGTACTCGATTTGAGGAAGAACTTCATCATCTTCAACATTGTCATGGTGACCAATGTCTTCAGCAGATGAGGGATCACCGCTGGAATATCTTCACTTCAGGAGCCTCTGTGGAAGCAGGCTCATGAACAGTCATGCTAAGTTCTTGGGTTGCGACGCTGGACGAACCACTGAAATGGGTTCAACAATCAAGGGCTCTGTGGGAGCAGCCCGATTCTTCTTGGTCTTTAGCTTCTTCTTGGAGGGAGCAACATCAGAGGCGTCAGGATTTTTCCTTTTTCTGGCTTCAGCCTCTGTAGCCCTCGTCTTCTTCTGGTTAGAAGCGGTTGACCGGAACTTTGGCTTCGAGCCAGTCATGCTGCTGATCATAGTCATATGCTTCTTGAACTGAGCCTTCTCATAGTCAATCTTATGCTTCAGTTCAACAATCCACTGAGCTAGAGCTAGCTCAGAAGCAATGGCTCCATTGAAGGAGACGCTGAGGCCAATTGGAAGTTGCAGATCTTCAAAGCTGATGTTTGGTGTGTCAAACCACTCATCAATGAAGTGATGGATGATTGCCACATCAAAGAGAGGCAAGTTGTTGAAGATTTCTGCTTCTTCTTTGCTCTTGATAACCTGATCAAGAGCATCATCTGCAAGATCGTCATCACTTGACAGGTCAATGTGCTCTTCACGCAGAATTGCAGCAGGAGTCAGTGTCAGTTCAGTATTCTTGACACTTTTCTTTCTCTTCTCCATCTTCTTGGAGATACGGGATTGATCTTGACCGCAAATCGGCTTCGTGGAGGTGCAAGAGCTGGCTTCACACGCCAAGCTTTTGGAGGAGCAGGTGACTTTGAAGCCTTGACTTTCTTTTTGCTTCGCGGCTTTGGAGCAGGAGCAGGAGCTGGGGCTTCATCAGACTCAGCATCATCATCAGTGTGATCCACTTTGGCACCTTGGACCAAGATGTAGGTGATGAGGCCATCAAGGTTTGAAAAGGGACCGATGACATTGGGTTTAGCGTCACGTGAGCCGTCAGCACGGGGAGCAGAGGGACCAGGGTTGAAGTCTAATCCCAATGAATTCTTGTTTTCCTTTGCAGAAGCCTTTGCGTGCTGAAAGTTGCGCTTGAAGAGATTGTCGTCACGACACCAGAGCAAAGACGTTGGGTCGGCATTCTCAGGTTGAGGTCCACGGACCATGCAAGGATAGAAACCTTGTGCAATAGCTTCAGCCATGTTCTTGGGAGGAAGGCCTCGAAACAGAATATCACCCCAAGGGCTTCTGATGGCATTCTTCTCAGCATATTCTTGTGTGACGAAATTGTACTTGAACCACTGTTCAGCCCAATAGCGTCGAATCCATTGGATTCGCGTCTTGCGCTGATTATAAGTCTCTTCAGGATCTGTCTTGTACAGCTCCGCGAGGTCATCAGGCAGATCTTTTGAGGTTCCCTCACGACGCTGTCTGCCGCCCTTCCTGACTGATTTATCTGTAGCCATGAGCTTCAAACTGAATGGCTTCACGTTCAAAGGCTTGCGTTTGCTGGACAGACAGGAACTGGCTTCGGGAGAGTTGGTTTGATGATGTAAGAATTCTGCAAATGGATGCAGACTATGAGAACCAAGGGATTCTCCCACGGACATGTACCTGTGACAGCATTAGAGATGCGAGGGAAGGGGAAGAGGTCATATGCATTCTCAGAAGATTTTGAAGATAAATCGGTTTGAAGACATTGACCTCATGATGCGAACACATTCACTTATACGCTGAGAGTTGGTTCCAGATTTGTATGAATCCGTGAATAAGTACAAGTGAGGAATCTAACTTGTTGTGAAGCTTAAGTGAATATACTAGGCAGTACGAGATGCAGACAGAATAAATCTAACATACTATGGGCAGAAACCAATTTTGGCAAGTAGGATGAATCTTGAAGATCAAAAAGATGGTAAAAATAGAGATATATTTACCACTCGAAGAACTGCTAGACAGGAAGAAGGGAGGCCGAGCAGTTCAATCCACCGTGCCCTACCTTGGTGACGGAGGACACCTACGGCGGCGACGGAGATGAAGACGTTCGCGGCCGGCGTGAGGACGGCGTCGGAGAAGTCGCGACAGCTAAGCGCTTCGTCGCCGGCGTCGTCGAGAGCTAGCGGTGGCGCTAGGGTTTTGACGAGGTGGAGAGGTGGAAGAAGATTATCTTTACCGCAGGGGACATGTATTTATAACGAAGTGTGCGGTGCAGCGCAATTACGCAGGTGCCCCTGGCGGTTCATATCTGAGGGGCACGTGGCACGCATGCAACATACTGTGAGTTATCCCACGTTCCCACGCCCACCAGGTTTGTCGGATGGTCGTTCCGGCTTCTTCAGAATTCAACAGTAATGATGAATCATTTAAAACAGACTCAAAGTTTGTCTCTGTGTCTTCTGCTGACAAGGACGCAGAGAAGACATTTGACAATTTCAATAGAATGCATATGATTTGGACAGATAGCGTTTGAGATAGAAAGCATAGAGAGATTGGGGTCCGATTACATTCACTTAGTTCAAAAGATTCAACTTGAAGACATAGCTATAAGTGAATGCTGTAGAGGACAAAAGAATCTATATATATATATATATATATATATATATATATATATATATATATATATATATATATATATATATATATATCAGACAACAACCAAATCAACATAGTGAAGAAAATCATGAAGATAGGTTGAAGTTGAAGTCAAATCAAATGCGAAGATATCGCAGAAATAACGCCATGAGTGAAACACTTCAAACAAAGAAATTTGGTGGTGGCATTACCCACCGTATAGGAAGTATTAGACCTAGACACGGCGCACAATTATCGTGGCACTCCGAAGTCAAATTCCACGTTAATGTATTCACACTCAGAATGTAAGTCTTCATTGATTGAAGATATACGTTACTTCGTGTGTTGCACATCTAAGTCATCAACATGCATAAGTGTTAGGATGTGTGCTTGATCATAGGACATTTGAGGATTCCAAGATATTTAGCTCACACCGTAACTTGCAAAACCTTTTCTCATCCAAGGGCTTTGTGAAGATATCTGCCAGTTGCTCTTCAGTGTTGACGTGAATGATGTCAATATCTTTCTTCATGACATGATCCAAGAGAAAATGATGACGAATTTCAATGTGCTTTGTCTTCGAAAGTGCTGGACTGGATTGTTGGCAATCTTGATGGCGCTTTCGTTGTCGCAGAAGAGAGGTACTTGTGTCGATTGATGCCATAGTCCTTGAGAGTTTGCTTCATCCATAGAAGCTGAGCACAACAAGATCCAAAGAAGCAATGTATTTAGATTCTGCAGCTTGAAAGTGACACACAGTTACGCTTCTTTGAAGACCAACAGACGAGTGATCGTCCCAGAAAGTAACATGTGCCTAATGTAGACTTGCGATCCACCTTGTCACCAGCATAATCAGCATCCGAAAATCCAACTAAATCAAATTTTGAGCCCTTTGGATACCATAATCCGAGTGTTGGGGTGTGAGCCAAATATCGAAGAATTCGCTTCACAGCTAAGTGATGCGATTCCTTTGGAGCCGCTTGGAATCGAGCACACATGCAAACACTAAGCATAATATCTGGCCTAGATGCACATAGGTAAAGTAAGGAACCAATCATGGAGCGGTATACCTTTTGATCGAACTCTTTACCATTGTCGGCGAGACCCAAGTGGTGTTTGGCTGGCATTGGCGTCGTGTATCCTTTGCACTCTTGCATTCCAAACTTCTTCAAACAATCTTGGAGGTATTTTTCTTGAGATATAAAGATGTCATTCCTTTGCTGACGAATTTGAAGACCAATGAAGAACTTGAGCTCTCTCATCATGGACATCTGATATTGCTCTTGCATCATGTATCCAAACTCATCACTATACTTCTGGTTGGTGGAGCCGAAGATAATGTCATCCACATATATTTGGCATACAAACAGTTCACCATCATATGTCTTCGTGAAGAGTGTGGGATCAAGGGATCCTGGTTTGAAGCCTTTGCTCTTCAGGAAGTCTTTGATTGTATCATACCGGTAGCGAGGAGCTTGTTTGAGGCCATCTGATTGCTTTATTTAGCTTGTACACCATAGATGTTTTGGATCTTCAAAGCCGTGTGGTTGAGCGACATATACTTCTTCTTCAATCTTGCCGTTGAGAAATGCACTCTTCACATCCATTTGATATAGCAAGATGTTGTGGTGGTTAGCATAGGCTAGTAGTATGCGAATAGCTTCAAGCCTAGCTACGAGGAGCAAATGTTTCATCAAGTCAATTCCTTCAACTTGAGTATATCCTTGAGCCACAAGCCGTGCTTTGTTTCTCGACGACTTGACCATGCTCATCTTGCTTGTTTCGATATATCCATTTGGTGCCAATAATGTTATGCTTGCGAGGGTCAGGGACGCTTGACAAGTTCCCAAACATTATTCAGCTTGAACTGTTGAAGTTCTTCTTGCATAGCTTGAATCCATTCTGGTTCCATAAAGGCTTCAGCAACTTTCTTGGGTTCTGATATTGACACAAAAGAAAAGTGCCCACAGAAATTTGCTAGTTGTGTTGCTCTTGAGCGAGTAAGCGGACCAGGTGCATTGATGCTATCGATTATCTTCTCAATTTGTACTTCATTTGCAACACGTGGATGAACTGGACGAAGACTTTTCTCATGCTGATCATTGTCATCATTGGGAGGATTGTCTTCAGGCTGAGCATTGTCTTCAGGTTGGTTAGGTGCAGAAATGATAAGTTCCTCTTCAGGTTGTGCTTCATTTGGCATGATTTCACCAGTTCCCATCAGCTTGGTAGATTCGCTGGGCGGAGCTTCATCTTGTGTACTTGGCAGGAACTCTCTTTGTGAACCATTGGTTTCATCAAATCGCACATCTACAGTTTTGACGATTTTGTAGAGATAGAGATTGAAGACTCTGTAAGAGTGTGAGTCCTTTCCGTAACCGAGCATGAAGCCTTCGTGAGCTTTGGGTTCAAATTTTGACTTGTGATGGGGATCCTTGATCCAGCACTTAGCCCCAAATACTCTGAAGTAATGGCGACATTTGGCTTCTTGCCAAGAAGGATCTCATAGGAAGTTTTGTTGAAGCTTATGGATATAAACACGGTTGATGACGTGACAAGCTGTATCAATGGCTTCGTGCCGTAACTTTCTTGGTGTCTTGTACTCGTCGAGCATCGTTCGAGCCATCTCAATGAGGGTTCTGTTCTTGCGCTCCATGATGCCATTTTGCTGGGGTGTGTATGGAGCAGAGAACTCATGAGTGATTCCCATGGTATCCAGATAAATATCAAGTCCGGTGTTCTTGAATTCAGTGCCGTTGTCACTTCTGATATGCTTGATCTTGACGCCATAATAGTTCATAGCTCGATTAGCGAAGCGTCACGAAGACATCCCGCACTTCAGTCTTGTAGAGAATTATGTGCACCCATGTGTATCTTGAGTAGTCATCAACAATGACGAAGCCATAGAGACAAGCAGTTGTTGTGAGGGTAGAGTAATGAGTAGGGCCAAACAAATCCATGTGTAACAGCTCGAAGGGTTGAGATGTCGTCATAATTGTCTTTGAGGGGTGCTTTGCCCTAGTCATCTTTCCAGCTTCGCAGGCACCACATAAATGATTCTTCTTGAACTTGACACCTTCGATGCCAATGACATGCTTCTTCTTGGCGAGTGTGTGTAAGTTCCTCATGTCAGCATGCCCCAGCCTCCGATGCCAGAGCTAGCATTCTGAAGCTTTTGCAAGAAGACATACGGCAAGCTGTGGACCTGCTGAGAAATCTACCATATAGATCATCTTTCCTATACCCTTCAAAGACTAGAGACTTGTCAGATTCCATTAGTACAAGGCAACGATATTTTCCGAATATCACAATCATGTTCAAGTCACAAAGCATTGAGATGTACATTAAGTTGAAACCAAGGGATTCAACAAGCATCACTTTGTCCATGCGTTGATCCTTTGATATTGCAACTCTACCTAGACCCAATACCTTGCTTTTACCAGTGTCAGCAAATGTGATGTGACTCTTGTCTGATGGACATAAGGTTGTGTCCATGAGAAGACTTCGATCACCAGTCATATGATTAGTGCATCCACTGTCCATAATCCATTCTCAAGCATGAGGTGTCATACCCTACAGTACAGTTAGGGGGATAGGCTTCACCAAGAGCATTGTGAAGCATAAACATTTGACGGGCAAGTGGATTATCGAAGCTTAAATCAAGATTAGGACTGATAGGATGAATGGCAAACGATTCAGGAACAATATACATAGTGAGACAATTTGGGCATTTGATCTTGTGCCCTACAAGATGTTTTAGGTCCCCAAAGAATAGCATCGACGCCTTTGACTTTCGGGTGGAGACCCTTTCCTGCAAAAGAGAGTTAATTCTTCTTAACCACCCACATCTTCGGGGTGGCTTAGAAGCAATGAGTCTAAGTGCAGCATCTCGAGAATTTCGGCTTTGGAGCCCTAGCAAATAGCCTTGCAGGAGATGAATGATACTCGTATGAATAAGCGAGAAAGTTCTTAGTTTTATGAACATAGCGGTTTGAAGACACACGCTCATATTCATAAATTTGAGTACGGTTTCCACCGCAAAACATTGGCGTTAGGGTGACTCAGGTGAGTCCTCTGTCTGTATGAAGCCTTTGGACCATATGACGCCTTTGGTCTGGGGTTTGTCTTCTTCCCAGGTGATGTCATGATGACATTCACTGGAAGATTCTCAAGACACCCTTTGGGAACCCAGATCTTCTTCATAGGCGGTCCATTCCTGCAGTTAGTACCAATATACCTGGCAAACACTTCACCATTCTGATTCTTGAACAGCTTATAGTTTGCATCAAGGGATTCATCAATGATAATAGGGTTAGCACAGGTAAAGCCAGATAAGGTGGATGGATCCACTGAAGGTCCCTTTGCAGCAACCCATGTGGTTTTGGGATACTGCTCAGGCTTCCAGTAGGAACCATCAACATTCATTTTCCTCTCGAACCCAACACCCTCTTTCCTAGGGTTTCGGTTCAGAATCTGCTTTTTGAGGACATCGCAAAGTGTCTGATGCCCTTTCAGACTTTTATACATCCCTGTTTTAAGCAATGTCTTCAACCTAGCATTTCATCAGCAATAGCAGTGGTATCCTCCTCAGAGGGGTTAGTTACCACATTAGTAGTTGAAGACAATGCAACAGTAATGTTAGCTTGAACATTCAGCAACAGAGGTAGCGATATCACGCTCAAGACATTTTAGACATGGTGGTTCAAATCCATCCTGAGCGGAACTGATCTTTTGAGCGCGAAGTGACTCATTCTCTTTTTGAAGATCTTCATGGGCCGCTCTCAATTTCTCAAGCTCTTGTTTCCTTTGAAGATAATCATAGGAGAGCTTTTCATGAGTAGTTGAGAGCGATTCATGACGACTTTCAAGTTCTTGGTACCTAGCATGAAGATTTTTAATGTCTTCAACTAAGGACCGTGGAACGTGTCATTTCCGCGTCCAACAGGTCATCACTTTTGTCTAATAGTTTTTGAGTATGTTCCATAGCTCTTTGTTGTTCAGTTGCAATTTTAGCAAGTGTTTTGTAGCTGGGTTTGGATTCACAATCAGAGTCATCTTCACTTGATGTTTGAAAGTAAGCATCACGTGATTTTACCTTGGCACCGCGTGCCATGAAGCGATAGGGTGGAGCAGGGTCGTCCTTGTCATCAGCTTGACGTTGGTGTGGAAGTCATTGTCTTGATGTTGAAGATGGACTTGGCAACATAGGCTGTGGCTAAAGCCGGACTTGCAACGCCGGGTCGGACTCCTCTTGAGACTCCACCTCCACCTCCTCGTAAGCGGACTCCTCCTCTGAATCCATTTCCTTGCCAACAAAAGCACAAGCCTTGCCAGATGAGCTCTTCTTATGTGATGAAGACTTTGATGAGGACTTGGAAGAAGACTTTGAAGATTTCTTCTTCTTCTTGTCATCAGAATCATATTCCTTGCTCTTCTTCTTCTTCTTCTTCTCATTGTCCCACAGTGGACACTCAGAGATATAGTGTCCAGTTTTCTTGCACTTGTGACAGGTTCTCTTCTTGTAGTCATGAGTGGAAGCTTCATCATCTCTTGAGCTAGATCGTGAAGACTTTCTGAAGCCTTTTTTCCTAGTGAACTTCTGGAACTTCTTCACAAGCATAGCAAGTTCCTTTCCAATGTCTTCGTGGATCATCGTAACCGCAATGATTCTTCTTCAGATGAGGAAACAACTTTTGCCTTCAAAGCACGAAGTTCGCCATAGTTTGGACCATAGATATCTCTTTTCTCGAGATAGCTGGAACTCATGTGTGTTGAGCCTCTCAAGTATATCAGACGGATCGAGTGTCTTGAAGTCGGGACGTTCTTGTATCATGAGGGCAAGGGTGTCAAAAGAGCTGTCAAGTGATCTCAAGAGTGTCTTGACGATTTCATGCTTGGTGACTTCAGTGGCGCCGAGAGCATGAAGCTCATTTGTGATGTCAGTGAGGCGATCAAACGTGAGCTGGACATTTTCATTGTCGTTTCTCTTGAAGCGGTTGAAGAGGTTGAGAAGAACACTGATCCTTTGATCTCTCTGGGTTGAGACGCCTTCGTTGACCTTGGATAGCCAGTCCCAAACTAGCTTCGACGTTTCCAGAGCACTCACACGGCCATACTATCCTTTGGTCAGATGACCACAGATGATGTTCTTTGCAGTGGAGTCCAGTTGAATGAACTTCTTGACATCAGCAGTGGTGACACCTTCACCAGATTTAGGAACGCCGTTCTTGACGACATACCAGAGGTCGACATCAATGGCTTCAAGATGCATGCGCATCTTATTCTTCCAGTAAGGATAGTCAGTTCCATCGAACACGGGGCAAGCAGCGGAGACTTTGATTATCCCTGCAGTCGACATAGCTAAAACTCCAGGTGGTTAAACCGAATCACACAGAACAAGGGAGTACCTTGCTTTGATACCAATTGAAAGTGCTAGTTATCGACTAGAGGGGGGGTGAATAGGCGATTTTAAGGAAAGTCTTCAAAACACGGATGTTTCAAAGACAAACAATAGAAATGACCTAATTGATATGCAGCAGAAGATAAACTACAACAAGCAAGCCATAGTCAAGTATGCAATAATGTGAACGTACAACGACTAATAGCAGCTAGGTAGTAAGTATCAGGATGGAAGATAGTATGAAGCCAAACAACGATAGAAATCAAGCAATGAAGTCAAACAGATAAGGTATATAAGCAATGACTTCACAAAGACAAACTCAACGTAAAGGAGGGAAGGGATAGAACCAGTCACTTGTTGAAGACACAGGATTTGTTGGACCAGTTCCAGTTGTTGTGACAACTGTACATCTGGTTAGGGAGGCTAAGATTCAACTCAGAAGACCGCGTCTTCACCTTATTCCCCTTGAGCTAAGAACACACAGTCCTCGCCCAATCACTCTGGTAAGTCTTCAAGGTAGACTTCCGAACCTTCACAGACGACGTTCACCGGCAATCCACAATGGCTCTTGGATGCTCAGAACGCGACGCCTAACCGGCTGGAGGATTCACAGTCCTCAAGTGTAATAAGTCTTCAGGTCACAGACAGGAAAACTTCAGTGATGCCTAACACTCTTTGGCTCTGGGTGTTTGGGCTTTGTCCTCGCAAGGATTTCTCTCTCTCAAAGGCTTCGAGGTGGGTTGCGCTCAAACGACAAAAGCCGTGCACTAACTCTAAGCAGCCACCAATTTATGGTGTAGGGGGTGGGCTATTTATAGCCACTAGGCAACCCGACCTGCTATGTCCGAAATGACCCTGTGTCACTAAGGAACTGACACGTGTTCCAACGGTCAGATTTCAAACACACATGGCAACTTTACTTGGGCTACAAGCAAAGCTGACTCATCCAACTCTGGATAAGTTTTGCTATCATTGTCTTCGCTCGAAGACATAGGATTTGGGTTGAGCATCACTTCAGTCATTCTGACTATGATCACTTGGACCCCACTTAACAGTACGGTGGTTCCTATGACTCAACAAAGAAGAAAAGGAAACAACGAAACGACACAGTCTTCACGCTCCATAGTCTTCACTCAATGTCTTCTCATGTCATAGTCTTCAATGTGAATATCTTCACATACCACCATTGTCTTCAATGTCTTCATACATTTTTAGGGGTCGTCTCCGGTAGGTAAACCGAATCAATGAGGGACACTACCTGCGTTAACCTGCAATTCTCACAAACACATTAGTCCCTCAACCACATTTGTCGTCAATACTCCAAAACCAACTAGGGGTGGCACTAGATGCACTTACATCTGCAATTAGTTAAATGGTTTACATGTAATAGTTGTTGTAAAAAAATTGAAGGTGGACCACCCTGGTGTTAAATTCTAGCTCTGGCACTGCCTGGGCGCAGTCGCGCTGACCAAGTAACTTCCGTGTGAAAGGTAAAATCCAGAGAGGAAACATGAGATTACGGATCCGTCGCCTCGAATGGCCTCAAAAGGGACTCACCATTCACCATCCTCTCGTCTTCGTTGGTGCCGCCGCAGTCGGGATTGGGACTGTCACGGTCTTGATCTATGCCTACTGTTGCCACCACATCGCCATAGAGAGGGGTCGACCGGACGGGATGGTCGAACGGAGTTGGGATCTCTGCGGACTGGGGAGCTCTCGGCCGAATCGGGGAGATGAAGCGGGAGACGTGGGTGGCGGTGCCCTTGCCTCCGCGGCGGAATAAACGGGACGCCAACAAACAATTGGAGGGAAGAGGAGCCGGGCTTTCCCGCGGTTTTCCCCCTCCTCCCGCCAAGGCCTTAGAGGTATTTGGTCATGGGCAGGTTCCGTTTGCATACAGCGGTTCGGCGGATGGTATGTTCGTACGTGGGGCGGTTGAAGAAGAAAACAAACGTAGGGCGATGGAGGTTGAAGAAGGAACCTGACCGCTTGTTTTGCATCTTGCCGCCCAACCCTCGCTTTCACCATCGTCCACGTCCATGCTAACGCTGCCCCGGCCATCCCTTTAACTTGAACAAATCTCCCCTGTGATAGAAACCGGGGTCGCCTACCACTCTAAGATGGACACCGAGGTCACCTGCCACGCTAAGATAGACTCAGAGGGCTTCTCCAGCTGCTGCTCCTTCCTTCCCTCCGGCAATTGCTTCCTTCATGCGAAATCGACTGACTCAAATATTATTTTCAGGTGACTTACAAGTAGCTAAAATGATTTCAAACAGAATGCATATTTGTTTTAGAGAAAGAATACACCATTTGCACCTTATAACTTCTCAAACCAGACAAGTTTCGCTCTCGACCCAACCGGCCCCGGTTTCAATCACATACCCATCATGTCTGGTGACATTTTATCGAACACCTGACATGCCACACCGAGAACCTCAAGCTATACTAGTGTGCCAGATGCTGGACGAGCTCGAATTTATGCTAGGTCATAGCAAAATATTTGTCACGGTAATATCTTCAAATCAAGTATATAACTCAGTTGGAGAGATGAATCGAGATCATCACTTTGAAGAAGGCAGCCAGATAGATGAACACGCAGAATCCGATGAGCGCGCCGGCCGCAACTTGTTGAACGAGCAGCGCCAGCACATCCAGGGGCCGCCCCAGGGCCTCGGGGACGAAACTCCTGCTCCTGCGGCGCAGCAGCTTGTTGCCACCGCCGGCGCTGCTCTCCATAGCCGCGTGTCCGTCGCCGTCGCTCTCCTCCTCCTGATACCCTTCGTCATCCTCTGAACTCGACGTCTCTTCTTCCTTCTCCTCGTCGCTCGCGCTGACTGCCGCTAGCCCTTCAACCTCGCCGTCGTCCCTGCTGGCATAGTCAAGCTCGGAACTCCCAGCCTCGTCGTCTTCGTCGCCCGCTTTCTCCTCCTCCGGAGCCGACGGAGCAAGAATGTAACCCTCGAACTGGACAATGCCCGGGGGCCAGCGGCCGGTCGCCGAGAAGGCGAACTTCTGGTCCAGCACCAACGGGGGCCGGAGCTCCACGCGGGGCGTCTTCTCGGACAGCGACGCGAGTAGGAGGGACTGCCCGGTGCCCATCACGACGTAGGCGTCCAGGGCGCCTCTGTCGGTGTCAGCCGGGTCCGGGAGGAGGACGGCGGTGACGCAGATGGGCGCGTCGGCCCTCGGGGCAAACCTCTGTTTGTCGCCGCTCTCGACCCGCACGTACCAGTCCCCTACGTTGTCCACGGGAGTCGCCGCCTCTCCCTCCTTCTTCGCCGCCGGCGGCAGAGCGACAACGTATCCGTCAAACCGGACGACGGCCGGGCCTCCCTGCGGCATCACGAACAAGGAGCACTCCTCCCCCTGGTAGGCTGGTACACCACCACCGATGTCTCCACGCACGGGTTCGCCGCCGACAGCGACGCGAGCGGGACGCAGTCCGCCCCGCACGGCTTGTTGATGACGGCGCAGACGTCCGCTGCGCCCTGGCCGCCGACGAGGAAGGCGCCGGTGACGTAGAGGCGCTCGTTGGGCCCCGGCGCCACCGTCTGCTCCTTGTCGCCCTCGACCCACAAGGACCAGTGGTGGCCATGCTCTATCGATCGATCGATCCGCGGAGCTAGAAGCCTAGAACGAACGAGGCCTGGCCACGGTTAATTTTTGTGTCCTCCTGCTTATATTGACTTGGGGACTCGCCGATTCCAATGCGTATTCGGGGAGGATTCCGACCCGATCGATCTGCGATCAGACGGTAATCGTTGACGCGCGTCTATCGTGTGGCGGCGGCTAGGGCCTCGACTCGATCGATCTCAAAACACCAAACCCTAGCTAGATTCTTGTTCCATGGCCGGCGATGGCGATGGCGATCCTCCCGTGGCGGCCGTCGCGAAGGAGTGGGGCCCCTACAACGACGAGTATCAGTGGAAGATGCAGTCATGCACGCAAAATTGCTACACCTACGGTCAGAACCATCAAAAAAAATCTCGAATGTTTGAGCAACATACAGACATGCAGAACACTAGGAACACAACGTGACATTCAGATTTGCCCAACTATTCTGAAAACTATACATCGATTAATCTTCCAATAAGGCTTCCTTTGACAACCAGAATGTGGTTAGTGATTTCTTAGCTAATTTTGGTCCGCGACAAGCGAACGAACCAGCAACACAAATCGTACGTTCCCCTCTCGTTAGGGTTTACTTCCTCTCGGCGGCGACTCTCGTCCGCCACCGTTGAGACGCGACTTCCCCCTACTCCCTCCCCTCCACGCCGGACTGCCGGGGCCGCAAGGACCTAGCAGGAGTGGGGGAACGGGATTGCTGGGGTCCATACCGCCCGCGGACTGAAACCACGGGCTAGAAAACTAATGGCGACAGATGAGGCAAGTCTCGGCTCGGGCGCATCCGATCTTGAGGCAATGATGGCAGAATTGGGGTTGAAGGAGGACGATCTGGAGGATGTGGTGATCGATGATACCGAGCTACCGAAGGAGGCCACCAGATGGATGGCGGTCGCTAGGGTTTACACAGACAAGACTTACAGCCAATATTGGTTCTACAAGAATATGAGGGCGGCTTGGGATCTGGCCCAGGAGGTGAAGATCCAGCCGCTTGAGGACAATCTTTACACCCTGCGGTTTTCTTGTCTTGGAGATTGGGAGCGAGTTATGGAGGAAGGGCCATGGACTTTCAAAGGTAAAGCGGTTGTTCTTGCCCGATATGATGGCTTCACAAAACCCTCGCTGGTGAACCTTGATAAGATCGATATATGGATGCAAATCCATGATCTCCCAGATGGCTTTTTCTCCAAAGTTAAGGCACTATCGTCAACCGTAGGAGAATTCATCTATGCAGAACCAAAATCGCAAGATTTCAAAGGGAACTTTGTCCGTGTTAGGATAAAGCTAGATGTCACAAAACCGCTCAAGAATGATGTCTCTCTGGTTGTAAGGAGGAAAGAGGTGCTTCACAGGGAAATCTTTAGGGTCAAATACGAGAGACTGCCAGATTGGTGTGCGGTATGTGGTAATTTAGGACAGCTGTTCAAGGAGTGCAGAGATGGGGTTCATCCACCCAAGGCGCTGGTTTTCAAGGATCTTAGAGCTTCATGGTTCAGAGGTCCAGGGAGAGGTACAGGAGAAGGAAACATCACTAGAGGAGGCCGAGGGAGGGGCCGAGCTGGCAGAGGACATGGTCGGGAAGCTTATCAGCAGAACCTTTCGAGCCCACTGCTCAGGAGGACACAGAGAAATCTCAAACTGATATTTCTATGGAGGAGGGAGACCGGAATAGAAAGAGAAGTGCAGTTCCTGTCACTGACCCAAAGACGTCCCTAGCTACATCGACGCTCCTGCAGAAACAAAACATGCCACGACTTATGCCACCACCAGAGGTCCCATCCAGTCCCCCGCCGAAACAAGATCCTAAAAGGGTCAAACAGAATCCATCCGCCAAGTTGAAGCTCAGGCAAAGATCCCAGCTCCCCACAAAACCAATGATGCGTGTTTGGCGGGCTCCCATGGGGAGTCGCGCCTAGCGTAATGAGTCTCATGTGCTGGAACTGCCGCGGGGCTGGCAAACCCGCGACAGTTCGAGAGTTTCGTGATCTCACAAGTCAACTTGCCCCCTCAATCTTATGCATTGTTGAAACACAAATTGAGGACTCTCGAGTAGAGAATATGGTAGGATCATTGGGTTTTAATAAAAGTTTTGATGTGAGCAGTTGTGGTAGAAGTGGTGGTTTAGGAATATTTTGGAATGATGAAATAAAGCTTGAGGTTGTTGGTTACTCTGAGTATCATATTGACGTGATAGTTGATGAGCTGGTTGACACAAAAATTAGAGTCACTTTTGTTTATGGCGCGCCCAGGTGGGTTGTGCCCACCTCGGTGGCCTCCCGCACCCCTTCTTTGCACTATAAATTCCCAAATATTCCGAAACCCATCGGGGTTAACCTAGATCAGAATTTATCCACGAAAACCAATCTAGACCCCGTTTCGACACCCTGCCGGAGGGGGGAATCATCTCCGGTGGCCATCTTCATCATCTCGGCGGCCACCACGATAAGGAGGGAGTAGTCCACCCTCGGGGCTGAGGGTTTGTACCAGTAGCTATGTGTTTAATCTCTCTCTCTCTCTCTCTCTCGTGATCTATATCATGGGCTTTGTTATTATAGATGGATCATATGATGTTTCTACCCTCTATACTCTTGTTATGATGAATTGAATCTTTACCCTTTGAAATTTTGTTTGTCGGATTGAATATTCAGAGATGAGAACACATGATATATGTCTTCCGGTATGAATACTTGAGGTGACAATTGAGGTATCTTATTGATTCACTTGACATATGTTATGGCATTCAACTCGCGGATTCCCGCGGTGATATTGGGGTAATCTATGCATAGGGGTTGTTGCATGTTTTTCTCCGGTAGAAACTTCGGGGTCTCTTTGTAGTTTTTTGTGTGGATTGAGTATTATGAATATGAATTTGCTTTGGTGTTATCTTAGTACGAACTCTTATTTAGATCGATCAGAAAGAATAGTTTGCGTTATTTGATGAAGTCATGTACCTAGGGTAGGGTCATGGACCTGTCCAAGATACCCTCCCCAAGGACATCTCTTGAAGAAAACACCTTTCAGTCGACCTGGAAGGATTCCACTCAACAGACGTGAAGACACTCGACCATTAGCCAACCACTCGACCGCCAGAAGATCTACAGTTAGTCTGCACGCAAACGGTCGGTCATTAAGTGGCTTTATGGTCATCATAGCACTTTATGTGGGACGTTACCAGTAACTCCCTCTCTTAATGTACCTTAATCCCTACATAACTGAGGGCCGGAGGGGTCTGGCGAACTCTATATAAGCCACCCCCTCCTCAGTGTAAGGGGTTCGCACCCTTGTAACTCATACACACATAATACAGTCGACCGCCTCTGAGCTCCGAGACGTAGGGCTGTTACTTCCTGCGAGAAGGGCCTGAACTCGTAAACATCTTGCGTATACAACTACTCCATAGCTAGGATCTTGCCTCTCCATACCTACCCCCCATTCTACTGTCAGACTTAGAACCACGACAGTTGGCGCCCACCGTGGGGCAGGTGTCTTAGCGACTTGTTGGAGAAGTTGCAGTTTTTCCGATCCCATTCATCATGGTTTCAGGTGGAGTTTTGGTTGAGGGCCGCGAGATCCGTCTCGGCGCGCTCACGTTCATCGCCGATGACCCCGCTTGGTTGCAGGAGGCTCCACTCGACGTCGACGCACTCCCCGTCCGCGGGGAAACGCACTTTAGCGCGTGTGTCCGCGGCGTCCTCCTGCGGTAGCCGTCGACCCAGTATCGGTCGGCTCCTGTGCCGTCCTCCCTCCCAGTCTCTCGCCGGTGCAAGCGCTCCGGTCGGTCGAGGCTTCAACGGTGGGTGAGGCACACGGTGGCCCACCAGTCGGCCACTCCCCAAGTCACGACAATCGAGCCCGACGAATCTCTCTACGGCCTGTTCGACCTATTGACTGGCTCCGCAGAGACTGCATCCGAGTACGATAGCAGCGATCCAGCGGCGGAGGTTCTGATGGTCGACGGACCACATAGTCCTCCTGGTTTCCCCCGCGCCGATGGAGGCCTTGGCGGAGGCGAGCCGGCGCAGGTTCATGAAGAGTATCAACCCGAGCCCCTCACTTCGCTGCAGAGGGAGGAGCTTCGCCGCCGGAACATGGATGCGCTTCACACTCCTATCGTTGGAGAAACCCCCGAGGCCCATGCCTTAGAAGATGCGTGTTTGGCCAACTTGGCTGAGCGCACTCAACTGGAAAATCTCCAGCGAGTGCTCGATGAACGAGCGCAACAACGGGTCCCGTCGTCCAGTTGACGTCAACTCTTTCCACAACCGACTCAGGTATACCGAACTCCAATTCAGAATCTAGCAGCTGCAGCCCGTATAGCAGACTCCATTCAGCCTTCCCAGTCAGAGGCTGGCAGAGGCTTGCTACAGATCAGAGATTTGCTCCGGGCAGCAGGAGATCAAAATTCACCTGTATCGCAGTCGCGGAACAGGATTCACAGCAGATCCGTCGCAGCGAATACAGTCCAGTCGGCTCATAGCCCAAGATCGCCCCCGAGGCGTGAGGGACATGGAGGCCGGCGTGATCAGTATGAGGACCGATTCGATCGTGATGATCGACGTCGAGTGCCCACTCCTCCCCCAAGGGGTGGGTCATATGCGCCTCGACAACAAGATGACAGACGCTAGCACAGTGTTGGGCGAAGGATTCCAGTCGACCCCAGGGAACCAGGCTTTGATGCGAGATTCATCATCGTTCAAGGCTTGGTCGACAGGAATAGAGCTCACCGAGAAGGCCATGACAGAAATTTGCCCACCAGCAGCAGAGTACACGTCTCAGGACCAGAGTGTTTTAGCAGAGCCATCAGGGCCGCGGTGATTTCTCCCAACTTCAGGTTGGCGACTGGAGTCAGTAAGTTCACCGGTGAGTCCAAGCCAGATACTTGGCTTGAAGACTACCGAGTGGCTGTTCAGATTGGCGGTGGCAATGATGAAGTGGCCATGAAACACCTGCCTCTTATGTTGGAGGGCTCGGCCAGAGCATGGTTGAATCAGTAGGCACCCATCAGCATTTACACTTGGGAAGATCTTGCCCGAGTGTTCGTCAGGACATTTGAAGGAACTTGCAAACGGCGGCAGGGTTGTGAGTTGCGATGCGTGTGTGCGTAAGTCGAATGAAACTCGAGGGATTACATTTAGAGATGGATCACTTTGCATCACACACGATGAGAATGTATCGATCGTCAGACGATGCATGCCTTCAAGGAAGGTGTTAAGAACAGAGAGTTAAGTTTGAAATTCGGTCGGACCGGAGACATGACCCTGAGTCGAATGATGGAGATTGCCACCAAGTACGCCAATGGTGAAGAAGATGATCGGCCCCGGAGTGGCAAGTACAAGTCAGCCGCTAATGAAACCGGGGGAGGGAACTCCAGTCGGAAGCAGAAGCGGAAAGCCGAGCCAGCTGCTCCTGGAGAAGCCTTGGCCGTGACTCCAGGAAAGTTCAAGGGGAAATCTAAGGGACCTTGGAACCCCAAGAAGGTGAAAGACCAAGATGGAAATGATGTATTGGACTTGCCGTGTCACATTCACACGAGGAAGGACGAAGAGGGTAAACTCATTTACCCAAAGCATACCACTCGACAGTGTCGGCTCTTGATTCAGCAGTTCCAGGGGAAGCAGCCCAAGGATAAGGAGAAGGAGTCGGACAAAGTTTAGGACAAGGAAGATAGTGACGGTGGATACCCCCAGGTCAATTCCACCCTGATGATTTTTGCTGACGTTGAAAGCAAAATTCGATTGAAAGTTATCAACTGGGAAGTGAACATGGTCGCTCCGACGACACCCAGTTATCTGAAATGGTCGCAGACCGCCATCACGTTCGACCAGTCTGATCACCCGACACACATAGCCACCCCTGGGAGGCAAGCTTTGGTGGTCGACCCAGTCGTCGAAGGCACTCGACTAACTAAGGTTTTGATGGATGGTGGCGATGCTTTGAACATACCGTATGCAGAGACATTGAAAGGGATGGGCATTCCGATGTCCGGACTCGGCACCAAAGAACATGAGCTTCCATGGAGTCATTCCTGGAAAGAAGGCTGAGTCACTCGGCCAAATTGCTCTCGATGTGGGTTTTGGTGATTACAAGAATTTTCATAAGGAAAAGTTGACCTTTGAGGTCGTGGATTTCCAGAGCGCTTATCACGCTATTCCGGGAAGGCCGGCGTATGCACGTTTCATGGCTCGACCATGTTATGTATACCTCAAACTGAAGATGCCAGGCCCCAAAGGTGTGATCACCGCCACCGCAATCGGAAGAAGCAGAAGAGTGTTTTCAGAAAGGCTCTAAGATCGCTGATGCTCAGATGGCAGTGGTAGAGTTGCAAGAGTACCAGAAAACTGCAGACCCGAGTGATTTGTTGCGAGCCAAGAAGCCCGCCACGGAGTCAGCATTTCAGTCGTCCGGTGAGATGAAACCGATTCATATTCACCCGACTGATCCCAATGCTGCTCCGACTCACATCTCAACAACACTCGACTCCAAATAGGAAGAAGCGCTCATCCAGTTCCTCCGTGAGAACTGGGACATCTTCGCATGGAAGCCTGCTGACATGCCGGGTGTTCCCAGGGGACTGGCTGAGCATCTCCTATGAGTCAACTCAAAAGTTAAACCTGTCAAAGAACATCTTCGACGGTCCGCCGTCCAGAAGAGAAAGGCCATTGGCGAGGAGGTGGCTCGGCTCTTAGCAGCAGAGTTTATCCGAGAGATTTACCACTCCGAGTGGCTCGCCAATGTTCTCATGGTCCCTAAGAAGGACAAGTCACTTCGCATGTGCATCGACTTCAAACACATCAATTGGGCCTGCCCAAAAGGTCATTTTCCTCTCCCCCGCATCGACCAAATAGTCGACTCGACTGCGGGATGTGAGCGGTTGTCTTTCTTAGACGCCTATTCCGGTTACCATCAGATCCGTCTGTATGGACCCGATGAGATCAAAACAGCTTTCATCACTCCATTGGTGCTTCTCGTTATGTCATCATGCCATTCGGCCTCAAAATGCCGGAGCCACGTTCATGAGGATGATTCGTAAGTGTTTGCTCACTCAAATCGATCGAATGTGGAAGCATACATGGATGATATTATGGTCAAGTCACGGAAAGGTTCCGACCTGTTGACTGACCTTGCTGAAACATTTGCCAATCTCAGGAAGTATGATATCAAGCTTAATCCATCAAAGTGCACATTCGGAGTTCCTGGTGGAAAGTTACTCGGTTTTCTCGTTTCCAAACGAGGAATCGACGCCAACCCAAAAAAAGTTGACACTATACTCCGAATGAAACGCCCTGTGCGTGTGCACAATGTCTAGAAGCTTACTGGATGCTTGGCCGCTTTAAGTCGATTCATCTCTCGTCTCGGTGAAAAGGCATTGCCTCTTTACCGACTGATGAAGAAGTCAGACAAGTTCGAGTGGACTCCAGAAGCTGATGCAGCGTTTGCAGAGCTAAAAGCTCTGCTCTCCACCCAGCCGGTGCTTGCTGCCCCAATCAGCAAAGAGCCTTTGCTGCTTTACATCGCCTCCACAGGACAAGTCGTCAGTACAATACTTACGGTCGAGCGGGAAGAAGAAGGAAAAGCCTTCAAAGTTCAGCGCCCAGTATATTATCTTTCTGAAGTATTGACCCCATCAAAGCAAAGATACCCTCATTATCAGAAGCTTGTTTATGGGATTTACATGACCACGAAGAAGGTTGCTCATTACTTCTCTGACCATTCCATTACAGTCGTCAGCGACGCCCCATTGTCAGAGATTCTGCACAACAGAGATGCAAGTGGTCGGCGAAATGGGCGATTGAACTCCTTCCCCTTGATATCAAGTTTGAGGCAAAGAAAGCCATCAAGTCCCAAGCAATAGCAGATTTCATCGCCGAGTGGATTGAACAACAGTTGCCGACCCAAGTTCACTCGAACCTTTGGACCATGTTCTTTGATGGTTCCAAGATGCTGAATGGTTCCGGTCTTTGAGGTAGTGTTGGTTTCCCCGAGGAGATAAGCTCGGATATGTGCTCCAGATTCACTTTGATTCTTCCAACAATGAAGCGTAATCTGAAGCACTGTTGTATGGGTTGCGTATGGCCATTTCACTTTCGGCGTCCGTCGCCTCATGGTTTATGGCGACTCAGATCTAGTGGTTAATCGGTGATGAAGGAGTGGGATGTCGAAGTCCAGCCATGACTGGTTATTGCAATGCAAAGGAGGAAGCTAGAGAAGAAGTTTGAGGGTTAGAGCTTCATCATGTACCCCACTGAAAAATCAAGCTGGCGATGATTTGGCGAAAATAGGGTCCAAGAGGAAGCCATTCCCAGTGATGTGTTTTTGGAGCACATCCACACACCGTCAATTCAAGAGGATCCTTTCACCGAAGAAGCCCCACAGCCAAAAAGTGCCACCGATTCGACTGAAGTTGAGGTCCCAGCTGTGGTCGACCTAGTCATGGAAGTTGTGGTCATCACTCCCGACTGGACAGTTCCATACATCGCGTATATCCTAAGGAAAGAGCTCCCGGAGAACGAAGAAGAGGCTCGACAGATCGTCCGCCGATCCAAGGCCTTTACTGTGATCAAGGGACAGTTGTACAGAGAAAGCGCGACTGGAGTCGGCCAGAAGTGCATAACACACCAGAAGAAGGTCAGATAATTCTTGATGATATTCACTCGGGGACCTGTGGTCATCATGTGTCCTCTCGAACAAGCATACCGAGCGGGATTTTACTGGCCAAAAGCAAATGAAATGGCAAAAGAAATAGTCGACAAGTGTGAAGGGTGTCAGTTCTATTCCAATATGACACACAAACCCGCCTCAGCCTTAAAGACCATTCCACTCGTCTGGCCCTTCGCTGTTTGGGGGTTGGATATGATTGGACCACTGAGAACTGGCGTATAGCGTTTCACTCACTTGCTAGTGGAAGTCGAAAAGTTTAAGAAGTGGATGAAAGCTAAACCTATCAAGAACATCGATTCGTGCTCTACTATCAGTTTCATCAGAGAGTTGATATTCAGATATGGAGTTCCGCATAGCATCATCACTGACAATGGGTCAAACTTCGATTCTGACAAGTTCAAAGCCTTTTGCACCTCTCAGGGCACGCGAGTCGACTATGCTTTAGTTGCTCACCCCCAGTCGAATGGACAAGCAGAACGAGCAAACGGTCTAATTCTCAAAGGACTGAAACCTCGGCTGATGCGCGATCTCAAGCATGCAGCAGGAGCATGGGTCGACGAACTTCCGTCGGTTCTTTGGGGATTGAGGACCACTCCTAATCGGTCAACTGGGAGAACTCCATTCTTTTTGGTCTATGGAGCTGAAGCAGTTCTGCCGAGTGACCTACTTCACAATGCACCCCGAGTCGAACTCTACTCTGAAGATGAAGCGGAGCAAGCCCGGCAAGATGCAGTCAACCTCCTTGAAGAGGAGAGAGAGATGGCCCTGATCCGCTCGACCATCTATCAGCAGGACTTGCGTCGATTCCATGCTAGAAATGTGAAGAGCCGAACCTTTCAAGAAGGAGACTTGGTCCTCCGAGTGGACCAACAGAAACCACACAAGCTCGCTCCCACTTGGGAAGGTCCCTTCATCGTCACTAGAGTTCTCCACAATGGAGCATACCATCTTTACAACGTCGATCGCCAGATTGATGAGCCTCGAGCTTGGAATGCGGAGCTGCTCCGCCCTTTTACACTTAAGTACTCACTCGGGTGAGATGTAATAAAAGTACCTCTGTAGTTTGTTTATCAAAGACAAGAATGCTATAATTTTCCTAGTGATTGTTATTACTTTTCGTTTACATGAGAAATTTCCCCCAGTGGGTGGCTTAGCCGCGAACCCGTTTCGCCTAAGTTTGTAAGAAAAAATCCCTGCCGAGTGGAGAGCCAGCCTCCCACTGGGGCTTAGCTAACGAATCCGTTTCGCCTAAGTATCTGAAAATCCTACCGAATGGCGAGCCAGCCTCCCACTCGGGGGCTTAGCTGCAGTCCAAGTACTCGCCTAAGTGTTTAAAATCCTACCGAGTGGTGAGCCAGCCTCCCACTCGGGGGCTTAGCTGCAGTCCAAGTACTCGCCTAAGTTTGAAAAATCCTACCGAGTGAGGAGTGAAAGAACGTGGATGTCGCCTAGAGGGGGGGGGTGAATAGGCGCTTTAAAATAATTACGGTTTAGGCGTGAACAAATGCGGAATAAACCTAGTGGTTAATTTGTCAAGCACAAAACCTACAACAACTAGGCTCACCTATGTGCACCAACAACTTATGCTAAGCAAGATAAACTACTAGGTGATAGCAAGATATATGACAAGAACCAATATGGCTATCACAAGGTAAAGTGCATAAGTAAAGAGCTCGGGTAAGAGATAACCGAGGCACGCGGAGACGAGGATGTATCCCGAAGTTCACACCCTTGCGGATGCTAATCTCCGTTTGGAGCGGTGTGGAGGCACAATGCTCCCCAAGAAGCCACTAGGGCCACCATAATCTCCTCACGCCCTCGCACAATGCAAGATGCCGTGATTCCACTAAGGGACCCTTGAGGGCAGTCATCGAACCCGTACAAATGGCAACCCTTGGGGGCGGTCACCGAACCCGTACACTTTGGCAACCCTTGGGGGCCGTCACGATGCGTCAAATCGCTCAGGCGATCTCCACAACCTAATTGGAGACCCGACGCTTGCAGGAGCTTTACACCACAATGATTGAGCTCCGAACACCACCAACCGTCTAGGGCGCCAAGGCACCCAAGAGGAACAAGCTCTAGGGTGCCCAAACACCCAAGAGTAATAAGCTTCTCAAACTTCACTTGCACGTATCACCGCGGAGAACTCAAACCGATGCACCAAATGCAATGGCAAGGGCACAGGGAGTGCCCAAGTCCTTCTCTCCCAAATCCCACCAAAGCAACTAATGCTAGGGAGGAAAATGAGAGGAAGAACGAAAGAAGAACACGAAGAACTCCAAGATCTAGATCCAAGGGGTTCCCCTCACTTAGAGGAGAAAGTGATTGGTAGAAACTTGGATCTAGATCTCCTCTCTCTTTTCCCTCAAGAACTAGCAAGAATCATTGGAGGGATTGAGAGTTAGCAAGCTCGAAGAAGGTCAACAATGGGGGAAGAACACGAGCTAAAAAGGATAAGGTTCCATGGGGAAGAAGACCCCCTTTTAAAGGTGGGGAAAAATCCAACCGTTATGCTCACAGCCCGCACCGAGCGGTAGTACCGCTCGACATCACGGTACTACTGCTAGGGGTAGCGGTACTACTGCTTGTGAGCGGTACTAAAAAATTACATCCGTGCCTACCACCGCTGGACTTGTGACGAGTTTTTGGTCTCGAGCGGAAGTAGACACGGAAGTAGCCGCGGTAGTACTGCTCCAAGCGGTAGTACCGCTCCCAAGAGCGGTAGTACCGCTCCCAAGAGCGGTAGTACCGCTCCCAAGGGCGGTAGTAAAAAACTACTTCCGCTCCTACCCGCGGTAGTACCGCTACAGCCTTTTCAGAACACCAAAACTACCATAACTTCTGCATTCGGACTCCGAATTCGACGAAACCAAGTTTGTTGGAAAGCTAGAGACAAGGGCTAACACAATCTTGAGAGAAATGCCAATAATAAGCAAATGAGAAAAGGCCCAAAATAAAATGGTGAGAACCCTTCCTCGGAAAAGACCGGTAAAACCTCCAACATCGAAAACATCATAGAAGACGCATGCAAACTCCGTTTCGATGAACTCAAGCTTGTCATAAAGATGACCATAAGCTCTAAGACTCACAAAGAGAACCAAACAAGAACCAAGAAACATGATGCAAGGATGCAATGGTTTGAGCTCTCGACGAGCGATACGATCAAGCTACTCACTTGAGAGCCCCCTTGATAGTAATGCGGCTATCGATCCTATAACCCGGTCTCCCAACTACCGCCATGAGACCGGTAAAATAAAAAACCTATCAAGGGCAAACCTTTGCCTTGCACATGATCCACTTGAGCTAGATGATGACGATCTTGTCCTCCTCAAGATGGACCACCTTTCTTGATTGCGTTGGGTCGATGGAGACTAGATGATTGCTCCCCCATCTATGGGTGAGCCACTCTTCGGCACATCTTCACAAGTCCATTGACACCACAATGGATGGCAAGCTTCAAGCACTTGATCTCTTCGTGATGCTCCACTTGAACTTGCACACGACAATCTTGATGACGATCACCACTTGATGTCATCCTTTCCATGGGTTGTATGATATCTTCCTCTTGACGCAAGCCCATGGACACGTACCTAACCCCACATAGACTCTCACATAGACCATGGGTTAGTACACAAAGTGCAATGGATAATGCTTACCATACCATGGGATCACTTGATCCCTCTCGGTACATCTTCTATGCTTTGTGTGTTGAATCTTTCCAACTCTCTTCATTTGGATGATGTCTTGAAGGTGGACATGAATGATCACACAATCTTATTCTTCAAGACATGCTTGCAATAAGCTCAACACTCACATGACCGGTCTTTAGATAATTCCTTAATAGCATCGCGGTCATCACAAACTCTCCTTGAAACCAACAAATGGACTCCAAGAAAAGCCTATGGACAAACCCTTCAAATATAACTCACGGCAACCATTAGTCCATAGAGATTGTCATCAAATACCAAAACCAAACATGGGGGCACCGCATGTTCTTTCAAGGAGCCAGCCTCCCACTCGGGTGCTTAGCTGTAGTCCAAGTACTCGCCTAAGTATTTAATACAATGTGCACTTTTCAAGGACGATGAGGTACAGGTCGACTGTTGCCTTCCCCTTCAGAGCTACGACACAAAAAATCCTCCTCGGAGGCTTAGCTGCAGTCCAGTACTTGCCTAAGTTTGAAAAATCCTACCGAGTGGAGAGCAAACCTCCCACTGGGGCTTAGCAAGAGTCCAGATTACTACGCCTAAGCTTGAAAAATCCTACCGAGTGAAGAGCAAACCTCCCACTCGGGGGCTTAGCAGCAGTCCAGTACTTGCCTAAGTTTGAAAAAAATCCTACCGAGTGGAGAGCAAACCTCCCACTCGGGGGCTTAGCAGCAGTCCAGTACTCTCCTAAGTTTGAAAAAATCCTACCGAGTGGAGAGCGAACCTCCCACTCGGGGGCTTAGCAGCAGTCCAGTACTCGCCTAAGTTTGAAAAATCCTACCGAGTGGAGAGCGAACCTTCCACTCGGGGGCTTAGCTGCAGTCCAGAACTCGCCTAAGTATCTGAAAATCCTACCGAGTGGGGAGCAACCCTCCCACTCGGAGGCTTAGCTGCAGTCCAGTACTCGCCTAAGTACGAAATCCATTCCAATCCGCAAGGACGACGAGGTGCAGGTCGACTATTACCTTCTCCTTCAGAGCTGCGCCACAAGTACAACGTGCGCTCCATCCCGATCCGCAAGGACGACGAGGTGCAGGTCGACTGTTACCTTCTCCCGCGGACCTGCGCCATAATTACAATCCGAACTCCATCCCTACCTGCAAGAACAATGAAGTGTAGGTCGACTGGATCCACCTCAGAGCTGCATCTCAAGCACTGAAGTGTATTCCGAGTGAAGAACAAAGTTTGCTCAAAGGCAAATGAAAGCATATTCGATGATAAGCCAAGTTCGGATAACATCCTACGGATTCGTAAGTACTCGGTGTCGAGCACATTAAAGTTTATCGGTTACAAGACCACTCGGCATTACGAGGCAAATTTAAGACGAAGCATAGAAGTTTTTTACTCCTCGGTGGAGGGGCGGAAGGCGCGACAAACTGGTCCAGGTCGACCCCGTCGGCGATCCGAGTGGCAGCAGCAATGAAAGTCTCCATGAAAGATTGGAAGTCATACTTCTTGATATTGGCAACTTTGATGGACGCCAGCTTTTCCTCTCGCGCCTCCTTGCAGTGAACGCGGACCGTAGATGAGCAACATCGGCGCCCGGACTGGCGGAAGATTTTATCCATTCCTGCACTCGACTTGGAACGTCATTCAGGCGAGTCATTAAAGACTCGAGGTCATTTTGAAGCATCTCGTCTGGCCAGAGTGTCGAGTCAATGCGCGACACCGCAGCCTTCAATCGAGCGAGGTAGTCCACTACAGCAGCGACACGAGACTCCAGTCGGAGGAAGTTCATAGCGGCTTGATCCTTCACAGGGGAGTTGATGGGGTCCAAGCCTGTCTCCACTCGACTAGTCTCCTCCTCGAAGTTCTGACAGAATTCTGCAAACACAACTCGAGTTCAAGCTAACGGTTCTATGATGAGTCAGTGATAACAAGTCAATCGAATAAAAGGAATTACCTTCAAGCATGAGGAATAACTTCTTGGCGAGCCCTCCCAGATAAGCCTCCAGATCGTTCCTCTTCCCCGCCAGTTCGCCAGCCTTGTCACTCAGAGCTATCTTGTCGTTCTTCATTGGCTAACCTCCTTGTTAGCCGCGTCGAGCAGCTTTCAGATTAGCGTTCTCTTCTTCAAGTTTTACATTCAAGACAGCTTTTCTTCCGCGAGCTTGGTTTTGTTCAAAGCTGTTTTCTGCGCCTCGGCAAGGTCATGATCCTTCTTCTTCAGAGCCTCCTCCATCTTGTCTGCAAAATGACAGTGAGATCAGAATTAGGAAGGGGCAGAAAGACAAAGACAGTCGTCAAGTTCTCACCAGCCATACCTTTTGCTTCGTCTCTCGCCTTCTGCAAGTTCTCCTGAGCAAGCTTCAAGTCAAGGTTGAGTTGGATCTGTTTGTTTTCCAATTCAGTATAGCGAGCCACAAGCTCGCAGGATTTCTGTGAAGAATCAATCGACAGAGATCAAAGATAGGTTACTTCCGAGTGACTAAGAAAAATCATTGCGTTTCTAAGACTACAGCCGAATCAAAATATTCGACAGTAGTCTCGGGGACTACACCCAGTGGGTGCACTTAGCGTGCCCCCACTGGTCCTACCGACTCGGTTCGATCAGTCGATCGAAAGAGACAAAAAGGTTACGATCCCAAACCATAGCTAACTGTCAGAAGTCTGCCTCGGTATCATAAAAAAAAAGTTCTTCAGACGACGGTCGACTGCCAGCAGTCCACCATAGTCTCGGGGACTACACCCAGTGGGTGCACTCAGCGTGCCCCCACCGGTTTCAAGATTCCATTCGACATGGTCCGACCAGACCGAGTGAAGAGGTTGACAAAGAAATTCAAAGTATAAAGACTACGGTCGACTGCCAGCAGTCCACCATAGTCTCGAGGACTACACCCAGTGGGTGCACTCAGCGTGCCCCACCAGTCCAAAAATTCAATCGACACCCCGTGGGTGTTTAGATACGAAGATCTTCAGAAAGAAGAGTTTTCAGGTAGCATATCCTAACAGAACAAGTGGTGATGATCAACTAACCTGGACATTGCTCTGAAGAGCTGAGCTGGCATCATAGGCCGCCTGGCTGGCCTCCCGGACCACCTTCACTTGCTCCATCATGATCCCCGCCTGGCGTATAGCTTCCTGAGCAGCACCCACTTGGTCTTCCAGGACGTGGTGTATGTCGAAAAGGGAGGGCGGATCAGCAGTCGACGATGAAGGCCGGATACTCGTCAGCGGCACAGCAAAAGACACAGAAGTCCGAGTGATGTTGCCACCCTCATGAACCAGCGTCTCAGGCACTGATACAACCTGAGCAGTCTTGCCAGCAGGCACCTTTTTATTCCTCCTCCGCCTCAACGGCGCCTCATCGTCATCATCAGGGAGATCAATGACATGAGGAGGGACTACAAGAAAGATTCAAAGTTAAAAACGGAAGTCCAGTCGACCAAAAGCGAAACTACAGAGATCATACCAAGGTTAGAGGTGGCAGCATCTTCCATCTCCTGGTCTTCATTCCTGACTGAGGTCTCGGAGGTAGCAGCGCTGCAGGTTTCAGAAATCAGTTGATCAGTCAACAAGTTGACCAAAAGTGTGTTCGTGCCAAACAAGAAAACACAAATTCTGCTGTACCCGGAAATGGTGGGAATGGCCATCCTCATCTTGGGCAAAGCCTTCGTCGGCTTTGATGGCGTCGCTCGGGGTTGCTTCCGCGCTTTTTCAGTTGGCGCAGGAGACGTCGTCCGAGGGCGTTTCGTCGACTGCCCGACAGGCGCGATAGCCTTGCCACGCTCGACCGCGGGGTCATGGGTGAGCGTGGATCGCCTTTCCATGCGAGGAGGGTCGACTTCTTCCTCCTCTTCCTCCTCCTCTTCTTCGCCGGAGCTGTCGTCATCTTCGTCCTCCACACCATCAGATTGCCATTCCTCCTGGCTTTCACCTCCGCTCCCTTCCTCCTCGACTGGTTCTTGCGCCCCGTTGGGCATCGAGTACATCTCAGTGGTGGCCTGGGAGACAACAAACAAGACAAAAGTCAATCGACCAATTTTAAGCAAACAAGATGGAGAAAGCAGGATCACAGTCAAACATGCAGGAATGGACCTTGTCTACGTCGTATGACTGGTCGAGTGGGGGGATCCTCCTGGCTCCTCGAGGGTTATCCTTGTTTCCTGTGATGCCCGCAAGACACCTTTCCAAAGATGGCATCCTTGATCTCCTCCGGGTGGATCCGAGTGGTGTCCTCAGTGCCAGAGTACAACCACATCGGATGGTCTCGGGCTTGAAGCGGCTGGATGCGTCGTCGAAGGAAGACCTCCAAGAGATCCATGCCTGTTACCCCGTCTCGAATGAGCTGGACAACTCGTTCGACCAACACCTTCACCTGCGCCTTCTCTTCCGGGATCACCTTCAAAGAAGATGGTTTGCTCACTCGGTCCATGGAAAAACGAGGGAGTCCAGTCGACTGCCCTGGCGTTGGCTGGTCCTTGCAGTAGAACCAAGTCGACTGCCATCCACGGACTGACTCGGGTAAGATCATGGCGGAAAGAACTTTTCCTCTCATTTGAACCCCAAGACCCCACACATCTGAATCACTTGAGTTCTCTCGTCACTCGGATTGGCCTTTTTCACCGTCTGGGAGCGACAAGTGAAAATGTGCTTGAAAAGGCCCCAATGAGGCCGACAACCCAAGAAATTCTCGCACAAAGACACGAAAGCAACGAGATACACGATGGAGTTGGGAGTGAAGTGGTGAAGTTGTGCCCCAAAGAAGTTCAGAAATCCCCGAAAGAAAGGGTGAGGCGGCAGAAAACCCAGCGGTCGACATGGGTGGCCAAGAGAACACACTCACCCTCCAGAGGTTGTGGCGTCCACTCCTTCCCCGGGAGCCGCGCTGTTCCATGGAGGATCCGTCATTCATTGGCCATGTTGCCGAGATCCTTCTGGCTGATCGTCGAGCGGATCCAGTCGCCCTGGATCCAGCCCTGCGGCAAGCCGGCCCTCGCCGAAGATCCGCCCCGACTGGTCACTCTTCCCTTCGCCTTCGTCGTCGCCTTCTTCGCCCGCTCCAAAGCCGCTGTCTTCTCCTTCACCATTGTCGCCGGCGAAACGCGCACGGAACAGCAGCGCTGAGGTGGAATCGCACGCGGCGGATGAATCTGAGGAAGGAAGGAAGAAAGGGGAACGCACTGTTCAAAAAACCCCGGTCCAGGGCCTTATATGAGGTTGCTTCTGAGTGACTGACTGGTAGGCCCGGCGATCCTGCCAAATCCCGCAACAGTCGCCTGCGCGATACGTGGCGTAAAAGGTAGCACGGAGATCGAGGTGTCCTTGCCTTATCCCGTCCGATTACTGCGGCTCTCTCTCCGTCCCGCTCGTTTCCCGAAAATTCGAATCCCACTAAATCCGCGCGCCACAGAGCAAATCGTCAGACAGAAGATTTCCTCCGTCCTGTCATTCGGAGTTCTCCAAGTACGAAAAACACACTCGACAGATACAAAGAATGGATCAAGGCGACTGAAAAAGAAGTTGAAGCCGTCACCTAAGCTCATTGATCCAGAACAGGACGTGTTCATCGCACGAAAAGTGGGTCGGAAGAGTTCTTAACTCCTTCCCCACTCAAACCTCGATCAATTCGGGGGCTACTGATGAAGTCATGTACCTAGGGTAGGGTCATGGACCTGTCCAAGATACCCTCCCCAAGGACATCTCTTGAAGAAAACACCTTTCAGTCGACCTGGAAGGATTCCACTCGACGGACCTGAAGACACTCGACCATCAGCCAACCACTCGACCGCCAGAAGATCTACAGTCAGTCTGCACGCAAACGGTCGGTCATTAAGTGGCTTTATGGTCATCATAGCACTTTATGTGGGACGTTACAAGAACTCCTCTCTTAATGTACCTTAATCCCTACATAACCGAGGGCTGGAGGTGCATGAACTCTATATAAGCCACCCCCTCCTCAGTGTAAGGGGTTCGCACCCTTGTAACTCATACGCACATAATACAGTCGACCGCCTCAGGGCTCCAAGACGTAGGGCTGTTACTTTCTCCGAAAAGGGCCTGAACTCGTAAACATCTTGCGTATACAACTACTCCATAGTTAGGATCTTGCCTCTCCATACCTACCCCCTATTCTACTGTCAGACTTAAAACCACGACATTATTCTAGTGCGAACTCTAGGATAGATCGAATGGAAATAATAGCTTTAAGGTAGTCTCGTAACCTACAAGCAATATCTATCTTTTCTTCTCCGTTAATAAGAACGCGGGGTGTCTTCTCCGACAGCGACGCGAGCAGAAGGGACTGCCCGGTGCCCATCACGACGTAGGCGTCCACGACGCCTTTATCGGCGTCAGTGGGGTCCGGGAGGAAGACGGCGGTGACGCAGATGGGCGGGTCGACCCTTGGGGTAAACCTCTTTTTGTCACCGCTCTCGAGCCGCACGTACCAGTCCCCTACGTTGTCCACGGGAGTCGCCGCCTCTCCCTCCTTCTCCGCCGCCGGCGGCAGAGCGACGACGTACCCGTCAAACCGGACGACGGCCGGGCCGCCCTGCGGCATCACGAACAAGGAGCAGTCCTCCCCCTGGTACACCACCACCGATGTCTGCACGCACGGGTTCGCCGCCGACAGCGACGCGAGCGGGACGCAGTCCGCCCCGCACGAACTGTTGATGACGGCGCAGACGTCCGCTACGCCCTGGCCGCCGACGAGGAAGGCGCCGGTGACGAAGGCGCTCGTTGGACCCCAGCGCCACCGTCTGCTCATTGTCGCCCTCGACCCACAACGACCAGTACTGCTGCCTCGGCCGCTGCTGATCCATGGCCATGCTCGATCGATCGATCGATCCGCAGAGCTAGAACAGGGTATTGATCGTGAACGAGGCCTGGCCACGGTTAATCTGTGTCTTCCTGCTTATATTGACCGGGGGACTCGCCGATTCCCATATCATGCGTATTCGGGGAGGATTCCGACCCGATCGATCATGTGGCGGCCGCTGGGGCCTCGACTCGATCGATCAGATTTGCCTAGGAGTCAACTACAGCACCGGTGCTTGAACTTGATGCAAAAAATCACTTTAATGCTAAAACTTATGGTGTACGAATTGGTGCAATAACTTGGCTTATTTGTGCAAATACAGTGCAAATCAAAGTTAAATGCGCTGCAAGGCTGACTAGGCATGCCAACATGGCATAGGGCCCGCTGTCAGGACAGAAGGTGCAGGCGTGTGGCCTATAAATTTGCTAAAATATCCTCGGAAATTTTTTGTCACGGGAAAGCCCTAGCGAGGTGAGTTCAGTCTGTCAGTATAAAGTGTAAATGATCATAAAAGTTAGTCATGCTCTGTGTTGAACGCAAGAACTGCAGCGTGCACGCTGAAGGTAGTACTAGCCACGGCAGCCCCAACAATTTTTTTTTGAGACACAGCAGCCCCAACATTTACCATTGCCATACTGGATAGCGGCGTCGTATCTTATGAATCCACACATGTTTGTGCATCCCTGCATCCTCTCATCGTTAGTCGTCCGATCGAAATCTCGTGCGTACTATGCATCGGTCCTCTTTTTGCAGAAAAACGCCCGCCTCCATCCTAAGTTAGGCTGTTAATTTTCCAAACACCCCCCTCCCCAAGCAGAGAGAAGCTCCTCTAATTCCCGATCTCGTTGAAACTCTACGGCGGCCACGACGGAATGTGCATCTACACGGTCGGTTGCGACGACGAGGACGGTAGTCTGCACTGCAACCAATATGAGTGATAGGCCGTGTGTGTGTGGCCGTTGCAACGGCAGCGTTGGACAGAGATCGATGTAGATGGCCGCCGCATCGGCAGCCTCGGACGGAGATCCATGTCGATGGTCATCGCATTGGCAACCTGCGAAGGAGCACACGGCAGAGGTCCGTGTAGGCGGCGGCAACGACTTGCGATGAAGACAACCGTAGGTGATCAGCACACTCTGCTTAGGGCCATGACCATCAGTAGTGGACAGTCAAAAAAAAAGTTAAAGGCAAAGGGGCGGAGATTGTGCATGAGATGAAGCAAATGGTGTTCCATGATGGCCCTCGTGATTTTTTTATGTACTGAAATATTGTAAACTGTCTCTCTCGTATTTTCTTTGATCTATTCCATGTTGAATGGATTATACCAAGTAGCAGGAGCATCATAATAATTATGTTCTCGTAAACCTGAACATGATCTGATTATTTTAAACCGAGGAGCAGCTTATATAATTCATGTCCAAGAAATGTTGAGCTCATCCATTTATTCTACTGTATAAGCAGTGTCAGTTCAATCACTCGTCAGCTGTTTGGGATTCTAGCGGCTTAGTAGTAGAAGTATCATGTACCGGATGCAAAAGTGTGTTGGTAACATAGGGACTTGTGAAACAAACTGCAGTATGAATAACGCAAAGAACAAATCAACTTATGAATACACATCAACCTCAAGAATGCCATTCAGCCAAAGAAGCTAAATTACTATTTCTTGAGAGTAAACAAGAGCTTTGCTTCAATCAGTGCAAACACGTTTACATTGTCATTTTCAGTATAGCATCATGAACTTGGGGTGTAGGCCTAGCCAAGATTTGTTTCTCCTGTGATTTTTAGCAAGGTAGCCAGCACATATGCTGCCCAGTTGCTGTCTCTCCTAAATTTCTGAAAAACAATTCCAAAAAATGAAATAACATTTTTTGAATTTTGCATTCAGCAACACGTGTTACTCCAGTTCTGAAGACCGTTTGCCACATCCAAACGGTATCAACTGCTATTGCAATCGGCAGGAGGAGTTCATCTAAAAAGAAGTAGCTACATGGTTGCAGACTTGCAGTAGTGGTCAAGTCGCCGCCATTGTTGGCATGTGGAGGTCGTGGCCGTAGTCGGAGTGTGGTGGTTGACTACTGCTGTTTCCATCACAAGCTGTAGCCGTCAGGATGCGGCCGGCCCCTACGCAGACCTCGGTCTTGTGCTCCATCACAGGTCTTGGCAGGATGTCGTCTCCATCACAGCCCATGGCCGCAGCCTACACGGACCTCCGCCGTGTGCTTCATCGCACATGGATCTCCATCCGAGGCTACCGATGCGGCGACCATCTACATCGATCTACATCCAAGGCTGCCGTTGCGACGGCCACACACACGGCCTATCACTCATACTGGTTGCAGACTGCCGTCCTTGTCGTCGCAACCGGCCGTGTAGATGCGCATTCTGTCGTGGCCGCCGCAGAGTTTCAGCGAGATCGGGAATTAGAGGAGCTTCTCTCTGCTTGGGGAGGAGGGTGTTTGGAAAATTAACAGCCTAACTTAGGATGGAGGCGGGCGTTTTCCTGCAAAAAGAGGAACGATGCATAGTAAGCACGAGATTTCGATCGGACGGCTGATGATGAAAGGATGCATGGATGCACAAACATGTGTGGATTCATAGCATACGACGCCGAGAAGCCTAAATATGTTATAACAAGTACGCTCACTGGGCTTACCATTGCCATACTGGATAGCTGGCCTAAATATGTTATAACAAGTAAGCTCACTGGGCATGGACAGTAGTTAGTGCGGCACACTGTACGCGCTATTTTTTTTAAGATATTTGCAAAATACATGTAGTAAGTAGTAATAAAGTAATGTTCAAATATTTATATGCTATAAATATTATACATAAAAACTTATGATTGGAAAATAAAAGCATTCAAAATGTCCAATGAATACAAACATTTTTGTACAGTCATGGCTCATATAAAGTATACAAAATATTGAGTACAAACATTTACTAAATATTTATGACCATCAACTTGTGTATAATTTTCACTTATGGCATATATTCAAATTTTTTACATAATTTAAGTATTAACCACTATTGAATATTCATATCAAGATTTTATTTTCTAAATTATGATTTTTTTACTATGCAAACATTATTTTAAACGACATACTTATGAGTTATGAAATTATGTGTATAATTATTTAAACGTTTCTATAATTAAAAAATATTTATGAATTATAATTTAAGAAATATTTGTATACTTTAATTATACAAACATTTTTATAATTCATAAACTAAGTACATGAAAATTTCAAAATAATACGTGACCACTTTTAAGTAATTTATTTCATTGGTATGTATAATACTGATAACACACCGATATAACACACCAGTATAACTTTTATTTCTATTCATGTGTTATAATACATGGTATTTTAAGAAAAACACAGTCTTTAATAAAACAACTTCTTGAAGCAACATATTTTTTTCTAAAGGATGACTATTTTATTAAAATTGTGATTTTTATAAACTTATATGAGAATTTATTTGAATATATACGAACTTGTTTAAACGACTTATACAAATATGTGTATATTTCTTAATTGAATTAATATGATATTACATGAAAATTTTCTAATTGGAGTGGAAGGATCGGTTGCAGGTCTTTACGTGGTCGCTAGTTCGAGTGCCTAAGCCATCTGTTTAAACTTGTATCAAAAATCCTAATTTACATTCTTTAACAGAAATGTTATAAAATATATGTATTCATATGATATTAATTGAAAAATTTCTAATTGGAGTGGAAGGATCGGTTGCAGGTCTTTACGTGGTCGCTAGTTCGAGTGCCTAAGCCATCTGTTTAAACTTGTATCAAAAATCCTGATTTACATTCTTTAACAGAAATGTTATAAAATATATTACAAAACAGTAAAACTGAGAGACCTACGAGGCTCCACAGCGCTTTGACGTTGCTAGCCATAGGATCGCGATCACGTTACATTTGTTTGGGCTGCTGCTCCGCAGAACCACCTACGCCACCTGTGGTTAACTGGGCCTCGATTGTTTATTGGGCCTGTAAACTGGTTTTAGCGAACGAAGCGTAAAACATAGCTGCGTGTGTAGCCTCAAAAACGTAGATGCGTGTGTCCGCATAGCAGCGCCACCCAGCTATTCTTGTATTCGGTGCTAAAAGAAAGCTATTCTTGTATTTGTTTCATCACATCTTTCATATGCACTATTTATTTTAAAAACCTGAGCAGTCATCTGGCTAATTCTATTCCCGGTGACATCATTACTTTGTCATATAAAATATGCGTGTTAGGTCATGCAAATTTAATTCATATCTTTTATATTTTCAAAAGTTTACATGATATTTCATCATTCTATCGTAACATGGGCGGGCGCAGCAACGCGCGTCATCATGGTCTAGTGTATTCATATGAGTTAACGAATTCCTGAGCATGAAGTGGCTAGTTGCGCACGCCCTGTCCTTATAGGTTCTCGTTCGAGTCCGCAGTTGACTGATTTTGTTTTTCTCATATAATGTTGATTTTGTTTTTCTCATATAATGTATGTAGGACGCTGAGACAACTAATTATTTTTACGCACGTTAGGGCTTTTTTCGCAGAAAAAGGGGCCACAAGTCTTCAACTTTTGGTCGCTAACAGTGGACCCATGCCATGATGTCACGCCTAGTCAGCCATGTGGGCATATTCAGTTGCATTTTGCATCCTATTTGCATGCCTAAGCCAAGTTGTTGCATCGATTCAATGTACACCGCAAGTTTTAGCACTAAAGTGACGTTTCACGCTGAGTTGAAGCATCAGTGGTGTAATTGAATTTTTGCCTAATTATTCTGAAAAAAGGTGTTATCACCGGGAGTCATAGAACTTGCGTTCGATGTTCAGTGTAGTGCTAAAACTTTAAAAATACGGATTTGTGGTTATCTAACTTACGTTCTCATGCAAATACAGTCACTTTGCTCGTATTCAGACGTACCCCGAGCTTATGTGCCCCGTGGCTATGGCTCACAATCAGTGACTGAACGGGCGACACGTGTTTTTTGTTGCTGAAGCACACCACATTCTGTACTTATAATTAAGCAGGGGCCCCTTAATAGTTAACACATGTGGGCACGAGCTGCTGCGGGAAATGAGAATAAAAAAGGTGTCGGAGGTATTCGATCTCTCAATAACGTACATAGGCGTGAACTAGCTAACCACTGCACCATCTACATATTTATGCCAACAAGATTACACCTAGCTTTATATTGGACGCAGTTTTTTTCTTCTAGATTTCTATTTTTCTCGGGTTCAGCAAAGAACTAGTTTGCAGAAAATATTGGCTATTTTCGCCAAAAAAGTTCAAATTAAAAAATCGCGTCAAAATGTATAATGTTTCAACCATAACGTGCAAAACTTTTCCTCGAGCGAGATTTTTTTCCTTTTTTTTTCTCAAAAGGGCTTCCTATTACAGTAGTCAGCTCGACTCCTGTCTTATAGAAGGTTGCAAGTTCAATTCATTGTTGCATCGCCGTGACCATTTTTTTAAATGAGCATGAATAACATCAAAAATACATTTCACAATACAGGGAATAGAACTACCGACACTACCACTAAGCTAACTGTGTTGTTCTGATATTGTATGCATACGGAAGATATTATATTTGACATAGTTTCTGTAGTTCAAATTCAAAAATTTTGGGCGATCACAAATTTTTTTGGGGACCACCAAAATTTCTAGAAACAAATCGGTTATTTGAAATCCGGCCCCGGAGAAAAATCGTGTATACGAGTAGTTGTCGCGGTCCGAATATAAAACAAGTGTTTCTATTTATAGATACTTTGGTTAGTCTAGCGGTTACCTTCGTGCGCTTCCTTGCTAGTGATGGAGAGATTGATTCCGACGGCCCTTTTTTCTGTGAAATTATTCTTGCGCCTGGGTTAGGAACTTAAAATTATCCATGCTCCCGGGTTAGGAACTTCTGGTTGACCCCATCTGCCCCACCTATTTTTCATTTTTTTAGGGTTTTTGAGCATAGTTAAATATCCGTAACGGAGTTTTCAAGAAAAGAAAAAATGGTGTGCTAGTGTCACCCAACGCCTTCTGCACTCCCACCCACTGATAGGTGGGTCTCCCAAGGCTAGCATGCCACACAAGCAGGCCATACGGCTATATACGAGCAAAGTGACTGTATTTGCACCAGAACGTAAGTTGAATGACTATAAATCCATATTTTTAAAGTTTTAGCATCAAATTGAATATCGAACGCAAGTTCTAGGACTCACGATGATATTACCCTCTTCTGAAAAGGGAAAAGTATACTTTTCGTTCCTTAACTCTTGGCCGAGTTTAGGTTTGGTCCATCAATTTTGAAACCAGACAATTTGCACCCTCAACTATTGAAACCGAACAAGGTTTGTCCCTAGTCTCGGTTTTGACCGATTTTGGTGCTAACTCGGTCGGTTTTGACCGGCGCTGACTCAAATTCGGGTAATTTTTCAAATCCGTCATTTTTTTTAAATTTATGTACTTTTTTATATATGTTTATTTTCCCATATATGGGTACTTTATTTAAAACCACTTTGTTTCAGATCCGTAAACTTTCTTCAAATTCGCATGCTTTTTTCAAGTTCACGTAATTGTTTCGAATTCGCTTAAATTTTCAAATCGTCTTACTGTTTCAAATCCCTGAACTCTTTTAAAATTTATGTACTTATTTATAATACGCATACTTTTTCAAATTTGCTATTGTTTCAAAGTTGATTAAGCGAGAGCAGAATAAAGTTAGCCATGCCCTCGCCCAAATGGGTGGTTTACTCCCCAAAACTGTTGTTTGGCTGCGTAGTATTCCTGATGAGGTTGACATCTTATGTCAACAAGACTGTAATGATTCTGCTTAAGTAACGGAAGGTTCAGTTTGCGCCTGTCCCAAGGAATGTAGTCTAGCGGACAACTGGCTAGGAAGGCGCAATCGTCTTATTTTTGTGATGATGCCTGTTCCATAGGTTTTCCTTTTCATTTCCTTCCTACACCCTTTGTAATTGTTTATCGAGTAAAGTCTGTTTTAAACCCTCGTCACAAACAAAACGAACCTTCAATGCCCTGAAATTGACACTCTGCAGTCTTTCATCCTGGTCGCAGGCTCAACATTTAGGCCTCGCACGGACCCTAAAGCCCATAAGTCTACTCGGCCACAATCCGAATACAGCTCGGATCACATTCGACCAATGTCCTCGGATCCGACCTCGTAGGTTCCTTCCTTTAAGCGCGCGACCCCTTAGGTTCAAGCCGGCTTGGTCGCAGTTCGGATCACCTCCAAACTACATGGCTGGTAGCGGCCTCTAGCAAGGCGTGCCGACCACCAAGCAGACGATGAAGCTGGTTAGGCGAACCTGTACATCACACTTCCATTCCTTTTGCCACACGATATATGTTGTCAGGCTCAAGGCGAGTCTGTCATCCTTGTGCTAGCCCGACCTCTTTCTCGTTCCAGTGATGCCGACCACAAACTGGATTATATCATAATCCATGTCGCATGGCCATGCTTATCTTGGTCGGATCACACGAGGGGCCCAGAGTATATCTCTCCTGATAGGAGGGGCAAATCCCATCTTGCTCGACCACGTCTCGCAGCATGGGTCTAGACAAACCTGAAACCTACCTTTGTAACTACCCAGTTACGGAGTAGCGTTTTGTCGGCCCAAAGCAAGTCTGTCACCATCCCGAGTACATGCGTCAGCTCAGGTCTTAGGACATAGAACGTATGTTGTACTAGAGACTCACAGATGACATATCGCTGCGTCTCATAGTTGGGTCTGTCCGACTCGGACCTTATCTCGACTCGGATCCGACTACGTCGAATCCGACCAAACCTTTCCAAGACCATATTATCCGGTTAACATTCAATGCTCCATGGCTAGTGAGACCAAGCCATCGACCGTGTCATATGCTAGTCTAGTCGGCTGCGCGTCCACACAGCCTTTCGACTAGGGACCTTTTAGGACAGCCATCATACAATGCATAGTCCCACAAACAAGTCACGTACTTGCTGATACACATCATTGATAATGTCCAAGGACTATCTTTATTCATAAACACATAGGAAATATCATCATACATGATTGCCTCCAGGGCATATCTCCAACATATATTGCTTTCTTTCTACTCTATTTGAGATGAATCAACCTCTCATTTGAGTTAAAGGCTGCCACATCATCACATAACGTCATCACCCCGTAATCCCTCATAAGTGTAGCAGAGCTGGTTTTTAGGTGTTTTTGTATGTCGGTTTATGGTTTGTGTCCTACTCAGGAAGACGAGGCGATGATGACTACCTGAAGATGGAATAAGGTTTTCTCCGCCCATCCCCCATTCTGGTGACGCGTCTAGCACAGTCGGACGGCGTGTGGAATTGTGTCTACGGCTGATCTCGTGAAATTTGGGCGGGACAGCTCTTCGGTGGATCTGATTGGATCCAGTCTTTGTTTGCTTGTCTACATGTTGGATCTTTTCGATCTATACTTTTCTTCATTGGCGACGGTTATTATTTTGGTGGTGGTGCTGTGAGGCCTTGGCATGACAAGATCATGATTGTGTACGACAATAAGTTAGGCCCTGCTCCGGTGAGAGAGGGGTGATGATGACGGCCACATAACACAAATAGAGGCTGATGTTGACACAGGGACAGACGTCGATGCGACCCCAAACGAGAAAATGGCCCGACAAACAGTGACGTGGATGGCATAGCGACGCGCGACAATTTGTTTTGCATGAATCTCGACACCCTAGATCCCGTGGACGACAATTTAGATGAGACATCACTAACTCGTCTATAGAATTAGCGAATCTGAAAAAAAAATTGCAATTAAACATTTCATGAAATGGTAACTCTGCCCGGGAGTCCTTTTTTAGCACTACCAGGCCAGTGAGTCCCACTTATGCATCGGAGCAACATGCGCCTGTCCCAAGGAATGTAGTCTAGCGGACAAGTGGCTAGGAAGGCGTCCAATTGTCTTATTTTTGTGACGATGCCTGTTCCATAGGTTTCCTTTTTCATTTCCTTCATACACCCTTTGTAATTGTTTATTGAGTAAAGTCTGTTTTAAACACTCGTCAGAATCAAACCCGAACCTTCAATGCCCTGAAATCGGCACTATGCAGTCTTTGATCCTGGTCTATTTCAACCCTAAACCGGTCTTGACTGGTTTGTCACGCTAGGAAAATAATGATCCCGGCCGGGATCACTCTTTACTCTCATTGACTACATGGGTCCGCATGTCATATCCATCTTCTTTCTCATAATTTTTATCTCTCTCCACAAGAGCTGAAAATAAATGATGACTGGAACAATAATACAAGGTTTGCGACGGCTTAGTTGAAATCAGTGGACACCCTGAACCGTGGCATATCTATATTGTACTGTCAGAACAAAAACGAAACGAATATTACAACCAAACAAAAAGAAGATATACACAGGGTAGTAATATTGGATAGTAATTATTACAGGGCAACAAATATTTGGAGACTAATAATCATGACATTTAATCATAACCAATCTTGTACTTTAATACCATAAACCCAGTATAAAATGGCCTGTCCGTGATGTTTTCCTTCAGAACTCACAGAGCAAAGCAACGATCGACAAGTATTTCCTTCAATACAACAACTATCTAAGATGAGGACTAGCCAGATGTTGCTCTTGGCGATCGCCTTCCTTGTCCTAGCATCAGGTACCCATTTGTTCATGTACTACGTTCCTTCAAAATCTCGTCCAAACAAATAATGGCCAAGTTCTGATCTTCTCTTTTCCTCTTGGTGATATTTTGCAGATGTGGCAACGAAGGCGTCCGCGGGCGTTGAAGGAATCCCTTGTACGACAAGCATTATCCCGTCGCCAAAGCCATGCGATAACAATAGCTGCAATCAGGCATGCATCGACCGTGTGTGGGTTGGCGGATATGGCGAGTGTGTTATGGGGCGTGCAAGTGCCAGCAGTGCACATACATTCCTCCCAAAAATGGAAACTAATTAGCTATGATTGGATGTCATGTTCAACTGAATAACGTGATGAGATCGTAAATGGTGTAGCAACAAGGTTGTTCACCGATAAGCTGTATGAAGAACGATGAATTTTGTCTTGCTTCTTGAATTATCAGAGACTATAAAGTGAGATATATGATGTTTCACTTAAAACTGTGGTTTATGATGTTAACACTTGAATCATCCGTATGATAGTACTTACTAGAAAAAGGATCTGGTAAAAAAAAACACCAAGACATTAGCTTTGCTTTTAGACGAAAAACTATACTCCTTCGGGTAGTACATTGTATCGGCTCATCAGATGGAGAGTGCCCTGCATGGTTGTGACTCTTGAGTTGTACTATTACAGTAGTACTGTTACTCGGCTAACTTCTCATTGCCACCATGCAATGACCCAATTAAGACGACCAATATACTAGCGTCAGTGCTGGGTTTCATTGGCCTTTAGGTGGTCAAAAGCTGTTTCTTTTTCGCGAATAACCAAGCTTTATTTTCCTACTAGTAATTATGTAAATGTAATGAACGTTGACATTAGATAGAATATTAATTGCATGATGCATGTTTGTATTTGGTACAATATTAGTTGCATGTTAATATTTAGTAAGATATTATTTACGTGAAAAATTCATATGGAGTGGTTCAATGCGTTTATAACCAACTTCAGTGACGGGTGATTAGAATGTTAAGCGTGTTTGATGCTCAACGCTAAGCATATAAGCCTTGTGAACCTTAGAATTAGAGCATATGTACGGATAAAATGGTTTTGATTGTCCGTTTTTATGGAGTAGTTTGTTGTCGTGGAAGGAGGAGGAAGGAAATCGGAGGTGCACAAACGGTCGGGGATGGAGGAGTAAGCGAAGCGGACGTGGTGCGGTTTGTGTCGTCGGTGATTGTGTTTACATAGCGGGCGCCCGCAAGGCCAGGCGATGATTTAAATGCAAGTGCCCGGAGTGGGTTTCTCGCCCGCCAGGCCTGTTCAATGCCGGGCAGGCGGATATACGAGCAGCCGACTTCAATACCCGGCATGAGCGAGTGAACGCACCATGGGTCGCGCTCTTGGCCGCCGCCAATTGAATGCTTAGCCTTTGACCTGGTATGCTGCAGTGGCCTGTCATGTGACGCATGGGTGAGGTTTTTGGGTGGCATTGTTTTCTCATACTCGTACGTGGCATGAGTTCGAACACCTGCAAACCTTTCCTGATTTGGTGCCAGTTTACATGATTTCTAACACGCGGATTGTATGCCTAGCCTTTGGGGCGATATGTTGATGTTGCAGTGGCCTGTCATGTCAGTGCACTGGACGGGCATGAATGTGACGCCGTGACAAAGTTCGAGCGCATGCATGGAAAGATTTTTGGTGGCCCGTCTTTGTCGGACTCATACGTGGCATGAATGAATTCGGATGCCTGCAAACCATCCTTGATTTAGTGTCAGTTTACGGGATTTCGAACACGCGGATATAGTACTCCCTCCGTCCCAAAATAACCGTCTTAACTTTGCACTAGTTCCTAGTATAAAGCTGTACTAAGCTTGATACACTTATTTTAAGACGGAGGAAGTATATTAGAATAAAATCAGTAAACAATTTTCGTTGATATTTATCTGATGGGGTGAAGACATGAGATCGGACTCGCGGAGCGGATTAAGAACTATACTAAAGAATGTACAGGAGAGGAATTCCTCTTCCCCGTTGTGCTCCAAGATGATGGGGTGAAGACATGAGATCGGACTCGCGGATCGTTTTTACTCCCTCTTAGTTTAGATTTTTAGGCTGTTCATCGTCTTTGTTTCGGCGGCGACGATGACAACGCTGAATAAAGATTCGTTGGATCCTTCTTTGACAAGGCCATTGGTCTTATGGTTGGGGATGGATTTGGAAATCAGTGTGTTCAAGCAAGGATGGCGTGGCGGCGGCGGCATCCTCGTGGTGGACCTGTGTCCTCGGGCTGCGCCGTTGCGACGGCGTTTGCTCCAGCGTCGGCACGGAGCTTGGGAGGTAGTCCAGGAGCGGATGCAGATTGTGGTCTGCATCAACGACATCTGGAAGATGGAACATGTGCTGGGTTCGTGGTTCGTGGATGGCAGGTATGGTTTCCTTCCGCGACGTCTTAGTCGCGGTGGGGTGTCAGATCTGGAGTTCGATGGCGTGTCCGGGATGTTGCCCCGGTCTGGTTCGTTCAACGGTAAGGGCTTCAATTTTGGTGAGCCACCTTGGAGGTCTGCAAAGCTGCATATCAACGATGGAGCCGCGTCGAGCTCGGGTGAGGAGGCGATCCATCATTCTTTTCTTCGGTGGCTGCTGTCGTGGTGCCGGAGGCAGGTGATGGGCGTTGGCGTCAAGCTCAGAGATGTTCTGCTATCTTTTCAGTTTTGTCATGTCAGTCCTTACATGACTTGTACTTTAATCTTTATGATATGAATGAGACACGTATTACCATGCAAAAAAAAAGATGACAAAACCCATGGTGTATTTGTCTGAGGCCCCTTTTTGTTTAGAGGATTTTTGTAAGAATTCTATAGGATAGGATTTTAAGTGGAAAAATTAAATCCTTTGAAGCTCTTTGTTCTGGAGGAACCGATCCTGTGTTGAAGAAAGGAAAAAAAGGCATTAGCTTAAGACACTGGTTATTTTAAAGTTGTGGCAAGCCAAAAAAGAAGGAAGAAACAGATCCTGATGCTGGAAAATGATGAAGGTATTGTCACTGACCCAGGAGGTATTATGAGCACTGCTGTTAATTACTATAAAAAGCTACTTGGCTTTGTAGATAAAATAGATATCACTCTGAAAGATGACTTTTGGAGTGAGGATGAATTAGTCTCAGAAGCTCATAACAAAATTTTAGACACTGCTTTTACTGAGAAGGAAATTAAGGATGCTGTTTTCAGCTCATATGCTGAAGGAGAGCACCTGGCCCAGATGGGTTCCCTTTTTTATTTTATCAGCAATTCTGGGACCTTATTAAAGGCAACCTATTTGCTTTATTCCAGGATTGGGAGAAAGGGGAATTAGACCTGTATAGGCTTAATTTCTCCCTTCTAACCCTGGTTCCTAAAGAGGCGGAGGCAGTTAGAATGGAGAAATTTAGGCCTCTTGCCATGATTAATTGTAGTTTTAAAATCTTTGCAAAGTGTGCCACAACCAAATTTGGCCCCATTTGCAATGATCTAATAGCTCCTAACCAGAAAGCCTTTTATTAAAGGGCGTTTCATTGCTGAGAGTATTATTGCTGCACATGAAATTATTCATTCTGTGCACTCTAGCAAGCAATCTGGCTTCGTTTTTAAACTAGACTATGAGAAAGCTTATGACATGATCAATAGAGAATTCCTTATGGATATGATGAAGAGGAGGGGTTTTAGCAATAAGTGGATGGATAAAGTGGAATCTCTTATTTTCAAAGGCTCTGTTGGTGTCAGGGTGAATGACAGCAACAGTGAGTTCTTTGTCCCTGGCAAAGGTGCCAGACAAGGAGATCCCTTTTCCCCTCTCCTTTTCAATCTAGTTGTTGATGTCTTTACTAGGATTTTAATTAAAGCCTTTATCAATAACAAAGTTGAAGGCCTTTTCCCTGTCACAAATCCTGCGGGCATCATTAGCATGCAATATGCAGACGAAACTTTGCTCTTTTTGGGCAAAAACCTTTCTTTTGCTAAAAACCTTAAGTGGTTACTGTCTTGTTTTGAACAGCTATCAGGGATGAGGATCAATTTTCATAAGTGTGATCTAGTTCCTATTAACATTGACCGTGAGGAAGCAAAATTATTTGCTCAGGTTCTAGGGTGTAAGATAGGAGATTTTCCTATCAAATATTTAGGAGCCCCTCTTCACTATAATAAACTTAAGAAAGAGGATTTACGACCCACTGTAGATAAAATTATTAAGAAGGGAGTCGGTTAGAGAGGGAGATTACTTTCCTCTGGTAAGCGACTTACCCTTGTCCAGTCTTGTCTATCTAGAATCCCTTGCTATCTTATGGGAATTATTAAATTCCCTAAGTGGGCTACTAATATGATCAACTCTCAACTTGCTCATTGCTTTTGGGATGACTATGAAGGCCATCATAAATACCACCTAGCTGCTTGGGGTAATGTTGCCTTGAAAAAACAGTATGGTGGTTTGGGCATCCCTGACATTGCTGATATGAATCTCAGTCTGCTAGCATCATGGGCTAAGAGATATTTCAACGATGATGGTAAAATTTGGAAACAATTCATTGACGCCAAATATAAAACTTGCAAACCTAACATTTTTGCTTGCCCTGATATTGGAGCTTCCCCCCTTTGGAAAGGCATTCTTTGGGCTATTAAAGCTGCAAAAATTGGCTTTTCCTGGAAGGTGGGGAATGGCAAGAGTGTTAGGTTTTGGGAAGATAGGTGGACTGGCAATTCTACACTTGCAACTAGTTGTTGGGAGTTGTATAATATTGCCAATACTACCAATGTCTCCATCAGTGAGGTGTGGGATGGCGTGACTCTGAAAATTAACTGCTTGGAATGAGCTTTTTAGTGTAGTCAAGGATCTGAGCTTAAATGATTGTGAGGACAATATTATTTGGGATCTGGAGCCTAAGGGTATATACACTGTTAAATCTTATTATAATTTTGTGAATTCTAGAGGAGTGGTTCCAGACAACATTATGTTGATCAGGAAAGCTAATGTCCCTCAGAGGATCCAGATTTTTCTCTGGTTGCTTGTGAGGAATAAACTACTCACCAGAGACAATCTCCAGAAGAGGCAGCATGTAGCTGATCCTACCTGCCTATTCTGTAAAGAAGAAGAATCGGTTAATCACCTTTTTTTATTGTGTGGTTGCGAGAGAACTCTGGAGAGAGATCTTTAGCCCCATAGGATGCAACGTCGAGCTTAACTCGCATGGGCTCCTTGAGTGGTGGGCTAGAAATGACAACAAAACTGTAGATATTATGCTTCATGCAGCTGCATTATGGGCTCTCTGGAGGTATCGCAACGATATTTAATTTAATGCTGTGCCTTGGCTTGGTATGCAGGTTATGTGGCAAAAAATAGCTTCCTTTTTAACCTTGTGGGAAATCAGGTACGCAGATACAGTCAAGAGGAGATGTCATCTCTTGGTACAAAAGATGGAGCATTTGGCGCGAGCACCGCCTCATCTCCTTTGGCCAGACCCTGGCTAAAACTGAACCAGTGCGGTGGAAGGACTCCTTGCTTCGGGGGTGGCTTTTCGCTCTGGACTTGGGTGTGATCCTTAACCTTTGTGACGCCCGGATAATTAAGCTACAGTGATCCCACGCTAATGGTGCCACGTCACCACGATTACTGCTGCTAATCTATCGCTAGGACAAAACCGGTCCAAATTTCAAAATTCAAATTAATGATAACAATAAAAGTTTTCAAAAATTAGAACAAAAATGTTTGGATTGTACTAAATATTACAAAGATAATTATGGTGCAACAAACCCATTTTTATAAAATGCCTAAGTAATTTAAAATGATTTAAAACAGAAAAGTAAAATAAATAAAAAGTATAAAAAACAAACAAAAGAAAAGGGACCCCCCCAATGGGCCAACCGGCCCAGCTAACAGCCAGGCCAGCCCACTGGCCCAGCCGGCCGACACACCCCACTCCCTTATCCCCTCACACCCGCTAACCCTAACCCCCGTCGCCCCACTTCCCCCCCTCTCGATCCAATCTGGATCGAGGAGACCCCACCTCGCCCTCCCCACTACGCCTCCTCCCCCGATCCGATCTGGATCGGGCTTGCCTCAGCCTTCGACGCCATTGTCAGCCGCACTCTGGGCCACCGCCCGTCGCTCCGACTCGCTGCCCGACCTCGCTTCCTCGTCCTCCGACTCGCAAAGACTGAGCCCCTATCATACCGACGTCAGTCCTCTCTCCGCCGCCTCGCCCGTCACACTAACCCCTGGCCAGATCGATCCCATACCGGAGTTCGCCCGACCGCCGACGTCGTCCTCATCCTCTCCCTCGTCGGACCTCCCGACCTCCGGAGCCCGCTGCCCGAACCCTACTGCGCCGTGAGCACCCCGGCCTCTTCCTCTCTCCCGTCGTCGCTGTTTGTGACGCTGACACGCCACTCGCCGTCGCCCCTGCCGTCGTGTGGCCAGCGCCATGGTCCCGTCGTGGTCACCGCTTCGCCGAGGTCACCGCCCGCCCACGCCACCTCACATGTTGCCTCGGTTCGTTCACCGCCCATCGCGCCGGTGTCGCGCCGTCATTCCCCATGTTGTCGCGTCGCCTTCCCGCTTGGACATGCGCCTGGCGACGCCCGCCTCGCCCGCCGCCTTGGCCGGCCGCTGCCATGGCCGCCGTGATTCGCCGCCGGCACAGCCTCGGCCTCGCCTCGTGGTGGTGGCGCTGGTGCGCCCGCACCCTGCCAGAACCCAAGACTGGGCCAGACCCTTGACTAGGGGCCCCGCCTGTAACGATTTCAAAAAAAAGGAATTAAATAAATAAATAAATGGATAAATAGATAATAATAATATATAATAAGTAAATAATTAATATTAAATTTAATTAATTAACTAAATAATTAACTTAACTAATCTTATTTAGTTGAACTAATTAAACTTGATTAACCTAATCACTTAGGTTAGTTAATTAATCTGATAGGTTAATTATCACTCAATGACAGGTGGGTCCCACTGGACCCACACGTCAGGTTGACCAGGTCAATGGTCAACGCGTTGATCACGACATCACTCTGATGTCATGCTGACGTCATCATTTACTATTCTGGATAATGTTGGATTTAAATAAATAATTAAATAAAATAAAAAAATGATTAAATCTTTAGAAAATCATATATTTTAATCCGTAACTCAGATTAAAATATTTTCAACATGAAAGTTGCTCAGAACGACGAGACGATTCCGGATACGCAACCCGTTCGTCCGCCACCCCCCCCCTAACCGAGCGAACTCGCAACTTTCCTCCGGCTCCTTCGCCTCGAACGCGAACACCGGAATACTTCCGGATGCTTCCCCTTCGCCAAGATATCACCTCATACCGCGTTAGGGCACCCCTACCACCGTTACTTGTCTTGTCATGCTCGAGATGCATCTGTTTGCATGGTATTCATTGTTTCTTCCCCTCTTCTCTCGTTAGACTACTACGAGACCGACAAGTCACGCCCAAAGAAGACTACGAAGTTGATTTACCCCTCTCTCTTGCCAGAGCAACCAGGCAAGCCCCCCCTTGATCACCGGATATCGCCTATTCTACTCTATATCGCTTGCATTAGAGCAAAGGTAGCATGTTACCGCTTTCCGTTATACCTATCCTCGATGCATAGCCCGTCCTTGCTACTGTTGTTATCTTTACCTGCAATCCTACTTGCTTAGTATAGGATGCTAGTATTTCCATCTGTGACCCTACATTCTTGTCCGTCTGCTGTGCTATACTATCGGGCCGTGATCACTCGGGAGGTGATCACGGGTATATACTATATACTTATACATGATACATGGGCCTGGCCCTGTTCGGCGTTCGCGGATACTTAACACGCTTAAGGAGATCTTGGTATTTGATCTGAGTCTGGCTACGGGCCTATACGCACTAACCAACTACGTGGGAAAGATATGGGCACTCGGCGTCGTGGTATCAGCCGAAGCATTTCGTGACGTCAGCGACTGAGCGGCACGCGCCGGATTGGACTGGAACACCACTAGGCTAGGTCTGCTTCCGGCCGCGTACGCAACGTGCAGGTGTGCTCAGGGCGATGGGCCCAGACCCTTGTGCGCTTAGGTTTAGACCGGCGTGCTAACCTCTCTGTTATGCCTAGGTGGGGCTGCGACGTGTTGATCTTCCGCGGCCGGGCATGACCCAGAAAAGTGTGTCCGGCCAAATGGGATCAAGCATGTTGGGTTATGTGGTGCACCCCTGCAGGGAAGTTAATATATTCGAATAGCCGTGATGTTCGGTAACAGGACGACTTGGAGTTGTACCTTGACCTTATGACAACTAGAATCGGATACTTAATAAAACACACCCTTCCAAGTGCGAGATACAACCGGTGGTCGCTCTCTCTCAGGGCATTGAGGAGGGGATCGCCGGGTAGGATTATTGCTATGTGATGCTACTTGAGGACTTCAGTCTGCTCTCTTCTACATGTTGCAAGACGGAGGCTGCCAGAAGCGTAGTCTTCGACATGATTAGATATCCCCCTCTTATTCCGGCATTCTGCAGTTCAGTCCACTGATATGGCCCTTTACACACATATCCATGCATATGTAGTGTAGCTCCTTGCTTGCGAGTACTTTGGATGAGTACTCACGGTTGCCTTGTTCCCCCTTTTTCCCCATATCTCTACTCGATTGCTGCGACTGCGATGGAGCCAGGAGCCAGACGCCACCATCGACGCATTTACTACTACCCCGGAGGTGCCTACTACTACGCAGCCAGCCCGACGACCGTGAGTAGTTTAGAAGGATCCTGTGGAGGAGGCATGCGCCTCTTCGATATGTATCCCGGTTTGTGCTAGCCATCTTATGGCAACTTGTTTAACTTATGTCTGTACTCAGATATTGTTGCTTCCGCTGACTCGTCTATGATCGAGCACTTGTATTCGAGCCCTCGAGGCCCCTGGCTTGTATTATGATGCTTGTATGACTTATTTTAGTTTTAGGGTTGTGTTGTGATATTTTCCCGTGAGTCCCTGATCTTGATCGTACACATTTGCGTGCATGAATAGTGTACGATTGAATCGGGGGCGTCACAAGTTGGTATCAGAGCCGATCACCGTAGGGAATCCCCTTCCACACTCCTTGGCCGAAGTCGAGTCTAGACATTGCAAAAACTTTTACTAACTTGGCTCTGTGCCTTACGGGCCCACGTCGCCATTGGGTGGTATTAGGATCTTTTACTCCTCGATCTTTACTCTGGGACTCTGAACTCTCTTCTACTCGGGTTAAACGATTTTTACTAACTCTGACTCTAGGTTCTCGATAATACTTTCTCCCGGAGAGCCTCTTCAGTCCGGATGATTACTTGGTGCACCGAAGGATTCTGAAGATACCTTCCGATATTCTCTCGAGACCTTGTGCCCATTGCTTCTGCAATTCCCTATGAAGAAATACTTACACCATTCGTTCATACTTTATACCCAGTCGATCTTGTTATTACAAGATACCCCGAGAATATTTTGTGCCTACTGCCTTGCAGTTCCTTGCCACCTGAATACCCCTAAGAGTAATTTCTCGCACTTTCCGAGTAACCGCTCATCCCCAGTTGTTTAGCTGTTTCACAAAAGTCTTTGAAATACTATTAAATCCTCCGAAAATCCTTGCAGCCCTATTGCTCTACAAATACTTGTCTTCTTGCATTATGGATGCTCTCCATAGGTCTGGCAAAATTCGTTAGTATCCTTAGACACCGTCATTTGGATCCTATTGATTCAACATGAGTGCGAATGCACGCAATCATCGGTTGATCCGTTTAAATCATCTTTCCGGCTCAAACATCATTTTTTAACATGAGTTGGTTCTCGACCAAACTATTTGTCGTCAATTGTGCCTCTGGTCTATCCAACTTATTCATCCTTGAACAGAGCGGCTGCTTCTGATCCTTTCTTTTGGAAATCGTAATTCCTTTGTTATCTAAGCATCGAATTATTCAGATGTTCTATAATATGATGCCCGTGTTCTTCTTCCTCTGGTTGAGTACCGATGCTCACATCAGATCCGTTGTGGACCGGCAGATCCTTTGTTGGATTTTATCCGATAGTGTCCTTCATATGCAATCACTTTGGAATTTCTTTCTCCATTGGTAAATCCTATCCTCTGATTGACCAACCATGCTCTGCTTTCGAGCTTGTGTTATTTACTCCAAAATTTCTGGTATAGGTTCCTAAGATGCCCCGATGGGTTGAACCAGTGCCTTCCCTTATTTGTGTGAACCCGAAAGATTTCACGGGTCATACTTATGTGGTATTGCACCAGGTAAAACTTTCAAACAACTAATGTCATTTTCGAAAAGCGAGAGGTGAATGGAATGTTTTACATTGAAGAAGTGGGAGTCGACCTTGAGCTTGTGTTCATGCCCATGGACACGATGTAGATCCTATCATGGAAGCTTCTGGTAATAATAACTATTGCCTTGATATAATATCATCTGGTATCTGTGAATTGATCCTTTGCAATCGTGGTTCCGACCATATTTTCTACTTGATCCCATTTCTCAAGCAAGTGAAAACATTTGTCTTCTGCGGACCAATACATCCCCGCAACCCCTATGTCAATCTTCCTTCGAGTAATACCCTCCCGTATCTCGAGAATATCAACGAACTGTGTTGCTTCCTATGAGTCTTCATCTATTATTGCTTCTCACCGATTTATGAGTTCCCCCGGGTTCTGAGTTATTTCACTCGAGAGCACCGATAAGTGAATCGATTCCGCACTCCGATTCAATAACTCTAAGTAATTTTCACTGCTTACGAGTTTAATAATCCTTCAAGTCATTCCTAGCATTATCGGCTATATCATTATCGTGCAAACTTCTAACTGTGCTACCCGGTCCTTCTTCTAGGAGCACAAAATTTTTGACGATGAGCTAAGCTTACGTCGATCTTCCTCGTCATATCAGTTCGCCTTGAACTACAAGTTTCTGTCCTACCCATGGTTCCAATAACCTTCCGCTACCTCATTCCTTTGACTTGATGTCGTCGCAGATTGATTACATATTCATGAAATCTCTCGACAAATGTGTCGTGATCATCAACATTCTGAGCTCTTCCAAAATATCTATTGAATTCTTGATGGGAAATACCATCCTTGCCCCTCGGTGGTTTGTATTATCATCGGCCACTTTATTGCCTTCCCTCCAACACAAACTTGTTCGTGTTTTGTGTTGTACCTTGAGTTCCTTGCTGCCTAGCATCGTTCTTCTTTACCTTGAAATATTACCACCTTTTATGTCAAGAATGTGGTGAGAATTCACCACCTCTTAAGAATTCTTGGTATGGTGAAACTTTTCACCATCACCATTCTTCTTGGGACCTCGTGTTGATTCCAACCGGGGGACCAACAAGTGAGCGGTGATGTTTGGATTCTGCCCTTCTAGCAACCCTATTGCCTTGAAGTTAATGGTCGGCTGTTCATTCTTAGACTATTGATTATTGAATCATATTCCGACGTTGGTCGTGCAACCCAGCCCATATTTCGGGTGCACCTCTCATCCAATGTTTAACCGTATGTTCTCCTTGAGCATACACCATTTTATCATTTGATCCGACAAATGTTATCTCCTTGTTCACATAACTGTGGAAATCCACCTTTTTGGAAATCTCGAGGATTCTCGCTGATTCCATCAGCTACCCCCCTCATCCTCTCCTTGATTTAATGATGAGCTCTTGTTTCGGAACTTGCTCCCATAGTTCATTTCTCAAGAATTTTACAATATCATCTTGTCAATTGTATTACACCTTTTCCTCTCAGGCATCCTGAGTCTGAGGTATTTTGACACCGATTAGATATGAATCTTGGTCAGATATGATGTTGGAACATTTTCCAAGAGTCACAACATTGGTCCTTATATGACCCAGTAAAGTGATGTCATGCCTAGCATACCTGGCCGGAGGCCCTATTGTTATGGTTTCCTTTTCAGTCAGGCTATCCTTTCGTCCATGAGGAAATTGTAAGACTTATTCTATAAATTCTTCCTGATGGACCCTTTTTGTCTCCAAAGTCTGAAATTTGCTTGAAGACCATGCAATGCTATCTGGAAGCATGTTTGTGGTACTCCGATTTTCAACAAGGACATTTGAAGCCAATGCTAAATGTTTCCTGCTAAACTATCCAAACACCGCTGTATGGGTAATGTCATAAAATTTCTCTCCCCTACCTAAAGAGTTTTCTACATTATATCCTGTCATGGATCATGCTCTGCTTGTCCTTGGGAAGGATATACCCTTTAAATATGTGTTTAAACACATTTTCCTTTCCATTGTTCTGTTTAATCTGATAATCTTATTTTCCTTTTCATTGGTTGGTTTAACCTTTCTTGAGGTCTATATAATCTAAGCAGTATTATTCTCCTGCTTATGTAAGCACCTCGTGGTACAACTCTGCCAGTAAGACCCTGTTACTATTGTTGGTGACATTTCGGTAACCACCGATGGACGAGAACTTTGCCTATTGGTCCGCCTCGATGCAACGAGCAGGAAAATGGTTCTCTTCGTCCCTCGCCCTTGGTACCAACATTATTGCCGACATAACTGACATGGTACTCTCTGACATGCCTTGCTATCATGACCGTGAAAGATGTCACTGCTCCTATTAAAAAAAGGCCACATGGTGGGCCCATAACCCACAGTTCCACAGGATCGAAACCTGACATCCTGTACACCCCTATTCCCAAAGTTATTCCTCGCGCGTGGACTCGTATGTAATTCACGGGCCCTTTGTCCTAGTGATCTATTCTCGTATCGGACGCAATACTTACTCTCGCTACTCGAACCCCTTTCTCACTCTGGTTCGGGCTTGAGCAACTATCTATCCGCTTGGAGCCTCTTATGGTACCTTCGTACCTTACTCTCGAGGTATTTCATATGTTCAACTCGGCGATAATCTTATACTCATTCATGGGTTAACCCTTGAGTTGTTTCCCTCAAAAGCATTATGTCGTAGTGAGCTTCCCTTATCCTTTCGTAAATGCGATGGAGTTCCCGAAAAATGATGACAAGTTTATCATGATGCATCGGAATAAAGAATTGAAGACATCAACGAAAGGGATTAACTTCTTCGAGAAGATCCGTTAGAATATCGTAACGAACTTTCCCCTTACTCCCTCTTAAATCTCGGACGAGATTTCTTGTAGTGGAGGAGAATTGTGGCCTTGGGATAATTAAGCTACAGTGATCCCACGCTAATGGTGCCATGTCACCACGATAATCGCCGCTAATCTATCGTTAGGACAAAACCGTCCAAATTTCAAAATTCAAATTAATGATAACAATAAAAGTTTTCAAAAATTAAAACAAAAATGTTTGGATTGTACTAAATATTACAAAGATAATTATGGTGCAACAAACCCATTTTTATAAAATGCCTAAGTAATTTAAAATGATTTAAAACACAAAAGTAAAATAAATAAAAAGTATAAAAAACAAACAAAAGAAAAGGGACCCCCCCAATGGGCCAACTGCCCATTTAATGACCAAAGCCAGCCCATCGCCCAAATCCGACACACCCCACTCCCTTATCCCCTCACACCCGCTAACCCTAACCCCCGTCGCCCCACTTCCCCCCCTCTCGATCCAATCTGGATCGAGGAGACCCCCACTCCCTCCCCCCCCCACTACGCTCTCCTCCCCACGATCCGATCTGGACCGGGGCTTGCCTCGTCGCCCCTGACGTCGCTCGTCGCCGCGCCCGCCCTTGTCGCTCCGACTCGCCCGACCTCGCTTCCTCGTCCTCCTCCCCACTTCATGACCGAGCCCCCATCATACGCCGACGTCGCCGTCCTCTCTGCCGTCGCCTCGCCCCATCACCAACCCCGAAGCCGCCAGATCGATCCGCGCCGCCCCTCGCCGATTGGACACTGCCGCTCGGAGCCCGCGCCACCACCGCCGACGTCGTCCTCATCCTCTCCCTCGTCGGACCTCCCCGACCTCCGCCGAGCCCGCTGCCCCGAACCCTACTCCGCGTCGTGAGCACCCCCCTGGCCTCTCCCTCTCTCCCCGTCGTCGCGGTCGCCCGTGCTCACGCGACACGCCACTCGCTGCCGTCGCCCCTGGCGTTAAGCGCCCTGTTGTCCCGTCGTGGTCACCGCCCGCTCGAGGTCACCACCGCCACGCCAGCCACCTCCCCGCTGCCTCGGTTCGTTCACCGCCCGCGCATGTCGCGCCCGTCGTTCCCCAGCGTCAGGCGTCGCCTTTTCAGCGTGGACATGCGCCTGGCGACGCCCGCCTCTCTGCCTCGTGGCCACATGCCATGGCTGGTGGCCGTCGTAGCCGCCGGGCATGACCCGCCACCTCGCCTCCCCTCGCGTGGTGGGCGCTGGTGCGCCACTCCACACGCCAGAACCCAAGACTGCTAGGCCCCAATCGACTAGGGGCCCCGTAAACGTTTTCAAAAAAAAAGTAAATAAATAAATAAATAAATGGATAAATAGATAATAATAATAATATATAATAAGTAAATAATTAATATTAAATTTAATTAATTAACTAAATAATTAACTTAACTAATCTTGTTTAGTTGAACTAATTAAACTTGATTAACCTAATCACTTAGGTTAGTTAATTAATCTGATAGGTTATTTATCACTCAATGACAAATTGGGTCCCACTGGACCCACACGTCAGGTTGACCAGGTCAATGGTCAACGTTGACTGCTGACATCACTCTGATGTCATGCTGACATCATCATTTACTATTCTGGATAATGTTAGATTTAAATAAATAATTAAATAAAATAAAAAATGATTAAATCTTTAGAAAATCATATCTTTTAATCCGTAACTCGGATTAAAATATTTTCGACATGAAAGTTGCTCAGAATGACGAGACGATTCCGGATACGCAACCCGTTCGTCCGCCACACCCCCCTAACCTATCGAACTCGCAACTTTCCCCCTCCGGCTCCTTTCGCTCGAAAACGCGAACACCGGAATACTTCCGGATGCTTCCCCTTCACGGTATCACCTCATACCGCGTTAGGGCACCCCTAGCACCGTTACTTGTCTTGTCATGCTCGAGATGCATCTGTTTGCATGGTATTCATTGTTTCTTCCCCCTCTTCTCTCTGGTAGACTACGAGACCGACATTGTCGCCCAAGACGACTACGGAGTTGACGACCCTCTCTCTTGCCGAGCAACCAGCAAGCCCCCCTTGATCACCAGATATCGCCTATTCTACTCTATACTGCTTGCTTTAGTGTTGTGTTGCTTGTTACTGCTTTCCGTGATACCTATCCTGATGCCGAGCCTGTGCTTGCTACTACTGTTGTTACCTTTAGCTGCAATCCTACTTGCTTTGTATAGGATGCTAGTATTTCCATCTGTGACCCTTCATTCTTGTCCGTCTGGCATGCTATACTATCGGTCGTGATCACTCGGGAGGTGATCACGGGTATATACTATATACTTATACATGATACATGTGGAGACTAAAGTCGGGTCATTTGGTGGAGCACCCATGAGTGGATCTTTGTGGCGGAGCGGCAGGCGAGTTGAGACCGCCTAGGAGAGAGGTGGGCCTGGCCTGTTCGGGCGTTCATGGATACTTAACACGCTTAACGAGATCTTGGTATTTGATCTGAGTCCTGCTACGGGCCTATACGCACTAACCAACCACGTTGGAAAGATATGGGCACTTTCGGCGTCGTGGTATCGGCCAAGCATTTCGTGACGTCACGAATGGCGGCGCTACCGGATTGGATCGAACGCCACTAGGCTAGGTCTGCCTTCGGCCAGCGTCTGCATACGTGCAGGTGTGCTTTCAGGCGATGGGCCTGCACCCTGTGCGCTTAGGTTTGAACCGGCGTCAATGACCTCTGTTATGCCTAGGTGGGGCTGCGGCGTGTTGATCTTCCGCGGCCGGGCATGACCCGGAAAAAGTGTGTCCGCCAAATGGGATCAAGCGTGTTGGGTTATGTGGTGCACCCTGCAGTGAAGTTAATCTATTCGAATAGCCGTGATCTTGATAGCAGGGACGACTTGGAGTTGTACCTTGACCTTATGACAACTAGAATCGGATACTTAATAAAACACACCCTTCCAAGTGCGAGATACAACCGGTGGTCGCTCTCTCTCGTGGCATTGAGGAGGGATCGCGTAGGATTATTGCTATGTGATGCTACTTGGAGGACTTGATCCGCTCTCTTCTACATGTTGCAAGACGGAGGCTGCTGTAGCGTAGTCTTCGGCTGTGATTAGATATCCCCTCTTATTCCGGCATTCTGCAGCTTCAGTCCTTGATATGGCCCTTTACACATATATCCATGCATATGTAGTGTAGCTCCTTGCTTGCGAGTACTTTGGATGAGTACTCACGGTTGCCTTGTTCCCCCTTTTTCCCCATATCTCTACTCGATTGCTGCGACCAGACGATGGAGCCTAGGAGCCAGACGCCACCATCGATTTTACTACTACCCCGTAGGTGCCTACTACTACGCAGCAGCCCCGGCGACGACTGTGAGTAGTTTAGGAGGATCCCAGGCAGGAGGCCTGCGCCTCTTCGATATGTATCCCGGTTTGTGCTAGCCATCTTATGGCAACTTGTTTAACTTATGTCTCAGATTTCAGATATTGTTGCTTCCACGACTCGTCTATGATCGAGCACTTGTATTCGAGCCCTCGAGGCCCCTGGCTTGTATTATGATGCTTGTATGACTTATTTTAGTTTTAGGGTTGTGTTGTGATATTTTCCCGTGAGTCCCTGATCTTGATCGTACACATTTGCGTGCATGATTAGTATACGATTGAATCGGGAGCGTCACAACCTCTGAATATGTTTGCTGGTTGCAGTGGCGGACCTACCCCACTGGGCCAGGGTGGGCCAGCAGTGTATTGTACTTATACACTTATTTGTTTCTTTTATGTTACTCAAAAAAATTTGCTTCTTTTACTTTTTAGCTTTTTTCCTATGATATAAATGTTGTTTCGAAATCTCAGGGTGGGCCATGGCCCACCCTCTACCTCCGCCACTGGCTGGTTGTAGCCTGTATTGGGTGTGGCTTTTTCACTCTTTGTCTTTTTTGCTTCTTTAGGGAGCGTAGACTGTGTGATGTTTTCATTTTGCTGGGGCAGCGTCTCTGCTGTTTTTTCCCGCGTGTCTTGTAGCTCCATAACAAAAACATGTTCAGCGGTTTCGTTGCATGCAATGGAACCGGGGCGTTGAGCCCTTTTCTTCTAAAAGAAAATTTTTCTTTTCTAATCCTACGAAGAGGCCTTTATTGGTAATAGTTTCGCGGGAAAAAAAAGGTCGGTATAGACAAAATTTTCTTTTCTAAACCTATGAAGAGGCCTTTATTGGTAATAGTTTCGAGGGAAAAAAAAGGTCGGTATAGACAGGAATGCCGACCGTGGGGATCGAACCCACGGCCACGTGGTTAAAAGCCACGCGCTCTACCACTGAGCTAGGTCAGCTTCTGTTGATTGTTACTGTACCCAACGTTTTAAGATCATACAGCAGTAAAATATAAGAGCGTTTTTGACATGAGACGGAGGGTAATGTCAAAAACGCTCTTATACTACGGACAGAGGGAGTTTTTTTTTTGGTCAGACTCAAGAGATTAGTATGGTTTTTAGTTCTTGTACTATGAAGCAGAGAGCGATCTAGAGGGTAGAAAATGGTTGGAGCAGACAAATATGGTAGTATGCTCCACATGAATTGGAAGTTTGGAACAAAGCCTCATCCTTTTTCCCTAGTAACCCCCTTACATAACACCCTTTTTTGGTATACCACCAGCATTACACACACACCAGCCTACCAAAACTGTAACCATCAGATGCGCACCACAAATTTAGCATCAAAATCCCTGACCGTTCTGGCCTACTACTACATCAGCTCATTGGTGTAAGCGAGCAACTCAAACTGAGTGTTCTCAGCGGTTCCCTCTAAAAAGCATGCCATGAGGCGCCAGCCTCACCCACCTCCATCCTGCACCATTGCTCAACTCTTGTACGGCGGGAGGAGATGGAACCTCTTGACATGATCTTCCCTCGACCGACAGTGCGAGGCGAGCCGCTCCTCGTCCACCTCCCCCGTGTCCGACAACGAAACGCCGTAGCCCAGGAGCCTCCTGACATCCCTCGCGGTGGGGCTGCGCCACCGGCCGTCCCACCACGCGTGCGGGAGGAGCGGGGTCAGCGCGCACTGGTGCGCCTGGCGCGGGCAGCTCAGGGGCCCCGCGTACCTGCTCCAGGCGTGGCCCCAGCCGGCCTGCGTCGACAGCCCGTCCACCAGCAGGTTGCTGTGGATGCTGCTCAGGAACGTGAAGTTCGCATCCGAGGGCTCGTGGCCTGACACGCACAACAAAGTCGCGAAATAGACCAGTTTTGGTGGGTCAGAGACTCGACGGGATAAAGAAATGTTTTGAGGGACCGTCGGAGCGTGGTGATGTAATGCACCGTCTCTGTTTGCTGCGGCCAGCGCTGCGATGAGCTGCGCGTAGGTCGTTCCCACGCGTCGATGCGCTCCGGTGATGACCGTGTGCCTGGCGCTCGAGGCCAGGAAGAAATCGACGAAGGCCGCCCACCTTGGAGCCGATCCCCAGTCTCGTGAACGGAATTCCAAAGGCTATACACAATAGACAATAGAACGAGCGAAATGAGATTTTGTAAAAATCAACACGGTACATTTATGAAAGATATGTCTGGGCTAGAGTATACGGTCCATGATATAAGCCAAATACCCATGGAAACACTAAAGGTTTCAGGCTTTCGGCGTATCGCCTATCAGATGATGCAGAAAATGCATCAAAAATATCTTTCAGGTAAGAGTGTAACATACCTTGTCCGTTCCATTCATCTCTAGGTCAAAACTCTTGGCAAACGATTTGTAATCAAAATAAGTTACCTGCCCAGAACGTATAGAATAGTCATCCCATTTTCTAGAAAATTCCAAATCGGCAACTATGAATTACATGGATTCTAACCATGATCCACAATGCTCAACAAAAGTACAAAGTCCATCTAACAATATTCAACCAAAAGCAACTAACCTCTGCAAACTCACTGATCTCTTGCCTCATCTCCTTAACAAATGACGGTGTGTCAGAGATCAATGCCACCCGAGGTGTACCCTTCAAACCAGAAATCTGTATAGCTTTCTGAATACAACTAACTGCAGCAGTTCTTGCTCGTACTGGCCTAGTCAGAAAATCAGTTATCTTCAGCTTCTGAAATAATATGATGAGGAAGAGTCGCAAATAAAGATAATCTGCATGATGTAGGTTGATGACATTCTCAAGCTGAAAGTGTTGCAAATAAGGATAATCTGCATGAGGTGCAAAGACTTTGAACGCCATTACCATCCGCATTAATTTTTCTAGTTTCTCGGGTATTCAGAAATCTTTACTATCAAACTTCTGAAATAATTTCAAACTAGCTATCCTCTTTGTTGCAAACGCTGAGCATGAGATGGCATACTTTGCAGCATTTGTCACCAGATTGGAGAGGACTAAAACTAAATTACACATCAGGAAGAAATAACCAGAGAAAAGGGTTGACTTAAAGTTCCGATCCACAATTTTCAGGTAAGAAGCAGCATATTCCAATGCTACTGATGAACCGGATTTCTTGACATGTGAACATAATGTCAATATCACTATAATTAATGTTGAACAATTATGACAGGTTTCTTCCATTTAAGCTGTGTCGTACCTATTGCCCATCATTCGCATGTGCAGAACAATATCTGGACTGGAACCGTTCGATGCCCAATGAACTGCTTTCTGGACTATCTGGGAGGGAGATATGATCACTCGCATAAGTTCTCCAAATGTATTAGGCCTGGCATGTGACGTGCCTAGGGATCCAAAAATTGTTGAAGCAGCAATTTTCATTTCAGGGTGGACATTCTTCAGAAAAAACTGGACTCCAACTGCATCTGTTGTGCCATCAAACCTAACGTCGTGAAGAAGTAACACCTGTCAGCACACTTGTTCCTTACACTTAGGTTTCTCAAAAACATTAATAATCAACAGAAATAAAATTCATCTAAGCAAAGATAACAAGAAAATACAAATTGAAATATAAGCTACTTCGGCGATCAGCAGATGCTTAAGAACGAGGAAGGAAAACAACAGGCACTAGTGCAAAATAATTTACGGATAAACATGGAAGAAATGTACTCCCTCTGTTCACTTTTATAAGTCGTTTCAGACAAGTGAAATTGTGCTGTTTTATACACTATCTGAAACATCTACAAAGCCTTATAAAAGTGAACAGAGGGAGTATAAAAAAAATAGCCAATCCAAGACATGGTAATTAGATCAGGGCTGGCCAATTGGGTTTCGTCCAGATAAAACTGCTAGGTCGGTACAGGGGAGACATCAGTCATCATGTCTCTTAATACAGATGGAAACTGTCATGTCGGGCACGTCCTACAGGCGTGGGCCACGCGGCCAGGAGCAGCAGCCGCCGGCCGCATCAGGCGAGGCGTAGGCCGGGCAGGAGTCCTGGTCCTTATACATTAGTTCCTAGAATAAAAGACTAGTTTGTTACGTATAGGTTTCTAGTTTGTTAGCAGCCCATGGGGCCTTTATATATCATATAGTCAGCACCCTTTGAGGGCAAGCAATAAAGTTATTATCTCCTACCTCTTTCTCTGTCTCCTATCCTCTCCTCCCGCACCATTGAGCAGCCAGGCAAAAACCCTAGCGCTCCTATCCACCGAGACTACGAACTACGTAGTCGAGGCCCCGCTGTCTTGGGCACCGAGGCCCTTGACAACTTGGTATCAGGTTCCAGACGCTCCTCGGCCTCCTCCACGCTGCACCCGCCGCCCAGCCCACCTCCATCGCCGCCATCCGCCGCCGCCTCGGTTTCTTCCGCCATGTCGGAACCCACCACCGCTGATTTGGCCAGGATGATCGGGCTCGATCGCAACTGCGTGACATCCCTGCAGTCGTCCGTGGCAGCCCTCCAGAAGGAGAAGTCGGCCTCCTCGTCAGCCACCGATGTCAGCCACGACGGACAGCACCACAACGATCGACCCCCGCGATTTCAGAAGATGGACTTCCCCAAGTTCGACGGCAAGTCCGACCCGCTCGCTTTCCTCAACAGATGCGAGTCCTTCTTCCATCAACAACGGATCGCCGAGGAGGAGAAAGTCTGGATGGCGTCATACAACCTAGAGGGTTCTGCCCAGCTGTGGTACATGCAGGTCCAGCGTGATGAGGGCACTCCGCCGTGGCGCCGCTTCCCCGAGCTGCTCAACCTCTGCTTCGGGCCACTTCTGCGCGCTAACCCGCTGGGCGAACTAATGGCGTGCAAGCGCACGACGTCCGTCGTCGACTTCCAGGAGCGGTTTGAGGCGCTCCTTCCCCGGGCAGGCTCCTTGTCGGAAACACAGAAAGTTCAGATCTTCACCGCAGGCCTCCAGCCACCCCTCAGCCTCGACGTGGAAATCCACAACCCGCAGTCCCTCGCCGTCGCCATGAGCCTCGCCCGCAAATTGAGCTGCGCGACGGCAGCGCTTCCCCGCCAAGGCCACCGGTGCGTTTTCCGCAGAAGGGCATCCTGCCGACGCCACGCGTCGCGCCCCCCGCACCGGCCCCACCAGCCGCACCCTAGCATGGCCACAGTTTGCCGGACGGGCGCCCAATCAAACGCCTCCCTGCATGAGATGGAGGAACGCCATCGCCTGGGCCTATGCTTCAATTGTAACGAGAAGTTTGGCAGGGGCCACAACCGCGTGTGCCAGCGCATCTTTCTCCTCGACCTAGCGCCGGACGACGACGACGACGACACGGCCTCCGCCACTGATGATGCATCGCCGGCCGACCCTCAGATCTCGCTCCACGCAATCTCCGGCGTGCGCACGAGCGAGACCATGCAGATGCATATTACTCTCGGGGGTGTCTCCCTCCTCGCCCTGATCGACTCAGGCTCCAACCACAACTTCATCGCCGAGGAGGCGGCCGTGTATACGCTGCCATCCCCACCACCGAGAAGATGCGCTTCACGGTGGCTAACGGCGGCGCGTTCGCTGCCGCGCTGCGTGCTGGCCGTCGTGCCCTTCCGCATCGGCCAAGAGGAGTTCTCGAGGATTTCTTGCCTTGCCGCCGCGAGCTACGACATCGTCTGGCACGCAGCGGGTCGGGCGACGCCGGACCGATCCGTGGATTTCCGCGCCTCTCCATGACATTCTCGGAGGGGCCATCGGGTGTCTTTGGCGGCATTGCAGGACCGGATGGACCAGCCTCAAATCATGCAAGAGCCGCGACTTCCTCGACGCCATCATCACCGAAGTTCGACGGCATCTTCGCCAACCCTCCGGCTGCGTTACCACCCCGCCTGCGACCACGGCACCACCTCGCCGCCTGCCCGGTTCCGCCCGGTGGCCGTCCCGTCAGATATACCCGGCCGCACAAGGACGAAGCCGGAGCGCTGGCGCCGCCATGCTCGCCAGGCATCATCCGAAGCGAAGTTGTTCCGCATTCTCGCCACCGATATCGCTGGTCCGCAAGGCCGACGGGTCTGGCGCTTCGTGATCGACTACCGCGCTACCAACGCCATTACCGCTAAGAATGCGCTTCCGATTCCGGTGGTGGGACGAGCTCCGCACGCTGCTTTCTTCACTAAGCTCGACTTGCGCCCGGCTACCACCAAAAGTGCGGATGCGTCGGAGGACATCCCGAAGACCGCCTTCCGTACTCATGACGGCCTCTACGAAGTTCCTCGTGATGCTGCTCGGCCTCGCAACGCGCCGCAACGCTCGTGCCCTCATGAACGATCTGCCGCGCCGTACCTGCGCCGCTTTGTTCTCGCCTTCTTTGACGACATCCTCATTTTCGCCGAGACATGGGCTGACCATCTCCGACATGTGCGCACCGTCTTCACCGTCTCCGCACCAAAGACCGGCTCTTCGTCAGCGATCCAAATGCGCATTCGCCGTCGAGCCGATCTCATACTGGTCACACCATCTCCGGCTGCAGGAGTGGCCATGGATCCGGAAAAGGTGCGTGAGGCGAATGGCCGCAGCCACGCTCGGCGCGCGCGGTTCGGGGGTTTCTCGGCCTTGCGGGGTACTACCGCAAGTTTGTCAAAGAGTTTGGCGTGGTTGCCGTGCCACTAACGGCCCTCCTGCGCAAGGATGGTTTCTCCCGTCACGGAGGCGGCAAAGCAGCTTTTTAACGCCCTCAAGACGGCAAATACCACGGCTCCGCCCTCGCGTTATCGGATTTCACGCGGCCGTTCATCGCCGAGTGTGACGCCTACATACGGCTTCGGGGCCGTCCTTCTTCAGGACCAACACCCGGTGGGTTTCTTTAGCCGGCCAGCCGCGCCACGTCACCGTTCCCTGGCAGCATATGAACGGGAACTCATCGGCCTGGTGCTCGCGATTCGGCACTGGAGACCGTACCTCTGGGGGCGCCAATTTGTGGTCAAAACGGATCACTACAGTCTCAAATTTGTACTTGACCAGCGTTTGGCAACCATCCCGCAGATCATTGGGTCGGCAAACCATCGGGTTCGACTTTACCGTGGAGTACAAGGCCGGTAGTACAAACACGGTGGCGGACGCCCTTTCCCGCCGCGACACAGAGGAGACGTCAATCATGGCGATCTCGGGTCCTCGCTTCGACTTCATCGATCGCCTTGACAGCGACGCCCACGTATCTAGCGCCGTCACGCCGCGTGAGGATATCACGGCGGTACGCGGCGGCCTGTGGCGCTCTCGACGGCCTCGTCACTTTCAACGGCCGCCTTTACATTCCGCCGTCGACCCGCTTACTCAGGAGATTCTCGCCGTGCACGGCGATGGGCACGGCGCGCCTGCGCGACTTTGCATCGCTCTCCGCCATGATTTCCACGCACCTAACTCGCGCAAGACGGTGCAAGAGTACGTCCGCACTGCAATACTTGCCGAGGTACAAGTCCGAGCACTTGCACCCCCGGGTTGCCGCCGCCACGCCGGTGCCCACGGGCGCAGTGGATCGACGTCGGCATCGACTTCGTGGAAGCGCTTCCTCGGCGTGGCGGGAAGTCTGCCATCCTCACCGTGGTGGATCGCTTGACAAGTATTGCCACTTTGTGGCGTTAGCCCACCTGCAGACACGGCGTAATCGATGCGGCATGTGTTCTTCACGAGATTGTTCGTCTCCATGGCGTTCCGCAGCCCATGGTCTCTCGACCGCGACCGCTCTTCACCTCGGCTTTTTGGCGGGAGCTCATGCGCCTCACCGGGACAAAGCTGCACATGACGTCAGCATTTCATCCACAGTCGGATGGCCAAACGGAGGCTGCTAACAAGATCATTGTGATGTACCTACGTTGTCTCACCGGGGATCGTCCCAGGCAGTGGCTCCGATGGCTTCCCTGGGCCGAGTACATCTACAACACCGCCTACCAGACAGCGACCCAAGAAACTCCGTTCAAGCTTGTGTATGGCCGTGACCCTCCCACTATTCGCTCTTACGAGCCGGGCGACACGCGGGTAGCCGCAGTGGCCAGGAGCATGGCGGAGCGCGACGAGCTTCTCGGGGACGTCCGCTATCGTCTACAACAGGCACAGGCGGTCTACAAGTCCTACTACGACAGACGCCATCGGGACATTCGGCATGACGTGGGCGATTGGTCCGCTTCGCTTTCGCCAACCGGCCCAAGGCCGTCTCTCTCAACTTGCCAACCAGTGCAAGCTCAAGCCACGCTTCTATGGGCCGCATCAAGATTTCGTAGGTCGCCAACGACGTGGCTTACCGCCTTGAGCTTCCAAGACGCCACGCCTCCATGACGTGTTCCACGGGCCTCCTCAAGAAGTTCTTCTAAGACGCCTCCAATCGCACCGCCGGGTTTGCCTCCGATCCACAACGGGCGGCTGTTCGTAACCGGAGCGCGTGACTCGTGGCGCGCCTTAGCACGCCGCGGCGTTTCGCCACTACTCGTCCCATCGGAAGGGTGAAGCGGCATCATCGCTACATGGGAGGATCTTGGCGGTTTAAAGCGCCACCGCTTTTCATTTCGAGGACGAGCTGCTCGTCGAGGGAGAGATGTCATGGGCACGCCCCACAGCGTGAGCTGCCAGAGCAGCAAGAGCCGGCCGCATCAAAGCGGCGTAGGCGAGGCGGCAGAGTCCCGTCCTTATACATTAGTTCCTAGAATAAAAGACTAGTTTGTTACGTATAGGTTTCTAGTTTGTTAGCAGCCCATGGGGCCTTTATATATCGTATAGTCAACACCCTTTGAGGGCAAGCAATAAAGTTATTATCTCCTACCTCTTTCTCTGTCTCCTATCCTCTCCTCCCGCACCATTGAGCAGCCAGGCAAAAACCCTAGCGCTCCTATCCACCGAGACTACGAACTACGTAGTCGAGGCCCCGCTGTCTTGGGCACCGAGGCCCTTGACAGAAACCAAACAAACTTTAAACTCACGTCACCAAACGGTTGCATGGGTAAGGAGTAGTCTCCTAGATATTTCATTAACCTTTGGTCCATCTCATGCATCCTATTCCTAACAATCTCTAAATATTTTCCAAAAGGATAATGCAAAGAAGCAAGTAATATCATGGTGCTTATATTTTCATGTCTGCTCAAATCCTTGTTGTGCTAGAGAAGTACACCCTCTGTAAACTAATATAAAACCTTTTAGATCACCAAAGTAGTACTGAGGGAGTACTGATTTTTTATGTACCCAAAATGGAAAAAAAGATATCAGGAAAGGGATAGCAGTCATAAGTTCACAAAACATCACGCTTTATTGCCTGGATTTCTATATACAAAACATTGTAAAAGTGTGCTATTATGTACAAAACGGTAAATGGAATCACAAAAGCAAAAGCACAAACGTTAACAGCTTCATATGTCCATAAGTAACCGCAAAGGTATCTCACTCCAATATACGAGACAGGAGATCTAAAGAAAAAATGACAATACAGAACTTGCTTCTGAATTCAACATTGTAGGAACTTCCTATCAACCAGGAAATGAAATGATTAGTAGCTTATGTATCAGGGTTCTAAGTTAACTTGTCTCAGTATCCCCACTACACGTTTGTTTTCTCCAGTTCATTCTTGCGAAAGAACCCTTATGGCATTATGTGTCTCTAGAAGTAAACATAAATGTGTATAAAATTCGCGACATATAAAACCTCATCTAATTTAGTTTTTCTTTTCAGTTCTCTGACTGCAAATGCATACACACATGGCAATGTAAGGCGACATAGTTGAACAAACTTGTCCATGAAATAGGGGATTAGCTAACAACTTTGTGCTTTACTTAACAGCCCTTTTAAATGAATTGCATCAAAAGTTCTCTGCAAAACATACTAAAAGCTCGAAATCTGATCAGGCCTCGAGGCGAAGAAAAAACAGCTGTAATAAGTCTAACTGATTGTACCAAGTTGCAAGTGCGGTGCTAACCAGATGATTGGATCTTTCCATCTGTTCCAGTCACTGCAAAGAACATTTGTCTCTGATGGATTCTCAAAATCGTCTAACCTCACATTCAGATCTCTACCATGTGTTTGGGCACACCGGTTTTTCCTCCATAAATGTTTGATTTCTCCAGTAGTAAACGAGTGGTCAGTATAAGAAATGTACTGTCCAAATGGATATAATCCCCTGCAAACAAAAGACAAAGGGTAAGAGGACAATCACCACCATTTCTGTGCTACATTGGAATATTTGAATCATATTACCACACGGATTAACAATAATTATGTTTTGCATGTCTAAAGATGAACCGATTGCTAAATTATGTTTTGCTTGTCTAAAGATGCAAGTAGGAAACCCATCATAGATAAATAACAAAAGTAACTGAGTGTGAATGCATATGCCTGGTTTGGCCGATGATCAGGGAGCGGTTTAACATAACACTCAGAGCTGCTGCCGTTAATATCTTGTACATCTCATTGCCAAACCCAGCTTCAGATGCTTTCCCCAACACAAAGCCTTGCTTGCAGAACTCAGCTGCAGGCAGCGACCTAACTCTCGCAGCGCCTGACAAGTTAACCGGAGAAGTAAGCATCGGGGCGGTTGAACCAACCTAGGAACTGCAAGTCTTCCTATTCAAAACTAGCCAGGCTACAGAGGTATACTCTGATTGCTGATGCAGATGAATGGAAAACAGCGCAGCGACAGGTACATTTCAGAGTAGGTTTACTTCGACAAACGAAATGAGAGCTACATTCAGGTAAAGGCGCAGGTAATGCTCAGTTTTCGTCAGTGAGATTCAGCCCAGCTCCATGAGAGAGGGGATTGCAGATCACATTCAGTACTAAGAGGATGAAGCGTGGAATCAAATGTGAGTATTACGCACCGTGGAGCAGGAAGTGGCGCCGAATCAGCTCGCGGACGCGGAGGCTGGCCGCCTCCGTCGACCCCGCGCCGACGGCCTCCTCCCCCATCTCCTCCACCGTCGCGCACGTTGACCCGCCGGCCCCTCCCTCCGAACCAGCCGCCACGTGAGGCGGCACGACATGGAGCTCGTCCGACGAGGCCGAGGCGGGAAGCGGCCCAATGGAGACCTCTTCCGGCGAGGCCGAGGCGGGAGGCGGGTCCACGGAGAGCTCTTCCGAGAAAACGAAGTGGGGAGGCGGGTCAACGGAGAGCTCTTCCGAGAAGGCCAAGTCCGGAGACGAAGAGGATGGTATGCGGGGGTCAGGGCCCTGGTGGCTGAGGAGAAGGAAGAGGGCGGCGGCGGAGACGGCTGCCAGGAGGAAGGCTCGGCGGAGCAGGAGCAGCAGCGACGGGCGGCCGCGACGCCATCGCGACATGAAAGCTGGCTGCCAGCCTGCGACTGCGATGCGAGTGTGCGCTGCTGGTGGATCTCGCGAGGTAAGAACATCTCTGTCTCTGCCCCTTCATCTGCAACTAAATCTCCATACCAACCTCTTTTCAAAAAGGATTCAGATCTAATATAAAAACTTATCAGAAGTGTTTTCGAAAAGGATTCAGACCTAATATAAATAAAAGTTCATCAGAAGTTCCAAACACGTTAAACATAAAAAAGTTACATCAGGTCTCTAGACTCTAGACCACCAAACGACCACTACTGCTGTCAGAACGAGCCGTCAACGTGTTGTTGTCGTCGCTCCCCTACCGAAGCTGACTCGAGCTTGTCGATGGCAGCCGGGAACTCTTCGAGCATGTGCCCTGGATTTGCAGCCATCGTTGTTGAACCCTTGAATATATCTGAAGCAATTGACACTGAATCTTGGTGTCGCGCGCATGACAAGAAACCCTAACTGTCGTGGTTTTGTCACGGCAGATGTCCTCATGAAAGGACTTAGTCGTGGAGCCATCGCTACGGGTTAACTTGAAGGAGTTAAAGCGGACGCAAAGACACAAGAGTTATACTAGTTCGGCCCCTTCGATGAAGGTCAAAGCCTACGTCTAGTTTGTGATGGGATTGATGTGGTTTCGACGACTAGGGAGCAAACAAGCTTCTCCTATGCCTCGAATTGTTGTTGTCTGTCCTTGAACCGCCCCGGGTCGCCCCCTTATATACACGGGTGACGCCCGTCGGTTCAGAGAGTTTCAATCTTCGGTGCATATTTGTGTCCGGGTTGGTCTCTCTCTATTCCTAACTTAGGATACAAGTTTACATATCAGGCCGGTTTACGACTACAGGTTCTAAACCGACTACAGGTCTTGGGCCCTTACTTTCACGCCTCTTGGGCTTTTACACCGTTGAACTACTGATGAAGTTAACCCGGCCCAGATAGGCAGGTTTACGCCCAGTAGTAATATCCCCAACATTAGGCCCCAGATTGATTGAACAGGTTCATGTCAATCCTTGATAAAAAGCCTTCATCTTCAATACCTTCTTGAAATCGTTGAACCGTCATGATGTCACCTTCTCCGGTTGCTGTAAACCGGCATGACGTCCCCATAAAAATAGTATTCACGATATCTTCTTTGTTTAATAGATCCGCAATAATCGAGGCGACAACTCCGCTTCCTAGGTTTGTGGTTCCTTGATTCCCACGCCTGACACAGGTATCTTGCCTTATAAATAGGGCCGAAGGGTCATTCCTTTTCCTCCCTTCGTCCCTTTTCTCTTCGTCTTCCTCGCGTCGCTGGCCTCGGAGCTTCGCCGCCGCCGTCGACCTCTGCACCGTCTTGGGCCGCTGCATCGACCTGAACGCACCAGAGAAACGCAGATTCTTCCGCATCTCCTCAACTCAGGTAGGTCCTCGGTTCCCTTTTGACCTAGATCCGTTCTAGGGTTTCCTGTTCTTGCCGTGCTCCATGAACTGCTCTCGCTCATACCAGACTCTTGGATATATCTGTGACACCTTGCACCGATTAGTAGTAGCTTTTAGCATCCGCAGTAGTCTCGCAAGGCGTCCATGGATCTCGCACATCACCTCTGCTCATTGCATCAGTACTGCTCTGCTGTCTTCCTTTTTGGATATTTTTCTTCTTTTCTGATCTGGCTTCAGATCCTTCGTTGTAGAGAAATCTTACGAAACTTGTTTCTGCATACTTAGCCGTTCGCAACTTCAATTGTTTTCAATCTTTAAACCTTAGACCAAAGCGGTTTAACTTAACATAGAAAAATTAGATAAACCGTATACACCATTAGTCCCCTTGTTGAACCGCCAGAACTCCTTAACCGACACCGCCACTTCACGTAACTCCGGTTTAGACGATTTGTCTCCGATTTAGCATTGTACACCGGTTCTCTCTTTGTCCCAACACATTTTTGAACCGGATTTATATATTTTTGTAGATGGCCAAACAAGTGTATGAGTGCAATCGGCTCCTTCCCGTGTCACCAAACTCAATTAAACAAACTGGTCCTCGACCGGTGCTTTAGCCAAGAAAATAGTATCCATTGGAGGGTTCTGCAAAGAATGTCCACCCACACCTCAAGAAAGAGAGGTTGTAGTTTTCGCAGATCACCTAGCCCGGGGTTTCAATCCTCCCGGTTCAAAATTTTATCGAGATGTGCTAGCCAATTTTCAACTCCGTCCACAAGATACAGGCCCCAATTGCTACTAATATCTGCCACTTCCAAGTGCTCTGTGAGGCATACTTTCAAGAAGAACCCACAATTGAACTGTTTAGAGACTGCTTCCATCTAAACCGCCGCACAGAATTCACTGATGGGCCTAACACGGAATTGGGTGGTGTGGCGATTCAGAAAAGAAAGGAGGTCACTTATCCTCCTGTCAAACTGCACAGCCACCCCAAGGAATGGAATCAAACATGGTTTTATTGCAAAGACACTTACCGCCAACGAGAATCCCTTGCCCGGTTTTCGTCCGAGCGACTCAAAGAACACACATCCCTTTCCGCAAAGATTAACTGCCAAAGGAGAGAAGTAAATATGCTCCTCAACTCTCCAAGCTCGTAGCCTTCATGGCTAACGGTTTAATCGAATTGACCTCGTCGCTGTTGGATATCTTGGAGCATACCGCCTCTCCCGCCGCTCCGGTTTAATGTGCGAGTATATCGTAGTGTCGACGACCCTCCGTCATATTAATATCCAGCTTACCGATGATGAGGTCACCGAGGCAGTGAAGAAGATGTTGAACGAACCGAAAACCTCGTGTCGGACCGGTTCTGCTCCCTTCGTGCTACCAACAAACCGCCATCTGTAAGACTTCTGATCTTTTTTTACTGAATATATTATTGCCATCTCGGTATAACTTTTAACATCAACTGCTACTTAACCAGGGTGATGATCCATTCTGGAGCAAGAAACGCCCACAAGAGAAACCAGAGAAGCTAGATAAACCGGAAAACCCACTTAGGCAAAAGACCAAAGCTGTCAAGAAGACCACTCATAAGAGGAAAACCACTGCATCTTCTGATCCGGCTGCGGATGATGATGTGGGTAATCCGGACCTTGAGGTAGAACTTGATTCGATTGGCTTACTTTTTACACGCCTAATTAATGATGATGTTTGTCAGGATGATGCTGAAACCAGTAATGCTGATGTTCTAGAGGTAACTATTCTCTCCTCTGACTCAAATCCTTTGCCTTCACTAAAAAATCGTCAGGTAAACCGGAAAATTAAATTTTCTCATCCCCTTGCTTATTTGGATCCCAAATTTCTTATGAAGACTCAACAACATGAAGCTCGCACAACTCTAAGACAATAAGCCGTGTAGTTACCTCCACCGGTTTACCGAATAGTCCGGTTCGAAACGCTGCTCAGAGGTCTCTCATTTGCTTGTCGTTGCTTATCCTAAAGGTGCTGGTTTCATCAACCCTTAATTCGCCCGATTCCGATTATCGTGTCACTTCACACTCCTCATCCGGGCGAAATATCAGCCACCACCGCCGCCGCTAAAACGGTGCTTGGGTAAGTTATACCTTTCATATTATTTCTACCGCATCATTGTGTAGTATATGCCGATTTAATCGTTGTTGTGCCTTTTCGTAGGCCAAGCCTAGGCCGAGCAAAAAGGCTCGTCGATAAAGCGGCCGACGAAGAGATCGCTTCAACCGGCAAATACTTAAATCTTGAAGCGGCCATCGGCGAAGACACGCCCAATGATCCGCCACAAAGAAGATGATGATTTTGTTGCCGAAGAAAGGCCCGTTGATACCGCTTCTTCCGCCGACCAACCCGTAAGCCCGACCGATTGAAAAATCCACCACCCAATCCGCTCGCCGACAAACCGACGGCCCCTGGTCAAACCGGTGTCTCCAAGGACGATGACGTCAGAATTATCGGTTTTGGCCACAAATAACCGGGTAATCCAGCTTGCTTTATCCAAGCATTCTCGCCAAAGAAGAGTTTGCCACTATGAGCAAGGGCAAGTGGGATGTTGATCCGCAACTTATGCCGCTCTGAACCCCCAAGACCTTCATTCTGGCTATTTGAACCGGCTGTATACCAACCGTGACTATGAAGCTGGCCTGGTGAAGATGATGAAAGAGAAATTCAAGGTAACCTCCATGCTCTTTTCTCGCCTGAATATTTCAACTTTTTGTTAACTCTCCTAGTCCCCAAGGGCCGGTTAAACTTAGCATAGTTAAACTGGGACTTAATATAAACTCAATGCTTCAGAATCCACTGATGTAGCCCCCAAGGGCCGGTTCAACTTAGCGTAGTTAAACCGGGACTGCATTTTATATCGCCGCATCAGAACATGTTCGAGCAAATTGCCATTAGCCCCCAAGTGCCAAGTTGAATACTTGTAATGAGCTTGGGACTTTGTGATTTTATTGATAGATGAAGATCAAATATGCATTAGCCCCCAAGTGCCAAGTGTATAACTGATTATGAACTGGGGACTTTGAAATGACGATATTTAACATGCTCCCTTGTTGTTGCAGAGTGAGATACGTCAACAAGCCTCACAAATCCATGACCTTCAAGAAAATCAAATCTCAACAAGCGTAAACCTCCAAGGCCAAGGATGAACTGAAACCGCTTTAACTACTATGGAGCAACTCAAGGAGTGGTTCAAGTCTCGAGCGGGCCGGGACACCGAAAAGGCCGCTTTAACCAAAAGGTTGAAAATGCCGAGGCTGCCCTTAAACCGTGGTAGATGAGTCGACCAATTGAAGCGGCAAGTGCATTCCATGACTGCTGCCATCTTCGGTAAGTTTCCTTTGGCTTCTATGATAATTTTGACCTTCTTATGATAAGTCCGGTTTGTGACTTCTCTTGCAATGCTGTAGGCACACGCATTGGACACTTGGGGTCAGATGTTTGGAAGAAATTGAAGGCTGCCTATACCTTAATAGAGCAGCTGTATACTGGAGCGCAACGGATCATCTCCACCGCATCTCATAACAATCCGGCACCTTCCTTAATTCAAGATACCCTTAGGAGGTTGTCCATGCTTCTCGCCCAGATTGAAGAGCTGAAGAAATCTGCTGCTCGAACCGGCGCCGTCAACGCCTTAATCCGGGCCAAAGCATGGGTGCCAGATTTCGATCCCGTTGAAGCGGCTCAGGGCTATCCCAGTCTGAAGGAAGACGGCTCAGAGTTCAACGAAGATGATTTGAGAAGCGATAAACCGGCAAGGCGCCTCGGCTTGCCAATTAGTCAAGAAGCCAACTTGTCGCATTATCAAGCTCAAGATGACGCACCGTAACAAGCGAGTGGCTGCACCTATTCCTCAAGCGGAGAACCTGATCCCTCTCGATCCGTAAGCATACTTACGCCTCGATATTGACCCAACTTCCCCGATCCATGAGGAGGCTGTCTTTCAAGCTTTAATGGAATCGATCGACCATCGTTGACTTCCGGCACTGGGTAGAGATGAAGAAGTCAAGCGGCGCAGACGACCCACAACCATCAAACCGGGCGGCGAAAGCAAGCATGAACCGGAAGCCGGTTTGAAAAGCTGCTTCATTACATTCCGTCAAGAAACAATGATCTTATTTGGGCACCATGTTGCCTTCTAATAGGATAGCCAACACTTTTGCTTTGAATATGCCTTCGTGCATAGGTGCTGATACTCTTGCTTGAATGATCGAAACTTTCAATCTTATATTGCCTCGCAAATAAAATCTTAAACCGCCACCGCGGTTTATGCCGCCAGCTGGCTTGTGACGTTCATATATATGTGAGATGAAATATTAAGGTATATAATCGAAATTAATGATACCAAATACCTGCCATCGCTGGGCATAAGGTTGGCTTAGCCAATCTTGAAGCGGAGGTTGTATAAACCCTTACCGTCAAAGGAGAAAACAGCTCCTGTTATTTATAATGCCGGTTTACCACGTAAACCGTGCCGGGTCATGATAAGCCCCCTGTTACTCCATAATAGGATGTTAACAGAAAAAACATCAAACCGGTGAAATTATCTCTGGATTAAAAAATTGACCGAATTTCGTCAACTGACAGTTTTGAAACCGGTTTAAAAATGTTGTCGGTTTAAGAAACGCAACAAAAATCAAATAATAGTTATGACAAACATGGAAACAAAGGCAATGATAAACCGTTTGCAAAAATAAGGCTTTATTGAGCCGATCAGATGGTGTTACCATGGTCGGACACGACCAAGCTCCCTTTAAGGTGTAGCCATGGTTCAAGTCAGCCAGGTCCCCAACTGAAACCGTGTCATTATGCCGATCAAGTGGCGTGGCAATGGTTCGGATTCGACCAAGCCCTCAAGTGACTCTATGGCCTTAGGGTCGATCAAGAGGCGTGACTGGTTCAGACTTGACCATGTCCCTAAGTGATCCGGGTGGCTTTCGCCTATCAAAAGGTGTTGCATTGGTTCGGATACGACCAAGCCCCCAAGTGACATCACAAAGCTTTGAAAAGCAAACTCAGGGGTAAACCGGAGGCCGCTTTAAGATGTAACAACTCCATGTAACCACACATGATGTAACAGAACAGATACCCCGCTTTAGCTGAGGCTCCGGTTTATTACTTTATTCATAATATATACACTGTCATAATATGTACATAAATAGAGCCGATGTCTCAGGTATAATAAGGCCGGAGATGAGCTATGTTCCACGGCCTGTTGGTCTCCTCCTCTGATGTGCGTGAGTCTTTATGCTCTCGAATATCAATCAGATAGTACAACCCGTTGTGCAGATTCTTGCTGACCACAAAAGGTCCCTCCCAAGGTGGGGATAGCTTGTGCATATCAGTCTGGTCTTGGATGAGCCGAAGCACCAAATCTCCTTCTTGAAAGGTTCTGGTTCTGACCCGGCGACTATGATAACGACGAAGATCCTATTGGTAAATCGCCGAGCGGGCAGCTGCTATGTCACGCTCTTCATCCAATCGATCCAAAGCGTCCTTCCGTGCCGTCTCGTTGTCCGCTTCAACATAAGCTGCCACATGAGGTGAGTCATGACGGATATCACTGGGGAGAACCGCCTCCGCTCCATAAACCATAAAGAACGGCGTGTATCCCGTGGATCTGTTAGGCGTAGTATTTATACTCCATAATACAGACGGTAGCTCTTCTACCCAACAACCCGGTGTCCTCTGCAAAGGGACCATAAGCCGGGGCTTGATGCCTCTCAAGATCTCTTGATTGGCTCTTTCCGCTTGACCATTGGACTATGGGTGAGCTACTGAAGAAACGTTCCAGATGTGCTCACGCTCGCAGAACTCCTTCATGGCACCTTTGGACAAAATGGTACCATTATCTGTGATGATACTATGTGGAAAGCCAAACCGGAAAATCACCTTTTTGATGAACTGAACCGCCGTGGCCGAATCACACTTGCTAACAGGTTCTGCCTCTACCCACTTTGTAAATTTGTCGACCGCCACCGCCAGTGGGTCTTCTTGTCCTTGGACCTTTTGAAAGGTCCAACCATATCCAACCCCAAGTCGCAAACGGCCAAGTAATTGGAATCATCCTCAATTCTTGGGCCGGTACATGAGCACGTCTGGAAAACTTTTGGCAACCATCACATCGTCTGACCAGATCCTCCGCATCAGCATGAGCAGTCAACCAATAGAACCGTGGCGGAATGCTTTAGCCACCAAGGATTTTGAACCGGCGTGGTGAACACAATCTCCTTCGTGGATCTCACGCAATATTTCACAGCCTTCCTCAGGGGACACACAGCGTTGAAACGCCCCTGACAAACTGCAATGATGCAATTCGCCATTAACAATGGTCATAGACTTAGATCGCCGAACTATTCTGCCGCCAACGCCTCATCTTACGGTAACTTCGCCCGGTTCATGTACGCCAGATAAGGAAGCGCCCAATCCGGAGTGACGTGCAGAGCTGCCACCAATTGAGCCTCCGGTCAGAATAGCCAAATCCGCTTCACCAGGAGCTTGACTGACGGGTTGTGCAAAGACGCCCGAGAAAAACATTGGGCGGGACCGGTTTATGCTGAGAGCCCAACCGCTTAAAGGGTCCGCCGCTTCATTTTTCCGACGGTCCACGTGGTCCACCCGATAGCCCTTGAAATAACTCGCAACAATATCCACCTCACGACGATATGCAGCCATGAGTGGGTCCTTTGAATCCCAAGTGCCGTACACTGTTGAGCCACTAGGTCCGAGTCACCGAAGCACTTAACCCGGCTTAGATTCATCTCCTTAGCCATCCGGAGACCATGGAGCAAGGCTTCATACTCAGCTGCATTGTTAGTACAAGGGAACATTAAGCGGAGAACGTAACAAAACTTGTCTCCTCGTGGGGAAGTTATTACGACTCAAATTTCGAAGCCCTCCAACCGCCTCGATCCGTCAAAATGGATGGTCCAATATGTATGATCCGCTTTTCTCCAGCGCTTGCAACTCCGTCCAATCATTAATGAAATCCACAAGTGCTTGAGACTTCACCGTCGTCCGAGGCACGCATTTCAAACCGTATGCCCAAGCTCTATAGCCCACTTGGCAATCCGGCGATCGCTTCCCGGTTACGTATGATATCACCTAAGGGAGCTGAACCGACCACCGTGATGGGGTGACCTTGGAAATATCGCTTCAGCTTCCGACGCCATAAAAACTCCATACATCGCCTTCGCCAATGCGGATACCTTTGCTTAGATTCAATAAGCACCTCGCTGATATAATAAACCGGACGTTAAACCGGATGCTCCTTCCCTGCCTCCTTCCGCTCTACCACAATGGCCATGCTGACCGCCCTGGCGTTAGCATCAACATATAGTAGAAGCGGATCCTTGTCGATGGGAGCGGCGAGCACAGGAGGGTTGGCCAATTGCCGCTTTAAGTCCTCCAACGCTTCATCGGCGGCTGGACTCGCATAAACCGACCGTCTTCTTCAACATCTGGTACAAAGGGATGGCCTTCTCCGAGGCGGCCGATAAACCGGCTCGGTAGCGGCAATCCGGCACCTTAAGCCTGGACATCATTAATACACTTCGGTTTAGCCAGGAGGTGATAGCCATAATCTTCTCCGGATTAGCTTCAATCCCCTATTGGACACGAGAAAACCCAATAACTTGCTCGCCGAACACCAAAAACACATTTGGCCGGGTTGAGCATCATCTTGTAAACCCACAGGTTGTCAAAGGTTTCCTTCAAATCGTCAATCAGTGTTTCCTTCTTCCTTGACTTGACCACAATATCGTCCACATAGGCGTGCACATTACGGCCGATCTATTTATGCAGGCAATTCTGTACACAGCATTGATAAGTTGCTTGGGCGCTCTTGAGCCCAAAAGGCATAGACACATAGCAGAAGGCTCCAAAGGGAGTGATAAACGCTGTCTTTTCCTGGTCCTTAACTGCCATCTTGATCTGATGATACCCAGAATACGCATCCAAAAAGCTCAAACGCTCACAACCCGCAGTGGCATCAATAATCTGGTCAATGCGGGAGGGCAAAAGGATCTCTGGGCAAGCCTTGTTAAGATCTCGTAATCCACACACATGCGCCAAGTGCCGCTTTTTCTTAAGAACCAGCACCGGATTAGCAAGCCACTCGGATGGAAAACTTCAACGATAAAACCAGCCGCTAAGAGCCTGACCACCTCCTCTCCAATGGCCTTACGCCTTTCTTCGTTAAACCGACGGAGAAACTGCTTCACCGGTTTGTACTTGGGATCAACATTAAGAGTGTGCTCAGCGAGCTCCCTCAAGACACCCGCATGTCGAAGGCTTCCATGCAAAATGTCCCGATTCTCACGGATGAACTCGATGAGCGCGCTTTCCTATTTCGGATCCAAGTTGGCACCGATGCTTTGAATCGCTTGGACGAATCGCCAGCACGAAGTCAACAAGCTTAGTCTCACTGCCGATTTGAATTTCAGGGCGGATCATGCTCAGAAGTTGGCTTCTTCAACGGATTCATGTCCGCCGGATCAACATTGTCTTTATAATACTTCAGCTCCTCGGTGGCACAAACCGACTCTGCGTAAGCCGCATCACCTTCCTCACATGCTAAAGCGATCTTGCGGCTCCCATGGACCGTTATTGTCCCCTTGTGACCTGGCATCTTGAGCTGCAAATATATATAACAAGGCCGTGCCATGAACTTGGCATAGGTCGGCCGCCCAAACAGGGCGTGATATGGACTTTGGATTTTTACCACTTCAAACGTCAATGTTTCCGATCTGGAGTCATATTCATCTCCAAAGCCACCTCCAGAGCTATTTTACCAACCGGATATGCTGACTTGCCAGGTACTACACCATGGAACACTGTATTGGACGGTTTGAGATGTTTATCTGTTAACCCCATACGACGGAAGGTCTCATAGTACAGGATGTTGATGCTGCTTCCTCCATCCATAAGCACCTTGGTGAACTTATAACCTCCCACCTGAGGTGCCACCACCAGGGCTAGCTGACCCGGATTGTCAACCCGGGTAGGATGATCCTCTCTGCTCCATACAATGGGCTGCTCTGACCAGCGTAGGTAATGAGGCACGGCCGGTTCAACAGCGTTGACTTCCCGCTTCTGAAGCTTCCGGTCTCGCTTGTCTAAGCTAGTGGTGAAGACGTGGTACTACCCACTATTCAACTGCTTTGGGTTGCTCTGATAACCCGACTGCTGCTGCTGCTGATTGTAACCACCTTGGTTATTCTGATTGTTCTGATTGTTATGTCCGCCTGGATTACCATTAAATCCTGAACCGAATTTCCTCCACCATAACCCGGCTCGGATCCCGAACCGCCGCGTAACCTTGATCATATCGGAAAGCATTAGAACTCTTGAACTCTGCGTAATGTAACAATCCTTCCAGAGGTGATTTGTCGGCGCCTCCTTCGTCCCATGCTTCGGACAGGTTGATTCAATGATAGTTCAAGCGGTCCGGATTGGGATTAGGCGCTCCACTTCGATTTGGCTGTTTGCCTTTGCGCCACTGGCCCTTGTCCTGCGCGTTGGTGTTAGCTACGAAGTCCATGTTGCCATTCGCTTTACGCTTGCCCCCACCATTACCTGCCGAGTGATGTTGCTGGCCCTTGGAGTTGCTGTTCTTCCTTCACTTCCCTGTCTCGTCATCATCAGACTCGGGATCCTTGGTACTATCGTAATCAGCATACTTCACTAAAGCGCCCATGAGAGTGCCCATGTCATTGAAAACCGCTTCATGCGCCCCATCTTCAACTTTAAAGGTTTAAACCGGCGGTTGCCCTCCGTGGTCAAGATCGCAGAATCCGCGTTGATCCGGTCCGACGAGTGCAAGATTTCAAACGCGCGTACCCAATGGGTTGTTGACTCCCCTTCACCCTGGACACAAGCCGCCAAGTCCACCACGGACATGGGTTGCTTACAGGTATCTTTGAAATTCTGGATAAACCAGGTCCGCAACTGGGCCCATGAATTGATAGAATTGGGTGGCAAGCTTTTCAACCAAGTACGGGCCGTGCCTTCGAGCATCATGGTGAAGTACTTTGCGCACGCGGCTTCATCCACATCCAACATCTCCATGGCCATCTCATAACTCTCTATCCATGCTTCTGGAGCCAAATCGGCGGTGTAATTTGGTACCTTGCGCGGACCCTTGAAATCCTTTGGCAAGCGTACATTGCATAAAGCGGGGACGAGGCAAGGCACCCCCAAAGAGCTAGAGGTAACCCTGTGCTCAAAGATGGTCTGGACGAACCGGCGAAGCTGATAATCCCGATGTCGCCGCTAACTCGGCCTCCCTGCGTTTCGGGCCCGTCCACCACCTCCTGGCGTTGTCGAAACCACCTGCCGGGTTGTTGCCACGGGCGCACTACGCCGTGCATTACTTGATATGGCGGTTCATCCACGTGCTCGCTATAGCTTCGGCTTGGGCGGGGGTAGAGTGGATCCGGTCGCGGTCAGCATTTAATATGCTTCCTGTTGGACCAAAGCTGTCCTAAGGAGCTCCTTGACCCGCTGCCTCTCTGCCTGTGGTGAATCGCCTTCAATTGAATTGCCTCCACTGCGCCGCAGCTGCAACAAGGTTATCCATCGGGTTGGAGTAGTGACCTGGAGGTGTTTGCACAGCCTGAGGCGTGCTGGCATTATGGCGAGGTAGATCTATTACGCGGGGCTGAACCGGCGCGCCCGCCCTAGGTGCTTCCGCCCGGTTTACCACCGGCGGATTATTGGTCCCCGCTCCTGGGGTGTTGAAGAGATCTCTTCCCTCGAAGACTGAAGGCAAACGGTATCTGTATTTCCTCTTCATGACTTCATGCGACGCTATCTGATCCAGCATGAGCCTATAAGCCTGCGCATCCAAAGCGGCCCGCTCTACCGCCATCCCGGGCGCTTCATACCGCCAGATCCGCTTTAGCTCGAGTGATTTGTTCCTTCACCTTCGCAATCTCCGGCGTTATGAGCATCCTGGTCCGCCGGGTTAACCTTCGCCATGAGCACAGCCAACTCATCGAATAGTTCGATAAAACTTGAGCTGGCCAAGACAGGCCTCTCGCCTCGGCAGAGCCGTCATTGTTGAACCGACAACCATTGTCGCGTGGTCAAGAGTGAAGCATTGCTTGTGTACCGCCATGAATATTCCAACCCGGTTGGGCAGATCGAGAGGGTCCTAATACTATCACCATTGGAACAGCCCCCAATCCGCCATCTTGTAGCTGATATAGAGACTTCGGTTTCTCGGCCGATTTACTCGTCATCCGAGTAGACGACGGTTTCGCCACCAGATTCTGATCCTCCCTCATAACTTCTTCCGTGGATGACTCCCACAAAGGCACGTTTTATGGCCGGTTTAGCCTGGGCAGGTCTCGCACGCTGAGCCGTCTCGACGAGGTCGGTGCAGATGTCCGGCTCAGGCCCTGGCTCACCGATGTTGCCGATGAAAACGTGTATGCCACCAAAGGGGACCCGATACCCGTACTCAATTGAGCCGGCCTCAGGGCCCCAGCCTGCATCGTCGATGTAGAGCTTGCCATGACGACTCTTGGTCATCCGCCCACAAGCATAGCCTTCGAGTCCTTCGAACTTGCCCTCCAAGATCATCAAACCATCGCGGCGATAGCCCCACGGTGGGCGCCAACTGTCGTGGTTTTGTCACGGCAGATGTCCTCATGAAAGGACTTAGTCGTGGAGCCAACGCTACGGGTTAACTTGAAGGGGTTAAAGCGGACGCAAAGACACAAGAGTTATACTAGTTCGGCCCCTTCGACTAGGGAGCAAACAAGCTTCGCCTAGGCCTCGAGTTGTTGTTGTCTGTCCTTGAACCGCCCCGGGTCGCCCCCTTATATACACGGGTGACGCCCGTCGGTTCAGAGAGTTCCAATCTCCGGTTCATATTCGTGTCCGGATTGGTCTCTCTCTATTCCTAACTTACAATACAAGTTTACATATCAGGCCGGTTTACGACTACAGGTTCTAAACCGACTACAGGCCTTGGGCCCTTACTTTCACGCCTCTTGGGCTTTTACACCGTTGAACTACTGATGAAGTTAACCCGGCCCAGATAGGCCGGTTTACGCCCAGTAGTAATATCCCCAACACTAACCTTGTCGTTCAATGAGACGACGGGAATCTAGGCCTCGACGGCTAGGGCAAACGCTCCCCTCTAGAATTCATCGCTGAGCATGTGGATTCCCCTCCTCTCTGCCTGCCGCCACGGCGGCCAGTGGCAGGGAGGGGAATTCCGGTGTCTTCGCTCCAGCTAGTAGTTTAGTTTAGGTCTTTTTAATCCTCACAAGTGCAGCATTCGGATGGATGGCGACGCTTCTTCTTTGAGTGTGTCTGTCGGGCTATCCGCCAGTTCATCCATATAAACTCCAAAATCATCAGCATAGTACTCAAAATACGTAAACATCAACAACATGGTGCATAATAAAACATAATTACACATAAACTACAGTTTTGGCCCCTTCTTCAACTCAAACAGGCAGTGACACGTGTCGTCCAACCCAATCTTTCCCACCCGATCTTTATTTCGGGTGCCACTTCTTTCCTTTTATGACATCGGAGGAAAGGAATGTTGGAAGGTCATCTGATCCACATTAGGGGCCCTTAATCAAATCATTCCCAAGCCTAGTCGTTGCCCATGTATCCAACCCCATTCCCCTCCGGTGGAGACGAATTCCAACCCCAAGACCATCCTCCAGGCCTCCAAGAAGCCATCTATGAGGGAGGATGCAAAGATGAAGTGGAGGGCTCCATCACCTTCACCGTGGCCGCCCTAAGGTCGATGCTGCAAACACCATATCCACTGCCATTACGCCGACGTTTGTCATTGCCAACTCCATTATGGTTGTCATCACCAGGGCAGCCTTGAGATCTCGAGGGTCCGGGGCGCTAGTAAAACTTAGGGGCCCTTAATATGAACATCGCAACAAACACATCCGTGAATCCCAGTCCATCAGGGTTTAAGTCCTGATGCTCGCATTTATCCTGGATTTATTTAGGATTTTCGGTGAGGTACATTTAATGGGAGGAGACATTCCCGTCGACTACGAGGCACCTACAGTGACTTCGTAAAATCTCAAGATGATATGTCGGCTCAGTCTCTCGGAGGTGCTCATAGGGGTAGGGTGTGTGTGTATGCTTTTATAGGGGTGAGTGTATGCGCGTATATATGAGCGATTACGTATGTACTGTGTTAAAAAAACGCATCCAAAAAATACATCAGATTGACCGCAATCATGTAGGGCAGCTCGTGAGATCTTTTATTGAAGCACAAGGGAAGGCAGATGCCATCTAACTATTGTTATGGACCCATGGTCCAAGGAGGACTACTCACACATTATCATGGTGGCAACTAGGTTGTTGAAGATAGCTCCAGTGATAGAGTCCTTTGATAGAGTACCGAAATAGGCCTTCCGATTGGATCGTGATGGAACAGAAATGTGGCGGTGGCAAAAAATTCCTTGGAAAGTCTGGAAGGGTTTTCGGGCAAATATAAAGGCATGTGGCACTGACAGGTGGTGGAAAGGTGATGCATCGAGGTCTCGCAGCCCCACCACACGACCCACCTGGGGGCGCCAGCAGGACATGTGGGCGCAACCCCCCCCCCCCCCACCCACCCAAATGGGCTAAAGTGCTTATGGCTTCGTCCTTCCATAAAATTCGCGGCGTATTTTTTGTCTTCAAAAAATTGATTTTCCTGAGAAGTGCAAAAACACCAGAAAACTGCCTTTCGGGAGCTTAGTTGAAGGACCGCCGCTACCACCGCACAAAATGGAAGCTTAGGGTGACCAACGACTGTTGTACAATCCATCAGATGCAATGAAGGACTGGCAAGTTGAACTCTCAGCATGTTGGGGAGATGGTGCATCGGTATCAGCTAGGAAGAGGACGAGGAGAGACGTGCCACAACAGTAGGGACAGATGGTGATGGGGGACGAGGGGCGACTAGTGAGGCGAGGCATCGGCTTCTCGGCAGTGGAGGTGGACGACAACGTAGTCGCCACCATCAAAGGGAAAGAGGGAGCGAGTCAGGATAGAATGAGCGTGTGAGCCTCATGTAAGATTCAATTTTATTCCAATGCCTATTTGATTGTATGGGTTCAGTGAAGGCTTTCAGCCACACATCCAAGGCTCCCAGCCACAACCTTGGATGTGTGGCTGGGAGCCTGGATGAATGTCGTGTAGATAAAGATGAAAGATAAGAAGATCAGACGTGATTCTGGTTCGTCTCCATTTTAGTGAGACACTTCCTCGAGCAATACAACCGTGGTGGTTGGACCAGATCGGGCACATGACGCAAGTGGGAAAGCGTCTGACCGGATGCAACGATCAGTCAGGCGCTCATGAATGTTTCTCAAATTCTATTGTTATTCTTCTATACTATGAAGGTGGCCTAAGAGCAACTCCAATAGATATTTTTCGTAAAAGTTGTTTTATGGGATGACAGTAAAATTTATGGAAAGTTGTCTCACAACAACCTTTTTAGTTTTCTTAAACATCTTCCCTTCTTTCTATTTCTATTAGAAGTAGCCTACGGCCCGCGAGTCAGTGCCACTTGGGGCATGGTAGCACGGGTCGGCAAGCCGATGTAACTCATTGTAGTGTTGGTGGTCGGCGGTGCTGGTGGTGGCATTTAGGCAACCATAGAGGAGGAAGAGGAGGAGGAGGAGGTGTGACGGTGGGAGGCTCACCGACGGGCGACGCCATCAGCGGTGGTCGGCATGGCCAGGGTGCAGCACATGAGGCACCTCACTTCTGAGCTCCTCTCCGGTGTCGTGACGTGAAACTCCAAGCAATGGTGGTGGTGGCGCGGCTACGGTGGTGCTGGTGGAGTGGTGGCGCGGGACCATGGCGGTGGCATGAGGGTACCCAAACCATAAAGTTCAGGCGGTTTCAGGCTGTCAAAATTATACAAGAAGGTCATCTTCCCGTAAATGCAGGGGAGTTGAGGCAATTATACTGGATTGTGTAAAAGAAACTTTTCGGAAACTTCTGGGTTTACGAGGGCTGTTGGAGGGCTATTTTTTCCTCTACTTTTCATAAATGGTAGTTTTTTCTACAAATAAGGAAGCTATTAGAGTTGCTCTAAGTCTTGTGATCTTAGACTGTGGTTTGTGTAGTTTGTATGGTGGTAAGTGGTAAGGGCATCTCCAACGTCGTTCCTAGAATGGACACACTATTTGTTCCGTGGACTTGTCCGGATCAGTCAACATACATGGATACAGGAGCCGGCCATCCAATCACATCCCGTAAACACCGCCCGGTTGGGCTATCCTTCATTTTAAATGCATAGCAATATGAGCAACAATGCGGTATCCATAGCACTCAATCACAAACAAAAGAGTCGGATGCTTATAGTTTTTACATGTGCCGGTCACAAAAGAACCACTTCGGCAGTCCATGCAAAAAATGACATTTTTGCCCCCTAGACCTGCTAACCAAGCCTCTTCGCTCACTCTGCCACCTCTTACTTCTCATCATCCGCCTCATCCGCGTCCTCACTATCCGCCTCCTTCTAGGACATCTCCATCGCGGGCGTCAAATGCTTCAACATGCGCACGATCATCGCTGCATCGAGATCAAACTCGTCCACTCATCATGGTCGCCACCTTGGTATCCTCTGAAGCAGCCGTGAGCTCAGCCTTCTTCTCTTCGAGGTTGATCTTCTTCTCGGACGTCGCCATCAAGATGTTGAACCTCTCCGCATTCTTTTCTCCTTACACGTCATAGTGCTTGACATATGCCTCCTTTGTTAAGATGTTCTCAAACCTCTCCGTCATCTTGACCGGCACCCCTTCTTGCTTCAACTTGGCGCGGAAATGCTTGGAGCGGAGAGGGTGGGAGAGCGCGGGTTTTGACGTGGAAAAAATATGTATCGCTCCAAATATGCGGGCGGAGGTCCGGACTCCCGCAATGTCTCTGGTTTGCTTCTAATTTGCGAAAACAGAGGCAAATACAGGACCCCGTTAATGACAAATTGCGTCTAGAGTGTTTGATTCGATTGGACAAAAACGCTCGACCGTGGCACAACTGATTGAAAAATTGCATGCGTTTAGAGGGTCTGCATCGAAGATGCATGACTCGTCAAATATAGACGTACCATGCAGTTCATCCATAAACGAATTCGAGATTACATCATCGATGCCAGCATAGAAACAAACATAAAAATCCCAAAGATTCCTCTGCTGGCTACAACCTGTCGAACGCCCTTGCCGTTGCCGCCGGCACTGCCCGCCCTGGCCACGTCTAGGTCAATCTCGCCGTTAGTCTCCTGCCCCTCCTTGTGGTCGTCATCGTCTTTCTCCTCCGTATGGAGAGACGGTGGACCGAGAGCAAAACCCTGGAACTCGACGACTGCCGCATCGGCATCCACGTCGGTGTCGGCGTCATCGTCGGCGGCGTAGCCGTCTTCCAGACGTACCACGTAAAAGCAGAACTCCTTGTCCAGCTCCAACGGCGTCTGCAGCTTCACGCAGGGGCTCTCCGCCGACAGCGTCCCGAGCATGAGGTTCCGAGTGCCAATCTCGACGCAGGCGGCCACGACGCTCTGGCCGCTGGCTGCACTCCCCAGGCGGACGAGGCAGACGTCGGTGACGTAGAGGCGCTGGTCGGTGCTCCTCGGTGCTAGCGTATCCTCCTCGCCGCACTTGAGCCGCGAAAACAAGGGATGTCGTTGCAAGCGCTGCCCCTCCGTGTCCATGTCCAACCTTGATCGATCCATCGGCAGAGTTGCACGTACCAGCTTCCTGATCGTGGACGAGACCTCAGCTTGCTTTGTGCCTTTGTGCATCGACGCCTCTGCTTATATACACGGGACTTCGTTTCCGATTGGCGGTTAGCATGCCCCGGTCCCACCAAACCAATTCAAATTCGAATTCCGACTCGGAGCAGCAGCAGCCACCTACGTTACGTCCCAGCATACACATCTATTTTTACTTTTATTAATAGGAAGTATACGTTCTTCTTACACTGTACAGTAAAATTATAAATAGAATTAAGAAATATATCTATATCTATACCTATACATACTAAGGGCATCTCTAACATGGAGACCCGTCTGGACGAGTTTGGACATCCGACGCGGTCCTGTATCAGTCCGCTCGGTGGTTCAAATGTCCTTGGGTTACGAGCGTCCGGACCGATATGACGCACGCATTCGACAATCCTGGCCATGAAAAAAACTCCCGCCTCTCCTGCGCTTTCCTTCCAACTTATGTGCTACTCCCTTCGTCCCATAATGTAAGACGTTTCTTGACACATATGGGACGGAGGGAGTACATTTTTGCCTCTACTTCTTGTAAACGGTAGTCTTTTATAAATAGGGGTCTATTGAAGTTGCTCTAAGTCTTGTGATCTTAAACTATAGTTTCTATATTTTGTATGGTGGTAAGTGGTAAGGGCATCTCCAACGTCGTTCCTAAAATGGACACATTATTTGTCCTATGAAGTTATCCGGATCAGTCCACAAACATGAAAACGGAAGCCGGCCATCCACTCACATCCCCTAAAAGCCGCCCAGGTCCGACCGTCCTTCATTTTAAATGCATATTAATATGACCAATAATGCGGTATTTATAGAACCCAATCACAACCAAAAAGAGGCGGATGCCCCCGATCACAAAAGAACCACTCTAGTAGTCCATGCAAAAAATGAAATTTTTGCCCTCGTAGACCTGTTGTCCGAGGCTCTTCGCTCACTCTGCCACTGCCCCTCCTCACTATCCACGTCCTCACTATCCGCCTCCTTCTGGGACATCTCCCTTCAATTACTGGTAAGCATCAGCCTACTTTTTCAAATGCGCCATAACTTGAGAGCACGAGATGATGAACATTGCCTAGTGATTGATCTATGGTTTATGCTCATGTTGCAGCTTACCTCTACATGGCTAGGAAGAACCCAAGGCATGTTAGGGGACATAGAGGTGGCAGTCACGAGCGACGATGTTGAGTACTCTAAAGATTGAGACGCAACCAGCGAATGGTGAGCAGCCAATGGAAGCCCTTTCACGTTCGGCTGCGGAGGGAACAACATGGCTCGAGTTGCCACCGGCAGAGGATGAGCCATAGCAGACGGAGGGCCCGTCGTTGCCGTCGGAGGGCCCATCGCTACCATCGGAGGAAGGGCATGGCTCGAGTCGCCACCGGCAGAGGATGAGCCATAGCGGACGGAGGGCCTGTTGCTGCCATCGGAGGGGCCGTCACTGTCGTTGGAAGGCAAGGGCTAATGGACGCCGAAACGTGATCCTCCATGGCGACATATAAGATTGAAGCGTGAACCTATCATAGGCTCACTCAGGATTTTTCCTCCTTGATGGTGGATAAGTCAGGGGGTTTCTGCTAATTGTGTTTAAGTGGACCATGAGAGATCCCAGCTTTGATCACCCTTCGTTATAGATTTGATGGACCACGTGAGAATTTTGAAATTTTCACCGAAAACCTATTTTCACCTGATACTTCGCCTATGTAGGCACCAGAACACATTCTAGTTCTTTGCTTGGAAACATTCAACTAGTGGTAGCTACAGGGCTAGCAGTTTACTGCCAACACAACCAGCTGCATAATAGTGAATCATATATAGAAAGAAATCCTAACCTCCTTGTAGCCCTGGACCCAAGATTTCGATGCTGCAGCTCCAACACCTCCTCTATCTAGGGGTCTACCTGCAGCACGAACACGAACAGAGCAACAAGGCGTGAGCAAACCAAGAAAATTTGATTCCTCAAAGAGGAAGAGATTCTCTGGAGAACAAGAAATTTCTATAAAAAATGAGTAGTATGTGTAGAGGGATTCTTGTTAGAATCACACATGCTCATTTTATTCAAAGTTTATTATAAATGGTTTTCGGAACTCGTAGTCATCTATTTCTCTCTTAGTAAATGACAAACATGAACATGAATTCAGTTGGTAGGAAAAAATAGTCCACGGGTCCTAGCCGCAGACATAGACACATAGCGCTATCGACCGAAAGTTGCAGCAGATGAAAATCCAACCTTTCATAAAACTCATTAGCCCTTGAATTGAATTGATAGTTTAAGGCATCTAAAGGTTTCTTCTATGGGAATAACCATTACTTAAGACACAAAAGGAATGATCTTTACTGCCAGAAAGGAGACCGCGACTCTGTGAAGCCATAGTCAGTGTTGAGGTCGATGATGATGTCACTCCATGGCTGAAAGTGAAGGTGGATACATATTGTTGCGGCAATTTCTGCTGCAGGAGCTTTGGGGAGGCAAACTAGCAGGGTGGATTAAATTAGGATGTCCACTGTAATGGTTGAACGAGCAACACCTGGGTGGTGGCATGCATTGGTGGATGAGGTTCTCCCTCTTCATCTTGTGGCTGCAGGGGTTGCATTCTGCGGATGCGGCCTTGCGGGCAGCCACACCATGGTCGGGATCTCCTGCTCTGGGGACGATCGTCTTTGTTGGGTCCTCATGTTGTGGTCCCATCGCAGTAGTAGAAGGCGGAATGGGAAGGAACGGTGGTGTCAGGGGGATGAACCCCGGGCAGGAAACGGAACCCGGATCCTCTTCAAAAATAGTGGGGCCCGCATCACCCCTCAAACCGGCACGTGCCCGGCCGGGTCGCTCGACCCGGCAAGGCCCGCAACCCGGCCAAACTCTCCAACCCGGCAAGGTACATCGACCCGGACTCGGCAACTGGCGCAAGGCATCCGAACTCGGCACGACCAAGGCTTCCCCAACAAACCGACCCCACCCGTGGCGTGCGCCGCAATCCAGCCACGGGTCAAGCTCCCGTCCCATCCAGGCCGTACGATGGGACGAGACCTCAATCGCCGATGACCAAGACAACAATGCTTCCACCCATGCCTATGGTTAGCTGGAGCATGGCAACAGTGCCCCTTACCTACCCGCTGACTGGGGCTGGCGTGGCAACAGTGCTCCCGCCCTCACCGCTGACGACAGCAAGCGGCAACCTGACGGAGAGCACTGCACGCGACTCGACTCGGCCACGCCCTGATGATCGACAAGACTGCGCACAGTCCCCCTAGGCACGCGGGGCCCACACCTAGGGGAACCCGGCGAACCACAAGCCCTCAAGCGGTATCCCGAACACCGACAATATGGACCACCGACTCAGCGTATTACCATTATAACCCTGGGTGGGTTGATCTATAAAACCCCCCAGGAACCCACGCCTACAGGGGCATGGAAGATGTACGAGGTAGCATTTGAGAAACAGATACAAGGGAGAAACAAGCAAGCATACACTACAAAAAAAGACACATCCGTGACATTTTGGGCCAAACAAAAAAAATTATGTCATACATATGACACTTCTATGACGATAATTGTGACAAAACCCGGTATCATCATAGATGCGGTGGGCTCCTACTTCTATGACAAAAAATCATGACAGAAAATGGGCTTCTCGTCCTGGGCGGGCCGGAGACGCAGCTGCATGACATTCTTTAGGCCGTCCATGATGGAAAAAACCATGGTAGAAGCGAGGGGGAGGAAAATTTCGGGGAGTTGCCGGTTATGGTGGGAGAGCGATGCACATTTCACTCGTACAGGTACGCGCTTGTGTGCGAGGAGTTGGCTCTAACTGAACCCGAGCGAGGCGTTGGGCTCTAATCAACCCGGCGAAAGGACAGACTGCAGTTACGCGTTCATCGAACCCGAGCGATCGATTGAACAATGAGCGCTATGTGGGGGGGGGTTTGGATGAATAAAGGAGCGGTGGCGTTGCCTCTGGATGAACAGAACCCGTGGTGTGGAGGGCTGGATGAACGAGTAGATGGTGGAGGGGTGGCCGTGGAGGGGTGGTTGAACAGACCCCGTGGTGTGGAGGGCTGGATGAACAGAGACGATGGAGGGGTGCCCGTGGAGGGGTGGTTAAACAAGAGCTTGTGAGAGTAGCGCGGTGGAGGCCGGATGAACAGGAGCCTGTGGAGGTTGGAGGAGGTCGACGGTAGCCCGTGGAGGCCGGAGGAGGTCGACGGTGGAGATGAACAAGATCCCGTGGAGTCCTGCTTATGGCACGCCACACCCCTCCCCGTTTCACCGTGAAGCGCTCCAACACAAGTCCGTTTTGTCCGCTTTTGCGGTACGCCACACCCTCCCGGCGAACAGGACCCTGCTTTGATCAGTGGCGCTCCAACACAAGTCCGCTTGGTCTGCTTTGCGGCACGCTGCACTTCTCCCGATCAACAGGACCCCCGTTTCGACCGTAGGAGGTCCGTTTCCTCCGTTTTGCGGTACGCCACACCCCTCCCGATCAACAGGACCCCGTTTCGAACGTGGCCGGTCGAACACAAGGCCGTTTCCTCCGTTGTGCGGTACGCCAGGCCTCGTTTCCATCGCCTGTTCCGTCCAAGCCGGTTGGCTCCCACGCGTTCCGTTGCCTCCCGATGAACACGACGCATTCCGTTGCCTCCCCATGAACACGACGACGACGCTGTTTCTCCGTTTCGACCCAACCATATACGTATGCACGAGTAGGCGTTCGAGACCCTGCCCGTATGTACGTACGTGGCCGTATTTTCTTTCTTGCACCCTCGCCAACAGACGTATGTGTACATGCTACGGCGCGCCTCTACTACGACACGCGGCGCCGCTTCTACTACGACACGCGGCGCCTCTACATCGACCAGTATGTACGCATAACGTCACGACCAGAATGACAGCACGTGCGCTTCGACCAGGTGGGTCCCGACCGCCGTGCACTTCCTTGCCTGCGAAGATGTAGCTGGTGGGTCCTAGCAGTCAGGGGGGCGAATCGTTTTGGGTTTTTTTTGCCCGGACGCACTTCCTTGCGTGCGAAGATGTAGCTGGTGGGTCCCAACAAACAGGGGAAACGTTTATTTCACGAAATACGGTGGCCCGTTCGGTGGGTCCCCGCTGTCAGGTGGAGGAATAATTATTTTGCGCGTAATAAGGAGGCACTTCCTTGTCATGGCCGTGGACCCAAATTGTCAGCCTCTCCACGCATGCCCACGTCCGATGGAAGCCATTCCTCGACCACGTTGACCACGCCAAGCGCCAAGAGCACCAGGCGGTGGACGACGGCGCAGGCCTAGGAAGGGACGACGCGGAGTGGGGAAGATGCGACAAGGATACCCACGCCAGAGGAGTATGAGGGTTCACTGCTCGGTCATGCGGTGTGAGGCTGCCGTCGCCGCAGAATAACAGGGGGTGGGTGCGTAGAGGGATGGCCTGCAGCGGTGGGAGTAGAAGGGTGAGGCCTCAAGCATCACACCCGGCCACGGGTGGCAGGAGCAAAGGCCACGACCGGCGCTGCTTTGGGCGGTCAAGCAAGAAGACCAGAGGTTGAAGAAGCACTATGACCGTTGGATGGACATCGTCACTGGTCCTTTGGAGCTAGAATCGTCCATACATTGACAAAAGTTGACAACGGCATCCGCCCCAGTCAACTTAGTAGGCCCCCAAGACAGCCTCCCACCACGGTTGGTCCCAGCTAGTAGGGGGGGGGGTATTCATTTTTTTGTGCGTAAGAAGGAGGCACTTCCGGTGGGTCCGAAATGACAATGGGGAACATTTTTTTCGCTGAATACGGTGGCCCAACCTGTGGGTCCCAACAGTCGTGGGAAACGTTTTTTCGCGAAATCTGGTGGCCCGTCGATTGGGTCCCAAATTGCCGTGGAGGAATAATTATTTTCCGCGTAATAAGGAGGCACTTCCTTGCGGCTGCCGTGGACCCGGCTGTCAGCCTCTCCACGTACAGTACTCTTCCGATGGAAGTCGGTCGTTGACCGCATTGACCATGCCGCGCCGAGAGCACCACGGCGGTGGACGACGGTGAGGCCTAGGAAGGGGACGACACGGAGCCGGGGAAGACGCGGCAGTGGAAGCCCGCGCGGAGAGGAGTACGAGGGTTCACCGTTTCGGCTGCAGTGTGAGGCTGCCGTAGCCGAAGAATAATAGGGGGTGTGGGTGAGTAGAGGGATGCCCTGGCCAGCGGTGGGAGTAGTAGGGGGCGCTAAGGCTCAAGGCGCAAGACAGCCACAGGAGGCGGAGGCGGTCCCGCCGACGCCGCTTTGGCGGCCGGAGCAAGAAGATCGAGATTGAAGAAACACGACGCCGTTGGATTGACATCCAACGGTTACGCCCGCTAGAATCGTTTGTTGACGTAGTATATAATAACTAAAAAAAATCTTGCATACGCGTCAACTAAACAGGCCCACAAGTCAGACCACTCCCTCTTTTTTTAATAATTTATATATAGCTCATGGGAACTTCTTATGCAATTTATTGCAGTCGTTTTTTTGGTTGGCCAGGGCCAATTTCGCATATTTCTATGGGTTCCAAACTATTTTTAATACCGAAATGTCGAGCCAGATTTAAAGTACTTTGAAGATATATTTGAATTAGGTTAATGCCCAGTGAAATAGAAATCTGAAAATGTGAAAAAAATCAGAAATTATAAAGTAATTGCCAATTTGTCATCTGTTTTTATATTTACAACCCATTTCATATTACTTTCAAGATTTGCAGGCATCTTGAAAGAGTTGCAGCCCATCGTATGTAGAAAAATAAGTAGGCCTGGATTGGGTATTCTTCGTAAAAATAAATCGGGCTCATTTTCACAAAGAAAAAATAGCTGGGCTGGTCACATGGTGAACATAAAATATAAGCTCGGGCTAGATGGGCCACAACCAGTTCAAACCCTGCTCCGCTTCAACAATACCAAACAAAAAATACCGCCGAGTAGCTACGCCCCTGTGTCACCGATCTTGTGATGTTCTCTTGTCTATTGACTATATACGCTCACAATGTCGTGGGTCCCAGATGTCGTGAAAACACTAGGAGGAAGCATTTTATTTTTCCATACGCCGACGTGGTGGGCCCCTACCGCTATTCTCTCCACGTGCTTCGCCGATTCCTGTTGTTTGTTGACCATGTTGACAACGCGAGAGGGCGGCGCCATGGCGAAGCGCACCAAAGCGCCGCTGGAGGACGTCGGCGTTAACGATTTAGGAGACGGTGGGCGGCGATCGTCTTGTTGGCGCAGCCAGCCGTGGAGGCGGAAGCAGGCGGCCCCTTGGCGCTGGTTTGGTTTTGGCGGCCGGAGGAAGACAGGATCAAGAAACACGATGCATCAGTAAAAAGGTATGAGTACTTAACAACCTTAATCAAACCAGCAGGGCACTTAACAACCAAAGTAGAAAGCAGTATGAGTACTTATACAGGTTCAACCGTACAAAGCACGCCTCGAACAGTGCTACTTTGCCTATAGTTAACCAAGGGTGAGGCCGCCAAGCCCCAGGACAAGGCCTAGGCGCCACCCCGCGCATCCACAACCTTCTGAAAGCGGCTTCATCTCGCAATGTGGTCAATAAACAGGATATTCGCTTTAGAGCCATGGAAAAGCATGAACATAATCTTCTGTCCTATTCTCCAAGATGGACGGGCCTTCATTATCTGAGACCACCCACGAATAAGTGTCTTTTCACCTCCAAGGGGAATTGAGTAGGTCGACATAAACATCATGTTGTGACCAAGCGCAAGTCTGACCCGACCATGGTCAGGCATTTGTATAGGAACAATAGAACTCGGCAATTCCTGTTTCAAGAAGATCATAGCTGTAAAACAGTGTATAAGCAATAGTTTATGAACAACATATATAACAGAAAATAGCTCGTACCATAAGTTTCTCGGACACGCTTGGACCTGTTCAACGAAAAAGAAGGGCACACATATCCCACGTGGCCTTCCACCATTGAAACGCCCCACCGGGACCTCAAGACGATCAATAAAGTGTAGGAACATGTGGATGTCGATCCACCAACTTTAGTGCCATTAGTAACAGCCGAGTTATTACAGAGTAACAAACGAAAGCGCATCGCTTAACTCTAAAAAAACCTACACGTGCCACCAATTATAAGACAATATTAGTTAGAAGTAGCATCTTCGTGAGAGATTCGTTGCTAGTTCTAAAGTTAAATTGTGATTAGTTAGACAGAATATGTGGATTAAGAAGTAATCGAGGCAACAAGCAAGAACCAGATACAAACTAACATGGATGAACAATTGGAACGACGTCGGGGTGGAAGATCGCAGTGAAGATGAGACCAGGTTCTGCTATTTCCATCAACATTCGTGCGCCAACTTTCAGTTCGTAACACTTGAGGAAGTTTATCCAAGTTCGGCCATAAAAAAAACAGCGATCTTCTTGGTTCATGAACCCAACTCGGAAGCAATATCCATGGATTTTCTTCACTGTGACCATTAAACTAGTGTATTCAGTTGTGGCAAGGCCGAGCATCTTGAGTACATGTGTTCTGGCAGAGCAAATAATACACTGCAGGAAAAATAATATGAGAACACAACATGTTAAAAAAAACCCACCCTCCCGGATAGAGAAGAGGATTCTAGGAACATACTGTGCGTGTTTCAAAATGTTGTGGTAGGATGAGAAGGAACAAGTGTGGCGTCTCGCCGTGGATTACCTGCGACCAAGGGACTTGGATTTATCGGGGATGGATGAAGAATTCATACCTGGTTCTCCATGAGAAAACCCTATGCAATCGCTGAGCGGGGTTTTTCTCTGAACAAGCATTTAGAGAGAAGGGGATTCAGGCCCAGTGAAATATTGTCGTCATCGTCTGGCCCAGCCATCGCTAAAGCTGGAAAGGGGGGGGGTTGTGATTTGACGGTTCATTGGGCATTACTGCGGCGCTACGACCGGGGTGTGTCTACCGTGAAGTTGTGCACTGTAATTTGTGCATATGGCACGTGGACCCCGTTGTCGGTTGGCCCACATATCAGCGAAAGGAAGTAGAAGGACAGGAGTAACTAGTTACACATAAATATATTTTTTGACAGAGAGATACTCCCTCTGTAAAGAAATATACAAATCTTTTATATCACAGGCTCACCTTGCCGAGAAATATACTCCCTCTGCAACGCACGGGCATTATGGGGGTTCAACTTTTTTTATGGGGGTTCAGCTGAGAATATAATACTCAGATGGGCTCACGGTTCTGGACTTTGGGCCACAGGCCGACCCTGCATGTTTGGGGGCCCATGTGTTCTACCTCAGCGCTTTTCATATTGCAAGCGATCGCATCAAGGCTGGTTTTAGATGTTGTCGCAAGGCTTAATACACAAAATTGAATAAAGCACGGCAATGTTCGAATGAAATCGAATCTACGCTCCTAACCAGCAATCGAGTTGCAATTCTATCAACGATATACCATGTGATAAATAATACTGTCATTACTACTTATACACACAGGACACTTGTTTCACCATGCCGATTATTACATCAAAATCTCTCGGAGGATAGATCAGTTCGGCAGCTATGCGTCGCCATCAAGAATTTCAAAGTTGATTTGGACCAGCTCTCCTTGCCAAAAAAGTTCAATTTTGACATCATCCCCTACCGTAAGATATGATTTAGATTTGAACCTTGACCATCCTTTAGCATCAATCATCATGCGACCATCCTTTGTACTTACGGTATATTGAGTAGGTTCATTCACACCAAGGCTGCGCATGGTAAGAGAAACTTGGCCGCGGTCGCCCGGATTGTTGAACGACTCCCTCGTTGCTCTAGGAATTATCTGTTTGAAAACAAGAAGACATACCTGTCGTGGAATTAACACCTTAGATGTCCTCATGAAAGGACTTAGTCGTGGAGCCATCGCAACGGGTTAGCTTGAAGGGGTTAAACCGGACAAGGGACACGGGAGTTTATACTAGTTCGGCCCCTTCGATGAAGGTAAAAGCCTACGCCTAGTTGTGATGGGATTGATTGGGTTTGCTGACCAGGAGCGAAATACGCTTGCCTCGAGTCTCGAGTTGTTGTCTGTTGTCCTCGAACCGCCGGTCGTCCCTTTGTATACACAGGTTGACGCCTTGCCGGGTTCTCTGAGCCCCGAGGCCGACTCATACAAAGTGTCCGCTCGGTCTCTCCTTTCCTAACTTATATTACAAGTTTACATAGTCATGGCGGTTTACCACTATGGGCCCTAATCCGCCTTTGGGATGCGGGCTTCTAAGCTTCGTTAGTAAAACGCCATCTTCTGGATCTTCATGGGCTTCAAAGATAGTCGAGGGTGAACCGGGCCCTCCGGCCGTTTACACTCGATAGCTATATCCTCAACATTAGGCCCCAGATTGATTTGAATTTGTTCATGTCAATCTTCAATACTTCAAAGATATCTTGTAGGCGTCTTCTTGTATTTTCGTAAACCGCCATATTGTCTTCTCCTGTAAATTTTGTAAACCGCAGTGACGTCATCTTCTAAACACAGCAACGGTCCATCATGACATCATCTCTGTATAAAAAGATTAAAAAGATTCCCTTCACTTAATGGCTATCCCGAAAATCGAGGTGACAGGCGCACCCATTCTGCCGCTTCAGGCTCCTTGATTCTCGCGCCTGCCATTTATTCTTTCCTCTATAGATAAGGCCCGAGGGCCCTTCTCTCTCTTCCCCTTCTGTGCCTTCTTCTTCCTCGCGACGCCCAAGCTCTGAAGCTCTGCCGCCGTCCGCGACCCTTGAGAACTGCATCGACAAAGGCCGCTGCATCAACCTGAAACAGATCAGAAACTCGTCGCACCCCTCCGCAGTAAATCTGCAGTGGTAAGTTTCCTCTTTCCTTCATCTTTAGATCTGTGTTTAGGGTTCGCGAGCTCATCTGTACAGTTCTTCATTCTTCCTCTTCGTCCTTCCTTCGCCATGTAGTTTTGATCCAATAGCAGTGTAGATCTCATGCGGTAGTTATTCCGCATCCATTTTTAATGCTAGCAGATCTTCCTTTTCTTCTGTAGAATATACGACCTTCCCTGTTCTACTTAACGCCTTTAGAGAGCATGGAAAAAATTGCTTTACAGATGTTCGGTAGATCCAAATAAATTTGAGTATTGTGTGAAACCCGTTTCTGTCAACACTTAGTAGAAATTTTGAATCTTGGCCCTTTTGCCTATGGGCGGTATAACCTTTGATAGCCAATCCGCCATATATCATTAGCCCTCTCTTAAACCGCCAACTGAACCTTGCATGGTATTTTTCTCCGGTTTAACACTGAATTGTACACCTTAAACCGTAAATTGTAAAACCGACACTTATTTTTCCTTTCAGTTCCCCCCTTCCGGAATGGCGAAACAATTCTCTGCTTGCAATTGGGTTCCGTCCCGGATCACGGAAACACAAATCAACGGTTATGTCACCACTGGTGTTTTAGCCTAAAATAGGGTTCTCCACTGGCGAGTTCCGGAATCGGAATGTCCACCTGAACCTCAAGAAGGAGAGGTGATTGTTTTTATGCAACATTTAGATCGGGGATTCAGTCCGCCCGGATCAAAAAAATTCCGGGATGTCCTCACAAGCTTCCAACTCCATCCGCAAGATATTGGTCCGAACTCTGTGTCCAATATATGCAACTTTCAAGTATTCTGCGAAGTCTATCTTCAAGAAGAGCCAACCGTGGAGCTATTTCGGGACTTCTTTCATTTGAACCGCTGTACGGAATTCTCAGATGGTCCCAACACAGAGCTTGGCGGCGTTACAATTCAGAAAAGAAACGAAGTTGACTTCCCTCATGCAAAACATCATAGCCATCCTAAAGATTGGAATCAGACCTAGTTTTACTGCCGGAATAATGCCCCTGCTGGAGAAAATCCTTTGCCGGGTTATCGCCCTCACCGGCTTAGCAACGGCCACCCATTACCTTTACACTTAACCGCCGCAGAACGGAAGAATTTTTCACCTCAACTCGCCAAGCTCCGGGCTCTGATGGCCAACGGTTTAACTGGCATTGATCTTGTCCGCTGCTGGGTTTCTTGGGGCATTTTACATTTAAGCCGCCGCCCCGAATTGACGCATGAATATACTGTCAAAGACCCTCAACGATATCACGAAATAGTAATAACCGATCTTGAAGTTACTGAATCAGTGAAGAAAATGCTTGATGAACCGATCTCTGCATGTAGCCAAACCGGGTTGGCTCCGTTTTGCGTCTCCGATAAACCGCCAGCAGTAAAGTTTATCTAAATACTTTACTGATTTGGTTCCGTATTGACTGTGTACTAACCTTTCCTTGTCTTAATTTCAGGCTAAGAGCTCCTTTTGGAAATGGACTAAACCGGCCCGGGCTCCTCGTGCAAAGATCAAGGCCACCAAGAAAGCTGGCAAGAAGAAAACCACCGAGTCTTCTGATCCGCCAGAAGTTGAAGAATCGACACGAGGTAGAACTTGACTCACTTGGTTCCTTTTTCGTTCATCTTATTGACAATTACTATTCCCAGGATGATGCTGAGGCCAGCCATGCAGAACAAGTTGAGGTAATCCTTCTTTCTTCCGATTCAGACCTTGTACACCGTTCAAAGAATTTGCCGGACAGTCCGGAAAGTAAGACAATCTCACCCCTTTGCTCATTTGGATGCAAAATTTTCTTTGGAGACACAGCAAGTTGAAGAACGTCGCACAACCCGGCATAGCGGTCAACAAATCACGTCGTCTGGTTTAGCTGATACGCCAACCCGGAAACATCGCCCGTAGGTGACTTGTTCTCCGAAAAACGTTATCCTTTGAAAGGTTTCTTCCGATGCCCTCTCAATCCGTCGACCAATTACGTGCTTCTTCCAACTCGTCTGGCGGTTCATCAACCACTCAGCTGCCTCCTCTCAAAGTCGTCGCTGGGTAAGTATATTACCCCTTAAGTTGTTTCTTTTATTTGTCAGTTTACCATATTCTAACCTTTGATGTTGTAGTGCCAAGGCTCGATTAAGTAAGAAAGCCAAGACCAGCGACCCTATTGTTGATGTTGATCTAGAGAAGACTCCAGAGCACATCATGGCGAAAACCCTGAAGTTGCTATAAACAGCTCTGCTGGGAAAAACCAAGATGCTGACGCTAACCCGCCAGAGGTTGAACCAAATGTAGAGGTTGATACTTCACATCCTCCTGCTCCTCCAAGTCCAACAGTGGAACAACGGGGCTCCACTGCTGATCCGCCAAGCCCGGCTAACAAACCGCCAAGCCCTGCTACCAAGGCGCCAAGCCCTGTTAAGAATGTTAATTCATCCAGTCCGGCCAAAGATGATGACGTTGTTGTTACTGGTACTGCATATACCGCCCCTGGTGATCCGGTTGCTCTATCAAAGCACACTACCAAGGATGAATTTGCTGCTATGAGCAAGGCGAAGGAGAAAACTGATTTGTCAGCTTATGTCGATCTTTCTGCTCAAGACCTTCACTCCGACTTCTTGAAACGGCTTTACACAAGCCATGATTATGAAGTCGGTTTAGTAAATCTGATGAAGGAGCGCTACGAGGTAAACAGTTTTGCTCTTTGCTCTGTACCTTCATTGCATTGTTGCCCCCAAGGGCCGGTTTGTCTTTAGAAAGTCAAACCGGGACTTTGTATAGTCCATACTGTACTTTATGAAATTTCCTTGTGTACTTCTAATCAAACACACATTAGCCCCCAAGTGCCATGATTAAAACTTGTATTAATCCTTGGGACTTCAATAATCAGCATAAAAATGATCCGCATTAGCCCCCAAGTGCCAAGTGTATAACTGGTTAGATGCTTGGGACTTTAACAAAGATATTAACATGCTCTCTTCATCAAGCAGAGTGAGATAAGCCAACAAGTCTCACAAATTGCTGACCTTCAAGAAAATCTGAAATCCCAACAAACAGAAACCACCAAGGCCAAGGATGAGTTGAAAACCGCCTTAACAACCATGGAGCAGCTCAAGGAATGGTTCAAGTCTGAGCAGGCCAATTGGGATATTGAAAAGGCTGGATTGCTGAAGCGGGCGGAAGACGCTGAATCAGCTCTTAAACCGGTGACGGAAGAGCTTACTGGATTAAAACGCCAAGTCAATGCCATGACCTCTGCAATATTTGGTAGGCACTGTTTACCAAGGCGTTATGAATATTCCGCTTTGAAATTTTCTCCGGTTTAACATGAACTTCTTAAACCGCTATAGGTAGGCGCATTGCTCATCTGGGTGCTCATATGCGGAAGAAACTCAAGAAAACGGCGAAGTATTTGACAACGACGCCCTCAAACGGGTAACAAGGGAGATGCGTCCTCTGGCGAGTCAGTTAGCAGAAGAGGCTAACCTGACGGTTCACCGATCCTTCTACGACGCAAACAACAAACGGGTTGAAGCTGTTATTCCTGAAGTGCAGAACCTTGTTCCACCAATCCGTAAGCACACTTACGCCCCTGACGTTGATCCGGCTGAGCTTATAAGTGAAGAGGTTGTCTTTCAGGCTTTAACCCGGATTGACTGGACCACCAATGACTTCCGGCTATTGGATGGGGAAGAGGAGGCTGAACCGACGCCAGATGACCCATCTACTTCACATCAACCCGGCGATGAAGCTTAATCCGTCAAAGTCGGTTGATACGTCGAAATCGTCTGCTAGAAACAATTCCATATTTTGGGCCTCTGAATGCCTTGTAATAGGGTAGCAAAAACTATTTTGATCTGCTGCCATCGTGCAGTAGGAGATACTTTATATGATCTGCCATGTCAATGCCAATTTTGGTTCAGCTATGCTGCCATCATAATAAGCAACTCCTGTGTGTGCATAAAAAGAAACAGGGTCCTGGCGGTTTACCGCCGGACGGGTCATAATGCCCAAGAAAAGGGCTGATTGATAATCAAACCGTAAAAATGTGAAATGATTCATACCTGTGATGTAATATCCCTGTTTAATTGGCTGGTTAACTTTGATTGTAATAAGGGTGAAAACCCAAATCTGAAATTCTTTGTATAACCCCATCATGTACTGATGTTGTATAGTAAGTCATACCGGGTGATGATGCACACCAGATTATCAAAGCTGGTGACTGGTAGTCAACGCCAGCCGGGTTAACAAACTCCGGTTTAAGAATAAGGTCCACAACGTGTAGTTGCAAACCAAGCCGGTTTAAAGAATACCGGGCTAATAAAATGACTGACCAGGCCAAGAAAATCGGTTTAACATAAAATTCAGCAAAACGCAAATAAAACCATGTAGTCGAGGCTTTTTGAGGGCTGCCAGGCCCAAATTCGAGGCTTTTGTGGGCTGCCAGTCACCGAGTAAAACCATTTAACAAAGCCTTTTAAGATGGACCTCCAACTAACCAATCACCGCTTTTAACTTTGACAAGTGCAGGGTCTCAATGAGAGTAATCATTAACGCTCGGAGGGCCGTGCTGTGATGACCTGGATAGGAGTGTCTTACTTGATGAAGGCAGATTAACCCGGGGTTTAGGTAAATATACCAAAGCTTCCAAGCCGTGGGTCGATACCGATTACAAGGGTCTATTCAAACTCCTTGGTATTTGACACAAGAAGCCCCCAAGTAACATGATGAGTCTGTGCTCATTGGGTGCCTATGTTTGAGTTGTGCATAGCATCCAGACTCTCATTGGCCCCTTGGGTGTGAAGCTCCCAAGCTTTGTGGCTTGATAGCCGGTTTAACAGTAGTACTCCGCTTTGTCACCGAAGCCCCATGTAACTCAAAGGATATTTGAGAAAAAATAGCAGAGGCCCCGCTTAGAGCAAGGATGCTAATTTATTTATTGATCATAATATATAAATTGTCGAAATATGTACATAAGAAGAGCCTATGACTCAAGTGTAATAAGGCCGGAGGAGAGCTATGTTCCATAGCCGCCGGGTCTCCTCCTCAGAGTTGCGTGAGTTTTCTCGAACGTCAATGAGGTAGTATGATCCGTTGTGCAGGTTCTTGCTGACCACAAAGGGTCCTTCCCAATGCGGGGATAACTTGTACATGTCGGTCTGATCCTGGATGAGCCGGAGCACCAAGTCACCTTCTTGAAAGGTTCTTGTCCTAACCCGGTGGCTGTGATAACGCCGTAGATCTTGTTGATAAACCGCCTATTGAGCCAGAGCCATATCCCGTTTTGATCTAACAGGTCCAGTGCCTCTTGGCGAGCTTGCTCGTTGTCCGCTTCAACATAATTAGCAACCCTGGGCGAGTCATGATGTATATCACTTGGGAGAACCGCTTCTGCCCCGTATACCATAAAGAAAGGCGTGTAACCTGTTGATCGATTGGGGGTGGTGTTGATACTCCACAACACAGAAGGTAATTCTTCCACCCAAGAACCCGGCGTCCGCTTCAAGGGAATCATGAGCCGGGGTTTAAGACCCTTTAAAATTTCTTGATTAGCTCGCTTCGCTTGACCGTTGGATTGAGGGTGTGCCACAGATGCTAGGTCAAGCGGATGTGCTCTCTCCGATGTAAATCCTCCATCTCACCTTTGGAAAAGATGGTACCATTATCCGTGATGATACTGTGTGGAAAGCCAAAATGGAAGATAATCTTTTTGAGAAATTGAACCGCCGTAGCTGCATCACACTTGCTAACAGGCTTCGCTTCAACCCACTTGGTGAATTTATCAACTGCCACCAACAGGTGGGTCTTCTTGTCCTGGGAATGTTTAAAGGGTCCCACCATATCAAGCCACCAAGTAGCAAAAGGCCAAGTAATAGGAATCATCTGTAGTTCCTGAGCCGGAATATGAGCTCTGCGTGAGAATTTTTGACAAGCATCACATCGCTTTACCAGATCCTCCGCATCAGCATGAGCTGTCAACCAGTAAAACCCATGACGAAAAGCTTTTGCAACCAGGGACTTTGAAACGGCATGATGACCACAATCCCCTTCATGAATTTCTCGCAGGATCTCTTGGCCTTCTTCAGGAGAAACACAACGCTAAAATACGCCCGAAACGCTACAGCGGTGTAACTCGCCATTGTGAATAACCATTGACTTGGACCGCCGGACTATCTGTCGAGCCAGGACTTTATCATTTGGTAGCTCGCCCCAGCTCATATACGCCAGATATGGAACCGTCCAATCTGGTATAACGTGTAAAGCGGCCACCAACTGAGCCTCCGGATCCTGAACAGCCAAATCTTCTTCAGAGGCACCTTAATGAGGACGGGTTATGCAAGATATCTAAAAAGGTGTTAGGAGGTACCGGTTTACGCTGAGATCCAAGCCGGCTCAAAGCGTCTGCTGCTTCGTTTTTGCACCGATCAATATGCTCAACCTGATACCCTTTGAAATGACCCGCCACAATATCCACCTCATGCCTGTAAGCCGCCATGAGTAGATCCTTAGAATCCCAAGTACCAGAAACTTGCTGAGCCACCAGATCAGAATCTCCGAAACAACGAACTCGACTTAAGTTCATCTCTTTGGCCACACGGAGACCATGGAGTAAAGCTTACTCAATTTGCGTTGTTAGTACAAGGAAGCATCAAGCGAAGGACATAGCAAATTTTATCCCCTCGAGGGGAAGTAAGGACAACTCCAGCCCCCGAGCCTTCCAACTGCCTGGATCCATCAAAATGAATGGTCCATTACGTATTATCCGGTTGTCTTCCGGTGCTTGCAGCTCGGTCCAGTCATTGATAAAATCCACAAGAGCCTGAGACTTGATGGCTGTTCGAGGTACATACGTTAAACCGTGTGGTCCAAGCTCGATTGCCCACTTTGCAACCCGGCCAGTTGCTTCCCTGTTTTGAATTATATCACCCAAAGGAGCAGAACTAACCGCTGTGATTGGATGGCCTTGAAAATATTTCTTGAGCTTTCGACTGGCCATAAAAACCCCGTACACCAACTTCTGCCAATGTGGATAGCGTTGTTTTGACTCGATCAGGACTTCACTGATGTAGTATACAGGTCGTTGAACCGGATATTCCTTCCTAGCTTCTTTACGCTCAACCACAATTGCCACATCGACCGCTCGGGCATTGGCAGCCACGATAACAAAGACAAGGCTCATGATCAATCGGGGCTGCAAGAACCGCGGTTCAACCAATCGCCGCTTTAGCTCCTCAAAGGCCGCATTGGTCGCGCTACCTGCATTTAAGTCATCCGTCTTTTTCAACATCTTATACAAAGGAATTGCCTTCTCTCCTAAACGATCGATAAACCGGCTAAGGGCTGCAATCCGACCCAGACGCCGAACATCATTGATACACTTCGGTTTAGCCAGGATGTGATTGCCTTAATTTTTTCTCGGTTAGCCTCAATGCCCTTGTTGGATACCGTAAACCCGAGAAGCTTGCTCACGGAACACCAAAAACACATTTATCCGGATTAAGCATCATCTTGTAAATCCGAAGATTGTCAAACGTCTCCTTGAGGTCATCAATCAGTGTTTCCTTCTTCCTGGATTTTACCACAATGTCATCTACATAAGCATGAACATTACGCCCAATCTGCGTGTGAAGACAATTTTGCACACAACGCTGATAAGTTGCCTGAGCACTCTTGAGCCCAAAGGGCATAGAAACATAGCAGAAGGCTCCAAAAGGAGTGATGAAGGCTGTCTTCTCCTGGTCCTTAACTGCCATCTTGATCTGATGATATCCTGAATAAGCATCCAAAAAACTCAGGCGTTCACAACCCGCCGTCGCATCAATGATCTGATCAATATGCGAGAGAGCAAAGGGATCAGCCGGGCAAGCTTTATTCAAGTCCGTGTTGTCCACACACATACGCCAAGTGCTGTTTTTCTTAAGAACCAGCACCGGATTAGCCAACCATTCAGGATGAAACACTTCGACGATAAAACCAGCAGCCAACAGCCGGCTACCTCTTCACCAATTGCCTTGCGTCTTTCTTCATTAAAGCGACGAAGAAATTGCTTGACTAGTTTAAAATTCGGATCAATATTAAGAGTGTGCTCAGCGAGTTCGCTCGGTACACCTGGCATGTCAGAAGGCTTCCATGCAAAAATGTCCCGGTTCTCACGGATGAACTCGATGAGCGCGCTTTCCTATTTTGGATCCAGATTGGTGCTGATGCTGAACTGCTTGGACGAATCGCCAGGTACGAAGTCAACAAGCTTAGTCTCGTCAGCCGGTTTGAACTGCAGGGTTGGGTCATGCTCAGTGGTGGGCTTCTTTAGAGGGGTCATATCTGCCGGATCAACATTCTCCTTATAAAACTTGAGCTCTTCTGTAGCACAAACCGCCTCAACATAAGCCGCATCACCTTCCTCGCAATCCAACGTGATTTTTCGACTTCCATGAACCGTGATAGTCCCTTTATGACCCGGCATCTTGAGCTGCAAATAAATATAACAAGGCCTTGCCATGAATTTTGCATAAGCCGGTCGCCCAAACAAATAATGATACGGGCTCGATTCCTACTACCTCAAAGGTCAATGTCTCGCACCTAGAGTCATGCTCATCACCAAACACAACTTCCAAGGCAATCTTACCTACGGGATACGCCGATTTACCTGGTACCACACCATGAAAAACAGTGTTGGACGGTTTAAGATTGTTATCTGTCAACCCCATGCGACGGAATGTCTCATAATACAGAATATTGATACTGCTTCCTCCATCCATGAGTACTTTGGTGAACTTATAACCTCCCACCTGAGGCGCCACCACCAGAGCTAGTTGACCCGGATTGTCAACCCGGGGCGGATGATCCTCCCTACTCCACACAATAGGCTGTTCCGACCACCGCAGATAACGTGGAACTGCCGGTTCAACAGCATTGACTGCCTCTTGTGAAGCTTCTGATCACGCTTATGCACTAGTGGTGAACACATGATATCGCCCACCATTCAACTGCTTTGGGTGACTCTGGTAACCCGTCTGCTGCTGATTCCCTTGATTATTCTGCTAGTTATTACCACCTTGGTTGTTCTGGTTGCCATAATTACTCTGAAACCCAGAGTTTGAACCGCCGCCACCATGGAAACCTGGACCTAAACCGCCCGACGGACCCTGATCATACCTGAAAAGATCAGAGTTTTTGAACTCCTTCATAATTTTACAATCCTTCCAGAGATGCGTTGCAGGAGCCTCTTTGGTCCCATGCTTCGGACATGGCTGATTCAACAAACGCTCCAGATTCATCGCCCCACCGCACTTGGGCGGTTTACCTTTTCAACGCTGCACATTAGCGTTAGCCACAAAATCTGAATCCGCTTTACTCTTACCATTATTCCCATGGCCTCCTTGGTTGTGCTGCTGTCCCTTTGCACCGCCATTCTTCTTTCCCTTCTCCGGTTTCTCATTATCAGAATCGGTATCCTTGGTATTATCTGAATCGGCATACTTTACCAAGGCTGCCATGAGGGTTCCCATGTCGCTGCAGTGGCGCTTGATCCGTCCCAACTTCATCTTCAAATGACTTAAACCGCAATTGCGCCCGGTGTGATAATCGCCGACCAGCATTAATCCGGTCGGACGAGTGTAAAACTTCTAAAACCCGGCGTACCCAATGAGTTGTGGACTCGTTCTCTCCTTGAACACAAGCATCCAAATCCACAATGGACATGGGCTGCTTGCACGTGTCTTTGAAATTGGCTATAAACCGGGCCTTCAACTGATCCCATGACTCGATAGAATTAGCTGGCAGATTTTTCAACCAAGTACGGGTTGTTCCCTCCAACATCATCGTGAAGTACTTTGCACAAGCTGCTTCATCTACATCTAGCATCTCCATTGCCATCTCATAACTCTCGACCCACGCCTCAGGTGGCTGATCCGCCGTGTAGTTAGGCACTTTGCGAGGACCCTTGAAATCTTTGGGCAAACGCACATTACGGAGAGCCGGAATAAGGCACGGCACTCCCCAGGAACTGAAGGCAAGCCCGGTGCCTCGGTCAACTGACGATGCTGGCTGAACCGGGGCGGGTTGATAACGACCCAAAGCGGCGTCCCTTCGTGCCCTGCCATGATCCACCACATCTTGAGCATTGCGATGTCAAGACGCTGCTAGACACCTCCGGTTCATCCATACGCCTGCTATAACTTGGGCTCGGACGAGGGGTTGAATGAATTCTATCCCGACTATATGAATAAGCCTGCTGCTGCACCATGACGGTTTGGAGAAGATCTCTCGCCCGCCGTGTTTCAACTGCTGCTATTGAATCACCTTCCATCGGAATGGCCGCCAGGCGTGAAGCTGTGGCAATCATGTTATCCAGAGGGCTCGAGAAGTGACCCGGTGGTGTAGGCACGTATTGCGGCGGGTTATCTGTCCGCCGGGGTGGCTCCGTTATCCGTAGTTGATCCGGAGCTGTCCTAGGCGCCTCCGCCCGGTTTGCAGCTGCCGGATCGCTCGGCCCAATACCGTGTCTCGAAGAGATTTAACCTTCAGTAAACCGGGCGGCAGACGTGACCGGTACTTCCTTCGCATTACATCCTCTGATGCGGTCCGATCCAGCATGAGCTGGTAATTCTGTGCCTGTATCCGCTGTGATTGAGCATCCAAAGTGGCCCGCTCTTCGGCCATCCTAGCATCCTCAGCTGCCAGGTCCTCCTTAGTCTATGCTATTTGGTCCTTCAGTTTCGCAACGTCCGCATTGTGTTGATCCCGCGTCTCCGGGGTGACTGTTGCGGTCAACAAGGTCGCCTAGGCGTCCATCAAACCGGAGAGGACTTGCGCGGACGGCCGCCGACACCTGCCGCCTGCTGATCCGTGTTCGCCGCCGCGGTGGATGAAGACTGCAACGTGGGCTGTGTTCTGGCCATGTAAACAGCAACCCGACTTGGCGGTTCAAGGAGGTCCGGAATACCGTTGCCATCGGAATATCCTTCGAACACTACGTTATGAATCTGATACAAGGACTCAGTTTCGCCAGTGGATGACTCGCCGTCGGAGTACACCGCCGTCTCGCCTTCAGACACCGGTTCAGATCCGATCCCATGGACACATCCTACGAATGCACGCTTCATGGCGGGCTTAACCCGGGCTGGACTCGCACGCTGAGCCGTCTCGACGAGGTCGGTTAGATGTCTGGCTCAGGGCCCGGTTCTCCGATCTTGCCGATGAAGACATGAATTCCTCCGAAGGGGACCCGGTACCTGTACTCGATCGAGCCGGCCTCGGGGCCCCTTCCTTTGTCGTCGATGTAGAGCTTGCCGCGACGACTTTTGGTCATCCGGCCGATCACGTACCCCTTAAGTCTTTCAGAGCAGCCCTTCAAGAACTCGACACCATCGTGCGATAGCCCCACGGTGGGCGCCAACTGTCGTGGAATTAACACGCCGATGTCCTCATGAAAGGACTTAGTCGTGGAGCCATCGCAACGGGTTAGCTTGAAGGGGTTAAACCGGACAAGGGACACGGAGTTGATACTAGTTCGCCCCTTCGATGAAGGTAAAAGCCTACGATAGTTGTGATGGGATTGATTGGGTTTCGATGACCAGGAGCGAAATACGCTTGCACGAGTCTCGAGTTGTTGTCTGTTGTCCTCGAACCACCGCCGCTGCCCCTTTATATACACAGGTTGACGCCTGCCGGTCTACTGAGCCCCGAGGCCGACTCATACAAAGTGTCCGGCCTCTCTCCTTTCCTAACTTATATTACAAGTTTACATAGTCGTATGTTTACCACTATGGGCCCTAATCCACCTTTGGGCTGCGGTCTTCTAAGCTTCGTTAGTAAAACGCCATCTTCTGGATCTTCATGGGCTTCAGCATAGTCGAGGGTGAACCGGGCCCTCCTGGCCGGTTTACACTCAGTAGCTATATCCTCAACAATACCCAAACAGTTAGATCAACACAGTGAATCATGTGAAAGAACATGGAAAGAAAAAAGAACGAAGCACTTGGGCGGCCAATGCTTACCAAGACGGTGGACATGTCGGTATTTGTAAGGACTTTGGTATATGAAGTGCAAACTGCAGCCCAGTCTGTGGTCGGTGGAACTGCACGGGCCGGACCAAATGCAAGTGTAAGTGTTGGTGCAGGTGCCGAAGCCACTGCTGCTGCCGGAGATGGTGCTCCTTGTAGAGCTGGTGCCGGTGTCGATGCCTGATCCTCCGGTAGATCAGATTTATCCGCTGACGCGGTCGGTGCCCAATCCTCAGCTGGATCGGTGAGCTGCTACATTGTCGATTGCTAGAGTAACTGCCGGTGCTTGATCTGCGAGACAACGGCGATCGTGTCCGGTCTGCTATGATCAGCTTTTCTAACTTAACTAGGATCCGTGACCGTGATCCAGCTTTTTTCTTCATTTCTTTTAAATGCGAGAAGGACTAATTGTATGCGTTTTGTTAAACCAAACTGCAGTTCATCATAGGGATTCAGCTTGTACTCGCATAAACAGATTGATCCAAATTTTTCCAAGAATATAAGTGATGGACAAAGTGCATTCAAGCATCGACACGACATAAGAAGTGAAACCTGCAAAAATAGCCATCGAGAGCAAACCAAATGGTTTATTCTGTGATGAATGTCACATGGCAAAACCTGCATCGTAAAATTGCAGGAAAAGAAAGAAAACATGACATTAAATCAATAAGATTTAGACAAGAAATCAATAAGATTTACTTGATGTGACATGAGTGAATCCTTACCAGAAATCACTATAATGAAGTACTAAATGTAAGATTGATCGTCCAACTACGCGTGGCATGCATGGCCCCGCCTACTCCCACAAGGTGATGTCCAAAGGTCGTGACAAATCGTATGGACCGAACATCCATGGGACTGGAAATCCTGGTGGGTGCGATAAACCCTGCGATGCATACAGATATTGGAGTGTAACCATAATTGATAAACCGTCCTCACAAAAAATATGATCTGGATACTTCAAAATGTACAGACTGAATTGAGTGGACAGTCATTAACATAGACCGTTCTCAGGACTGACCACACACCAAAAGCGGCAGTACTAATAAACAATACATGGTTCACAAACACAAATCAAGTAATCGAACAATAGTACTTACTACGCATAAGCAAAGTTGCACTAACTAAACTCTGCAGACTATTTCTTGCCACCGACCTCACGGATGAACCCCGCATAACGGACTAGGCCATGGACTTCGTGGTGAGATGTCTACATGCACCATCACCATCTTGTCAACCTTGGAGAACCTAACAGAGTGGTCTTTCCACTCATAAACATGATGATGAAGACACGCCACATCAGATTTGTTGGGAAGCTTTACAAGAACCACACCCTTCGTAATCGAAGGCACAGCCAGGAAAATTTTGTGGTCAAGTACAGCCTCGAGAACACGCCTGACAACAATGCTACAGGAAAACACTAGTTCAGGACACGTGGCGACAAGGACACAGCAGCTAGATAGTTCAGTAGTAGAACTCATCATCAGGTCTTCCAGTTCACACGGCATGACTTTGAGAACTTCATCTCCACCACGGACCTGGTTCTAATTCAAACAGAAACCATATTTCATTACTACCTCCGTTCAGAAATATAAGATGATTTTCGATATTATACTCCATATATGACTAGATATACGCACGTAAATGAGTGAACAAAGACACGGAACATGTCTTCAAAGGCATGAGAGCGGAGGGATTACATGCAATATCCATAACACAAGTTATCGAGGCAAATATACCCTCTTAAAAGGTAGCATTGATAAATTCATAGTATTTCTCCGTCCGTCCCAAAATTCTTGTCTTAGATTTGTCTAGATACGGATGTATCAAGTCACATTTTAGTATTAGATACATCCGTATCTAGACAAATCTAAGACAAGAAATTTGGGACAGAGGGAGTAGTTGAAAGTAATCTATAAGAAATCAGTGTCAACCTCTCGCATGTGTTGGTCAAAAGAGGAATTTAGAACCATCATTTGGCACACTAAAATCACATGCAAGATCACCTAGAAAGTTGTACTACCAGTACTAGTACTGCGTGTTAGATGAAAAAACACGATCAAGATCGAGGAAAAGATCATCAACAAGAGACATTACCTGGACTTGCTTAATGAGGGATCCCGGAGAGGGGGGCTTGGACAGGGCGATGGCTTTGAGCTTGTCTCATGTAGTCTCAAGGGTGCTTGCGCTTCTTCGCACCATGAGCCTCGACGGTTTTGGCCAGAGCCATAGACATCACGTCGGCCGGTGCTCGTGTCCATCCAAGAGAGGAAGCTGAGAGAGAAGAGTGAAAGGAGGAATGAGATGAGGGAGAAGCGAAGCGAGTGGGGTTTTCTTCAAGAGAGGAAGCCGAGAGAGAAGAGTGAAATGATGGTTGCTTCATCCGTCCAACTTATCACCGGAAAGGAGGCGGCTTTGTGATTTGACGGCTCATTGGGCATTACTGCGCGGTTCGATCGGGGTAGTCTACCGTCACTCTACTACGGAGTAATTTAGTGCATGGTCGGTGGACCTGTGTGCTGGCTATCCCACACGTCGGCGAAAGTGAGTAATTTAGTGCATGGCTGGAGGAGGATCCGCACGGTAGAGCGTGTCCATTGTTTTTCATTCTGAAGAAAAAAATGATTACAACATGCGTTTCCACTCTTATGACGGAGGAGTGCGAAACACGGCAGCCACTTGAACATACACAGTGCTCCTACTACTAGGCATGTGCAGTGGTTCATATGTCAGTACTACACAATCTTGTTGCTAGTGTTGTGCGCATGTCAACTACTCCTATATGTAACATAGTACCGCTTTTTCGACTGTCCGGTCGAGAATGAACGGTGAGATCAATGTTAACAGAACTAGGTCCACAGCGCACGGAGAGTACGGTGCTACAGTACTCCACAAAACATGAACCATATGAAGCACATCCTATAGTGTTAGACAGGGTGTATGAAGGGTGCATGGGATGGGAGCAAAAGTTCCCTTCTCGACCCACTTTTGGGTGTTTGGCAGAGTGCATGAAGGGTGCATGAGTCCACACTAGTAGGTTGACAAAATACACGAAGAGGAAACAACTATATTGAGATGAGAATGCAACCAAACACACCCACACGCTTTGTGCTACAGTGACGGATCTGCACCGTCTGAGTTTGATCCAATGGTCATGTTGCGCCGAGACATGGACATGCCCATGCAGAGGGCGCCTAAACACCACCGAAGTCCCTCTGCTTATCGAGGCACATGACGTTGGCGATGCAGGGTGCAACCGCCCGCAGAGCCCGCTCCCGGTCGATGGGAGCCAGCTCGTCAAAGACGGTGTCCAATGGCAAGAATGGATTCCGGTGACGGAGCCCTGAAAGGATTCGCCCGGCAACGGTGATGGCAGCGCGCAACCCCTCCTTGTCCAGCTCAGCCCCCACCATCGCGCGAAGATGGCTCAGCTCCTCGGAGATATAGGTGAAGAAGGAGACCAGGTCAGGAAGCCGCAGCTCGTTGAAGTCGACCGGGTGGTCGAACGGGTTTAGCCCGACGGCCGACATCGCCGCTACCGGGCACGACGGTAGGCATCGCGCAGCCGCAACATCGCGGCGTGGCAACTTGGTTCACCAAGTGGCCGAGGCGATCCTGGACCTCGTCACGATCGGTCCGCTCGCGCTCCAGCCAGCTCCCCTGACGGCCTATCGTATCTCCCGCTTTCTGCAGCAATGCCGCCGACGCCTCGAGCATCCTTGTGGTGGACGCCTGCCGCTTTTGAAGCTCCATGAACTCCCGCACATAACGGAGGAGCATGGCACTCCTCTCCTCCTTGAGCTCACGGAGCTCCACGTCCTTGGCCCTGAGCTCTGCATCCTTGGTATGGAGCTCCTGTGTCAGGCGCCTCACCTCGGACTCCATGATCTGCTGCGCTGCCATGGCACCAGGTAGAAGCAATGGGGAGAGGAAGCAAAGGGGGTGAAATGGCTGAAAGGCAATGCAATCTACAGGAAGGCGGAGGGAGCCAGCCGAGGAGCGGGGAATCTTTTGGTTTTCACCACGGTAAAACACCAGTCGATGACTTATCACATCAGGGAGCAGTGGGTTTTTACAGGCAGAGTCATCGTGACTAATTGCTACTGCGCCTGCTCCCGTCAATCAAAAAATTAAAAATCCTGCCGCGCGTGCTCCCGTCAATCAAAAAATTTAAAATCCTGCCGCACTCCAAACACCGTGAGCAACGCCGTGGTGGATATTTAAATTTACCTGCCGGCAAGTAGATAAAAAAGGGGTGAAAAAACAAATGTAGCGGCGGCCTAGCTAATCGGTCGAACTAGCCCAACTAGCTAGCCACCGTGCTTCACTTATGTACTCGGCGGGAAAGGTGGTCTTTCGTGATTTGACAACTCATTTACTTGCTTCGGCGTTACGACCAAGGAGGACCCAGAAAATGCGCGGTAGGGCGTCCCACGTCAGGAAGAATATATGCCTGCACCACTCGGGAGGACCCCGAAACCGCGCGGTAGGGTGTGCCATGTCTCGACACGGAAAAAAATGTGCGTGTAAAAATATACTGTATCAGACGTAGTACCTATGGTTCGACCTTGGGACCCAGCCAATCGGTCAAAAACACCCCACTAGCCACACATCTTCATCATGCAAACGTCGCACGGTTAGCTCCGTCTCGACTAGCCGCAACGTCTCTTGTTCTAGGCGATTCTTCTATTTTCCAAGCTTTTTTTAGTTGTAATAACACCACGGCAAGCTAAGCGCCGCTCTTCGTGTGCCCGCAAAGGTTAGACGATGGAGAGAAGAGAGATTGAGATCGCAGACCGGGACCCACCCAGAAGTGAGACAACGGTCATGCACGTGTTGACGAGGCACTCCTCTACTCTATTCAACGCAAGTACTGTATAAAATCAAGTTATGGGACAAAGCCAACAACCATTCGCTTTTTTCAGGCTATCGACTTACGCTTTGTAGTCCAGGTTGCCGCCTCAATCTCGCCTTTCAGATTTGTTAGTTTTAGGTCCAAATTTGATTAATGACAAGTGGGACCCCCGTGTGTTGTTCCGATATTTCAGTGTAGGATGGTTTTTTGAACAAACACTTTGCGCGGTTAGACAAGTAACGACACGAGTTACACGTATTTTGCAAGTTTACAAACAAAAATGACAGCAGCATAGAATATCACATCCACCCCGCAGCTTAGATACTATGGTTATACGAGTTTTTACACCGTTGGAAGTGAGATCCAATGGCTTGGGAGTAGTCTTTGTAATTATGCGCAATTTCCAAACTCTCCAAAGTTTTTTTTTGCAAATAAAACATTCAGGCCTCGTGTGTGCCTCTGCATGTTCGGTCCAACGGCTCCCCGGTGCTAATATTAGGTGCTCCCCGTAGCTTAATTACCCGCTACGGTGATATGAGCATCTAGGTCATATGATCAGTGATCAGATGGCACATGCATAGTACTTGTACTTTCTGCGCATTTCCCAAACTCTATCAGCCGTATATTGCAAAAACATTCAAACCTCCTATCGTGGGCCGTTAGATCTCGGTGAACTCGTATCACCATAGAATCTATGGTGCGGAGCACCTCATACTCTCCCGCATGAGAAAACATAAGGTGCTATCACAGCTTGGATGCTACGGTGATACGAGCTTGGAGGTCGTTTGATCTGAGATCCTATGGCATCTAAGCAGTCTTTGTGCTTGTAAGCAGTGGCCGAACTCTTTTGGGGATTTTCTGTAAAAAACCATTCGAACCACCGAGGAGGTGTTGGGTCACAAATCCAACGCCTCCGAAGAGCTTGTATCACCAGAGCATCTAAGGTGTGGTGGCACATGATATTCTTACATACAGGAGAATATGATGTCCTCCTTCATCTTAGATGCTACGGTGATACGAGCTTCGAGGTCGTTGGATATGGGAACAAAGGGCATCTAAGTAGTTTTTGTACAAATTGTGTGCAATTCTCAAACTCATCAAGGTTTCCTGCAAAAAAATTAAGACACGTCATATGAGCTGCTATATCTCAGATCTACAAGCTCCAAGCAACTCGTATCGGCATATAGCCTGTAAGGTATGGGGGCACATGATATTCTCCAGGGGAGGAGGGGCGGGGGGTGCACGACCAATCGGTGGTTGGGAGGGTGGGAACAAATATACTCTAAACAACCCTAAACAGAGCTCCACAATTTTATCTAAGGTCGAGGGGTTGACCCCCGACAATCATAGCTCCGCCGAAACACAACATTTGCATGTACTGTAGTACTAGACTTTATATTCATGTTTCAGTTTCATGTTCATTTTAAATATTGAACTGAGGACCATGGATGTCTTACATTTTACTCCCTTCGTTTCCTAAATATTAGTCTTTTAGAGGCTTCAAATGGACTGGCACATACGGATGTATATAGACATATTTTAGAGTCTAGATTCACTCATTTTGCTCGTATGTAGTCACTTGTTGAACTCTCTAAAAGACTAATATTTAGGAATAGAAGGAGTATTTTTGAACTCGTGTCATACATGCATGGGTTGGAAAAATAGATGCACTATACTTATTGGATTGTTGTTGTTATGTTCGTGTGTGTGTGTCTCTCTCTCTCTCTCTCTCTCTCTGTGTGTGTGTGTGGTCATATGCTTGATACATACAAAGTTTTCTCACCTCCATATTGTTTATCTTTTAAATTTTAATTTGCATTGGAAAACTTACTAGGAATACCATGAAATGTGAAATCTACGTTGAGATCACTGTATCACAAATTCACTCTAATTCAATGACTCGTCATAAATCAATTACCACGTCATTAGTATTTGCAAGGAAAATACGGGTATTGTAATACACATAGTTTCGTTCGGCAATTTAAAAGGTTCCTTTCGTATTCTCATATGGTAGGACCCAACGGCGTACCAGCCAGACCTTGGCTCGTGTTGATCCTAAAAAAATGGGCTCGTGTGCTTCGGTGGCGTGCGTGCTATGCACATTAGGCAACCCCAACCAGTCGAGCCTCAGCGTTTCAAGTCGAAATATCTGGCGTCCAGAATTCCATCCCTAGGAAATTCCCCTCATGTCCCCAGTCCATAATGACTACCGATGAACAACGGAGGGATGCTTTTTACTAGACAACGTTACCTACCGTGTCGAGCACGGTTCAATTCCCTCGAACGCCTCTCGTCAATGTCACCCGTCAACTGCATTGCCTAGTACTACTACTACTACACCAGGATGAGCACAGAATTGAGCCCGTTTGTTCGTGCCTAGTACTTGAGTTAATATATCAGGCAATGCATTGGTACGGAGGGATTATCCTTTTACTCTCTCCTTTCCGGTTTATAGGGCTTATCTCAAAATTTTAGTTTTTCCATTTTATAAGTCTCAATTTGGTTGTTCCCCATCACATGTTCAGATTTCAAGGTGCAATAAATCATTACATGCAAGTATTAAGAGAAAATTGACCAATGCATGTATTTTATGCATGCATGCATTGCAATTAATGCATTCAGAACACAATTTTTGAGGAAAACAAGCGCATTAATTGAGTGGTTTTGCAAACTACAACAATTGTTCCACCACTCACCATCTACCTTGGTTGGTGAGATTTTTGAGTTGAGCCCTATAAACCGGAAAGGAGGTTTAACTAAGCAAAATGTTTGACCAAATCCTTTCTTAAGAAATACAACATGACAGATGTACGGCTTGAAAATTTATTGCATGATGCAGGTTATGATATTGTTTCGAATCCTGGGTCTTAAATTTCAGAAAATCCAAAAGGGAGCATAAATTCTTGAAACTGAGCATGGTCACGTGATATGGCACAAATATTACTTAAGTAAGTTTTTCTTCAATTCGAGACAAGCTGCTTATGACAAGTTGCACAAATGAAGAGCCAAGGTATTTTGGAACAAAGACCTGTCACGTTTTTTTAGGGAAAAGACATGTCACGTTAAGGCGAACGCTTTCACCATTGAAACCGTGGGCGTTTACGTGCCGCCACGAGTCCCCGCTTCTCATTGGCAGGTGCCGTCCCAGCAAGCGTGTGAGTCGACGGGAGGCGTGCGAGCAGACCGCTGCGCCGGCTGTCAGGGAGGCATGCAAGCAGACCGCTGTGCAGACTCACCGGGAGGCGAGCCCTTTGACCAGGCTCCGCCGCCCACCATCGTCCCAACTGCTCCCATTTTTAATGTCGCCGGCGCCATAGCTTTAAAATCAACCCCGCACTACCCGGTATCGCTACAATCCTCTCTCTTCCTCTCCGATTCTCCTGTCATCTACCTCCAACTAGCCTGACCTAAACGTACGCCATGCCGCATCACGATGGTCTGCCCTTAGTGTTCCAGTTTCATGAGGAAGACACCCAGCCGGAGTCTCAAGAACATAAGGCGCTTTGGGACGAGCTTGAATTGGCCTTGCGGGAAGACGCCGCTACCGTCTCCCGCTCCCTGCTCCGCCCCTGCCGCCTAACTGCGCCAGCGCCCATCCCCGTGGCATTGATGGGCTGGGAGCCGCACATTGTCGCCGAGCTTGATGCCACGGGGTTCCACGAGGTCCCCGCCGACTTTCACGCACCCGTGCACCTGCCAGCGCATGCGCCTGCGCGTGCACTGATGCGCACGCCCGTGCCGGTGCCCGTGCACCTGCCAGCGCATGCGCCTGCGCGTGCACTGACGTGCGCGCCCGTGCCGGTGCCCGTGCACACGAATGTCTCCGCCGCGCCGTTGACAGCGTCTCACAGTGCGGTTGCCCCCTCAGCGGCATGGATGGCCGCCGTCGACCGCTTTCTTGCACCAACGCCAGTCGCCTCCTCCCGCCAGTTGACTCGCTCCGAAATCCAAAACATTTTGGCCTTCCTTGAAGCTAGGCCAACGTCCAGGAGTACGCCAACAACAGCGCAAGACGCCACCGTCGCCGTCGGTCAGTGGCCCGACGACACAAAGAGCACGGCAGAGGAGCCGCTTCCCACCGCGAGACGCCCCCGCCGCCGCCGCGTAATCTAAATTTGCTATGAAAAATGTTCGGATTGCCATGCTTAAAATCCAAATGTTTATCATTTCCGTTTATTTTATATTGATCGTCGTATAATTTAAAGTCGGAGTCAGACTGAACGAAATGTATGGTTTGATCGATTGAATGTTCTGCTAGAGCCGTATCGAATTAAATATAAAACGTCATCAAGCCATATGTATTCCTTGTCATCCAACGACCTAGACTGCTTCAATGTCGAGCGCTCAACACATTTAGCATGCAGTTAATTTCATGCCAAAAATAGTGCTAATCACATGACAACACACAAATAATATCCTAGTAGTTAATATCCGCATGCACTTAATATACTTCCAAATTAACGTGCATTGCACGTACACACTGACTAGTGCTGCTAGTACGTGAAACTATTACCGTGACTTGTGAACGCATCCAGATATGGTCAATGGCAACATCGCCCGCGAGTTCTTCCTGTTTGCCCGCAAGGCCTAAACGCAGAAGGAGGAGAGAGAGAGAGCACACATGGAACCCACCAGTAAGTGAAGGCGAATAGTACTAAAAATAATATTACATGTTATCCATAATTAGGCTGTGGTAATATAAAAACATTATGTGAACAAAGGGGTACAACAAACATTGCTATTCTACGTATGTTGCCTATTGACGTTCGGCTTGAAGGCCCGGTCGCATGTTCGATCCTCGTCCTTTATTTTTTAATTTGTATATGGGTCCAAATTTGTTTCATGACATGTGGGCCCCTTTGTGTGTAGTTTGTAGCACTTTAATTTGTGGGTCGAAATTTGTTTCATTCCAAGTGGACTATCGGTGTGTAGTTTTGTAGCTTATTTATAATAATTAAAGAGAACAACATAGTTTTTTCAATAATACCATGGTGCAACGTTGAAGGTGAGAAAGGACGTGCGAGAGAGCGATGATCGAGCCAGAGGGAAATCAACTAGGGGAGTTGCGTGGGTTGCAACGGCGTTTGGAGTAGTTGTGGGCCGAATGCTACGAAAATATAATCTAAACCGACCGGAATAAATGCCTACACAAATTAATCCAAGGTTGGAGTGCCCCTCGCAATGCAAATAGCTCCGGCTTTGCGAGGGATGGAGAGGTATTAGCTTCAACGCGTGGAAGATACAGTATGAGAAAGCGAGGTCAATCGAGAGACATATAGATAGAGAGACAAAGTGAGTGTGGTCCGACATTCATTGAACAAATATATATGCTCCGGAGAGATATTGTCAGACACAGCTTTTGGTAAGGGTGAGGGTTGTAAGATAGAGCTTGAGAGATGATCCAGTCACAGACGTGTAGATATATTTTGTGCGTGGGAGGAAGCAAGGTCAACCGATCACATAGGGTCGCCGTGCGATCGAAAGAGTGAGACAGGTTGGAGAGAGTGACCTAGATAGACGATGTGCGTGAGAGAGTATACAATGTGAATAGGTCAAATTGGGCTCAAACATGGTGATATATCGTTTCGTCTGAGAAAGAGCGAGGTAAATCGATACATACACACACACACACACACACACAGAGAGAGAGAGAGAGAGAGAGAGAGAGAGAGAGAGAGAGAGATTGGGTGAGCGTGGCCCACCATGAGGTCGAAAGAGTGGCGGCGGCGTGGATGGACTGACCTAGATAGACAATCTCATGGAGCGAAGTATAGAGTGTGTCGATCGAGGCCCGAACAGGGAGATATATCATTTGTGTGTGAAAGAAAACAAGGTTAAACGAGACTCAGATAAAGAGAGCGAGATTGAGAGAGTGTGGCCCGCCGTGCGGAAGAAAGAGTGAGACAGTCTCGAGGGAGTGACCTAGATATACAACGTGCGTTCGTGCGCACGAGAGGTTGGGGGGGGGCTAGATAGGCAATGCATGTATTTAGCGCGAGAGGGTGAGAGGGAGAGGGGGAGAGAGAGAGAGCTCGGCATGGGGTGCAATGGCGGGTGTGTGAGGTAAATACATTTGGTAACAGGAGTGGAAAAAGGGGTTGTGTAGTTGAGAGACTTAGAGATCGAAACATGGAGAGAAAGAATGAACGTGTGTTGGAAACCGATAGCTTGCTAAGGTGGTTAGGAGAGGAAGATTGACCGATATAGGAAGTATGTAACGTTTGTGCGCGGGGGGGGGGGGGACTAAAAACAACATTTGAATGTACTTAGTACGAGACTTAATATCGATGTTTCAATTCGGTGTACATTGTAAGATTTTAACCGAGGACCGTGCATACGGGTAATTATTTCGAATTCGTGCCATACTAAGTTTCAAAAAGTTGACATTGGCTCAATTTGTTGTGCTATTTTGTAGGTCATATGTTTGAATCCATCCAAAAGTTTTCTCACTACCATGGTGTTTATCATATACATATGAATTTGTATTAAAAAAGTAGCGTGGATACAGTGAAATGCGAAATCCACGTTAGAATTGGAGATCTCTACGTGACACACACTCTAATTCAAATAACTAACTACGTGACAAACACTCTAATTCAAATAACTAATTATGTGACACACTCTAATCCACGTTAGTGTGGGTACCGTTTCGATTTTTTTCAAATAACTCCTCATTAATTAATTTATAGTACTCCCTCTGTTTACTTTTATAAGACCTTGAAGACATTTCGGACAATGTGCAAAACAGTTCATTTTAAGTTGTCCAAATGACTTACAAAAGTGAACGGATGGAGTATCTCGTTCGAATGACTAATTATTGCAAGGAAAACACGGGCATGGTAATACATACAGATTCGCTTTGCAAATGAAAGAAGATTCGCTTGCATTCTCAAATGTAGGCGCACCAGTGCACCCGTGGTTGTGTCGGGTGGATGCTGCTTGGTGCCTTAAAGGCAACAGCCCTTGGGTGACTGACATGTGGGCCAGCCACCTGTTGGGCCTACATGTCATGGACACAAAGGCAGGTGCCTTAAGGCACCGAAGCGTAGTCTTGTCGGGGTGGTCGCGTGTGTCGGACGGACGCGTAGCACCCAGCCAGCCACCCCCCCTCCCCCAAAAAAGGACGACGACAATATAAGTTCGCGCTTCCACGTTTCTGATTGAAATATCTGGCGGCCCCAATTCCAGCCCTGCAAAATCTCTCTTCCCCACCGTCCCCTTCCGCGCCCAGATTGCTCAAATCCCTAATTCGCCGCCAACCCTCGAATCGCCCCTCGTCTCATCTCTTTCCCCACTGTTCCCCACCTCTGTGCCGGACGACGACGACGAAGACGACGGTTGCGCTTCACCACCGCACCGGAGCTACCTCATCTACACCCTCGTCCACCGCACTGGGTGGTCCACCGACAATGTCGGGCCGCCAGAACCGACGCGTGCCTTCACAGACACCGAAGTTCCACCGCATCGTGCGCTTCACCGACGCCGCCTCCCAGCTCACCGGGCTACTTCACCGAGCACATCGTCGCACCTCCGCCCCCCGAGGTCGTTGGGGCTTCACCAACGGTCTCGTCCACCGCATCGTAGCGCTCTGCTGCCACTCAAGATCTGCATCCGTGCGCGGCCAGCCGACGCCAGCGCATCACCCTCAACGGCTCTGAAGTGACCCACACTCTAGCTAGACGAGCATGCCCAAACGTCGGCCCAAGCTAGGTATCCACACATCACTCCCTTGTGCACTGTTCCGACGATGTTTGGATATCCTTTCGCTGCTCTCTTAGCTTACACGCCTATGCAACTCTGACTTTAACTCTTATTTCTTCTGGGATATCATCTGAAACAAGCAAATCCATTTTTTAGCGAAGCATGACGGGGCTACGGGATCTGGTACACATCCTGCACACCTGTATAACCTTGTAAGTATCTGTCCTCCAGTACAACATCAAGGTCGATTCCTCTTATTTGATCAGCCATTCGCCGTGTCAAAAATGCAGAGGGGGATGCAAGGAGCACAAGGCCTGCAAATCCAAGCAAGTGGTAACATGGACTTGTACATGGAACATCCCAAGCGCAAGCAGAGCTGCAGCGAGCCCGCATAACGAAGCTAGCGTAAGTCCCCACATTTCATTTAATTCAGACCGGCATTCGTGTATGATTTGTGTGCGTTGGCTGATCCACTAATTCAAATTACCGGCGTAACATTTAACTTAAAAAATACGAAGGCACTTGCACTCCGAAATCAACATAACTTGAGAAATGTGAAGCTACATGCACTTTGAAAACCAGCTAATGATCCAAAGTAGTTCAGATTATAAACACTAAATGATGCAAGCACCAAAAACACAAAATGCAACATGGTGTACAAGGACTACAAACATGGTCTCAGACCTGCCTGAATTATTCGTTCTCGGCTGAAAATATCGAAGTGTAATTGCACGATAACCAAAGGTCGCAAACTGCATATCAATATATCTATCCTGCACAAGTATGCCAATAGTTTCAAACAATGATTAGAAAAGTATTTATGCTATGTTGTCATGATACGGGACTTTCTCGTAGATGGCCTTGACATTTCCTCAAGCTATGAAAATGCACTATAATTTGCTTGTCATCAATGCCTGCAAATCTCTGTCTCTCTCAACATAGTAGATCATCATTAGACACTAAATCCTTCAATGAGCTTGCAAAATGCTTGCATTAGATCACTCATTAGACACTATATGTTCATCACCGTGAGCATGTATAATGTTTGCATCAAATCCTTCATTAGCGCCTGCTCATTAGACACTTCAGGCTCAAGAACAACATGAGCTTGTATGTTTGCACCGGAAACTTGATTAGATACATCAGATTCAAATTCCAAGTATTGATTGGGGGAGTTATAAAATAAGTAGAAATTGGTTTCATTTTCTCATAGATTCCCTACATACAAGCAGTTTTACAACACCGCCAGTTTAACTATTGGCCAGAAATTGAAGAGTTGAATTAGATATAATCAGGATGTGATGTACCTGCTCATTGCGCATGCTACTCTTGCAAGTCTGCGATCGTCTGCTTGTGCAAGCTCGATGCCATGCCCGTGCTGCCGCTGCTGCCTCCCACGCACGCTACACCCAGGGTTGGATCTTCATCTTCTTGCCCTTCCGTTCGCTTGAAGCCCGGCGACCGCCCTCCAACGAGGGCGCGAGGAAGTGCTGTGTCGGTCTGTCCAGCGGCGGCTAGGTTAGGAGCGAACCGTCCTCCACCACATCCATCGCCACCGTCCTCCACCATGCCGGAGCGCCTACCAAGACCGCGTCGTCCACTTCTAGAGATGGACGTTCCTCATCCACGGCGACGGACCAATAGCCTTGGATCATGTCCTCTCGCTTCATCAGCGTCGTCGTCCTCTTTTCCAGGGCCGCTCACACGACCTTCTCTTCCACCGCAACGGGACTTATCCCCCAATGCACACGTCTACCGTCGCAGATCTGCTTCAACGCCACCGACAAATTATCGCACTTCGATGCCTACACGGCACCGCAAGAGAGGTGGTACTTCATATCTCCTCAACTTTTTGATCTCAACCAGAAAATAGATCTTAACTTGGTTACTCTACTTTCTTTTCAGCTCTTAGAACTTAGTTCTTAGTTCGAAGCAAACAATGGATGCTAAATATCATTTCTCCGGTTTGCAGCTTCAAATCTGCCATGGCATAGCCATAATACGGTTTAATTGATCATGCTTAGGGTTTAATTTATCATGTTGGTTCCGTGGTGGTTTCTTTAATAGAAATCGGAGGGAAAACCCTCTTTTGCTAAAAAAAATATGCTTAGAGTTTCCCCCTTTTATGATCACTATACGATCAGAATACGTGCTTCGTGTCATAATAACACTGCTCCACGCATCAAGATAAATAAGCTTAGATGTTCAAATACGAATTTGATATTATTAAAACAGAGTTGTTTATTGGTCAGCTAAATGTTCCTAAATTAGTTTCGAAAATGCATGTTCACCGCTCAGGTGTGTATCTCTACAGGGTGCCCACGGTGGGCCGGCCCACCCTAGGATTTGGGTCGTCCCAGGCCCCGATTCCCCTCTGTTCTGATGCGCGCTTCCGATCTCTACTCGTCCCCAGCCGCTTTGCCTGGGCGACTTCATTGCCGTCGGGACGGCATGACTCTAGGAGGAGACGCCGGACTAATAGGAGGCCAGGAGCCGCCGCCAACAAGCGTCACCGCTGCCCGGCGCCAGCCGTGCTTACCTTCCCAAATTGTTTAGGGCTCAGCGCAAAGACCCACCAAGCCAACCCGATTTATCCTGAGATACGTCCTCAACACTCAGCAACCACTCCTCATCACCAATTTGCTAATTGATTCATTACTCATTAGGCAGGACTGTCATTAGGGTTTGTTGTGTGCTCAGTGCTACCTACAATTAATGGTTCAGATGTATTTCGGTAATCTTTAGTACCTCTAAAGTTCACAGGGTTTTCAAAATTCCGGCCCTCAGAACAGAAACTAGTAATTTTGGATTCTTGGTTGTAGTGACATTGACCCAAATTACTACTTCAAGCCAGGTTTGTTGACAATTTTACTTGTCTTTCTTACTCATTCGATATAATATCCAATTATTCATGTCGATTAGTTCCAAACAATAAGTGCTAGACAAACTTCTTCATTTAGATTTTGGACGGTCTCTTACTGCAGATTCTGATTACGCTTACTTGTCCTAATAAGCTCACAAGTAAATGATTGATTCACTACATCTATGCTTGCCTTGTCATATTTGTTGTCAATATTCTTTTAGGGTGGATCACCCTGTTTCTAAATACCAGAACAGTAGACCTGAGTGAATAGTATTTCTCTATGTGATCTCTTCCATCATGTGTGGGTAACGAACACTGCATTGTATAGAAAGAAAGTGTCATTTCCAGCTTTTACATAGGTTTCGATCTTTTACATGGAATACAATCTGCCTACTTGCTTTGTGTCGCACTACAAACACTCCACCCTTGAAGCTAAACATTCGCCACTCATAATTGCTTAGTTTATTTGTTCAAATACTGAATTTCATATGATTCTAATGTTCCTACTTCAGTTTTGTAATGTGTGCCTACTGTTATAGAGACATAAGGGGTTTGTATTTACGTGTGTGGTCCGTCAAGACGGTTGGGGAGGTGAACTTTGCATATGCAGGGGTTTATAGGGAGACACTCTCCGAGTTGAATCAGCAATGCATTCCATAGATAATTTGACTACTTTTTATGTTTTCATGAATCCATATTCTGAACAACATCATAATGATTATGAGCTTGCGCGCATGAAAAGAACAAAGAAGAACAATGTCGTCAAACTTGGCATTAAGGGACTGAAATCAAGTGTGGATGCAATGCAATGCAAACGCTCTCCACCTACAGATTCATGCTCAGAATATGATCCTTACAGGATTCTGAGCTAGAGGGAGACCTAAGTCAATGTAGCTCCCTAGTGGAGGAGTCAGAGGAAGATGCCCTATCTTATTCACCCATCAAGGTACTTGCTCTAACTTTCCAAGGTTACATTGCTTGCACATATCTTGCAACTGATGCTTTGCATTGCTTCTACTTTGTTGAACTGCCATTAGCTTAGTTTACACATCGTATGTGAATACGCCGCCTATCCATTTTCGGTACATATTCCATCTGTCATCATACCATATTTATCCATTCAAATGATGTTCTTGTGTATCGTGCGTTCAAAAAGGAAGAGGGCGATTGCTGATCATGGAGGAGCACAAGCAAAGTATTTGGAAAAGGTAGTGGCACCGATAAATCAAATAGCCCATTAGGTGTAGTTGCAATATCACCGACCTACAAAATACCCCAACTCTAGCGTACTCTAGCCCTACTACATTGGTCATTTCGATGCCCCAACTCAAAGAGACCCCAACCGCAGCAACAAGATGATTATGCCATTGACATAGCACCAGTTGTACGACGAAACCCCCATTCCAAAGAAAGAGTACACCAAATCCAATTGCCAAATCCTTTTCGAACCGTAGAGAGCCCCAATTGCAGCAAATAGGACCCATGTTCCATTTCTTCCCAGTTTAGAAGACGAAGCTTATGTTGTTGTCGAACTTTGTGCGCATCTTTCCTTCATGGAAAGATTATACCGCATACGTAACAATTTCCAGTCTTCCTCCGCAACTTACGCTGTAAGTAATGTACTAATGTTATTCATGGTCATTACTACATATGTTTCACGATGTAAGTCACAAGATTTCATTCTTTTAAATAGGCGAGTAGCAAACTGGATTGTGATGACGAGCAAGAGTTGGTTGCACTTTTCAAGCACTCATTGATGAAGTATCGTTCCTACCTAAGGCAAGCGCACCTCGATGGCAAGAGTCTGAATGAAATTTCTATAAAGTCTCTGGTGCTACATTTATCCGACAGTGACTGGAATAATCTTGTTACACATTGGTCTCGGCTGCAGCGTAAGGTACTGTCTATGATATCACATCACAATTTGAACTACATTTCTGCATTTGCCTTAATGTCTCACTCATTTAAAAATCATTAGCGTAAGAACATTCGTTCTCAAGGGACCACATAATCTCGCAACTATATCGCATAATCGCATTGCTCTCGTGAGTACCTCTTGCCCTGTATGACAATACTTACTTTCATAGATGTTTGATTATGTAGCATCACTGCACATGTTAGCCTCGTCATCGCCCATTTGGTGGACATTATAAGATTCGTATGGACTCTTACACAAATTTAGAATCAACCCAATGCTTTTGAAGAGGTTTAGCTCTGCAGTCCTCTTGTAAGGATTGAACGTGGTCTATCACTGTACTTACATTAACAGCTACTCCCTCCGTCCCATAATATAAGTATGTTTTGTATAAAGACACCGGTGTTCAAAACACTCTTGTATTATGGGAAGAGGGATTGGTTCATTTTGTAGCATTCTGCATCTTATCTCCCTCGCCCACCATTTACTAAAAAGATCAGATCTATATTTAATCTTACCAACAAGTAGAATACATGCACAATGCCAAGACAGTATGTAGCCCATTGCTCTTGTTAGTACATTTTGTCCTGTAAGCGCTTGTACTTCCGAGGATTGGTAGTTGATTATGTAGCATCAATCTGCATCTTATCTTCATTATCCTCTATCCCTTCCAAATTATCATATCTATAATTACTCTCTACAAAATGTAGAGTACAGGCAATGCTTATGAAGAAGATTCTGTGCTGAAATTCTTGAGTTATCCTTCCCTTGACATGGAGAAGGGCATTATAAAGCCGGTGTTAACTGTTAATATAAGTCAGTCCTTCTAAAGCCTTTATTCTTAACTGCTGTTTAATTTGCTCATACTCCCTATCGTTTACTGCTGTTTAGTTTGCTGTTTCTACCAAAATGCATGTTCGTAAGAATCGTAAGTTCTAAGTTTTACTTGTGAAACCAAATTTCTTATTCACACCATGCACATTACTTAATACTCCCTATATGTATGCTTGGTTTTGTGGATCTATAATCCAGTGTGTGGTGAAGCAGCCCATGTTTGCACCTTGTCATCTCCTGTTTTATCTTACCGATGTGGTTGATGATATGAACAACATGCCATGCACATTATCCAAAATAGATACAATGATTTTCTTTGCCCTTCATCTATGCTTTTTATGTTGACATGGTAATCCAGTAGTGTGGTGAAGCTCCCCGCATTATGAACAATGCCAAATTATGCTATTGATATTTTGAACTTACTCTTTGTTTTCTAATTTGAAATTGGATAGAATTGACATAACAGATATCATGTTTGTTTATACACGTGCAAAACCTGTCATCTCTCTGCTTTGTTTCAGGGTGATATGCCTGATGGCATGCACAAGTCTGCTGAAGGTTGTGAGACAAACCCAACATATATTGCAGCAAAGAAGGCAAAACATCTTGAAGATAGAGAGACAACCCCAAAGTCCTGTCTTGATGCAGTGTTCAAGTTACTTGAGACTAACAGTCAGACAAGCTCACAGAATTCGTTGTCTGAATCAGTTCGACTTCTTCAGTCCCAAGTTCTAGCAGAAAGGCATTCTGCAACTCAACTTCGACTTGAAGTCCTATCTCTAAGAAAGATTGTGGAGAACACCAATGAGAACCTCATCGCTAAACAGCTACACCTGGAAGCTATGACCGACATGCTAGGCCGGTCTCACAGCCTTGCTCAGCAGCTTGCGCAGCAGTTCCCCCGTAAGGCTAACCTTTCTTGAACTGTCTTGGAAGTGGTCTCGGTTCAGTATTATTCTGTTACGCTGCAATGGTGCCCAGTTTTTGTAATCTGCTTCTTCGTTGCGCTTTATGATCACTGGTGGCGAACTTCGATGCCAAGTGGATGTAATATACCTTAAATCCTTTATTGTATAGTGTAGGTTTATTCTTAGTTACTATGTCGTAATTTCTTTATTGTATAGAGTAGGTTTGTTCTTAATTCCTACTAGTTACTGCCATCATTCGCTATCTGAAAAAAAATCAGATGTAGTCGACCGGGCCGAAACATTCGATAACGGGCCAGGTTTTTAGCGGGCCACAATTGGGCCATCCTGCGTCTTTCTTAGGCCCGAATGATTGGGGCCTTCACACATTGCGCCAGGCCCAAACTTACACCGGCCTATATTTTAGTTGGGCCTTTTGTCGACCCAGTAACTTAGTTCGCCCGTGTAGCGTTGGGCCATTAATGTTGAATATTGTCTTGGCTCGTTATGTACCGAGATGAAACCACGGGCCTTTAGCGGGCAAAAATGCATGTTGGGCCTCAAATTTCACTAGTCGTCGACGGGCCTTCAGCATGCCGAAATGTAGACCGGGCCGTTTAGGTTCCCATTAGCTCATGGGCCGTTACAAGGCCGAAACATATCTCGGGCCTTAGTTGGCCCACTGATATCATGGGCCTTTAAGAGGCCGAAAGCTTAGTACATGCATCAACGGGCCGAATTACGCGACAGTTCGTAACGGGCCCAAAGTCACGTTGGGCTTAATCTGTTGCCACCTTTAGCACGGGCCGTTAGTGGGCACGATGTCCCGTCGGACCATATATGGCCCATGGGCAACCGCAGGCTATTCCGAAAGACAAAAGTCACACCGGTGAAATGGGCCCATGTCTACATCAGGCCTCTAACAGCCGAAAGTCACTGGGCTGTAGTTGGGCCCGAATATCCGCTAACAATTAACGGGCTAGATCTGGCCGGGCCGCAATGGGCCCAAATATTGGGCGAACAATTAACGGGCCAGATCTGGCTTCGAGCTGTAAATGGGCCCAAAGATTGGGCGAACAATTAACGGGCCAGATCTGGTTTCGGGCTGTAAATGGGCCTTTATTAAGAAGGCCGTTATTGGGCTGGCCCACTAGTACCTGATTAAGTTCTACGGGCCTTTGACTGGGCCGGCCTTTTTAACCTATATGGGCCTCTGTTGGGCCCAGCCACGTGTCAACGTACCATAGGCATGTCTCCTCCAATGGACAGGCGACATGTGGCCCACTGACGAGCTGACAGGTGTTCCCTTCAGCCAATCAGAATTTTACACGTGGAAATTTCCCTTTGGTCGGTGCTGTTAACGGGTTATCGGATCCAAAACCCGACTCGATAGCTTAACGGCGTTCGTTCACGGTGGATGCCACGTGTCGGTCACCCTTGACGAAAGCACTTCTCTGACGCGCAATTTATCGTCATGGAAGTGGACACTTCCATGATGATAATTTTGGTAATGTCATGGAATACTTCTACGACATCACAGGTATGACTATCTTGATTCTGTCATAAATTTGTCATGGATGTACATGCATGACAAAAAACGCGACCTACTGTGACAAACACGTATCATCACGGAAGTGTATTTTTTTTGTAGTGATAGGACTAGCCACCAAACCGCAACACCGGACAGAAGGAGCGGCCCAAGCCTTGGCCAGCTTCCTTCCTCCTCCATACAGCTCCAGGAGCAGCATTGTACTATCGATCATCCAACTACACTCGGCAGGACTAGGGGTATTATCTCTCCGGAGAGCCCCGAACCTGGGTATGTCCGGCGTCCCGCGCCCGCTCATGCCAACCTCGCCTCTGGAGCCCACCAGCGCCCTCGAGCCTCCTCCTCTCTTTAGCCATCCCTTGGCATCTGCCGTGCGCCCACCACGACAGTTGGCGCCCACCATGGGGCAGCTCGAGGAGCTGGCCGGGAGCATGCTTCAGACGGGGCCCTTCTCCTACACCGACGAGTCCGTCGCGCTGCCGGACGACGTTGTCGGCGCGCATACCACCTCCTTCGCCGTGCTGCGCATCTCCGATGCGTTCGTGACCGACGAGTACTCCAGTGAGGTGCTCAGCTACTCCGACTCTCCCCTCTCCCTCGGCGGCGGCATTGCCGCCGGGGCAATGGACGGGATCCATGTGGAGGTTTACGTCACCGACGATGGCGCCTCCTCCTCGTCGAGCAAGACAAGGAAGGCCACGGAAGCCAGGGCCGCTATGGAACGGACCGAGCCGTCCGATCCGCTGCGCGCTGCAATGCAGAGCCTCCACATCCCCATCGGCACTGACGTCGACGCCACCAACGCCGTCGAGGCCCGATCTCAGCTCGAGGAAAGGCGCCAGCAGATGCTGGACCTGTCCGAGATGCTCGCCGCCACCAAACGTCGCCTGGAGGCCGCCCAGATGGAGCACGACACCGCCCACGGATTCGCGCCTGCCGCGGCCGAGCCAAGCCGGGTCGCCGATGTGCGTACCCGGGGAGGAGCGATCGGCCGGGCCCTCGGCACCATCCGAACCGTCTACGAGACCCCAGTGAAGAACATGCGCGCTGCGGAGGCAGCCGCGGTCGGCCTGGACCAGCTCACGGGTGAGGAGCTGAAAGAGCGCATCGGGCGGATGCGCGAGCTCCTCCACGCTGCCAACACCCAGCAGGATCGCCTCAACCAGCTCGCCAAGCCGGCAGGATCCGGCTCCGCCCGCCTTGGCGGACCCGGTGAACTTCTGCACACGCCTTCCTCGCCGCCCGGCGAGGCGCACTCCGGCCAAGCCCGGACTCGGCGCAACCCGGCCGCCCAGCCGCCGACGTCCTGGGCAACGAGCCCGCCGTGGAGACCGAGCGCGGACCCGGCCAGCATGGCCGGCGTTCGGCTCCAACCGACCCGGCCCCTCGGGGCCTAGCCGCCAGTCGACTCGACCCGCGACATCGATGACGCCGACGCTCGCAACCGCCTCGATCAGCTCGCTCGCTCCCTGGAGGTGGAGGAGAGCGGCGCTATCAGGCCGGCGTGTTTCGGCCCATGCATCCGGGAGGAGCCTTTCCCCAAAGGGTTCATGCTCCCCCGCGACACCCCCAAGTACAACGGGACCGTGAAGCCAGAAGACTGGCTCACCGACTATACCACGTCCATTGGCATCACCGGTGCCAATCGCTGTCTCGCCGTGCGCTACGCACCGCTCATGCTCCAGGGGTCGGCCCGCACGTGGTTGAACAGTCTGCTGATGGGCAGCATCAACGTGTGGGTCGACTTCGAGGAGGCCTTTGTCCGCAACTTCACGTGGACCTACAAGCGACCCGGTCGCCCTAGCCAGCTCCCATGTGCGTGCAGGGGCCGACGGAGACCGGTCGCGAGTACCTCGCATGCTGGACCGAGCTCCGAAACAGCTGCGAGGGTGTACATGAAGTCCAGGCGATCCAGTACTTCGTCAGCGGGTGCCGAGATGGCACCCTCCTCAAGCACAAGCTCTTACGCTCCGAGCCAGCCACCATGGCCGCACTCATGGTGACGGCGGACAAGTACGCCAACGCCGACTCCACCATGAAGATCCAGGTGGCGCTGGATGAAGCCGGCAAGGCGAAGCCGGTTCCTCCCCCGAAGCCGGCTGGCGAAAGCAGCATCACCAGAACAACAAGTGCAAGGCCGACCAGGCGGCGCAGCATCACGACAACCGGCTCGTCGCGGCCGCCGAGCCCGCGGCGGACCCTGCGGCGAAGCGCCGGCAGACCGGCAAGATGGCGTGGCAACCCGCCATGAGTTTGGAAGAGATGCTCGACGCCCCATGCAAGCACCACAGCGGCGCAAGACCCTCCATGCACACGCTTCGGTAGTGCGCCATCACCAAGCGCATCATGAGGGGGGGCATCCCGCCTCCTCCGGCTTCGGCTCCTGCTCCAGGCGCGGGACAGCCGCCTCCGCCTCCACCGCCGCCTCCCGCTGGCGGCGCGATGCGGAACAACGCCTACCCGGACCAGAACGCGGCCTACGTCGTCTTCACCAGCCTCGACGACGACAAGCACAGCGAGCGCCTCCTTCGGCAGGAGGTGAACACCGTCGTCCCGGTCAAGCCAGAGTTCATGCACTGGTCGGATCGCCCGATCACCTGGACCCGGGAGGATCACCCGGCAGTCATGCCGAGTCCGGGTGGTTACGCCCTCGTCCTCAACCCCACCATCGTCGCGCGGCGCACATGCAACTTCTCCCGAGTCCTCATCGACTGAGGCAATAGCATCAACATCCTCTACCGCGACACGATGACCAAACTCGGCCTCAAGGCCGAGGACCTGGAGCCAACCCGGACGATCTTCCACGGCATCAGGCCCGGTCTCTCCTGCTCTCCCATTGGCCGGGTCCGGCTCGATGTCCTGTTCGGCGACATCAGTCACTTCTGACGCGAACCGATCTGGTTCGAGGTGGTGGACCTGTCCAGTGCGTATCATGCATTGCTGGGTCGGCCCACACTCACCAAGTTCATGGCGGTTCCCCACTACGCGTACCTAAAGATGAACATGTCGGGTCCCAAGGGCCTCATCACTATCACCAGCGACTACCGCAAGTCCCTAGAGTGCGCCCGAGACGGCGCCAAGTTGGCCGAGTCGCTGGTCATTGCCGAGGAGCGGCGCCAGCTCGACCGGATCGTCTCCCTGGCAGGCGAGGCCTCCGCTGCATCGATCCCGACCCCGGACCCGGCCGACGAGGCCGCCTTCAAGCCCTCCAAGGAGACCAAGAAAGTGAAGCTCAAACCAGAAGACCCCAGCTGCAGCAAGTACGTTGTCATAGGCGCCCGCCTCGACAGCATATAGGAAGGCGAGCTCGTCGACTTCCTCCGTGAGAATCGAGATACCTTCGCATGGACCCCCAAGGACATGCTGGGCATCCCGAGGAAGTACGCCGAGCAAAAACTTCACGTCCGCAAGGATGCCAAGCTTGTCTGTCAACCCCTACGACGATTTTCCGAAGAGAAGAGAAGAACCATTGGTGAAGAGGTCGCCAAGCTTTTGGCGGCCGGCTTCATAATGGAAGTGTTTCACCCCGAGTGGCTGGCCAATCCAGTCCTCGTCCTGAAGAAAAACTAGACCTGGCGCATGTGTGTCGACTACACCAGCCTCAACCAAGGCCTGTCCCAAGGATCCGTTCGCTCTCCCGCGGATCGACGAAGTCATCGACTCGACCGCCGGGTGCGAGCTCCTGTCCTTCCCGGATGCTTACTCCGGCTACCACCAGATCAAGCTGGACCCGACCGATGCCCTGAAGACGTCCTTCATCACGACCTTTGGGGCGTATTGCTACATCACCATGTCGTTCGGCTTGAAGAACGTCGGCGCCACCTTCCAACGCTGCATGCAGAAATGCCTGCTGCCGCAACTCGGCTGCAATATCCACGTGTACATGGACGACATCATGGTGAAGACCAAGCAGCATCTCACGCTCCTCGATGATTTGAAGGAAACATTTGCCAACCTCCGTGAATACAAGGTCAAGCTTAACCCAGAAAAATGCGTCTTGGCGTCCGGCCGAGCTACCGGCTTCCTCGTCGCGGGCAGCGATGAAAGCGAACCGGAGAAAATCAAGGCCATCGAGCGCATGCGCAAGCCGGCTCGGCTGCGCGATGTCCAGAAGTTCACCGGGTACTTGGCCTCGGTCAGCCGGTTTCTAAGCCGGCTGGGCGAGAGGGCGCTACCCCTATACCAGCTGATGAAGAAGACAAGCCCGTTCGAATGGAACGGCAAGGCAGACGAGGCCTTCCAAGACCTGAAGCGCATGCTCTCCACCGCACCAGTCCTGGACGCGCCGACCGACGAGGAGCCGCTATTGCTCTACATTGTCGCGACCTCGCGGGCGGTCAGCACGGTGCTGGTGGTCGAGCGACCAGAGAAGGGCAAGATCCAAGCCGTCCAGCATCCATTCTACTACCTGAGCGAGGTGCTCTCCATCTCCAAGAAGAACTACCCGCACTACCAGAAGATGTGTTACAGCGTGTACCTCACTGCCAAGAAGCTGAAGCAGTACTTCCAAGAGCACGTCATCACCATCGTCAGCATGGCGCCTATCGGAGAAATCATCGGGTGCCGGGACGCCTCTGGCCGGGTCGCCAAGTGGGCGATCCAGCTAGCCGGCCACACCATCCTCTACGAGCCCCGCACCACGATCAAGTCTCAAGCCCTAGCCGACTTCCTCATCGACTGGACCGAGACCCAGTACTTGCCGCCGCCTCCCGACTCGACGCATTGGTGCATGCACTTCGACGGGTCCAAGATGTGACTCGGCTTGGGGGCCGGCATCGTATTGTCATCCCCGAAGGGCGACCGGCTCCGCTACGCACTCTAGATCCACTTTGCCGCCTCCAACAATGTAGCCAAATATGAAGCCCTTGTGCACGGCCTCCGGCTTGCCAAGGAACTCGTCATCCGGCGCATTCTGTGCTACGGTGACTCGGACCTGGTGGTGCAGCAGTGCTTCGGCGAATGGGACGCCCGCGACTCCAACATGGCAAGCTACCGATTCCTCGTCCAGAAGCTGTCCGGATCCTTAGAGGGCTGCCAGTTCCTCCACGTCCCACGTGCGGAGAATGAAGCAGCCGACACGCTCGCCAAGATTGCCTCGTCACGGCAAGCCATCCCGTCCGGCGTCTCCCTCGAGCACCTGCGCAAGCCGTCCGTCAAGCCATCGCCGGACTCCGAGTCCATTCATGTTCCAGACGATCCGGCCGCACCTCAAGCTGGCCCCGGGGCTGCTCAGCTCAACCCGGCCACCATCGACCCGGACCCGGCCGTCGCCATCTCCGACCCGGGGCCTGCTCAACCCGGCTCGGGGGCTGCCGACTCAGAACCCACCCTGGTGGCCGTCTTTGCCGTGGTTACAGCTCCATCTTGGGCCCTCCCAATATCAGAATTTATGAAGAACGGGGTTCTCCCCATGGGCGAGACCGAAGCTCGGCAAGTGCAGCGCCGAGCGTCCGCCTACAGCATCATCAACAATGAGCTCGTCAAGCGCAGCTCCACCGGTGTGTTCCAGCGCTGCGTCGAGCAGGAACAAGGCATCGACATCCTCCTCGACATCCACCAGGGCGAGTGCGGGCACCACGCCAAATCGCGATCCCTGGTAGCCAAGGTGTTCCGCCACGGTTTCTACTGGCCCACGGCCCTCGAAGATTCCGAGTCACTCATTCTCAAGTGTGAGGGGTGCCAGCGCTTCAGCAAACGTAGCCACCAGCGGCGTCAGCGCTCCGCACCATACCGATCGCCTGGCCCTTCGCGGTCTGGGGACTCGACATGGTGGGACCCTTCAAAACCGCTCGAGGCGGCATGACGCACCTGCTGGTGGTAGTGGACAAATTCACCAAGTGGATCGAGGCAAGACCAATCAAGAAACTGGATGGACCAACAGCCATCCGGTTCATCAAGGACATAGCGGTGCGCTACGGCATGCCGAACAACATCATCACCGACAACGGCACCAACTTTGCCAAGGGCGCGCTTGAGCAATATTGCTCCGTCTCCGGCATCCGCCTCGACCTGGCCTCCGTTGCGCATCCGCAGTCCAATAGGCAGGTCAAGCGGGCCAACAGGCTCATCCTGTCCGGCATCAAGCAGCGACTCGTCAAGCCACTCATCCGCTCACCCGACAGCTGGCTCGACGAGTTGCCGGCCGTTCTCTGGAGTCTTCGCACCACACCGAATCGGTCGACCGGGTTCACCCTGTTCTTCCTCGTCTACGGAGCCGAAGCCATCATCCCGACCAACGTCGAGTTCGACTCGCCGCGCGTCGTGGTGTACACCGAAGCCGAAGCCAGAGAAGCCCGCGAAGATGGCGTCGACCTGCTCGAAGAAGCACGCCTCCTGGCGCTCAGTCGCTCGGCCATCTACCAGCAAGGCCTGAGGCACTACCACAACAAGAAGATCAAGCCCCTCGCGTTCCGCGAGGGCGACCTCGTCCTCCGACTCGTCCAAGAGCAGGCAGGCCAGCACAAGCTGTCCCCTCCATAGGAGGTCCCATTCATCATGAGGAGGGCCTTGCGCGATTGCAACGCCTACTACCTCATCGATGCACGCAAGTCAAAGAAGTGCAATAAGGACACTCCGGTGTAGAAACAACCCGGTCATGGAACGCGGAACTCCTCCGCCCGTTTTACAGTTAGCCGCACGAGTGTATGTATCATCGCCTTTTGTAAACGCATAAAACTATGGGGTCCCCGAACGAGACTCGGGGGCTGCTTTTGTCGACCAATTTATTGTGTCCCTATTTTTTTCTGCATCACTATACCACTGAAACCGGCCACTGATCCGACTCGCTCGACCCGGAGGCTCGGGGGCTGGCCGGCTCAGTCGCCACCCCGCCGCCTTACTTGGTGATTCCTGAGAAAGTTAGGATGTCGCGGTCCCCCACTTCGCCCTAAAGGCACAAATCCAGCTTTGGTTGTCGGCTGGCAAGCACAACGGGCCAAAGATCCTTTACGCTTCATACACTAAGTCAAAGGCTACCGGGTCGATCAACCCAGCCCGCCATTCATCAAATGAACAGCCGCACAACCGGCTGCTCGCCAACCGGCCCAGTGGGTGTTTCGCTCGCGCTCAACGTTTCGAAGGACCCAAGTCATGCGTGCTTCTTTCAAAGAATCGAACTCCTTGTCACGGACCGGAGCCTCGGCCGTCTGACTCATGGGGGGGGGGGGGGAGGTTTGAGAAAGGGAAAGTGCATGAAATCGGTCCGAAAACGGAAGGCAAAAAGCAAAGGCACTCACAAAATTTACACACAAATATTTAACAAAAGGCCCACGGCCCGAGTTCATTACACCCTAAAAAACCCCAGTGGGTGGGTGGACCTTCTACTTAACAAATTTTGCAAAGTATCTCAGGCATCTCCAGCGCCGCGTCGCGAATCGACGGCCCTCCCCTGGCGGCCTTCGGGTCCGGCGAGTCGCCGGTGTCCTCCTCGGCATCCGCGTCACTGTAGACGCTCGTCTCCTCTGAGATCCCCTCCAGATCGTGGAGAAGCAAGCCGTAGTCGTCACCATCCACGGCCCTGCCGTCTTTCGTCCGCTCTGGATGGAAGTCGTTGTGGAAGGCGAACTCGGCGATGTAGCTGGCCCGGGAGGCGATCCGGCCGGCTTGCTCCTGCAGAAACTGCTCCAAGCCGGCCCGCTGGCCCATCAGCGCGTCCAGCTGAAGATCCGGATGCCAAGACAGCGCAAACCGGAGCGCCATCTCAACACCGGCACGAGCGGCGGAGACACACCACTCGTCAAGACGGTCCGGGCCCGTCTCCAACCAGCGCGCCAGGCGTGTGAAGCTGCTCGTCACGACGGTGCCCGGCCAAAGGGCCGTCGCCATTGTGGTGCCAGCCCGGGACAACCGCTCCATCTGCGTCCCCAGGACCCGCAGGCGGGCCTCAGCAGCGGCGATGATCTCCGGGAAGGTCCAGGCCATCCGCGGGTCTGTCCCGGACCCAACGACGACGGTCGGGTCGCGCTGATAGCGGACGGCTTCCTCTGCCAGCCGCTGCGTCTCCGGGAAGGCCCCTGCCACAAAGGAAGAAGCAAGTTAGAAGAACAACAAGGAAAAAAGGCTGGGTCCCAACCCGGCAAACTACAAGAAAAAGCACTTACTGGAGAAGGACTCTTCCAGGTGATGCGCCTCAAGCAACATACCACGCCGCTCCCGCTCCATGGCGCGGTCGCGCTCCTCGAGCGCCTTCTCTAGATTGGCCGCCTTGGCAAGGGCCGCCTTCAGCTCGGCGTCCTTGTCTTTGGCTGCCTTCTCGGCCGCCATGGCGACGGCCTTGTCTGACGGGCCCCCTCAGCCGTGGTGACCTGCCCCCGCAGGCGATCCACCTCGGCCTGGAGCCGGCCCTTGTCGTCGGCTAGCCGGCCGTGCTGCTAGTCCGCCTCGACCAGGGCCTGCTGTGTCTCCACCATCTTGGCGGCCTCTACCTTAAGGAGCTCCACCTTGGCCTCAAGACGACTCTTGTGACCCGCCAGCTGCTCGTGCAACCGGTTGGCCTCGTCAAGAGACCGCCGGGCCGCGGCCGCCTCCGCCCTCGCCTGCGCCGTCTCGACGCCAAGACGGCCGGTGTCGGCAACGAGCCGGCCGTAATGATGACCGGCCCGGAGCAGACGAGTCCGCCAGGACAGCACCTCGGCTGCGAAGAAGAAGGATTCAGCAGAAGAAAAAAGCAAGAGTTAAGATTTGGCCCAACTGTTACACAGTTGGCCTGAAATCTGAGGGGCTACACCCAGTGGGTGCGCTAGCGCGCCCCCACTAAAAAAGAGCACAAGAGTACCTGTGGCGACGCGGAGCTCCTCCTCCTTGGCGGCGAGTGATGACCCACAAGTGTAGGGGATCTATCGTAGTCCTTTCGATAAGTAAGAGTGTCGAACCCAACAAGGAGCAGAAGGAAATGATAAGCGGTTTTCAGTAAGGTTTTCTCTGCAAGCACTGAAATTGTAGGTAATATATAGTTTTGCGATAAGATAAATTGTAACAAGTAACAAGCAATGAAAGTAAGTAAACTGCAGCAAGGTGGCCCAATCCTTTATGTAGCAAAGGATAAGCCTGGACAATTTCTTATAATGAGAAAGGAGCTCCCGAGGACACAAGGGAATTATCGCCAAGCTAGTTTTCATCACGTTCATATGATTCGCGTTCGGTACTTTGATAATTTGATATGTGGGTGGACCGGTGCATGGGTACTGCCCTTACTTGGACAAGCATCCCACTTATGATTAACCCCTATTGCAAGCGTCCGCAACTACAAAAGAAGTATTAAGGTAAACCTAACCACATCATTAAATATATGGATCCAAATCAGCCCCTAACAAAGCAACGCATAAACTAGGGTTTAAGCTTCGGTCACTCTAGCAACCCATCATGTACTTATTACTTCCCAATGCCTTCCTCTAGGCCCAAATAATGGTGAAGTGTCATGTAGTCGACATTCACATAACACTAGTAGAGGAAAAGACAACATACATCTTATCAAAATATCTAACGAATACCAAATTCACATGACTACTAATAGCAAGACTTCACCCATGTCCTCGGGACAAACGTAACTACTCACAAAGCATATTCATGTTCATAATCAGAGGGATAATAATATGCATTAAGGATCTGAACATATGATCTTCCACCAAGTAAACCAATTAGCATCAACTACAAGGAGTAATCAACACTCCTAGCAACCCACAGATACCAATTTGTGGTTTTGATACAAGATTGGATACAAGAGATGAACTAGGGTTTTGAGAGGAGATGGTGCTGGTGAAGATGTTGATGGAGATTGACCCCCTCCCGATGAGAGGATCGTTGGTGATGATGATGGTGATGATTTCCCCCTACCGGAGGGAAGTTACCCCGCAGAACAGCTCTGCCAGAGCTCTAGATTGGTTCTGCCAAGGTTCCGCCTCATGGCGGCGGAGTTTCGTCCCGTAAGCTTGCCCACGATTTTTCCAGGGTAAAATCCCTCATATAGCAGAAGATGGACATCGGGGTGCCACCAGGGGGCCCAGGAGATAGGGGGCGTGCCCAGTAGGGGTGGGCGCACCCCCACCCTCCTGGCCTGGGTGTCGGCCCCCTAATGTATTTCTTTCGCTCAATAATTCTTATTAAATCCAAAAACATGTTTCGTGGAGTTTCAGGACTTTTGGAGCAGTGCAGAATAGGTTTCCAATGTTTGCTCCTTTTCCAGCCAGAATTCCAGCTGCCGGCATTCCCCCTCTTCATGGTAAACCTTGTAAAATAAGGGAGAATAGCCATAAGTATTGAGATATAATGTGTAATAACAGCCCATAATGCAATAAATATTGATCTAAAAGGATGATGCAAAATGGACGTATCAGCGAGCTGCTCCACGAGCTCCCGATGCTTTCCCAGAAGACGGTTGTAGGCGGCAACCCGGAAGGCGTCGAGATGCTGAAGAAATCATAAGTCAAGAACAAGGCCGACGCTCTCAAGATTTGACCCAAATACTACGTAGTTGTCACGCCCAAGATGCGACCCTATCCTAAAGGAACTCGAAGGTCCCACCAAGGATAGAAGCGCATCTTGAAGACTCTTTTGCAAGGTGGATATCATTACATCAACATTACATAATAGTGGGGATACATCCAATACATACAATGTCACATGAATACAACAATACAACATACAAGATCAACATCCCACTACGGATGAAACACAAACAGAAACTCAAACGACATCCACCCTGCTAGCCCAGGCTGCCGACCTGGAACCTATCCCCTGATCGAAGAAGAAGCAGAAGGAGAACTCCAAAACAAGCAAACATCTCTCTCGCGTCATGATCATCACAAACTTGTACCTTCAACTGTTGGTGTAGTAAACTGTGAGCCACGAGGACTCAGCAATCCCATTACCATGGGTATCAAACTAACAAAGCTCAATGGGTAAGGAAGGGGTAAAGTGGTGAGGTTGCAGCAGCGACTAAGCATGTATGGTGGCTAACTTACGCAAACAAGAGCGAGGAGAGAAGCAAAGCAAGCGGTCGTCAACTAGTAATGATCAAGAAGTGATCCTGAACTCCTACTTACGTCAAACATAACCCGGAAACCGTGTTCTCCTCTCGTTCAACCCCGAAAAGACACACTCACGGTTACGCACACGGTTGGTGTATTTTAGAAGAGTTTACTTCAAGTTCACTACAACCGGATATCAACAAATTCCCATCTGCCACATAACCGCGGGCACGGCTTTCGGGGTGTCCCAACTTAGCCCATGATAAGCTCTCGCGATCAACGAAGGATATTCCTTCTCCCGGGAAGACCCGATCAGTCTCGGAATCCCGGTTTACAAGACATTTCGACAATGGTAAAACAAGACCAGCAAAGCCGCCCGAATGTGCCGACAAATCCCGATAGGAGCTGCACATATCTCGTTCTTGGGGCACACCGGATGAGCAAGACGACGGGTTGGCATAGAGCCTGGTTGCCCAGGGGGCGCCGGACATCGCTCGGTTTGGACCAGCACTTAGAGAAGCACTGGCCCGGGGGGGGGGGCTAAAATAAAGATGACCCTCGGGTTGGCCGACCCAAGGGAAAGGTATAGGTGGTGGTGAGGCAAATGGTAAAACCATGGTTGGGCCTTGCTGGAGGAGTTTTATTCAAAGCGAACTGTCAAGGGGGTCCCATAAATCACCCAACCGCGTTAGGGACGCAAAATCCGGGAACATAATACCGATATGACGGAAACTAGGGCGGCAAGAGTGAAACAAAACACCAGGCATAAGGCCGAGCCTTCCACTCTTTACCAAGTATATAGATGCATTAATAATATAAGAGATACTATGATATCCCAACATAAACATAATCCAACATGGAGCAATCTTCATCTTCACCTGCAACTAACAACGCTATAAGAGGGGCTGAGCAAAGCGGTAACGTAGCCAAACAACGGTTTGCTAGGGAGGGTGTCAAAGGTTAGAGGCTGACATGGCAATTTGGGAGGCTTGATAAACAGGTGGTAGGTAACGCAGCATAGCGATAGAACGAAGCAACTAGCATTGCAATGATAGTAATGAGATCCAAGGTGACGGTCATCTTGCCTGAAATCCCGCAAGGAAGAAGAACGAGTCCATGAAGAAGATGAAGCCACGAAGACGAACCAAGCGTAGAAGAACGAATCCTCACGATCGCAACGGAAACAGGAACTATCGAAAAGAAGCACACAACATGGTAAACACACCACACATGAACAAGACATGATGCACAACAAGCATGATGCATGACAAGGTTACATGAAGCTACTCATGGCAAGAGATGATGCAAACAGGAGCAACACGTCAAGGCAAGTTTAAATGAGGCCGGGAACAACATATAACAATACCGGTAATTCCTCATATGCAAATTTCGAAATTGGTCCAGATCTGAATAAACCTTATGTTCAAGTTGTTAAACAGCAAGTTAAGATGCACCAAGATGATCTACACGAGATTCTAGTCAAGTTACATATAAAATTCATTTAATTCGGAGCTACGACCTAGAAGATATGAGCAAAACAAGTCAAACATGGCATTGATGCAAAATGCATACAAACATCAAGCAAACACCTCAAAACAAGGATGCAACATGATAATATGAAACTACATGCAAAATCAAGCAACTTTCATATAGAGTACACTCAAAACGGAGCAACGGTTCAACACACTCTATACAAGTTATAGCAACAATCTGTCCAAAACAACAACTAGGCATATTGCACGCATCAAAACTACATGCTGCAGTACCACAATATGAAAACACAAGGCATGTGTACGATGTACAGGTAAATCATGACAAAACATGAACACTGAGCTATCTCCATAAAACACTAGAACATGCTCAAAAAGACCTGGCAAGATTGCAAATAATAACAGTTTCAGACTTTGCAGAAATAACATCAGGTTGCAATGTTTAGAGCTATCAAACAGTAAGCTACAGGAACTTATCATAGAAACTTAAGGCATGTAATGCTACTACTAAATGCATAGAACAAAATTACTTTAATGACCATGCACCAAAAAGGAACATAAGATATGATGGCACCCATGTAAACATGGCAAATGATATGACAGATTCATACATGGCAGGAACAACGATAAGTAGGCATGTTGGTGAGCTTGAATCACTCACCACAGAGCAATACATGGCATAGAAAGGCAACCAACAGTAATAATACATGTTCATGAACCTAAGCATGGCAAGATCAAGTCCATAGAGTGCATAGATCACTAACAACAGTCATAGCAACAACTGAACTTAATGTTAACAGGCTGACAGCAACATTATTTAGCAACTTTGGAGCAAGATTACAACAACCTACAGCAAGCCATAAATTCAACCAGGGGAATGTATAGATAGATAATGACAGGTATAACAAAACATACTTAGTTAACATCTCCAGATTATGCATAGAATGACTTGTAGCAGCAGGTTTACATAGCATCACGAAATAACAGATTCAGCCTAGCAAAACAGCAACAACAAGTACCCTACTTAACAAGCTTGATGCACTCACTACACAACTCACAAAAATAAATGTATTGCACCCCTGTAAATATGGCATGATGTAGTTAAAAATACATGTAGACGTCAAGCTCATAAGATGCACACATCAAAGGCAACAAAAATGACAAATCGCCAAGTTATAACAGTTTCAGCAGATTAACTTCATATAGCACTCTTGCAACGATGATAAAGACATCAAGATGAACTCAAATTTACATGGCGCAATGCAATGAAATGTAGAGCATCTCACAATGAACATTTCAACATATTACACGCACAAAACGGAGCAGTATGCAACAAGTTATGATGTCAAGAACAGAGCTCCAAAATATCAGGGATCTCGGGACTTGGCAGAAAATTCACCTCGCGGACAAAAACTGGCAGGTCGGGGTCGTCTCCTTCTCTCATAGGGACGGTTCCGGCGGAAGTCAACGGCGACGAGGAAGGGGCGTGGGACTCCGGCGGGGCTCGGGATGGCCGGGAATGGGTAGATCGGGGCATGGGCTACCGGATCCGGGCAAGAGCGGTGGCGGACGGAGCTCGGGGCGGCGCTGTTGCTAGTGGAGCTTGGGGCGGCCATCCATGGCTTCCTGGCACAGGAGAGAGAGAGAGAGAGAGAGAGAGAGAGAGAGAGAGAGAGAGAGAGAGAGAGAGATCGTGAGGGAGAGCCTGGGAGGAGAAGCAGGGGGCGCAGGGAGGAGGTGCCGCGATGGGCTGGCCTGGCCTCGCCGGAGTTGGTCGCCGGCAGGGCGTCTCGCCGGCGGGAGCTCGGGCGGAGGCGGAGGTCGGGGACGAGGCCATGGCACCGGAGCGGAGCGGGAGGCGTGGCACGGATCTGGCTCTGGCGCCCCGGACGCTGGCCTGGGATGGCCGAGCGGGCTGCAAGGGCAAAGGGAGGAGGGCTGGGACGCCTTTGGCGGTGGGCTAGAGGAGGAGGGGGCGGCGCTGCTGAGGTGGCATCCTCCGATTGGTTGGGAGATGTGGCTGGGCGGCGGTGGACGCGTCCGGCTGCGGGCGGACATGTCCGGCGACGCGAGGAGGGAAAGGGCTAGGGTTCATCTGCGCGAAAATCCGAGAGGGACACATATTTATAGGTAGAGGGAGCTAGGAGGCTCCAAATGGGGTGTGGTTTTCGTCCACGCGATCGTGATCGAACGACCGAGAGCATGGAGGGGAGTTTGCTGGGTTAGTGGGACAGTTTGGAGGGGTGTTGTGCTGCAACACAAAGAGGGCTTTTATGGTTACCCAGTTAACCGTTGGAGTATCAAACGACCTCCAAATGGCACGAAACTTGACAGGCGGTCTACCGGTGCTATACCAAGGACGCTTGGCAAGACTCGGTCCATTCCGAGAATGTTTAACACCCGCTCACGAAGAGAGGCAAGAACGGGACACCGGATGACATAGGAGTGCCGGATTGCAAAACGGACAACGGGGAAAATGCTCGGATGCAAGAAACGAACACGTATGCAAAATGAAATGCACATGATGACATGGAAAAATGCAACACGCAAGAAAATGACATGGCAACAACGACGAGTAACTGGCAGACACCAGGCGCATCGAATCCGGGGCGTTACAGTAGTTGGCCCGAACCTCAGAGGCTACACCTAGTGGGTGCGCTGGCGCGCCCCCACCAAGAAGAAATTACAAGGAAAAAAGAAGACTTACCAGAACGGCACGCGCTGTGTCGTAAGCGTCCGCTTCCACCTGGCTCGGGCGAAGGCCTCAAGCCGCTCCGTCCGGCCTCACAGGCGTCGGTTGACGGTGTCCAGCGCCGCCTCCTCCTAGGTCTGAGGCCCGAAGACAGCGGCGCCCCCACTCCGCGCCGGCTGCGGCGCGGCAACTCGGCTCCCTCCTTGCCGGGCACCAACGCGTGCCCCCAGCTGGCCGCTTGCGACGTGGCCAGCACCTCCTCCGACGCCCCTCCCGACGCTGACGATGACCCAGACGCCGGGGCGCCCTGCGTCACCACCACCGGCCCAGCTGCCGGGGTGGCCTCCAGCACCGCCGCCCGCGATGCCTCCTCCATAGTCGGCGGCGTCTCCGGCGCCGCCGCTTGCAGCGCCTCTCCCAAGACGATGCTGCCTCCACCACCATCAGCCACCGCGCGCTCGACCACGTCGGCCCGCGGCGGGGTATCGCCCACACCTCCATGACCTCCTGGTCGAGGATCACCACCTCAGCCCGGCCTCCACAGCCGCGCTCCCTCACCGACGATGGCTCAAAGACCGTCGCCGCCACCACCGTGCCCTCCGGCATCTCGTGCCAGGCCGACTCCGCGTCGGCTCGCGCCCATGCCGCCACCGCGTTGGTCCAAGCCTAGACCGACGCCGCCTCCAGCTCCGCCTCGGCCCCGTTCCTGTCCCGCCAGGCCAAAGCTTCCGCGTCGTTCGGGTCCAGGCCGAGGTCCGAGTCGGCCCGTCCCTCCACCTCGGCCTGGTCGGCGAGGTCGAATCAGCTCTGCGGAATGCGGCCTTCAACGTCCGCGGCTTCCGCCGCGCCGCCCTCATGGCCGATTGGCGACCTGAAGAAGAAGGCAGAATGAGCCAAAAACAAAACAAGACTAGCTCAAAAAATCCGGGCGCAAACGAGAAATGAAGCTTACCCCGTCAAGACCAGGACCGGGGTTGGGCTCCCATGCCCGCCGCCGCGCTTCTTCTTGGCCGGCCTCCTAGCCCCCGCCGGGTCCGCATGCGCTTCGGGGCCCAGGGTCGCGGGGCGACGCTGTCTTCCCCATGCGGGCGGCTCGGCGCCGCCCCATGCGAGGACCCGGCTCCGCCTACGTCGCCGCCTCCCCCGCCCAATGCTATTACACCAACAGCCAGCATCAGCATCACCCGCGTCGTGCCGTGATCAGCAATTCAAGACACATGAAGAGAGAAAAAACGCAGAACTTACCAGCGGTCGGACTCGGCTACCTCCTCCTCACCATGGGCCGCGGGCTCCTCTGGCGCCACAGGCGCCTCCTGCGACGGAGCCCGGGCGTAAGGATGCCGAATCGCATTCAGAAGTATCACCCGCGTCGCGTCGGGACGAATGAGAAGGTGCGCCGCAGCAAAGTAAGAAGACCAAACACTCACCTGCGGCTCCGGGTTCGACTCGCTGTACGGCGCCTTGCTGAACCGCCAGTCCTCTCCAAGGTTGGCCTTGGAGATGTTGTTCACGCCGCAGGCAATCTGCTCCGCGGACAGCCGCGTCGACCCCATGCGGTTGGGGTCCTGAAGGCCGATCATTTCGCCGATGAGGCAGGAGCGCCTCTGGAGCGGAAGGACCCGACGGATGATGAACGCGGCAAGGAGGTCGATGCCGGTGAGCCCCTCCTGCGTCCTCATCACCGTCACCCGCTCGCAGAGGTTGACGATCTCCTGCGACGGATGCTGGAGCGAGTAGCCCCAGTTCCTCTTCGCCCGCGGCGGCGCGATGGTGAAGGGCGGAAGGTTGATGTGGTCCGCACCAAGGTTGCAGACGTAGAAGAAAGAGTCTGCCACTTCTTGGCAGAATCCTCCAGCGGGAACCTGGGGAAATCCGCCCCTGACTGCTTCGAGATGACGACGGCGCCACAGTCGGCGAACTCCCCGGCCAAAGGGCCCTGCTGCTTTAAGGAGTAGAAGCGCGCCTAGAGGTCGATCGTGGGCTCGACCCCCAGGTACCCCTCGCAGAGGGTGACGAAGGCAGAGAGCTGGACGATGGCGCCGGCACCAAGATGATGCGGCTGGAGCCCGAAGAACTCCAGGAACGCGCGGAATAAGGCGCTCGCCGGCAGCCCGAACCCGCGCTCGAAGTGCGTGAGGAAGACCACGTGCTCCTGCTCCTCGGGGCGAGGCCTCTGCTCGCCGCACGGCAGGCGAGCACCGACGTCCGTCTTCCGCGGCAGGCGCCACAATGCCCGAAGCTGGATGATGTCCTTGGTGGTGACGTTCGAGCCCATCCAGGAGCCCGACGGCAGCGCCATGGATGGAAGAAGAAGGAAGAAGATGGACGACGGAGGAAGTTCTGCTTGGAGCAGCGGGCGCCGCAGTGCGTCGGTTGCAAAGAGCGGAGAGAGAGCGAAGGGACAGGAGGGCGCGAGCGAGAATAATGTCCGCTGCCCCCTGCCCCCCGATTTATAACCCTCGGTTCAAACGTGGGGGAGTGGGATCGTCTGCACGCGCCCGTTCCACTACCCCGCAATAAGTGCGCATGTACACACGCAGTAATTGCCCCGGGGAAGTGCAACCGGCCCCCGGACGCCGCAATAAATCCGCGTGCATGGGCCAAGGGCGCGCCGCGGCGGGCCCCAGCCCATCGCCCAGTCTCGTCACGCGCGTGGCCTGTCAGGCCCCTCCGGCTTCCGGCCACCATGTGGCGCCCGCGCAAAGCCCGATGGATTGCCCCAAGATTCGACGGACTCCTCGGTTCCCGCCACGGCCGGGATGCCGCGATTCGGTTTCCGAGAAAACCAGCACACATTGGGTGTTGCCGGACCCGGCACTCGCAGAATCTGCCTTGCTTAAGGGGGAAACTGTGAAGGCCCACTCATCCGAAGACGGCGGTACTTCACAGCTTTGGGGACTACTGTCGGGGGGATGAACCCCGGGCAGGCAACGGAACCCGGATCCTCTTCAAAAATAGTGGGGCCCGCATCGCCCCCCAAACCGGCACGCGCCCGGCCGGGTCGCTCGACCCGGCAAGGCCCGAAAACCCGGCCAAACTCTCCGACTCGGCAAGAATCGTCGACCCGGACTCGACGCAAGCGGCGCCAAACCGAACCCGCACGACCAAGGCTTCCCCAACAAACCGACCCCACCCATGGCGTGCGCCGCAATCCAGCCATGGGTCAAGCTCCCGTCCCATCCAGGCCGTACGATGGGACGAGACCTCAATCACCGATGACCAAGACAACAGTGCTTCCACCCATGCCTATGGTCAGCCGGAGCGTGGCAACAGTGCCCCTTACCTACCCGCTGACCGGGGCTGGCGTGGCAACACTGCTCCCACCCTCACCGCTGACGACAGCAAGTGGCAACCTGACGGAGAGCACTGTACGCGAATCGACTCAGCCACGCCCTGACGATCGACAAGACGGCGCACAGTCCCCCTAGGCACGCGGGGCCCGCACCTAGGGGAACCCGGTGAACCACAAGCCCTCAAGAGGGACCCAGCCCGGTATCCCGGACACCGCCAATACGGACCCACCGACTCGGCGTATTACCATTTTAACCCTGGGTGGGTTGATCTATAAAACCCCCAGGAACCCACGCCTATAGGGGCACGGAAGATGTATGAGGTAGCATGTGAGAAACAGATACAAGGGAGAAACAAGCAAGCATAGGACTAGCCACCTGTCGCACCCCGACTCAGAGAAACCGGAACGCCCCGTATTCTAGCCCAGAGATCGAGGAGAAGTCTTATGGAATACGGCGCTGCTTAGCATAGAACAAATCAGCTTACTATTATTACACGAATATGAATACAAGGTCTTCGATATTACAATGAATAACATCGGTGCAACGACACTACGCCATCCTCAGTTGCTCTATGCAAGCAGCAGAACAACTCGAAACAGTGGAATAACTCTAGCAGCGGAACAACGGCGACGGTGCTGAACTCCACTCCGCAGGGACCCTGGCCGGAACGCTTATCCTAGCTCGCAAACAAGGACTCCACGGCAAACAAGCAATCAAATCCGGAATGACCTGCAAGCTGGCATGACACGCCAGGTCAGTACATTGAATGTACTTGCAAGCTCACAATAACCAGAAGCATTCAAGACAAACAACAGCATGGCAATTAAAGGTTAAGCATGGATTAACATGATATCATCAGAACAATATAACATGAACATGATACAGCTAACACAACATGAACATATTAATCCAACAATACTGGCATGCAACATGAAACCACTATATGCACCACTTATCCTGCTCGGGTTACCTCGTAACCAACACCTGCATCACTTACCAACCTCAGACATCACACGATCATCTCAGGATCAAATCAAGATTGGTATAAACAATACCGTAGTAATCAATAAATGACCACAAGGATCTTGATCTTTACCCACGACTCTCGTTCAATGTCACGAATATACCACATCTCGGAATCCTCAATACCACGGTGATCCTTACGGCGATCACAACCTGACCAACACTTGGCCCGTGATCCTTACGGCGATCAAAACCCGACCAACACTTGGCCCGTGATCCTTACGACGATCACAACCAACTTATCTCATTGTTATTAAGCACATTATTCTTATTACTGTTGACTCATGGTGTACCTGACTTTCGAACTGGGCCCTTATCCGCGGGTGCGGCTATCGATAGATTTAATATACACTCTGTAGAGGTTAGTACACTATACCCACACTATGGAACCCATGGCCTCGCACTCCAATTCGGGTGGACCAACAGCGTTCCGACAAAACCGTCCTACTGCCATGACACTCTCCCGGCCACTCCGACTCACTCCCCACTGGGCTAAGTCATGGGTGGCCCCGTGTCTACCTCCAGACACACCGACCACCGCCGTGGCCCGTCCCACTCTGGGACCCGGATCCAAAAACTAACTCAACAACGGGCACACAAGGCTTATGTCCGCCTACCTGATCGGGGTAGCGCGCGCCCATAACCTTCCCACGATGGAGGCACCGGCGAGAGGCACCGGCGAGAGGCACAACAATAGACCCAGTTAGGACCGTCCCATACCGGTAAGTGTGGTTGCACTGGTCAGCATCGATTCAGCGGCACCAAGACTCAGCCAACAGTTGCTCAAGTTCAATTTAATCCGGTTAATCTTGAATGCAAATATGTTGAGTCATGATAAAATACATGAACATGGTATCAACATAATCATGAGGGTATCACATAACTATCCACCATATCAACAATAACTCATATCCACTGAACATGGCATACTGACTAGCACGACCATCATCAACATCAACATGTACTACTAGCAAGCATAAACATATGAAATGAAATACTAGCAGGTATAACATGATCGCAGAGTATAAAACAACATAGCACAAAAGTGAACATGCAAATCTAAACATTACCGGAACAACGATAACCATCTTTTCAACAAGCAAACATTTAATAAAGATTCAAGTTGAAAACCATGGCTACTGCATGACTATCATGCAAGTGGGTATTGTGGCTTGCCTAGGGTGGAAGAAATAATTGGGGAGAAGTGTGAGAAAATCACGGAACGAATCGCCGGAAACAGTTCTCTCTTGAAGGGGCTGAATAAGGGCAAGGGCATAAAGCTCATTTTCACATTGTCAAACCATAGTGAAAATGAAACCAACAGAATGGGCTTGACGAAATAAAGAAGTGGGCTTTAGATTCACCTCGTTTGGAGTTATGGATAAAAAGATACGGATGTTTTTCTGCCAGGGACCCATCTATAATGAAAATATTTTCAACCAGGGGCCTGAACAGAAAAAAATGAAAGCGTAATCGGGGAAATAGATTTTCACCTTATCCATAAGAACAGTGGCGGGATTGGCTCGAGCGGGTCCCACGCGGTGGGGCCCGTCACTTATCCACGCTGGCCCTCGGGGTCAACGGCCAGCCACTGACTGGCGGGGCCCGAGGCCAGCTGGCAGGGCGGCTGGGTCGTCCTCTTCCTCTCCTCGCGCTCGCCCGACGGAGCAGAGGACGGGGCGAGCACCGGCGAGGCTTGCCGGCGGCTCTGGCCACCGCTCAGCCGTGCGACCTATGGGCGAGCTTAGGGGGACGAGCCGCACCCGTTCCCGTAGGGCACGAACGCCGAGGAGGTTGGAGGCGAGCAGAGCGCGAAATCCGGTGGAGATGGCTTCGAGAGGGTTTGGGCATCATGGCTTGAGGAGCTCCGGAGAGGGGGAGAGGGACTGGGGATGATCACTGGAGTCCTGGCGGTCTACTGGTGGTGCAAGGAGCGAGGAAGGGGCTCGGGCTCGGGCTAATCTAGCTGGGCCGAGGCGGCGGCCATGGCGGCATAGGGAGGCGAGGAGAGCAGCTCCGGCTCGGGGAAGAAGCTAGGCGGGGCTACTGGAGGGTGGCAAGGCTGCTGGTGAGCTCGGGAGGGCTCGGGGATGGCTATATATAGCCGGGCGAGAGGGAGCCGCGCTGGCGTCGCCGTGAACGCGTGGCCGGCGCCACGGACGCGTGTGCTCGTGCATGGGCTCGGGGAAAAGCGACGGCAACGCACATGGCAGAGATCACGGGGAGAAGGAGGCCAAAGGGGCGCAGGAAGGATGCGGCCGAGGAGGAAGACGACGGCCGGTGCACTGTGCTCTCGTGGGCGCTCGTCTTCGAGCGTCGGTGAGGAAGCCGCCGGAGGGGGAGGGGGGGTCCCTCGGAGCGGCGACTACGAGAAGCATCCACTGGACATGCTCACGGGCGCGAAGACAGCGAGAGGGGGAGGGGGTCCAGCACAAACAGGGCTCCGGACAAGCCATAGCGCACAGAGCGCGCGCACAGGCATGCCAGTGTCGTAGTCACCACGTGAACATGGTCATTAAATGACCTAAAACACACAAAGAGCTGTCTATATGATAGACCTTCCAAGGTAGGTTAGATCTGGGGTATTAAATTCGTTAAAGCTACTCTGGTTAATATGTTATCACCCTCTAAAGTTTACCGCAGTAAACTTGGGTGAGCACTGGTGATCAACAAGGATAAGCTATGGGCCGAATAAGTTGTCTGGGGTGTTTAGCTATCGAGGGACTATGATCCTGGAGGTTTTTAGAGTAAATGGATAAAGATTTACTGGAGTTGCTTCACAACTACATATTCGGTCCAGAAATGAAGATCATGATGGTGCACTCACATGGAGTGTCACCTAGGGCTAATATTGGGCAAAGCTTGACCATTTGGACATATGAAGATTATGTAAAAATATCATGCCAAATCGACGAACCAAAATAGCACTTGCTTCACAAACATCATTTCTGTCTAGAAACTTGAAATAATTATGGTGGTCAAATGGATCAATGAAATGATGCCAAATTGGGTGGAGGGATGTTTCCTGGGTATAATAATGATCTGGTAATTTATCAGGACTTTTTAAGCAATATAAAATATACTTGCTTCACAACCTGAAAATATTGCCAGAATAAAAGATTTGCTCCTGTGCTCATATAGATGATTTTATGGGGCTGAAAATGGGTGGAAGGTTATAATATGAGCACATTAAAGAGTGTGAATAAGTTCAACTCATTTGGGTACTCCTAGCTAGTACTTACTTCACAAAGCTTTCTATTTGGCAGAAACTTTGGAAATTCACTGAGGAATATTGGCTAGGCAAATAAATTTTAACTTGTGCATGGGGAAATTATTTGGACATATAAACATGACCAAAAAGGTTGGGAGTCAATAGGGGAAATATAAATGACACTTCCTTCACAAAGTGCCATTCAGGACAGAATAGAAAAAGGAATATTGGGGAATTATTTTTGAAAATGGCAATGAAAAGTTTTGCCAAATTTGATCAAGATATGACCCAAACAATTTATGAGAATTATTTGGGAATTTTTGGAGTGATGGAAATATAGGTTGCTTCACAACCTAGGGCAATTTGAGTTATTCCTTTAATAAAAAAGGAATATTCCCAATAAAAAGAATATTGGGATTTGGGCTAGGATGAAAAGACAGGGCCTAGGGAAAGATTTGGGAATGACAAGCCACTCTGGAAGCAAAGAAGAGGGCATCTTCTTCAGTTTCCAGACCACAAAGCCACGGAAAAGAAAAAGTCAGGAAAAAACCTCGGAAAAACAAAAGAAAAAGAAAGGGCCAAAAATTAGGCTGTCACACACCCAAACCGCAACACCGGAGAGAAGGAGCAGCCCAAGCCTTGGCCAGCTTCCTTCCTCCTCCATACAGCTCCAGGAGCAGCATTGTACTATCGATCATCCAACTACACTCGGCAAGACTAGGGGTATTATCTCTTCGGAGTGCCCCGAACCTGGGTATGTCCGGCGTCCCGCGCCCACTCATGCCAACCTCGCCTCTGGATCCCACCAGCGCCCTCGAGCCTACTCCTCTCTTTAGCCATCCCTTGGCATCTGCCGTGCGCCCACCACGATAGGTGGGGTGGTGGCGCCTATCTAGCGGAGGAAATGGGAAATGGCAAAATCATGGTAATCGACGAAGAAACACTGTAGAGCTTGTCCAAATGCATGAGCTTTGGGCTGTGATTTTGGGAAGGCTATGTGTATCGGAGTCCGATGTAGGGGAGGTCCGGATGCCCGGAAATCTCCCATACGTTTGGTTTGTGGTTTGTGGCAGTTCAGACATCTGGATTGGTCCGGACAAATTTGATGATTGTCGTTGGATGGAAAATAATGAATGGACTATCCGGTCCAGACATTTAGCGGCAATTTGGTGCACCGCATTGGAGATGTCGTGATGTGTGTACCTTTAGTAGAAGAAGTAGTACCATACCATACATAAAATGAAAGGCCAACAGTATTAATCAGATTTATAACTTAGATTCCGTTAATTGTGAATCGTGCACCAACGTACATGACATTTTTAACCGAAATTATGGTATGAATAGTGTAAAAAGCACCTTGAATTACAAGAACTCGGCGATTTCAACAATGACATTGACCAACGGGAAAGTAAAACTAGTTCATTATGTCAGGAATTTACCATATGGACACCCACTTTCTCAATTTTGCAACTGTCGTGGGGATTTCACGACAATACTCATGACGGGGGAATTTTAGATAGGAAAGGGTGCACATGAATGATCTAGGAATGAGATTTCACACGAGAGACGTTTTACCCAGGTTCAGGCCCCCTATTCTAGGGATAACACGATAATCTTGCTGGATGGTTATCTCGTATGAACAATGTCGTTACAATTGTGTTAGCATAATCAATCTTAGGCTTGTGTGTATGTCACTCTAATGCTCGTTAATCCTATAGTGGGGACAGGCTGTGAGTACAATGACCGAGTGGCCATGCAACAGTAATGGTGAAATTATGACAATCATTACCACTGGCTATAACTACAATGTAATATCTCAAGTTTGATGGCGTCATTGGTAACACATGTCTTGATTTCCCATGATTGATCCAGTCGGGTGGGCACTGTGGAGAGGAATCAGCTGACGGACTTCCATGGTGCCGACCCAGTCAAGGCGTTTCCTAGCTAGCAAGGCCTCGGGTCTTCTAGGCCTTTTGGGCCGAATCCTTGTAATGGGCAACCCCGGGGATACCTCTCTCAGCATTCATTAACACATACTAGACTATTAGTTACATTGTGAAGCTCGCTATGTATTGTCAAACAAGGCAATTACGATCATCAAGAGGAGTTCACCCAAAAATTTCTAGCTATATATGGTTGTAGCATCACAGGTTGCCGTCGACGAGATGTCGCGGCCAACTACACGGATCATTCTAGTAGGTTGCCAATGACGCGACCACGTACATAGGCTATCGTCACTAGGATCTAGCTGCGGCCTGCCCGCCTCTGGTGTGTCTCCATCGCAATATGTGTTCCTTGTCATCAGGGAGATGTTGTAGACACCTACCATTGCGACCATGGTTGGGGATTCAAGAAGGGGACGATTTTGTGAGCAAGGCTGATGGTTTTGTCACCAAATCACATGTCCAACCTGCGCAAGAGGCAATCATGTCTTCGTGTCTTTGCAAGACTGGCGATGATGCATCACAAGCGCATGATTTTGATTCGATGGGCAACAATGATGGGATGTAGGGATGCATGACATAGGTGGATTCGTTGGATACGATGACATACTTAAGTAATAATTAGAAGAAAAAAAGTGCTAATTAGTTTACATAAATAATGCCTGCAGCTATGCAAGTATTCCAGACAAAAACTTTTTCTTTCTTTCTTTGGGGGATTTTGACACATGCTATTAGAAAATAGGAGTACTACTTAAGACAGACCAAATTCCATTCTGAACAACACGATCAACCTATCAACCTTGCATATTGAATAAACATTACAAATGAAAATGGAATAGGTAGCTTCTAAGAAAATGTCAGGGCGCATGCCTGTTAGAAAAATACATCCACTCAAAGGACGTGAGCAAGACCAAATCTCTTACCTTAATAGTGTCAATCTTTCTTCTTAACAATGTGAATTAGAAGTAAAACTTTGCGAATGCATGAACAATGGAAAGTTACAACACCATACATAGATACTCCATGGTTCAAAACATTAGCAGTATGTGCATGGCATCTTAATAAACACCAACTAATCACATCATGTTTTTACAACAACCATCCAAAATCGTATGCCTTATTGATATTACTGATATAATAATAAATAAGAAGAGAACGAATGAAAGACATGATATGAATCCAAGGGCAAGGCCAACTAGTAGTCTTCGACATTAGACAAACCCTACTAAGAATGGAGACTCCTTGCCTTCTTCTTGCATCTCATAGAACATAATTGGTCTCTCTTTGAGGCGGTGTTGAGTGAGCAACATGCAATATTGACTCTTTTCTATGTTCACCATACCTAAGAAGTTGGCATCAATGTCGCAACGCATCACATATTTTGAATTAAGCCCGATCAGCAGCTCACACTCGTTGAGCACAACCATATCATTGGACCATTGCACTATTGAATGAAGTGATGTTTTCTTTTTCTTTTTGTAAGAAATTAAGTAAAGTTGTCGTGATTTCTCCACCATTGACACATCAATCCGGTACTTGAAAGCCCATGTTTCGGCAGCATAATTCTGCATCACCCAAACATCCATAATAGTGAAACGAAGAGTCTAGCTGGCCCAAAAAGCAAGCATCTCCTTCAGTTTGAATAATCTCCTATTAGAGTATGGCTGGGCAGGACCATGCATCCACCGGAATGACTCGACTTATGTGTCAAACACAATAATGTCTCAGCTATCTCCCATAATTTCCTTGGTAGAATAAGGACACCAGTGTAGGCTACCATGGTGGTTGATTGGTGGTGGATAATGAGGCAAAAACCACAACCCATAGAACAGCATATGTTCCACATTATGTAATGGTGTAGTTGGTATTCTGACTTCAGTGTGCCTTGGCTCGTCGGAGCCCACTATGAGGACATATAAGCTGAATATATGTTCCCATGAATATGAAGCCTAGAGCACCCTGTATTCTCCGGTTGGTTGGTTTTGGTAGAAACCGATTATGTTATTGTTGGCTTTACCAACTTGCGGTTTAGGCAAGAGAGCATACTTGCGGATGAGTGGGTCGCAAATGTAGAATTGAGATCTCCGATGGATGAGGAAGCCATCACAGGAAGCTTGGATGCAATTCTCTGATTGTTGTTTGGCACCCGGAAGACATGGCCAGATTTGTTTACTAGAAGTGTTGGTGGCGGCATCATGGAGGACGACAAAACTAGTTGGCCGCCCTTGCCCATTGATGATGGGGAGCGATCGTTGCGAGCAATGGTGTTCGAGCATAAATTCAAGTGTGGGGGTGGCATCACGCCGGACGTGCTGACAACACGACAACAACCGATGTCCTTGGGCATTAACCGGTCAAGTACATTGTCTACATTCTCCCCAGGTAAGTCCTCGAGCAGTGTCGCCCCTCTTCTGTCCGACATGGTGCTCCGTTGAGTTTAGGTTGAACTAAACAAAGCAAAAAGATTATTGAATGGCTTGGGTGATGAACTTATCTTAAATTAAGGGAACAAGTAAAAAAATTATTTGGAAGACGAGACTAGTTTACCTTAGAAGATGGACAAGTGCAAGAGGTTCCAATGATGGCGACGAGCAGTGTCCGCAACATGAATGTGTTTTTTCGCTTATAGCCATGAGTATAACAATATTCACTGCCAATGTTTGATGCGGTGAAAAATGGAGAAGAACACACACACATACACACACACACACAGAGCTAGTTTGCACGGTGAAGCTGCTTGCCTGTATCGTGAAAGATAGCACTCCTGCGTGCTCACGTGGGTTTAAAGTGAGCGGCGAAAAATATCTCGGGGTGAAGTGGAGTAGTACGTTGGTTGACCCCGCTCGGAGGGTAGTTCAACCCTTACCAGGTCTCGAATTGGATGCCATTGGTATGGAGGGGAGCGAGATCGATCTAGAACCAAAGAGGAAGGACACGCTGAGCCGTAGTTGCCAACTCATTTCTAAGCAGGGGCCAAGTATCCTGGTGTGTTTAAATAGGATGTGTTCAAGACTAAGCTAGTTTCTTAACAAATAAGAGTAACCAATGATTCGGGTAAGTCTTAATCACTTGCCTGAAAAATTACAGAATTTAATATTATCCATTATTTCTTCTTGGCATTGGCTCCTCTTTTTTCTTACCTCGCCGATCTCACCTCGCGTTTCCTTAGGTCTTTCGACTGACTCACAACCCCACAGCTTCGTCGGCTTGGCCTACCCCAACCATGACCATAAAAGTCGAGGCTTAGCCCCTCCACCATCCCTTTATATATCCCCAAAGGGCAAAAATGTCGGGCACAGTTCCGTAATAAATCACAGAATAGCCCAAAGTCACACCAGCCCCAAGATCAGGACTGCTGGTGGATTTCCTTGATATAGATAACCAGTACAACATAATATTACATCGGGTTGAGCCAGAGCTCTACACGTTGTTACAAACTTGTAAAACAGGTGGCGGTGGAATATGACAATGGGTGACAGTGATATAGCACCAATAGAATAAAGTAAGTCAAGCATCAGGGTGAGACTTGACTATTTTATTGGTGTAGCGGAAGCACTAGTGGATGATACACGTGGTATACTCCAAATCCATGGGTGACTGACTGGGAACACCTCTACTCGTCGGGCTCGCTAGCGCAGTCTTCCTCCGCAAGCTCGTCCTCCTCCAGGTCTGGCCAAGACAATAGCCAGGGACAAGCCTGTGAGTACGTTGGAATGTACTCGCAAGCATTATGAACAAAAGATATAACAAATGCAAATGCTCACGATGGGCTATGTTAAATGCACATGCTGACCGAAATTAAATCATGGCATGATAATGTCACTCTGGTGTGGATGTAATAATCATAAATAGTAGTAACGACCAAGAACTTGAAGTGGAACATCGGGCGTTAGACCGCCCGAGAAATTCCAAGAAAAATGCCAAATGGGTGTCTAAAAGAGAATCGAGCGAGACAGGACCGCCCGAGACTCAAAGCGACGGCTCGTAAGGTCTTGAAAAGAAATGCCAAACAGGTGTCTAAAAGCAAATCAGACGAGATAGGACCGCCCGAGACTCAAGCGACGCCACGTAAGGTCTTGAAAATAAAACTGAGTATCCGGGTAGTCTATCCATCCTAGGTGATACTCAGAAAAGAAAATAAGAGAGACGAGTTAGTACACCATAAAAATAACATGCATAACAACAATATTCATGACAGCCTCGGTGGTGACCATAATAACCTGCAAGATGAATCAAGCTCAATTTAATTAATTTCCTCCAACTAGTAAGCTTGCACGTGCACACACGTCTGATTTTTTTTAAATGGATACACAATATGTGTAAGATCAGTTAGGATCTATTTTCAGTGAAAGTTAACATAATGATGGTCATGTTGCCGCATAAAAATATTAATATATTGTTTCATCCACTCGGTCTTTGTTAGATTGTAACGATGAACATTAAATTTACTAATTAATCATTCAAACCCTCATTGTTAAACATATTGAGTCACTGTACAAGCTAATTCCAGCATGATACTTCTTAGGACAACATGATTATAGCATAATACAACATAAATTGGTCGCAAGAAAAAGATATGTACTTCCATTTAGTTCTAAAAGAACCTGTAATTATAAGTTGCAATTGGGTGGTGGCATCTAGGATGAGTATACAAAATAAATTCAAGTGCGGCGAACAAGTAAGTGATTAGAAATATGTGAAATGGATGGCACTGTATTCAAATGAGATTACTCACACTTATAACAAATCAAGTTGTTTGCCCGTGTGATGCAACTGGATCATACATATGCATCTCCACATCCCCAATCTAAGCTTGTCACCTCTGTCAATGGTGCATCCAACTCACAATCCCCCATTGCACACCTTCTCCCACACACACACGCGCGCGCACGCACTCATGCACAAACAAACACACAAAGAATTTCAAACAAATAATTGTGTTTTTGTTATAATGCTCAACATGCTCGTCTTAGCAATGCATGCATGTAGTTTTTAATAGTTTCAGGATAAACTTCTCTCTCCCCCTCCCTTCCTCAAACAGTTAACAACACAGTTGTGTCGTGTGCCTACTTGGTAAACTTCTTCCTCTCCCTCTCTCCATCACACCCTGCATATATATGACCAGAGCATGCTTACAACAAAAAGAGTTACCTCTACCAGGCAATGGGGAGCCATTAGGAGGTAGCAAAGACAAACATTGAACTCAAGAAATTCAACTCATTTTGCCCAGGCGATGAATTTCAAAAAAAAATACCATGTATCAAATTGAAATACTCGAGTTTGAAGGGATGCTAAACTACATCTTCAGCTAGTAAATATGCTTTAAAGAAAGGAAAAATCCTACACTAATAACCCTGCAAATAAATCTTTTTATTGATTTGTATTCCCTCTGTTCCTAAATATAAGTCTTTTTAGATATTTCAATATGGACTATATACGGTGCAAAATAAGTGAATCTACACTCTAAAACATGTCTACATATGCATGTACGTAGTCCGTATTGAAATCTCGAAAAAAGACTTATATTTAGAAACGGAGGGAGTACTTCCCAAAGTGATAGAACATGCATTTGCACATCAGCTGCATACATGGTTAAGATTATGTCAGAGAAAAATAGTTTAAGGCTGCACAAAATATGGAAAAGGATTTGAATTACGTACAGAAATAATGGTACGTAAAACCAGGAGGAAGATTGTGGCCCCTCTAAGTCAATCCGTTGGAATTCATAATATGTGTTGCATAAGCCAGTTCAATGCTTTTGAGTTTAACAATATCTCTAGCTTTACATATCATTCTTCTATGTTTACCAAATGCAAAATTGTGCACACGCCAATCACATTGGAATTTGAACATACACATCATGGAAATAACCTAAAAACCAAAATTACCTCCAATATATAGATAAGTAGTGTAGGACAGCTCAATAAAAGGGTCTAAGTTCATTCAGATGTAGGAGCATATTTTCATGTAAAGTAACAGTAGTACAAGGAAGCATCATTGAAGTTCATATACATCAGTGCATTCTAGAGGGTTATCAATGAAAGAGAGTAATATGATAGAACATGTAAATAACTTGGGGTAAAAAATGTTACAAGACAATGTAACTTGCTGTAGTGGCCGTGGTTGGCGGTGCTAGTGGTGGCATTTTGGCAGCCAAAGGAGGAGGAAGGGCGGCGGTGGGAATTGTTGACTATCGTGATTACTAGGAAGTATAGGATAGACTAGGATTTATTTCTACCTTGTCTTGTACTCCAAGATGGTCATGTACTTCTATATATACGCCCACGAGGCTCGAGCAATACATCAAACAATTCCACCAATTCCCCTCTATCCTTTAACATGGTATCAGCCTAACCCCGATCCAAACCCTAGCCGCCGCCATCGCTTCAGCACCGTGCCTCCCCTCCAAGGCGGTCGATTGATACATCTCCAATGTATCTATATTTTTTTACTGTTTCATGCTATTATATTATCAATCTTGAATACTTTATATGCATTTTTATGCTATTTTATTTCATTTTTGGGGACTAACCTATTAACCAAGTGCCTAGTGCTAGGTGATGTTTTCTGCTTGTTTTTGGTTTTCAAGAAAATCAGCACCGAGTCCATTCCCACGGTTGCACCGGCCTGCGCGATGCCGCTTCATTGACCTATCAAACCGTAGTGCCACGGACCGCGGTCCACCATCGCCCTGAGACCGTCCGCTCTAGGCCATCACGTGGCTGCACTGACCCTTGCATTGCCACTGCGTCGCCCCATCTGACCATAGTGAGTGTGGAATGTGGTCCTTCCTGCGTCCCTGAGGTCTTCCCCGTTGTCGCCCCACCCGCGCGCTGCCACTACATTGCCCCTTCGGGCCATAGCACCGCGGCACACAGTCCACTTCGCCCTACACGTGCGTTGACTTCTGTGTGGTATGCGCCGTGCCACCTTCCTAGGCGCGGGAATACCACCATCCGCGCCGGTCTTCGTCACACTGTCGGGTTCTTCCTCGCCTACTTCAAGCACCGCCATCGTGCTCCTAACCTAACCGTCGACACTGTCTCCTTTAGCCGCTGCTGCTGCTCTTCTTCCCGGTCCATGATGACTAACTCGACATCGTCCACCCCGACTTGACATTGACCACGACGTCCCTCGCACGACTACCTCGACCATGGCTACACCACCCTATGCTCTAAGCTACCTCAACATCAGCACAAAAGGGCTGCAACCATGCTTGAGCAACCTCGTCGGTTTTCACTCCAGTCATGACTTCCGTGATGCATCGACCGTTCAACTGGGGGGGGGGGGGGGAGGGGGATGTATGATGACCCACAAGTATAGGGGATCTATCGTAATACTTTCGATAAGTAAGAGTGTCGAAACCCAACGAGGAGCAGAAGGAAATGACAAGCGGTTTTCAGTAAGGTATTATCTGCAAGCACTAACTTTATCGACAACAGATAGTTTTGTGATAAGATAATTCATAACGGTAACAAGTAATATGTGTAACTAAAGTGCAGCAAAGATTCCCAATCCTTTTTGTATTAAAGGATAAGCCTGAATGAACTCTTATATAAAGCAAAGCGCTCCCGAGGACACATGGGAATTACCATCAAGTTAGTTTTCATCATGCTCATACGATTCGCGTTCGTTACTTTGATAATTTGATATGTGGGTGGACCGGTGCTTGGTTGTTGTCCTTACTTGGACAAGCCTCCCACTTATGATTAACCCCTCTCACAAGCATCCGCAACTACGAAAGAAGAATTAAGATAAACCTAACCATAGCATGAAACATGTGGATCCAAATCATCCCCATACGAAGCAACGCAGAAACTAGGGTTTAAGCTTCTGTCACTCTAGCAACCCATCATCTACTTATTGCTTCCCAATGCCTTCCCCTAGGCCCAAATCATGGTGAAGTGTAATGTAGTCGAAGTTCATATAACACCACTAGAGAAATACAACATACATCAAATAAAAATATCTAACGAATACCAAATGCACATGATTACTTATAACAAGACTTCTCCCATGTCCTCAGAAACAAACATAACTACACACAAAGCATATCAATGTTTAAGATCAGAGGGGTATTTAATATCATTAAGGATCTGAACATATGATTTTCCACCGAATAAACCAACTAGTATCAACTATAAGGAGTAATCAACACTACTAGCAACCCACAGGTACCAATATGAGGTTTTGAGACAAAGATCGAGTACAAGAGATGAACTAGGGTTTGAGAGTAGATGGTGCTGGTGAAGATGTTGATGGAGATTGACCCCCTATCGATGAGAGGATCGTTGATGATGACAATGGCTTCGATTTCCCCCTCCGGGAGGGAAGTTTCCCCGACAGAATAGCTCCGCCGAGCCCTAGATTGCTTCTGCCCAGGTTCCGCCTCGAGACGACGGCGCTTTGTCCTGAAAGCTTCCTTATGATTTTTTCCATTTAAAACCCCTTCATATAGCAAAAGGTGGACACCGGGGACCTACAAGGGGGATCACAAGCCCTAGTGGCGCGCCCCCAGGCTTGTGGCCACCTGGTGGGTCCCCCTCTGGTATTTCTTCGCCCAATATTTTTTTATATATTCCAAAATAATTCTCCGTCAATTTTCAGGACTTTTGGAGTTGTGGAGAATAGGTCTTTCAGATTTGCTCATTTTCTGTCCAGAATTCCAGTTGCCGGCATTCTCCCTGTTTTTGTAAACCTTGTCAATTAAGATAGAAAAGGCATAAGTATTGTACCATAATATGTAATCACTACTAGGTAAAACCTTAAACAAAGCATCTTAGCAGTAGCGCTGGACAAAACAGGGCGCTACTGCTACTTAGTAGTAGCGTTTTTAAATAAACCGCGCTACTGCTACTACTTTAGCAGTAGCGCATGCCAGGAAAACGCGCTGCTACTATGTTTGTACTGGGCGCAGATGGCTAGCCCCACTTAGCAGTAGCACGTATCTGCAACCAGCGCTACTGCTACGTTCCATAGCAGTAGCGCCTATATCGGAAACACGCTACTACTTACTTACCTTATCCTCACCACGCGCCCGACCCTCTCACTCACTCTCCATCTCACTCATTCTCGCCCGCGCCGAAACCGTCGTCCGCCGTTGCCGCGCTGCTCCTCCACCGAGGTACTCCCTCCGTCCCTCCTCATCCCTCCTTCCTCCTCCTCCCTCCTCCTCCAGCCGTCCACCTCCCACTGCTCCTCCCCTCTCCTCCTCCGGCCGCCCCTCCCTCCTCCTCCTCTGGCCGCCCCCTCCTTCCCCCGCCCCTCCCTCCTCCGATCCCACCGGCCTCCTCCCCCTCCTCCTCTCTCCTTCCTCCTCCCTTCCCCTCCACCCTCCAACTCTTTTTTTTTTCTGTTTTTTCTGAACTTTTTTTACTATTGCATAATGTAGTTTTTTACCGTTTTTAGTAAGTGTTTACAATAATTAGTAAGTAAATTAATAAAACTAGTTTAACTAGTTTATTTTTCGTAAGAACTAGTTTAATTAATAGAACAAATGTATTTTTAGTAAGAAAATTAATATAACTAGTTGAACTAGTTTATTTTTAGAAAGAACTAGTTTATTTTTATTTATAGTAAGTTTATTTTTAGCAAGAAATAGTTGAATTAATAGACCTAGTTGAACATGTCACATTTTTTGTTATTTTTTTAGTTTAAGCAATTATTCCCGCATCGACGTCGACGATGCCTATCCCGCATCCTCGTCGTCGGTACCCGTCGTTCGCTAGGGTTTTAGTTGTATTAGTGATGTTATATGTGTATTTGGGATGTATTAGTGATAACTTATAGGGTTTTTGTTTTTGCAGAAATCTAGGAGCCCCTCCATCATCCCCGCTGTCGTCCCCGTCACCGACCCCCTCCGACCTCGAGGTGAGACCAGCCAATTCTCCATGTCAATATGAGTCCTATAAGATATGATGTAGATAAAAACATGTATATCTCAAATAGGATATGTGGTTGCCCAAGTGGCCAGTCATGTTTGCAGGTTACACCTCCGAGTGGCCTATGTTTTGCCGGAGTGTTGATTAATTTCCGTTCCGGCAAATTCCAGGCGTTCGATATGTCCTTTTTTAGCAAAGGTCATGCCGGAATTTTTCGTGAATTTTGGCATGACTTGTGCTAGAATATGTAGGAAATATCGAGTGGCCTGGATTTTCTAGAAAGATAATTAAACAATATTTTGGGTTGACTTTAAGTCTGTCGAGGCCGAAGAATCCCGACTGTTGTCGTGGGGGTTGTTTCTCCTTCTTCTCCATGTGCTAGACCTTTGTTATGCACTAGGGGAAGGAGGAGTAACGACCATCACCGATGGTCGCAAATGTCAAAGAGGAATCAGTGAGGGAGAGTCTCCACTATATATGAGAGGACGAAGAATCCCGACTGTTGTCGTGGGGGTAGCTTCTCCTTCGTTCCCGTGTGCTAGACAATTTGGTGTAACGCACTCGGGAACGAAAGGAGGAGCTGCCATCACCAACGGTCGAATATATACACCACGTGAGCTGAGAGTTTTCAAGAAAAGACTCGACAGACCGATAGCCAACTCGTGATGAATAATAATGATCTAATTTAGTTTTTGTAGACATATATTGAATTGTACAAGTTTAATCTTTGAATTATGAACATAGGAAATGGCGTCAGACGAAGAAGGTCCCGAGGAGTGCTCCTGGTGCGGCGACAACCGGGGTTTCTACGACAGGCCTCACTTGGTAGAAGGTCGGTGCTTTAGCATTAAGCTCGAGGAGCCCTTCGATTGTGATACGGTAAGCTACGATGCAAAGTGTTTTTTTTGTAATTAAGCTCGACTTCTACTACTTCAACGTGTAATTTTTGTCTTCTACAATTCGACTAGCTTATCCCATGCCATGCAGATGCTATGTCTTGGAGAGAATGGGTTTTGAAGATCATGAGAGGAATGAAACAAAGAAAACTAACCTTAGGACCCATCATGATATGGATTTTGAGGTAAATCTATATAATTCTGAGATCGTATCCCATTTTGGTTGCCCGAGCTGGGAAGCACTTTGCAAGATGTATGATTTTCAAGAGGGTATGTTTTCACCATGGATCTTGGTGATCCTGACATCGACCAAGACAATTTGGACATTTGGGTCCTTGTTGATACGCTTCCAATTCCACCGCTATGTGAGTTTCTCAAACATAGTTATTAACTAATTTATATTGTTTATTTCAAAATAGTTGACAACTTATTTCCATTGATAGCTTATTTTCATTCTTCAAAGAATGTGCGGAAGATGGTAGGCAAAACCTACTACACCGATGGCTCCGAGTTAACTTATTAGGAGAAAAATCATCTGGTCGCATATTGTACTTCCCTTGAGAATTACAATGCCTATTATCGAACTCCTCCACATTATGGTCAATATGTGCCACTAGTGTACGTGTTGTACCACGATAACTTCCATGGAGATGCCCTGGTAAGATTTTTTACTATTACGACATCCATGCATCTTTTGCATACTTCTAAAACTGAACTACATTGCTAACTACAAAGTTATTACTACGTTTTCAACAGAAAATCCTGATGGGTTGTGTGCCTCATTTGATGTATCAGAATGGCCACCTTGATGTTTTAAACATATAGCCAGGTCATCCTACGAATCTCACTTGTCCATACCGGATTTCTAAAACCGGTGAACACATGATAATCAAAGTATGGAAAAAATGTATGGACAGTCGTAAGGAGGTTCTTGGAAGCAACATTGTGCGAAAGGCAAGAATTGGAGACAGGATAATCTCCATCCTCCATAATGAAGAGTCAGGGGCTATCTTGTTTTATGCTATTTTACCTAAGAGAATATAGTAGGTCCTAAGAGAATGTAGTAGGTCCTATGAGGTACAATATGTTTATGAGAGTTGATGATGAGGAGTAGTTGTGATTATGACTACTGACCAACTTGCTATGTGATGTCTCATTGATGAAAACGATGATCATGATGAGGTGCTATATGACAATGATGTATTATGATGATAAGTTGTTAATGATATGATGATGATGATGGTATTTATTATATCACTGGGTGAAAGAACCGCCGATTAGTTTCAAGTGGATGTCCATCCACTTGAAACTAGTCCACGGTTCTTTCTCCCAGTGATGTAATAACTCATTATGATGTAAAAACAATCTCTAAATTGCTTCGGTATGAAAACTTGTATAAAGGTGTATGAATACAACATGAAATAAAAAAGAAGTAAAATACGAAATAATAGTAGTAGCGCGTGCTGGGAGAAGCGCTACTACTAATTACCAGTAGTTCTAATTGTAGAAAGCGCTACTACTAAGTCGATATAGCAGTAGCGTGGTCTAACCCACGCTACTGCTAACCTTTAGCTGTAGCGCCTTACTAGTAGCACGGTTCCCCACGCTACTGATAGGCATTAAACCCGCGCTACTGCTAGGGTTTTTCCTAGTAGTGAATAATAGTCTATAATGCAATAAATATCAATATAGAAGCATGATGCAAAATTGACGTATCAACTCCCCCAAGCTTGGACCTCGCTTGTCATCAAGCGAAAGCCGAAATTGATAATCATGTCCACATGTTTAGAGATAGAGCTGTTGATAAAATAAAATACGGACATGGGGGCATCAAGATCATCTTTAGAACGAACATATATTGACATATAATTTCTTATGCTAAGGTGACATCGTTCACAAAGTAAAGTATGAATCAGAAACTCTATTGAAAAAGAAAACCAACAAACTATGATCTCAGTCATTGAAGTAATTGCAATTTATCATAATATAGGAAAGAGTCAATGTAAGAGCTTTTGTATAGTAAGTCCACATACTCAACCATCTTGTAGTCTTTCACAATTGCTAACACTCACGCGATACTTATGAGATCAAAGCCTCAATCGAACACAGAGAAAGATATGGGCTTATAGTTTCGCCTCTACCTCAAGGGTAATGTCAACAACAATAATTTATGATAATCAACATCCGGGTGGATATATATAGGACAAATTTTATCTACCACCAGTGGTAGTTACCACCACTTGCGTTTGGTAAGTTGTATGTAGTATCTGTAAAAACCGAAAGTATGTACGCGTAGTATGTAGTATATAACGATGTTTAGGTAGTATATATACTACTTTTTAGGTAGTATGTACCATATTTTAAGCATGCTCTTTTTTACGTACAAATATGTACGTATTTCATAAATATAACAAAAACTATGGGCTCATATGCAATTTTTTCATGTAACTTGCGTTTAAATATCTTAGATATAGTGTATGAACATATTCAGAGTGATAAAGTAGTATATATAGTACCACATGGTAGTATATGAGACATGTGGGGTAACTACCACTAGGTGGTAGGATGTATTTTTCCTATATATATATATATATATATATATATATATAAATATATCTGGATCTTTTTGATTGTTCCATGCTATTATATTACCCCTTTTGGATGTTTATGGGCTTTATTTTACACATTTATATCATTTTTTGGGACTAACCTACTAACCGGAGGCCCAACCCGTATTGTTGTTTTTTTGCCTATTTCAGTATTTCGAAGAAAAGGGATATCAAACGGAGTCCAAACGGAATGAAACCTTCGGGAGCGTGATTTTTGGAATGAACGTGATCCAGAGGACTTGGAGTGCAAGTCAAGAAGCATCCGAGGCGACCACGAGAGGGTAGGGCGCGCCCCCCTGTCTCGTGGGCCCCTCGGGCGGCCACCGACGTACTTCTTCCTCCTATATAGGCTTACGTACCCCGAAAACATCCAGGGAGCACCCGAAACACAATTTCCACCGTCGTAACCTTCTGTATCCGTGAGATCCCATCTTGGAGCCTTCGCCGGCGCTCTGCTGGAGGGGAAATCGACCACGGAGGGCTTCTACGTCAACACCATAGCCCCTCCGATGAGTTGTGAGTAGTTTACCACAGACCTTCAGGTCCATAGTTATTAGCTATATGGCTTCTTCTCTCTTTTTGGATCTCAATACAATGTTCTTCCCCTCTCTTGTGGATATCTATTCGATGTAATCTCTTTTTGTGGTGTGTTTGTCGAGATCCGATGAATTGTGGGTTTATGATCAAGTTTATCTATGAGAAATATTTGAATCTCCTCTGAATTCTTTTATGTATGATTGAGTTATCTTTGCAAGTCTCTTCGAATTATTAGTTTGGTTTGGCCTACTAGATTGATCTTTCTTGCCATGGGAGAAGTGCTTAGCTTTGGGTTCAATCTTGCGGTGTCCTTACCCAGTGATAGAAAGGGTTGCAAGGCACGCATTTTATTGTTGCCATCGAGGATAAAAAGATGGGGTTTATATCATATTGCATGAGTTTATCCCTCTACATCATGTCATCTTGCTTAATGCGTTACTGTGTTCTTTGTGAACTTAATACTCTAGATGCAGGCAGGGTCGGTCGATGTGTGGAGTAAGAGTAGTAGATGCAGGCAGGAGTCGGTCTACTTGTCACAGACGTGATTCCTATATACATGATCATGCTTAGATAATCTCATAATTATTCGCTTTTCTATCAATTGCTGACAGTAATTTGTTCACCCACCGTAATACTTATGCTATCTCGAGATAAGCCTCTAGTGAAACTATGCCCCCCGGGTCTATCTCTTATCATATTTGCTTCCAATTTACTATTATTTGCATCTTTACTTTTTGCATCTATATTATGAAATACCAAAAATATATTTATCTTATCATACTATCTCTATTAGATCTCACTTTCATGAAGTGGCCGTGAAGGGATTGACAACCCCTTTATTGCGTTGGTTGAGTTCTTTGTTTGTTTGTGTAGGTGCGTGGGACTTTTGAGGATCCTCCTACTGGATTGATACATTGGTTCTCAAAAACTGAGGGAAATACTTACGCTACTATTGCTGCATCACCCTTTCCTCTTCACGGAAAACCAACGCAAGCTCAAGATGTAGCACTTGCCAAAAAGAAAAAGTGTAAAAAGGAACGGTGAAGATCACCATGACTCTTGTATAAAGGTAGAAGGTAAAAGTAAAAGATACACCCTTCACAGAGGGAAGCAGAAGTTGTCATGCGCTTTTATGGTTGGATGCACAAAATCTTAATGCAAAAGAACGCCACTTTATATTGCCTCTTGTGATAAAGAACTTTATTTTTCAGTCCATCACTTTTATTTCTTCCATATCACAAGTTCGTATAAAGCTTATTTTCTTCACACTAAAAGATCATACATACACTACTAGGGAAAACCCTAGTAGTAGCGGCGATGTTCAAGCCTATCGATGGCGGGAACAACGCTACTAGTAAGGCACTACAACTAAAGGTTAGCAGTAGCGTGGGTTGGACCACGCTACTGATATATCGACTTAGTAGCAGCGCTTTCTACTATGAGCGCTCTTGGTAATTAGTAGTAGCGCTTCTCTCCTAGCACGCTACTACAATTATTCCGTATTTCTTTTTTATTTCATGTTGTATTCATACACCTTTATATAAGTTTTCATACATACAATTTAGAGAATGATTTTACATCATAATGAGTTATTACATCGGAGAAAGAACCGTGGACTAGTTTCAAGTGGATGGACATCCACTTGAAACTAATCCGCGGTTCTTTCACCCAATGATATAATAAATATCATCATCATCATATCATTAACAACCTATCATCATAATACATCATTGCCATATAACATCTCCTCATGATCATCATTTTCATCAATGAGACATCACAAACAAGTTGGTCACTAGACATAATCACAACTACTCATCATCATCAACTCTCATAAACATATTGTACCTCATATGACCTACTACATTCTCTTAGGACCTACTGTTGGGGAACGTAGTAATTTCAAAAAATTTCCTACGATCACGCAAGACCATGGTGATGGCATAGCAACGAGAGGGGAGAGTGTTGTCTACGTACCCTCGTAGACCGTAAGCGGAAGCGATCACAACGTAGAGGAAGTAGTCGTACTTTCTCCTCGCGATCCTGCCGATCCCAGCCGTTACTCCGGCACCTCCGAGTCGATGATGGCGTAGAGGAAGTAGTCGTGCGTTCTCCTCACGATCCAACCGATCACAGCGCCGTTACTCCGGCGCCTCCGAGTTCTTGGCACACGTTCAGCTCGATGGCGCTCCACGGGCTTCGATCCAGCAAAGCTCGGGGAGGAGTTCCGTCGGCCTGACGGCGTGGTGACGATCTTGATGTTTCACCGTCGCAGGGCTTCGCCTAAGCACCGCTACAATATGACCGAGGTGGAATATGGTGGAGGGGGGCACCGCACACGGCTAAGGAACGATCTCAAGGATCAACTTGTGTGTCTATGGGGTGCCCCCTGCCCCCGTCTATAAAGGAGCAAGGGAGGGAGGAGGCCGGCCCTACGTGTGGCGCGCCAAGGGGAGTCCTCCTCCCACGGGAGTAGGATTCCCCCTTGCCTAGTCCAACTAGGAATCCTTCCATGTAGGGGGAGGAAGGGAGAAGGAAGTGGAGGAGTAGGAAGGTGGCCGGCCCCCTTTTCCCTAGTCCAATTCGGACTAGAGGGGAGGGGGGGCGCAGCAGCCTTTTCCTCTTCCCACTAAAGCCCATCAAGGCCCATTACTTCTCCCGTAACTACCGGTACTCGAAAAATACCCGAATCACTCGGAACCTTTCCGAACTCCGAATATAGTCGTCCAATATATCGATCTTTACGTCTCGACCATTTCGAGACTCCTCGTCATGTCCCCGATCTCATCCGGGACTCCGAACTCCTTCGGTACATCAAAATACATAAACTCATAATAACCGTCATTGAAACCTTAAGCGTGCGGACCCTACGGTTCGAGAACAATGTAGACATGACTGAGACACATCTCCGGTCAATAACCAATAGCGGGACCTGGATGCCCATATTGGTTCCTACATATTCTCTGAAGATCTTTATCGGTCAGACCGCATAACAACATACGTTGTTCCTTTTGTCATCGGTATGTTACTTGCCCGAGATTCGATCGTCGGTATCCAATACCTAGTTCAATCTCGTTACCGGCAAGTCTCTTTACTCGTTCTGTAATACATCATCTCACAACTAACTCATTAGTTGCAATGCTTGCAAGGCTTATGTGATGTGTATTACCGAGAAGGCCCAGAGATACCTCTCCGACAATCGGAGTGACAAAACCTAATCTCGAAATCGCCAACCCAACAAGTACCTTTGGAGACACCTGTAATACTCCTTTATAATCACCCGATTACGTTGTGACGTTTGGTAGTACCAAAGTGTTCCTCCGGTAAGCAGGAGTTGCATAATCTCATAGTTATAGGAACATGTATAAGTCATGAAGAAAGCAATAGCAACATACTAAGCGATCAAGTGCTAGGCTAACGGAATGGGTCATGTCAATCAGATCATTCTCCTAATGATGTGATCCCGTTAATCAAATGACAACTCATGTCTATGGTTAGGAAACTTAACCATCTTTGATTAACAAGCTAGTCAAGTAGAGGCATACTAGTGACACTCTGTTTGTCTATGTATTCACACATGTATTATGTTTCGGTTAATACAATTCTAGCATGAATAATAAACATTTATCATGATATAAGGAAATAAATAATAACTTTATTATTGCCTCTAGGGCATATTTCCTTCAGTCTCCCACTTGCACTAGAGTCAATAATCTAGATCACATCACCATGTGATTAACATCGATAGTTCACATCATCATGTGATTAACACCCATAGTTCACATCGACATGTGACCAACACCCAAAGGGTTTACTAGAGTCGATAATCTAGTTCACATCGCTATGTGATTAGCACCCAAAGAGTACTAAGGTGTGATCATGTTTTGCTTGTGAGATAATTTTAGTCAACGGGTGCATCACATTCAGAGCCGTAAGTATTTTTGCAAATCTCTATGTCTACAATGCTCTGCACGGAGCTACTCTAGCTAATTGCTCCCACTTTCAATATGTATCTAGATCGAGACTTAGAGTCATCCAGATCGGTGTCAAAACTTGCATCGACGTAACCTTTTACGACGAACCTTTTGTCACTTCCATAATCGAGAAATATATCCTTATTCCACTAAGGATAATTTTGACCGCTGTCCATTGATCTACTCCTAGATCACTATTGCACTCCCTTGCCAAGCTTAGTGGTAGGGTATGCAATAGATCTGGTACACAGCATGACATACTTTATAGAACCTATGGCTGATGCATAGGGAATGACTTTCATTCTCTTTCTATCTTCTGCCGTGGTCGGGCTTTGAGTCTTACTCAATTTTACACCTTGTAACACAGGCAAGAACTCTTTCTTTGACTGTTCCATTTTGAACCTTTTCAAAATCTTGACAAGGTATGTACTTATTGAAAACTTTATCAAGTGTCTTGATCTATCTCAATAGATCATGATGCTCAATATGTAAGCAGCTTCACCGAGGTCCTTCTTTGAAAAACTCCTTTCAAATACTCCTTTATGCTTTGCAGAATAATTCTACATTATTTCCGATCAACAATATGTCATTCACATATATTTATCAGAAATGCTGTAGTGCTCCCACTCACTTTCTTGTAAATACAGGCTTTTCCAAAAGTCTGTATAAAACCATATGCTTTGATCAACTCATCAAAGCGTATATTCCAACTCCGAGATGCTTGCACCAGTCCATTGATGGATCATTTGGAGCTTGCACATTTTGTTAGCTCCTTTAGGATTGACAAAACCTTCTGGTTGCATCATATACAACTCTTCTTTAATAAATCCATTAAAGAATGTAGTTTTGACATCCATTTGCCAGATTTCATAAAATGTGGCAATTGCTAACATGATTCGGACAGACTTAAGAATCGCTACAGTTGAGAAAATCTCATTGTAGTCAACACCTTGAACTTGTCAAAAACCTTTTTGTGACAAGTCGAGCTTTGTAGATAGTAACACTACTATCGATTGTCCGTCTTCCTCTTGAAGATCCATTTATTTAACATGGCTTGCTGATCATCGAGCAAGTCAATCAAAGTCCATACTTTGTTCTCATACATGGATCCTATCTCAGATTTCATGGCCTCAAGCCATTTCATGGAATCTGGGCTCATCATCGCTTCCTCATAGTTCGTAGGTTCATCATGGTCTAGTAACACGACTTCCGTAACATGATTACCGTACCACTACTGCGCGGATCTTACTGGAAGACCTACGAGGTTTGGTAGCAACTTGATCTGAAGTTTCATGATCATCATCATTAACTTCCTCACTAATTGGTGTAGGAATCACTAGAACTGATTTACGTGATGAACTACTTTCCAATAAGGGAGAAGGTACAATTACCTCATCAAGTTTCTACTTTCCTCCCACTCACTTCTTTCGAGAGAAACTCCTTCTCTAGAAAGGATCCATTCTTGACAACGAATGTCTTGACTTTCGGATCTGTGATAGAAGGTGTACCCAACATTTTGGGTATTCTATGAAGACGCACACTTCTCCGAATTGGGTTCGAGCTTATCGTGTGAAAACTTTTTCACATAAGCATCACAACTCCAAACTTTTAAGAAAGCGACAGCTTAGGTTTCTTTGTTAAACCATAGTTCATATGGTGTCGTCTCAACGGATTTAGATGGTGCCCTATTAAACGTGAATGCAGCTGTCTCTAATGCATAACCCCAAAATGATAGTGGTAAACCGATAAGAGACATCATAGATCGTACCATATCAAATAAAGTGCTGGTTATGACGTTCGGACACACCATAACATTGTGGTGTTCCAGGTGGCGTGAGCTGTGAAACTATTCCACATTATTTTAATTGAAGACCAAACTCGTAACTCAATTATTCGTCTTTGCGATTAGATCGCAGAAACTTTATTTTCTTGTTACGATGATTTTTCCACTTCACTCTGAAATTCTTTGAACCTTTCAACTATTTCAGACTTATGTTTCATCAAGTAGATATACCCATATCTGCTCAAATCATCTTGTGAAGGTCAGAAAATAACGATACTTGCCACGAGCATCAACACTCATTGAATCGCATACATCGGTATGTATTATCTCCAATAAGTCAAGAGCTTGTTCCATTGTTCCGGAGAACGGAGTTTTAGTCATCTTGCCCAAAAGGCACGGTTCGCAAGCATCAAATGATTCATAATCAAGTGATTCCAAAAGTCCATCGACATGGAGTTTTCTTCATGCGCTTTACACCAATATGACCTAAATGGCGATTGCCACAAATAAGTTGCACTATCATTATTAACTTTGCATCTTTTGGCATCAATATTATGAATATGTGTATCACTACGATCGAGATCCAACAAACCATTTTCATTGGGTGTTTAACCATCGAAGGTTTTATTCATGTAAACAGAATAACAATTATTCTTTAACTTTAAATGAATAACCGTTTTGCAATAAACATGATCATATCATATTCATGCTCAGCATAAGCGCCAAATAACATTTATTTAGGTTCAACACTAATCCCGATAGTATAGGGAGTGTGCGATGATGATCATATCAATCTTGGAACTACTTCCAACACTCATCGCCACTTCCCTTCAACTAGTTTCTGTTTATTACGTAACTCCTGCTTTGAGTTACTAATCTTAGCAACCGAACAAGTATCAAATACTCAGGGGCTACTATAAACACTAGTAAAGCACACATCAATGATCTGTATATCAAATATACCTTTGTTCACTTTGCCATCCTTCTTATCCGCCAAATATTTGGGGTAGTTCCGCTTCCAGTGACCAGTTCCATTGCAGCAAAAGCACTTAGTCTCGTGCTTAGGTCCAGACTTGGGCTTCTTCACTCGAGCAGCAACTTGCTTGCCGCTCTTCTTGAAGTTCCCCTTCTTCCCTTTGCCCTTTTCCTTGAGACTAGTGGTCTTGTCAATCATCAACACTTGATGCTCTTTCTTGATTTCTACCTTCGTCGATTTCAACATCACGAAGAGCTCGGGAATCGTTTTCGTCATCCCTTGCATACTATAGTTCATCACGAAGTTCTACTAACTTAGTGATGGTGACTAGAGAATTCTGTCAATCACTATCTTATCTGGAAGATTAACTCCCGCTTGATTCAAGCGATTGAAGTACCAGCACAATCTGAGCACATGCTCACTAGTTGAGCGATTCTCCTCCATCTTTTAGCTTTAGAACTTTGTTGGAGACTTCATATCTCTCAACTCGGTATTTGCTGGAAATATTAACTTCAACTCCTGGAACATCTCATATGGTCCATGACGCGTTCAAAACGTCTTTGAAGTCCCGATTCTAAGCCGTTAAGCATGGTGCACTAAACTATCAAGTAGTCATCATATTGAGCTAGCCAAACGTTCATAACGCCTCGTGCATCCGCTCTGTAATAGGTCTGTCACCTAGCGGTGCATCAAGGACATAATTTTTACGTGCAGCAATGAGGATAAACCTCAGATCACGGATCCAATCCGCATCATTGCTACTAACATTTTTCAATACAATTTTCTCTAGGAACACATATAAAAACATAGGGAAGCAACAACGCGAGCTATTGATCTACAACATAATTTGCAAAATACTACCAGGACTAAGTTCATGATAAATTAAAGTTCAATTAATCATATTACTTAAGAACTCCCACTTAGGACAGGCATCTCTCTAGTCATCTAAGTGATCACGTGATCCATATCAACTAAACCATGTCCGATCATCACGTGAGATGGAGTAGTTTCAATGGTGAACATCACTATGTTGATCATATCTACTATATGATTCACGTTCGACCTTTCGGTCTCCGTGTTCCGAGGCCATATCTGTTATATGCTAGGCTCGTCAAGTTTAACCTGAGTATTCTGCGTGTGCAACTGTTTTGCACCCGTTGTATTTGAACGTAGAGCCTATCACACCCGATCATCACGTGGTGTCTCGGACGAAGAACTTTCATAGCGGTGCATACTCAGGAGAACACTTCTTGATAATTTTTAGTGAGAGATCATCTTATAATGCTACCGTCAATCAAAGCAAGATAAGATGCATAAAGGATAAACATCACATGCAATCAATATAAGTGATATGATATGGTCATCATCATCTTGTGCTTGTGATCTCCATCTCCGAAGCACCGTCATGATCACCATCGTCACCGACGCGACACCTTGATCTCCATCGTAGCATCGTTGTCGTCTGGCCAACTATTGCTTCTATGACCATCGCTACCGCTTAGTGATAAAGTAAAGCAATTACATGGCGTTTGCATTTCATACAATAAAGCGACAACCATATGGCTCCTGCCAGTTGCCGATAACTTCGGTTACAAAACATGATCATCTCATACAATAAAATATAGCATCACGTCTTGACCATATCACATCACAACATGCCCTGCAAAAACAAGTTAGACGTCCTCTACTTTGTTGTTGCAAGTTTTACGTGGCTGCTACGGGCTGAGCAAGAACCGTTCTTACCTACGCATCAAAACCACAACGATAGTTTGTCAAATAGACTCCGTTTTAACCTTCTCAAGGACCGGGCGTAGCCACACTCGGTTCAACTAAAGTTGGAGAGACAGTCTTCCATAAGCCATCTATGTGCAAAGCACGTCGAGGGAACGGTCTCGCGTAAGCGTCTGGCGTAAGGTTGGTCCGGATCGTCTTGTCCAACAATACCGCTGAACCAAAGTATGACATGCTGGTAGGCAGTATGACTTGTATCGTCCACAACTCACTTGTGTTCTACTCGTGCAAATAACATCAAACCATAAAACCTAGGCTCTGATACCACTGTTGGGGAACGTAGTAATTTCAAAAATTTTCCTACGATCACGCAAGACCATGGTGATGGCATAGCAACGAGAGGGGAGAGTGTTGTCTACGTACCCTCGTAGACCGTAAGCGAAAGCGATCACAACGTAGAGGAAGTAGTCGTACTTTCTCCTCGCGATCCTGCCGATCCCAGCGCCGTTACTCCGGCACCTCCGAGTCGATGATGACGTAGAGGAAGTAGTCGTACGTTCTCCTCACGATCCAACCGATCACAGCGCCGTTACTCCGGCGCCTCCGAGTTCTTGGCACACGTTCAGCTCGATGACGCTCCACGGGCTTCGATCCAGCAAAGCTCCGGGGAGGGGAGTTCCGTCAGCACGACGGCGTGGTGACGATCTTGATGTTTCACCGTAGCAGGGCTTCGCCTAAGCACCGCTACAATATGACCGAGGTGGAATATGGTGGAGGGGGGCACCGCACACGGCTAAGGACCGATCTCACGGATCAACATGTGTGTCTATAGTGCCCCCTTGCCCCGTCTATAAAGGAGCAAGGGAGGGAGGAGGCCGGCCCTATGTTTGGCGGCGCCAAGGGGAGGCCTACTCCCACCGGGAGTAGGATTCCCCCTGTCCCAGTGCATCTAGGATTGCTTCCTGGGAGGGGGAGGACGGGAGAATGAAGTGTAGGAGGTTGTTAGGTGGCCGGCCCCCTTTTCCCTAGTCCAATTCGGACTAGAGGGAGGGGGCGCAGCAGCCTTTTCCTCTTCCCACTAAAGCCCATCAAGGCCCATTACTTCTCCCGTAACTACCGGTACTCGAAAAATACCGAATCACTCGGAACCTTTCCGAACTCCGAATATAGTCGTCCAATATATCGATCTTTACGTCTCGACCATTTCGAGACTCCTCGTCATGTCCCCGATCTCATCCGGGACTCCGAACTCCTTCGGTACATCAAAATACATAAACTCATAATAACCGTCATTGAAACCTTAAGCGTGCGGACCCTACGGTTCGAGAACAATGTAGACATGACTGAGACACATCTCCGGTCAATAACCAATAGCGGGACCTGGATGCCCATATTGGTTCCTACATATTCTACGAAGATCTTTATCGGTCAGACCGCGCATAACAACATACGTTGTTCCTTTTGTCATCGGTATGTTACTTGCCCGAGATTCGATCGTCGGTATCCAATACCTAGTTCAATTTCGTTACCGGCAAGTCTCTTTACTCGTTCTGTAATACATCATCTCACAACTAACTCATTAGTTGCAATGCTTGCAAGGCTTATGTGATGTGTATTACCGAGAAGGCCCGAAGATACCTCTCCGAGCAATCGGAGTGACAAAACCTAATCTCGAAATACGCCAACCCAACAAGTACCTTTGGAGACACCTGTAATACTCCTTTATAATCACCCGATTCGTTGTGACGTTTGGTAGTACCAAAGTGTTCCTCCGTAAACGGGAGTTGCATAATCTCATAGTTATAGGAACATGTATAAGTCATGAAGAAAGCAATAGCAACATACTAAAGCGATCAAGTGCTAGGCTAACGGAATGGGTCATGTCAATCAGATCATTCTCCTAATGATGTGATCCCGTTAATCAAATGACAACTCATGTCTATGGTTAGGAAACTTAACCATCTTTGATTAACAAGCTAGTCAAGTAGAGGCATACTAGTGACACTCTGTTTGTCTATGTATTCACACATGTATTATGTTTCCGGTTAATACAATTCTAGCATGAATAATAAACATTTATCATGATATAAGGAAATAAATAATAACTTTATTATTGCCTCTAGGGCATATTTCCTTCACCTACTATATTATCTTATGTAAAATAGCATAAAACAAGATAGCCCCTGACTCTCCATTATGGAGAATGGAGATTATCTTGTCTCCAATTCCTGCCTTTCGCACAATGTTGCTTCCAAGAACCTCCTTACAACTGTTCATACATTTTTTCCATTATTTGATTATCATGTGTTCACCGGTTTTAGAAATCCGGTATGGACAGGTGAGATTCGTAGGATGACCTGGCTACATGTTCAAAATATCATGGCGACCATTTTGATACATCAAATGAGGCACAAAATCCATCAGGATTTTTTGTTAAAAAACATAGTAATAACTTTGTAGTTAGCAATGTAGTATAGTTTTAGAAGTATGCAAAAGATGCACGGATGTCGTAATAGTAAAAAATCTTACCAGGATATCTCCATGGAAGTTATCGTGGTTCAATACGTGCATTAGTGACACGTATTGACCATAATTTTGAGGATTTCGATAAAAGGCATTGTAATTCTCAATTTCAATACAATATGTGACCAGATGATTTTTCTCCTGATAAGTTAACTCAGAGCCATCGGTGTAGTTGGTTCTGTCTACCATCTTCTGCACATTATTTGAAGAATGAAATTAAGCTATCAATGGAAATAAGCTGTCAACTATTTTGAAATAAACAATATAAATTACTTAATAATTATGTTTGAGGAACTCACATAGCGGTAGAATTGGAAGCGTATCAACAAGGACCCAAGTGTCCAAATTGTCTTGGTCGATGCCAGGATCACCAAGATCCATGGTGACAAACATACCCTCTTGAAAATCATACATCTTGCAAAGTGCTTCCCAACCCGGGAAATCAAAATGGGATACGCTCTCAGAATTGTATAGATTTACCTAAAAATCCATACCATGATGGGTCCTTAGGTTAATTTTCTTTGTTTCATTCCTCTCATGATCTTCAAAACCCATCCTCTCCAAGACATAGTGTCTTGGATGGCATGGGATAAGCTAGTCGAATGGTAAAATATGAAAATTACACGTTGAAGTAGTAGAAGTCAAGATTAATTACGAAAAAACACTTTGCATCGTAGCTTACCGTATCACAATCAAAGGCCTCCTCGAGCTTAATGCTGAAGCGCCGACCTTCGTCCAGGTGAGGCCTGTCGCAGAAACCCCGGTTGTCGCCGCACAAGGAGCACTCCCCGAGACCTTCTTCGCCCGACGACATTTCCTATGTTCATAATACAAAGATTAAACTTGTACAATTAAATATATGTACTACAAAAACTAATTTAGATCATTATTCTTCATCACGGGTTGACTATCGGTTTGTCGAGTCTTTTCTTGAAAACTCTCAGCTCACGTGGTGTATATATTCGATCGTCGGTGATGGTAGCTCCTCCTTTCGTTCCCGAGTGCATTACACCAAATTGTCTAGCACACGGAACGGCGAAGAACTTTCTACGACAACAGTCGGGATTCTTCATCCTCTCATATATGGGGGAGACTCTCCCTCACTAGTTCCTCTCTGACATTTGCGACCGTCGGTGATGGTCGTTACTCCTCCTTCCCCTAGTGCATAACAAAGGTCTAGCACAAGGAAAATAAGGAGAAATGACCCCCACGACAACAGTCGGGATTCTTCGGCCTCGACAGACTTAAGGTCAACCCAAAATATTGTTTAATTATCTTTCTAGAAAATCCAGGCCACTCGATATTTCCTACATATTCTAGCACAAGTCATGCCAAAATTCACGGAAATTTCCGGCATAACTGAGGGAGTCCTGGATTAGGGGGTGTCCGGATAGCCGGACTATAGCCTTTGGCCGGACTCCTGGACTATGAAGATACAAGATTGAAGACTTCGTCCCGTGTCCGGATGGGACTTTCCTTGGCGTGGAAGGCAAGCTTGGCGATACGGATATGTAGATCTCCTACCATTGTAACCAACTCTCGTAACCCTAACCCTATTCGGTGTCTATATAAACCGGAGGGTTTTAGTCCGTGGGGACGAACAACGATCATACCATAGGCTAGCTTCTAGGTTTAGCCTCTATGATCTCGTGGTAGATCTACTCTTGTACTACCCATATCATCAATATTAATCAAGCAGGAGTAGGGTTTTACCTCCATCGAGAGGGCCCGAACCTGGGTAAAAACATCGTGTCCCTTGTCTCCTGTTACCATCCGCCTAGACGCACAGTTCGGGACCCCCTACCCGAGATCCGCCGGTTTTGACACCGACATTGGTGCTTCCATTGAGAGTTCCTCTCTGTCGTCACCTTTAGGCCCGATGGCTTCTCTGATCATCAACAACGATGCGTTCCAGGGTGAGACTTTTCTCCCTGGACAGATCTTCTTATTCGGTGGCTTTGCACTGCGGGCCAATTTGCTTGGCCATCTGGAGCAGATTGAAAGCTACGCCCCTGGCCATCAGGTCAGATTTGGAAGTTTGAACTACACGGCTGACGTCCACGGAGACTTGATCTTCGACGGGTTCGAGCCTGACCAAAGCGCGCCGCCCAGACTCACGAGGGCATGATCTAGCTCCGCCACCGAGCGGTGTCACGGAGGCCGCACTGCAGTCCGCTCCGACCTTTAGCTTGGAGCCAACTGCGCCGATCGAGGATGGGTGGCTGGACACCGCCTCGGGGGCTGCGATCTCTACGGCGATTGAGCCGTACACCTACCCCATCCTTTGTGAAGCTCGTAACTCCAAGACGTCGGACTCCTCTACGGACTCCGAGCCTTCCGCGCCCCCGCCAATGGAATCCGATTGGGCGCCGATCATGGAATTACCGCCGCGGACATCTTTCAGCACTCGCCCTTTGGCGACATTTTGAATTCACTAAAGTCTCTCTCTTTATCAGGAGAGCCCTGGCCGGATTATGGTCAGGAAGGCTGGGATGCGGACGACAAAGAAAATCAAAGCCCACCCACCACCCACTTCGTAGCCACTGTCGATGATTTAACCGACATGCTCGACCCGACTCTGAAGACATCGACGGTATGGACGACGATGCAGGAGACGACCAAGAACCAGCGCCCACAGGGCACTGGAAGGCCACCTCGTCATACGGCATATACATGGTGGACATCCCAAAAGATGGGAATGGCGATGGAACAACGGAGGATGACCCCTCCAAGAAACATCCTAAGCGCCGGCGTCAGTGGCGCCACTCTAAATCCTGCCACAGCAAAAACGGTGATTCCGGCACGGGAGACAATAACACCCCGGACAGTGCCGAAGACAACCCCTCCAGCATGATTCAGCGCAGGAGGATGGAGAAGCCAGCCCTCATGAGAGAGCGGCAGAAAGAGAGGTAGAGGACGATAATTACATGCCTCCCTCTGAAGATCAGGTAAGCCTCGACGACGATGAATTAAATGCGTGCCGAGGATCCCGTCGAACAAGAGTGTTTCAAACGCAGGCTAATGGCCACGGCAAGCAGCCTCAAGAAAAAGCAGCAACAACTTAGAGCTGACCAAGGCTTGCTAGCTGACAGATGGACTGAAGTCCTTGCGGCGAAGAGTATGAACTCGGCGCCCTCCAAGAGCTACCCAAGACGCAGGCTGCTACCACGATCAGAGGAGGAAGCACCCAAACCTACATCACCAGTGCGTGATATGGCTGACCGACCACCTCGTGGCCGCGACAGAGAGGCCTCTCGGCCCTCAACTCAAGCCGCACCCCGGCGCCGCTCAAAAAATACCAAGGCGCGGGGAAATGCGCCAGACCAGCGAGACATATTGGAGGACAAGGCAAGGCAAATAAGATCGATCTACGGATCGCGTGGGCGCCCCACGACACGTGACGATAACTGTCACGCCGGATATGGCAACTCCGGCCAGGCCGAACACAGTAGACAAAGCTCGTTTGAGCTGCGTCGTGATATAGCCCAATACAGAGGCGCCGCACACCCACTATGCTTCACAGATGAAGTGATGGATCATCAAATCCCTGAGGGTTTCAAACCCGTAAACATTGAATCATACGATGGCACAACAGATCCTGCGGTTTGGATCAAGGACTATCTCCTTCACATCAACATGGCCTACGGTGATGATCTACACGCCATCCAATACCTGCCACTCAAGCTTAAAGGACTAGCCTGGCATTGGCTTAACAGCTTGCCAGCAGAGTCAATCGGTTGTTGGGAAGACCTGGAAGCCGCATTCCTTGACAATTTCCAGGGCACATATGTGAGACCACCAGACGCCGATGACCTAAGCCACATAATTCAGCAGCCAGAGGAATCGGCCAGACAATTCCGGACATGGTTCCTAACCAAGAAAAATCAAATCGTCGATTGTCCGGATGCAGAGGCCCTTGCAGCCTTCAAACACAACATCCACGACGAGTGGCTTGCCCGGCACCTAGGACAGGAAAAGCTGAAATCCATGGCAGCCCTCACAACACTCATGACCCGCTTTTGCGCCGGAGAGGACAGCTGGCTAGCTCGCAGTAACAACATGACCAAGAGCCCTGGTAATTCGGATATCAAGGACAGCAATGGCAGGTCGCGTCGCAACAAGCACAAGCGCCACATTAACGGCGATAATGCTGAGGATACGGCAGTCAATGCCGGATTCAGAGGCTCTAAACCCGGTCAGCGGAAAAAGCCATTCAAAAGAAATACTCGGGCCGTCAATTTGAACCGAATACTACGATCGCTCGTGCGGATACATGGCACCCCAGAAAAGCCAGCCAATCACACCAATAGGGATTGTTGGGTGTTCAAGCAGGCAGGCAAGTTAAATGCTGAAAACAATGACAAGGGGCTGCATAGCGATGACGAGGAGGAGCCCCGGCCACCGAACAATAGAGGACATAGGGGTTTCCCCCCGCAAGTGCGGACGGTGAACATGATATACGCAACCGACATACCCAAAAGGGAGCGGAAGCGTGCACTAAGGGACGTATATGCGATGGAGCCAGTCGCTCCAAAGTTCAACCCATGGTCTTCCTGCCCGATCACTTTTGATCGAAGGGACCACCCCACTAGCATCCGCCATGGCGGATTCGCCGCATTGGTTCTAGACCCAATCATTGACGGGTTTCACCTCACTAGAGTCCTAATGGACGGCGGCAACAGCCTGAACCTGCTTTATCAGGATACAGTGCACAAAATGGGCATAGACCCATCTAGGATTAAACCCACGAAGACGACCTTTAAAGGCGTCATACCAGGTGTAGAGGCCAACTATGCGAGCTCGATTACACTTGAAATGGTCTTCGGATCCCCGGATAACTTCCGAAGCGAGGAGTTAATCTTCGACATAGTCCCGTTCCACAACGGCTATCACGCACTGCTTGGACGAACCTCATTTGCAAAGTTCAATGCGGTGCCGCATTACGCATATCTCAAGCTCAAGATGCCAAGCCCTCGAGGAGTCATTACGGTCAATGGAAACACCGAACGCTCTCTGCGGACGGAGGAGCATACGGCGGCCCTCGCGGCGGAAGTACAAAGCAGCCTCCTAAGGCAATTCTCGAGTCCGGCTATTAAACGTCCGGACACCGTCAAGCGCGCCCGGAGTAACCTACAACAAGACCGCCTGGCACGTTCCGAGCATGCATAGAAATGCGGCCCAAGCCCCAGCCCTCGTGAAATTGCGAAACCAGTACTACGCATACATAATTACGCTCTAGAAATACCATGGGCATAGGGGAAGGGGCACGACCACGGCATTCCCAGAATGCGGCTCAACCGCACCAGGGGCTCCCGATTGTGTCATTCTTTTCTTGTTTCTTTTTACTTTCAGGACTCCGTTCTTACGAAGCCCTGTCCGGCATTGGAATCGCCGAACACACGATACGACAGCCAGGGAAGCAGAAAGCTACGTCGAGTGTCCAGGTGGTCTGTATTACGAGCAATATATCTGTTTTACACACCATCCCGCGGCTTACCCCTGGAGGGGGACATGTTAAAAAAGTCCCGTCCCTTGCTTATCGCACTATTTGTATCGATTCGCTCTTCGCAGCCCTTTTGAATAAACAATATATAGCTTCTGCCTATGATTGAATTCCTTTTTTTCTATATATGTATGTTCATTTATGACATTGTGCAACCGTACACTTTGGTACGGGCAATACACCAGGGGCTTAAGTACCCCACAATATGGTGTGATAAGTCTGAACACTTTCACAAGTGCGGCACCCCGAACTTATAGCATTATATGCATCGGCTCCGAATCATGTCTTGGGTCAATAGTTGGGTTTGCCCGGCTCCCATGTTTTGGTACCTTATGTTTCGTTATATCGGCTAAGGTAGCGCTGGGAGAACCACTGCGATTGTGCCCCGGTTGAGCTGGGTTAAGCACCTCAGTGGAGAAAGCTAAAACTGACCGTCATGATAGGGCGAGAGCCGGTCGCTGTTCGAGAGGTTTTCGAGTCCCTAAAGACTTATGCCGCTTAGAGCGAGGAGTCGACATTGTCCGGCCTAGGCGTGGATAGCGCCCCGAACTCGGTCTTCCGAATACCAGGGGCTTCGCTGAAATTTAAAATTATAGAATTCTATGGCTAAGTGAGAGTGTTCAAGCATTATAGTCCGGTTGCCTTGTTCGTTGCATTGAGCGCCTCCCTCGAAGGGCCCAAGAATGGGAACAAGAGCGCTCAAGTTTATCCCGAACACCCCAGCACTCGTGGCATGGGGGCTGAAGCCGACGACTCGCCATCTCTCAAATTTAATAAACGGCCGCACAGAAGGTAATATTTTAAATTCGAAAGTGTTGCTTAGCGCATATGAACAAGTTTTCAGCGTACAGGATAACAAATGCGAGTCTACTCAAAAATTATATCTTTGGAGCATTCATCTGCTATAAGGCAGGCACCCTTCAAGACGCTCTCATAATACATTTGAGGCTTGCGATGCTCCTTCTTCGGTGGTGGTCCGTCCGTCACAAGCTTCTCAGCGTCCATCTTGCCCCAGTGCACCTTAGCAAGGGCAAGGGCCGTACGGGCACCTTCGATGCAGACGGAGCGCTTGATGACTTCAGCCCATGGACATGCGTCCACCAGCCGCCTCACCAGCCCGAAGTAGCTCCCAGGCATGGCTTCCTTGGGCCACAGCCAAACTATCAGGCCTTTCATGGTCTGTTCGGCCACCTTATGGAGCTCGACCAGCTGCCTCAACTGGTCGCTTAAGGGCACCGGGTGTCCGGCCTCAGCATACTGAGACCAGAACACCTTCTTCGTCGAGCTTCCCTCTTCGGCTCAGTAGAATGCGACAGCATCAGACACACTGCGAGGCAGATCTGCGAATGCTCCTGGAGAGCTTTGGATTCGGGTAAGTAACAGATAATTCACTTTCACATGCTTGCTTTGCATCTAGAATGCCTTACCCGCCGCTATCTTCTTCATCGCCTCAATTTCCTGGAGGGCTTTTTGGGCTTCGGCCTTAGCGGCTTTGGCGCTCTCAAGGGCCGAGGCAAGCTCGGACTCTCGAGTCTTCGAGTCACGTTCCAAACTCTCGTGTTTTTCCACGAGAGCCTGGAGCTCTTGCCGCACCTCTGCCACCCGCGCCTCCTGCTTCTCTCGCTCGGTGCGCTCCGTGGCCGCATCACTTTCGGCCTTGGACACCGCTTCCTTCAGGGTCACCACCTCGTTCGTGGCCCCTGCAGTATTCACGTTATTCCTGTCATCTTTTGCAATCACATCTTTTAAATACTCCCATAAGGTATTGCCTACCTTCTTTATCCTCGAGCTGCTTTTTGGCAAGTCCGAGCTCGTTCTCGGACTGCTCGAGGCTCTGCTTCAATGCACCAACCTCCGCAGTCAGTGCGGCAGAGGTCAGCAGCGCAGCCTGCATTCCCATATTGACATACTTATGTTAGACTCCTGCGAATATCTTTTTAGATCCTCAGTTCATATTTTTCTTTCCGAACACCAAACTGAGCATCAGGGGCTACTGTCTATGCGGTAATATTTTTATATATCTTAAATACATACCTCAAAGCCTGTTAGAAGGCTGACACGAAGCCAGTCAGCCCGCTCTTGGCGGATCGAACTTTCTGGATCACCACACTCATAGCGATGCGGTGCTCCTCGTTGATGGAAGCGTCGTTAAGCGCCTCCATCAAATCATCCTGTGCCTCCGGTTGGACGGAGGTCACCGGCGTCGCAGTCTTGCCCTTCTTACGAAGGGGTCGCCTGCCGGACTCCGGAACCACTGAAGGTTCCGGTACGGAGTCCGGCACAGGGCCGGACTTAAAGCCCTTTGGGGTTTTATCCCCTTTGAGCCCGGGTTCCGGGAGGTCGCCTTGCGGCGCCTCCAGGGCCACCTCCTCCTGGCTGGGCCCCTTTTGGGACTCCATCCCGGCGTCATCCGCGGCGGGAGGAGACGAGGCGGTCGGAAGTGAGGTGCTATTCACCTCCGACGAATCCATGGAGCCGCTCGACGAGTCGTCGAGCCCATCCTTGAGCGGGCTGCATGGTTATATTCGGTGTTATTAGATGATGTGCGACAAATGGAACGCCATGAGTTATTCTGGTGTCCGGACACTTACGATTTCGCCAGGGGCTTGGTCCTTGGAGCCCACCCCTCTTCGCCGTCGTCAGCATTGACGGTGTAGTCCGGAGGAAGGGTCCTTCCCTTCTTGGACCCTTCGGCCTCCCCAGTTGGGGTGGCCTTCCTTTTCTTCTCTCCCCCCGCTGGGGGAGAGGCCTCTTTTTCCTCCTCCTCGTCTTCGCGGGAGGATTCCGCCTCGGCGTCATCGGACGATGAGTCCGACATCACCTGGCACCGGGAACTCCTTCGAGTTCTCGTGGCCTTCTTCTTGGCCTTCTTTTCCGGCACCACGTGAGGTGCCGGAACCAGCAGCCCCGTCAATCAGCCGTCCGCTGGGTCTTCTGGCAAGGGAGCCGGACAGTCGATCTGTCCGGACGTCTTCAGCCAGTCCTGTCAAAGGTGAGGGAGTTTTAGATCCCGCATAGAGTCAAACTATGAAAAAAGAGTCCCGTAAAGGGTAAAATAACTTACCTCGCTGGCTTGATGCTGCGAGCTGAATCCGTGATCTTCGGTAGCGGATGCGGGAGCCTCGGCGCCCTTGAACAACACCTTCTAGGTATCTTCGTACGTATTGTCGAAGAGCCGGCTCAAGGTTCGGTGCTGTGCCGGATCAAACTCCCACAAGTTGAAGGCCCGTTGTTGGCATGGGAGGATCCGGCGGATGATCATAACTTGGACTACGTTGACAAGCTTGAGCTTCTTGTCCACCAGGTTTTGGACACAGGTTTGGAGTCCGGTCAGCTCTTCCGAATTACCCCACGTCAGGCCCGTCTCTTTCCATGAGGTTATCCGTGTAGGGAAGCGGATCGAATTGAGGGCCGCCGCCCATTGAGAGTCGCGCGGCTCGGTGATGTAGAACCACCCCGATTGCCACCCCTTTATGGTCTCCACAAAGGAGCCCTCGAGCCATAGGACGTTGGCCATCCGGCCCACCATGGCACCTCCGCACTCCGCTTGGCGGCCGCCCACTACCTTCGGCTTGACATTGAAGGTCTTCAGCCATAAGCCGAAGTGGGGCTGGATGCAGAGGAAGGCCTCGCACATGATGATAAACACCGAGATGTTGAGGATGAAATTCGGGGCCAGATCGTGGAAATCTAGGCCGTAGTAGAAAATGAGCCCCCGGACAAATGGGTGAAGTGGAAACCCTAGTCCGCGGAGGAAGTGGGGGAGGAACACCACCCTCTCATGGGGCCTGGGGTGGGGATGAGCTGCTCCTTCTTGGGGAGCCGATGCGCGATGTCGTCGGACAAGTATCCGGCCTTCCGCAGCTTTTTGATGTGCCCCTCCGTGACGGAGGAGGCCATCCACTTGCCTCCCGCTCCAGACATAGTTGGAGAAGCTTGAGGTAGGGTGTGCGGACTTGGGCGCTGGAGCTCGAGTACGCGGAAATGGATAATCAAAGGAGGAAGAAGCCGTGTGTGAAAAAAGTGGATCCTTATCCCCTTATATGGACGGACAAAGCTATGCGTCGCCACCGGCCTGATAAAACTTGCTTATCTCCCAAGCGCCGTAATCAATGGCGCGGTTGGGTTACCCACGCCCGTATTGATGAGAATCCCGGAATAAGGGGACACGATCTCTACTTTGACAAGATGTGCCAAGGAAACCGCCTCGCTAAACGCGCTGAGGTGGTATGTGATGTCACGCCACGGAATACGTCAGCAGATTAAACTTGTGTAAATGTTATTCTCTCTACGGTGGTATGTGGAGCTTATATTGCAGAGTCGGACACTATCCTTGTGTTCAAAATCTTCTATGAAATATTCGGAGGAGGAACCCGCCTTGCAATCCGAAGACAATATCCGCGTCGGACTCGTCGTCATTGAAGCCTGGTTCAGGGGCTACTGAGGGAGTCCTGGATTAGGGGGTGTTCGGATAGCCGGACTATAGCCTTTGGACGGACTCCTGGACTATGAAGATACAAGATTGAAGACTTCGTCCCGTGTCCGGATGGGACTTTCCTTGGCGTGGAAGGCAAGCTTGGCGATATGGATATGTAGATCTTCTACCATTGTAACCGACTCTGTGTAACCCTAACCCTATTTGGTGTCTATATAAACCGGAGGGTTTTAGTCCGTAGGACGACCAACAATCATACCATAGGCTAGCTTCTAGGGTTTAGCCTCTCTGATCTCGTGGTAGATCTACTCTTGTACTACCCATATCATCAATATTAATCAAGCAGGAGTAGGGTTTTACCTCCATCGAGAGGGCCCGAACCTGGGTAAAAACATCGGGTCCCTTGTCTCCTGTTACCATTCGCCTAGACGCACAATTCGGGACCCCCTACCCGAGATCCGCCGGTTTTGACACCGACATATCGAGCACCTGAAATTTGCCGGTACGGAAATTAATCAACACTTCGGCAAAACATAGGACACTCGGAGGTGTAACTTGAACATGACCGACCACTTGGGCAATCACATATCCTATTTGAGCAACATAATATATACATGTTTTTATCTACATCATATCTTATAGGACTCATATTTACATGGAGATTTGGCTGGTCTCACCTTGAGGTCGGAGGGGGTCGGTGACGGGGACGATAGCGGGGATGATGGAGGGGCTCCTTGATTTCTACAAAACAAAAACCCTATAAGTTAGCACTAATACATCCCAAATAGTATCATACATATAACATCACTAATACAACTAAAACCCTAGCGAACGACGGATATCGACAACGAGGATGCGGGATAGGCATCGTCGACGTCGATGCGGGAATAATTGCTTAAACAAAAAAATAACAACAAATGTGACATGTTCAACTAGTTCTATTAATTTAACTAGTTCTTACTAAAAATAAACTTACTATAAATAGAAATATACTAGTTCTTTCTAAAAATAAACTAGTTCAACTACTTATATTAATTTTCTTACTAAAAATACATTAGTTCTATTAATTCAACTAGTTATTACTAATACTAAACTAGTTCAACTAGTTTATTAAGTTACTTACTAATTATTTTAAACACTTACTAAAAACAGTAAAAAACTACATTATACAATAGTAAAAAATACCGTGAAAAACAGAAAAAAAGAGATGGAGGGAGGAGGGGAAGGGAGGAGGAAGGAGAGAGGAGGAGGGGGCGGCCGAAGGAGGAGGAGGAGGAGGGGGCGGCTGGAGGAGGAGGAGGGAGGGGGCAGGGGGTGGAGGGGGAGGGCCGGGGGGTGGAGGGGGAGGGGGCGCCCGGAGGAAGAGGAGGAAGGGGGCGGCCGGAGGAGGCGGAGGGAGGGGGCGGGGGGGGGGGGGGAGGGGGCGGGGCGGCCGGAGGAGGAGGAGGCAGGGGGCGGACGGAGGGGGAGGAGGGAGGGGCGGCCGGAGGAGAGCGGCCGGAGGAGGAGGGAGGGGAGGAGGGAGTACCTCGGTGAGGAGCAGTGCAACGGCGGCGGACAACGGGTTCGGTGCGGGCGAGAGCGAGTGAGAGGGAGAGTGAGCGAGAGGGTCAAACGCTCCAGGATAAGGTAAGTAAGTAGTAGCGCGTTTTAGAGATACCCGCAACTACTACAGGACATAGCAGTAGCGCGGGTAAGGGATACGCGCTACTGCTAAGTGGGGCTAGCCATCTGCGCCCGTACAAATATAGCAGCAGCGCGCTTTCGCAAAACGCGCTACTGCCAAAGTAGTAGCAGTAGCGCGGTCTATTTAAACACGCTACTACTAAGTAGCGATGGCATACTGTTTTGTCCAAATACCATCGCTAAGATATTGTGTATAAGGTTTTCTCTAGTAGTGATATTTAGAGAGCAATTTTTATTGCTTGCAGCAATGACAACTTACTTGAAGGATCTTACTCAATCCATAGCCAGATATGGTGGATTCTCAGGGGAAAATTGGTTTAAGGATGTTTAGATGCACAAGTAGTATCTCTACTTGGTGCAGAAGATTTGGCTAGCATGGGATGAGAAAGCAGCTCAACATGTTGGGGGATCCATGACAATATAACTTCTATTCAGATTTAAGAAAACATAACCCATTATCTTGTCTTCTTTGTCCAACATCAACTTTTAGCATGTAATATTTTAATGAGTGCTCACAATCACAAAAGATGTCCAAGATAGTATATTTATGTGTGTAACCTCTCTTTCTTTATTACTTCCTATTAATTGCAACAGTGACTAAAAGTATGTTTGTCAACTCACAACAAATTTTATTCATCGTACTTCTTATATGTGAAGTCATCACTCTACATAAGATCATTATATAATCTTTTTTGCTTCTTTTATTCTTCCTTTTCTCAAGATCAAAGCAAGAAAGCAAAGCCCTCAACTCAAAACTACTCTTTATTATATAACTCACGGACTCGAGTACATAGATAAAACACAAAGCAAAACTCAAAGCTAGATCATACCAAAACTTTATTCTACTAAACCAAGATATAACCAAAAGGATCAAACTAAGAAAAACGATAAAGATAAAGATGTGATGGTGTTATGATACCGGGGCACCTCCCCCGAGCTTGGCACAAGCCAAGAGGAGTGCCCATACCCATATACTCATGTCTCTTTCTTCGGAGGCGGTGATGATGAGGGTGTATATGTGAAAGTGCTAGTTATTGACTAGAGGGGGGGGGGGTGAATAGGCGATTTTTAGGAAAGTCTTCAAAACACGGATGTTTCGAAGACAAACAATAGAAATGACCTAATTGATATGCAGCGGAAGATAAACTACAACAAGCAAACCATAGTCTACTATGCAATAACGTGAAAGTACAAGACTAATAGCAGCTTGGTAGTAGGATCAAGATGGAAGATAGTGAGAAGCCAATCAACAAAAGTAGTCAAGCAATGAAGTCAAACAGGTATGATAAATAGGCAATGACTTCACGAAGACAAACTCTAAGTAAGGTGAGGGAGAAGATAGAACCAGTCACTTGTTGAAGACACATGATTTGTTGGACCAGTTCCAGTTGCTGTGACAACTGTACATCTGGTTAGGGAGGCTGAGATTCAACTCAGAAGACCGCGTCTTCACCTTATTCCCCTTGAGCTAAGGACACAGAGTCCTCGCCCAATCACTCTGGTAAGTCTTCAAGGTAGACTTCCGAACCTTCACAGATCAAGCGTTCACCGACAATCCACAATGACTCTTGGATGCTCGTAACGCCGACGCCTAACCGGCCGGAGGATTCCACAGTCCTCAAGTGTAATAAGTCTTCAGGTCACATGCATGTAAAGACTTCAGTGATGCCTAACACTTTTTGGCTCACGGGTGTTTGGGCTTTGTCCTCGCAAGGGTTTCTCTCTCTCTCAAAGGCTTCGAGGTGGGTTGCTCTCAAACGACAAAAGCCGTGCACTAACTCTGAGCAGCCACCAATTTATGGTGTAGGGGGTGGGCTATTTATAGCCACTAGGCAACCCGACCTGATATGTCCGAAATGACCCTGGGTCACTAAGGAACTGACACGTGTTCCAACGGTCAGATTTCAAACAAACACGGCAACTTTACTTGGGCTACAAGCAAAGCTGACTCATCCAGCTCTGGATAAGTTTTGCTCTCATTGTGTTCGCTCGAAGACATAGGATTAGGGTTGAGCATCACTTCAGTCATTCTGACTATGATCACTTGGACCCCACTTAACGATGCAAGTGGTTCCTATGACTCAACAAAGAAGAAAAGGACACAACGAAGCGACCACGATCTTGGCGCTCCATAGTCTTCACTCAATGTCTTCTCATGTCATAGTCTTCAATGTGAATATCGTCACATACCACCATTGTCGTCAATGTCTTCATACATTTTTAGGGGTCATCTCTGGTAGGTAAACCGAATCAATGGGGGACACCACCTGCGTTATCCTGCAATTCTCACAAACGCATTAGTCCCTCAACCACATTTGTCATCAATACTCCAAAACCAACTAGGGGTGGCACTAGATGCACTTACAATCTCCCCCTTTTTGGTGATTGATGACAAACTGGTTGAAGTTTTCAACGGGGATAAAATATGTGAAATTGTAAAGGATAGGGAATTGTCTTCATAAGTGGCAAAGGCTCCCCCTGAAGATGTGCATATAAGTAATTTGCTTTTGGATTGCAAATGCACATGGCAGGTTGTACTTGTGGAGATCCTCTTCAACTTATGAAGATAATTCATCATGCATGAAATGATATAGCTAAGAGAATGACATGCATAATGAAAAATGGACGTCTGCAGAATTATCTAAGTGCGGAAGTTATCATCGCACATGCGGAATTTATCATCGCACCAGAGTAAAGCAAATAAGTAGCAGACGACCATCGAGTTTAAGTGTTACAACTCAAAGAACCAAATGTATCAAAAGCGAGAGTTGTAAACACTAGGCAAAATATTATGCAACCACCCTTAAACCCGCTTGAAGACTATCAAACTCATATGCTTCTCCCCCTTTTGTCAGTAAGGACCAAAAAGGTTTGAAGACATAGAGCATCTACTCGTCCTCTTCTGAAGTAGATGATGCAGTAGGGTTGTCGTTGTTGGTTGGCGGTGCAGACGAGCTTGGTGTAGTGTCGAGGCGTGCAGAAGTAGGGGGCGGTGAAGTAGCATTATCTTCATCATTGATCACTCTGGCATTGACAGTTGCCGCGGAGGAAGAATAGTCAGAGTCTTCAAGTGATGGAGTTCGTCGTAGGACTGCATTCCGTGGAGGAGTGGAGTCAAACTTGAAGCATTCAGTGAAGCCATCGTCTTGAAGATCTGCTTCAGCACTGAGCAGGGTCAAACTCTTCCATGATCGCCGACAGGTCTCGTGAGTGACAAAAGCATTCTTGGTGGCAAGGTTTCGAATGCGATTGACGTCCACCAAGAGGCTTTGCATTTGTCGCTTGAGCCAGGAGTGATGCTTATCTTGTTTCTGATGCAGTGCGACAAGAAGTTCTCGATCATTGAGGACTCGAGAGCGCTTCTGAGGCCTTTGGCCAATTGTGCTCTCAGTGGCTTCAGTCCGCGCACGGTGAGGCAGACGTGTGTTCCCAGCCAGAGGATAGACATGAGATACCGCTTGGACGCCTTCCATGGGTTGAGAGAAGCTATGGTGATCTGCATTGTGAAGACAAAGTGGCGTTTTGGCAGGCTCAGGGTATATGGCTTCAACTGACATATCAACCTCTGGTAGAAAGATTAGATGATTGCGAGCAGAGGGCTGATAGTTGATAGCAGAGTGCATCTTGATGAGGCGCATGACCCATGGAGCATAAAATTTCAGACCAAACAGATCAGATCCAGACGCAGCCATTTGTCGGATGAAGAATTCTTGCGTATTGAAGCTGATGCCATTGAGGATGTAAAAGACCAATGTCTTCATGGCTCCTTCAAGTTTTGCAGATGATGAATGCCCTTTGATAGGCCATAGAGTTACTTTGATGATGTGATATATTATGCGAGGCGGATACTCAAGGTCATCAACAAAGAAGTCCCGAGGGTATTCAGCGTCATGTGGTAGTGGCTTCATCATGCTCAACATCCGACTCATGTTGGGTTACGGCTTATGAAATATGCTCTCCAAAGGCATCGCGGTGGAGTTGACAACCAGGTTCAAACAGCTCTCCGGGAGTGGGTAGGCCTGTGAGCTCAATGACGTCAAGAGCTTTGGCTTCATGATGAACATTTCCTGTCATCCACTCGAGAACCCATGTCTTCGTATCTCTGTAGTAGCCGCGGATGTGGAGGGTAGCATAGAATTGAAGCACAAGTTCTTCATTCCAGTGTTCTTTATGCATGTAACGGCCGTGCATACCTGCATCACGAAAGCAATCAAGTGCTTCTTCTAAGCACGGCAGTCCGGCAATGGCTTCAGTGTCGAGGCACATATGAGGGAAAATGCGCCCTTGATCATACAGAACGCATGCGTAATAGCTTCGTTGCTGAAAGCTCCAGAAACGGTCAGATGATATCCTTGGCCTTGTGTAGGGGTTCTTTGCTCTGTCAAAGAAAGTGTTGTGGGCTTTGAAACCATTTGCATTGAAAGAACTCAGAGAGGTGGCGTGCACGGAAACCTTGGCAGTCTTGGCTTCGGCTTCTGGACCTAAGGCCTATGCGTAATATGATATTCAAACTGAGGACCAGAGGCATGAGGCGGAGGGACCAGAATAGGCCATCTTACTGTGATTAGCTGACCATAGTTGTATGCTTGCTCAATTGTGTAGGGCCTTGGTGGAGGAACTGGAGCAGTGGCAACAACTGAGGCTTCAGGCTGCTCAGCAGATGCTTCGGGAGCAGTTGCCTCATTGGCTTAAGGCACATTTCCTTCATTGGCTTCAGGAGCTGTTGGTGCAGGCTCCACATTTGCTTCAACCATGACCACGTCATTGGCTTCATTGGTGTTGGAGGTGGCAGCCTCAATGTTTTCAACCTCCACTTGAGGAGCTGGAGGGTCGGGCACTGGCACGTTGATATCAGGAATAACTTCTTCAATTACAGGGGTTGTAGGGACACGTTCTTCTTCTTCTTGAGTGTCTTCGGCTGATGCAGCCGGATTGTCTTCTGCAGCTTTGGCTTCAGACTCGGAGACATTCACAGTTGGAGTGGCTTCTGAAAACACTTGACGTGCAACAGGTTGGTGGTGCACTTCTCCTTCTGGAACGCTCGAGAGAGGTACTTGAGGCCTTTGACCTTTGCGAAGCCCGCGAAATGCTGGCGACGCCTTTGGAGATGGGGTTGCTTGAGCCTCAAAGTGTTCCTCTTCTTCTTGCTGTTGTTGTTGGGGAGTGACTTATTGTTGGGGACACTACTACAAAAAGGGCTATAGATGGAATGGCTACTAATGGCGCACCTGTGATGTGGTGCGCCATTACTATATTCTAATGGCGCACCATGTCTCGGTGCGCCATTAGTAATATATTACTAATGGCGCACCTGGTGCGTGGTGTGCCATTAGTAGTTTGAAAAAAAACATAAAAAAAAATTTTGTTACTAATGGCGCACCGGTGCATAGTGCGCCACTAATTGACATAGTAATGGCGCACCACATCCGTCGTGCGCCATTAGTAGTTTTGAAAAAAATGTAAAAAATAAATAAATAAAATTTTGTTACTAATGGCGCACCTTGGAGTGGTGCGCCATTACTAGTTTTAACTAGTAATGGCGCACTTTCCACTGGTGCGCCATTACTAAGTTTTTTTTTTAAAAAAAATCAAAAAAAATATGATTTTTTTTTTTTCAAAAATACTAAAGGCGCACCGCGGGAGTGGTGCGCCATTAGTAGTTGAACTAGTAATGGCGCACCACCCACGGTGCGCCATTAGTAACAGCCACCTTCCACCGACGGCGTGCAGTGGAAGGTGGAAGGTGGCTGTTACTAATGGCGCACCGTGGTGGTGCGCCATTACTAGTTCAACTACTAATGGCGCACCACTCCCACGGTGCGCCATTAGTAACTTGGCCACCTTCCACCGAATGCACCCCCCTGTGGATCGCCTTTTCAGTTTAAAAAAAAATAAAAGAAAATGAAGAAAATGTCAAAAAAATAAAAGAAAATACTGTTCCCATGTGATATGTGGTCTAGTTGTTGGGAAAATTTGCAAATGTGAATTTCGACTTCATTTGCAAAATCTCGAGAATTTATAAAAATGGGCATAACTTTTGCATACTAACTCGGATGAAAAAGTTTTTTATATGAAAAATCATCTACTCGAAAAGTTACATCCGAATTTAATCATAGTAGTAACAGAAAATCTAGCGGCAAAAAAATTCAAAAAATTTCAAACTTACTAGTGGCGCACCGTGGATGTGGTGCGCCACTAGTAACAGAAAAAAATTACTAATTTCAAAAAAAAATTTGATTTTTTTTCAAAAATAATCGTAATATGATCGAGAAGTTTGAAATATTTTTCAAAATTTCATCATAGTCATTAACATGAACAAAGTCCTAGACATCAATAAGGTATAACAGAGTTGATATGCTAGATATATCAACAAGTGCACGTGAAGTGAAATTTATTCTTTGAAGTTAAGCGTGCTTGAAATTTGGAGTAGTGTGAGGATGGGTGACCTTTCGGGAAGTTTGTCCACGGAGTGCGATTTGACCTGAGATTAAGCATATTGACCCGAGATTAAGCCATAGTGAACTGAGATTAAGAAAAAATTAAAAAAAATAAAAAAATTGAAAAAATAATTTGAAAAAATTTAAAAAAAAATTTGGAAAAATTTTATAAAAAATTTTGAAAAAAAATGTTACTAATGGCGCACTTCTATGTGGTGCGCCATTAGTATACCAGATACTAATGGCGCACCTCTCTGTAGTGAGCCATTAGTATACTAGATACTAATGGCGCAAGTGGGCTATACTAATGGCGCACTACATGGTGCGCCATTAGTATACCAGATACTAATGGCGCACTAGGTGGTGCGCCATTAGTAAAAATTACTAATGGCATGCTATTAATGGCGCACCACAGATGCGCCATTAATAGCCAAAATAGGTGCGCCATTAGTAGGGGTTTTTCTAGTAGTGGGAGTGACTTGTTGTTGGGGAGTACTAGGGGAGTCTTCTTGTTGCGGGCGATCAGCCCATGAAGCATCCTGAGCAATTGGTGTCAGAGGACGACCAATGCTGATGAGTTCGCTCGCATTTAACAAAGCGATGATACCACATTGTATTCAATTTGAGGAAGAACTTCATCATCTTCAACATTGTCATGGTGACCAATGTCTTCAACAGTGATGGGATCAACTTTGGAATCTCTTGACTTGAGAGCCTCTGTGGAAGCAGGCTCATGAACAGTCATGTGAAGTTCTTGGGTTGCAGACACGTGATGAACCAATGAAATGGGTTCAACAACCAAGGGCTCTGTGGGAGCAGCCTGATTCTTCTTGGTCTTGATCTTCTTCTTGGAGGGAGCAGCATCAGAGGCTTCAGGATGTTTCCTTTTTCTGGCTTCAGCCTCGGCAGCCCTCGTCTTCTTACATGCTCGTAAGCGATTGATCCGACCTTTGGCTTCGAGCCAGTCATGCTGCTTGGGAAGACTATGCGGGGTTCTTCCCGCCTTGAAGGTGCAGCTTGGTCAGTTGAAGACTTCTTCCTCTTTGCAGCCATTAAGGTCAATGCCGGGACGGCCAAGAGCCTTGCGCTTCTCAGCCTCATTGTAGGCAAGCACACACTTGTTAGCCAGACTCTTCATGCGCTCACGAGAGCCTCTGGCTTCTTCTCGCTTCTTGAGAAAGGCTTCTTTGAGCTCGTGCAGCATAACCTTGAAGTTTTTTACATCTTGCACGCTGAGTGCAGCCATATGCTTCTTGAACTGAGCTTTTTCATAGTCGATTTTGTTCTTCAGTTCAACAATGCGCTGAGCAAGAGCTAGCTCAGAAGCAAAGGCTCCAATGAAGGAGACGCTGAGGCCAATAGGAAGTTGCAGATCTTCAAAGCTGATGTTTGGGGTGTCAAACCACTCATCAATGAAGTGATGGATGATTGCCACATCAAAGAGAGGCAAATTGTGTTCTGCTTCATCATCTGCAAGATCTTCATCACTGGACAGATCAATGTGCTCTTCACGCAGAATGGCAGCAGGAGTCAGTGGCAGTTCAGTATTCTTGACAATTTTCTTTCTCTTCTCCGTCTTCTTGGAGATACGGGGTTGATCTTCAGACCGCATAATCGCTTCGTGGAGGTGCAGAGCTGATGGCTTCACAGGTGAAGCTTTTGGAGGAGCAGCTGACTTTGAAGCCTTGACTTTCTTTTGCTTCTGCGGCTTTGGAGCAGGAGCAAGAGCTGGAGCTGGGGCTTCATCAGACTCAGCATCATCATCAGAGTGATCCACTTTGGCACCTTGGACCAAGATGTAAGTGATGAGTCCATCAAGGTTTGAAAAGGGACCGATGACATTGGGTTCAGCATCACGTGAGCCCTCAGCACGGGGAGCAGAGGGACCAGGGTTGAAGTCTAATCCCAATGACTTCTTGTTTTCCTTGGCCGAAGCCTTTGCGTCTTTGGAAGTTGCGCTTGAAGAGATTATCGCCACGACACCGTGAGCAATGACGTTGGGTCGGCATTTTCGTGTCGAGGTCCACGGACCATACAAGGATAGAAACCTTGTGCAATAGCTTCAGCCATGTTCTTGGGTGGAAGGCCTCAAAAGAGAATATCACCCCAAGGGCTTCTGATAGCATTCTTCTCGGCATATTCCTGGGTCACGAAATTGTACTTGAACCATTGTTCAGCCCAATATCGATGAATCCATTGGATTCGCGTCTTGCGCTGATTGTAGTTCTCTTTGGGATCTGTCTTGTAAAGCTCCGCGAGGTCATCAGGCAGATCTTCTGAGGTTCCCCCACAACGCTGTCTGCCGCCCTTCCTGACTGATTTATCTGCAGCCATGAACTTCAAACTGAATGTCAGCAATACGTTCAAAGGCTTCAAAGGCTTGCGTTTGCTGGAAAAATAGGAACTGGCTTCGGGAGAGTTAATTTGATGTTGTAAGAATTCTGCAAACGAATGCAGACTATGAGAACAAAGGGATTCTCCCACGGACATGTGCCTGTGACAGCATTAGAGATGCGAGGGAAGGGGAAGAGGTCATATGCATTCTCAGAAGATTTTGAAGATAAATCAGTTTGAAGACATTGACCTCATGATGCAAAGACATTCACTTATACGCTGAGAGTTGGTTCCAGATTTGTACGAATCCGTGAATAAGTACAAGTGAGGAATCTAACTAGTTGTGAAGCTTAAGTGAATATACTAGGTAGTATGAGATGCAGAAAGAATAGATCTAACATTGTATAGGCAGAAACCAATTTTGGTAAGAAGGATGAATCTTGAAGATCAAAAGGATGGTAAAAATAGAGTTATATTTACCACTCGAAGAACTGCTAGACGGGAAGAAAAGGAGGCCGAGCAGTTCAATCCACCGTGCCCTAACTTGGCGATGGAGGACACCTACGGCGGCAGCGGAGAGCACGATGTTCGCGGCCGGCGTGAAGACGGCGTCGGAGAAGTCGCGGCAGCTAAGCGCTTCGTCGTCGGTGTCGTCGAGAGCTAGCGGTGGCGCTAGGGTTTTGACGAGGTGGAGAGGTGGAAGAAGGTCTTCTTTACCGCAGGGGACATGTATTTATAAGGAGGTGTGCGGCACAGCGCAATTCTGTGCAGTGCCTGGCGGTTCACATCTGAGGGGCATGTGGCAAGCATGCAACATACTCTGAAGTTGTCCCATCGTTCCCACGCCCGCCAGGTTTGTCGGATGGTCGTTCGGCTTCTCCGGATTTCAACGATGAGATGAATCATTTAAAACAGACTTAAAGTTTGTCTCTGTGTCTTCTGGCGACAAGGACGCAGAGAAGACATTCGACAGTTTCAATAGAATGCATATGATTTGGACAGATAGAGTTTGAGATAGAAAGCATAGAGAGATTAGGGTTCGATCACATTCACTTAGTTCAAAAGATTCAACTTGGAAGACATAGCTATAACTGAATGTTGTAGAGGACTTAGAAAGCAACCAAATCAACATAGTGAAGAAAATCATGAAGATAGGTTGAAGTTGAAGACAAATCAAATGCGAAGATATTGAGAAGTAACGCCATGAGTGAAGCACTTCAAACAGAGAAATTTGGTGGTGGCGTTACCCACCGTATAGGAAGTATTAGACCCAGACACGGCGCACAATTATCGTGGCGCTCCGAAGTCAAATTCCACGTTAATGTATTCACACTCGTAATGTAAGTCTTCATTGATTGAAGATATACGTTACTTCGTGTGTTGCACATCTAAGTCATCAACATGCATAAGTGTTAGGATGTGTGCTTGATCACGGGACATTTGAGGATTCCAAGATATTTAGCTCACACCGTAACTTGCAAAACCTTTTCTCATCCAAGGGCTTTGTGAAGATATCTGCCATTGCTCTTGATGTTGACGTGAATGATGTCAATATCTTTCTTCATGGCATGATCCCCGAGAAAATGATGACAAATTTCAATGTGCTTTGTCTTCGAAAGTGCTGGACTGGATTGTTGGCAATCTTGATGGCACTTTCGTTGTCATGAAGAGAGGTACTTGTTTCAGATTGATGCCATAGTCCTTGAGAGTTTGCTTCATCCATAGAAGCCGAGCACAAGAAGATCCAAAGCAGCAATGTATTCAGATTCAGCGGTTGAGAGTGATACGCTTACGCTTCTTTGAAGACCAACAGACAAGTGATCGTCCCAGAAAGTGACATGTGCCTGATGTAGACTTGCGATCCACCTTGTCACTAGCATAATCAGCATCCGAAAATCCAACCAAATCAAATTTTGAGCCCTTTGGATACCATAATCCGAGTGTTGGGGTGTGAGCCAAATATCGAAGAATTAAGCTTCATTCTAAGTGATGCGATTCCTTTGGTGCCACTTGGAATCGAGCACACATGCAAACACTAAGCATAATATCTGGCCTAGATGCACATAGGTAAAGTAAGGAACCAATCATGGAGCGGTATACCTTTTGATCGAACTCTTTACCATTGTCGTCGGGACCCGTGATGGTGTTTGGCTGGCATTGGCGTCATGTATCCTTTGCACTCTTGCATTCCAAACTTCTTCAGACAATCTTGGAGGTATTTTTCTTGAGATATAAAGATGCCATTCCTTTGCTGATGAATTTGAAGACCAAGGAAGAACTTGAGCTCTCCCATCATGGACATCTGATATTGTTCTTGCATCATGTATCCAAATTCATCACTATACTTCTGGTTGGTGCAGCCGAAGATAATGTCGTCCACATATATTTGGCATACAAACAGTTCACCATCATATGTCTTCGTGAAGAGTGTGGGATCAAGGGATCCAGGTTTGAAGCCTTTGCTCTTCAGGAAGTCTTTGATCGTATCATACCAGGAGCGAGGAGCTTGTTTGAGGCCATACAGTGCTTTATTTAGCTTGTACACCATATCAGGATGTTTTGGATCTTCAAAGCCAGGTGGTTGAGCGACATATACTTCTTCTTCGATCTTGCCATTGAGAAATGCACTCTTCACATCCATTTGATATAGCAAGATGTTGTGGAGGTTAGCATAGGCTAGTAGTATGCGAATAGCTTCAAGCCTAGCTACAGGAGCAAATGTTTCATCGAAGTCAATTCCTTCAACTTGAGTATATCCTTGAGCCACAAGACGTGCTTTGTTTCCGACGACTTGACCATGCTCATCTTGCTTGTTTAGACATATCCATTTGGTGCCAATAATGTTATGCTTGCGAGGGTCAGGGCGCTTGACAAGTTCCCAAACATTGTTTAGCTTGAACTGTTGAAGTTCTTCTTGCATAGCTTGTATCCATTCTGGTTCCATAAAGGCTTGACAACTTTCTTGGGTTACTGATATTGACACAAAAGAAAAGTGCCCACAGAAATTTGCTAGGCTGTGTTGCTCTTGAGCGAGTAAGCGGACCAGTGCATTGATGCTATCGATTATCTTCTCAATCTGTACTTCATTTGCAACTCGAGGATGAACTGGGCGAAGACTTTGCTCTTGCTGATCCTTGTCATCATTGGGAGGATTGTCTTGAGCTGAGCATTGTCTTGATTTGGTTAAGTGCAGAAATGATAAGTTCTTCTTGAGCTATGCTTGAAGGCATGATTTCACCGGTTCCCATCGACTTGATAGATTCATTTGGTAGAGCTTAAATCTGAGTGTACTTGGCAGGAACTCTCTTTGTGAACCATTGGTTTCATCAAATCGCACGTCTCTGATTTCGACGATTTTGTAGAGATAAAGGTTGAAGACTACGTAGGAGTGCGAGTCCTTTCCGTAATCGAGCATGAAGCCTTCGTGAGCTTTAGGTTCAAATTTTGACTTGTGATGGGGATCCTTGATCCAGCACTTAGCCCCAAATACTCAAGTAGGCGACATTTGGCTTCTTGCCATTAAGGAGCTCATAGGATGTTTTGTTCGTAAGCTTATGGATATAAACACGGTTGATGACGTGACAAGCTGTATCAATAGCTTCGGGCCGTAACTTTCTTGGTGTCTTGTACTCGTCGAGCATTGTTCGAGCCATCTCAATGAGGGTTCTGTTCTTGCGCTCCACGATGCCATTTTGCTGAGGTGTGTATGGAGCGAGAGAACTCATGAGTGATTCCCATGGTATCGAGATAAAGATCAAGTCCGTGTTCTTGAATTGATTACCGTTATCACTTGATATGCTTGATCTTGGCGCCATAATTGTTCATTGCTCGATTGGCGAAGCGTCACGAAGACATCTTGCACTTCAGTCTTGTAGAGAATTATGTGCAGCCATGTGTATCTTGAGTAGTCATCAACAATGACGAAGCCATAGACACAAGCAGTTGTTTTGAGGGTAGAGTAATGAGTAGGGCCAAACAAATCCATGTGTAACAGCTCGAAGGGTTGAGATGTCGTCTTGATTCTCTTCGAGGGGTGCTTTGCCCTAGTCATCTTTCCAGCTTCACAGGCACCACACAAATGATCCTTCTTAAACTTGACACCTTCGATGCCTGTGACATGCTTCTTCTTGGCGAGTGTGTGTAAGTTCCTCATGCCAGCATGCCCTAGCCTCCGATGCCAGAGCCAGCATTCTAAAGCTTTTGCAAGAAGACATACGGAAAGCTGTGGACCTGCTGAGAAATCTACCATGTATAGATCATCTTTCCTATACCCTTCAAAGACTAGAGACTTGTCAGATTCCATTAGTACAAGGCAACGATATTTTCCGAATATCACAATCATGTTCAAGTCACAAAGCATTTAGACAGACATCAAGTTGAAACCAAGGGATTCAACAAGCATCACTTTATCCATGTGTTGATCCTTTGAGATTGCAACACTACCTAGACCCAATACCTTGCTTTTACCGATTAACAAGAATGTGATGTGACTCTTGTCGATGGGCGTAAGGTTGAGTCCATGAGAAGACTTCGATCACCAGTCATATGATTAGTGCATACACCGTCCATAATCCATTCTCAAGCATGAGGTGTCATACCCTCTGATGCAGTTAGGGGGATAGGCTTCACCAAGAGCATTGTGAAGCATAAACATTTGACGAGCAAGTGGATTATTGAAGCTTAAATCAAGATTAGGACTGATAGGATGAATGGCAAACGATTCACTAACAAAATACATAGTGAGACCATTTGGGCATTTGATTTTGTGCCCTACAAGATGTTTTAGGTCCCCAGCTATAGCATCAGACGCCTTTGATTTTAATTTGGAGACCCTTTCCTGCAAAGAGAGTTAATTCTTCTTAACCACCCACATCTTCAGGGGTGGCTTAGAAGCAATGAGTCTAAGTGCAGCATCTGAGAATTTCGGCTTTGGTGCCCTAGCAAATAGCCTTGCAGGAGATGAATGATACTCGTATGAATAAGCATTAAAGTTCTTAGTTCTATGAACATAGCGGTTTGAAGACACACGCTCATATTCATAAATTTGAGTACGGTTTCCCTGCAAAACATTGGCGTTAGGGCGACTCAGGTGAGTCCTCTGTCTGTATGAAGCCTTTGGACCATATGACGCCTTAGGTCTGGGGTTTGTCTTCTTCCCAGGTGGTGTCATGATGACATTCACTAGAAGATTCTCAAGACAGCTTTTGGGAACCCAGATCTTCTTCATAGGCGGTCCATTCCTGCAGTTAATACCAATATACGTGGCAAACACTTCACCATTCTGATTCTTGAACAGCTTATAGTTTGCATCAAAGGATTCATCAATGATAATAGGGTTAGCACAGGTAAAGCCAGATAAGGTGGATGGATCCACTAAAGGTCCCTTTGCAGCAACCCATGTGGTTTTGGGATACCGCTCGGGGCTTCCAGTAGGAAACATCAACATTCATTTTCCTCTCGAACCCAACACCCTCTTTCTTAGGGTTTCGGTTCAGTATATTCTTTTTGAGGACATCAAAAAGTGTCTGATGCCCTTTCAGACTTTTATACATCCCTATTTCAAGCAATGTCTTCAACCTAGCATTTTCATCAAGAATAGCGATTGGTATCCTCCGCAGAGGGGTTAGTTACCACATAAGTAGTTGAAGACAATGCAACAAGATGGCAGCATTTGAACATTCAACAACAGAGGTAGCGATATCACGCTCAAGACATTTTAGACATGGTGGTTCAAATCCATCCTGAGCGGAACTGATCTGTTGAGCGCGAAGTGACTCATTCTCTTTTTGAAGATCTTCATGAGCCGCTCTCAATTTCTCAAGCTCTTGCTTCCTTTGAAGATAATCATAGGAGAACTTTTCATGAGTAGTTGAGAGCGTTTCATGACGAATTTCAAGTTCTTGGTACTTAGCATGAAGATTTTTAATGTCTTCAACTAAGGACTATGAACGTGTTATTTCCGCGTCCAACAGGTCATCGCTTTTGTCTAACAGTTTTTGAGTATGTTCCATAGCTCTTTGTTGTTCGGTTGCAATTTTAGCAAGTGTTTTGTAGCTGGGTTTAGATTCACAATCAGAGTCATCTTCACTTGATGTTTGAAAGTAAGCATCACGTGATTTTACCTTGGCACCACGTGCCATGAAGCAGTAGGTGGGAGCAGGATCGTCCTTGTCATCGCCTTGACGTTGGTGTAGAAGTCATTGTCTTTAGTGTTGAAGATGGACTTGGCAACATAGGCTGTGGCTAAAGCCGGACTTGCAACGCCTGTGGTCGGACTCCTCTTGGACTCCACCTCCACCTCCTCGTATGCAGACTCCTCCTCTGAATCCATTTCCTTGCCAACAAAAGCACGAGCCTTGCGGATGAGCTCTTCTTATGCGGTGAAGACTTAGATGAGGACTTGGAAGAAGACTTTGAAGATTTCTTCTTCTTCTTGTCATCGAATCATATTCCTTGCTCTTCTTCTTCTTCTTCTCATTGTCCCACTGTGGACACTCAGAGATATAGTGTCCAGTTTTCTTGCACTTGTGACATGTTCTCTTCTTGTTGTCATGAGTGGAAGCTTCATCATTTCTTGAGCTGGATCGTGAAGACTTTCTGAAGCCTTTCTTCCTAGTGAACTTCTGGAACTTCTTCACAAGCATAGCAAGTTCCTTTCCAATGTCTTCAGGATCATCAGAACCGCATGATGATTCTTCTTCGGATGAGTAAACAACTTTTGCCTTCAAAGCGCGAGTTCGGCCATAGTTGGGACCATAGATATCTCTTTTCTCAGAAAGCTGGAACTCATGTGTGTTGAGCCTCTCAAGTATATCAGACGGATCGAGTGTCTTGAAGTATGGACGTTCTTGTATCATGAGGGCAAGGATGTCAAAAGAGCTGTCAAGTGATCTCAGTAGTGTCTTGACGATTTCATGCTTGGTGATCTCAGTGGCGCCGAGAGCATGAAGCTCATTTGTGATGTCAGTGAGGCGATCAAACGTGAGCTGGACATTTTCATTGTCGTTTCTCTTGAAGCGGTTGAAGAGGTTGCGAAGAACACTGATTCTATGATCTCACTGGGTTGAGACGCCTTCGTTGACCTTGGATAGCCAGTCCCAGACTAGCTTCGACGTTTCCAGAGCACTCACACGGCCATACTGTCCTTTGGTCAGATGACCACAGATGATGTTCTTGGCAGTAGAGTCCAGTTGAATGAACTTCTTGACATCAGCAGGGGTGACACCTTCACCAGTTTTGGGAACGCCGTTCTTGATGACATACCGTAGGTCGACATCAATGGCTTCAAGATGCATGCGCATCTTATTCTTCCGATGAGGGATAGTTAGTTCCATCGAACACGGGCAAGCAGCGGAGACTTTGATTATCCCTGCGATCGACATAGCTAAAACTCGGTGGTTAAACCAAATCACACGAGAACAAGGGAGTACCTCGCTCGATACCAATTGAAAGTGCTAGTTATCGACTAGAGGGGAGTGAATAGGCGATTTTAGGAAAGTCTTCAAAACACGGATGTTTCAAGACAAAGAATAGAAATGACCTAATTGATATGCAGCGGAAGATAAACTACAACAGGCAAACCATAGTCTAGTATGCAATAACGTGAAAGTACAAGACTAATAGCAGCTTCGTAGTAGGATCAAGATGGAAGATAGTGAGAAGCCAATCAACAAAAGTAGTCAAGCAATGAAGTCAAACAGGCATGACAAATAGGCAATGACTTCACGAAGACAAACTCTAAGTAAGGTGAGGGAGAAGATAGAACCGATCACTTGTTGAAGACACACGATTTGTTGGACCAGTTCGATTCTTTGTGACAACTGTACATCTGGTTAGGGAGGCTGAGATTCAACTCAAGACCGCGTCTTCACCTTATTCCCCTTGAGCTAAGGACACAGTCCTCGCCCAATCACTCTGGTAAGTCTTCAAGGTAGACTTCCGAACCTTCACTGAGATCGTTCACCGACAATCCACAATGACTCTTGGATGCTCAGAGCGCGACGCCTAACCGGCCGGAGGATTCCACGATCCTCAAGTGTAATAAGTCTTCAGTCACATGCATGTAAAGACTTGATGATGCCTAACACCTTTTGGCTCTGGGTGTTTGGGCTTTGTCCTCGCAAGGATTTCTCTCTCTCAAAGGCTTCGAGGTGGGTTGCTCTCAAACGACAAAAGCCGTGCACTAACTCTGAGCAGCCACCAATTTATGGTGTAGGGGGTGGGCTATTTATAGCCACTAGGCAACCCGACCTGATATGTTCGAAATGACCCTGGGTCACTAAGGAACTGACACGTGTTCCAATGGTCAGATTTCAAACACACATGCCAACTTTACTTGGGCTACAAGCAAAGCTCACTCATCCAGCTCTGGATAAGTTTTGCTCTCATTGTCTTCGCTCGAAGACATAGGATTTGGGTTGAGCATCACTTGATCATTACGACTATGATCACTTGGACCCCACTTAACAAAGACGGTGGTTCCTATGACTCAACAAAGAAGAAAAGGAAACAACAAAAGCGACCACGATCTTCGCGCTCCATAGTCTTCACTCAATGTCTTCTCATGTCATAGTCTTCAATGTGAATATCTTCACATACCACCATTGTCGTCAATGTCTTCATACATTTTTAGGGGTCATCTCCGGTAGGTAAACCGAATCAATGGGGGACACCACCTGCATTATCCTGCAATTCTCACAAACGCATTAGTCCTCAACCACATTTGTCGTCAATACTCCAAAACCAACTAGGGGTGGCACTAGATGCACTTACAATATGATGTGGGGGAAGCTTGTCCTCCGTGTTCAGATTATGCTTGTGGACGGATTTCCCCCCCCCCCCTCAAGTCATCGATCTCACCTTTCGAGCCTTAGTATCTTTTTGCATAATTACTGCCTGTTTTCCTACATGAGACGAAAAGGGATAAATTGGATTTTAGGTTTCTTTGCTTTACTAGGGAGACTTGACTTCTTGAATTCTACGTGCATGCCACCAGGTTGAGGTAGTGGTATTTCATCTTCATTTGAGCTTGTCTCATCTTTTCCCTTAAAATCATGATCTTCTTCTTCCTCCGTGGTCCAACCATAATGCTCCACATCCCCATAAACTTTTGGGTTTGCGATAAAATCTGCAATATAGATCTCTTCCTCCGAATCTTGTGATGACATGTTTCAGATCTGCTAGCAAAACAACACGAAACAAGAACAGAGGATATTGCCATGGTACGGTGGTCAAAACTTTCAAGAGATTATATAATGAATTTTTACCGACCAAAAGAAGTGTTCTACAAGAAAACGGAGTCTGGAGGGCACACAAAGTGGCCACAAGTCTGGGAGGCGTGCCCAGGTGGTAGGGCACGCCCCCAGCGCTTGTCGCCTCCTCGTGCACTTTTCAGACTACTTTTTCTTTTCCTAATTTTTTAAATATTCTAAAACAGAGTAAAATTGCCATTGGAAAAGTTTTGGAGTCGGTTTACTTACTGTATCACATACCTATTCCTTTTTGGCGGTTTGGAACGTATTGGTAGGTCTCCCTTATGTACTCCTCCGGTGTTATGGTATTAATAATATTGGTTTCAACATTTATGGGAGTACCTGAGATATAATGTTTGATTCTTTGCCCATTTACCACCTTCGGGTTATTGCCTTGACATTGTTGATCTTGATGGCACGGAACAATAGACTTCCTCGATAATGTAAGGCCCTTGCCAATTAGAAAGAAGCTTTCTGCAAAAATCTTAAACGAGAGTTGTATAGCAAGACATGGTCACCTACATTGAACTCACGCTTTTGTATCCTTTTCATGACATCTTTTAACTTTTTCTTTAAACAACTTGGCATTTTCATAGGCTTGGGTTCTCCATTCATGAAGCAAGCTAATGTCAAATAACCTCTTCTCACCAAAGAAGTTTGAAATCATAGTTGAGCTCTTTAGTTGCCCAATAAACTTTAAGTTCCAGTTCAAGATGTAAGTGACATGCTTTTCCATAAACCATTTTGTACGGAGACATACCCATAGGGTTCTTATAAGCAGTTCTATAAGCCCATAGTGAATCATCATGTTTCCTAGACCAATTCTTTCTAGATCTATTAACAGTCTTTTGCAAGATCAATTTTATTTCTCTATTGCTTAATCCTACTTGACCACTAGACTGAGGGTGATATGGAGATGCAATTCTATGCTTAACATCATATTTAGCAAGCAACTTACGCAAAACACCATGAATAAAGTGTGAACCAACATCATACTTATGGAAAGTACCATGAATATCTAGGGACTCCAAACCTTGGGAAAATAACTTCTTTAAGAATTTTAATAGAAGTGTTATGATCAACACTACTAGTTGGAATAGCTTCTGCCCACTTAGAAACGTAATCAACAACAACTAAAATATTTGTATACCCATTAGAGGAAGGAAAAGGTCCGATATAATCAAAACCCCAAACATCAAATGGTTCAATAACAAGTGAATAATTCATAGGCATTTCCTGACGTCTACTAATATTACCAATTGTTGGGCATTCATCACAAGACAAGACAAACTTATGATCATCCTTGAAAAGAGTAGGCCAATCAAAACCAAATTGTAATACCTTGTGCGCAGTTCTATCTCCAGCATGGTGTCCTCCATAGGCTTCGGAGTGACACTTGCGTAGGATTTGTTCATGTTCATGCTCAGGTACACAACATCAAATAACACCATCTACTCCTTTATAAAGGTCGGGTCATCCCAGAAGTAATGTCTTAAGTCATAGAAAAACTTTTTCTTTTGTTGGTATGTAAAACTAGGTGGTATAAACTTAGCAACAATGTAATTAGCTTACTCAGCAAACCAAGGAGTACTACGAGAAGCATTTATGACAGCTAGTTGTTCATCACGAAAGCTATCATTAATAGGTAGTGGGTCATCAAGAACATTTTCTAACCTAGACAAGTTGTCTGCTACGGGGTTCTCAGCTCCCTTTCTATCAATAATATGCAAATCAAATACTTGTAGCAAGAGAACCCACCTAATGAGTCTAGGTTTAGCATCCTTCTTTTCCATAAGGTATTTAATAGAAGCATGATCGGTATGAACAGTTACTTTGAAATCAACAGTATAAGATCTGAACTTATCACAAGCAAACAAAACTGCTAAAAATTGTTTTCGGTAGTAGCATAATTTCTTTGCGCAGTGTCTAGAGTTTACTAGCATATTGGATAACATTTAATTTCTTATCAACTCTTTGTTGTAGAACAGTACCTACAGCATAATCACTAGCATGACACATAATTTCAAACTGTAGGTTCCAATCAGGTGGTTGAACAATAGGCGCAGATATTAAGGCTTTCTTAAGTATTTCAAATGCTTCTACACAATCATCATCAAAAACAAATGGAACATATTTTTGCAAGAGATTAGTGAGAGGCCTAGAAATTTTAGAGAAGTCTTTAATAAATCTCCTATAGAAACCAGCATGACCAAGGAAACTTCTTATACCTTTGATATCTTTAGGACACGACATTTTGCAATAGCATCAACTTTAGCTTTATCAACTTCAATACCTCTTTTGGACATTTTATGCCCCAAGACAATACTTTCGTTGACCATAAAGTGGCACTCTCCCAATTCAAGACAAGATTAGTTTCTTCACATCTCTGCAAAACTCGATCAAGGTTGCTTAAATAATCATAAAAATAAGTTCCGTAAATGGAGAAATCATCCATGAAACCTCAACAATCTTTTCACAAAAGTCAAAGAATATAGCAGTCATACATCTTTGAAAAGTAGTAGGTGCATTATATAAACCAAAAGGCATAGATCTATAAGCCAAACTACCAAAAGGGCAAGTAAAAGTAGTTTTTTCTTGATCCTCTTGTGACACAGGTATTTGAGAAAAACCAGAATAACCATCTACAAAGCAAAAGTGTGTATGTTTGGATAGTCTTTCTAGCATTTGATCAATAAAAGGTAGAGGGTAATGATCTTTCCTAGTAGCTTTGTTCAATTTTCTAAAATCAATTACCATTCTATAACCTATAACAATTCTTTTGCGGAATCAATTCATTTTTATCATTGGGAACAATGGTAATACCTCCCTTCTTAGGGACAGAATGAACATGACTTACCCATCTACTACTAGCAATAGGATAAATTATACCTGCTTCCATAAGCTTTAGTATTTCATTTCTTACCACTTCTTTCATTTTTGGATTCAACCGTCGCTGGTGATCAACAACAGGTTTAGCATGAGGTTCCATATTAATTTTGTGCTGACATAGAGTGGGACTAATGCCCTTAAGATCATCAAGAGTATATCCAATAGCTGCATGGTGCTTCTTCAGAGTTCTCAATAATTTCTTTTATTAATGCTCTAAAAAGGTTAGCACTAATAATCACATAATATATCTTCTTTTCATCAAGATAAGCATATTTCAAAGTAACAGGTAAATGTTTAAGATTGAACAGAGGATCACCCTTGGGAGGTATTGGATCTCCAAGAATCTCAACAGGCAAATTGTGTTTCAAGAAATGCATTTGTTTAAAGAATATTTGATCACTAGTAGAAAAATGACATTATGTTCACCTCATTAGTCCCGGTTCAATTACGGACCGGCACTAATGTGACCCTTAGTGCCGGTTCCAACGGCTAGGGGGGCGACACTCATTAGTCCCGTTTCATGTTGAACCTCTAGTACCGGTTCGTGACACGAACCGGGACTAAAGAGGTGGTGGCAGGCTCGTGTTAGGCTGGGGCCACACCAACCCCTTTAGTCCCTGTTCGTGGCATGAACCAAGACTAGAGGCTCACCTTTAGTCCCGGTTTGTATCACCAACTGGGATTCAAGATGATCCTATATAAACCCTTCATCGAGCCCGAGCTTTCTGTTCGTCCCCTTTCTCTCCTCTTTGTTCTTCCCCTCTTTCTCGAGCTCATCCTTCATTTTGCCCAAAATTTGTCAAGATTTGAAGGCCCCCCATCCATCGAAGTGATCACAAAGGTTAGCAACTTTGTCCTTTCATCTCTCATTGCTAGATTAGCTCTTGCAATGCTCTATAAGTATAGTGATTTCGGGGTTTTAGTTTGGGAGTAATTATATGTGGTAGTTTATTTGATTTATATGCAATTTGAGCTCAAATTAACTCTTAGTTTGCATATTTAGGTGTGGTTTACTTAGTGCCTTCCCGTCCCCGTCCTAACCACCGTCGATAGCTTGCACCGTCCCGTCGCCGGCACCACCTTTGTGAGCCTCTTGTTCTTATCTTTTTATATAAAAAATGCATGTTTGTGTGATTTAGATATACTGTTACTTGTATAATTTTCTTACTTGTACGCTGTTTGTTATACATAGTGGCATGGTTTTGATATCCGACCCCATCGGCCCTCGTATGTTTATGATTCGGACGTGGTATATTCTCTTTTATAACTATTTGTTGCATTTCGTGTTTATGATAAATTATGCCGATTAAGTTGACATAAGTATTTTTATCTAGGAGGTATGTCAACCAGAAATTCCAACCGACCCTCTTGTCGAGAGGTTAAATTTAGTTGAAAACGAAAATGAGTATTTGAAAGAAAAATTGAAAAGAATTGAAGAAGAGAAGATGAAACTAGAGTTGTATGTTGCCGATGTCGTCGATGATCACAAGATCAAGATGGAGAAAATGCGCTTGAAGATTAAAAAGAGTAGAAAATATGCCATTGATAGTGAAGCTTGGTATCATTATGCTGTTGGATCAATTGTTACCTTAGTTGCGATCTTGATCGCATTTGCTGTTGCATTTAAATGCTTTAGCTAGAGATTTTGTATGTTGTTTTATGAGAATAAATGTGTATGAACTTTATGTATGAACTTGTATTAATTTGGTCTTTTCGGTGTTGTGTAATGAAGATGAGCCTGCAATGGATTTACGATGACCGATGCTTTCCCCAGTTCATTAATGGCGTGCCTATTTTTCTTCTTGCGGCTGAGGCAAACAAGCGGGCAGATGGTTTTATGTGTTGTCCATGTGCTGGCTATAAGAATTATCAGAATTACTCTAAGTCAAGAACCATTCACGTCCACCTGTTTGAGTCTGGTTTCATGCCCCACTATAATGTTTGGACCAAGCACGTCAGCTATCCTGGCCATGGGTTCCTTGAATAGGATGGTACTGAAGAAAATATTCCCTAGAGGCAATAATAAAGTTATTATTCATTTCCTTATTTCATGATAAATGTTTATTATTCATGCTAGAATTGTATTAACCGGAAACATAATACATGTGTGAATACATAGACAAACATAGTGTCACTAGTACGCCTCTATTTGACTAGCTCGTTAATCAAAGATGGTTAAGTTTCCTAACTATAGACATGAGTTGTCATTTGATTAACGGGATCACATCATTAGGAGAATGATGTGATTGACTTGACCCATTCCGTTAGCTTAGCACTTGATCATTTAGTATGTTGCTCTTGCTTTCTTCATGACTTATACTTGTTCCTATGAATATGAGATTATGCAACTCCCGTTTAGCGGAGGAACTCTTTGTTTGCTACCAAATGTCACAACGTAATCGGGTGATTATAAAGGAGCTCTACAGGTGTCTCCGAAGGTACATGTTGGGTTGGCGTATTTCGAGATTACAATTTGTCACTCCGATTGTCGGAGAGGTATCTCTGGGCCCTCTCGGTAATGCACATCACTATAAGACTTGCAAGAAATTTAGTTAATGAGTTAGTTACGGAATGATGCATTACGTAACGAGTAAAGAGACTTGCCGGTAACGAGATTGAACTAGGTATTGAGATACCGGCGATCGAATCTCGGGCAAGTAACATACCAATGACAAAGGGAACAACGTATGTTGTTATGAGGTTTGACCGATAAAGATCTTCGTAGAATATGTAGGAGCCAATATGAGCATCCAGGTTCCGCTATTGGTTATTGACCGGAGACATGTCTCGGTCATGTCTACATAGTTCTCGAACCCGTAGGGTCTGCACGCTTAAAGTTAGATGACTATTATATTATGAGTTTATGTGTTTTGATGTACCGAAGGAATTCGGAGTCCCGGATGAGATCGGGGACATGACGAGGAGTCTCGAAATGGTCGAGACGTAAAGATCGTTATATCGGACGATTATATTCGGACATCGGAAAGGTTCCGAGTGATTCGGGTATTTTTCGGAGTACCGGAGAGTTACGGGAATTCGCCGGCGAGAAGTATTGGGCCTTATTGGGCCATACGGGAAAGAGAGAGGGGCTACCTAGGGCAGGCCGCCCCCCAAGGCCTAGTCTGAATTGGACTAGGGGGAGGGGCTGCGCCCCCTCCTTCCTTCCCTTCTCCCTTCCCCTTCCTTCTCTCCTACTGCTACTAGGAAAGGAGGAGTCCTACTCCCGATGGGAGTAGGACTCCCACCTTGGCGCGCCCTCCTCCTTGGCCGGCCGCCTCCCCCTATCTCCTTTATATACGGGGGCAGGGGGGCACCCCATAGACAACAATTGATCCCTTGGATCTCTTAGCCGTGTGCGGTGCCCCCTCCACCATAATCCACCTCGATAATATCATAGTGGTGCTTAGGCGAAGCCCTGCGTCGTAAGAACATCATCATCGTCACCACGCCGTCGTGCTGACGGAACTCTTCCTCAAAGATCGGCTGGATCGGAGTTCGAGGGACGTCATCGAGCTGAACGTGTGCTGAACTCGGAGGTGCCGTACGTTCGGTACTTGGATCGGTCGGATCGTGAAGACGTACGACTACATCAACAGCGTTGTGCTAACGCTTCCGCTTTCGGTCTACGAGGGTACGTGGACAACACTCTCCCCTCTCGTTGCTATGCATCACCATGATCTTGTGTGTGCGTAGGAATTTTTTTTGAAATTACTACGTTCCACAACAGTGGCATCCGAACCTGGTTTTATGCGTAGATGTTATATGCACGAGTAGAACACAAGTGAGTTGTGGGCGATACAAGTCATACTGCTTACCAGCATGTCATACTTTGGTCCGGCGGTATTGTTGGATGAAGCGGCCCGGACCGACATTACGCCAGACGCATCTGGCGAGACTGGTTCTACCGACGTGCTTTGCACACATGTGGTCGACGGGTGTCGGTTTCTCCAACTTTAGTTGAACCGAGTGTGGCTATGCCGGTCCTTGAGAAGGTTAAAACATCACTAACTTGACGAACTATCGCTGTGGTTTTGATGCGTAGGTAAGAACGGTTCTTGCTCAGCCCGTAGCAGCCACGTAAAACTTGCAACAACAAAGTAGAGGACGTCTAACTTGTTTTTGCAGGGCATGTTGCGATGTGATATGGTCAAGACATGATGCCATATTTTATTGTATGAGATGATCATGTTTTGTAACCGAGTTATCGGCAACTGGCAGGAGCCATATGGTTGTCGCTTTATTGTATGCAATGAAATCGCCTTGTAATTGCTTTACTTTATTACTAAGCGGTAGCGATAGTCGTAGAAGCAATAGGAGGAAAAACGACAATGATGCTACGATGAAGATCAAGGTGTCGCTCCGGTGACGATGGTGATCATGACGGTGCTTCGGAGATGGTGATCACAAGCACAAGATGATGATGGCCATATCATATCACTTATATTGATTGCATGTGATGTTTATCCTTTATGCATCTTATTTTTCTTTGATTGACGGTAGCATTATAAGATGATCTCTCATTAAATTTCAAGGTATAAGTGTTCTCCCTAAGTATGCACCATTGCGGAAGTTCTTCGTGCTGAGACACCACGTGATGATCGGGTGTGATAGGCTCTACGTTCAAAAACAATGGGTGCAAAACAGTTGCACACGCGGAATACTCAGGTTAAACTTGACGAGCCTAGCATATACAGATATGGCCTCGGAACACTGAGACCGAAAGGTCGAGCATGAATGATATAGTAGATATGATCAACATAATGATGTTCACCATTGAAAACTACTCCATCTCACGTGATGATCGGACATGGTTTAGTTGATTTGGATCATGTGATCGCTTAGATGATTAGAGGGATGTCTATCTAAGTGGGAGTTCTTAAGTAATAAGATTAATTGAACTTTAATTTATCATGAACTTAGTCCTGGTAGTATTTTGCAAATAATGTTGTAGATCAATAGCTCACGTTATTGCTTCCCTATGTTTTATATGTTCCTAGAAAACTAAGTTGAAAGATGATAGTAGCAATGATGCAGACTTGGTCCGTGATCGAGGTTTATCCTCATTCTTTGAACGGAAGAATTATGTCCTTGATGCACCGCTAGGTGACATACCTATTGCAGGAAGCGTATCACGGGGCGTTATGAACGTTTGGCTAGCTCAATATGATGACTACTCGATAGTTTAGTGCACCATGCTTAATGGCTTAGAATCGGGACTTCAAAGACGTTTTTGAACGTCATGGACCATATGAGATGTTCCAGGAATTGAAGATAATATTTCAAGCAAATACCCGAGTTGAGAGATATGAAGTCTCCAAGAAGTTCTATAGCTAAAAGCTAGAGGAGAATTGCTCAATTAGTGAGCATGTGCTCAGAATGTCTGAGTACTACAATCGCTTGAATCAAGTGGGAGTTTATCTTCCAGATAAGATAGTGATTGACAGAATTCTCTAGTCACCATCACCAAGTTAGTAGAACTTCATGATGAACTATAGTATGCAAAGGATGATGAAAACGATTCCCGAGCTCTTCGTGGTACTGAAATCAATGAGTGTAGAAATCAAGAAAGAACATCAAGTGTTGATGATTGACAAGATCACTAGTTTCAAGAAAAGGGAAAAGGGAAAGAAAGGGAAACTTCAAGTAGAACGGCAAGCAAGTTGTCACTCCCGTGAAGAAGCCCAAAGCTGGACCAAAGCCTGAAACTGAGTGCTTCTACTGCAAAGTAAATGGTCACTGGAAGCAGAAATACCCTGAATATTTGGTGGATAAGTAGGATGGCAAAGTGAACAAGGGTATATTTGATATACTGGTTATTGATGTGTACCTTACTAGTGTTTATAGTAGCCCCTGAGTATTTGATACTTGTTCGGTTGCTAAGATTAGTAACTCGAAACAGGAGTTACAAAATAAACAGAGACTAGTTGAACGGGAAGTGACGATGAGTGTTGGAAGTAGTTCCAAGATTGATATGATCATCATCGCACACTCCCTATACTTTCGGGATTAGTGTTAAACCTAAATAAATGTTATTTGGCGTTTGCGTTGAGCATGAATACGATTTGATCATGTTTATTGCAATAGGATTATTCATTTAAAATCAGAGAATAATTGTTGTTCTGTTTACATGAATAAAACCTTCAATGGTCATACACCCAATGAAAATCGTTTGTTGGATTGATCGTAGTGATACACATATTCATAAATATTGATGCCAAAAGATTCAAAGTTAATAATGATAGTGCAACTTATTTGTGGCACTGCCGTTTGGGTCATATCGGTGTAAAGCGCATGAAGAAACTCCATAAAGATGGATTTTTGGAATCACTTGGTTATGAATCATTTGATGCTTGCGAACCGTGCTTTTTGGGCAAGATGACTAAAACTCCGTTCTCCAGAACAATGGAACGAGCTACTAACTTGTTGGAAATAATACATACCAATGTATACGGTCCAATGAGTGTTGATGCTCGTGGCAGGTATCGTTATTTTCTGACCTTCACAGATGATTTGAGCAGATATGAGTATATCTACTTGATGAAACATAAGTCTGAAACAATTGAAAGGTCCAAAGAATTTCAGAGTGGAGTGGAAAATCATCATAACAAGAAAATAAGGTTTTCTGCGATCTGATCATGGAGATGAATATTTGAGTTACGAGTTTGGCCTTCAGTTAAAACAATGTGGAATAATTTCACAGCTCACGCCACCTGGAACACCACCGCGTAACGGTGTGTCCGAACGTCATAACCGTACTTTATTTTGATATGGTGCGATCAATGATGTCTCTTACCGATTTACCAATATTGTTTTGGGGTTATGCATTGGAGATAGTTGCATTCACATTTAAATAGGGCACCATCTAAATCCGTTGAGACGACACCGTATGAACTATGGTTTAGCAATAAACCTAAGCTGTCGTTTCTTAAAGTTTGTAGTTGAGATGCTTATGTGAAAAAGGTTTCAACCTGATAAGCTCGAACCCAAATCGGAGAAGTGCGTCTTCATAGAATACCCAAAGGAAACTATTGCGTACACCTTCTATCACATATCCGAAGGCAAAACATTCGTTGCTAAGAATGGATCCTTTCTAGAGAAGGAGTTTCTCTTGAAAGAAGTGAGTGGGAGGAAAGTAGAACTTGATGAGGTAACTGTACCTGCTCCCTTATTGGAAAGTAGTTCATCACAGAAATCTGTTTCTGTGACACCTACACCAATTAGTGAGGAAGCTAATGATATTGATCACGAAACTTCAGATCAAGTTATTACCAAACCTCGTAGGTCAACCAGAGTGAGATCCACACCAGAGTGGTACGGTAATTCTATTCTGGAAGTCATGTTACTAGACCATGATGAACCTACAAACTATGAGGAAGCGATGATGAACCCAGATTCCGTTAAATGGCTTGAGGCCATGAAATCTGAGATGGGATCCATGTATGAGAACAAAGTGTGGACTTTGATTGACTTGCCCGATGATCGGCAAGCCATAGAAAATAAATGGATCTTTAAGAGGAAGACAGACGCTGATAGTAGTGTTACTATCTACAAAGCTCGACTTGTCGCAAAATTTTTTTCGACAAGTTCAAGGTGTTAAATACAATGAGATTTTCTCACTCGTATCGATGCTTAAAAATCTGTCTGAATCATGTTAGAAATTGCCACATTTTATGAAATCTGGCAAATGGATGTCAAAACTGCAATAATTAATGGATTTCTTAAAGAAGAGTTGTATATGATGCAACCAGAAGGTTTTGTCAATCCAAAAGGTGCTAACAAAATGTGCAAGCTCCAGCGATCCATCTATGGACTGGTGCAAGCATCTCGGAGTTGGAATATACGCTTTGATAAGTTGATCAAAGCATATAGTTTTATAAGGACTTGCAGTGAAGCCTATATTTACAATAAAGTGAGTGGGAGCACTACAGCCTTTTTGATAAGTATAGGTGAGTGACATATTTTTGATCAGAAATGATGCAGAATTTTTCTGGAAAGCATAAATGAGTGTTTGAAAGGGGTTCTTTAAAAGAAATACCTCAGTAAAGCTACTTACTATTAAGCATCAAGATCTATTGAGATAGATCAAGACGCTTGATAAGATTTTCAATGAGTACATACCTTGATAAGATTTTGAAGTAATTCAAGATGGAACAGTCAAAGAAGGAGTTCTTGCCTGTGTTGCAAGGTGTGAAGTAGAGTAAGACTCAAAACCCGACCATGACAGAAAATAGAAAAAGAACGAAAAGTCATTCCTTATGCCTCAGTCATAGGTTCTATAAAGTATGCTATGTTGTGTACCAGACCTATTGTATACCTTGCTCCAAGTTTGGCAAGGGAGTACAATTTTGATCTAGGAGTAGATCACTGGACAGCAGTCAAGAATATCCTTAGTGAGGACTAAGGAAATATTTCTCGATAATGGAAGTGATAAAAGAGCTCATCGTAAAGAGTTACAACTATGCAAGCTTTTACACCGATCCAGATGGCTCTAAGTCTCAATCTGGATACATATTGAAAGTGGGAGCAATTGGCTAGAGTAGCTCCGTGCAGAGCATTGTAGACATAGAATATTTGCAAAATACATACGGCTCTGAATGTGACAGACCCGTTGACTAAACTTCTCTCACGAGCAAAACATGATCATACCTTAGTACTCTTTGGGTGTTAATCACATACCAATGTGAACTAGATTATTGACTCTAGTAAACCCTTTTGGGTGTTGATCACATGACGATGTGAACTATGGGTGTTAATCACATACATATGTGAATATTGGTGTTAAATCACATGGTGATGTGAACTAGATTATTGACTCTAGTGCAAGTGGGAGACTGAAGAAAATATGCCCTAGAGGCAATAATAAAGTTATTATTTATTTCCTTATTTCATGATAAATGTTTATTATTCATGCTAGAATTGTATTAACCGGAAACATAATACATGTGTGAATACATAGACAAACATAGTGTCACTAGTATGCCTCTACTTGACTAGCTCGTAAATCAAAGATGGTTAAGTTTCCTAACTATAGACATGATTTGTCATTTTATTAACGGGATCACATCATTAGGAGAATGATGTGATTGACTTGACTCATTCCGTTAGCTTAGTACTTGATCGTTTAGTATATGTTGCTATTGCTTTCTTCATGACTTATACATGTTCCTATGAGTATGAGATTATGCAACTCCTGTTAACCAGAGGAACACTTTGTGTGCTACCAAACGTCACAACGTAATTGGGTGATTATAAAGGAGCTCTACAGGTGTCTCCGAAGGTACATGTTGGGTTGGCGTATTTCGAGGTTAGAATTTGTCACTCCGATTGTCGGAGAGGTATCTCTGGGCCCTCTCGGTAATGCACATCACTATAAGACTTGCAAGCAATTTAGCTAATGAGTTAGTTACGGAATGATGCATTACATAACGAGTAAAGAGACTTGCCGGTAACGAGATTGAACTAGGTATTGAGATACCGACGATCGAATCTCGGGCAAGTAACATACCGATGACAAAGGGAACAACGTATATTGTTATGCGGTTTGACCGATAAAGATCTTCGTAGAATATGTAGGAGCCAATATGAGCATCCAGGTTCCGCTATTGATTATTGACCGGAGACATGTCTCGGTCATGTCTACATAGTTCTCGAACCCGTAGGGTCTGCATGCTTAAAGTTAGATGACGGTTATATTATGAGTTTATGTGTTTTGATGTACCGAAGGAGTTCGGAGTCCCGGATGAGATCGGGGACATGACGAGGAGTCTCAAAATGGTCGATACGCAAAGATCAATATATTGGACGACTATATTCGGACATCAGAAAGGTTCTGAGTGATTCAGGTATTTTTCGGAGTACCGGAGAGTTACGGGAATTCGCCGGCGAGAAGTATTGGGCCTTATTGGGCCGTACGGGAAAGAGAGAGGGGCTGCCTAGGGCAGGCCCCCCAAACTTAGTCCGAATTGGACTAGGGGAGGGCTGCGCCCCTCCTTCCTTCCCTTCTCCCTTCCCCTTCCTTCTCTCCTACTCCTACTAGGAAAGGAGGAGTCCTACTCCAGGTGGGAGTAGGACTCCCCCCTTGGCGCGCCCTCCTAATTGGCCGGCCGCCTCCCCCCTATCTCCTTTATATACGGGGGCAGGGGGGCACCCTATAGACAACAATTGATCCCTTGGATCTCTTAGCGATGTGTCGTGCCCTCCTCCACCATAATCCACCTCGATAATATCGTAGCGGTGCTTAGGCGAAGCCCTGCGTCGGTACAACATCATCATCGTCACCATGCCGTCGTGCTGACGGAACTCTCCCTCAAAGCTCGGCTGGATCGGAGTTCGAGGGACGTCATCGAGCTGAACGTGTGCTGAACTCGGAGGTGCCGTACGTTCGGTACTTGGATCGGTCGGATCGTGAAGACGTACGACTACATCAACCGCGTTGTGCTAACGCTTCCGCTTTCGGTCTACGAGGTTACGTGGACAACACTCTCCCCTCTCGTTGCTATGCATCACCATGATATTGCGTGTGCGTAGGATTTTTTCTGAAATTACTACGTTCCACAACAGGTACAACAATGGGGGAAGAAGCTGAGCCGGCAATGCGGGAAGAAGCTGAAGAAGAGGCATCAGATGAGCCCGCTGATGATTTTGTTCGGGCCATTGTCGATGCACAGAGAAACTGCGCAAATGAAAATGAGAGGCTGAAGTTGCAACGCATGTTAGAGAATCACAAGAAATCGTTGTACCCAAATTGCAAAGCTGACAAGAAAAAGGTGGGCACCACGCTGGAATTGCTACAATGGAAGGCAGAGAATGGTGTATTTGACAAGGGATTTGGAAAGTTGCTGATAATGTTAAAGAAAATGCTTCCAAGGGACAACAAATTTCCCGACAGTACATACGAAGCAAAGAAGGTTGTCTGCCCTCTAGGATTAGAGGTGCAGAAGATACATGCATGCCCTAATGACTACATCATCTACCACGATGAGTACGAGGATCTGAATGCACGCCCGGTATGCGATGCATTGTGCTATAAGATCAGCCGCTATGACCCTGGTGATGTCGAGGTCGAGCGCCCCATTAAGAAGATTCCTGCCAAGGTGATGTTGTATGCTCATATAATACCACACTTGGAACATTTGTTCCAAAACAAAGAGCATGCCAAGTTGATGCGATGGCACAAAGAAGGCCGTAAGAAAGAAGGGAAGTTGAGAGTACCCGCTGATGGGTCGTAGTGGAGAAAAATTGAGAGAAAGTGGAGGGACTTTGCAGATGACGCAAGGAATGTATGGTTTGGTCTAAGCGCAGATGGCATTAATCCTTTTGGGGAGCAGAGCAGCAATCATAGCACCTGGCCTGTGACTCTATGTATGTATAACCTTCCTCCTTAGTTGTGCATGAAGCAGAAGTACATTATGATGCCAGTGCTCATCCAAGGCCCTAAGCAACCTGGCAACGACATTGATGTGTACCTAAGGCCATTAGTTGAAGAAGTCTTACAGCTGTGGAATGAAAAAGGTGAACATGCGTGGGATGAAGACAATCAAGAAGATCCATATGTTAATTTTGTCGACCAAAGAGCAAAAGATCGGCTTTGGGAATATATCATGTTCATTTCACCCTACGAGATCATTTCACAGATGCAGATGCGGACAAAGTCAAGAACTCTGCTCTTAGGAAGATGGTGATAGCATTCAACAAGCACAAGAAAAATATATGGGCCGCGTACGTCAATGCAGGAAAGAAGACTCCAAAATTTAAGGGAACACTGGTGAAGGCAAGAGATCACTTTGGGGCGCTTTCATGAAATTTAAGTAATCGAAAGTAGATCAGGAACGTTCGAGAATAAACAAGATTAATGCCGTGAAAAAGCAGTGGCACCATAAGCTGGGGCCAGGTGGCTACGAGGTGGCCCGACCTAAGTGGGATCTTGCTGAGCAACAGATGATGGATGCAGGGTCACTCCAGTTACATTGAGTTGGCCCCCCAGGTGCAGGACTTGATTCTATGCGCATGGGGGGAAGTTGGACCCAAAGACAGGCAAGGTTTTGGAGCGGGCAAGTCTTAAAGGAGCCGATGCCAGTTTACTTGTTGCAATAGAAGAGGCTTGAATGGGGGTGTTCAAGCCCAACAGAGAGAACGACGAGCTTCTGGCATACCAGAGAATCTGAACACCCACGAAGAACACGAGGCTAAGGCATTGTTCCCTGGTTTGAGGGTTTTACGGACTGGGCAGCTGACTATAGAAGCGGTGTGAGAAAGAAGCAGCAGGAGGAGTAGAAGAGGAAGCTGGAGGAGGAGGAGGATAGGAAGCAGGAAGCAGACCGCCTTGGCATCATAGAATCAAAGCACGCAGAGTTGGAACTCGCTTTCAAGCAGTAGCAGCAGCAGATCGACTCACTTAGCCAGGAAAGGGGGTCTCAACAGCGACAACATCTAGCGATCCAACATTGGATAGCATCGTCCCATCCATGCCGAGAAGCAGCGTGGGTTCCGCCCCGGGCGATGATGCACTGCTTGATAGATACCCTGTGGATGATATCATAGATACGACAACTTGTGAGCTATACTTTAAAATGAAGAACATGTCCATGAAGGTGGCGGACGGCGTTGCTTATACAAATCCCCCTTAAGCAACCTTCCATTGCAATTCGATTCGAGTTGGCTATGCTTGTATCGGGGTGGACGAAGTGGCGGCAGGATATTCGGGACTAGAGCTTGACATTCCTGGAGGTGATGACGAGTGCACACTGGGAGAGGCCATACATCATATCATTCTATGGAGAAAGGATTGCATCGTCTTTCCAAGGCCACCGACACCGCGTCAGCCAGCTCCTTCTCCAAGTCCGCCGCCGCGTCAGCCGACTCCCGCTCCTCCAAGTTCGCCACCGCATCAGCAGACTCCTGCTCCTCCAAGTCAGCCATCACGTCAGCCCACTGCTCCTCCTATAAGTCCAGCACTGCGTCAGCCGAATCCTCCTCCTCCAATACCGGCACCGCGTCAGCTGAATCCTCCTCCAAGTCAGGCACCGGGTCAGCCGTCTCCACCGCCTCAGCAACAACGGAAGAGAGGCGCCACAGATGCGTCGGCTAGCGCTTCAACAAGAGGCAAGAAATTCAGATATGTTCCAAGCCTCAAGCCTCTTTTGAGGTTCCATTACCACCTGACTGACGAGGAAAATTAAACCGAAGTGAGGGCCCAAGTGAAGGCCCATTTTGGACCGAAACCGCCCCCGCCACTAGAGGAGAAAGTACCTAAGCATGTCATGCAGCACTTTATTGCTATGGCTCAACCAACTGTCAAGCATAGTGACTCAGACTATGAGCGCTCTATCAAGAAGTCATACCAATCACAAAAAAGGAAGGAGTCGAGCTCGAGCTCGAGTCAAGCAGCTGGCAAAAAATGTGGTAAAACAGTTCCCCATCTGGGAGAATAGGCAATGCAATCGACCCCCCCCCCCCACCGCTACAAACACATGTGAGTACCGTCGATCAGCAGCTGGTAATAACTGACGATCATAGAAGGCATGCTGAAGAGGCCGGTGTCAATGTAGAACAACTCCTAGGCATCAAGGACTTAGAAATGTTTAAAGAGGACGAACTAGCATGGAAATATGTCCATGGCCAACCTATGGTCAAGCCTGAGCAGATCCCGCGGCTATCAATGAGAATGTATGAATTGCATGAATGGTACATGAGAGAAGTAAAGACTACCGATCGAGAGTCCCTCATGGTGACAGTCAAAGCAGAGCATTACTTCCATGAAAAAGATCTATGGGTTGAGTTTAAGGAAATGTTTCAGTTATTCAATCAAGACGCACTCTACAAATCTAATGTCAGTTGCTATTGTCTGTAAGTGATTTCTTTCTGTAATTGAATTAATTCTCTAGCTAACTGTAGTGCTCGTTCATTACCTGTAATTATCCTCACTATATTCTTTTCTGTGGTATTATGCAGAATGAAGATGTATGAAATGAAAAAAGCTAGACGCTATGGCATTGTGTTCATTGACCCAAATACTAGTAATGAAAAGACATGGTTACAAGAATATGATCGACCATACACAGAGAAAATCTTGCTACAGTTCTTGAAGCACGTAAATACCCAACCAGAAATACTACTTTCTTACAACTTTGGGTGAGTGACACTCTCTTGTACTCCAAATTCTATTTTTTGCTTACCAGATGTTAATAAGTATAGTTGATGAGTTATGCACATGCTCTACTAATCATTGAAGTTTCCACTTTGCGCATGCAGTTTCCACTAGATCTTGCTAATCATTGAAGTCGACGAGGGAAAAGTTCAACTACTGGACTCACTACTTAAAGACGTTAATGACTACGCAATCGAGAGGGGGATGGTCAACAGGTAATTTCAATCATTATCACAATATGCCGGCCTCTTTAGTTCATTTCCTGATCTCAACTAATTAATAACTCCTTTATTCATTTTCTTTGCCGGCGGGCAGGGCTTGGGAAAAGTTCATCAAACAGGTTGAAGGCCCTTGGAAACAACAGCTGAAATGGGTGCGACCCAAGGTAATTAATTAAGTAGTACTAGCTAGCAGCTAGCTACCATCTCTTCAATTAATTATTGTTTCAATACCATTATCATGCTTGATTAATTATTATCTGATTGAATTCTATTCTCGTAAAGGCACTGAAGCAGGCGCCAGGGAATAATTTATATGCATACTACGTTTGCGAGAACATTTGCATGATGGCGTCCGAAAGGAGCAGAAATGATAGAAACCAACGGGTACGTCTGTCAGAACACTATTCAAATTTTTTACATCATTATCTAATATACACACACACAACTAATATATATATATATATATATATATATATATATATATATATATATACAATTTCTCCTTCAATTTGCAGTTCATTACATGGAGGCATTATAGCTTGTAATACAATTCTCCTTTGGGATCTATGACCTGGTCAAGCAACCCCGCTATTTCCTCTTGAATCGCTCGTACGCGATCCTCTGGTAGGAGCTGATCCCGCATCTCCCTCATCTTTACAGAAGGAGATCAATATGCATATATATATATATATATATATATATATATATATATATATATATCTGTGTGTGTGTGTGTGTGTGTGTGTGTGTGAATGGTCGTGCAAGAAATTCAATGATATATATATGATCGGTTCTACAAGAAATTCTATTTATATATATGCATAATGTGTACAATTTGTAGTAGCATAAAATATGTTTGAAATGAAAAGATTTAAATGGAAAACACAAAATAAAAGGAAAAATAAACCATAAACCCTTAAACCTTTTAGTCTTGGTTGGTGTAACCAACCAGGACTAAAGGCCCCCAGCCCCCCAGCGCGGGCTCGATCGTGCCACGTGGTGGGCCTGTGGTCCCGGTTCATGACGAACCGACACTAAGGGGGGGGCCTTTAGTCTCCACCCTTTAGTGCCGGTTGCAGAACCAACACTAAAGGTCCTTACGAACCGAGACAATAGCCCGATTCTGCACTAGTGGGTCTAATTCCTTTCTTTCATTCATAAACATGTCGTTTTCATGGTCTAGCAAATATTGTTCTAAAGGATCAGTAGGAGCTGCACGACAATAGAAGCAAGACCGACAATTTCATCTTTATTAGACAATTCTTTATCATGGGGTTCAAGAAAGGTCTACCTAATATAATGGGACAAAAATCATCTTGTGGGGAACCAAGAACTAGAAAATCAGTAGGGTATTTTATTTTCCCACACAACATTTCAACATCTCTAAAAATCCCAATTGGTGATATAGTTTCTCTATTGGCAAGCTTAATAGTAACATCAATATCTTCTATTTCAGCAGGTGCAGCATCATTCATAATTTCTTGGTATAAAGTAAAGGGAATTGCACTCACACTAGCACCCAAATCACATAAGCCATGAGAACAATGATCTCCTATTTTAACAGAGACAACAGGCATGCCAACAAGAGGTCTATGTTTATCTTTATCGTCGGATTTGGCAATTCTAGCAGCTTCATCACGTAAGTAAATAACATGCCCATCAATATTATCGACCAAGAAATCTTTAACCATATCAATACTAGGTTGAACTTTAATTTGTTCAGGTGGTGTAGGTGTTCTAGTATAACTCTTACGAACCACAGCTGAAGCTTTAGCATGTTCCTTTACTCTAAAAGGAAAAAGGTGGTTTCTCAATATAAGCACTAGGAACAACTCGATCTACATTATAAGTAATAGTTTCTTCTTCAGCCTTAACAGGTTCTACTACTTTCAGTTCAATGGGAGGATGATATTTAAACCACTTCTCCTTAGGGAGATCAACATGAGTAGCAAATGTTTCATAAAAAGAAGCTACGATCTGAGACTCAAGTCCATATTTAGTGCTAAATTCACGAAAAGCATCGGTGTCCATAAAATATTTAACACAATCAAACATAAGGTTTATATGCGACTCCTTACCTTCGTCGAGCTCCCAATCTTTAGAGTTGCATTTAATTCTTTCCTATAAATCCCATCTGAATTCCATAGTCTTCTTTGTAAAAGAAACAGTATAAGAAGTATCGAGCATGGATTAATCATTACGAGAAAGCCGAGCATAAAAATTCTGAATAATAATTTCTCTAGAGAGCTCATGATTGACGAATGAATATAACATTGACTTAAGCCTCCCCCAAGCTTGAGCGATACTTTCTCCTTGACGAGGCAAAAATTTATATATATATATATATATATATATATATATGACAAATGTTTCCTACAAGAAGTGGTAGTTACCACCACTTGCGTTTTGTATGTTGTATGTAGTATCTGTCGAAATCGAAAGTATGTACGTATAGTATGTAGTATATAATAATGATTAGGTATTATATACAAATTTTTAGGTAGTATGTACCATTTTTGAGTATGCTATTTTTACGTACAAATATGTACGTATTTCACAAATATGACAAAAACTATGGGCTCATGTTCAATTTTTTCATGTAACTTGTTTTGAAGTATCTTAGATATAGTATATGAACATATTTAAAATAATAAAATAGTATATATAGTACCACATGCTAGTATATGAGACATGTGGGGTAACTACCACCGGGTGGTAGGATGGATTTTCCCTATATATATATATATATATATATATATATGTGTGTGTGTGTGTGTGTGTGTGTGTGTGTAATTCCGATCACGATGAACCATATGCATAGGATAAAACTTATGATGAAATTCCAATTTCAATCGGTTGGAATTCCAAGCTCCAATATCATTACATAGCCTTACCATGTGAACGCCTTTCCCTTCAAAGATAAAGGAAAGACCTTCTTCTTGACATCATCCTCGGGCAAACCTGCAAGCTTAAATAATCCACAAACTTCATCCACATAGATTAGATGCATATCAGGATGTAGTGTTCCATCTCCTACATAAGGATTAGCTAGCAGTTTCTCTATCATACCCGAAGGAACTTTATAATAAATATTTGCAGTTGGTTCAGTAGGTTGAGGGGCAAATCTTTGTTCTTCTGGTCGAGGTGAAGATACCCCAAACAAACCCATCAAAGAATGATTCTCCATAGTAACAAGTGACAGTAAATTTCAGCACGTAATATAAAATTTTCCTTACCAAAGGTGCTTCACTCCCCGGCAACGATGCCAGAAAAGAGTCCTGATGACCCAAAAGTATAGGGGATCTATCGTATTCCTTTCTATAAGTAAGAGTGTCAAACCCAACAAGGAACAGAAGGAAAAGACAAGCGGTTTTCAGTAAGGTATTCTCTGCAAGCACTGAAATTATCGGTAACAAATAATTTTGTTATAAGATAATTCGTAACGGGTAACAAGTAACAAGTGTAATTAAAGTGCAGCAAGGTGGCCAAATCCTTTTTGTAGCAAAGGATAAGCCTGGATGAACTCTTATATAAAGCAAAGCGCTCCCGAGGACACATGGGAATTACCGTCAAGTTAGTTTTCATATTGCTCATACGATTTGCGTTTGTTACTTTGATAATTTGATATGTGGGTGGACCGGTGCTTGGGTGCTATCCTTACTTGGACAAGCCTGCCACTTATGGTTAACCCCTCTCGCAAGCATCCGCAACTACAAAAGAAGAATTAAGATAAATCTAACCATAGCATGAAACATGTGGATCCATATCAGCCCTTACGAAGAAACACATAAACTAGGGTTTAAGTTTCTGTCACTTTAGCAACCCATCATCTACTTATTACTTCTCAATGCCTTCCCCTAGGCCCAAATCATGGTGAAGTTTCATGAAGTCGACGTTCACATAATACCACTAGAGGAAAGACAATATACATCTCATCAAAATATCAAACGAATACCAAATTCTCATGATTACTTACAACAAGACTTCTCCCATGTCCTGAGGAACAAACGTAACTACTCAAAAAAGCATATTAATGTTCAAGATCAGAGGGGTATTGAATATCATTAAGGATCTGAACATACGATCTTCCACCAAATAAACCAACTAGCATCAACTACAAGGAGTAATTAACACTAATAGCAACCCACAGGTACCAACTGAGGTATTGAGACAAAGATCGAATACAGGCGATGAACTAGGTTTTGAGAGAAGATGCTGCTAGTGAAGATGTTGATGGAGATGTTGGGTTCTATGGTAGGGTGCATCGACTGCAAATTAAAATTTTCATACGCGCAGAACAACCAAGAATATGCTATGGGAGATGGATCACAGATCGTTACCACTAGACGCGTAGTGCCGTGCAGCGGAAGAAGAGTTGGGGCAACGTGTCCGCATGGATCGTCTCCTCCTCGTCCGATCTCCTCGAACAGCCGGTCGTCGGATTCCACGTACAGGTTCCCCGGAGCGGCGCAAGTGCACCGCCTCTAACAGAATCCGCGCGTGCAGGAGGAACACCGTGCGGCGGACTGTTAGGCCCGATCACACAGTCGACGGCGAGTGGAGGTGGCTATTCACAGCACATGCAAACCCTAGTGACAGCGCTGAAGAGATCAATCACATGAGGGTGCCACACCCCCACTTTATATAGGCATCCGTCGTGGGCTCGTCTCACACGGATCCTAAAGCCCAAAGTCTATTCGGCATGGATCTGAGTCCGAGTTGGATCACACCTGACTCGTGGAGTCAGACCGATCCTCACAGGTTCCTTCCCTTGCTGCCGACCCCTTAGGTTCAAGTCGGCTTGGTCGCAGGTCGGATCACCTCCGACCTACTCGGCTGGTAGAGGCCTCTAGCAAGGTGTGCCAACCACCAAGCAGACAATGAAGCGTGCTGGCGAAAATGTACATCACGCTTCCATTCCTTTCGCCACATGATACATGTTTCGGGCTCAAGGCGAGTCTGTCATCCTTGTGCTAGCCCGACCCCTTTCTCGTTCTAGTGATGTCGACCACAAACCGAATTATCTCATAATCCTTGTCGCATGGCCATGCTTATCCTGGTCGAATCACATGAGGCGCCCAGAGTATATCTCTCCTGATTGGAGGGGCAAATCCCATCTTGCTCGACCATGTCTCACAGCATGGGTCTGGACAAGTCTGAAACCTACCTTTGTAACTACCTAGTAACGTCATAGCGTTTGGTTGGTCCAAAGCACGTCTATCACCATCTCGAGTACATGTGCGAGCTCAGGTCTTAGGACATAGAACGTATGTTGTACTAGAGACTCACATATGACATATCGCTGCGTCTCATACTTTGGTCTGTCCAACTCGGACCTTATCTCGACTCGGATCCGACTACCTCGATTCCGACCAGATCCTTCTGAGTCGATATTATACGGTTAGCATCCAATTCTCCATGGCTACTGAGACCAAGCCATCGACCGTGTCATATGCTAGTCTAGTCGGATGCGCGTCCACATAGCCCTTTCGACTAGGGACCTTTTAGGACAGTCATCATACAATGCATAGTCTCACAAACAAGTCACATACTTGTTGATACACATCATTGATAATGTCCAAGGACTATCTTTATTCATAAACACATAGGAAAATATCATCATACATGGTTGCCTCTAGGGCATATCTCCAACAGGAGACTGACCCCCTCTCGATGAGAGGATCGTTGATGATGACGATCGCTTTGATTTCCCCCTCCCGGAGGGAAGTTTCCTCGGTAGAACAACTCCGTCTAAGCCCTAGATTGCTTCTGCTCAGGTTCCGCCTCGAGATGGCAGCACTTTGTCCCGAAAGCTTCCTCATGATTTTTTCCAGGTAAAAACCCTTCATATAGCAGAAGATGGACACCGGGGACCTGCCAGGGGGGCCAAAAGCCGGCGCCCCAAGGGGGTAGGGCATGCTCCCCCAGGCTTGTGGCCACCTGGTGGGTACCCCTCTGGTATGTCTTCTCCCAAGTTGTGCAGAATAGGTCTCTTAGATTTGCTCCTTTCCGGTCTAGAATTCCAGCTGGCGGTATTCTCCCTGTTTGTGTAAACCTTGTAAAATAAGAGAGATATGGAATAAGTATTGTACCATAATATATAATAACAGCCCATAATGCAATAAATATCAATATAAAAGCATGGTGCAAAATGGACGTATCAATGTCCGCCGGCTGACTGCGGGGGATGTGGAATGTAGTGATTATTAGGAAGTATAGGATAGACTAGGATTTATTTCTACCTTGTCTTGTACCCCAAGAGGTCATATATATATATATATATATATATATATATATATATATATATATATATATATATATATATATGCCGACGAGGCTCGACAATACATCAAACGATTCCACCAATTCCCCTCTATCCTTCCACAGGGAGGCTTGCCGACGGGTGGTGCCATCAAGCAGCAGCTTGGCATGGCTGGGGTACGGGTGTCGGTTCAATATCCTGCGTATCTCGTAGTAAGGGTCCTAAGCTAGGCGTCTTGGAGCGATGGTAACATGGACACGGGGTTTTACCTAGCTTCGGGCTCTCTTGATGAGATAATACCCTACATGCTGCTTTTGATTGTATTCATATGGGTGTAGTACAGAGTACATGTGTCTACCATGAGATTGTAGTAATGAATATGACATTGTATATTGACTAGCCTGGCCTCGCTTTATATAAGACACCGGAGGCCTAGGGTTTAGGAGAGTCCTTGTCTTGGGCGCCAAGTCTTGTGGAGTCTTCCTTGTATGCGGCAGGGGTTGTCCGAACTGGCCCATGAGTATCTTGCCATGGGGTCCTCGGCCCAATCCAACTGATCGGGAGACGACGTGGTGAGTACCCCTAGTCCAGAGACCGTCAGTAGCCCCCTGAACCGGTCTTCAAGTTGGGGACGCTCCTCGATTCTTCCGAACTGTTCTTCACCTTCGGTCGTTGGTCTTGAAAAGTAGTTCAACAAATCTTCTCGTCTTTGATCTTGAGGATCGCCGAGGTGACTCCGAAGATTTTACACGTCGGGTATCCGAGGAGCCCCTTTAAGTTTCCGGCCTTTATCAATGCCTTCTTATTTTTATGCCATACCTCGGGTTTGAATTCGTTCCCGAGCGGCAACATCCTCTTGCGTCCGAGCTCCAACGCCGGACTGCATTCGAGGTATCTTTAGCAGCCGAGCACCAACGCCGGACCGCTTCCGAGCTCCAACGTCGGAATGTATCCGAGCTCCAACGCCGGACTATGTCCAAGCTCCAACGCCGGACTGTATCCGAGGTGTCATAGATCACCTTGGTTCAAAAAAGTTGAAGGAGTTTAGCCGAGCTTAATGCCGGAAATGCCCTCTACGTAGCCAGCCACTGGCGTCCGAGCTTTATGCCGGACTGCTTCTGGGGTGTCTATTGTAGTCGAGCACCAACACCGGACTGTATCCGAGATGGTGCACCACCTCGGCCATGGGCTGATTTTTATGAATTTAATTCCGAATTATGCAATGTAATCTCTACCGAGATGTATAGCTAATAGCCCTCAAGGTGCGTGTTGGCCTAATATCCGGGATGCACCTGAAGGAAAAAATCAAACCGCTGACCCTAGTAGCCCCTGAGACTCAGGTCGATTCATAAAATCAGCCTGAGGATCAATTCCCAGCTCGGCAACATACTTAGGAATAGAAACGCGGTGTGCAAAGTCCTCGAGACTCAGGTTGGGTGCGACCGACCAACCTGAGGATAATAATCTCCTCGAAAACTATAGTGCGATTTAAATTTTCTGCATTGGATTGTCAATGCAGTAGCCCCCGAGACACTGGTCGGGTGGCAACACCAGATCAGAGGATCGATGTGCCCTTTAATATTTGTAAATAATAAGCCCGAAGCCTAGTAGCCCCGAGTCTTAATGCGGCACGGGAGGCCGAATTAAGGATCGATATCCGTAGTAAAATAAAAAATTATGTGTAATGACTCTATGTATCCAAGTACTTTACATCATTAATGCTCGGATCCGCATTGTACAAAACTTTGTTGACCGACCATCGGATTCAACCTCATCGGCAGTAGCCGAGGAGTGTTTGTCCTACTTTATAAAGCCTTTATGAGGGCAAAGATTTACGACAAACAAGGCAATCTGGCCATACGGTTTTATAAACAAAGGTACGCAGAGCAACATCTGTCAGTATTGTTTAACACAAGAATCATCGTCCAAAGGAAATAGTCCTGCTATAGGTTCCTTTCTTTGGGTTGGCATGCTAAGAATGATCATGAAACCTCAGCTCCGATCAGTGTGGGAGGAAAACACTGAGGATTTAGTTCGGGGAAAGCTTCCAAACTATGTGGTCTAAATGAACCCAAATTTTCACTTCTGTTGCGACCGCATATAATCTGAAAGTGGCCCATCGTCGGCTTCTACCCCCTTGTAGATGCTACACAGGGTGTTTCCGAAATAACAAAACAACCAGATATACACAGGGTGTTTCCAAAGTGGCCCAACGTCTCGGTGCCCGAAGGCGGTTGTGTTGGCGGAAACGAGGCGATCAGATATGAGGGCTTTATAACTGTCACTTAGTCATAGGAGCTTAAAGTTGGGAGGCCAGCAAGTAGCCCCCTGGTTAGTGTTCGGCGACAGCCGAGGTCAAGGCATAAACACTATGGCCAATGTTATGAATGGCCCGTCATTTAATACAGTCATCAGACCGCTGACCAGTTTACGCTTATTGTGACAGTCAGTTTTCGGCTTTCTCCACTGCGGTGCTTAACCATGCGAGCTGGAAGCACCTAGCGGAACAAAGTGGAACATAGGAGGCAAGCACAGGAGCCAGGCAACCCAACTATTGACCGAAGACACAATTCAAAACTGATGCATATATAGCAATATCCGAGATTTTTTGCTGAATCTCTAAAGGTGTCAGGCGTTGCACTGCGAGACTTATGCGGAAAACACACAAATAGTTGAAAAGTGCCATAGGATTGGAAAACCAAAAAACGTCAGGAAAAACTCGACGTCCGAACTAGATCAATTGTTCGGTGCCAATCAGAAAATTGGTCTTAGAAAAAATTGTGCTTCTGTCGTGCTTTAACATGACACATCCTATCTCAAGACTTCAAGCGGGTCAGCCTACGGCTTCAACCTCCTATCCCGAAGGCGGAGTACTTCTCGTTAGGCCAGTTTAGCAAACTTTAGCGGCTTTGAGAGAGAAACTAGGCTCCCCGACTATTGACCACACACTCTCGTCGAAAAAAGGAGTGATAGAAAAACGATTTTGCAACGACCAAGAAGAAGAACACTTATTATAAAACAGCTCACATAAGAGCCCCCGAGTGACTTGGGTAAAAGATTTTTATGTATAATGATTGTATGTACCGGAGTACTTGCATCATATATGCGTTTACCCAAACTTTAAACGCGTCTTAACCGACCGTCGGCTTCTCCCTCTTCGGCCAAGGGACGAAAAGTGTTATGTACTCCACCTGTCGAGAATATCGACGGTGTTTCCGATAACCAGGCAATCAGGCCATAAGGCTGTAATAGACAAAGCACGCTCATGGAACTTATGCTATATTACTGACAAAGTGTAAGAAGCATCTTCAAAGAAAATAGTACCTCCACCGATACCTTTCTTTGGTTGCTCATCGTTACTAATGAGACTTGTGCAATAGATTTCTTGTACTCATGAGTTCTGTTGTGTGCCAACCATCGTTGACAGCAATAAGAGCGCTAGCTTTCGGCTTCACCCAGTCTAAGGTCCGAGCTCGGATGACCCGATCGTGACAATCGCAGAGGTGCTCCCTTTATTCCCTAGCCAAAAAATCGGGAACGTAGGGGTAAACACAGGAGCAAGGCAACCCAGCTTGCAAATCGCTTAAGTCAACATGGTGCATATTGTGGCGTAATACACGAACAAGGAACGAAGCCGTACAAGTATAATCATATGCAAGAGGAAAGGCTTCATAAAGGAAGCCCCCGGTTAAACGGGTATTTTAATTTGTGTGTCACAAACAAAGTTTTGACAAGGAAGTTTTTCGCAAGCAACATTTTGCGAGAAAATTATAATGCTTGGTCGAACCGAACAAAATTTAAAACTGGGAGTTTTTGAGCATGAAAGCGACTTAGCTGGTTAATGTGTTCTGCAAACAAAATAGACGATGCGGCAGCGATGCTCGCCAAGGTGGCGCACACAAAGTAGATTTCCTACCCATGTGTAAATTGCACATGCTAGAAGAAATATTAATAATGATAAACATCTTTGTGTAATTAATTTTTGCAAACATATTGTTTAAAGGAATAAAGGCCTGGGTGATGACACAGCGCGGTTGGTGGAGTGACGCGACGATGACGTCGTTGTTGGTCCGAACCCGCGGGGCATCGGCTCAGGGCGTGTGGAACGACAACACCAATACAACATAGCAATGAAGCATAAACTCCCCGAGCGTAATCATTGGGGCCATAAATTACCCTGTACTTCCAGCGATCTGGATTCTTGTTGGTCTCTACGCCCTGTTCTGCATGGGGTTGGCAGTACTCTGCGCGGGTAGTTTTTTTTACGGAGGTCCCATATTTTGCTGTCCAGCCAGCTTATGGGCCTGCTCCCAATCGGGACATCGGGCAGCCAGGGGCGATGCATCCCTAGTGCTCCCAGACTTCCCCGCGCTAGCGCAGGGTTCGGCTGCCACACCTCCCGCCGCCGCTGCTCTAGACGCTCATCGCCATCTCGCGTTGGTATATCTTCACACGCTTTTGGCCTAGATAGCTTGTACACGCGGAGGTAAATTCGATCCACGGAAATAAAATAGCACAGAATGGCAAAATTATTTTTTCACAAGAATTGATCTGTGTAAAACGGAATAAACAGAAACTAGAACACCGGATTTGGCGTCTGTTGAAGATCCATCACAACGCGGCGACACTCAGCAGGTTCTCAATGAAAGCACCAATATCGGTTCAATATCCGGCGTATCTCGTAGTAGGGGTCCTAAGCTAGGCGTCTTGGAGTGATGGTAACATGGACACGGGTTTTACCTAGCTTCGGGCTCTCTTGATGAGATAATACCCTACATGCTGCTTTTGATTGCATTCATATGGGTGTAGTACAGAGTACATGTGTCTACCACGAGATTGTAGTAATGAATATGAGATTGTCTATTGACTAGCCTGGCCTCGGTTTATATAAGACACCGGAGGCCTAGGGTTTAGGAGAGTCCTTGTCTTGGGCGCCAAGTCTTGTGGAGTCTTCCTTGTATGCGGCAGGGGTTGTCCGAACTGGCCCATGAGTATACTGCCATGGGGGTCCTCGGCCCAATCCAACTGATCGGGAGACGACGGGGTGAGTACCCCCTAGTCCAGGACACCGTCAGCGGGGAACGAGGTGCCTCACTTGTGAGCTCCTCTCCCGTCTTAGCGACGTGAACCTCCAGTCGGTAATGGTGATGGCGTGGCATCTCTCCCGCTTGCTCGCCTTCCTCCCGCCATTCTCTCCCTTTCTCCCGCCAAACCCCCTCCCGCTCGCCGCGAAGAAGTACGCCATGCCGCCGAAGAAGTACACCATGTTGCTGGCGGCAAATGCGATCGGGCGCCGCGGGCTCAGCCAAGGCAGAGGAAGCCGAGGGCGCCGCCATCAAAGCCACCGGGCCTGTCGAACGCCGAGTGGAGGGTGGAAGTTCAGCGGCGCGAAGCAGTCACCGCCGACAGGCGGAACAGGGCCATAGCCAAGAAGGCCCGTGGCAACCAAGACGCCGACTTCAAGCACCTCCACGTCTACAAGCGCATTGACAAGTGCGAGAAGTGGGCGGAAGTCCGACGTGCCCTCGACAAGGCCAAGGAGACATACAAGCCGGACGCGACGACTCCGGGCGCGTCAGAGGGGCGGCCGGACGGCCACAAATTGGCAAAGAAGGGGAAAAGCGCCGACGCGGCAACCGCGTGATTGCAGGAGTCCATCGAGCATTGCCTCGCCGATGCCCAGGCCCGGGCCGCCCACGCTAAGAGAAGACCGAGGCGCGGTGGTCGCCGCTAATGAAGAACAACGCCATCAAGCTCGACCTGCTCCGGACGAACGCCGCCGTGAAGAAGAGGAACACCGACATGGCTTTTCCGATGGGCGGGCGGACATGCTCCAGAGCAACGACGAAGCTCAAGGCATGGTACCTGGTGCAGCGCGCCTCATCCTGAACGAAGCTGCCGACGGCAACGCCGACGACGCCCACAACCACACGGACGCCAAGCCCGAACGACGCCTACATCGCCGCCCAGAAGTGCCGGGCCGCGCCCACGCAGCCCAAAGCACCAAGCAGCTCCGACACCGACGAGCCCGCCAGACGCCGACTCCGCTTAACGCTCGAGCCGACCCGCGCCGAGTGAATCGCTATGCGACGTGAACTTGCGGCGCGGCGCGCCTGTTTTTGTAATGCCAGACTACGTCCGATCACCGGATTTGCGGCGTCTTTTGAGAGCGGGAATGACCAAGTTTAAATTTCCCGCATCCTGGGACCGGCGCGTGGGGGCGTGACAGGGAGCTAGGTCGCCCCCAGGGGCCGAACTAGCGCCGGCACGCCCCCAGGCCGCTCTATTTAGCCGCCCTGGGGGGCCGAACGGCTGGAGATACCCTGATCGTGGACGAGACCTCAGCTTGCTTTGTGCCTTTGTGCATCGACGCCTCTGCTGATATACACAGGACTTCGTTTCCGATTGGCGGTCAGCAATGCCCCGGTCCCACCATACCAATTCAAATTGGGATTCCGACTCGAGCAGCAGAAGCAGCCGCCCACGTCGTCCAGCGCATACATCTATTTCACTCTTTTTGTAACGTTCTTACTCCCTACCATAAAATTTTAGTAAAATAGAATTATATATATACTGACCTATACAACGTACACTACTATGGAGTGGATTAGGCTAGTTGTGTGCCTGCATGTTGGCCAGGCTAATCACCCTTGTTTTTCGGATCAGGCCGGGATAGCAGAGGAATCCCAGGCCAGCAACCAAACAAGGTCCAGTCAGCGTTCAGGGACCCCTCCAGGCCCAGCACCTTTGTGCGAGGATAGCAACCAAACACGCCCTATGTATGGGAACCCCTTATTTCATCAAAATATCGTGTATTCGTGTGCCTTGCGATCAGTGATCGGAGGAATACAAGAGATAACATGTTCAAAAATATTGGACACAACGGCTGCGATATTTGCCCGGCTGCAGAGACGATGGCGCACATTATTCTTCACCGTAGGGCGGCGTCACTACTATGGAGTAGGATGGCCTGCTTGCTCCTGCATCCAACTCTTCCAAGCTAGGCGACTTCATAGCTTCGACCGACGCCTTAGCCGTGTTCGACAGGGAATAGGAAACCATCTTTGCTGCAGGCCTGCAGCTGTTGTCGCTCTTAGTAATGCACGAAATGCCAGGGTATTCGAGAACAAGCATTGGAGCAGCACACACATCCGTAACTCAGTTTCAGAACCTCTACGACTGGAGTAATCGTGCTAAGCGACAGGAGGACAAGGACATAGTTAACCATTGGGCCGCAACTCTTCTCTGAACTATGCTGTATCCCCCTGTGTCTTTTTCTTTCTCCATGGCCTGTCTACTGTTAGAATTAATGGGCTAGGCCCATAGCAATTTCTGAAATCTCAAAGCCCATGTGTAAAATGGCAAGTGGTGGTGCTAAGTTTAGTCCCACCTTGGAAGTTGAAGAAGAGTTGGACCTCTTTATATAGTGGGTTCTCTCCACCACTCTAAGTGGTGTGTGAGAAGAGAAAGGGAAAACCACACGCGCGCGCTCGCTCGCCTTGCGTGGCGTGGCGAGGCGAGGCGAGGCGGCGCGTACATGCGACATGCGCGTGAATGATCCGCCAAAATCCGGTCCGTCTCCTTGCAGGAGCGCAGCTTCCTTCCGGTAAGTATACGAATTAGAAACCGAGTCGGTTTGGGATTGTGGTCGCGACACAATACCGCCTCTGGTCCTAATATATATACAACTACCGGCTGCGGCCAGAGACACACCGAAAAAACACCTAGGGTTTTGCCTCATCTCACAACTTGCGCCGCCATCCTAGTCTACTCCATCCCAAACGCCGGAGAGCAGGTCTCCGGAACCGTTCGTCTTTGCGATCCTGCACCGGGAGAGGACGAATTAGGTTTTTGGGAAGCGTTGTGCGCGACTGCTCAAATTCGTCATCACGGGTCGTCTTCCGTCAAGTCGGGCGGTGCTACTCATCGTCGTATTCATCGCCGTCGGCCAGCAGATCATCGCCAACATCGCTATCAACACTGCCGCACTCCATAATAGCTAACGATCATTACGTCCAACATCCTCTGTTCATGTCTGTTTCTACAGCTATTGTTACGTGTTTGCTGCTGTTATGCATGTCTTGCTGTTCTTCTAGTTTGCTAGATTATTGCATGCTAGTATCTCTTCTAGTCATGAATTATTTATCGGAATTAATCATGAACTTGCCTAATATTCCAACAATCCAAAAACCTAACTATAGGCAATTTCCTGAGTTAACTATGGCTGGATTCGCTGATGCAACCGAGGCCGGATAAGTTTACCGGTGTGCACTTTAAGAGGTGGCAGGTGAAGACCACGCCTGGCTTCTTGCTCTGAAAGTTTTCCACGCTTAGTGTTGGTGCTCCAGAGGAAATGACCGACGAAGATCGGAGAAAATTCCAGGAAGCCAATACTATGCTTGTGGGATGCATTCGAGTGTTCTTCTTGACCGTCTGTGTGATGTGTACATGCACATAAACGACGAAAAAATTCTGTGGGATGCACTGAATGCAAAATTGATTGCAATAGATGCAAAATGAACTGTACATCATGGAGAGTTTTCATGACTACAACATGGTGAATAACCGCTCTGTGGTTGAACAAGCTCATGAGATACAAAGGCATTGTGAAGGAACTTGAACTCCTTAAATGTGTTCTACCCGACAAATTCGTGGTTGGGTGCATGATTGCAAAGTTGCCTCCTTCATGGAGGAATTTCGCCACAACTCTGAAGCATAAGAGACATGAGATATCAGTTGAAAATATGATTACATCTCTTGATGTTGAAGAAAAAGCTCGGGCTAAAGATACCACTGAAAAAGGAGGTGAGGTTCAGCCTACTGCTAACATGGTGTAGAGGTACCCACAGAATAAGAACAAAGGGAAGAACAAACATGTTTTCAACAAGCCTACCAAGACTACTACCTTCAAGAAGAAGAAGTTCAACAAGGCTGAGCTAGAGTGCTACGCCTGTGGGAAGCCTGGACACTTTTCCAAGGAATGCCCTGAACGTGCAGACCGCAGAGGGAAAACAAGCTCCAAGGCTGTCAACATGGTGACCGCTAGCAATCTTGATGGGTATGATAATTTACCTATTGTGCTTTCAGTATTTCAATCATCTTCGTGGTGGATTGATTCGGTGCTAACGTTCATGTGTGTCTTGACATCTCCTGTTTACTTCTTATCATGTCGCAAGGGATTCTTCCGTCCTAATGGGGAATGGGTCACATGCTTCTGTTCGTGGCATTGGCACGGTGGATCTGAAGTTTACTTCGGGAAAGATCGTGCAACTAAGGAACGTGCAGCATGTCCCTACTATGAACAAGAATCTAGTTAGCGGCTCCCTTCTATGTCGAGATGGATTTAAGGTAGTTTTAGAGTCCAATAAAGTAATCGTGTCAAGATTTGGACAATTTATAGGAAAAGGCTATGAGTGCGGAGGCTTGTTCCACTTTTCTCTTTCAGATTTTTGCAATAAGTCAATAAACCAAATTTGTGCTAGTGTTAATGATGATGCAAGTATTTGGCACTCTCGTTTATGTCATATTAATTTTGGTTTAATGTCTCGGCTATCCAGCATGAGTTTAATTCCGAACTTCACAGTTGCCAAAGGTTCTAAGTGCCATAGTTGTGTGCAATCTAAGCAACCTCGAAAGCCTCATAAGGCTGCCGAGGAGAGAAACTTGGCACCTCTAGAACTCATACATTAGGATCTTTGTGAGATGAATGGTGTGTTGACAAAAGGTGGAAAGAGATATTTCATGACTTTGATTGATGATGCGACTAGATTTTGCTATGTTTATTTGTTGCAAACTAAAGATGAAGCATTAGACTACTTTAAAATCTATAAACCTGAAGTTGAAAATTAACTAGAGAGAAAGATCAAGCGTCTTAGGTCCGATCGTGGTGGAGAGTATTTTCCAAAAGTTTTTGATGAATTTTGTGAGGAACATGGTATTATTCATGAGAGGACGCCTCCCTATTCACCTCAATCAAATGGAGAGGCCGAGAGGAAAAACCGCACATTGATTGACTTGGTGAATGCCATGTTAGACACTGCTGGTTTATCTAAGGCATGGTGGGGGGAGGCTCTATTGACTTCATGTCATGTCCTGAATAGAGTTCCCAACAATAATAAAGAGAAAACACCTTATGAGGAGTGGTTGCAAACTCTGAGCAGCCACCAATTTATGGTGTAGGGGGTGGGCTATTTATAGCCACTAGGCAACCTGACCTGATATGTCCGAAATGACCCTGGGTCACTAAGGAACTGACACGTGTTCCAACGGTCAGATTTCAAACACACACGGCAACTTTACTTGGGCTACAAGCAAAGCTGACTCATCCAGCTCTGGATAAGTTTTGCTCTCATTGTGTTCGTCGAAGACATAGGATTAGGGTTGAGCATCACTTGATCATTCTCGACTATGATCACTTGGACCCCACTTAACAAAGACGGTGGTTCCTATGACTCAACAAAGAAGAAAAGGACACAACGAAACGACACAGTCTTCGCGCTCCATAGTCTTCACTCAATGTCTTCTCATGTCATAGTCTTCAATGTGAATATCTTCACATACCACCATTGTCGTCAATGTCTTCATACATTTTTAGGGGTCATCTCTATTAGGTAAACCGAATCAATGGGGGACACCACCTGCGTTATCCTGCAATTCTCACAAACGCATTAGTCCCTCAACCACATTTGTCGTCAATACTCCAAAACCAACTAGGGGTGGCACTAGATGCACTTACAATCTCCCCCTTTTTGGTGATTGATGACAAACTGGTTGAAGTTTTCAACGGGATAAAATATGTGAAATTGTAAAGGATAGAATTGTCTTCATAAGTGGCAAAGGCTCCCCCTGAAGATGTGCATATAAGTAATTTGCTTTTGGATTGCAAATGCACATGGCAGGTTGTACTTGTGGAGATCCTCTTCAACTTATGAAGATAATTCATCATGCATGAAATGATATAGCTAAGAGAATGACATGCATAATGAAAAATGGACGTCTGCAGAATTATCTAAGTGCGGAAGTTATCATCACACATGCGGAATTTATCATCGCACCAGAGTAAAGCAAATAAGTAGCAGACGACCATCGAGTTTAAGTGTTACAACTCAAAGAACCAAATGTATCAAAAGCGAGAGTTGTAAACACTAGGCAAAATATTATGCAACCACCCTTAAACCCGCTTGAAGACTATCAAACTCATATGCTTCTCCCCCTTTTGTCAGTAAGGACCAAAAAGGTTTGAAGACATAGAGCATCTACTCGCCCTCTTCTGAAGTAGATGATGCAGTAGGGTTGTCGTTGTTGGTTGGCGGTGCAGACGAGCTTGGTGTAGTGTCGAGGCGTGCAGAAGTAGGGGGCGGTGAAGTAGCATTATCTTCATCATTGATCACTCTGGCATTGACAGTTGCAGCGGAGGAAGAATAGTCGAGTCTTCAAGTGATGGAGTTAAATCGTAGGACTGCATTCCGTGGAGGAGTGGAGTCAAACTTGAAGCGTTCAGTGAAGCCATCGTCTTGAAGATCTGCTTCAGCACTGAGCAGGGTCAAACTCTTCCATGATCGCCGACAGGTCTCGTGAGTGACAAAAGCATTCTTGGTGGCAAGGTTTCGAATGCGATTGACGTCCACCAAGAGGCTTTGCATTTGTTGCTTGAGCCAGGAGTGATGCTTATCTTGTTTCTGATGCGGTCGACAAGAAGTTCTCGATCATTGAGGACTCGAGAGCGCTTCGAGGCCTTTGGCCAATTGTGCTCTCAGTGGCTTCAGTCCGCGCACGGTGAGGCAGACGTGTGTTCCCAGCCAGAGGATAGACACGAGATACCGCTTGGACGCCTTCCATGGGTTGAGAGAAGCTATGGTGATCTGCATTCGGAAGACAAAGTGGCATTTTGGCAGGCTTAGGGTATATGGCTTCAACTGACATATCAACCTCTGGTAGAAAGATTAGATGATTGCGAGCAGAGGGCTGATAGTTGGTAGCAGAGTGCATCTTGATGAGGCGCATGACCCATGGAGCATAACATTTCAGACCAAACAGATCAGATCCAGACGCAGCCAATTGCCGGATGAAGAATTCTTGCGTATTGAAGCTGATGCCATTGAGGATGTAAAAGACCAATGTCTTCATGGCTCCTTCAAGTTTTGCAGATGATGAATGCCCTTTGATAGGCCATAGAGTTCGCCTGATGATGTGATATATTGTACGAGGCAGATACTCAAGGTCATCAACAAAGAAGTCCTGAGGGTATTCAGCGTCATGTGGCAGTGGCTTCATCATGCTCAACATCTGACTCATGTTGGGTTTTGGCTTATGAAATATGCTCTCCAGTGCATCGCGGTGGAGTTGACAACCAGGTTCAAACAACTCTCCGGGAGTGGGTAGGCCTGTGAGCTCAATGACGTCAAGAGCTTTGGCTTCACGATGAACATTTCCTGTCATCCACTCGAGAACCCATGTCTTCGTATCTCTGTAGTAGCCGCGGATGTGGAGGGTAGCATAGAATTGAAGCACAAGTTCTTCATTCCAGTGTTCTTTATCTGTAACGAAGCCGAGCATACCTGCATCATGAAAGCAATCAAGTGCTTCTTCTAAGCACGGCAGTCCGGCAATGGCTTCAGTGTCGAGGCGCATATGAGGGAAAATGCGCCCTTGATCATACGTAACGCATGCGTAATAGCTTCGCTGTCGAAAGCTCCGAAACGGTCGGATGATATCCTTGGCCTTGTGTAGGGGTTCTTTGCTCTGTCAAAGAAAGTGTTGTGGGCTTTGAAGCCATTTGCATTGAAAGAACTCAGAGGTGGCGGTGCACGGAAACCTTGGCGCCTTGGCTTCGCTTACGGACCTAAGGCCTATGCGTAATATGATATTCAAACCGAGGACCCAGAGGCATGAGGCGGAGGGACCGTAGCGAGCCATCTTCTTGTGATTAGCTGACCATAGTTGTATGCTTGCTCAATTGTGTAGGGCCTTGGTGGAGGAACTGGAGCGATGGCAACAAGCGAGGCTTCAGCTGCTCGGCCAGATGCTTCGGGAGCAGTTGCCTCATTGGCTTAAGGCACATTTCCTTCATTGGCTTCAGGAGCTGTTGGTGCAGGCTCCACATTTGCTTCAGCCATGACCACGTCATTGGCTTCATTGGTGTTGGAGGTGGTAGCCTCAATGTTTTCAACCTCCACTTGAGGAGCTGGAGGGTCGGGCACTGGCACGTTGATATCGGGAATAACTTCTTCAATTACAGGGGGTGTAGGGACACGTTCTTCTTCTTCTTGGGTGTCTTCGGCTGATGCAGCCGGATTGTCTTCAGCAGCTTTGGCTTCAGACTCGGAGACATTCACAGTTGGAGTGGCTTCTGAAAACACTTGACGTGCAACAGGTTGGTGGTGCACTTCTCCTTCTGGAACGCTCGAGAGAGGTACTTGAGGCCTTTGACCTTTGCGAAGCCTGCGAAATGCTGGCGACGCCTTTGGAGATGGGGTTGCCTGAGCCTCAAAGTGTTCCTCTTCTTCTTGCTGTTGTTGTTGGGGAGTGACTTATTGTTGGGGAGTGACTTGTTGTTGGGGAGTACTAGGGGAGTCTTCTTGTTGCGGGCGATCAGCCCATGAAGCATCCTGAGCAATTGGTGTCAGAGGACGACCAATGCTGATGAGTTCGCTGTTCGTACGAACAGGCGATGATACCACATTGTATTCAATTTGAGGAAGAACTTCATCATCTTCAACATTGTCATGGTGACCAATGTCTTCAACAGTGATGGGATCAACTGCTGGAATCTCTTCAGCTTCAGGAGCCTCTGTGGAAGCAGGCTTATGAACAGTCATGTGAAGTTCTTGGGTTGCAGACACGTGACGAACCAATGAAATGGGTTCAACAACAAAGGGCTCTGTGGGAGCAGCCCGATTATTCTTGGTCTTGATCTTCTTCTTGGAGGGAGCAGCATCAGAGGCTTTAGGATGTTTCCTTTTTCTGGCTTCAGCCTCGGCAGCCCTCGTCTTCTTCTCGCTCGTGGTTTATTGATCCGACCTTTGGCTTCGAGCCACCATGCTGCTTGGGAAGACTATGCGGGTTCTTCCTGCCTTGAAGGTGCAGCTTGGTCAGTTGAAGACTTCTTCCTCTTTGCAGCCATTCTGGGTCAATGCCGGGACGGCCAAGAGCCTTGCGCTTCTCGGCCTCATTGTAGGCAAGCACACACTTGTCGGCCAGACTCTTCATGCGCTCACGAGAGCCTCTGGCTTCTTCTCGCTTCTTGAGAAAGGCTTCTTTGAGCTCGTGCAGCATGACCTTGAAGTTTTTGACATCTTGCACGCTGAGTGCAGCCATATGCTTCTTGAACTGAGCTTTTTCATAGTCGATTTTGTTCTTAAGTTCAACAATGCGCTGAGCAAGAGCTAGCTCAGAAGCAATGGCGCCATTGAAGGAGACGCTGAGGCCAATAGGAAGTTGCAGATCTTCAAAGCTGATGTTTGGGGTGTCAAACCACTCATCAATGAAGTGATGGATGATTGCCACATCAAAGAGAGGCAAATTGTGTTCTGCTTCTTCTTTGCTCTTGATAAGTTGCTCAGGAGCATCATCTGCAAGACCTTCATCACTGGACAGATCAATGTGCTCTTCGCGCAGAATGGCAGCAGGAGTCAGTGTCAGTTCAGTATTCTTGACAATTTTCTTTTTCTTCTCCGTCTTCTTGGAGATATGGGATTGATCTTCAGACTGCACACTGGCTTCAGGAGGTGAAGTGGCCAGCGGCTTCACACGTGAAGCTTTTGGAGGAGCAGCTGACTTTGAAGCCTTGACTTTCTTTTGCTTCTGTGGCTTTGGAGCAGGAGCAAGAGCTGGAGCTGGGGCTTCATCAGACTCAGCATCGTCATTAGAGTGATCCACTTTGGCACCTTGGACCAAGATGTAAGTGATGAGTCCATCAAGGTTTGAAAAGGGACCGATGACATTGGGTTCAGCATCATGTGAGCCGTCAGCACGGGGAGCAGAGGGACCGGGGTTGAAGTCTAATCCCAATGACTTCTTGTTTTCCTTTGCAGAAGCCTTTGCGTCTTTGGAAGTTGCGCTTGAAGAGATTATCGTCACGACACCAGAGCAATAACGTTGGGTCGGCATTTTCTGGCTGAGGTCCACGGACCATACAAGGATAGAAACCTTGTGCAATAGCTTCAGCCATGTTCTTGGGTGGAAGGCCTCGAAAGAGAATATCACCCCAAGGGCTTCTGACAGCATTCTTCTCGGCATATTCCTGGGTCACGAAATTGTACTTGAACCATTGTTCAGCCCAATATCGATGAATCCATTGGATTCGCGTCTTGCGCTGATTGTAGTTCTCTTCGGGATCTGTCTTGTAAAGCTCCGCGAGGTCATCAGGCAGATCTTTTGAGGTTCCCTTTACAACGCCGCTCTCGCCGCCCTTCCTAACTGATTTATCTGCAGCCATGAACTTCAAACTGAATGGCTTCAATACGTTCAAAGGCTTCAAAGGCTTGCGTTCTTTGGAAAAATAAGGAACTGGCTTCGGAGAGTTAATTTGATGTTGTAAGAATTCTGCAAGCGAATGCGCACTATGAGAACCAAGGGATTCTCCCACGGACATGTGCCCGTGATGACATTAGAGATGCGAGGGAAGGGGAAGAGGTCATATGCATTCTCAGAAGATTTTGAAGATAAATCAGTTTGAAGACATTGACCTCATGATGCAAAGACATTCACTTATACGTTGAGAGTTGGTTCTAGATTTGTACGAAGCCGTGAATAAGTACAAGTGAGGAATCTAACTAGTTGTGAAGCTTAAGTGAATATACTAGGTAGTATGAGATGTATACAGAATAGATCTAACATTGTATAGGCAGAAACCAATTTTGGTAAGAAGGATGAATCTTGAAGATCAAAAGGATGGTAAAAATAGAGTTATATTTACCACTCGAAGAACTGCTAGACGGGAAGAAAAGGAGGCCGAGCAGTTCAATCCACCGTGCCCTAACTTGGCGACGGAGGACACCTACGGCGGCGGCGGAGAGGACGATGTTCGCGGCGGGCGTGAGGACGGCGTCCGGAGAAGTCGCGGCAGCTAAGCGCTTCGTCGTCGGTGTCGTCGAGAGCTAGCGGTGGCGCTAGGGTTTTGACGAGGTGGAGAGGTGGAAGAAGGTCTTCTTTACCGCAGGGACATGTATTTATAAGGAGGTGTGCGGCACAGCGCAATTCTGTAGTGCCCTGGCGGTTCACATCTTAGGGGCACGTGGCAAGCATGCAACATACTCTGAGTTGTCCCACGTTCCCACGCCCGCCAGGTTTGTCGGATGGTCGTTCCGGCTTCTCCGGATTTCAACAGTAAAGATGAATCATTTAAAACAGACTTAAAGTTTGTCTCTGTGTCTTCTGCTGACAAGGACGCAGAGAAGACATTCGACAGTTTCAATAGAATGCATATGATTTGGACAGATAGAGTTTGAGATAGGAAGCATAGAGAGATTAGGGTCCGATCACATTCACTTAGTTCAAAAGATTCAACTTGGAAGACATAGCTATAAGTGAATGTTGTAGAGGACAGAACAATATATATTAGAAAGCAACCAAATCAACATAGTGAAGAAAATCATGAAGATAGGTTGAAGTTGAAGACAAATCAAATGCGAAGATATTGAGAAGTAACGCCATGAGTGAAGCACTTCAAACAGAGAAATTTGGTGGTGGCGTTACCCACCGTATAGGAAGTATTAGACCCAGACATGGCGCACAATTATCGTGGCGCTCCGAAGTCAAATTCCATGTTAATGTATTCACACTCAGAATGTAAGTCTTCATTGATTGAAGATATACGTTACTTCCTGTGTTGCACATCTAAGTCATCAACATGCATAAGTGTTAGGATGTGTGCTTGATCACAGGACATTTGAGGATTCCAAGATATTTAGCTCACACCGTAACTTGCAAAACCTTTTTCTCATCCAAGGGCTTTGTGAAGATATCTGCCGATTGCTCTTCGGGTTGACGTGAATGATGTCAATATCTTTCTTCATGACATGATCCCTGAGAAAATGATGACAAATTTCAATGTGCTTTGTCTTCGAGTGCTGGACTGGATTGTTGGCAATCTTGATGGCGCTTTCGTTGTCGCAGAAGAGAGGTACTTGTTTCAGATTGATGCCATAGTCCTTGAGAGTTTGCTTCATCCATAGAAGCTGAGCACAGCAAGATCCAGCAGCAATGTATTCAGATTCAGCAGTTGAGAGTGATACACAATTCTGCTTCTTTGAAGACCAACAGACAAGTGATCGTCCCAGAAAGTGACATGTGCCTGATGTAGACTTGCGATCCACCTTGTCACCAGCATAATCAGCATCCGAAAATCCAACCAAATCAAAATTTGAGCCCTTTGGATACCATAATCCGAGTGTTGGGGTGTGAGCCAAATATCGAAGAATTCGCTTCACGCCTAAGTGATGCGATTCCTTTGGTGCCGCTTGGAATCGAGCACACATGCAAACACTAAGCATAATATCTGGCCTAGATGCACATAGGTAAAGTAAGGAACCAATCATGGAGCGGTATACCTTTTGATCGAACTCTTTACCATTGTCGTCGGGACCCGGATGGTGTTTAGGCGGCATTGGCGTCGTGTATCCTTTGCACTCTTGCATTCCAAACTTCTTCAGACAATCTTGGAGGTATTTTTCTTGAGATATAAAGATGTCATTCCTTTGCTGATGAATTTGAAGACCAAGGAAGAACTTGATCTCTGCCATCATGGACATCTGATATTGTTCTTACATCATGTATCCAAATTCATCACTATACTTCTGGTTGGTGCAGCCGAAGATAATGTCATCCACATATATTTGGCATACAAACAGTTCACCATCATATGTCTTCGTGAAGAGTGTGGGATCAAGGGATCCAGGTTTGAAGCCTTTGCTCTTCGTGAAGTCTTTGATCGTATCATACCGGTAGCGAGGAGCTTGTTTGAGGCCATACGATTGCTTTATTTAGCTTGTACACCATATCAGGATGTTTTGGATCTTCAAAGCCAGGTGGTTGAGCGACATATACTTCTTCTTCGATCTTGCCATTGAGAAATGCACTCTTCACATCCATTTGATATAGCAAGATGTTGTGGTGGTTAGCATAGGCTAGTAGTATGCGAATAGCTTCAAGCCTAGCTACAGGAGCAAATGTTTCATCGAAGTCAATTCCTTCAACTTGAGTATATCCTTGATCCACAAGACGTGCTTTGTTTCCACGACTTGACCATGCTCATCTTGCTTGTTTAGACATATCCATTTGGTGCCAATAATGTTATGCTTGCGAGGGTCGTAGCTTGACAAGTTCCCAAACATTGTTTAGCTTGAACTGTTGAAGTTCTTCTTGCATAGCTTGTATCCATTCTGGTTCCATAAAGGCTTCAAAGAACTTTCTTGGGTTCTCGATATTGACACAAAAGAAAAGTGCCCACAGAAATTTGCTTGTCGTGTTGCTCTTGAGCGAGTAAGCGGACCAGGTGCATTGATGCTATCGATTATCTTCTCAATCTGTACTTCATTTGCAACTCGAGGATGAACTGGACGAAGACTTTGCTCTTGCTGATCACTGTCATCATTGGGAGGATTGTCTTCAGGCTGAGCATTGTCTTCAGTTTGGTTAAGTGCAGAAATGATAAGTTCTTCTTCAGGCTGTGCTTCAGAAGGCATGATTTCACCAGTTCCCATCAGCTTGATAGATTCGCTGGGCGGAGCTTCGTCTAGTGTACTTGGCAGGAACTCTCTTTGTGAACCATTGGTTTCATCAAATCGCATCGCCTACTGATTTCGACGATTTTGTAGAGATAAAGGTTGAAGACTCAGAGGAGTGCGAGTCCTTTCCGTAACCGAGCATGAAGCCTTCGTGATCTTTAGGTTCAAATTTTGACTTGTGATGGGGATCCTTGATCCAGCACTTAGCCCCAAATACTCTGAAGTAGCTGACATTTGGCTTCTTGCCAGTAAGGAGCTCATAGGATGTTTTGTTCAAAAGCTTATGGATATAAACACGGTTGATGACGTGACAAGCTGTATCAATGGCTTCAGGCCAGAACTTTCTTGGTGTCTTGTACTCGTCGAGCATTGTTCGAGCCATCTCAATGAGGGTTCTGTTCTTGCGCTCCACGATGCCATTTTTCTGAGGTGTGTATGGAGCAGAGAACTCATGAGTGATTCCCATGGTATCCAGATAAAGATCAAGTCCGGTGTTCTTGAATTCAGTGCTGTTATCACTTCTGATATGCTTGATCTTGACGCCATAATTGTTCATTGCTCGATTGGCGAAGCGTTTGAAGACATCTTGCACTTCAGTCTTGTAGAGAATTATGTGCACCCATGTGTATCTTGAGTAGTCATCAACAATGACGAAGCCATAGACACAAGCAGTTGTTTTGAGGGTAGAGTAATGAGTAGGGCCAAACAAATCCATGTGTAACAGCTCGAAGGGTTGAGATGTCGTCATGATTCTCTTCGAGGGGTGCTTTGCCCTAGTCATCTTTCCAGCTTCACAGGCACCACACAAATGATCCGTCTTAAACTTGACACCTTCGATGCCTGTGACATGCTTCTTCTTGGCGAGTGTGTGTAAGTTCCTCATGCCAGCATGCCCCAGCCTCCGATGCCAGAGCCAGCATTCTGAAGCTTTTGCAAGAAGACATACGGAAAGCTGTGGACCTGCTGAGAAATCTACCATGTATAGATCATCTTTCCTATACCCTTCAAAGACTAGAGACTTGTCAGATTCCATTAGTACAAGGCAACGATATTTTCCGAATATCACAATCATGTTCAAGTCACAAAGCATTTAGACAGACATCAAGTTGAAACCAAAGGGATTCAACAAGCATCACTTTATCCATGTGTTGATCCTTTGAGATTGCAACTCTACCTAGACCCAATACCTTGCTTTTACCGATTAATAAGCCAAATGTGATGTGACTCTTGTCCGATGGGCGTAAGGTTGAGTCCATGAGAAGACTTCGATCACCAGTCATATGATTAGTGCATCCACCGTCCATAATCCATTCTGAAGCATGAGGTGGCATACCCTACTGATGCAGTTAGGGATAGGCTTCACCAAGAGCATTGTGAAGCATAAACATTTAATGAGCAAGTGGATTATTGAAGCTTAAATCAAGATTAGGACTGATAGGATGAATGGCAAACGATTCAGGAACAAAATACATAGTGAGACCATTTGGGCATTTGATTTTGTGCCCTACAAGATGTTTTAGGTCCCCAGCTATAGCATCAGACGCCTTTGATTTTTGGCTGGAGACCCTTTCCTGCAAAAGAGAGTTAATTCTTCTTAACCACCCACATCTTCAGGGGTGGCTTAGAAGCAATGAGTCTAAGTGCAGCATCTGAGAATTTCGGCTTTGGAGCCCTAGCAAATAGCCTTGCAGGAGATGAATGATACTCGTATGAATAAGCATTAAAGTTCTTAGTTCTATGAACATAGCGGTTTGAAGACACACGCTCATATTCATAAATTTGAGTACAGTTTCCCTGCAAAACATTGGCGTTAGGGTGACTCAGGTGAGTCCTCTGTCTGTATGAAGCCTTTGGACCATATGACGCCTTAGGTCTGGGGTTTGTCTTCTTCCCAGGTGGTGTCATGATGACATTCACTGGAAGATTCTCAAGACAGCTTTTGGGAACCCAGATCTTCTTCATAGGCGGTCCATTCCTGCGATTAGTACCAATATACCTGGCAAACACGTCCCATTCTGATTCTTGAACAGCTTATAGTTTGCATCAAAGGATTCATCAATGATAATAGGGTTAGCACAGGTAAAGCCAGATAAGGTGGATGGATCCACTAAAGGTCCCTTTGTAGCAACCCATGTGGTTTTGGGATACTGCTCAGGCTTCCAGTAGGAACCATCAACATTCATTTTCCTCTCGAACCCAACACCCTCTTTTTTAGGGTTTCGGTTCAGTATCTGCTTTTTGAGGACATCACAAAGTGTCTGATGCCCTTTCAGACTTTTATACATCCCTATTTCAAGCAATGTCTTCAACCTAGCATTTTCATCAGCAATAGCAGTGGTATCCTCCGCAGAGGGGTTAGTTACCACATTAGTAGTTGAAGACAATGCAATAGTAGCAGCAGTTGAACATTCAACAACAGAGGTAGCGATATCACGCTCAAGACATTTTAGACATGGTGGTTCAAATCCATCCTGAGCGGAACTGATCTGTTGAGCGCGAAGTGACTCATTCTCTTTTTGAAGATCTTCATGAGCCGCTCTCAATTTCTCAAGCTCTTGCTTCCTTTGAAGATAATCATAGGAGAACTTTTCATGAGTAGTTGAGAGCGTTTCATGGCCAATTTCAAGTTCTTGGTACTTAGCATGAAGATTTTTAATGTCTTCAACTAAGGACTATGAACGTGTTATTTCCGCGTCCAACAGGTCATCGCTTTTGTCTAACAGTTTTTGAGTATGTTCCATAGCTCTTTGTTGTCCGGTTGCAATTTTAGCAAGTGTTTTGTAGCTGGGTTTAGATTCACAATCAGAGTTATCTTCACTTGATGTTTGAAAGTAAGCATCACGTGAAGAGCCTTGCCAGACGAGCTCTTCTTATGAGGTGAAGACTTAGATGAGGACTTGGAAGAAGACTTTGAAGATTTCTTCTTCTTCTTGTCATCAGAATCATATTCCTTGCTCTTCTTCTTCTTCTTCTCATTGTCCCACTGTGGACACTCAGAGATATAGTGTCCAGTTTTCTTGCACTTGTGACAGGTTCTCTTCTTGTTGTCATGAGTGGAAGCTTCATCATTTCTTGAGCTGGATCGTGAATACTTTCTGAAGCCTTTCTTCCTAGTGAACTTCTGGAACTTCTTCACAAGCATAGCAAGTTCCTTTCCAATGTCTTCGTGGATCATCGTAACCGCAATGATTCTTCTTCAGATGAGGAAACAACTTTTGCCTTCAAAGCGCGAGTTCGGCCATAGTTGGGACCATAGATATCTCATTTCTCAGAAAGCTGGAACTCATGTCTGTTGAGCCTCTCAAGTATATCAGACGGATCGAGTGTCTTGAAGTCAGGACGTTCTTGTATCATGAGGGCAAGGGTGCCAAAAGGGCTGTCAAGTGATCTCAGTAGTGTCTTGACGATTTCATGCTTGGTGATCTCAGTGGCGCCGAGAGCATGAAGCTCTTTTGTGATGTCAGTGAGGCGATCAAACGTGAGCTGGACATTTTCATTGTCGTTTCTCTTGAAGCGGTTGAAGAGGTTGCGAAGAACACTGATTCTATGATCTCACTGGGTTGAGACGCCTTCGTTGACCTTGGATAGCCAGTCCCAGACTAGCTTCGGCGTTTCGAGAGAACTCACGGCCATACTGTCCTTTAGTCGATGACCACGAGATGATGTTCTTTGCAGTAGAGTCGATTGAATGAACTTCTTGACATCGGCGGGGTGACACCTTCACCAGTTTTGGGAACGCCGTTCTTGACGACATACCAGAGGTCGACATCAATGGCTTCAAGATGCATGCGCATCTTATTCTTCCAGTAGGGATAGTTAGTTCCATCGAACACGGGGCAAGCAGCGGAGACTTTGATTATCCCTGCAGTCGACATAGCTAAAACTCTAAGTGGTTAAACCAAATCACACAGAACAAGGGAGTACCTCGCTCTGATACCAATTGAAAGTGCTAGTTATCGACTAGAGGGGGAGTGAATAGGCGATTTTTAGGAAAGTCTTCAAAACACGAATGTTTCAAAGACAAACAATAGAAATGACCTAATTGATATGCAGCGGAAGATAAACTACAACAAGCAAACCATAGTCTAGTATGCAATAACGTGAAAGTACAAGACTAATAGCAGCTTGGTAGTAGAATCAAGAAGGAAGATAGTGAGAAGCCAATCAACAAAAGTAGTCAAGCAATGAAGTCAAACAGGTATGACAAATAGGCAATGACTTCACGAAGACAAACTCTAAGTAAGGTGAGGGAGAAGATAGAACCAGTCACTTGTTGAAGACACGAGATTTGTTGGACCAGTTCGATTCTTTGTGACAACTGTGACGTCTGGTTAGGGAGGCTGAGATTCAACTCGAAGACCGCGTCTTCACCTTATTCCCCTTGAGCTAAGGACACAGTCCTCGCCCAATCACTCTGGTAAGTCTTCAAGGTAGACTTCCGAACCTTCACAGATTTGCGTTCACCGGCAATCCACAATGACTCTTGGATGCTCGAACCACGGCGCCTAACCGGCTGGAGGATTCATATTCCTCAAGTGTAATAAGTCTTCAGGTCACACAGACAGAAAGACTTCAGTGATGCCTAACACTTTTTGGCTCTGGGTGTTTGGGCTTTGTCCTCGCAAGGATTTCTCTCTCTCAAAGGCTTCGAGGTGGGTTGCTCTCAAACGACAAAAGCCGTGCACTAACTCTGAGCAGCCACCAATTTATGGTGTAGGGGGTGGGCTATTTATAGCCACTAGGCAACCTGACCTGATATGTTTGAAATGACCTTGGGTCACTAAGGAACTGACACGTGTTCCAACGGTCAGATTTCAAACACACACGCCAACTTTACTTGGGCTACAAGCAAAGCTGACTCATCCAGCTCTGGATAAGTTTTGCTCTCATTGTCTTCGCTCGAATACATAGGATTTGGGTTGAGCATCACTTCAGTCATTCTGACTATGATCACTTGGACCCCACTTAACGATGCGGTGGTTCCTATGGTGAACAAAGAAGAAAAGGAAACAAACGAAACGACATACGCCTTTCAAGGCCCATAGTCTTCACTCAATGTCTTCTCATGTCATAGTCTTCAATGTGAATGTCTTCACATACCACCATTGTCGCCAATGTCTTCATACATTTTTAGGGTCATCTCCGTAGCTAAACCGAATCAATGGGGGACACCACCTGCATTATCCTGCAATTCTCACAAACGCATTAGTCCTCAACCACATTTGTCGTCAATACTCCAAAACCAACTAGGGGTGGCACTAGATGCACTTACAATATGATGTGGGGGAAGGTTGTCCTCCGTCTTCAGCTTATGCTTGAGGACGGAATTCCCCCCCCCCCCTCAAGTTATCGATCTCCTGCTCGAGCCTTAGTATCTTTTTGCATAATTACTGCCTGTTTTCCTACATGAGACGAAAAGGGATAAATTGGATTTTAGGTTTCTTTGCTTTACTAGGGAGACTTGACTTCTTGAATTCTATGTGCATGTCACCAGGTTGAGGTAGTGGTATTTCATCTTCATTTGAGCTTGTCTCATCTTTTCCCTTAAAATCATGATCTTCTTCTTCCTCCGTGGTCCAACCATAATGCTCCACATCCCCATAAACTTTTGGGTTTGCGATAAAATCTGCAATATAGATCTCTTCCTCCGAATCTTGTGATGACATGTTTCAGATCTGCCAGAAAAACAACACGAAACAAGAACAGAGGATATTGCCATGGTACGGTGGCAAAACTTTCAAGAGATTATATAATGAATTTTTACCGACCAAAAGAAGTGTTCTGCAAGAAAACGGAGTCTGGAGGGCACACAAGGTGGCCACAAGTCTGGGAGGCGTGCCCAAATGGTAGCGCACGCCCCCAGCGCTTGTCGCCTCCTCGTGCACTTTTCAGACTACTTTTTCTTTTCCTAATTTTTTAAATATTCCAAAACAGAGTAAAATTGCCATTGGAAAAGTTTTGGAGTCGGTTTACTTACGGTATCACATACCTATTCCTTTTTGGCGGTTTGGAACGGTAGGTCTCCCTTATGTACTCCTCCGGTGTTATGGTATTAATAATATTGGTTTCAACATTTATGGGAGTACCTGAGATATAATGTTTGATTCTTTGCCCATTTACCACCTTCGGGTTATTGCCTTCGGCATTGTTGATCTTGATGGCACCGGAACAATAGACTTCCTCGATAATGTAAGGCCCTTGCCAATTAGAAAGAAGCTTTCCTGCAAAAAATCTTAAACGAGAGTTGTATAGCAAGACATGGTCACCTACATTGAACTCACGCTTTTGTATCCTTTTCATGACATCTTTTAACTTTTTCTTTAAACAACTTGGCATTTTCATAGGCTTGGGTTCTCCATTCATGAAGCAAGCTAATGTCAAATAACCTCTTCTCACCAGCAAGTTTGAAATCATAGTTGAGCTCTTTAGTTGCCCAATAAACTTTAAGTTCCAGTTCAAGATGTAAGTGACATGCTTTTCCATAAACCATTTTGTACGGAGACATACCCATAGGGTTCTTATAAGCAGTTCTATAAGCCCATAGTGAATCATCATGTTTCCTAGACCAATTCTTTCTAGATCTATTAACAGTCTTTTGCAAGATCAATTTTATTTCTCTATTGCTTAATCCTACTTGACCACTAGACTGAGGGTGATATGGAGATGCAATTCTATGGTTAACATCATATTTAGCAAGCAACTTACGCAAAACACCATGAATAAAGTGTGAACCAACATCATACTTACGGAAAGTACCATGAATATCTAGGGACTCCAAACCTTGGGAAAATAACTTCTTTAAGAGTTTTAATAGAAGTGTTATGATCAACACTACTAGTTGGAATAGCTTCTGCCCACTTAGAAACGTAATCAACAACAACTAAAATATGTGTATACCCATTAGAGGAAGGAAAAGGTCCGATATAATCAAAACCCCAAACATCAAATGGTTCAATAACAAGTGAATAATTCATAGGCATTTCCTGACGTCTACTAATATTACCAATTGTTGGGCATTCATCACAAGACAAGACAAACTTATGATCATCCTTGAAAAGGTAGGCCAATCAAAACCAAATTGTAATACCTTGTGCGCAGTTCTATCTCCAGCATGGTGTCCTCCATAGGCTTCGGAGTGACACTTGCGTAGGATTTGTTCATGTTCATGCTCAGGTACACAACATCAAATAACACCATCTACTCCTTTATAAAGGTCGGGTCATCCCAGAAGTAATGTCTTAAGTCATAGAAAAACTTTTTCTTTTGTTGGTATGTAAAACTAGGTGGTATAAACTTAGCAACAATGTAATTAGCATACTCAGCAAACCAAGGAGTACTACGAGAAGCATTTATGACAGCTAGTTGTTCATCAGGAAAGCTACCATTAATAGGTAGCGGGTCATCAAGAACATTTTCTAACCTAGACAAGTTGTTTGCTACGGGGTTCTCAACTCCCTTTCTATCAATAATATGCAAATACTTGTAGCAAGAGAACCCACCTAATGAGTCTAGGTTTAGCATCCTTCTTTTCCATAAGGTATTTAATAGAAGCATGATCGGTATGAACAGTTACTTTGAAATCAACAGTATAAGATCTGAACTTATCACAAGCAAACAAAACTGCTAAAAATTGTTTTCGGTAGTAGCATAATTTGTTTGCGCAGTGTCTAGAGTTTTACTAGCATATTGGATAACATTTAATTTCTTATCAACTCTTTGTTGTAGAACAGTACCTACAGCATAATCACTAGCATGACACATAATTTCAAACTGTAGGTTCCAATCAGGTGGTTGAACAATAGGCGCAGATATTAAGGCTTTCTTAAGTATTTCAAATGCTTCTACACAATCATCATCAAAAACAAATGGAACATATTTTTGCAAGAGATTAGTGAGAGGCCTAGAAATTTTAGAGAAGTCTTTAATAAATCTCCTATAGAAACCAGCATGACCAAGGAAACTTCTTATACCTTTGATATCTTTAGGACACGACATTTTTGCAATAGCATCAACTTTAGCTTTATCAACTTCAATACCTCTTTTGGACATTTTATGCCCCAAGACAATACTTTCGTTAACCATAAAGTGGCACTCTCCCAATTCAAGACAAGATTAGTTTCTTCACATCTCTGCAAAACTCGATCAAGGTTGCTTAAATAATCATAAAAATAAGTTCTGTAAATGGAGAAATCATCCATGAAACCTCAACAATCTTTTCACAAAAGTCAGAGAATATAGCAGTCATACATCTTTGAAAAGTAGTAGGTGCATTATATAAACCAAAAGGCATACATCTATAAGCCAAACTACCAAAAGGGCAAGTAAAAGTAGTTTTTTCTTGATCCTCTTGTGACACAGGTATTTGAGAAAAACCAGAATAACCATCTACAAAGCAAAAGTGTGTATGTTTGGATAGTCTTTCTAGCATTTGATCAATAAAAGGTAGAGGGTAATGATCTTTCCTAGTAGCTTTGTTCAATTTTCTAAAATCAATTACCATTCTATAACCTATAACAATTCTTTGCGGAATCAATTCATTTTTATCATTGGGAACAATGGTAATACCTCCCTTCTTAGGGACAGAATGAACATGACTTACCCATCTACTACTAGCAATAGGATAAATTATACCTGCTTCCATAAGCTTTAGTATTTCATTTCTTACCACTTCTTTCATTTTTGGATTCAACCGTCGCTGGTGATCAACAACAGGTTTAGCATGAGGTTCCATATTAATTTTGTCTTTGACATAGAGTGGGACTAATGCCCTTAAGATCATCAAGAGTATATCCAATAGCTGCATGGTGCTTCTTCAGAGTTCTCAATAATTTCTTTTATTAATGCTCTAAAAGGTTAGCACTAATAATCACATAATATATCTTCTTTTCATCAAGATAAGCATATTTCAAAGTAACAGGTAAATGTTTAAGATTGAACAGAGGATCACCCTTGGGAGGTATTGGATCTCCAAGAGTCTCAACAGGCAAATTGTGTTTCAAGAAATGCATTTGTTTAAAGAATATTTGATCACTAGTAGAAAAATGACAATATGTTCACCTCATTAGTCCCGGTTCAATTACGGACCGGCACTAATGTGACCCTTAGTGCCGGTTCCAACGGCTAGGGGCGAGACACTCATTAGTCCCGTTTCATGTTGAACCTCTAGTACCGGTTCGTGACACGAACCGGACTAAAGAGGTGGTGGCAGGCTCGTGTCGGTGGGGCCACACCAACCCCTTTAGTCCCTGTTCGTGGCATGAACCAAGACTAGAGGCTCACCTTTAGTCCCGGTTTGTATCACCAACTGGGACTCAAGATGATCCTATATAAACCCTTCATCGAGCCCGAGCTTTCTGTTCATCCCCTTTCTCTCCTCTTTGTTCTTCCCCTCTTTCTCGAGCTCATCCTTCATTTTGCCCAAAATTTGTCAAGATTTGAAGGCCCCCCATCCATCCAAGTGATCACAAAGGTTAGCAACTTTGTCCTTTCATCTCTCATTGCTAGATTAGCTCTTGCAATGCTCTATAAGTATAGTGATTTGGGGGTTTTAGTTTGGGAGTAATTATATGTGGTAGTTTATTTGATTTATATGCAATTTGAGCTCAAATTAACTCTTAGTTTGCATATTTAGGTGTGGTTTACTTAGTGCCTTCCCGTCCCCGTCCTAACCACCGTCGATAGCTTGCACCATCCCGTCGCCGGCACCACCTTTGTGAGCCTCTTGTTCTTATCTTTTTATATAAAAAATGCATGTTTGTGTGATTTAGATATATTGTTACTTGTATAATTTTCTTACTTGTACGCTGTTTGTTATACATAGTGGCATGGTTTTGATATCCGACCCCATCGGCCCTCGTGCGGTTTATGATTCGGACGTGGTATATTCTCTTTTATAACTATTTGTTGCATTTCGTGTTTATGATAAATTATGCCGATTAAGTTGACATAAGTATTTTTATCTAGGAGGTATGTGAACCAGAAATTCCAACCGACCCTCTTGTCGAGAGGTTAAATTTAGTTGAAAACGAAAATGAGTATTTGAAAGAAAAATTGAAAAGAATTGAAGAAGAGAAGATGAAACTGGAGTTGTATGTTGCCAATGGCGTCGATGATCACAAGATCAAGATGGAGAAAATGCGCTTGAAGATTAAAAAGAGTAGAAAATATGCCATTGATAGTGAAGCTTGGTATCATTATGCTGTTGGATCAATTGTTACCTTAGTTGCGATCTTGATCGCATTTGCTGTTGCATTTAAATGCTTTAGCTAGAGATTTTGTATGTTGTTTTATGAGAATAAATGTGTATGGACTTTATGTATGAACTTGTATTAATTTGGTCTTTTCGGTGTTGTGTAATGAAGATGAGCCTGCAATGGATTTACGATGACCGATGCTCTCCCCAGTTCATTAATGGCGTGCCTATTTTTCTTCTTGTGCCTGAGGCAAACAAGAGGGCAGATGGTTTTATGTGTTGTCCATGTGCTGGCTATAAGAATTATCAGAATTACTCTAAGTCAAGAACCATTCACGTCCACCTGTTTGAGTCTGGTTTCATGCCCCACTATAATGTTTGGACCAAGCACGTCAGCTATCCTGGCCATGGGTTCCTTGAATAGGATGGTACTGAAGAAAATATGCACTAGAGGCAATAATAAAGTTATTATTTATTTCCTTATTTCATGATAAATGTTTATTATTCATGCTAGAATTGTATTAACCGGAAACATAATACATGTGTGAATACATAGACAAACATAGTGTCACTAGTACGCCTCTACTTGACTAGCTCGTTAATCAAAGATGGTTAAGTTTCCTAACTATAGACATGAGTTGTCATTTGATTAACGGGATCACATCATTAGGAGAATGATGTGATTGACTTGACCCATTCCGTTAGCTTAGCACTTGATCATTTAGTATGTTGCTCTTTCTTTCTTCATGACTTATACTTGTTCCTATGAATATGAGATTATGCAACTCCCGTTTACCGGAGGAACACTTTGTGTGCTACCAAATGTCGCAACGTAACTGGGTGATTATAAAGGAGCTCTACAGGTGTCTCCGAAGGTACATGTTGGGTTGGCGTATTTCGAGATTACAATTTGTCACTCCGATTGTCGGAGAGGTATCTCTGGGCCCTCTCGGTAATGCACATCACTCTAAGACTTGCAAGAAATTTAGCTAATGAGTTAGTTACGAAATGATGCATTACGTAACGAGTAAAGAGACTTGCCGGTAACGAGATTGAACTAGGTATTGAGATACCGACGATCGAATCTCGGGCAAGTAACATACCAATGACAAAGGGAACAACGTATGTTGTTATGAGGTTTGACCGATAAAGATCTTCGTAGAATATGTAGGAGCCAATATGAGCATCCAGGTTCCGCTATTGGTTATTGACCGGAGACATGTCTCGGTCATGTCTACATAGTTCTCGAACCCGTAGGGTCCGCACGCTTAAAGTTAGATGACTATTATATTATGAGTTTATGTGTTTTGATGTACCGAAGGAATTCGGAGTCCCGGATGAGATCGGGGACATGACGAGGAGTCTCGAAATGGTCGAGACGTAAAGATCGTTATATCGGACGATTATATTCGGACATCGGAAAGGTTCCGAGTGATTCGGGTATTTTTGAATCTGGGAGATTCTGAGGAATTCGGCGAGAAGTATTGGGCCTTATTGGGCCATACGGAAAGAGAGAGGGCTACCTCGGGCCGGCCGCCCCCCCACGGCGTAGTATGAATTGGACTTGGGGGTGGGGCTGCGCCCCCTCCTACCTTCCCTCTCCCTTCCCCTTCCTTCTCTCCTACTGCTACTAGGAAAGGAGGAGTCCTACTCCCGATGGGAGTAGGACTCCCCTGTAGCGCCCTCCTCCTTGGCCGGCCGCCTCCCCCTATCTCCTTTATATACGGGGGCAGGGGGCACCCCATAGACAACAATTGATCCCTTGGATCTCTTAGCCGTGTGCGGTGCCCCCTCCACCATAATCGACCTCGATAATATCATAGTGGTGCTTAGGCGAAGGCCTGCGTCGGTAGAACATCATCATCGTCACCACGCCGTCGTGCTGACGGAACTCTTCCTCAAAGATCGGCTGGATCGGAGTTCGAGGGACGTCATCGAGCTGAACGTGTGCTGAACTCGGAGGTGCCGTACGTTCGGTACTTGGATCGGTCGGATCGTGAAGACGTACGACTACATCAACCGCGTTGTGCTAACGCTTCGCTTTCGGTCTCACGAGTGCGTGGACAACACTCTCCCTCTCGTTGCTATGCATCACCATGATCTTGTGTGTGCGTAGGAATTTTTTGAAATTACTCGTTCCACAACAAATGCATCCGAACTTGGTTTTATGCGTAGATGTTATATGCACGAGTAGAACACAAGTGAGTTGTGGGCGATACAAGTCATACTGCTTACCGACATGTCATACTTTGGTCCGGCGGTATTGTTGGATGAAGCGGCCGGACCGACATTACGCCAGACGTGACACGCGAGACTGGTTCTACCGACGTGCTTTGCACACATGTGGCTGACGGGTGTCAGTTTCTCCAACTTTAGTTGAACCGAGTGTGGCTACGCCCGGTCCTTGAGAAGGTTAAAACAGCACTAACTTGACGAACTATCGTTGTGGTTTTGATGCGTAGGTAAGAACGATTCTTGCTCAGCCCGCAGCAGCCACGTAAAACTTGCAACAACAAAGTAGAGGACATCTAACTTGTTTTTGCAGGGCATGTTGTGATGTGATATGGTCAAGACATGATGCCATATTTTATTGTATGAGATGATCATGTTTTGTAACCGAGTTATCGGCAACTGGCAGGAGCCATATGGTTGTCGCTTTATTGTATGCAATGAAATCGCCCTGTAATTGCTTTACTTTATCACTAAGCGGTAGCGATAGTCGTAGAAGCAATAGGAGGAAAAACGACAACAATGCTACGATGAAGATCAAGGTGTCGCTCCGGTGACGATGGTGATCATGACGGTGCTTCGGAGATGGTGATCACAAGCACAAGATGATGATGGCCATATCATATCACTTATATTGATTGCATGTGATGTTTATCCTTTATGCATCTTATTTTTCTTTGATTGGCGGTAGCATTATAAGATGATCTCTCATTAAATTTCAAGGTATAAGTGTTCTCCCTGAGTATGCACCATTGCGGAAGTTCTTCGTGCTGAGACACCACGTGATGATCGGGTGTGATAGGCTCTACATTCAAATACAATGGGTGCAAAACAGTTGCACACGCGGAATACTCAGGTTAAACTTGACGAGCCTAGCATATACAGATATGGCCTCGGAACACTGAGACCGAAAGGTCGAGCATGAATGATATAGTAGATATGATCAACATAATGATGTTCACCATTGAAAACTACTCCATCTCACATGATGATCGGACATGGTTTAGTTGATTTGGATCATGTGATCGCTTAGATGATTAGAGGGATGTCTATCTAAGTGGAAGTTCTTAAGTAATAAGATTAATTGAACTTTAATTTATCATGAACTTAGTCCTGGTAGTATTTTGCAAATAATGTTGTAGATAAATAGCTCATGTTATTGCTTCCCTATGTTTTATATGTTCCTAGAGAAAACTAAGTTGAAAGATGATAGTAGCAATGATGCAGACTTGGTCCGTGATCTGAGGTTTATCCTCATTGCTGGACGGAAGAATTATGTCCTTGATGCACCGCTAGGTGACATACCTATTGCAGGAGCAGATGCAGACGTTATGAACGTTTGGCTAGCTCAATATGATGACTACTCGATAGTTTAGTGCACCATATTTAACGGCTTAGAATCGGGACTTCAAAGACGTTTTTGAACGTCATGGACCATATGAGATGTTCCAGGAATTGAAGATAATATTTCAAGCAAATACCCGAGTTGAGAGATATGAAGTCTCCAGCAAGTTCTATAGCTAAAAGCTAGAGGAGAATTGCTCAATTAGTGAGCATGTGCTCAGAATGTCTGAGTACTACAATCGCTTGAATCAAGTGGGAGTTAATCTTCCAGATAAGATAGTGATTGACAGAATTCTCTAGTCACCATCACCAAGTTATTAGAACTTCATGATGAACTATAGTATGCAAAGGATGATGAAAATGATTCCCGAGCTCTTCGTGGTACTGAAATCAATGAGGGTAGAAATCAAGAAAGAACATCAAGTGTTGACGATTGACAAGATCACTAGTTTCAAGAAAAGGGAAAAGGGAAAGAAAGGGAAACTTCAAGTAGAATGGCAAGCAAGTTGTCACTCCCGTGAAGAAGCCCAAAGCTGGACCAAAGCCTGAAACTGAGTGCTTCTACTGCAAAGTAAATGGTCACTGGAAGCGGAAATACCCTGAATATTTGGTGGATAAGTAGGATGGCAAAGTGAACAAGGGTATATTTGATATACTGGTTATTGATGTGTACCTTACTAGTGTTTATAGTAGCCCTGAGTATTTGATACTTGTTCGGTTGCTAAGATTAGTAACTCGAAACAGGAGTTACAAAATAAGCAGAGACTAGTTGAGCAGGAAGTGACGATGAGTGTTGGAAGTAGTTCCAAGATTGATATGATCATCATCGCACACTCCCTATACTTTCGGGATTAGTGTTAAACCTAAATAAATGTTATTTGGCGTTTGCGTTGAGCATGAATATGATTTGATCATGTTTATTGCAATACAATTATTCATTTAAAATCAGAGAATAATTTTTGTTCTGTTTACATGAATAAAACCTTCAATGGTCATACACCCAATGAAAATCGTTTGTTGGATTGATCGTAGTGATACACATATTCATAAATATTGATGCCAAAAGATTCAAAGTTAATAATGATAGTGCAACTTATTTGTGGCACTGCCGTTTGGGTCATATCGGTGTAAAGCGCATGAAGAAACTCCATAAAGATGGATTTTTGGAATCACTTGGTTATGAATCATGTGATGCTTGCGAACCGTGCTTTTTGGGCAAGATGACTAAAACTCCGTTCTCCAGAACAATGGAACGAGCTACTAACTTGTTGGAAATAGTACATACCGATGTATACGGTCCAATGAGTGTTGATGCTCGTGGCAGGTATCGTTATTTTCTGACCTTCACAGATGATTTGAGCAGATATGAGTATATCTACTTGATGAAACATAAGTCTGAAACAATTGAAAGGTCCAAAGAATTTCAGAGTGAAGTGGAAAATCATCATAACAAGAAAATAAGGTTTTCTGCGATCTGATCATGGAGATGAATATTTGAGTTACGAGTTTTGCCTTCAGTTAAAACAATGTGGAATAATTTCACAGCTCACGCCACCTGGAACACCACAGCGTAACAGTGTGTCCGAACGTCATAACCGTACTTTATTTTGATATGGTGCGATCAATGATGTCTCTTACCGATTTACCAATATCGTTTTGGGGTTATGCATTGGAGATAGCTGCATTCACATTTAAATAGGGAACCATCTAAATCCGTTGAGACGACACCGTATGAACTATGGTTTAGCAATAAACCTAAGCTGTCGTTTCTTAAAGTTTGGAGTTGCGATGCTTATGTGAAAAAGGTTTCAACCTGATAAGCTCGAACCCAAATCGGAGAACTGCGTCTTCATAGAATACCCAAAGGAAACTATTGCGTACACCTTCTATCACATACCTGAAGGAAAAACATTCGTTGCTAAGAATGGATCCTTTCTAGAGAAGGAGTTTCTCTTGAAAGAAGTGAGTGGGAGGAAAGTAGAACTTGATGAGGTAACTGTACCTGCTCCCTTATTGGAAAGTAGTTCATCACAGAAATCTGTTTCTGTGACACCTACACCAATTAGTGAGGAAGCTAATGATATTGATCATGAAACTTCAGATCAAGTTATTACCAAACCTCGTAGGTCAACCAGAGTGAGATCCACACCAGAGTGGTACGGTAATTCTATTCTGGAAGTCATGTTACTAGACCATGATGAACCTACGAACTATGAGGAAGCGATGATGAACCCAGATTCCGTTAAATGGCTTGAGGCCATGAAATCTGAGATGGGATCCATGTATGAGAACAAAGTGTGGACTTTGATTGACTTGCCCGATGATCGGCAAGCCATAGAAAATAAATGGATCTTTAAGAGGAAGACAGACGCTAATAGTAGTGTTACTATCTACAAAGCTCGACTTGTCGCAAAAAGTTTTTCGACAAGTTCAAGGTGTTGAATACAATGAGATTTTCTCACTCGTATCGATGCTTAAAAATCTGTCTGAATCATGTTAGAAATTGCCACATTTTATGAAATCTGGCAAATGGATGTCAAAACTGCATTAATTAATGTATTTCTTAAAGAAGAGTTGTATATGATGCAACCAGAAGGTTTTGTCAATCCAAAAGGTGCTAACAAAATGTGCAAGCTCCAGCGATCCATCTATGGACTGGTGCAAGCGTCTCGGAGTTGGAATATACGCTTTGATAAGTTGATCAAAGCATATAGTTTTATAAGGACTTGCAGTGAAGCCTATATTTACAATAAAGTGAGTGGGAGCACTACAGCCTTTTTGATAAGTATAGGTGAGTGACATATTTTGATCAGAAATGATGCAGAATTTTTCTGGAAAGCATAAATGAGTGTTTGAAAGGGGTTCTTTAAAAGAAATACCTCAGTAAAGCTACTTACATATTAAGCATCAAGATCTATTGAGATAGATCAAGACGCTTGATAAGATTTTCAATGAGTACATACCTTGATAAGATTTTGAAGTAATTCAAAATGGAACAGTCAAAGAAGGAGTTCTTGCCTGTGTTGCAAGGTGTGAAGTTGAGTAAGACTCAAAACCCGACCATGACAGAAAATAGAAAAAGAACGAAAAGTCATTCCTTATGCCTCAGTCATAGGTTCTATAAAGTATGCTATGTTGTGTACCAGACCTATTGTATACCTTGCTCCAAGTTTGGCAAGGAGTACAATTTTGATCTAGGAGTAGATCATCGGACAGCGATCAAGAATATCCTTAGTGAGGACTAAGGAAATATTTCTCGATAATGGAAGTGATAAAAGAGCTCATCGTAAAGAGTTACAACTATGCAAGCTTTTACACCGATCCAGATGACTCTAAGTCTCAATCTGGATACATATTGAAAGTGGGAGCAATTGGCTAGAGTAGCTCCGTGCAGAGCATTGTAGACATAGAATATTTGCAAAATACATACGACCCTGAATGTGACAGACTCGTTGACTCTTTCACGAGCAAAACATGATCATACCTTAGTACTCTTTGGGTGTTAATCACATAGCAATGTGAACTAGATTATTGACTCTAGTAAACCCTTTTGGGTGTTGATCACATGACGATGTGAACTATCGGTGTTAATCACATACAGATGTGAATATTGGTGTTAAATCACATGGTGATGTGAACTAGATTATTGACTCTAGTGCAAGTGGGAGACTGAAGAAAATATGCCCTAGAGGCAATAATAAAGTTATTATTTATTTCCTTATTTCATGATAAATGTTTATTATTCATGCTAGAATTGTATTAACCGGAAACATAATACATGTGTGAATACATAGACAAACATAGTGTCACTAGTATGCCTCTACTTGACTAGCTCGTCAATCAAAGATGGTTAAGTTTCCTAACTATAGACATGAGTTGTCATTTTATTAACGGGATCACATCATTAGGAGAATGATGTGATTGACTTGACTCATTCCGTTAGCTTAGCACTTGATCGTTTAGTATATGTTGCTATTGCTTTCTTCATGACTTATACATGTTCCTATGAGTATGAGATTATGCAACTCCTGTTTACCAGAGGAACACTTTGTGTGCTACCAAACGTCACAACGTAATTGGGTGATTATAAAGGAGCTCTACAGGTGTCTCCGAAGGTACATGTTGGGTTGGCGTATTTCGAGATTAGAATTTGTCACTCCGATTGTCGGAGAGGTATCTCTGGGCCCTCTCGGTAATGCACATCACTATAAGACTTGCAAGCAATTTAGCTAATGAGTTAGTTACGGAATGATGCATTACATAACGAGTAAAGAGACTTGCCGGTAACGAGATTGAACTAGGTATTGAGATACCGACGATCGAATCTCGGGTAAGTAACATACCGATGACAAAGGGAACAACGTATATTGTTATGCGGTTTGATCGATAAAGATCTTCGTAGAATATGTAGGAGCCAATATGAGCATCCAGGTTCCGCTATTGATTATTGACCGGAGACATGTCTCGGTCATGTCTACATAGTTCTCGAACCCGTAGGGTCTGCATGCTTAAAGTTAGATGACGGTTATATTATGAGTTTATGTGTTTTGATGTACCGAAGGAGTTCAGAGTCCCAGATGAGATCGGGGACATGACGAGGAGTCTCAAAATGGTCGATACGCAAAAATCAATATATTGGACGACTATATTCGGACATCAGAAAGGTTCCGAGTGATTCAGGTATTTTTCGGAGTACCGGAGAGTTACGAGAATTCGCCGGCGAGAAGTATTGGGCCTTATTGGGCCGTACGGGAAAGAGAGAGGTGCTGCCTAGGGCAGGCCCCCCCAAGGCTTAGTCCGAATTGGACTAGGGGGAGGGGCTGCGCCCCCTCCTTCCTTCCCTTCTCCCTTCCCCTTCCTTCTCTCCTACTCCTTCTAGGAAAGGAGGAGTCCTAGTCCAGGTGGGAGTAGGACTCCCCCCTTGGCACGCCCTCCTCCTTGGCCGGCCGCCTCCCCCCTATCTCCTCTATATACGGTGGCAGGGGGCACCGTATAGACAACAATTGATCCCTTGGATCTCTTAGCGGTGTGCGGTGCCCTCCTCCACCATAATCCACCTCGATAATATCGTAGCGGTGCTTAGGCGAAGCCCTGCGTCGGTACAACATCATCATCGTCACCATGCCGTCATGCTGACGGAACTCTCCCTCAAAGCTCGGCTGGATCGGAGTTCGAAGGACGTCATCGAGCTGAACGTGTGCTGAACTCGGAGGTGCCGTACGTTCGGTACTTGGATCGGTCGGATCGTGAAGACGTACGACTACATCAACCGCGTTGTGCTAACGCTTCCGCTTTCGGGTTCACGAGGGTGCGTGGACAACACTCTCCTCTCGTTGCTATGCATCACCATGATCTTGCGTGTGCGTAGGATTTTTTCTGAAATTACTACGTTCCACAACAGGTACAACAATGGGGGAAGAAGCTGAGCCGGCAATGCGGGAAGAAGCTGAAGAAGAGGCATCAGATGAGCCCGCTGATGATTTTGTTCGGGCCATTGTCGATGCAAAGAGAAACTGCGCAAGTGAAAATGAGAGGCTGAAGTTGCAACGCATGTTAGAGAATCACAAGAAATCGTTGTACCCAAATTGCGAAGCTGACAAGAAAAAGTTGGGCACCACACTGGAATTGCTACAATGGAAGGCAGAGAATGGTGTATCTGACAAGGGATTTGGAAAGTTGCTGATAATGTTAAAGAAGATGCTTCCAAGGGACAACAAATTTCCCGACAGTACATACGAAGCAAAGAAGGTTGTCTACCCTCTAGGATTATAGGTGCAGAAGATACATGCATGCCCTAATGACTACATCCTCTACCACGATGAGTACGAGGATCTGAATGCACGGTGTCACGATGCATTGTGCTATAAGATCAGCCGCTATGACCCTGGTGATGTCGAGGTCGAGCGCCCCATTAAGAAGATTCCTGCCAAGGTGATGTTGTATGCTCATATAATACCACACTTGGAACATTTGTTCCAAAACAAAGAGCATGCCAAGTTGATGCGATGGCACAAAGAAGGCCGTAAGAAAGAAGGGAAGTTGAGAGTACCCGCTGATGGGTCGTAGTGGGGAAAAATTGAGAGAAAGTGGAGGGACTTTGCAGATGACGCAAGGAATGTATGGTTTGGTCTAAGCGCAGATGGCATTAGTCCTTTTGGGGAGCAGAGCAGCAATCATAGCACCTGGCCTGTGACTCTATGTATGTATAACCTTCCTCCTTAGTTGTGCATGAAGAAGAAGTACATTATGATGCCAGTGCTCATCCAAGGCCCTAAGCAACCTGGCAACGACATTGATGTGTACCTAAGGCCATTAGTTGAAGAACTCTTAAAGCTGTGGAATGAAAAAGGTGAACATGCGTGGGATGAAGACAATCAAGAAGATCCATATGTTAATTTTGTCGACCAAAGAGCAAAAGATCGTCTTTGGGAATATATCATGTTCATTTCACCCTACCAGATCATTTCACAGATGCAGATGCGGACAAAGTCAAGAACTCTGCTCTTAGGAAGATGGTGATAGCATTCAACAAGCACAAGAAAAATATATGGGCCGCGTACGTCAATGCAGGAAAGAAGACTCCAAAATTTAAGGGAACACTGGTGAAGGCAAGAGATCACTGGGACGCTTTCATGAAATTTAAGTAATCGAAAGTAGATCAGGAACGTTCGAGAATAAACAAGATTAATGCCGTGAAAAAGCAGTGGCACCATAAGCTGGGGCCAGGTGGCTACGAGGTGGCCCGACCTAAGTGGGATCTTGCTGAGCAACAGATGATGGATGCAGGTCACCCGGTTACATTGAGTTGGCCCCCCGGGTGCAGGACTTGATTCTATGCGCATGGGGGGAAGTTGGACCCAAAGACAGGCAAGGTTTTGGAGCGGGCAAGTCTTAAAGGAGCCGATGCCAGTTTACTTGTTGCAATAGAAGAGGCTTGAACGGGGGTGTTCAAGCCCAACAGAGAGAACGACGAGCTTACGCGCGCCTTGTAGAATCCTGAACACCCACGAAGAACACGAGGCTAAGGCGTTGTTCCCTGGTTTGAGGGTTTTACGGACTGGAACGCTGACTATAGAAGCGGTGTGAGAAAGAAGCAGCAGGAGGAGTAGAAGAGGAAGCTGGAGGAGGAGGAGGAGAGGAAGCAGGAAGCAGACCGCCTTGGCATCGTAGAATCAAAGCACGCAGAGTTGGAACTCGCTTTCAAGCAGTAGCAGCAGCAGATCGACTCACTTAGCCAGGAAAGGGGGTCTCAGCAGCGACAACATCTAGCGATCCAACATTGGATAGCATCATCCCATCCATGCCGAGAAGCAGCGTGGGTTCGCCGGCGGTGATGCATCGCTGATAGATACCCTGTGGATGATATCATAGATACGACAACTTGTGAGCTATACTTTAAAATGAAGAACATGTCCATGAAGGTGGCGGACGGCGTTGCTTATACAAATCCCCCTTAAGCAACCTTCCATTGCAATTCGATTCCAGTTGGCTATGCTTGTATCGGGGTTGATGAAGTGGCGGCAGGATATTCGGGACTAGAGCTTGACATTCCTGGAGGTGATGACGAGTGCACACTGGGAGAGCCCATACATCATATCATTCTATGGAGAAAGGATTGCATCGTCTTTCCAAGGCCACCGACACCGCGTCAGCCGGCTCCTTCTCCAAGTCCGCCGCCGCGTCAGCAGACTCCCGCTCCTCCAAGTTTGCCACCGCATCAGCAGACTCCTGCTCCTCCAAGTCAGCCATCACGTCAGCCCACTGCTCCTCCTACAAGTCCAGCACCGCGTCAGCCGAATCCTCCTCCTCCAACACCGGCACCGCGTCAGCCGAATCCTCCTCCAAGTCAGGCACCGGGTTAGCCGTCTCCACCGCCTCAGCAACAACGGAAGAGAGGCGCCACAGATGCGTCGGCTAGCGGTTCAACAGGAGGCAAGAAATTCAGATATGTTCCAAGCCTCAAGCCTCTTTTGAGGTTCCATTACCACCTGACTGACGAGGAAAATTAAGCCGAAGTGAGGGCCCAAGTGAAGGCCCATTTTGGACCGAAACCGCCCCCGCCACTAGAGGAGAAAGTACCTGAGCATGTCATGCAGCACTTTATTGCTATGGCTCAACCAACTGTCAAGCATAGTGACTCAGACTATGAGCGCTCTATCAAGAAGTCATACCAAGCACAAAAAAGGAAGGAGTCGAGCTCGAGCTCGAGTCAAGCAGCTGGCAAAAAATGTGGTAAAACAGTTCCCCATTTGGGAGAACAGGCAATGCAATCGACCCCCCCCCCACCGCTACAAACACATGTGAGTACCGTCGATCAACAGCTGGTAATAACTGACGATCATAGAAGGCAGGCTGAAGAGGCCGGTGTCAATGTAGAACAATTCCTAGGCATCAAGGACTTAGAAATGTTTAAAGAGGACGAACTAGCATGGAAATATGTCCATGGCCAACCTATGGTCAAGCCTGAGCAGATCCCGCGGCTATCAATGAGAATGTATGAATTGCATGAATGGTACATGAGAGAAGTAAAGACTACCGATCGAGAGTCCCTCATGGTGACAGTCGAAGCAGAGCATTACTTCCATGAAAAAGATCTATGGGTTGAGTTTCAAGAAATGTTTCAGTTATTCAATCAAGATGCACTCTACAAATCTAATGTCAGTTGCTATTGTCTGTAAGTGATTTCTTTCTGTAATTGAATTAAGTCTCTAGCTAACTGTAGTGCTCGTTCATTACCTGTAATTATCCTCACTATATTCTTTTCTGTGGTATTATGCAGAATGAAGATGTATGAAATGAAAAAAGCTAGACGCTATGGCATTGGGTTCATTGACCCAAATACTAGTAATGAAAAGACATGGTTACAAGAATATGATCGACCATACACAGAGAAAATCTTGCTACAGTTCTTGAAGCACCTAAATACCCAACCAGAAATACTACTTTCTTACAACTTTGGGTGAGTGACACTCTCTTGTACTCCAAATTCTATTTTTTGCTTACCAGATGTTAATAAGTATAGTTGATGAGTTATGCACATGCTCTACTAATCATTGAAGTTTCCACTGTGCGCATGCAGTTTCCACTGGATCCTGCTAATCATTGAAGTCGACGAGGGAAATGTTCAACTACTGGACTCACTACTTAAAGACGTTAATGACTACGCAATCGAGAGGGGGATGGTCAACAGGTAATTTCAATCATTATCACAATATGCCGGCCTCTTTAGTTCATTTCCTGATCTCAACTAATTAATAACTCCTTTATTCATTTCTTTGCCGGCGGGCAGGGCTTGGGAAAAGTTCATCAAACAGGTTGAAGGCCCTTGGAAACAACAGCTGAAATGGGTGCGACCCAAGGTAATTAATTAAGTAGTACTAGCTAGCAGCTAGCTACCATCTCTTCAATTAATTATTGTTTCAATACCATTATCATGCTTGATTAATTATTATCTGATTGAATTCTATTCTCGTAAAGGCAAACCTTTGAAGCGGTAGGAATAATTTATATGCATACTACGCTTATAGAACATTTGCATGATGGCGTCCGAAAGGAGCAGAAATGATAGAAACCAACGGGTACGTCTGTCAGAACACTATTCAAATTTTTTACATCATTATCTAATATACACACACACAACTAATATATATATATATACAATTTCTCCTACAATTTGCAGTTCATTACATGGAGGCATTATAGCTTGGAATACAATTCTCCTTTGGGATCTATGACCTGGTCGAGCAACCCCGCTATTTCCTCTTGAATCGCTCGTACGCGATCCTCTGGTAGGAGCTGATCCCGCATCTCCCTCATCTTTACAGAAGGAGATCAATATGCATATATATATATATATATATATATATATATATATATATATATATATATATATATATATATATATATGTGTGTGTGTGTGTGTGTGTGTGTGTGTGTGTGTGTGTGTGTGTGTGTGTGTGTGTGTGTGGGTGTGTATGTGAATGGTCGTACGAGAAATTCGATGACATATATATGATCAGTTCTACAAGAAATTCTATTAATATATATGCATAATGTGTACAATTTGTAGTAGCATAAAATATGTTTGAAATGAAAAGAATTAAATGGAAAACACAAAATTAAAAGGAAAAATAAACCATAAACCCTTAAACCTTTTAGTCTTGGTTGGTGTAACCAACCAGGACTAAAGGCCCCCAGCCCCCCAGCGCGGGCTCGATCGTGCCACGTGGTGGGCCTGTGGTCCCGGTTCATGATGAACCGACACTAAGGGGAGGGGGGGCTTTAGTCTCCACCCTTTAGTGCCGGTTGCAGAACCAACACTAAAGGTCCTTACGAACCGGGACAATAGCCCGATTATGCACTAGTGGGTCTAATTCCTTTCTTTCATTCATAAACATGTCGTTTTCATGGTCTAGCAAATATTGTTCTAAAGGATCAGTAGGAGCTGCACGACAATAGAAGCAAGACCGACAATTTCATCTTTATTAGACAATTCTTTATCATGGGGTTCAAGAAAGGTCTACCTAATATAATGGGACAAAAATCATCTTGTGGGGAACCAAGAACTAGAAAATCAGTAGGGTATTTTATTTTCCCACACAACATTTCAACATCTCTAAAAATCCCAATTGGTGATATAGTTTCTCTATTGGCAAGCTTAATAGTAACATCAATATCTTCTATTTCAGCAGGTGCAGCATCATTCATAATTTCTTGGTATAAAGTAAAGGGAATTGCACTCACACTAGCACCCAAATCACATAAGCCATGAGAACAATGATCTCCTATTTTAACAGAGACAACAGGCATGCCAACAAGAGGTCTATGTTTATCTTTATCGTCGGGTTTGGCAATTCTAGCAGCTTCGTCACGTAAGTAAATAACATGCCCATCAATATTATCGACCAAGAAATCTTTAACCATATCAATACTAGGTTGAACTTTAATTTGTTCAGGTGGTGTAGGTGTTCTAGCATAACTCTTACGAACCACAGCTGAAGCTTTAGCATGTTCCTTTACTCTAACAGGAAAAAGGTGGTTTCTCAATATAAGGACTAGGAACAACTCGATCTACATTATAAGTAATAGTTTCTTCTTCAGCCTTCACAGGTTCTACTACTTTCAGTTCAATGGGAGGATGATATTTAAACCACTTCTCCTTAGGGAGATCAACATGAGTAGTAAATGATTCATAAAAAGAAGCTACGATCTGAGACTCAAGTCCATATTTAGTGCTAAATTCACGAAAAGCATCGGTGTCCATAAAATATTTAACACAATCAAACATAAGGTTTATATGCGACTCCTTACCTTCGTCAAGCTCCCAATCTTTAGAGGTGCATTTAATTCTTTCCTATAAATCCCATCTGAATTCAATAGTCTTCTTTGTAAAAGAAACAGTATAAGAAGTATCGAGCATGGATTAATCATTACGAGAAAGCCGAGCATAAAAATTCTGAATAATAATTTCTCTAGAGAGCTCATGATTGATGAATGAATATAACATTGACTTAAGCCTCCCCCAAGCTTGAGCGATACTTTCTCCTTGACGAGGCCAAAAAATATATATATATATATATATATATATATATATATATATATATATATATATATATATATATGACAAATGTTTCCTACAAGAAGTGGTAGTTACCACCACTTGCGTTTTGTATGTTGTATGTAGTATCTGTCGAAATCGAAAGTATGTACGTGTAGTATGTAGTATATAATAATGATTAGGTAGTATATATACAAATTTTTAGGTAGTATGTACCATTTTTTGAGTATGCTATTTTTACGTACAAATATGTACGTATTTCACAAATATAACAAAAACTATGGGCTCATGTTCAATTTTTTCATGTAACTTGTTTTGAAGTATTTTAGATATAGTATATGAACATATTTAAAATAATAAAATAGTATATATAGTACCACATGCTAGTATATGAGACATGTGGGGTAACTACCACCGGGTGATAGGATGGATTTTCCCTATATATGTATATATATATATGTGTGTGTGTGTGTGTGTGTGTGTGTGTGTGTGTGTGTGTGTGTGTGTGTGTGTGTGTGTGTGTGTAATTCCGATCACGATGAACCATATGCATAGGATAAAACTTATGATGAAATTCCAATTTCAATCGGTTGGAATTCCAAGCTCCAATATCATTACATAGCCTTACCATGTGAACGCCTTTCCCTTCAAAGATAAAGGGAAGACCTTCTTCTTGACATCATCCTCGGGCAAACCTGCAAGCTTAAATAATCCACAAATTTCATCCACATAGATTAGATGCATATCAGGATGTAGTGTTCCATCTCCTACATAAGGATTAGCTAGCAGTTTCTCTATCATACCCGAAGGAACTTTATAATAAATATTTGCAGTTGGTTCAGTAGGTTGAGGGGCAAATCTTTGTTCTTCTGGTCGAGGTGAAGATACCCCAAACAAACCCATCAAAGAATGATTCTCCATAGTAACAAGTGACAGTAAATTTCAGCACGTAATTTAAAATTTTCCTTACCAAAGGTGCTTCACTCCCCGACAACGATGCCAGAAAAGAGTCTTGATGACCCAAAAGTATAGGGGATCTATCGTATTCCTTTCTATAAGTAAGAGTGTCAAACCCAACAAGGAACAGAAGGAAAAGACAAGCAGTTTTCAGTAAGGTATTCTCTGCAAGCACTGAAATTATCGGTAACAAATAATTTTGTTATAAGATAATTCGTAACGGGTAACAAGTAACAAGTGTAATTAAAGTGCAGCAAGGTGGCCAAATCCTTTTTGTAGCAAAGGATAAGCCTGGATGAACTCTTATATAAAGCAAAGCGCTCCCGAGGACACATGGGAATTACCGTCAAGTTAGTTTTCATATTGCTCATATGATTTGCGTTTGTTACTTTGATAATTTGATATGTGGGTGGACCGGTGCTTGGGTGCTATCCTTACTTGGACAAGCCTGCCACTTATGGTTAACCCCTCTCGCAAGCATCCGCAACTATGAAAGAAGAATTAAGATAAATCTAACCATAGCATGAAACATGTGGATCCATATCAGCCCCTTACGAAGAAACACATAAACTAGGGTTTAAGTTTCTGTCACTTTAGCAACCCATCATCTACTTATTCCTTCTCAATGCCTTCCCCTAGGCCCAAATCATGGTGAAGTTTCATGAAGTCGACGTTCACATAATACCACTAGAGGAAAGACAATATACATCTCATAAAAATATCAAACGAATACCAAATTCTCATGATTACTTACAACAAGACTTCTCCCATGTCCTGAGGAACAAACATAACTACTCAAAAAAGCATATTAATGTTCAAGATCAGAGGGGTATTGAATATCATTAAGGATCTGAACATACGATCTTCCACCAAATAAACCAACTAGCATCAACTACAAGGATTAATTAACACTAATAGCAACCCACAGGTACCAACTGAGGTATTGAGACAAAGATCGAATACAGGCGATGAACTAGGTTTTGAGAGGAGATGCTGCTAGTGAAGATGTTGATGGAGATGTTGGGTCGGTAGGGTGCATCGACTGCAAATTAAAATTTTCATACGCGCAGAACAACCAAGAATATGCTATGGGAGATGGATCACAGATCGTTACCACTAGACGCGTAGTGCCGTGCAGCGGAAGAAGGGTTAGACAACGTGTCCGCATGGATCGCCTCCTCCTCGTCCGATCTCCCCAACAGCCGGTCGTCAATTCCACGTGACAGTTCCCCGGAGCGGCGCAAGTGCACCGCCTCTAACAGAATCCGCGCGTGCAGGAGGAACACCGTGCGGCGGACTGTTAGGCCCGATCACACAGTCGACGGCGAGTGGAGGTGGCTATTCACAACACATACAAACCCTAGTGACAGCGCTGAAGAGATCAATCACATGAGGGTGCCACACCCCCACTTTATATAGGCATCCGTCGTGGGCTCGTCTCACACGGATCCTAAAGCCCAAAGTCTATTCGGCATGGATCTGAGTCCGAGTTGGATCACACCTGACTCGTGGAGTCAGACCGATCCTCACAGGTTCCTTCCCTTAAGCGCGCGACCCCTTAGGTTCAAGTCGGCTTGGTCGTAGGTCGGATCACCTCCGACCTACTCGGCTGGTAGAGGCCTCTAGCAAGGTGTGCCAACCACCAAGCAGACAATGAAGCAGGCTGGCGAACATCTACATCACGCTTCCATTCCTTTCGCCACATGATACATGTTTCGGGCTCAATGCGAGTCTGTCATCCTTGTGCTAGCCCGACCCCTTTATCGTTCTAGTGATGCCGACCACAAACCGAATTATCTCATAATCCTTGTCGCATGGCCATGCTTATCCTGGTCGAATCACATGAGGCGCCCAGAGTATATCTCTCCTGATTGGAGGGGCAAATCCCATCTTGCTCGACCATGTCTCATAGCATGGGTCTGGACAAGTCTGAAACCTACCTTTGTAACTACCTAGTAACGGCATAGCATTTGGTTGGTCCAAAGCAGGTGTATCACCATCTCGAGTACATGTGCGAGCTCAGGTCTTAGGACATAGAACGTATGTTGTACTAGAGACTCACATATGACATATCGCTGCGTCTCATACTTGGGTCTGTCCAACTCGGACCTTATCTCGACTCAGATCTGACTACCTCGATTCCGACCAGATCCTTCTGAGTCGATATTATACGGTTAGCATCCAATTCTCCATGGCTACTGAGACCAAGCCATCGACCGTGTCATATGCTAGTCTAGTCGGATGCGCGTCCACATAGCCCTTTCGACTAGGGACCTTTTAGGACAGTCATCATACAATGCATAGTCTCACAAACAAGTCACATACTTGTTGATACACATTATTGATAATGTCCAAGGACTATCTTTATTCATAAACACATAGGAAAATATCATCATACATGGTTGCCTCTAGGGCATATCTCCAACAGGAGATTAACCCCCTCTCGATGAGAGGATCGTTGATGATGACGATCGCTTTGATTTCCCCCTCCAGGAGGGAAGTTTCCTCGGTGGAACAACTCCGTCTAAGCCCTAGATTGCTTCTGCTCAGGTTCCGCCTCGAGATGGCAGCACTTTTGTCCCGAAAGCTTCATCATGATTTTTTCCAGGTAAAAACCCTTCATATAGCAGAAGATGGATACCGGGGACCTGCCAGGGGGGCCAAAAGCCGGCGCGCCCAGGGGGTAGGGCATGCTCCCCCAGGCTTGTGGCCACCTGGTGGGTACCCCTCTGGTATGTCTTCTCCCAATATTATTTGCAGGACTTTTGTAGTTGTGCAGAATAGGTCTCTTAGATTTGCTCCTTTCCGGTCTAGAATTCCAGCTGGCGGTATTCTCCCTGTTTGTGTAAACCTTGTAAAATAAGAGAGATATGGAATAAGTATTGTACCATAATATATAATAACAGCCCATAATGCAATAAATATCAATATAAAAGCATGGTGCAAAATGGACGATATCAATGTCCACGGCCGATCATGGGGATGTGGAATGTAGTGATTATTAGGAAGTATAGGATAGACTAGGATTTATTTCTACCTTGTCTTGTACCCCAAGAGGTCATATATATATATATATATATATATATATATATATATATATATATATATATATATATATATATATATATATATGCCGACGAGGCTCGAGCAATACATCAAACGATTCCACCAATTCCCCTCTATCCTTCCACAGGGAGGCTTGCCGACGGGTGGTGCCATCAGCAGCAGTTGGCATGGCTGGGGTGCGGGTGTCGGTTCAATATCCTGCGTATCTCGTAGTAAGGGTCCTAAGCTAGGCGTCTTGGAGCAATGGTAACATGGACACGGGGTTTTACCTAGCTTCGGGCTCTCTTGATGAGATAATACCCTACATGCTGCTTTTGATTGTATTCATATGGGTGTAGTACAGAGTCCATGTGTCTACCATGAGATTGTAGTAATGAATATGGGATTGTATATTGACTAGCCTGGACTCGCTTTATATAAGACACCGGAGGCCTAGGGTTTAGGAGAGTCCTTGTCTTGGGCGCCAAGTCTTGTGGAGTCTTCCTTGTATGCGGCAGGGGTTGTCCGAACTGGCCCATGAGTATACTGCCATGGGGGTCCTCGGCCCAATCCAACTGATCGGGAGACGACGTGGTGAGTACCCCCTAGTCCAGGAGACCGTCAGTAGCCCCCTGAACCGGTCTTCAAGTTGGGGACGCTCCTCGATTCTTCCGAACTGTTCTTCACCTTCGGTCGTTGGTCTTGAAAACTAGTTCAACAAATCTTCTCGTCTTTGATCTTGAGGATCGCCGAGGTGACTCCGAAGAGTTTACACGTCGGGTATCCGAGGAGCCCCTTTAAGTTTCCGGCCTTTATCAATGCCTTCTTATTTTTATGCCATACCTCGGGTTTGAAGTTGTTCCCGAGCGGCAAGATCCTCTTGCGTCCGAGCTCCAACGCCGGACTGCATTCGAGGTATCTTTAGCAGCCGAGCACCAACGCCGGACCGCTTCCGAGCTCCAACGCCGGAATGTATCCGAGCTCCAACGCCGGACTATGTCCAAGCTCCAACGCCGGACTGTATCCGAGGTGTCATAGATCACCTTGGTTCAAAAAAGTTGAAGGAGTTTAGCCGAGCTTAATGCCGGAAATGCCCTCTACGTAGCCAGCCACTGGCATCCGAGCTTTATGCCGGACTGCTTCTGGGGTGTCTATTGTAGTCGAGCACCAACACCGGACTGTATCCGAGATGGTGCACCACCTCGGCCATGGGCTGATTTTTATGAATTTAATTCCGAAATATGCAATGTAATCTCTACCGAGATGTATAGCTAATAGCCCTCAAGGTGCGTGTTGGCCTAATATCCGGGATGCACCTGAAGGAAAAAATCAAACCGCTGACCCTAGTAGCCCCTGAGACTCAGGTCGATTCATAAAATCAGCCCGAGGATCAATTCCCAGCTCGGCAACATACGTAGGAATAGAAACGCGGTGTGCAAAGTCCTCGAGACTCAGGTTGGGTGCGACCGACCAACCTGAGGATAATAATCTCCTCGAAAACTATAGTGCGATTTAAATTTTCTGCATTGGATTGTCAATGCAGTAGCCCCCGAGACACTGGTCGGGTGGCAACACCAGATCAGAGGATCGATGTGCCCTTTTAATATTTGTAAATAATAAGCCCGAAGCCTAGTAGCCCCCGAGTCTTAATGCGGGCACGGGAGGCCGAATTAAGGATCGATATCCGTAGTAAAATCAAAAATTATGTGTAATGACTCTATGTATCCAAGTACTTTACATCATTAATGCTCGGATCCGCATTGTACAAAACTTTGTTGACCGACCATCGGATTCAACCTCCTCGGCCAGCAGCCGAGGAGTGTTTGTCCTACTTTATAAAGCCTTTATGAGGGCAAAGATTTACGACAAACAAGGCAATCTGGCCATACGGTTTTATAAACAAAGGTACGCAGAGCGACATGTGTCAGTATTGTTTAACACAAGAAACATCGCCCAAAGGAAATAGTCCTGCTATAGGTTCCTTTCTTTGGGTTGGCATGCTAAGAATGATCATGAAACCTCAGCTCCGATCAGTGTGGGAGGAAAACACTGAGGATTTAGTTCGGGGAAAGCTTCCAAACTCTGTGGTCTAAATGAACCCAAATTTTCACTTCCGTTGCGACCGCTTATAATCTGAAAGTGGCCCATCGTCGGCTTCTACCCCCTTGTAGATGCTACACAGGGTGTTTCCGAAATAACAAAACAACCAGATATACACAGGGTGTTTCCAAAGTGGCCCAACGTCTCGGTGCCCGAAGGCGGTTGTGTTGGCGGAAACGAGGCGATCAGATATGAGGGCTTTATAACTGTCACTTAGTCATAGGAGCTTAAAGTTGGGAGGCCAGCAAGTAGCCCCCTGGTTAGTGTTCGGCGACAGCCGAGATCAAGCCGTAAACACTACGGCCAATGTTATGAATGGCCCGTCATTTAATACAGTCATCAGACCGCTGACCAGTTTACGCTTATTGTGACAGTCAGTTTTCGGCTTTCTCCACTGCGGTGCTTAACCATGCGAGCTGGAAGCACAATCGCAGTGGTTCTCCCTTTACGCACCTAGCGGAACAAAGTGGAACATAGGAGGCAAGCACAGGAGCCAGGCAACCCAACTATTGACCGAAGACACAATTCAAAACTGATGCATATATAGCAATATCCGAGATTTTTTGCTGAATCTCTAAAGGTGTCAGACGTTGCACTGCGAGACTTATGCGGAAAACACACAAATAGTTGAAAAGTGCCATAGGATTGGAAAACCAAAAAAAACGTCAGGAAAAACTCGACGTCCGAACTAGATCAATTGTTCGGTGCCAATCAGAAAATTGGTCTTAGAAAAAAATTGTGCTTCTGTCGTGCGTTAACATGACACATCCTATCTCAAGACTTCAAGCGGGTCAGCCTACGGCTTCAACCTCCTATCCCGAAGGCGGAGTACTTCTCGTTAGGCCAGTTTAGCAAACTTTAGCGGCTTTGAGAGAGAAACTAGGCTCCCCGACTATTGACCACACACTCTCGTCGAAAAAAGGAGTGATAGAAAAACGATTTTGCAACGACCAAGAAGAAGAACACTTATTATAAAACAGCTCACATAAGAGCCCCCGAGTGACTTGGGTAAAAGAATTTTATGTATAATGAGTGTATGTACCGAAGTACTTGCATCATATATGCGTTCACCCAAACTTTAAACGCGTCTTAACCGACCGTCGGCTTCTCCCTCTTCGGCCAAGGGACGAAAAGTGTTATGTACTCCACCTGTCGAGAATATCGACGGTGTTTCCGATAACCAGGCAATCAGGCCATAAGGCTGTAATAGACAAAGCACGCTCAGGGAACTTATGTTATATTACTGACAAAGTGTAAGAAGCATCTTCAAAGAAAATAGTACCTCCACCGATACCTTTCTTTGGTTGCTCATCGTTACTAATGAGACTTGTGCAATAGATTTCTTGTACTCATGAGTTCCGTTGTGTGCCAACCATCGCTGATGTGACAATAAGAGCGCTAGCTTTCGGCTTCACCCAGTCTGAGGTCCGAGCTCGGATGACCCGATCGTGACAATCGCAGAGGTGCTCCCTTTATTCCCTAGCCAACAAATCGGGAACGTAGGGTAAACACAGGAGCAAGGCAACCCAGCTTGCAAATCGCTTAAGTCAACATGGTGCATATTGTGGCGTAATACACGAACAAGGAACGAGGCCGTACAAGTATAATCATATGCAAGAGGAAAGGCTTCATAAAGGAAGCCCCCGGTTAAACGGGTATTTTAATTTGTGTGTCACAAACAAAGTTTTGACAAGGAAGTTTTTCGCAAGCAACATTTTGCGAGAAAATTATAATGCTTGGTCGAACCGAACAAAATTTAAAACTGGGAGTTTTTGAGCATGAAAGCGACTTAGCTGGTTAATGTGTTCGGCATTGATGACGTGGTCCGAGCTTGGTGCGGGACAAGGTCTCAGCCCCCAAGCCCGATGTGGCCGAGCGAAGAGCTCGACACTCCAAAGAGGTTAAGCCCCGGTTCAGCCGAGGTGACGTGGTACGTCGATATGCTGAGGTGACAGCGCTGCCTAACCCGGATCATTTATCTGTGCACAGAAAATAGTGCAAGCCAGAAATAATAGTAATAATAATAAATTTAAAAAATCATAGCATAATAAATAATTTATATAAAATGAGTAATAAGAGAAATATGGCCCTTGTGCCGAACACTCGATGAGGTAGATCTCTCTCAGCGATGCCGAAGTCCCCGAGGCGACCGAACATGTTGGTATGGCAATTCAACCAACAAGATGATCACACAAGCCGATTGGGACGATGGCATTGATTTGCCGAAGTGAAGCAGAAGAAGTAGATTTCCTGATGTCTTTTTCGTAGAAAGTAGCAGAGAACCAGGGGCCGACTAGATGCCGAATATGAAAAAGGAAAAGAACGAAGTCTCCCTGATGTGTGCTGCTATCGGGCTTAATGTTCGTCGGTATAAAGCTGCGCATGCATGGTCCCCTCGGCTGGATCGCTCGCTTCTCCAAGAACTGCCAAGACACGCGTGGTAGAATGTTTCCATGAGTTGGGTGTGCTGCTCGTCGCCGCAGCAGAGTCCGGATCCGACGTACCGCCTGACGGCAGGCATCATCATCTTTATTTTCTACTCCGATATAACTGCAAACAAAATACACGATGCGGCAGCGATGCTCGCCAAGGTGGCGCACACAAAGTAGATTTCCTACCCATGTGTAAATTGCACATGCTAGAAGAAATATTAATAATGATAAACATCTTTGTGTAATTAATTTTTGCAAACATATTGTTTAAAGGAATAAAGGCACAGGTGATGACACGGTAGCGGTTGGTGGAGTGACGTGACGATGACGTCGTTGTTGGTCCGAACCAGGGGCATCGGCTCGTATGCGTGGAACGACAACACCAATACAACATAGCAATGAACCATAAACTCCCGAAGCGTAATCATTGGGGCCATAAATTACCCTGTACTTCCAGTGATCTGGATTCTTGTTGGTCTCATACACGCCTGCTCGCATGGGGTTGGCGATTACTGCTGGTAGTTTTTTTACGGAGGTCCCATATTTTGCTGTCCAGCCAGCTTATGGTCCTGCTCCCAATCGGGACATCGGGCAGCCAGGGGTGATGCATCCCTAGTGCTCCCAGACTTCCCTGCGCTAGCGCAGGGTTCGGCTGCCACACCTCCCGCCGCCGCTGCTCTAGACGCTCATCGCCATCTCGCGTTGGTATATCTTCACACGCTTTTGGCCTAGATAGCTTGTACACGCGGAGGTAAATTCGATCCACGGAAATAAAATAGCACAGAACGGCAACAATATTTTTTCACAAGATTGATCTGTGTAAAACGGAATAAACAGAAACTAGAACACCTGATTTGGCGTCTGTTGAAGATCCATCACAACGCGGCGACACTCAGCAGGTTCTCAATGAAAGCACCAATATCGGTTCAATATCCGGCGTATCTCGTAGTAGGGGTCCTAAGCTAGGCGTCTTGGAGTGATGGTAACATGGACACGGGGTTTTACCTAGCTTCGGGCTCTCTTGATGAGATAATACCCTACATGCTGCTTTTGATTGCATTCATATGGGTGTAGTACAGAGTACATGTGTCTACCACGAGATTTTAGTAATGAATATGAGATTGTCTATTGACTAGCCTAGCCTTGGTTTATATAAGACACCGGAGGCCTAGGGTTTAGGAGAGTCCTTGTCTTGGGCACCAAGTCTTGTGGAGTCTTCCTTGTATGCGGCAAGGGTTGTCCGAACTGGCCCATGAGTATACGGCCATGGGGGTCCTCAGCCCAATCCAACTGGTCGGGAGACGACGTGGTGAGTACCCCCTAGTCCAGGACACCGTCAGCGGGGAACGAGGTGCCTCACTTGTGAGCTCCTCTCCCATCTTAGCGACGTGAACCTCCAGGCGGTAATGGTGATGGCGTGGCGACGGTGGTCGGCAGTGTTGCCGGTGGACTGGTGGCGCGGGACCGTGGTGGTGGCACGAGGGTATCCGAGTCATAAAGTTCAAGCGGTTTCAGGCTACCAAAATTATATGAGAAGGCCACCTTTTCGTAAAAAAAACTTTTGGGAAACTTCTGGGTTTACGGGAGCGGTTTGATGATTATTTTTGTACGTACTCCCCGTAAATAATATTTCCTTACGAATAAGGAAGCTATTGGAGTTGCTCAAGTCTTTTGATTTTAAACTATGATTTCTGTAGTTCGTACGGTGGTAAATAGTAAGGGCATCTTCAACACCGTACCTAAAATGGACACACTATTTGTCCTGCGGACTTGTTCTGATCAGTCCACAGACATAAATACGGGAGCTGATCATCCAATCACATACCTTAAACGCCGCTTAGGTCCAACTATCCTTTATTTTAAATGCATAGCAATATGAGCAATAGTGTGGTATTCATATCACCCAATCACAACCAAAAAGATCACAAAAGAACCTGTCCAACAGACCACGCAAAAGATGACATTTTTTCCCTCCTAGACATGCCGACTGAGCCACTTCGCTCACGCTGCACCGCATCCTCCTCATCATTCGCCTCCTCACCATCTACCTCCTTACTATCCATCTCCTTCTGGGACGTCTCCGTTGCAGCCGCCAAACGCTTGAACATCTAACACGGATGAAGCGCACGATCATTGTCACATCAAGATCCAACTCGTCCACTCCTCCTGGTCAACATCTTGGTATCCTCTGAAGTGGCCGTGAGCTTAACCCTCTTCTCTTCGAGTTTGGTCTTCTCCTCTTGGAGATTGATGTCCTTCTCGGTTGCCGTCATCAAGATGTTGAACCTCTTCGCATTCCTTTCTGCCTACACATCATAGCGCTTGATATATGCCTCCTTCTTTGCCAAGATATCCTCGAACATCTCCATCATCTTGGCGCGGAAATGATCAGAGCGGAGAGGGTGCGGAAGCATGGGTTTTGGCGTGGCGCGGCGTGGGCGGAGGTCCGGACTCCCGGAATGCCACCTGGTTTGCTTCTGATTTACAGGAAAACAGGCAGGCAGATATGTTTGCAGACAAATACATGACCGTGTTAATGACAAATTACGTCCGGACGGTTTGGTCCAAAAAATTGCGTGCGTTTTGTGGGTCCATGTGGAAGATGCACGACTAAGTCAAATATAAATGTACTATGCAATTCATCCATAGACGAATTCAAGATTACATCATCGATGCCAGCATAGACACAAGCGTAAGAATTCCAAAGATTCCTCTAGCAGTCTAGCTACAACCTGTCGAACGTCCTTGCAGTTGCCGCCGACACTGCTCGCCCTGGCCACATCTAGGTCAATCTCGCCGTCAGTCTCCTGCCTCTCCTTGTGGTCTTCATCGTCTTTCTTCTCCGTGTGGAGAGACGGCGGAGCGAGAGCGAAACCCTGGAACTCGACGACTGCTGCATCGGCGTCCACGTTGCAGTCGGCGTCATTGTCGGCGGTGTAGCCGTCTTCCAGACGTACCACGTAAAAGCAGAACTCCTTGTCCAGATCCACCGGCGTCTGCAGCTTCACGCAGGGGTTCTCCGACGACAGACTCCCGAGCATGAGGTTCCGCGTGCCGATCTCGACGCAGGTGGCCACGACGCCCGCCGCCGCTGCACTCCCCGGGCGGACGAGGAAGACGTCGGCGACGTAGAGGCGCTGGTCGGTGCTCCTAGGTGCTAGCGTCTCCTCCTCGCCGCACTTGAGCCGCGAAAACGAGGGATGTCGTTGTAACCGCTGCCCCTCCGTGTCCATGTCCATCCTTGATCGATCCATCGACAGAGTTACACGTACAACCTTCCCGAGGGCATCTCCAGCCGCGCGCCCAACAGGCCCTCCCCAGGCGACTTTGCCGCGCCGGCGCCAAAAAGGCCCCGCCGCGCCCCGAAGCCTTGCGGCTCGGGCCAAAACTGGTGCCGGCGGACCCAGGAACCCGCGCCTGGGGGCACTTGGGGAGCCGGCACAAAGCGAAAAAGGCGCGTGGCCCGCCGAGGCGACCGAGGGCCTTTTTCCCGCCATTTCTTGGCGCTTTCCTCGCATCTCTCCGCTTGCTCGCCTTCCTCCGCCATTCTCTCCCTTTCTCCCGCCAAACCCTCCTCCGCTGCCGCGAAGTACGTCATGCCGCCGAAGAAGTACGCCATGCCGCTGTGGCGGCAATCGCGATCGGGCGCCGTGGCCCAGCCGAAGCAGAGGAAGCCGAGGGCGCCGCCATCGAAGCCACCAGGCCTGTCGAACGCCGAGTGGAGGGTGGAAGTTCAGCGGCGCAAAGCAGTCACCGCCGACAGGCGGAACAGGGCCATAGCCAAGAAGGCCCGCGGCAACCAAGACGCCGACTTCAAGCACCTCCACAAGTGCGAGAAGTGGGCGGAAGTCCGACGTGCCCTCGACAAGGCCAAGGAGACATACAAGCCGGACGCGACGACTCCGGGCGCGTCAGAGGGGCGGCCGGACGGCCACAAATTGGCAAAGAAGGGGAAAAGCGCCGACGCGGCAACCGCGCGATTGCAGGAGTCCATCGAGCATTGCCTCGCCGACGCCCAGGCCCGGGCCGTCCTACGCGAAGAGAAGACCGAGGCGCGGTGGTCGTCGCTAATGAAGAACAACGCCATCAAGCTCGACCTGCTCCCATTTAACGCCGCCGCGAAGAAGAGGAACACCGACATGGCTTTTCCGATGGGCGGGCGGACATGCTCGAGAGCAACGGCGAGAAGCTCAAGGCATGGTACCTGGTGCAGCGCGGCCTCATCCTGAACGAGCTGCCGACGGCAACGCCGACGACGCCCACGACCACACAGACGCCAAGCCCGAACGACGCCTCTACATCGCCGCCCAGCAGTGCCGAAGCCGCGTCGACGCAGCCCAGCACCGAAGCAGCTCCGACACCGACGAGCCCGCGCACGCTGACTCCGCCAACACCTGGAGCCGACCCCGCCGAGTGAATCGTTGCGCACGTGAACTTCCGGCGGCGGCGCTCTGTTTTTTGTAATGCCAGACTACGTCCGATCACCGGATTTGCGGCGTCTTTTGAGAGCGGGAATGACCAAGTTTAAATTTCCTGCATCCTGGGACCGGCGCGTGGCGGCGTGACTGGGAGCTAGGTCGCCCCCAGGCCCCTCTATTTAGGCGCCCTGGGGGGCCGAACGGCTGGAGATACCCTGATCGTGGACGAGACCTCAGCTTGCTTTGTGCCTTTGTGCATCGACGCCTCTGCTGATATACACAGGACTTCGTTTCCGTTTGGCGGTCAGCAATGCCCCAGTCCCACCACACCAATTCAAATTGGGATTCCGACTCGAGCAGCAAAGGCCGCTTACCACGACGTCCCAACAGCATACATCTATTTCACTCTTTTTTGTACGTTCTTACTCCCTACCATAAAATTTTAGTAAAATAGAATTATATATATACTGACCTATACAACGTACACTACTATGGAGTGGATTAGGCTAGTTGTGTGCCTGCATGTTGGCCAGGCTAATCACCCTTGTTTTTCGGATCAGGCCGGGATAGCAGAGGAATCCCAGGGCAGCAACCAAACAAGGTCCAGTCAGCGTTCAGGGACCCCTCCAGGCCCGGCACCTTTGTGCGAGGATAGAAACCAAACACGCCCTATGTATGGGAACACCTTATTTCATCAAAATGTCGTGTATTCGTGTGCCTTGCGATCAGTGATCGGCGGAATACAAGAGATAACATGTTCAAAAATATTGGACACAACGGCTGCGATATTTGCCCGGCTGCAGAGACGATGGCGCACATTATTCTTCACCGTAGGGCGGCGTCACTACTATGTAGTAGGATGGCCTGCTTGCTCCTGCATCCAACTCTTCCAAGCTAGGCGACTTCATAGCTTCGACCGACGCCTTAGCCGTGTTCGACAGGGAATGGGAAACCATCTTTGCTGCAGGCCTGCAGTCTTTGTCGCTCTTAGTAATGCACGAAATGCCGTGGTATTCGAGAACAAGCATTGAGCAGCACACACATCCGTAACTCAGTTTCGAACCTCTCGACTACTGGAGTAATCGTGCTAAGCGACGTGGAGGACAAGGACATAGTTAACCATTGGGCCGCAACTCTTCTCCTCAACTATGTCAGATCCCCTGTGTCTTTTCTTTCTCCATGGCCTGTCTCATCGTTAGAATTAATGGGCTAGGCCCATAGCAATTTCTGAAATCTCAAAGCCCATGTGTAAAATGGCAAGTGGTGGTGCTAAGTTTAGTCCCACCTTGGAAGTTGAAGAAGAGTTGGACCTCTTTATATAGTGGGTTCTCTCCACCACTCTAAGTGGTGTGTGAGAAGAGAAAGGGAAAACCACACGCGCGCGCTCGCTCGCCTCGCCTGACCGGGCCGGGGCGTGGCGTGGCGTGGCGAGGCGAGGCGGCGCATACATGCGACATGCGCGTGAATGGTCCGCCAAAATCCGGTCCGTCTCCTTGCAGGAGCGCAGCTTCCTTCCGGTAAGTATACGAATTAGAAACCGAGTCGGATTGGGATTGTGGTCGCGACACAATACCGCCTCAATCCTAATATATATACAGCTACCGCCGCGGCTGCGCCGAGACACAATCAAAAACACCTAGGGTTTTGCCTCATCTCACAACTTGCGCCGCCATCCTAGTCTACTCCATCCCAAACGCCGGCGTGCATCAGCGTGGGAGAGCAGGTCTCCGGAACCGTTCGTCTTTGCGATCCTGCACCGGAGAGGACGAATTAGGTTTTGAAAGCGCCAGCGCGATCGCTCAAATTCGTCATCACGGGTCGCCTTCCGTCCAAGTCGGGCGGTGCTACTCATCGTCAGATTCATCGCCAGCAGCAGATCGTCGCCAACCTCGTCATCAACACTGTCGCACCCATAATAGCTAACGATCGACGTCCAACATCCTATGTTCATGTCTGTTTCTACAGCTATTGTTACGTGTTTGCTGCTGTTATGCATGTCTTGCTGTTGTTCTAGTTTGCTAGATTATTGCATGCTAGTATCTCTTCTAGTCATGAATTATTTATCGAATTAATCATGAACTTGCCTAATATTCCAACAATCCAAAAACCTAACTATAGGCAATTTCCTGAGTTAACTATGGCTGGATTCGCTGATGCACTGAGGCCGGATAAGTTTACCGGTGTGCACTTTAAGAGGTGGCAGGTGAAGACCACGCCCGCTTATCGCTCTGAAAGTTTTCCACGCTAGTGTTGGTGCTCCAGAGGAAATGACCGATAAGATCGTGAGAAAATTCCAGGAAGCCAATACTATGCTTGTGGGATGCATTCGACTGTTCTTGCTGACCGTCTGTGTGATGTGTACATGCACATAAACGACGGAAAAATCTGTGGGATGCAATCAATGCAAAATTCGTGCAACAGATGCAGTGCAGGAACTGTACATCATGGAGAGTTTTCATGACTACAAGATGGTGAATAACCGTTCTGTGGTTGAACAAGCTCATAAGATACAAGGCATTGTGAAGGAACTTGAACTCCTTAAATGTGTTCTACCCGACAAATTCGTGGCTGGGTGCATGATTGCAAAGTTGCCTCCTTCATGGAGGAATTTCGCCACAACTCAAGCATAAGAGACATGAGATATCAGTTGAAAATCTGATTGCATCTCTTGATGTTGAAGAAAAAGCTCGGGCTAAAGATACCACTGAAAAAAGGAGGTGAGGTTCAGCCATCGCTAACATGGTGTAGAGGTACCCAGAATAAGAACAAAGGGAAGAACAAACCTGTTTTCAACAAGCCTACCAAGACTACTACCTTCAAGAAGAAGAAGTTCAACAAGGCTGAGCTAGAGTGCTACGCCTGTGGGAAGCCCGACAGATTTCCAAGGAATGCCCCTGAACGTGCAGGACCGCAGAGGGAAAACAAGCTCCAAGACTGTCAACATGGTGACCGCTAGCAATCTTGATGGGTATGGTAATTTACCTATTGTGCTTTCAGATTTCAATCATCTTCGTGGTGGATTGATTCGGTGCTAACGCTCATGTGTGTGCTGACATCTCCCTGTTTACTTCTTATCGTGTCGCAAGGGATTCTTCCGTCCTAATGGGGAATGGGTCACATGCTTACGCTCGTGGCATTGGCACGGTGGATCTGAAGTTTACTTTGGGAAAGATCGTGCAACTAAGGAACGTGCAGCATGTCCCTACTATGAACAAGAATCTAGTTAGCGGCTCCCTTCTATGTCGAGATGGATTTAAGCTAGTTTTAGAGTCCAATAAAGTAATCGTGTCAAGATTTGGACAATTTATAGGAAAAGGCTATGAGTGCGGAGGCTTGTTCCGCTTTTCTCTTTCAGATTTTTGCAATAAGTCAATAAACCAAATTTGTGCTAGTGTTAATGATGATGCAAGTATTTGGCACTCGCTTATGTCATATTAATTTTGGTTTAATGTCTCGGCTATCCAGCATGAGTTTAATTCCGAACTTCACAGTTGCCAAAGGTTCTAAGTGCCATAGTTGTGTGCAATCTAAGCAACCTCGAAAGCCTCATAAGGCTGCCGAGGAGAGAAACTTGGCACCTCTAGAACTCATACATTCTGATCTTTGTGAGATGAATGGTGTGTTGACAAAAAGGTGGAAAGAGATATTTCATGACTTTGATTGATGATGCGACTAGATTTTGCTACGTTTATTTGTTGCAAACTAAAGATGAAGCATTAGACTACTTTAAAATCTATAAAGCTGAAGTTGAAAATTAACTAGAGAGAAAGATCAAGCGTCTTAGGTCCGATCGTGGTGGAGAGTATTTTCCAAAAGTTTTTGATGAATGTTGTGAGGAACATGGTATTATTCATGAGAGGACGCCTCCCTATTCACCTCAATCAAATGGAGTGGCCGAGAGAAAAAACCGCACATTGACTGACTTGGTGAATGCCATGTTAGACACTGCTGGTTTATAAGGCATGGTGGGGGGAGGCTCTATTGACTTCATGTCATGTCCTGAATAGAGTTCCCAACAATAATAAAGAGAAAACCCCTTATGAGGAGTGGGTTGGGAGAAAACCATCACTTTCTTATTTGCGCACTTGGGGATGTTTGGCAAAGGTCAATATTCCTATTCCTAAGAAACGCAAACTTGGACCAAAAACAGTGGATTGTGTCTTTCTAGGGTATGCTCAACGGAGCATTGCTTATAGGTTTTAGTGGTAAAATCTGAAGTACCTGATATGCATGTTGATACTATAATGGAATCTCGTGATGCAACATTTTTTGAGAACATATTTCCTATGAAATATATGCATAGCATTGCTAGATTTTCTTCTGAGATAATTCCTGAATCTAGTACAACTGATGAATATTTCGAACAATCACATGAGGAAGTCCTTGAGAAGGATAACAATGAAGTTCCTAGAAGGAACAAGAGACAAAGGATTGCAAAATCCTTTGGTGATGATTTCATTGTATACCTTGTGGACGACACACCCAAGACGATTGCAGAAGCATATGCATCTTCGGATGTAGATGATTGGAAAGAAGCTGTTCATAATGAGATGGACTCAATTCTTCCTAATGGAACTTGGGAACTAACTGATAGACCATATGGTTGTAAACCTATGGGCTGTAAGTGGGTGTTCAAAAAGAAGCTAAAGCCTGATGGTACTATTGATAAGTACAAGGCACGGCTAGTGGCCAAGGGCTACACTCAGAAAGAAGGCGAAGATTACTTTGACACCTATTCACCCGTTGCTAGAATGACCACCATTCGAGTGTTACTTTCCTTGGCTGCCTCTTATGGTCTTATCATTCATCAAATGGATGTATAGACAGCTTTTCTCAATGGAGAGTTGGAAGAGGAGATCTATATGGATCAGCATGACGGGTTTGTGGTAAAGGGTGAAGAGAGAAAGGTGTGCAAGTTGTTAAAATCCTTGTATGTTCTAAAACAGGCACCTAAGCAATGGCATGAGAAGTTTGAAAGAACTTTGACTTCTGCAGGATTTGTCATTAATGAGGCTGATAGGTGTGTTTACTATCGCCATGGTGGGGGCAATAGTGTCATATTATGTTTGTATGTGGACGACATACTGATCTTTGGTACAAACATTAATGCAATTAATGAGGTCAAGTCTTTTCTATCAAAAAGTTTTGACATGAAAGATCTGGGAGAAGCCGATGTAATTCTAAACATCAAACTTATTAAGGATGAGAGTGGGATTACATTAACGCAATCTCACTATGTTGAGAAGGTCTTGAACCGATTCGGTTTTATGGATAGCAAGCCTTCTCCAACACCTTATGATCCCAAATGACACTCGTAAAAAACAAGAAAGAAACGAGAGATCAATTAAGATACTCTCAAATTGTCGGTTCACTCATGTACTTAGCTAGCGCTACAAGACCAGATATCTCTTTTGTTGTGAGCAAACTGAGTAGGTTCATGTCCAACCCGGTGATGATCATTGGCATGCACTAGAAAGGGTCTTGCGCTATCTGAGAGGTACTATGAGTTACGGAATTACTTATTCAGGGCATCCTGCTGTGCTAGAAGGATATATTGATTCAAATTGGATCTCCGATGTTGATGTACTTTACGCAACAAGTGGGTATGTATTTACTCATGCTGGTGGCGCAGTGTCATGGAGGTATTGCAAGCAAACCATATTGACGAGGTCAACTATGGAAGGAGAATTAACTACTTTGGACACAGCTACTGTTGAGGCAGAATGGCTGCGTGAGCTCTTGATGGACTTGCCGGTTGTTTAAAAACCTGTACCGGCTATTCTTATGAATTGTGATAACCAAACGGTTATCGCTAAAGTGAAAAATTCTAAAGATAATGCAAAGTCATCAAGACACGTGAAAAGACGTTTGAAGTCTGTCAGGAAGTTGAGAAACTCCGGAGTAATAACTGTTACGTATATACAAACAGATAAAAACCTGGCAGATCCCTTTACAAAGGGACTATCACGAAATGTGATAGATATTGCATCGAGGGAGATGGGTATGAGACCCATAGATGTTACACCATAGTAGTAACCCAACCTTTGTGATCGGAGAACCCGTGAATTAGGATCTGGGAAGAACAAGCTATTGGTTAACTGAGGAGAGGAATAACTTATGATCGTCTCCAAGTGAAGATGCAAAACTCTCAGAGCTGTAAGGCTCAGATCTGTAAGGCAGGTTGGCAACATGCCTTAATGTGGTTCTATTAGCTATAATTAGCAAAGATGCTGTCCTACAGAGCAGTCTTGAAAGAACACACCTATATGAGTTCTGACTGTAAACATCGCAGTCTATGAGATTTGGGTGATCTCTAGTAAACTCACGAAGACACCTGTGGAGTATGACGTATAAGCTCCAAACATGGGTAGCCTCTTGGCGGTCGTGTACTGGTTAAGACTTTGTGAAACCTGTTCACACAAAACTAGCAATTCAAGGCATAGTCCATTGTCAAGTTGTGAATGGATGTAGCTTAAAGTTCTAGGCGTAAGTTCAACTTAATGTCTCTGCAACACCGTATATTAAACAAGTGGTGAGAGAAGGCAAATCTCTAAATGGGTATTTGAGATCTGGTGGGGATTGTTAGAATTAATGGGCTAGGCCCATAGCAATTTCTGAAATCTCAAAGCCCATGTGTAAAATGGCAAGTGGTGGTGCTAAGTTTAGTCCCACCTTGGAAGTTAAAGAAGAGTTGGACCTCTTTATATAGTGGGTTCTCTCCACCACTCTAAGTGGTGTGTGAGAAGAGAAAGGGAAAACCACACGCGCGCGCTCGCTTGCCTCGCCACGCCTGGCCAGGCCTGGCCGGGCCGGGCCGGGGCGTGGCGAGGCGAGGCGAGGCGGCGCGTACATGCGACATGCGCGTGAATGGTCCGCCGAAATCCGGTCCGTCTCCTTGCAGGAGCGCAGCTTCCTTTTGCCGTTTTATTTTTATGTCTTGGCAGACAAGTTTTCATTTCTTGTCCGGTAAGTATATCGAATTAGAAACCGAGTCGGTTTGGGATTGTGGCCTGACACAATACCGCCTCTGTCCTAATATATATATACAGCTACCGCTGCGCCGAGACACACCAAAAAAACACCTAGGGTTTTGCCTCATCTCACAACTTGCGCCGCCATCCTAGTCTACTCCATCCCAAAAGCCGGCGTGCATCGGCGCGTGGGAGAGCAGGTCTCCGGAACCGTTCGTCTTTGCGATCCTGCACCGGAGAGGACGAATTAGGTTTTTGGGAAGCGCCAGGCACGCATCGCTCAAATTTGTCATCACGGGTCGCCTTCCGTCCAAGTCGGGCGGTGCTACTCATCGTCAGATTCATCGCCATCAGCAGCAGATCGTCGCCAACATCGCTATCAACACCGTCGCACCCATAATAGCTAACGATCAAGACGCCCAACATCCTCTCGCTCACGCCTGCTTCTACAGCCTATTGTTACGTGTTTGCTGCTGTTATGCATGTCTTGCTGTTGTTCTAGTTTGCTAGATTATTGCATGCTAGTATCTCTTCTAGTCATGAATTATTTACTGGAATTAATCATGAACTTGCCTAATATTCCAACATCTACGGCCAGCTGGAGTAACAGTGCACCGCTCTCGTAGACCCTTGGTCACCCAGGCTTGCGCCTGTTTTGGAATATATAAGGTAGAAAATGTTCTACCTTTGTTTTAAAAAAATCAGGAGTTTTGCATACTATTAGGTTTATCGAGTGCATTTTGTCCGATACTAGGCAAACATAACCTTTGCCAGGTTCCTGTCATTTGAGCTCGATAAAAAACATGCTTTGACGAGTTCCGTCCACATGTCACTCGACAAAGACATTTTTTCCTTTTCCTTTTCTTTTTTTCCATTTTTTCTTTTGTATATTATTAGTTTTCTTTTCCTTTAGCTAAGTTTCTTCTACATTTTTTTCTTATTTTTCTTTCTCCCCTACTCTATTTTATTTTATACAACCATTTAGTGCATTTATAGGCGTTTAGTGAATGTAAGTAAAATTTTGAGCTGTAAGTGCATGAAAAAATTGTCAAAATTGGGTTGAAAAATCCTAGTTGTTTTATTGAGTCTATGTTTAGGCCTTATTCAAGAGAAGAAAAGGAATTCCAGACATGAGAGTGCCAAGAATCGACCACGAACATGGAGATTATTGGGTTCTTAATTTCAAAAGGTGCAAACGAAGTCTCAAAAACATGAAACTTGGCATGGTATCATTATATGATCCCTAAGGGATGTAGTAAACATTTGAGAATGGCTTCTTGGAAAAAGTCACGGACGTTTCTTAGAATTCACACCATCTACGAGGGGGAATCAAGGGAACGGTCCAAGTTTGAAGGCAAAACGTCTTCCGCATCGTCTTTTGGCCTCGAAAATTTTTTACACTTAAGATACACCATTACATGTACCATGTAAAATTTGGATTTTTTCGGGGTTCATTTGCTGTATTTAAGCTATTAAGTGCATTTTTAGGTATAATGGTTATAATGAGAAACTGAACTGCAAGTGCATGAGAACTTGGCAAAATTAGGTTTAAAATCAAATTTGTGTCCTTGAGTCCATGTTTAGGCCTTATCCAAGAAACGAAAATGAATTTCAAACATGAGGATACCAATACCCAACCCCCGACATGGGGTTTATTAGATTTTAATTTCAAGAAATGCAAACAAAGTCCCAAAAACATGAAACTTTACATGGTGCCATTATATGATCCCTCTAGGACGCGACTAAAACTTTAGAAGATATCACGAAAGTTGTGACAATGATGCTTATAAACTGGACTGCCGCGTCATCCATTGGCGTTGAAAAATTTCCACTTGGGTCAAATTACTATATATACATATCTTAGCTGTCGTGGGGTATGGCTTACCCCAAGGCTATGATGGGTCAAGTTAGTAGGCATATTACCAGGGGTGAGTGTCTAGACGGGCCTGCCACTGTTCCTCTAACTACCAGTGGTGTGCTTATATGTGGCAATCACCACTTGTGTCATGGCTAACCTAGGCTCGGACTACCCGTGGTAGGTGCGTGGAAGAACCCACCACTGATAAAGTTATTCTAGTGGTGGTCCAACATTTCCACATGCCACTATTATCAGACCAGATTAGCAGTGGTGGGGTTTCTGGACCTACCCGCCACTGATTTGATCTCACCTATAAGCAGTTTTCTAGTAGTAGTGCGGCTGAAGCATCGAACCGGCTAGCTGAGTGCTATAACCGTGCCACATGGCATTGAGCTCCCAGCGACCACCTCACCTGTCATGCAAATATGCAATGGAGCGATGACCACTAACAGCTGGCACTTCCATTTTACGTTTTGTTTTTATGTGTGCCAGTTGGATGTCTGATCAATTTGGCCAACGAGCGCATCCTCACCAAATGCATTATATATCTTGCTTTGGGCTAATAAATGTTGTCTACAATGTTAGACGAGAAGTTTGGCAATGTAATTCAGGATGTATTGATCGGGTACAGGTGCACGTATATAAAGAGTATAATGTGGGCCTCAACCTCAACTATACAAAGACTAGGATACACACATATACATGCAACACATATATTCAACACCCCACCCCCACCACACGCAGTCGAAGCGTTGCCAGAGACACAGAGACTGGACTGAAACTCCTCAAAGACAAGAGTAGGCAATCCCTTAGTCATCACACCAGCAAACTGTTGCGCTGCCGTAACGTGGAGAACTGTAACACGACCAAGTGCAACCTGCTCACGAACGAAGTGGATATCGAACTCAATATGCTTCGTATGATGATGGTGCACCGGGTTGGCGGAGAGGCAGACCGCGCTGACGTTGTCGCAGTAGACAAATGCGGCCTTGTGAACTTCACAAAGCAACTCCTGGAGCAACTGACGAATCCAAGAGCATTCCGCAACTGCATTACCCACGGCCGGATACTCTACCTCGGAGCTGGAGCGGGAGACCGTGGGCTATCGCTTGGATGGCCAAGAGATCAGCGAGGGCCCAAGGTAGACGCAATAGCTGGACGTAGAGCGACGGGTGTCGGGGCAGCCTGCCCAGTCGGTGCCCGAGTAGGCGACGAGGTTGGTGGAGGCGGAGGCCGTCAGGGTGAGTCCCAAGGACATAGTGTCGCATATGTAACAGAGAATACACTTCAGCAAGGTCCAATGGGATTCACGCGGGGAGTGCATGTGGAGGCACATCTACTGAACAATGTACTACAGGTTTGAGCGTGTCAGCATCAGGTACTGCAAGGCACCAACAATGAAGCGATAGAACGCTGCATCAGATGCGGGAGACCCCTCCAGTGCAGAGACCTTGGCCTTCGTGTCGATAGGAGTTGCTGTCGGCTTATAGTTAAGCATGTCGGCACGCTCCAAAAACTCGTAGGCGTACTTCTGCTGATGCAGAAAGAAATTTCAGCCCGGTGGACCACCTCGATACCGAGGAAGTAATGCAGAGGCCCCAAGTCCATGAGGGCGAACTCATCACGAAGACGAGCTGTGAGCCGCTGAAGGAGCTCGGGGCGGATGCCGTGAGGATGATGTCGTCGATGTAGAGCAGCAAATATGGAGTGTCAGCTCCCTGATGATACACAAAGAGTGAGGCATCAAAGTGAGTGGACAAAACCCGAACACGTCTATGCTTCCAGGATTACCAAGGAACAAATAAATTAATTGGTGCCATACTTTTTGCAGCCCGGCCAGGTCTCGCACCAAACAGTCCTCATCGGAGGATTCATTGAGCTCAGATGCCCTTAAGAGCGAGACACCTCCGAGGGCCCTTTCCCCGAATCTCGGGCATGACACCGAGGTGTCGTCCCAAAAGGAGCAAAACAAGGGGGGCGTACCTCAGGGGCCGGACACACGGGAGCGGCGGCTCCACTAAGTGTCGATGGCGGGGGCGATCTTGGACTGCCCTCAGCCAGACACAGTCCCAGAGACCTTTGAGGCTCCGGGTTCAGACGGGCAGCTCCCCTTGACTAGAGGAGGTGATCCTGCTCCACCGGCGACCTCTGCCCAACCAGAGGTGTTGGGTAGCTTATTAACAGCGCAAAAGAGCACTTCCATCGTTCATGAACATCGCGCCCTTATGGGCGTGGTAATTAAGAAGGTTCAGGCCGCTGAAAGTGGACTGAATGAATCCTGCATCGGCCTTATAAAAGGCTTGGAGGTAAGTTTTTAGGAGTTTTTAGAAGATTTGTCACTGTATAGATAGTAGCCCCTGATACACTGTCCGGTAAAAGAAGGAACCGGACAGGGGATCAAATTTCCTCCCACAGGAGACTCAATGACATATATCTCTTCCTTTAAAAACAGGCGTCTGCGGTTACTGCTGCCTCTCATACTGCGGAAGTATCCGGACTGAAGTAGAGTCTGGAGCGGGCCGAAGAAGAACTTGGCCAGGTGAAGAAGCAGTTGGAGGACCACCGAGGTATGTTGAAACCTTGTTTAATTTTAGCACAATAAAGTAGGTGTGCCTAATGAAAGTATGTATATTGCGCGCTCTAGGGGCGAATGCCAAAATTGAGGCATTGAAGAAGGCTGTGGCCTTAGCCAAAAATAAGGCAGCAGCGGAACAGGCCCTTCGCGAGAAGCACGAGGCCAGGGTCATTGAAGCTGAATGAGAGCTTCAGGAGGCCGTGCAGAAAAGCGAGACTTTGGAGCAGAGTTGGTCTTTGAAAGAATCCGAACTTACCCAAGCTCTCCAAGCCGCAACTAATGCTTGGGAGGAAGCCCAAGGTGCTCTGAAGGACATTCAGGTGGCAAGGAAGATTGCGGCTGGTAAGGCCTTTTCCTATTTAGAGCATTTGTTGATGCCGTAGCAGAAAAAAATTCGAGGTGACGGATTGACTTCTAATTTCTCCAGGGGCGTTTGCGGATCTTCCGCGCAGCATATCTGATGCTGCTCAATTCTATTGAGCTGAGGAGAAGAAGACTGCAGAAAAGCATTTCTGGTCACATTATTTGGCGCTGAATTATCCGATGCCATTCGTCGATCAGCTAAAGCAGCCGGTCGAACTGCACCAGGCGGCCGAACTAGCCATGAAGGATCTGATTGTCCGGCTATGGCCCGCCGAGCCTATTCCGAGCAGTTACTTTGGGCTCGTGAAGCGAATTGTGAGTGCCTGTCCTCGGCTTGACATCATTAAGCGGCCGGTTTGTCTAGAAGGTGCGCGAATGGCATTTGCCCGTGCGAAAGTGCACTGGGGAAAGCTGGATGCTGAAAAGCTGATGACCGAGGGACCACCCCAGGGGAAGGAGCACCGCAAGCCCGAACTATATTATGATGGTGTCCTTAAAGGAGCCCGCCTTGTGGCGGAGCAATGTACCAAAGACATTGTATTTCCATGAAGGCAATCATGTTGTCCTTTGTAAGGCGGAACAAAGTCACCTTTATTTATGTATTTGCCTATTACATGACAGTTTTTCCTACTGTGCGGCCATTTTATATGTTAGTCTTGAGAGTTGGCCAGTCGTCGACTTCTGCCCCCACGTAGGAAGTACAGGGGTGTTCGGGATACACCTGAACACTCTTTACCCCATTCTTGGGTCCATGAAGGAGGTGTTCAGTGATGTCCACTACACAACCTTCTTCTTGCAGACGTTGTTGGGCCTGCAAGTGCACATGTTTGTAGGACAGTAGCAAATTTCTCTCAAGTGGATGACCTAAGGTTTATCAATCCGTAGGAGGTGTAGGATGAAGATGGTCTCTCTCAAACAACCCTGCATCCCCAAGCTTAGTTGCTTGGTTGTCCTTGAATATTACCTTGGGGTGCCTTGGGCATCCCCAAGCTTAGGCTCTTTCCACTCCTTATTCCATAGTCCATCGAATCTTTACCCAAAACTTGAAAACTTCAACCACACAAAACTCAAACAAAACTCGTAAGCTCCGTTAGTATAAGAAATAAAACCACCACTTAGGTACTGAAATGAACTCATTCTAAATTCATATTGGTGTAATATCTACTGAATTCTAACTTTTCTATGGTTCATACCCTCCGATACTACTCATAGATTCATCAAAATAAGCAAACAACACATAGAAAACAGAATCTGTCAAAAACAGAACAGTCTGTAGTAATCTGTATCACACATATACTTCTGTAACCCAAACAATTCTGAAATAAATTGGTGGACCTGAGGAATTTGTCTATTAATCATCTGCAAAAATAATCAACCTAAAAGCACTCATCAGTAAAAAATGGCAGCTAATCTTGTGAGCGCTAAAGTTTCTGTTTTTACAGCAAGATCACATAAACTTCACCCAAGTCTTCCCAAAGGTTCTACTTGGCACTTTATTGAAATAAATGCTATAAAACATGATTACTACAGTAGAATAATCATGTTAATACACAAAAACAGTAAGTATAAATATTGGATTGTCTCCCAACAAGCTCTTTTCTTTAATGCCTTTCTAGCTAGGCATGATGATGACAATGATGCTCACATAAAAGATAAGAACTGAAACATAACGGGAGCATCATGAAGCATATGACTAGCACACTTAAGCCTAACCCACTTCCTATGAATAGGGATTTTGTGAGCAAACAACTTATGGGAACAATAATCAACTAGCATAGGAAGGAAAAACAAGCATAACTTCAAGACTTTAAGCACATAGAGAGGAAACTTGATATTATTGCAATTACTACAAGCATATGTTCCTCCCTCATAATAATTTTCAGTAGAATCATGAATGAATTCAACAATATAATCAACACCTAAAACATTCTTTTCATGATCTACAAGCATAGAATTTTTACTACTCTCCACATAAGCAAAATTCTTCTCATGAATAGTAGTGGGAGCAAACTCAACAAAATAATTATCATGTGAGGCATAATCCAATTGAAAACTAAAATCATGATGACAAGTTTCATGGTTATCTTTATTCTTTATAGCATACAAGTCATCATAATAATCATCATAGATAGCAACTTTGTTCTCATAATCAATTGGAACCTCTTCCGAAATAGTGGAATCATCACTAAATAAAGTTGACACTCTTCCAAATCCACTTTCATGTTCATCACAATAAGATTCAACATCCTCCAAAATAGTGGGATCACTACTTACTAAAGTTGTCACTCTTCCAAACCCACTTTCATAAATATAATCATCATAAATAGGAGGCATGCTTTCATCATAATAAATTTTCTCATCAAAACTTGGGGGACAAAAAATATCATATTCATCAAACATAGCTTCCCCAAGCTTGTAGCTTTGCATATCATTAGCATCATGGATATTCAAGGAATTCATACCAACAACATTGCAATCATGCTCATCATTCAAAGATTTAGTATCAAACATTCTATAGATTTCTTCTTCTAGAACTTGAGCACAATTTTCCTTTTCATCATACTCACGAAATATATTAAAAAGACGAAGCATATGAGACAAACTCAACTCCATCTTTTTTGTAGTTTTCATATATAACTAAACTAGTGATAAAACAAGAAACAAAAAGATTCGATTGCCAGATCTAAACATATACCTTCAAGCACTCACCTCCCCGGCAACGGCTCCAGAAAAGAGCTTGATGTCTACTACACAACCTTCTTCTTGTAGACGTTGTTGGGCCTGCAAGTGCACATGTTTGTAGGACAGTAGCAAATTTCCCTCAAGTGGATGACCTAAGGTTTATCAATCCGTAGGAGGCGTAGGATGAAGATGGTCTCTCTCAAACAACCCTGCAACCGAATAACAAAGAGTCGCTTGTGTCCCCAACACACCCAATACAATGGTAAATTCTATAGGTGCACTAGTTCGGCGAAGAGATGGTGATACAAGTGCAAAATAGATAGTAGATAAAGGTATTTTTAATCTGAAATTATAAAAACATCAAGGTAACTAATGATAAACGTGAGCGTAAACGGTATTGCAATGATAGGAAACAAGGCATAGGGTTCATACTTTCACTAGTGCAAGTTCTCTCAACAATAATAACATAGATAGATCATATAACAATCCCTCAACATGCAACAAAGAGTCACTCCAAAGCCACTAATAGCGGAGAACAAACCAAGAGATTATGGTAGGGTACGAAACCACCTCAAAGTTATCCTTTTTGATCTATCTATTCAAGAGTTCGTAGTAAAATAACATGAAGCTATTCTTTCCGCTCGATCTATCATAGACTTCATACTAGAATAACACCTTAAGACACAAATCAACCAAAACCCTAATGTCACCTAGATACTCCATTGTCACCTCAAGTATCCATGGGCATGATTATACGATATGCATCACACAATCTCAGATTCATCTATTCAACCAACACAAAGTACTTCAAAGAGTGTCCCAAAGTTTCTACCAGAGAGTGAAGAAGAAAACGTGTGCCAACCCCTATGCATAGGTTCATGGGCGGAACCTGCAAGTTGGTCACCAAACATACATCAAGTGGCACATGATATCCCATTGTCACCACAGATAATCACGACAAGACATACATCAAGTGTTCTCAAATCATTAAAGACTCAATCCGATAAGATAACTTCAAAGGGAAAACTCAATCCATTACAAGAGAGTAGAGGGGGAGAAACATCATAAGATCCAACTATAATAGCAAAGCTCGCGATACATCAAGATCGTGCCATACAGAGAACACGAGAGAGAGAGAGATCAAACACATAGCTACTGGTACATACCCTCAACCCCGAGGGTGAACTACTCCCTCCTCGTCATGGAGAGCGCTGGGATGATGAAGATGGCCACCAGTGAGGGATCCCCCCTCCGGCAGGGTGCCGGAACGGGCTCCCGATAGGTTTTTTGGTGGCTATAGAGGCTTGCGGCGGCGGAACTCCCGATCTATCTTCTCCGTGGATGTTTTTAGGGTACGTGGGACTATATAGGCGAAAGAAGTCGGTCGGGAGGTGCTCGAGGGGCCCACGAGACAGGGGGCACCCCCAGTAGGGGGGGGGGGGCGGCCTCCTATCTCCTGGCCTCCTCGAGGCTCTTCTGACGTGAACTCCAAGTCTCTTGGGTGAGATTCTTCCAAAAAATCACGCTGCCGAAGGTTTCATTCCGTGTGAACTCCGTTTGATATTCCTTTTCTTCGAAATACTGAAACAGGCAATAAAACAACAATATGGGATGGGCCTCCGGTTAATAGGTTATTCCCAAAAGTAACATAAAAGTGTATAATAAAGCCCATAATCATTCTAAACAGGTAATATAATAGCATGGAACAATAAAAAATTATAGATACGTTGGATACATATCAAGCATCCCCAAGCTTAATTCCTACTCGTCCTCGAGTAGGTAAATGACAAAAACAGAATTTTTGATGTGGAATGCTACCTAGCATGATTCTCAAGGTAATTTATCTTTATTGTGGCATGAATGTTCAGATCCAAATGGTTCAAAATAAAAGTTCATGTTGATAAAAGAAATAGTAACACTTCAAGCATGGTAATGAAAGCAATCATGCCTTCTCAAAATAACATGGCTAAAGAAAGTTCATCCCTACAAAATCATATGGTTAGGCTATGCTTCATTTTCGTCACACAAAGATGTTCCCAACTTCTATACCCCCGATGACAAGCCAAGCAATGTGAGCCATGGATATAGCACTATGGGTGGAATAGAATAATGATTGGGGATTGTGTGGAGAAGACAAAAAGGAGAAAGTCTCACATTGACGAGGATAATCAACGGGCTATGGAGATGCCCATCAATTGATGTCAACATGAGGAGTAGGGATTGCCATGCAACGGATGCACTAGAGCTATAAATGAATGCTCAACAAAAGAAAACTAGTGGGTGTGCATCCAACTTGCTTGCTCACGAAGACCTAGGGCATTTGAGGAAGCCCATTGTAGGAATATACAAGCCAAGTTCTATAATGAAAAATTCCCACTAGTATGAAAAAGACAACCTATGAGAATCATTATATGAAAAACATGGTGCTACTTTCAAGCACAATATATGAGACTCACTACATGAAGAACTGTAACACCCCAAAAATTTAACCATGATTTATTAAGTAAAATTTTGCCATGGTAAATTAAAATTTTATTTCCTGGATTTTCTTTTGTTTCATAACCACTCTTTTCTTCTGAATTGTGGAGTTCTCTTCCAAAGTGAAAACTTTACAAAAATATTGTTGGACTTATATACCCTCTCAAGAAAAACATTTCTTTTATCAGTGGAATTATTTATATGATTATCTTCCCTGGGCTGTATTTCTTTTAAAAATGATTTTTATAAGATTTAGGGTCCCATTTGCACTACAACCCTTTTAAATACTCCTTTGAAAATTCCACCAAAATTTGGGGATGACAAGTGAGGTTCGTAAATCACTTTTATGCAAAAACTCCTCTTAATCATTTGGGGATTTTGAGCCCTACCTCAAGTTTTCAAATCTGGATCAGGTTGTGGTTTGCACTGCAACCTATTTAAATATTTCTTTAAAAAATTACACAAAAATTTGGATATGTCAGTAGATGCATATAATTCATTTTTATGCAAAAAACCATGAGTGTTCTTTGAAAAATTTGAGCAAATCATCCTCTTTTGCTCTCTGGCCCAGTTGGGTGTTTTCTACTGCAACTCTATTTTATTTTACTCTAGTGCCCATTATCTTTCTCCTGCTTATAAACCACCCTACAAAACCCTTATGTCCAGGAGGTTAGACCCATTGGAATATTTTTGACCCACGAAATAATAGCCTTTAGTTTCTGCCCAGATTCGGTTTTCTCAAAAACATGCACTAACAAGTTTCTGGTTTTGCCCAACTAGCATTGCCACCCTCTCTATCATCTAAAGAGACTAGGATCTGGTGTTTTTGGCCACCCCAAGAGATGCCTAGATGCCCATGACATTCTGTCAAGCACTTTGTGTGGATAGCCAGATTTGGCATGATTTTTAGTTTGCATTGTGAACTTGATCCTCTGACCCAACAAACTTGTCTACTAAGCTCCTAGCTAACCCTAACCCAGGCCTGTTAACTACCAGCCTCGCTCAAGCTCTCTAGCACACGATGGCATTACGTCGAGCACATGGCGTGCGTGCTCTGGGCGTGCCCAGAGCGCACGTTTTGCACGCCACAAGACCGATTCGCTGGCCCCACCGCCGCCTCCCCGCTGCTCGTCCCTTCCCCACTCGCAGCCAACACGCTCGACCCCTCCCTCGCTGCAGAGCCGCCCTGGCCCCTCCTGGCGCCCTACAACACCACCACCGCAAGCCGCCACTGCCACCCGGCCGGCCCCTGCCATGGACGGCGCCGCCCAAGCCATATTGCCAGACGCCCGCCCTCTGGAGCAGCTCATCTCATCCACGAGCCGTCTGCTAGCGCCCGTCGCCGCCACGTCGCCCTGTAGCAACAGAACGGCGGTTCACCGTCGATCTTATCCCGGCCGCCGCGGAACCGACCTCGACCACCTATAAAAGGGGCCCCCAAGCTCGTTCAGACCCCAGGAAACCTCAGTCCACCCCCCTAGGGCTCCCTTAGCCAGCTATCGACGGAAGGAGGCCGTCTTCCCCATCTCCAGTCAGTTCGGCCGCCGCCACCCTCTGGTCCCGTTCATCGCCAGCATAGCCTCCCCAGTCCTTCCAACGCCGCCATTCGACTCACCTAGGCCTTGCGGAGCCACCCCACCTCTCAAACACGATCGGGAGCCACCATAGCCCAAGCCCCCAAATCCTCCCGAAGCCACCTCCGCCGCGGAGCTCGACGCCGGCAACTCCCTTCGTCCCCACCAGCCTTTCGACCACCGGGAGGACCGCCCTGGATTGGCGGATCCATCCCTCCCCTCAGAATCCCGTGGGGAGCCGCCGTTCGCCGGCGTTGATCGCCGGAGCCCCGCCTCCGCTCGGACAGAGGAGGAAGGAGGCAGGCGACTAGTCAAACCTGACCAGTGGGCCCAAGGGACCCATTGTCAGTGACCCCGAGCCAGTCCACGCTGGCATAAGTGAAAGTGTAATCCCAGAGTACGCTCCCCCCCCGAACCGGTTTTATTTTTCTATTTCTTTCATTTAATTATTAAAAACATATTTTTGACTAAATTTGACTGGCTATATCTTTTTCAATATAAGTCGAATTGATTTGATTCTTTTTCTGTTGTTTCTCAAATTTGGTCTAGTTTATTTTCATATTTATTTGAAAAAATTTCAGACAACTTTTTTTGTACTGTTTTGAAACTATGTGTTAAATTCAAATTTTCTTAAAATAGGATTATGGAGTGAGGAGAAAACTTTCAAAAGTTTTGGAATACACCGTGTCTCTCCACAACTTGAAGGCAAGCATTCTGAACCCTGGCATAATATGTTGTGTGTTGGTTGATACGGTTACAACACCACCTTAACACGAAGTATTCGTTATTTTATGTGATGATAAGATCATACTCATGAGTGCATAATGAATGTTCCTTGCTGTTGGAACTTGATATGCTTGTGATAGTAATCACCCTCGTATGCCTTTCATGCCTATCGGAAGGAATCTAAGAAAGCCTCTGTCTTGAGTAGACACGAGCTTGTCTCCAGTCTTCGTCGAGACGGTTGTGTCCGGTATGGCATAGTGAGGTATGAGGTGGGGTGATTCTGTCTGTTGGTTGAAACATATTTGTTATGCTAATTATGCAGGGAATATTTAACCTCCTGAGTCGGCCGTAGATCGAGTCTTGTTCCAGTAACCCCCATACTTGTTTCGTACTACCACTTGTCCCTGCCACAGGGTAATGCGTTCGATAAGTTGTCAACTCCTTTCTAGCACACACCGCATGTAGAGGCCATGGTGGAAGATACCGCTGCATCCGGTAGGCATGCCACCTGGTCCGTGGGCATGGGTGTTTCCGTGGTAGCCGAGGGGTAGCTCCCCTAGTTTCTTGTAGCGTTATAAATTTTGTGATCCCATGCTAGTCGAGGTTGTAGCCTCCCCACTTAGAGTTTTGCTTAACGAGTGTCGTGGGTGATTCCAGACACCGGTAAGTCAGGCTGGTGTGTGCGGTCAGGTGTGTTTTCAATTAAAAGATCGTAGACGGAGTTAGTCCCGATGGACTTACGAAATCCGTTACTCGTGGGTAAAGAGTACATCCTCTGCAGAGATTACATCTATTCGAATAGCCATGTCCATGGTTAAGGACTAAAGTCTGGGATGGTTCAAGTGTTGTTCTTAGTGTCGGTCTTCGGAGGAAAAACTGCTAAACCAGAACATTGATTATGACCTGTGACATATGATGATTTTGATTATTATTATTATGGACTAACCATGTACATCAGTTGAATTATTGATTATCCCTGGGACGGTTCTACCTCCTAGATATTCACTATGGTTATTCTCTTATAAGCCCTTTATGTGGTGTTGTTGAGACGCCCGACTTTGGCATCTTGTTATATATTTCAATTATAAGCCCTTTATGTGGTGTCGCACTGATGCCCGACTGTGGCATGTTTGTTACTTGTTTCACTTATAAGCCCTTTATGTGGTGTCGCTCAGGCCTTTGGTTGAGGCATGCTTTAAATTATTATCCTTTCGGCGTTGCTTCGCATAATTCGATCGGTGCATTTTATTTCTACCCCATTATTGCATATTCATGTTGTATATGAATAACCTGCTTGCGTGCACCATGGATTTTATTTTGTGACTGACATTGTGATCATAGAATATTTTAGAGCATGATTATCATTTATTATGTTATACCTGTGTTCATAATGTTTGCGAGTACATTCATAGTACTCACTGGCTTGTCCCTGGCTATTGTCTTGGCCAGATTTCTTGCATGGAGAGGAGCGTTACGATGACAACCCCGGAACCTACGCAATGATGATAGCAGCCTCACGAAGATAGGAGTTATCCAGGTTAGCTGTTCCTGTGGGAAATGGAGTCCCATAGACGCTGATGAACCACAAACCGCTTCCGCCATCAGCCACTAGAAACCGTGTGTTGTACTCCTAGGCCAGAATGGTCTTGTACTACATATTATGTATTTTGCTTGGAGTTCCTATATCAAGTTGGTGTCTCATCAGCTAATAGTAATCCTGGGGCTGGTGAGCACAAGGGCCATTTTCGGGGAAATTAATATCCTGGAAAACCGGTCGCGACAACCTTGGTATCAGAGACAGGCTGACCATTGGCTAATCCTATCTTAGCCAGGTCAATAAACCTAGATTAACCAAACCACCACACCTTAACCTAACCCCGGTCAAGCTTCTCGTGTAAGATAGCCACACAGTGACCCCGACACCTTTTGGCAGTCGGTGCCCAACCTATCAAACTAGCCTGTCGATCACGCGCCAGTGACCGACACCTAAATTGTCTCATTCGCAATCGTGCGAAGGAAGACTCCGTCCCCTATTTCTATAAAAAGGGCATGCTAGCCTCAACCCAGCACAGCACAGCCTCTTCCCCAAACCGAGCTATAATGCCTGGCCCCGTCGTGCACAATGAGACCACAGCAACCAACCTTGGAGGTTTTGTAACCGTGCTAGCAAACCTCACCCGCCGTGCCTTTGCATTAGAAGAGCCCCAAGAATATGTGGTGTACCAAGGGCCCATGAGCGGTGAGAGCCGTCCATTCTAGGCCACTGTGCACGTCTATGGTAGGGGTCTATCGCCAGAACGCCCCTACAGGTTCACCGGAAGGACAACTTCCTTTGAGCCACAAGTCATCCAACTAGCAGCTCGAGAGGCTATAGTTCAACTCCGGCACTTGTCGCCCAGAGTTAACTGTCGCTAGTTCTACTACTACCCCAGCCATGACAGGTATGGTAGGCCACCCTAGGTTGCGAACGGAGATCACGAGACGGATCATGCACTATTGCATCTGGTGCGCTATGTAAGTGCACTAGAGGAACTATTCGATCAAATCACCCTTGATCTGATCGCAGCTCGTGGAGAACTGGTTCGTCGAGCCTCGGCGAGAGGAGAAGATGAGCCCGACGCCGACAACCCAGTCGTGCTGTTCGGACAACCGATCGAGTCCTTGAGGTCTGCCACAGCTATACTTTGGTGTCCCCAGAAGTGCTTTGTCACCTTTTGGGAACGTGCTCCAACGGGATTGTGGCCAACAACCCCCGCGATGGTCATCATCGCTACCCCGAACCTGCAGCCCCTCAACTCCATCCAGCTAACCCCGACAGTGAAACCCGTAGAGAAGCCTCGACGTCCACAAGACATGCCCACTTAGATATTAACGAGGTAGACTAAGTCACTCGAGTAGTACCGAGTCTTACTATATCCACGCTCTGTAATTGTGTGATCCTGTATCGCCATAATTAAAATGATTTTTGCTTGTGCGCCCCTATTTTACATAATAGCCATAGTGCACGGTCGCATTTTTTTATCCCGGGCGTAGCTACCAAAAACCACCCCGACGACACCCACAGTAATACGTCACTTTTGTGAGATATATGTATCTGTAGTGTTGACCCCGAGCCCGTAGAGCAGAACCGACAGACTAGTTACTCTTCACCGCGGTAAATGACCCCGCTCATATGCTATATGAAAAGGTCACCTCGTGACCTGCCAAGTATCCCTCACCTTGTGCACAACTCTCACAGCCATTTCTTTGCCATGCCGAGCCCCAGCATTTATCTGAGAACTCCAGATGCAACCCCAGGTAGCTTTGTTAAAATATTGTGGGACTTTACCTGTAGTACCATGAGTGCTATCCATCCACCCCAGTACGAGTTGCTCAAAGCAAGGATCACCCCATCCAACTCGAAATATTGGGCAGTGGTGCACATCCCTCCCACAGACCCAAACACTACTAGGAAAAGGCATGCTAGTGGTGCACCAGTTTTGCCTACTAATGGCGCACTACTGGTGCGCCACTAGCACCACGCCATTAGAATTAAATACTAATGGCGCACCACTGGTGCGCCATTAGTATCTGGTGTACTAATGGCGCACCACGTAGTGCGCCATTAGTATAGCCCAGAGTGCGCCATTAGTATGCCTCCCAGGGGGCCATATGTACCCATGTGCTTTGGCATACTAATGGCGCACCAGTGGGTGATGCGCAATTAGTGTGATTATCACAGTGCGCCATTAGTGTCTTGAGTGGTGCGCCACTAGTATGAATATTAGGGATTTTTTTTTCTTTTCTGATGTTTTATTATTGGACAGAATTTAGACAACACCACACAGCAACAGCAGATTCATCGAATACAATATAAGATTAGTCTCCGAATACAATTCATCATATTAGTCTCCGAATTCAAAAGACCGAACAAAGATAGAACATTACAAGTCTCGAGACCGCGAGTAGCGAGTTTGTCTTCACATTACAAGTCGATATCGGTCATCTAAACTACCATCACATAGAAGAGAGCTGCGGTCATTACGATGAGCATCATCGCGATGAAACTGGTCTTCATCCGGTTCCTCCAACGCTCCCTCCTCTCTCCCGCTTGATAGCGGGCGTATCTAGATTCCGCCTCCGACCCAGTGGTGTACCCTTTGTAACTGTTACCGCTGAAATGATGAACCTGTCTCCGACACTCCTCCCTGTCGTCGTAGACTCCGGGAACCTTACCCTTGTACACGACATACGACGAAATCTCTATGCACAAGCCAAATAATAGACAATACATAAGCAATATATAAGTATTCAACAAAAGGATCGGAAGAGAAAAGCAAGACATTAATAGCACGATTCATGGTCCTACTAATAAATAGCATCAATTACATCTAAGTTGAACGACTGTCCAAACCAAAGAGACATACAAGTTCATTAAAGTTTAATTACAACATGAGCCAATCAATGTTTCAGAACTACACATAGCATCACTACTTTCGACTCGACTCATGGGACCGGAGCGTGGATGAAGCCGCCGTCTGTCGTGATGGTCATGAAATCGTGGGCGTTGTCAGCCTGCATTTGTAGCGTTGTGTCTATCTCACTGTTGGACGGTTGATATCTGAGGTAGAACTGCCCCGAGGTATGAAGGACATCTTGATGGATAATTTCCGCAAACTCCTATTGGATGCGAAAGAATCCTTGTCTGATGTCCACGTCCTGGATTGCCGACAAGCTCGCGGCCCAATCTTTGAGATTATCTGGTAGCAAAAGGTGATGATGGTCCCGTACGATCGCCCGCGTGTAATGGAGGGCATAGTAGGCATTCTTCTGACCACCAGGCGGCTGCTTGACGCAGGAGAACTTTGCATTGTGGGCGAACACGTGCCTGCCGTACCTACGGCTGGCTTGGTGAAGGTGCCTCCAGATTTGGCGTAGCCGGGGAGAACATCATCAAGAACTTTCTTGATATTTGTGTAGTCTATCTTTGAGTCACGGTCCGGGTCGAAATACGTGGCCATGGAATATTTCGGGCTTAAGAGGATGAGTGTGCAATGTGTGTCACTGCACAGAACACAGAATGTTAGAAAAAAAAGAACGATCGAAATATAAGAAATCATATGTTACGGGGCGGTTAGGGGACGACTTACTCGGGAAAGTAAGGCACGAGGAAGTTATCCTTATCTGGGTTTGCCAGAATGATGCCTTCGAGGTAAGAACTCGCGACATGCCGGTCCCCAGCGCTGCCCAAGATCTTGGCACACATGTAGAAGGGGTCGACTATCACGATGTCCGGGGTCTTGTCTCTAATGATCCACATCTCCATACTCAGCGAAAACAGCTGAACGAAGGTGTAGTGCACCGGATGAAGGTTAAACATAGCAAAGATGTCATCAAACCGCAGGACGATCGTACCCCCGATGGCGCCATCTACAAAGCCCTTGCCCTCTGGCACCTTGGCCACGAAAATCGGGTATGCCACATCATTCTCTCTGAGACGCCGCTTCTCCAAAGAAAGAACACTGTCATGCAGATTCCGCATAGCACCGGTTACAACATTGAGCATATTTGTCGGTAGCATCGCCCTACCCGCCACATGCACCCTCCTCGAGATATTCTTAGGTGAAGGTGGCCCGTCCTAAGCATGGATCGTACTCGGTGCCGGCTGGCTCGCACCCTTGTTACTCTTTCTTTTCCGTCCCTTCTTCTTCTATTGTAATGGGACCGAGTTCTGCTCACAGACCGCCTTCTTGAGTGTGTTGGGGCTGATAATATTTCGCACTATTTCGCACCTCGGCTATCTGAGGCTCGGTGAAGTCGGCAGCTGGAGGCGTCTCCTGAGAACTGAACGCCAGATGACGCCTGTTGCAATTGGGTTTCTCCGCGGTACCAGCTAGATTGTGATCGTCTTTTGTAGGGTTGGGTTCTTGAGAAGGAGGCCCCAAGAATTCGTCATCGTACCCATGTTCGTCAAAGTACTTATCGACGTTGCTAAATGTACGGTCGTCATCTTTGTCGTCATTGTCCAGATCATGTGCCCTATGCATGTTCGGATCCTGTGCCATAGGGATGTCTGGCATGTCCGGTAGCGTTGCGGCGGTCTTCCCATGGCTTGGCGCCGGCACGATTGGCGGTGTTGTCTTTGCGGTGGTGTCCCCCGACCCCAAACGAATCTGGCTCTTCGGCCAAAGCAGGGGCCAACTTAGGCAGGCGCTGAGGGTCATCAGATCATCTTCGTCGGCCCCGGCGGGTCGAATCGGAGGTAACAACTCGTCGCAGCCTGGTAGCACCCGAACCAGTTGAACCCTATACACGGTGGGTGGCATCGGTTTACCGTGGAACACGGGGTTGCCCGGTTGAACGATTTTTCCCTTGGCGACATCGACCAACTCGTCGTTCATGAAGTGTAGGAGAGTGCACGGAACGTCGGCGGCGCCCTGCGAAAACATGTAGGGCGTCAGGGATGCCCGATCAAAAGGCAAGGAGATGAAGTCCTCGGCGAGAGGCTTAATTAGTTACCGTGATGATGGCGTCGAGCTCGGCTAATGTCGAGGCACCGCCAACGGCGTCGGTAATCGACGGAGGGGCCGCTTGCTGGCGAGGGGCCGGCAGGCGTACACCCGGGTGCATTAAGCTCCAATGCTCGTGCCGGCGTCGGAGACACCAATACCGCCGCCGCCGGTGACACCAATGGCGCCGCCAGAGACACCAATGGCGCCGCCTGCGCGTTGTGCAAGTTGCTGGCCGTGAAGCTGGGAATCGGGGGCGGCCCTTGTTGGCCAGCTGCAATCCACGTCGTCAGCCCATGAATCAAGGTAGGCATAATGCCGGTGAGCAACGTTCCCAGTTGTTGTTGCACTTGCTCTTGGATAATCTCCGGAATCCGCGCCACTTGTGCCTTGAGTTCTTGAACCTCGTGCGACTGGCTTTCCGAGCTGGTCTTTTTCTCCTTTCGCCCACCAGCGGTATAGTATGACGACCATTTTGTGGACAAGCCTTTGCCGGCCACACGACCAGCTGACGACGGCTTACTGAGCTTATCCTTGTTTTTCATTACGTTCAACGCCCTATTTAGAGTGCTGTCCCAAGCAGGGGTGCTCTGAGACGACCCCGCACTACTGCTTTCAGTCTCCTTCGCCAGAACAAGCTCAAGCGCCCTGGTCTTCGGATCCGTGGTAAGCTCCTTTGTTATCGGGTCCTCCTTGTACCGGGCCCTGACATAGTTCCTGTTACGCTGTCACATCGTATTTCTCGAGCGGGCGGTAGGCCTTTCTCGGCACGCTCCGCGTCCTCCTTGTCCCATATAGGTTCCGCCACTCTGCAACCGCCGGGACCGAGTTTGTGTTCCCCTAAGTTCAACTCCCGCATTTCTTTCCCCCACTGACTTGATTCGGAGGTTGCGCTGCTCTCGCACTTGATCTTGAACTCCTTGTAGTCATCTTTGCTGATCGAAGGATTTTTCGCCTTGATCTTCTCATAACTATCACCTTTCTCAATCATTCTCTTCACCGCGCTTCTCCAAGTAGACAGGGCCGTGCTCATCCTCGTGAGGGTGGCACTGTTCACTTTATTCCCCGAGAGGCGTGTGTTTTCAAATTTAGCGGGAACTTGTATCGTTCGTGCAGCTTCGTGAAGAGGAGGTTGCGCCAAATTCCTCGGTCCTTATGCCTAAGGTTCTCGGTGTTGATCGAGACGGTGCTCCGGAGAATGCACCCGAGCTGAACCGAGTACCCCTTGACTATATGTTTGGGCTCCGTTGGATGCCCGTCGGAGTCCACTTGAGTAAATTCCTCCTTGACCGTGCGGAGCGCGTTCGGGCATCGGTCCTTCCGTTGCCTCTTCGGTTGGCTGCCATCTGTGCGTGCGCTGCCATCATCAGTGGTGGCATCCTCGGCGGCACCATCAGTGGTGGCATCCTCGGCGGCACCATCAGTGGTGTCATCCCCGACGCCACTAGGGGTTGTGTAGTCAGGATCGGTGTCTTCCGTGGCGTCCTCATAGAGGTGAGGTTGTTCCTCCATCTCCTGGGACAGCTCCCAGAATTGCTTGCCGCCTCAACCGCCAAAGCCTCATCGTTGTGGGCCATGTTTCGCTCTAAATAGGAAAAAAGTTTGGTCAAAAAGTTGGTTATTGTCAAGGAACACGATCATGGTCTCATCATTTAGGGTTTGTCGACACCGAGGCATCCTAAAAGCTAAGCTTTTGTCATTTAGGGTTTGTCGACGCCGAGGCACCCTAAAAGCCTAAGCGCACATCATTTAGGTTCTCATCGACACCGAGGCACCCTATAGAAGCCAAGGTTTCATCATTTAGGGTTTGTCGACGCCGAGGCACCCTAAATGCTAAGTTAAGTTTTCATCATTTAGGGTTTATCGATGCCGAGGCACCCTAGGTTGGGCCTAATCACTTGGCTCTATTGCCACCTATGTTGGGTTTATCATCTAGGGTTTATCGATGCTAAGGAGAATTCTAAGTTGGGCAGTTGATCCTACTTAACTAAGTACTAAGATACCCCAGCCATGCATTAGTCGCAAGTACCCCATATGTCTTATTTTTAGCAAACTCATGCTAAAATTCACGAAAAATTTCAGCATGACCTTTGCTGAAAATAGGACATATGGAGTACCCGAATTTGCCGGAACGGAAGTTAATCAACATTCCGGCAAACTCAAGGGCCTCTCGGGGTACCTGCAAAATCATTATCCCCGCGTAATAAAGTCGCCAATGGGTCATTTCAGAAGATCACAAGTAGCACCATCACAAGTATAGCAACATCATCACAAGTACAACATCATCAACTATAAACAAAACTAACTTGCTGTTAATGAACAGTGGCTAAAGATATATAAAACTCCATTGCAAATGTGCCATGTCAATAAAACAACTCATGGAAGTAAACTACTAGCAGGCTCAAAAGTCAAGTAAACTGAAGATTATGACCGCTTGCAAACACAGGACCATGTCATTATCATGGCAGTCCACTATATATTTTTATGACGAAATACATCATTATCAGGGCACATTATGGCCATTTTCTTACATGATGCTAACTGTACCTAACTGAATTTTTTGACAATAGCTCAAGTTTTTGACAATAGCTCCTCACTGTCTGTCGCCCGCAACACTTTTTATGCTAGGAGCTCAAGTTTGTGCCGTTGGAGCAAATAAGCAGGAACCAACATATGTAAGGTTTCAACAAGACTCATCATCAGTATATATAAGCAGGATCTTTGTAAACAAACGAACACTAAGAGCAGAATGTTCTTGCAACAAACATTATTGTGTGACATCGAAAGGCATCACTCTGCTTAAAGGGAAGGATGACTTAAGTGGCCACATGTATATGATTGCACCACTTGATCTGCACTTCTCTATATTATATGATGTACTGAAGAAGCATGTCGCAGATGACGCGGACTACAAAGTAAGTTATCTTAGCAGGTAGTTTCAATCATGCATATTTAAGATTTATTGTGTCTCCTTAACTCATTACCCATACAATTTTGTAGGTGATCATATTCTGTACTACTGCAATGGTTACAAAACTTGTTGCTGAAGTTCTCTCCTAGTTGAAACTGAATATAAGAGAGATTCATTCCAGAAAGTCACAATCTACAACTCGAACATATTTCTCACCTTGTTGCAGGTGATCTAGAGCAACAAGAGCTGAAGTTCGAGAGTAACAAGTAACAAGAGCACATCTAGCAAAAAAAAGATAAATAGGAACATATTTCTCACCTTGGAGGTGTTGCTTTCTTTGCCTTTATCTGAACTTCACTTCCTTTACCTCCTCGGAAACCTGAAATATGCAGATGTTAGAAAGGTTCTAATTTGTATATGACGATTCTAAGAAAAGGGAAAAGGAGTATCAAGAACAGATTCACATGTCTTGTTGGTAGCCATTACAAACTTAAATTTATCTATTTCTGTATCTCACAAACTATCATAAATGAATAATAGTATTATAGTTCAGCTATTCCATGGAATAATGGGCTTAAGATTAATGAACCAACAGATGCCCTAATGGAAGCAATAACAACATAACAGCAGACAACCAACAAACATGATGGGCTTAAGATTAATGAACCTACATCGACAAACCAGATGGACAGAGATGTAGTGAGAGGAAAATTCTTTTCTGAATTTTTTATTTGTCTTTGAATCTGTTCCCAAAGTCAGCCAGGTTTCTGTCAAGTCAAGTCAGAGCCTTGGCTTCCTCTGCACTTATGCACCAGTTAACTGAATTCCTGCACTTGACAAAGACATCTCCAAAGCAGATTCTGGATACATTCTAGTTGTGTGAGGATCTCGTAAAGTACCTTTCAACTAAAATCGCTTTCGTTACAGTTTATTGATTTCTAGCATTATAGCATTTCTTTCTTATTCATTTGCTTGATTCGATACATCTATCTTTCTTGCAATCCAATCGACAACTAGCTATTAGGTATATGTTAAGGAAGGTATGGAACTGTCACATAAGCCAACTCTCTGAAATTAGATATTCATTGGTGAGCTGGCCTGGCAAGTAGATTGGTTGCCACTCTCTTACTCGGTTAAAATTTCAATATTCTGTGCATTTTAACTTGCTATGTCCCTTAGGGAAGCAGAGTATGCATTGTCAGTTATTTGGTCAAGTTTAATTGTTCTTATCAGCTAATAACATGAAGTTTGCTCCCATTGACTATAGCACAGTGCCAAGTATTTTAAAATTCTCACAGACATGCATGTTAAGTAGAACGGTTTTGTTTGATTATGTGGCTTAGAGTTAGATAGGTTAACAGTATGAAATAATACTGTAGAGGGATTACTTTGAAAGGTCTTCTTCTAAATTCACTTAAGATTTTATTTGTCTTAAGATTAATGAACTATAATCAACATACATACATCTATCTAACATCCATTGATCCGTGTAACTAGCAGCATGAACAAGAGAGGAACTGGGAACAAGAAGCATAGAGGCAAGGAAGAGAGGCTCACCCTAGGCCGCAGTCGAAGGAGAGCAGCCGCTGGCCACGCGCAGGAAGAGATGGCGGGAGGTTGCGGCGAGGGTCACGGCACCGTCCTTGGCTCGCCAGCTACTGCAGAGGTGACCGGTGGCGGAGGACGACAGGGGCAGGCAGGGTGGGCGCGACGGGGCCGCGCTCGCCGGCTGCTGCAGGGGCCGAGGAGGCCCTCGCTCGTCGGAGGGAGGAGGAGAGGAGAGGAGCGGGCGGCGGGGTGAGGAACCCTAGCGCGCGCGCTCGGCCGATCCCGTTCGGGGGGCGCGGGGGCGGCGGTGGTGGAGTCCGGCGGGGTCGGGGCGGCGCGCTGGGCAGCGCAAGACCACAGCCTGTGAGAGGCGGGCGGCATCACCGACGGCGTGCAGTGCAGCGTGACGGAGGGGCGGAGCAAGGCGGGGCGGCGGCGTACGGTTGGGGTCGAGGGGGGGATCTGGCAAGGGAGGGAGAGAGGTCAGAGGGGAATAGGTGGAGTGGGGTGAGGGTTAGCAATGGCGCACCTCCCCCTAGTGCACCATAAGTATGACGACAGCGATGGCGCACCTCCCCCTGGTGCGCCATTAGTAAAAAAAAATTATTACAGTTCGAGCACTCAGGTTATATTCCACCTAACTGTATCTCCATCAGAACACACACACTAGCCCGATGTGTCAGCACGCACCACACACACTAGGAGGTCCTGGGTTCGATTCCCAGGCTCCCCAATTTTTATTTTATGCAGTTTTTTTCTTTGCACATATCTTTTTATCCATGCATCCAAATATAACATGTCACATATGCTAGATGCTCAGAATTTCATGTAGAAAAATAATATGCAGTTTGTTGCCATGTTAACAACATTTAAAATGTTGTTTGATATTTATTTGTGTTTAAATATGTTCAAACTTGTTTAAATCATAACAGTGTTATTTTTTTATAAAAACAGTAATAATTTTTTTATAAAATATCATCAAATTTGTTATTTGAAAATATCATCAAATTTGTTATTTGAAAATAGAATCAAATTTGTTTTTTTTTCAATTTTAGTTGCATTCATTTGTGAAGGTGGAGCGGGCCGGGGAGGGTGCGGGGGGTGCTCGGTGGCGGTGGAGCGGGGGAGGGTGCGGTGGGTCGTCGGCGGCGGTGGAGTGGGGGAGGGTGCGGGGGGTCGGCGGCGGCGGGCGGTGGAGCGGGGGAGATGGTGCTGGAGGTGCTCGGCGGAGAGGGGCACCGGATCTGGCGAGGTGGGATAGTGATCGAGATGGAGGGGGATCGAGATAGAGTGTCCATGAAATTTAAAAACATTCATGAGTTCAAAAAGTGCCCATGAAATACAATCGAGAAATGAAGGCTACAATTTAAAAACAATCGATCTTAGCTGCTAGCTATCTATTCACAATCTTCTTGCCCTTATTTTTCGTAAATGGAGTTCTTCTCTTGAAGGGACGTCCTTTAGGTACGGTGGTCCTGCTTCTTCTTGTGGTGTATGCTGCTACTTCATCGTCCTCGTCATGTTCGATCTTCGGGTTGTCGTACTTGTCGAAGTCTTGCTCATTGGCGACTCCATCCATTCCGATGATCTTCCTTTTGCCTCTCCTCACGACAACACGACTGGGCTTTGGCGGGTCGGTAATGAAGAAGCATTGGTCCACTTGGGAAGCCAGTACCCATGGCTCATTTTTCACGGTGATGTTTGCGCCATGATCTTGGATTTGGCTTCGGTATAACCATGGTGGTGAAATACCGGTCTTCTTTTATGACGCTCTTGGCCCATCTGACACGGAACATCGGGACCTTCTCTCCAGCATAGCTCAGCTCCCCGATCTCCTCGATCCTTCCGTAGTATCTGTCCTTGTCGTTACTGGTGTAGGATTCCATCGTTACCCCGGAGTTCTGATAAACATCGCTCTTCATGTCCTTGTCCTCGGTGTAGAATGTGTAGCCATTGATATCGTACGCCTCATAGGTCATCAGGTTGTGCTCGGCGCCCTGTGACAAGGCGAATATGAGTTGTTCTTCTGCGGAAGAATCCTCATGTAAATGGTACGACGGAAGCTTCTGCTTGAACCAACGCGTGAAACATGAGTTGTTCTCTTTGATTATATCTTCGTCCGTCCCCTGTTGGCCTCGGTCTTTATACGTCTTCTCAACAAAGGTTTTGTGCTCTACCACCTAAGGATCGACCACGTCTATGTGTTGTAGCGCGACTAGGTTTGCTCTTTCAAAGTCGGCGAGTCGACCCTCGAAGTCGACATGCATTTCATGGCAACCCTCACGGTGACCCCATCCAAATGAGCCCGCCGAGGTGCCTGTTGACGGGCAGACCAACGGGGTTCTCGATGCCTAGATAATTCGTGCAGTATGAGATGCACTCTTCGGTCAGAAAGCCCCTGGCTATGCTTCCCTCTGGACGTGACATGTTGCGAACGTATCCTTTGATGACACCATTCATCCTTTCGAACGGCATCATGTTGTGCAGGAATGTCAGCCCGAGTTGGATGATATCCTCCATGATATGGACCAACAGATGCACCATAACGTCGAAGAATGCTGGCGGGAAGTACATCTCAAGCTCGCATAATATCAACATGATCTCTTCCTGTAGCCTTCTGAGTTGCCTCACGCCAACCGACTTCCGAGAGATGACGTCGAAAATGTTGCATACGCCAAATAGCATTTCACGGATGTGCGCGTCCATGATCCCACGGATTGCAACTAGAAGTATCTGCGTCATCAGCACGTGACAGTCGTGAGACTTCATCCCGCTGAACTTCTGCTTCGCTGGGTCTAGGTATCTGCTTATCTTCCCAGCGTAATCGTAAGGAAGTTTTACTCCTCTGAGGCAGGTGAAAACTGATCGATCTCTTCCTGACTTAGAGTGAAGCACGCGGGAGGGTAGTCATTTCCGGTCTTCTTGGCCTTTTTGCCTTTGCGAGGACTTTCTGTGTCCTGCTTCGCCTCATCATCATCATCATCATCATTAGCGTGAAGCTCCTCCCTGATGCCCATTGATTTCAAGTCTTCCCTTGCTTTCGGCCCATCTTTGGTCCTCTCTAGCATGTTGAGCAGGGTACCAAGCAGACTCTCGCACACGTTCTTTGCGATATGCATGACATCAAGGCAATGAGGCACACGATGGATCTTCCAGTACGGCAAGTCCCAGAAAACAGACCTCGTTTTCCATACCTTCAGCAGCGGCTCTGGCGCCTTTTACTTCTTTCCCGGCTCTGGCGCCTTTTGCTTCTTTCCCGACAGTGGGCAATCTTTCTAATTTTTCAACAGCTCGTCTATTTCCTCGCCTTCGCTCCTAAATGCTGCAGGCGTCTTCGGGTTCGGTTGCACCATCGAACAGATCCTTGCGCTTCCTCCACGGGTCATCATCGCGAAGCCACCTTCGATGTCCCATGAACACGGTTTTGAAGACCCGGATCTCTATCTAGCTGGCGGTACGTTGTGTCATCCATGCACCGACGCATCCGTAAAATCCGTGGACCACCTGCCCCGCGAGATATCCGTAACCGAGATAGTCGTGCACCGTCATGAGCAGTGCGGTTCTCATAGGGAAATATTCTTTCTCTGCGGCGTCCCATGTATTGGCTGGCGTTTTCCACAGCGTGTCTAGCTCCTCTTTCAGCAGCCCCAGATACAGATTGATGTCGTTCCCTGGTTGTTTCGGCCCTTCAATTAGCATACTCATGTGAATGTACTTCCTCTTCATGCACAACCAGGGGAAGGTTGTACATCCACACAAACACAGGCCAAAAGCTATGTGTGCTTCTCTGGCTGCCAAACGAATTGACTCCATCGGTGCTCGCGCCCAGCACGATGTTCCTTGGATCCTTCCCAAATTCTGGGTGTTCGAAGTTCAACGCTTGCCACTGGCTCCCATCCCTAGGGTGACTCAGCATATTGTCTTTTTTATTTATCTCCGGATTATTTACGTCATCTTCTGGCTTCTTCTCCTCCCTATCCGCATGCCAACGCAGGAGCTGTGCTACCTTAGGGTCCACGAAATACCACTGCAGACGAGGAGTGATCGGAAAGTACCACACCACTTTTCGAGGAGCTTTCTTCCTCTTCTTTTATCGAGTGATGCCGCACACCGGACATATGGTAGACTCCACGTGCTCGTCCCGATAAATGATGCAATTGTTCATAAACACATGGTATTTCACGTGCGGTAAATCCAGAGGACACATGATTTTCTTCGCCTCCTCAAAACTGGTCGGGCACTTGTTCCACTTGGGAAGACGTTCGTGCCAGAATGACATGTTCTCGTCGAAGCATGCGTCGGTCATTTTGTGTTTTACCTTCATCTCCAGAGCCATGAGCGTTACTTTCAGGCAGGTATCCTCGGGTATGCATCCTTCATACAATGGAGTAACCGCGTCTATCTCTAGTTGATCCAGCTTGGCTTTCTCTCGGGCAGCAGCTCTTGCGTTATCCGTCTGCTTGAGAAGCAGCTCTTGAATATGAGGGTCCTGCACCCAGACCATCGATGGTCCATCGTCGTCTGCTCCGCCGGCATCTTCCTCTTCATGATCAGACCCTTCGTCTGCTCCGCATCTTCCTCATCATCATGTCCGGCATCTTCTACATGATGACTGTGTACAGCATCACCGTCGTGATCATGTCCTGGAGATTCTTCGTCTTCTCGCCCGCCCGAGTCTTGCTCATTTCTTGCCTGGCCCCCATGGACGACTTCATAGTCATCTTCATCACCTTGCCACCGATAGCCATCCATGAAACCATGCAAGAGCAGGTGGTTCCGCACCTTCCCGGAATCCGGGTCCGCAATAAGGCTCTTCAGCTTGCATCTTCGACACGAACATCTTATCTCTGTCTCATTCTTTTGAAGCATCTCGGCCTTTGCGGAGCTCAAAAACCTATTCACGATGCCTTCGGTCATCGTGCGGACCATAGTTGCCTGCGGGGTAGAGCAAAACGATATTTTAGAACCAAGAAAAAATTTGTCATGACTTTCCCTAAACATAGGACCAAAAAGAATGCATTGTGCCAAAATTCTCGCCGAAACGGAAATGAATCAACATTCCGGCAAAATATTGGCAACTATCACATTTCAAATACCGGTACCTGCAAACACAAACATATATGCAACACCACAATCATATGCAACACCACGAACATACATAGATCTAGCTAGGCCACAAAAAGTGCATGTGCATGTTGTTGGAGAGGGAGAACAACATAAAGATAGCTTCCCCCTTACTTACCTATCAAAAAAAGGTAATTTAACCACTTAATTTGAATGAATCTATGGTTCAAATGAGGCGAGGAGAAGGAGGCAGCCGAGACATGCTTGGAGGAGGAGGTGGAGAGAATGAAGTGGCGAAAGTGAGTGGGTAGGTGTGGCTGTCCAAAATATCTTGTTGGTCCCAGGTTACTAATGGCGCATTTGCAGTGCGCCATTAGTAACCCTGGTTACTAATGGCGCACCTGCTGGTGGTGCGCCATTAGTAGTTTTGAAAAAAATAAATATATATATATATACTAATGGCGCAGTGGCAGTGCGCCATTACTAGTTTAAACTAGTAATGGCGCATCGTGCCACGGTGCGCCATTAGTAGTTTTGCAAAAAACAATAAAAACAACGATGAGTGGCGCATTGTGTGGCGGTGCGGCATTACTAGTTAGCACTAGTAATGGCGCACTGTGCCAGGATGCGCCATTAGTATGTTTGGAAAAATAATAAAAAATATATTTGTAACTAGTGGCGCACCATGTGCACAGTGCGCCATTAGTGTCTTCCACACTAATGGCGTGCACATGGTGCGCCATCAAGAGTAGTAGTGGCGCACCACATGACAGGTGCGCCATTAGTATCCATTTCATCTACAGCCCTTTTCCTAGTAGTGAAAGCAAGACCCAACGGAAGTCTCCTTTGTGGGGAAATCTATGCCGACTCCGCAAATGGCCATAGAAGCTGCTGCATACGAAGCGCTTGCTCGCCTTCGATTCGCGGTACCCTATGCCAGCGAACGGGGATATTATTACTTCCCGAGTCGTGCCGCACCCAGAGAAGTAACATCTTTTCCCGGTGGACGAATTGAGAGAGACCCAGTACTGGCCAACCTTGCCCAGTATGCCATCGCTCAAGAGCGTTTGACCCAACGAGTAATGGGTTATCTCCAGAGCCTTGCTGATTTAAATCCTCAGATCGCCATCGGCAGACCACTGAGGCCCGACCAGGAGAGACGACTGGTCAACCCGCTTCCCCTGATAGAAGAAGAGTGTGCCCCAATTCCAAAGACATTTTCTCAATACCCAGTCCATTTGCCGTTGTCGTTGTAGGCGTCACCGCTATAGATATTGTCTCAGCATTTATTTATGTGTTGCAACTTATGCGCGGTATCCTAGATTTGTACGAGGAATTAAATCTTTAGTTCCTATTAATGTGAGTGGTTTTTACTGCGGTAAATTTTTATAACTGTTTTCACCCCCCCGGTAAATTCTGAAGTGAGATTTTTCCCTGAGTTGCTGCGGCATATATCTCTACACGACATAGATTTTTATTCGCGCAGCACCACGACAACAGACTCACAACCACAACCACTCGACCTCATGCACTAATTGCAAATGCACGTACACATGTTACATCTAACTGATCACCTCTGAAGGAGAGATTAGTGGGCGTTTATTAGGGTGCAAGATTGCCCCAGCACACCGACCACAGTTAGGACCCGACACCGCACTTAATCCTCATGATCACCGCCACCGCGGAGAGCTAACACCCGAGCGGCAGCATCGCAACGATCATCAAGGATCATCACGCACAAGAGCACGGAGAACCCCAGCAACACCGCCAACCCTCCGCACATCAGGATCACATACCAGTCCGGCATCACCTCCGCCATTAGAGCCTCGTTTCGAGCTCCTGCAAACAGAAATGGAGAAGAAGGGAGGAGAAGGAGAAGCGAAGCCAGGTGTGAGGAAGAAGAAAGGAGCACCGTGGTCGTTTTATAGCTCGAGACCGGTGTACGGTGGGCGAAGTCCACCAGCGCCGCTGGTCGCCCTATCGTCGGTGTTCAGAGGCGAATCCGCGAGCAGTGCCGACAGCGCATTAGCCCGCGAGGTGAGTGCACGCTGCACCGACAGCTAGCACGCTGCGCACTACCGCAGTACGGCCTAGATTCTCTACGCGCTAGACGTTGCCGGTGGAGAAAGCGCGGGAAAGCGCATGAGAGAGAGGGAGAAGAGACAGCCAGAGGTAGAAGAAGAGACCGATAATGGACCCCGGTTCCACTCCTTGCTGCCCAGAGAGAGCACTCAGGTTTCTGCACGACAATGCGATTTTAGTAATTTAGAAATTTAATCTAAATTTTACTGTAATCAAAAGTAGAATTTTCCTGTAGTTTTTTCCACGCAATGCCAGTATGCCACACTGCAGCTTTACACCACATAATTGCCCACTTACTGTAGCCACGTTTTAATTACGTGAGTAGGATGGTTATTTTTATATTACCTTGTGATGGTAGGAGTAATTTTTTTTACAGCCCTTAGCAAATCTCGAGGACGAGATTTTTCTTAAGGGGGGTAGTGTTGTAACACCCCAAAAATTTAACCATGATTTATTAATTAAAATTTTGCCATGGTAAATTAAAATTTTATCTCCTAGATTTTCTTTTGTTTCAGAACCACTCTTTTCTTCTGAATTATGGAGTTTTCCTCCAAAGGGAAAACTTTACAAAAATATTGTTGGACTTATATACCCTCTCAAGAAAAACATTTCTTTTATCAGTGGAATTATTTATATGATTATCTTCCCTGAGCTCTATTTCTTTTAAAAATGATTATTATAAGATTTAGGGTCCCATTTGCACTACAACCCTTTTAAATACTCCTTTAAAAATTCCACTAAAATTTGGCGATGACATGTGAGGTTCCTAAATCACATTTATGCAAAAACTCCTCTTGATCATATGGGGATTTTGAGCCCTACCTCAAGTTTTCAAATCTGGATCAGGTAGTGGTTTGCACTGCAACCGATTTAAATATTTCTTTAAAAAATTACACAAAAATTTGGAGATGTCAGTAGATGCATATAATTCATTTTTATGCAAAAACCCATGAGTGTTCTTTGAAAAATTTGAGCAAATCATCCTCTTTTGCTCTCTGGCCCCGTTGGGTGTTTTCTACTGCAATTCTATTTTATTTTACTCTAGTGCCCATGATCTTTCTCCTGCTTATAAACCACCCTACAAAACCCTTAAGTCCAGGAGATTGGACCCATTGGAATATTTTTGACCCATGAAATAATAGCCTTTAGTTTCTGCCTGATTTGGTTTTCTCAAAAACTTGCACTAACAAGTTTCTGGTTTTGCCCAACTAACATTGCCACTCTCTCTATCATCTAAAGAGACTAGGATCTGGAGTTTTTGGCCACCCCAAGATATGCCTAGATGCCCATGACATTCTGTCGAGCACTTTGTGTGCATAGCCAGATTTGGCATGATTTTTAGTTTGCATTGTGAGCTTGATCCTCTGACCCAACAAACTTGTCCACTAAGCTCCTAGCTAACCCTAACCCAGGCCTATTAACTACCAGCCTCGCTCAAGCTCTCTAGCAAACGATGTCATTACATCGAGCACCTGGCGTGCTTGCTCTGGGCGCGCCCAGAGCGCACGTTTTGCACGTGCGCGCACCGAGTCGCCGTGTATCACTGCCGCCTCCCCGCGCTCATTCTGGTCCCTTCCCCACTCGCAGCCAACACGCCCGACCCCTCCCTCGCCGCAGAGCCACCCTGGCCCCTCCTGACGCCCTACAGCACCACCACCGCAAGCCGCCCAAGCCATACGCGTACGCCAGCTACCCTCTGGAGCAGCTCGAGCTCATCCACGAGCCGTCTGCTAGCGCCCGTCGCCGCCACGTCGCCCTGCAGCAACAGAACGGCGGTTCGCCGTCAATCTTATCGCGGCCGCCGCGGAACCGACCTCGACCGACTATAAAAGGGGCACCCGAGCTCGTCCAGACCCCAGGCAACCTTAGGCCACCCCCCTATGGCTCCCTTAGCCAGCTATCGACGGAAGGAGGCCGTCTTCCCCATCTCCGGTCAGTTCGACCGCCGCCACCCTCCGGTCCCGTTCATCGCCAGCAGAGCCTCCCCGGTCTTTCCAACGCCGCCATTCGACTCACCTAGGCCTTGCGGAGCCACCCCACCTCTCAAACGTGATCGGGAGCCACCGTAGCCCAAGCCCCCAAATCCTCCCGGTTACCTCCGCCTTGAGCTTCGCCGTCGGCGACTCCCTTCGTCCCCACTAGCCTTTCGACCACTGGGAGGACCGCCCTGGACTGGCGGATCCATCCCTCCCCTCAGAATCCCATGGGAGCCGCCGTCACGGCGTTATTGTGAGCCTGAGCCCGCCTCGGCCTGACAGAGAAGGAAGGAGGCAAAGCGATTAGTCAAACCGACCAAGGCCCAAGGGACCCACTGTCAAGGACCCCTTTGAGCCGGTCCACGCTAGCATAAGTGAAAGCGTAATCCCAGAGTACGCTCTCAACCGCTTTTCCTTTTCTAGTTCTTTTATTTAATTATTAAAAACAGATTTTTGACTAAACTTTGACTGGCTATATCTTTTCAAATATAAGTCCAATTGATTTGATTCTTTTTCTGTTGTTTCTCAAATTTGGTCTAGTTTATTTTCTTATTTATTTGAAAAAAAAATAGACAACTTTTTTTGTACTGTTTTGAAACTATGTGTTAAATTCAAATTTTCTTAAAATAGGATTATAGAGAGAGGAGAAAAGTTTCAAAAGTTATGGAATACACCCTGTCTCTCCACAACTTGAAGGCAAGCATTCTGAACCCTGGCATAATATTGTTGTGTGTTGGTTGATACGGTTACAACACCACCTTAACACGAAGTATTCGTTATTTTATGTGATGATAAGATCATACTCATGAGTGCATAATGAATGTTCCTTGCTGTTGGAACTTGATATGCTTGTGATAGTAATCACCCTCGTATGCCTTTCATGGCTATCGGAAGGAATCTAGAAAAGCCTCTGTCTTGAGTAGACACGAGCTTGTCTCCAGTCTTCGTCGAGACGGTTGTGTCTGGTATGGCATAGTGAGGTATGAGGAGTGGTGATTCTGTCTGTTGGTTGAAACATATTTGTTATGCTAACTATGTAGGGAATACTTAAACCTCCTGAGTCGGCCGTAGATCGAGTCTTGTTCCAGTAACCCCCATACTTGTTTCGTACTACCACTTGTCCCTGCCATAGGTAGGGTATGGTTCAGTAAGTTGTCAACTCCCTTTCTAGCACACACCGTACAGAGAGGCCATGGTGGAAGATACCCCTGCATCCGTAGGCATGCCACCTGGTCCGGGGCATGGGTGTTTCCGGGTTGTAGTCGAGGGGTAGCTCCCCTAGTTTTGCTGCGTTAAAAATTTTGTGATCCCTTGCTAATCGAGGTTGTAGCCTCCCCACTTAGAGTTTTGCTTAACGAGTGTCGTGGGTGATTCCAGACACCGGTAAGTCAGGCTGGTGTGTGCGGTCAGGTGTGTTTTCAATTAAAAGATCATAGATGGACCTAGTCCCGATGGACTAACGAAATCCGTTACTCGTGGGTAAAGAGTACACCCTCTGCAGAGATTACATCTATTCGAATAGCCATGTCCATAGTTAAGGACTACTGTCTGGGATGGGTCAAGTGTCGTTCTTAGTGTCGGTCTTCGGAGGAAAAACTGCTAAACCAAAACATTGATTATGACCTGTGACATATGATGATTTTTATTATTATTATTATGGACTAACCATGTACATCAGTTGAATTATTGAGTATCCCTGCGATGGTTCTACCTCCTGGATATACACTATGGTTATTCTCTTATAAGCCCTTTATGTGGTGTCACTGAGACGCCCGACTGTGGCATACTTGTTATATATTTCAATTATAAGCCCTTTATGTGGTGTCGCACTGACGCCCGACTGTGGCATGTTTGTTACTTGTTTCACTTATAAGCCCTTTATGTGGTGTCGCTCAGACGCCCGACTAAGGCATGCTTTAAATTATTATCCTTTCGAGGCGACGCTTTAGACACACGATCGGTGCATTTTATTTATACCCCATTATTGCATATTCATGTTGTATATGAATAACCTGCTTGCGTGCACCATGGATTTTATTTTATGACTGACGTTGTGATCATAGAATATTTCAGAGCATGATTATCATTTATTATGTTATACCTGTGTTCATAATGTTTGCGAGTACATTCAAAGTACTCACTGGCTTGTCCCTGGCTATTGTCTTGGCCAGATTTCTTGCATGGAGAGGAGCGTTGCGATGGCAACCCCGGAACCTACGCAATGATGATAGCAGCCTCGTGAAGATAGGAGGTATCCAGGTCAGCTGTTCCTGTGGGAAATGGAGTCCCATAGACGCTAATGAACCACAAACCGCTTCCGCCATCAGCCACTAGAAACCTTGTGTTGTACTCATAAGCCAGAATGGTCTTGTACTACATATTATGTATTTTTCTTGGAGTTCCTGTATCAAGTTGGTGTCTCATCAGCTAACAGTAATCCTGGGGCTGGTGAGCACAAGGGCCACTTTCGGGGAAATTAATATCCTGGAAAACCGGCCGCGACAAGAACAAGGTGCTACTTTGAAGCACAAGTGTGGAAAAGAGATAGTAACATTGCCCTTTTTATTTATTTATTTTTTGTTTTTTTCCTTTTTCTTTTCTTTGGCCTTTCTTTTTTTTCCTTTTGGCCTTCCTTGTTTTTTCTTTTGCAATGCTCTAATAATGAAGATCATCACACTTTCATTGATTACAACATATGAATTACAACTCAAAACTAGAACAAGATATGACTCTATATGATTGCCTCCGGAGGTGTACCGGGATGGCGCAATGAATCAAGAGTGACATGTATGAAAAATAATGCATGGTGGCTTTGCCACAAATACGATGTCAACTACATGATCATGCAATGGCAATATGACAAAAGTAAAGTATGTCATGATGATAATAAACGGAACGGTGGAAAGTTGCATGGCAATATATCTCGGAATGGCTATGGAAATACCATAAATAGGTAGGTATGGTGGCTGTTTTGAGGAAGATATAATGAGGCTTATGTGTGATAGAGCGTATCATATCACGGGGTTTGGATGCACCGGCGAAATTTGCACCAACTCTCGAGGTAAGAAAGGGCAATGCACGGTACCGAAGAGGCTAGCAATGGTGGAAAGGTAAAAGTGCTTATAATCCATGGACTCAACATTAGTCAAAAAATAACTCATATAATTATTGCAAAAATTTAGAAGTCATCAAAAACCAAAAACTACGCGCATGCTCCTAGGGGGTAGATTGGTAGGAAAAGACCATCGCCCATCCCCGACCGCCACTCATAAGGATGCACAAGCCAGGTACACTTCATGTTTCAAATTTGTTACACAACTTTAACCATACGTGCATGCTACGGGACTTGCTAACTTGAACACAAGCATACTTTAAATTCATAATCACCCAACTAGCATGACTTAAATATCACTGCCTCCATATCTCAAAACAATTATCAAGTATCAAATTGATCATATGTCGGTGTACTAAAGTAGGGGTACCCTAGTATCCCGAACTCGTGCACGGACAGTTGCAGCACTCCGCGGCAGGGCTTGCCTGGTGACCGCCAAGATCTTCCGTGGTCCCTTTGGAGCCATTCAAGAAAAAAGTATTTGACCAAGAAGACAAGGCCCCGGCAAGAGGAGCTTGCCGGGAAGGCCACTCAAGGCACGCAGAAGACAAGGCCCCGGCAAGAGGAGCTTGCCGGGAAGGCTCGGAGCGCGACAAGCCTCCAGACGCGACAAGAATTCAGCCGCGGCAAGGCACTTGCCGCGGCAGGCAACCTGTCTCCATCTCCGCTCCAACTCATCCATCAACGTGTCGCCATGAGACCATTCCATGCGTGCGTGTCAAGAGGCTATGCAGCCAGCGGAGAGCAGCGATAAGCGGCGCTGACAAGCTTGCCATCGTGGCGAGCGGTGGCGCACCTGACGGTCTCTGTTGCACTGTTTAAGCGACACAGACGGGCAATTAATGCTTTTGTCCCTTGCCGTCAGAGTTAGGTATTTTGCACTGTACACTGTACAGGTAGGTGTACCAACCACAGTTTTTACATTTGTACCCTCATCTACGTTGCCACCTGTCGGAGCCCCCTTGAGCATATAAAAGGAGGCCCATGCGCAACGTAGAAAGGGTTCGGTTCCGTTCGACTCATTGGAGACCAGAGACACTCACGCTAGGTTTTGTAGCTCTCATCGCTCCCTAGCAAGAACACAATACATCAGACAAGCAGCAGTAGGAGTATTATCTCCGGAGAGCTCCGGTGGGTAAAACTGCTCGTGTGCCTCGCCTCGATCCGCTCTTCGTGCGATCTCCGCCCCCCTCCGAACCACAAGGGGCCTGGTCCGCCGGCCCCATAGGTGTTCGTGGGTCCAATCAGCCTCCCCGACATCTTTGGCGCGCCAGGTAGGGGGCGTCGAGGCTGTGTGAACCCGATCCGGCGTTCACACGAGCAGCGTCTTCATCATCTTCAACATCTTCATCAACATGCCACCGAAGAAGAAGGCTTCGGCGGCAGCGGAGCCGTCCGCGTTGTACCCACCATCACCGGAGCAAACGGGTGGTGGAGCAGACGCTGGCGAAAGAACGGGCGCCGGCGAAGGAGTTTGTGACGCTGCCAAGTCCAAGGACAAGGCCGCGCAAACCTCGGCGTCCGCACATCCCCCGCGCCCATCTCAGGAGACGCGGGACCAATAGCGTCATGGTACTCTCAACACCATACGCTCGTTGGATCGAGACCCTCAAGACCAGCGTGCACGCCAACACGCTGGCACGAGCGAGATACGGTCGCCTGGACGGGATGCTGCTCCTTCTAACATAGTTAGAAGTCCGAGCATATCCCGCTCCTCGCACCGTTCACCAATGCCACCCACTACTCCAGCAGAAGCTCTGGCGAGAGCTCAACTGCTCCTCGACTACCCTCCAACGGCCGACAAGGTCGACGAATGGAGGGCCACAATACAGAGCCTCATCGGCTTTGCCAACGGCGACGTTCCGCGGCAACCAACTACATCACTGCCGCGGCGCGACGACAAGGCACGAGCCGGTGGCGACGAGACTTGTGGAGGTGCAACCACCATGCACTCTCCACCCCGAAGGCCAAAATCACCGACTCGCCAGATCCACCTCGACAATGACTCCATCAAGGCTGTCGGATCCACGAGTCCAGCGTGATCAGCGCCAAGTTCTCCATGAACGACAACAAGAGGACGCTCGAACTCGCATCGAGCGCCGAAGAGAAGCGCGACGTCAATTCGACAAGCGCGCCGGGCCCTCTGTTGACATGCACGCGCCAGAGGAACCAGGCGACTTGCCGTACGCGGTAGGTTGCCCTGCGTTCACTCGTGAGCTGCGGCAAGTCCAGTGGCCCAGCCAGAAGAACTTCAAGCCAGATGTGCCCGAGAAGTACGATGGCAGGACGCATCCGTCGGAGTTCCTCAGCATCTACACCATTGCGGTGCAAGCTGCGGGGGGACGAGACGACAAGATCCTCGCCAACTACTTCCCGCTGGTGCTCAAGCCCAACGTCAGGTCTTGGCTCATGCACTTGCCGGACAGCTCCATATCCTCTTGGGCAGATTTATGCCATCAGTTTGTTGGCGCCTTCACAGGCGGCCACAAGCCTCATGGCCAAGAAAGTGACCTTCATCTGCTCGCCCAGAAGGAAGGAGAGTCCCTACGCAAGTTCATTCAGAGATTCAGCCGTGTGCACTACAACATCCCAGATGTCCACCCTGCCGCGGTGATCAGCGCGTTTCATCAGAACGTGCGGAACCGCAGGATGAGGGAGGAGATGGCGATGTGCAAAGTCAAGGACGTCAGTGAGCTGTACGCCTTGGCCGACAAGTGTGCACGCGCTGAGGAAGGGAGGAGACTCCCAGGAGAGAATACAGAAGCAGGATCCGACAGTGAGGAGACCGCCCCGGCAAAGAAGAGCCGGTGGTGGGGCAATAGGAAGAAGAAAGGCAGAGAAGTGCTAGCTGTTGAGCAGTCCGGCAATGGAGGTGGCGACAAGAACGCCAAGGCTGGTGGCTCCGGCAAGGAGGTTGCCGCTGACGCCAACCACCAGCCTGTGGCGGCCGCCGACAAGCAGGACGGCTCCGGCAAGCAGTACTGCAAGATCCACCGCACCAAGGGCCACGACCTCCAGAGCTGCAAGAAGGTCGAGCAGCTCGTTGAACTGCAGAAGGCTAAGTACGAGCGGTGCGACAAGGAGAAGGCCCAAGAAGGTGCTGGAGGAGCCAGCAAGAAACGTCCCGGCCGGGGGGGACGCCGCGGCAAGGCCAAGCAGCGGCAAGGAGACAGACCTCCCCGCGGTCGCGACAAGGATGAAGACGAAGACGACGATGAAGATATGGATGATGACGACGCCGACGAGCAGGAGTTTCAGAAAGCCACGGAGGTTCTCTGCATTGACGGAGGTGCTTCCCTGCATACCTCCCACCGCCAACTCAAGCAATGGATGCGGGAGGTCAATGCAGCGGAACCATCTCAGAGAGTCACGCAAGCCTCAAGTGGTCCAGCACGCCTATCATCTTTGATATTGAGGACCACCCTGATCGAGTAACTGCGGTCGGGTGCTTGCCGATGTTGGTCTCACCAACTATCCGCAACCTCAAGGTCACCAAGATGCTAGTTGACGGCGGGGCCGGCTAGAATCGGATCTCCTCCGCGGTGCTCCAGAAGCTTCAAATCCCTGACAGCGAGCTCGAAGAGACTGGCACTTTCCAAGGAATCAATCCGGGAAGGAGCAAGCCGAAGGGGAAGATTACGTTGCCGGTAACATTTGGCGTGAAGCTGAACTTTAGGACTGAGAGGGTCACATTCGACGTCGCTGATTTCCCATTGCCTTACAATGGGATACTTGGTCGTCCAAAGACTCGCCAAGTTCGTGGCAGCCTCTCACTATGCCTACAACTTACTCAAGATGCCAGGCCCGATAAGCATCATCTCTGTCCATGGCGACAAGAAGGATGCTCTTATCTGTGCCGACAAGATCTACCAGGATGCAGAAGCCGCAACAGATTACCAAACACTTGCCGCTGAAGCTCCCGGGGGAAAGAAGACCAAGTCCAAGTCCGACAAGAGCTCTGATGTCCACTCCGGCCAGCGCACCTCTTCGGAGTGTTGCGCTACCGTCGAGGACGCACCATCGAGCTCCACCGACAAGTGCAAGAAGAAGATGGCAGCTCCGCCAAAGACCAAGAGGGTGTCCGCCAAGGAGGACGGCACTGGTGGTACCTTCACCATCAGCGCCTCTCTTGACCCTAAATAGGAAAAGGCGGCGCTCGTTGCTTTCCTGCTGCGGGCGAATGTCGGCGTGTTTGCATGGCAACCGTCGACATCCCCGTGTTCCTGTGAAAGTAATTGAGCACCGCCTGGCCGTTTGTCCTCATGCGCGGCCCGTCAAGCAGAAAGTAAGGAAACAAGTAGTGGAGCGCCAAGAGTTCATTGCAGAAGAGATCAAGAAACTGGAAGCAGCATGCCTTGTCAGAGGAGTGCTCCATCCTACGTGGTTGGCCAATCCTGTAGTCATGCGCAAGGCAAATGGAAAATGGAGAGTTTGTATTGACTTCACGGATGTTAATAAAGCTTGTCCCAAAGATCCATTTCCCTTGCCGCGCATCGACCAGATTGTTGACTCCACGGCTGGATGTGATTTGCTTTCGTTTCTTGATGCATACTCAGGATATCATCAGATCTTCATGGCAGAAGAAGATGAGGAGAAAATCGCATTCATTACTCCATGTGGCACATACTGTTTCATACGGATGCCTTTTGGTTTGAAGAATGCTGGTTCAACGTTTGCAAGGGTAGTTCATGATGCTTTTGAGCCGCAAATGCACAGAAATGTAGAAGCCTACATGGATGACATAGTGGTCAAGAGCAAAGACAAAGCAACACTGGTTCAAGATTTGGACGAGACCTTTGCAAATCTGCGCAAGATCAACCTCAAGCTCAACCCCCGAGAACTGCGTGTTTGGAGTCCCTTCCGGCAAGCTTCTCGGGTTCTTCGTGTCTTAGCGGGGGATTGAGGCCAAACCCGACAAGATCAAGGCCATTGAGCAGATTGAAGCACCAAAGCGCGTCAAGGATGTACGAAGGCTTGCCGGTTGCGTAGCTGCTCTCAGCAGGTTTATCTCTAGGTCTGCTGAGCGCGCCCTGCCATTTTTCAAAATTTTGAAAAAGGCAGGTCCAATGAAATGGACTCCCGAAGCGGAGGCTGCGCTGCAGGACTTAAAGAGGTACCTGTCCTCCACTCCAACACTTGTCGCACCTAAGCCACAAGAGAAGTTGCTGTTATACATAGCGACAACCAATCAAGTGGTTAGTGCTGCGTTAGTAGCGGAGAGGGAGGCGGATGATGAGCTAGCAACCACGGCAGACACATCCAGCGACAAGCAGGGGGCTTCGCCGGCGAGCTCTGGTCCCGACAAGGACGGATCTGCGCAGACGCAAGAGCAGATGCAGAAAAGGATGGTGCAGCGCCCAGTTTACTTTGTCAGTTCCCTCCTGCAGGGGGCTAGATCAAGGTACTCTGGTGTGCAGAAATTGCTTTTCGGCCTTCTCATGGCCTCGAGAAAGCTGCGCCATTACTTCCAAGCACATGAGATAACAGTCGTCACTCGCTTTCCACTGAAGAGGATACTGCAGAATCCAGAAGCGACAGGCAGGATTGTCGAGTGGGCACTGGAACTGTCAAGCTTTGGCCTCAAGTTTGAAAGCACTTCAACTATCCAAAGCAGAGCATTGGCAGAATTCATAGCAGAATGGACGCCAACACCAGATGAAGAAATTCCAGAGACGAGCATTCCCGTCAAGGAAGCAAGCAAAGAGTGGCTGATGTACTTTGATGGTGCCTTCTCGCTGCAAGGCGCCGGTGCTGGCGTGCTGCTTATAGCACCCACCGGAGAGCACCTCAAGTACATAGTCCAAATGCACTTTCCCAAGGAGCAAGCAACAAACAATACTATAGAGTATGAAGGTTTGCTTGCCGGTCTCATGATCGCAGTAGACCTTGCGATCAAGAAGCTTATTGTCAGGGGTGACTCGCAGCTTGTCGTCCGCCAAGTGAACAAAGATTATCAGAGTCCATTGATCAAGCTTCACGCCGATGAAGTGAGGAAGCTAGAAGAGCATTTTGACGGCCTACAAATGGAACATGTTCCAAGAGCTCGAGAATGATATTGCCGATGGTGCATCAAAGTGCGCTGCACTTAATTTGCCTGTGGAACCAGTGATTTTCGTACTCAAGCTGACTCAACCAACCGTAACACCATCAACTGGACAGAACAAGAAGAGGTAGTTGATCTCTGGTGACTACTTTCCGGAAGAGCTCCCCGAAGCCGCCGCCACGAAGGTCCCCAAGATCGACGCCAACAGAGCTGAGGGGCAGTCTGCTCCGACAAGCCCCAGGGTTTGTTTCGTTGAAGCAGACGCTCCCGACAAGTTTTGCTCCGCAAGCTTGCCGGGGAACATCAAGCTCCGGCAGGACCGCAGGTCCTTGCCGTGGAAGCTGGTGTTCCCGCAGCAGCAGATGTGCCTTTAGTCCTTGTTGTCGAGCCGCAAGCTCCAGCATGGGCGCAGCAGATTGTCCGTTTCCTTCAGACAGGAGAGCTTCCCGAAGAGCAAGAAGAAGCGGAAAGAGTAGCCCGGCAGTCAAGTATGTACCAGTTTGTCGACAGCATACTGTACAGAAGAAGACTCAACGGTGTGAAATTGAAGTGTATTCCCAGGGAAGATGGACAAAAGCTGTTGGCAGAGATACATGGAGGCATATGTGGTCACCACATTGGCGCAAGAGCACTTGCCGGCAAAGCTTTCCGGCAAGGTTTCTTCTGGCCGACAGCCCTCCAGGATGCAACTGCACAAGTAACCAAGTGTGAAGCGTGCCAGTTCCATTCCAAACAGATACACCAGCCAGCTCAAGCTCTCCAGACGATCCCATTATCCTGGCCATTTTCGGTCTGGGGGCTCGACATCCTCGGCCCCTTACCCCGAGCTGTCGGGGGCTTTGAATACTTGTACGTTGACATCGACAAGTTCACAAAGTGGCCGGAAGTGGAAGCAGTGAGGAAGGTGACAGACAACAGCAGTCAAGTTCTTCAGTCGATTGTTTGCCGTTTCGGAATCCCTAACAGGATCATCACCGACAACGGCACACAATTTACGAGTCGCACCTTCATGCAGTACGTCCAAGATCTTGGAGCCAAGGTCTGCTTTGCTTCTGTTGCTCATCCGAGAAGCCACGGTCAAGCAGAGAGGGCAAATGCTGAAGTGCTGCGCGGGCTCAAGACCAGGACTTTCGACAGGCTGCACAAGTGCGGAAGAAACTGGATCGAGGAGCTGCCGGTGGTTCTTTGGTCGATTAGGACGACGCCAAATCGAGCCACTGGCCAGACACCCTTTGCTCTAGTCTATGGAGCAGAGGCAGTTCTCCCCACGGAACTCGTATACGGATCGCCTCGAGTGCTCGCTTATGATGAGCTTGAGCAAGAGCAGCTGCGACAAGATGACGCTCTGCTCCTTGAGGAAGATCGTCTTCAAGCCGCTGTACGAGCTGCTCGCTACCAGCAAGCTTTGCGTCGCTACCATAGCCGCAAAGTTAGTGCCAGAAGCCTCGAGGAAGGCGACCTTGTTCTTCGGCGCGTTCAGTCCGCCAAGAATTCAAACAAGTTGACGCCGAAGTGGGAAGGCCCTTATCGGGTGAAACGAGTCACTAGGCTCGGCGCTGTCCGCTTTGAGACCGAAGATGGCATTCCGGTGAGCAACTCCTGAAACATTGAGCATCTTCGTAAGTTTTACCCATAGGGCGCGGTTGCCGGAACCTGTTCCGGCAACCACCTTTTGTACAAGTCTTGCCGCTGTTGCATGTAATCCTTTGTACAAAGCCGGGCGCAGACCCCGTGCATCAGTAAAGATCATGTGTTGCGCACAACTTGTCAAATTCATGCTTTCATCATATTATTGCATGTTTTGGCTAACACTTTGTGCAGCACCAACACCCGGTAAGCAATATCGAGCCACTAGGCTCCATGACTTTATTTTCTCTTCTTTGTCTTTCTCAAGGAAAGGAAGGTTCCCTCGCACACAAGTTAACCAGGGGGGAAGGAGAAGATAATACCATGGACCAAGCGTCGCTCGAGGAAGTTTCATTTATCGGGAAGCAAACGACGTAAAAGCTAAGTTGCCAAAGTTTGAGCAATCAGTTTTTAAATTTTAAGTTATCTTCCTCGAACGATAGTACTTAGTATGGAAAACCCATGCGCAGAGGAACCAACTCATGACTAGTCGCGCCCTTACTTTGTTTCGAGTCCGCTCAACAACTTAAGTGAGTTGCAGCTAGTCACGACAAGGTTGCTTTGTCGGAGGACGGCGCCGCCAGAAGTTGGACGTTCACTTTTCAGCGCTTCATGACAAAGGTGCTCTGCACCGACAAGTTCCCTAAATGCGTAGGGCAGAAACGTACAAAAGAAGGAGTCTAGTAGAGGAAATAACATTGCAATGGTCGCCTAAGATAGAGTATATTACAAAATAACTTGTCGCTGATCTAACAAAGTGTTCTAAACATGATCAGCAGCGACAAGGGAAAGATAAAGTTGGCGGCCTAGTCTACGCGGTCGCCGTCAATCCGCTTGATCTTGTTCACCTTGTCCACAATGGGTGCGACAAGGGCTCTGAGCGCCTCCACGTCGGCATCTGGCGGCAAGGATCTGAGGACGCCGTTGAAGTTGAGGCCCGGATTGCGGAAGGCCACCTTTACCAACACCTTCTCGAGGGCTCCTGCACAGATCTGGCGTGATTCCTCGGCCAGCTGCTTTGGGACCTCTTCCCGGAGTCGCTGGAGGCCCGTCACCACGCCCTTGAAGAATAAGCTGAGTTTGGCGCTGGGTTGGAGGTGCTCGTCGGAGGAGTATGCAAGGTCCGCCATCCCCAGCTCCATCAGCTCGTTGTGGATGTCGGCAGCAGTATCCACAAGACCTTGATCCAAAGGTTCCACACTCTCCTCGTGGCACTCTATGTATCAACAGCATTCGCCAGCAGCTCCTCTTTGGCCTTGATCGTCTCCAACAGGCCCACCTCCCGCTCTCTGGCGCCGTCCAACGTCTGCGTTAGAGTGGTCAGCTTCAGCTCAAGATCCGCCTTGGAATCCTTGGCGGCGTCGAGCTCCTTGCCCCTATCAGCGAGACGGCCCTCCATCTCGCCAAGGGTGTAAGCGTCCTTCTCGCGCTCGTGTTTGAGCGCGGCAAGCTCCTCACCGCTCTTCTAGAGACTGGCCTCCAGCTGCGCCACTTTCATCTTCAACTCTTCCTTGGCGGCCTCGGCGGCTGCGGCAGCATCCTTCGCTTCCTTAAGCGCCCCGCCAAGTGACTCCTCGCGCGCGACAAGATCTTCCTCGTGGCTGTCCAGGTTGACCTTCCGCTGCGCCAGCTCGCTTTCCTGCGCGGAGAGCTTCTCGGCGGCCAGCCGTTGCTCCTCCTCAGCTGCAGCCTTCTCAAGGATGAAAGCCGTGCGCTCTTCTGCAAGTTGCTCCTGCTTCGCTACGTTCCGAGAGTTTCTTGGTTGGCGCCCGAGCTCTTCTGCGCACTTCTCCATGTCTGCTCCTGCCCTCGCGACAAGTGCTTCTCGACTCCAAGTTGGCTTGCCGGGCGCGGTAGAGCGACAGCAGCTTCTTCAAGAGTTGCTCCTCCTCAGACTTCGCCGCTGCTGCTGCTTGGCGCATCCACCAGCCAGCCAGCGGAGGCGTAGTAGCTCGCCATCGAAGGTCTCTCCTTCGACCGGGCGCCTGGAGCTCGACTCCTGTGAGAGTTTGATGAAGACACCGCCGCCGCCTTCAAGTAGGCGTCGGGCTGGGGCCTCGGGGCTGGCGCTGCAGCAAGCGGGAGTCGGCGGTCGGTGTAGCGCTGGCGCTCCTGCGGCCTCGTGGGGCCGTCGGCGATCGCCCGACCCCTCGCCGGCTTCTCCGTCGGCAGCCTCGGTGGCCTCCTCGCCGACAGGCTCGTCAGCGACGGCCTCTTCCTCCATGACGGCATCTTCGTCAGTGTTGCCGCGCGCTTCCTCCTCGCCGACGACCTCGACCTCCATCGGCTCTGTGGCGGACAAAGAAAGAAAGTTAGGCAAATATTCAAAGAAGAACAGAAGAAAACAAGCCCAAGGGAAATTTTCGTGTAAGGGGATTACCTGCAACGGGATCTGCAGCCATGGTCTCGACCACTGGAGGATCACTGGCGCTGTCCCTTGCCGGGGTAGCCTCCCTTGCCGGAGTAGCCTCCCTTGTCGGAGGACGCTCCCTTGCCGGAGAATCCTCCCTTGGCGGCGTAGTCGCAATAGACAGGATTTCGGGGGCGGTTTCCGAGCCCTCCTGATGAGGCTGCTCTGCTCCTACGCAAACCAACAGTCAGATATCAATGAAGAAGGAGCAACCATGCACACCCAACAGTAAGGAGAAAACCGCATACTTACCCTGGGGGCTGTGCTGGGGGCTGCTCTGAGGAAGGGTTGCCGGGTCCGGCAAGGGGGTCTCAGACGCGTCCCCTGTTGCCACGGGTGGATTGTCCTCAACGACGACCGCCGGGATCTTGGCCCTCTTCGACGCTCTCTGGGCTAGCGTCCTGAAAAGGAAAAAGTTCGGAACGAAGAAAGTCAGATTCAAGATAAAGCAACAAAATTGAAGAAATACAAGCACAATAGTGAAGCTTACTCTTCTTCCTCCTCCTCGGAGCTGAGTGCGGAGAAGTCAAACTCCGGCTCGCCTCCGGTGCGACGAGGCGGAGGGGTGGACTCTCTTGCCCGCTTGGCGGAGGCGTCGGTGGTGGCCTGAGAGGATCCCGCCCCAGTTGTCACAGCAGTGTGGGGTGCTCCTGCGGCAACATCGCTTGCCGCGGTAGAGCGCGTCGCGCGGCGCTGCGGCTGCGGGCCCGTCTGTCGCCCCGTCTCGTCTCCGGCCTTGCAGAGACGCCTCTTCGGTGGAGCCGGGGGCTCCGTTGGCGGCAAGTCGCTGGGTGGTGGAGAAGAAGCGCCCTCGGCTGGTCCGCTCGACTCAGCCTCGGGTGCGGCAAGCTCTTCCTCGCCGGTGAACTCCCTTCGCTCGGCAAGGCTTGCCGCCTCGGCCGCGTCCGCCTCCTCCACGGTGTACCCGAAGACGCCAGCGGCAGCAGCTGCTGCCGCCTCCTCCAGCCTGGTGGCAATGCGCGCCATCTCCTCGTCGGTGGTGTCGCGGGTGAGCCTCTTCTGCTCGTCGGAGCGGATCGGCACTTCTTCCAAGTTGTCGAAGAACTGCTGCACGATCTCGTCGGAAGGCTCTTGCCAGGTTGGAACGATCCCATGAGAATCGCACAACGGCATCATGGCGCGGATGCGGTCGAGAGCAGAGTTGTTGCACAATGGGACGACCCCCCTCGGCAACCTAAACCACTCGGGGTGATCGGGGTCGTTCTTGAACAGCTCTAGCAGCATTGCGTCCAACTCCAAGATGGTGAAATTCCAATTGAGGCCCGGCGCAGCCTCATGATGTCTGCTGCGTTTTGGAACTCCCAAGCAGGTCTCCTCCTCTCCTGCAGGGAGGCGTCGCGGCGCGACGGAAGTTCGCGCCAATCGCGCTTACAGTTAACCCGGCAAGCCTGAGGCGCAAAATCCGGGTCACAGCTATCTTTAACCTAGCATCCTCCGGCGCCAAGCTACTCCAATCGTTGCCGCGCACTATTGGGGTTTGGCGCACGGCAGTGAAGGGCTGCGGGTTCTCCTCTACGATCCAACACCAGTTGGCTCTCCACTCCTCCCACTTGCTGCGGAACTCTCCTTCCAGATACGCTTCTTTCATGCCGACCACAGAGACCCAAGCTATCCCTCCGCAAGCGGCTCCCTCTCTCAACGCGGGGCATGAAGAAGTGGCGGAAGAGGGCCACGTTGGGATAGATCCCGACAAAGTTTTCGCAGAGGTGTGCGAAAACTGCCATGGTCGGAATGGCGTTGGGGGTGAAATCGAGGAGGCGGAACCCGTATGTGTTCATAATATCGCAGAAGAACTCAGAGAAGGGCGGGCATAGCCCGCAATAGAAGAAAAGGGCAAAGAAAGGATACCCAGTTGGGGCTAATTCCAAAGCGGAGGCGGGGAGTACCTTCGTGCGCGGATGCGCACGCGTCTCCGTCGACCAGAAGAGGTAAAAGAGCTCCCTCAGCTCCTTTGCTTCGAGCTGAGGGGAGAAGATGGCCCGCTCCTTGCGCAGCGCCGCGAGCCGCTGCGCCTCGGCCGACTTGATGCCCTTCCCCTTGTCGGCTTTCAAAGTCATGGCGGAGGCGGCGGAGGAGGTCGACGGCGGTGAGTGTGCTTGTGGCGAAAGGGGGCGGGGCGCTGCTCTCTTCGCACTGGAGAAGAAGGGGGGAGCGGCGGTGGTTTTCTTGACAAGACAGCAATGGCGAGGTGGACGGCCTGCCCCTGTTTCCCCTGTTTATAAGGAGGGGGAGGGGGCGGACGTTCCTCTTTTCCTAATAAAGAAACCCCCACGACCACGCCCATGATGTCTCACACGACGCCACGTTCGGTGCGTGCCGTTAGTGGGGGACGTGGTGGGACCGGGGTGAGTAACGGCGTGATCAAGGCCGCGTGTGTCCGTGCACTGTTTTGGGCCTGGCCCAACAACGCTCGGCACCGTGTGTGGCCCAGGCCCGGGGGCTCCTGTCGGTGTACTAAAGTAGGGGTACCCTAGTATCCCGAACTCTTGCACGGACAGTTGCAGCACCCCGCGGCAGGGCTTGCCTGGTCACCGCCAAGATCTTTCGTGGTCCCTTTGGAGCCATTCAAGAACAAAGTATTTGACCAAGAAGACAAGGCCCCGGCAAGAGGAGCTTGCCGGGAAGGCCACTCAAGGCACGCAGAAGACAAGGCCCCGGCAAGAGGAGCTTGCCGGGAAGGCCACTCAAGGCACGCAGAAGACAAGGCCCCGGCAAGAGGAGCTTGCCGGGAAGGCTCGGAGCGCGACAAGCCTCCGGACGCGACAAGAATTCAGCCGCGGCAAGGCACTTGCCGCGGCAGGCAACCTCTCTCCATCTCCGCTCAAGCTCATCCATCAACGTGTCGCCATGAGACCATTCCATGCATGCGTGTCAAGAGGCTGTGCAGCCAGCGGAGAGCAGCGATAAGCGGCGCTGACAAGCTTGCCATCGTGGTGAGCGGTGGCGAACATGACGGTCTCTGTTGCCTTTGTTTAAGCGACCGTACGGGCAATTAATGCTTTTGTCCCTTGCCGTCAGAGTTAGGTATTTTGCACTGTACACTGTACAGGTAGGTGTACCAACCACTGTTTTTACATTTGTACCCTCATCTACATTGCCACCTGTCGGAGCCCCCTTGAGCATATAAAAGGAGGCCCATGCGCAACGTAGAAAGGGTTCGGTTCCGTTCGACTCATTGGAGACCAGAGACACTCACGCTAGGTTTTGTAGCTCTCATCGCTCCCTAGAAAGAACACAATACATCAGACAAGCAGCAGTAGGAGTATTATCTCTCCGGGGAGCTCCGAAGCTGGGTAAAAACTGCTCGTGTGCCTCGCCTCGATCCGCTCTTCGTGCAATCTCCGCCCCCTCCGAACCACAAGGGGCCTGGTCCGCCGGCCCCATAGGTGTTCGTGGGTCCAATCAGCCTCCCCAACATCATAGCATCCAATTCACTTCCTATGATAGTTTTCATTCAAATTACCATGCCGTTTAAGACTCTCAAAATAATATAAGTGAAGCATGAGAGGTCATTAATTTCTACAAAATAAAACCATCGCCATGCTCTTAAAAGATATAAGTGAAGTACTAGAGCAAACGACAAACTACTCCGAAAGATATAAGTGAAGATCAATGAGTAGCTAAATAATTATGCAACTATGCGAAGACTCTCTCTTATTTAAGAATTTCAGATCTTGGTATTGTATTCAAACAGCAAGCAAAGAAAAATAAAATGACATTGCAAGGATAGCACAACTCATGTGAAGAAGCAAAAACTTAGGCTCAACCGATACTAATCGATAGTTGTTGAAGAAGAAAGGTGGGATGCCTACGGGGCATCCCCAAGCCTAGATGCTTGAGACTTCTTGAAATATTATTTTGGGGTGCCTTGGGCATCCCCAAGATTGAGCTTTTGTGTCTCCTTAATTCCTCTCATATCATGGTTTCTCTTTTTATCAAAAGCTTCATCCACACCAAACTCAACAAGAACTCGTGAGATAGGTTAGTATAAACCAATGCAAAACCTTATCATTTTGTACTGTAACAAATTACTAAAATTATTATTCAACATTGCATACTAAATGTCTCTGCATATTTAACACTCCTATCCTCAAATAGAATCATTAAACAAGCAAACATACGCAAACAATGCAACCATAACAGGAATCTGCCAAAACAGTAGAGTCTGTAAAGAATGCAAGAGTATCAATACTTCCCTGACTCCAAAAATTATGAAATAGAATTCCCACTGTAATAAATGTATCACATCTTAATATGCAAAAAGTTTCAACATTATACCATTCTCTCACTTTTCTAGTGAATTTTTGCAACAGCGGTAAACTTTCTGTTTTCAAACAGCAACATGTGTACTAGCAAAATAAGCATGGTAAAGGCTATCCTTGACATCTTTATTGAAAATAAAGATTAAAAACATAAATATAAATAACACCAAGCAAATAATAACAAAATAAAATGATTCTCCAAGCAAAACACATATCATGTAGTGAATAAAAATATAGCTCCATGTAAAGTTACCGATGAACGAAGACGAAAGACGGGATGCCTTCCGGGGAATCCCCAAGCTTAGTTGCTTGGTTGTCCTTGAATATTACCTTGGGGTGCCTTGGGAATCCCCAAGCTTAGGCTCGTTCCACTCCTTATTCCATAGCCCATCGAATCTTTACCCAAAACTTGAAAACTTCAACCACACAATACTCAAAAACAAAATTGTAAGCTCCGTTAGTATAAGAAAATAAAACCACCACTTAGGTAATGAAATTAACTCATTCTAAATTCATATTGGTGTAATACATACTTAATTCTAACTTCTCTATGGTTCATACCCTCCGATACTACTCATAGATTCATCAAAATAAGCAAACAACACATAGAAAACAGAATGTGTCAAAAACAGAACAGTCTATAGTAATCTGTATCAAACATATACTTTTGGAACCCAAAAAATTCTTAAATAAATTGTTAGACCTGAGGAATTTGTCTATTAATCATCTGAAAAAAGAATCACCTAAAATCACTCTTCAGTAAAAAATGGCAGCTAATCTCGTGAGCGCTAAAGTTTCTGTTTTTTACAGCAAGATCACATAAACTTCACCCAAGTCTTCCCAAAGGTTCTACTTGGCACTTTATTGAAATAAAAGCTATAAAACATGATTACTACAGTAGCATAATCATGTGAAGACACAAAAACAGTAAGGATAAATAGTGGGTTGTCTCCCAACAAGCGCTTTTCTTTAATGCCTTTCTAGCTAGGCATGATGATGACAACGATGCTCACATAAAACATAAGAATTGAAACATAACGGGAGCATCATGAAGCATATGACCAGCACATTTAAGACTAAGCCACTTACTATGCATAGGGATTTTGTGAGAAAACAACTTATCGGAACAATAATCAACTAGCATAGGAAGGCAAAACAAGCATAACTTCAAGACTTTAAGCACATAGAGAGGAAACTTGATACTATTGCAATTCCTACAAGCATATGTTCCTCCCTCATAATAATTTTCAGTAGCATCATGAATGAATTCAACAATATAACCAGCACCTAAAACATTATTTTCATGATCTACAAGCATAGAATTTTTACTACTCTCCACATAAGCAAAATTCTTCGCATGAATAGTAGTGGGAGCAAATTCAACAAAATAATTATCATGTGAGGCATAATCCAATTGAAAACTAAAATCATGATGACAAGTTTCATGGTTATCTTTCTTCTTAATAACATACAAGTCATCACAATAATCCTCATAGATAGCAACTTTGTTCTCATAATCAATTGGAACCTCTTCCGAAATAGTGGAATCATCACTAAATAAGTTGACACTCTTCCAAATCCACTTTCATGTTCATCACAACAAGATTCAACATCCTCCAAAATAGTGGGAGCACTACTTCCTAAATTGACACTCTTCCAAATCCACTTTCATCAATATAATCATCATAAATAGGAGGCATGCTTTCATCATAATAAATTTTCTCATCAAAACTTGGGGGACAAAAAATATCATATTCATCAAACATAGCTTCCCCAAGCTTGTGGCTTTGCATATCATTAGCATCATGGATATTAAAGGAATTCATACCAACAACATTGCAATCATGCTCATCATTCAAAGATTTAGTATCAAACATTCTATAGATTTCTTCTACTAGCACTTGAGCACAATTTTCCTTTTCATCATACTCACGAAATATATTAAAAAGACGAAGCGTATGAGACAAACTCAACTCCATTTTTTGTAGTTTTCTTTTATAACTAAACTAGTGATAAAACAAGAAACAAAAAGATTCGATTGCAAGATCTAAGGATATACCTTCAAGCACTCACCTCCCCGGCAACGGCACCAGAAAAGAGCTTGATGTCTACTACACAACCTTCTTCTTGTAGACGTTGTTGGGCGTGCAAGTGCACATGTTTGTAGGACAGTAGAAAATTTCCCTCAAGTAGATGACCTAAGGTTTATCAATCCGTAGGAGGCGTAGGATGAAGATGGTCTCTCTCAAACAACCCTGCAACCAAATAACAAAGAGTCTCTTGTGTCCCCAACACACACAATACAATGGTAAATTGTATAGGTGCACTAGTTCGGCGAAGAGATGGTGATACAAGTGCAAAATAGATAGTAGATAAAGGTATTTGTAATCTGAAATTATAAAAACAGCAAGCTAACTAATGATAAACGTGAGCATAAACGTTATTGCAATGATAGGAAACAAGACATAGGGTTCATACTTTCACTAGTGCAAGTTCTCTCAACAATAATAACATAGATAGATCATATAACAATCCCTCAAAATGCAACAAAGAGTCACTCCAAAGCCACTAATAGCGGAGAACAAACGAAGAGATTATGGTAGGGTACGAAACCACCTCAAAGTTATCCTTTTTGATCTATCTATTCAAGAGTGCATAGTAAAATAACATGAAGCTATTCTTTCGCTCGATCTATCATAGAGTTCATACTAGAATAACACTTTAAGACACAAATCAAGCAAAACCCTAATGTCACCTAGATACTCCATTGTCACCTCAAGTATCCGTGGGCATGATTATATGATATGCATCACACAATGTCAGATTCATCTATTCAACCAACACAAAGTACTTCAAAGAGTGCCCCAAAGTTTCTACCGGAGAGTCAAGATTTAATCGTGTGCCAACCCCTATGCATAGGTTCATGGGAGGAACCCGCAAGTTGGTCACCAAAACATACATCAAGTGGCACATGATATCCCATTGTCACCACAGATAATCACGGCAAGACATACATCAAGTGTTCTCAAATCATTAAAGACTCAATCCGATAAGATAACTTCAAAGGGAAAACTCAATCCATTACAAGAGAGTAGAGGGGGAGAAACATCATAAGATCCAACTATAATAGCAAAGCTCGCGATACATCAAGATTGTGCCATAGAGAGAACACCAGAGAGAGAACACGAGAGAGAGAGAGAGAGAGAGATCAAACACATAGCTACTGGTACATACCCTCAGCCCCGAGGGTGAACTACTCCCTCCCCGTCGTGGAGAGCGCCGGGATGATGAAGCTGGCCACCGGTGAGGGATCCCCCCTCCGGCAGGGTGCCAGAACGGGCTCCCGAGAGGTTTTTTGGTGGCTATAGAGGCTTGCGGCGGCGGAACTGCCGATCTATCTTCTCCGTGGATTTTTTTAGGGTACGTGGGACTATATTGGCGAAAGAAGTCGGTCGGGAGGTGCTCGAGGGGCCCACGAGACACGGGGGCGCGCCCAGTAGGGGGGGCGCCCTCCTATCTCCTGGCCTCCTCAAGGCTCTTCTGACATGAACTCCAAGTCTCATGGGTGATATTCTTCCAAAAAATCACGCTCCCGAAGGTTTAATTCCATTTGGACTCCGTTTGATATTCCTTTTCTTCGAAATACTGAAACAAGCAATAAAACAGCAATATGGGCTGGGCCTCCGGTTAATAGGTTAGTCCCAAAAGTAATATAAAAGTGTATAATAAAGCCCATAATCATTCAAAACAGGTAATATAATAGCATGGAACAATCAAAAATTATAGATACGTTGGAGATGTATCTAGCATCCCCAAGCTTAATTCCTGCTCGTCCTTGAGTAGGTAAATGATAAAAACAGAATTTTTGATGTGGAATGCTACCTAGCATGATTCTCAATGTAATTTCTCTTTATTGTGGCATGAATGTTCAGATCCAAATGGTTCAAAATAAAAGTTCATATTGATAAAAGAAATAGTAACACTTCAAGCATGCTAATAAAAGCAATCATGTCTACTCAAAATAACATGGCTAAAGAAAGTTCATCCCTACAAAATCATATGGTTAGGCTATGCTTCATTTTCATCACACAAAGATGTTCCCAACTTCTATACCCCCGATGACAAGCCAAGAAATTGTTTCATACTTAAATAATCTCAAACTTTTTCAACTTTCACGCAATACATGAGCGTGAGCCATGGATATAGCACTATGGGTGGAATAGAATAATGATTGGGGACTGTGTGGAGAAGACAAAAAGGAGAAAGTCTCACATTGACGAGGATAATCAATGGGCTATGGAGATGCCCATCAATTGATGTCAACATGAGGAGTAGGGATTGCCATGCAACAGATGCACTAGAGCTATAAATGAATGCTCAACAAAAGAAAACTAGTGGGTGTGCATCCAACTTGCTTGCTCACGAAGACCTAGGGCATTTGAGGAAGCCCATCGTAGGAATATATAAGCCAAGTTCTATAATGAAAAATTCCCACTAGTATGAAAAAGACAACCTATGAGACTCATTATATGAAAAACATGGTGCTACTTTGAAGCACAATATATGAGACTCACTACATGAAGAACAAGGTGCTACTTTGAAGCACAAGTGTGGAAAAGAGATATTAACATTGCCCTTTTTATTTATTTTCATTTTTTCTTTTTTTCTTTTTTTCTTTTTCTTTTCTTTGGCCTTTTTTTTCTTTTGGCCTTCCTTTTTTTCTTTTGGGCAATGCTCTAATAATGATGATCATCACACTTTCATTGATTACAATATATGAATTACAACTCGAAACTGGAACAAGATATGACTCTATATGAATGCCTCCGGCGGTGTACTGGGATGGCGCAATGAATCAAAAGTGACATGTATGAAAAATAATGCATGGTGGCTTTGCCACAAATACGATGTCAACAACATGATCATGCAATGGCAATATGACAAAAGTAAAGTATGTCATGATGATAATAAACGGAACGGTGGAAAGTTGCATGGCAATATATCTCCGAATGGCTATGGAAATGCCATAAATAGGTAGGTATGGTGGCTGTTTTGAGGAAGATATAATGAGGCTTATGTGTGATAGAGCGTATCATATCACGGGGTTTGGATGCACCGGCAAAGTTTGCACCAACTCTCGAGGTGAGAAAGGGCAATGCACGGTACCGAAGAGGCTAGCAATGGTGGAAAGGTAAAAGTGCATATAATTCATGGACTCAACATTAGTCAAAAAATAACTCATATACTTATTGCAAAAATTTAGAAGTCATCAAAAACCAAGCACTGCGCGCATGCTCCTAGGAGGATAGATGGGTAGGAAAAGACCATCTCTCGTCCCCGACCGCCACTCATAAGGATGCACAAGCTAGGTACACTTCATGTTTGAAATAGGTTACACAACTTTAATCATACGTGCATGCTACGGGACTTCCTAACTTCAACACAAGCATTCTTTAAATTCATAATCACCCAACTAGCATGACTTTAATATCACTACCTCCATATCTCAAAACAATTATCAAGTATCAAATTGATCATAGCGTCCAATTCACTTCCTATGATAGTTTTCATTCAAATTACCATGCCGTTTAAGACTCTCAAAATAATATAAGTGAAGCATGAGAGTTCATTAATTTATACAAAATAAAACCACCACCATTCTCTAAAAAGATATAAGTGAAGTACTAGAGCAAACGACAAACTACTCCGAAAGATATAAGTGAAGATCAATGAGTAGCTATAATTATGCAACTATATGAAGACTCTCTCTCTCTCATTTAAGAATTACAGATCTTGGTATTGTATTCAAACAGCAAGCAAAGCAAAATAAAATGACATTGCAAGGATAGCACAACTCATGTGAAGAAGCAAAAACTTAGGCTCAACCGATACTAATCGATAGTTGTTGAAGAAGAAAGGTGGGATGCCTACCGGGGCATCCCCAAGCTTAGATGCTTGAGACTTATTGAAATATTATCTTGGGATGCCTTGGGAATCCCCAAGATTGAGCTTTTGTGTCTCCTTAATTCCTCTCATATCATGGTTTCTCTTTTTATCAAAAGCTTCATCCACACCAAACTCAACAAGAACTCGTGAGATAGGTTAGTATAAACCAATGCAAAACCTTATCATTTTCTACTGTAACAAATTACTAAAATTATTATTCAACATTGCATACTAAATGTCTCTGCATATTTAACACTCCTATCCTCAAATAGAATCATTAAACAAGCAAACATATGCAAACAATGCAACCATAACAACAATCTGCCAAAACAGTAGAGTCTGTAAAGAATGCAAGAGTATCAATACTTCCCTGACTCCAAAAATTATGAAATAGAATTCCAACTGTAATAAATTTATCATAGCTTAATATGCAAAAAGTTTCAACATTATACCATTCTCTGACTTTTCTAGGGAATTTTTGCAACAGCGGTAAACTTTCTGTTTTCAAACAGCAACATGTGTACTAGCAAAATAAGCATGGTAAAGGCTAGATGCAAAACATAAATATAAATAACAGCAAGCAAATACTAACAAAATAAAATGATGCTCCTAGCAAAACACATATCATGTGTTGAATAAAAATATAGCTCCAAGTAAAGTTACCGATGAACGAAGACGAAAGAGGGGATGCCTTCCGGGGAATCCCCAAGCCTAGTTGCTTGGTTGTCTTTTAATATTACCTTGGGGTGCCTTGTGCATCCCCAAGCTTTGGCTCGTTCCACTCCTTATTCCATAGTCCATCGAATCTTTACCCAAAACTTGAAAACTTCAACCACACAAAACTCAAAACAAAACTCGTGAGCTCCGTTAGTATATGAAAATAAAACCACCACTTAGGTAATGAAATTAACTCATTCTAAATTCATATTGGTGTAATATCTACTGAATTCTAACTTCTCTATGGTTCATACCCTCCAATACTACTCATAGATTCATCAAAATAAGCAAACAACACATAGAAAACAGAATTTGTCAAAAACAGAACAGTCTGTAGTAATCTGTATCAAACATATACTTCTGTAACCCAAAAGATTCTGAAACAAATTGGTGGACCTGAGTAATTTGTCTATTAATCATATGCAAAAAGAATCAACCTACAAGCACTCTTCAGTAAAAAATGGCAGCTAATCTCGTGAGTGCTAAAGTTTCTGTTTTTGACAGCAAGATAACATAAACTTCACCCAAGTCTTCCCAAAGGTTCTACTTGGCACTTTATTGAAATAAAAGCTATAAAACATGATTACTACAGTAGCATAATCATGTGAAGACACAAAAACAGTAAGGATAAATATTGGGTTGTCTCCCAACAAGCGCTTTTCTTTAATGCCTTTCTAGCTAGGCATGATGATGACAATGATGATGATGCTCACATAAAAGATAAGAATTGAAACATAACGGGAGCATCATGAAGCATATGAATAGCACATTTAAGACTAAGACACTTCCTATGCATAGGGATTTTGTGAGCAAACAACTTATGGGAACAATAATCAACTAGCATAGGAAGGCAAAACAAGCATAACTTCAAGACTTTAAGCACATAGAGAGGAAACTTGATATTATTGCAATTCCTACAAGTAGGGATAAAAACGGAGCGGAAACGGACGGAACTGAGTGCTACTATATTTGTTTTCATATATTTTTGCAGAAGCGGAAACGAATACAGAAACCCCGGAAATGAATACGGAAACAGATACTACCGAAAACGGACACGTAGCGAATACAAACCAGACACGGAAACAGAAGTGGGCGTTGAACGGAACCTGAAAAACCCTTGAACCTTAGAGAAATACACATAAAACACAAATAGATTTAATGGCTACAAAAATAATATCATTATGTTAGCAACTTATGTACTATTGTAGCAGTACTGGACAATTGCGTATAGGGTCAAGCTGAGTACATGTGCGATAGTAGAAGTTGGGCTCAAATGATCCATTCTACTCATTGTATAATTGTGTGTTGTTTGGTGGTTGGACTACAAAGTAGCCATAGGTCCATAGTAAAAACAGAAATTCCATATTTCACGGAAATGGAAAGCTCCATTTCCACGCCTGTTCCACCGAAAAAAACCGTTCCATTTTTGTTTCCGTTTCCGCATAAAAAAATTCCACTTTCAATTCCGTTTTGCAAATTTCCATTTCCGTTTTCATTTTTCCTCTCCGTTTTCATTTTTCCTCTGGAAAAACCGAAAGTTTCCACTCCATTTTCATCCCTACCTACAAGCATATGTTCCTCCCTCATGATAATTTTCAGTAGCATCATGAATGAATTCAACAATATAACCAGCACCTAAAATATTATTTTCATGATCTACAAGCATAGAATTTTTACTACTCTCCACATAAGCAAAATTCTTCTCATGAATAGTAGTGGGAGCAAACTCAACAAAATAATTATCATGTGAGGCATAATCCAATTGAAAACTAAAATCATGATGACAAGTTTCATGGTTATCTTTATTCTTCATAGCATACAAGTCATCACAATAATCATCATAGATAGCAACTTTGTTCTCATAATAAATTGGAACCTCTTCCGAAATAGTGGAATCATCACTAAATAAAGTTGACACTCATCCGAATCCACTTTCATGTTCATCACAATAAGATTCAACATCCTCCAAAATAGTGGGATCACTACTTCCTAAAGTTGACACTCTTCCAAACCCACTTTCATCAATATAATCATCATAAATAGGAGGCATGCTTTCATCATAATAAATTTGCTCATCAAAACTTGGGGGACAAAAAATATCATATTCATCAAACATAGATTCCCCAAGCTTGTGGCTTTGCATATCATTAGCATCATGGACATTCAAGGAATTCATACCAACAACATTGCAATCATGCTCATCATTCAAAGATTTAGTATCAAACATTCTATAGATTTCTTCTTCTAGCACTTGAGCACAATTTTCCTTTTCATCATACTCACGAAATATATTAAAAAGACGAAGCATATGAGACAAACTCAACTCCATTTTTTTGTTGTTTTCTTTTATGTCTAAACTAGTGATAAAACAAGAAACAAAAAGATTCGATTGCAAGATCTAAAGATATACCTTCAAGCACTCACCTCCCCGGCAACGGCGCCAGAAAAGAGCTTGACGTCTACTACACAACCTTCTTCTTGTAGACGTTGTTGGGATTGCAAGTGCACATGTTTGTAGGACAGTAGCAAATTTCCCTCAAGTGGATGATCTAAGGTTTATCAATCCGTAGGAGGCGTAGGATGAAGATGGTCTCTCTCAAACAACCCTGCAACCAAATAACAAAGAGTCGCTTGTGTCCCCAACACACCCAATACAATGGTAAATTGTATAGGTGCACTAGTTCGGCGAACAGATGGTGATACAAGTGCAAAATAGATAGTAGATAAAGGTATTTGTATTGTGAAATTATAAAAACAGCAAGCTAACTAATGATAAACGTGAGCATAAACGTTATTGCAATGATAGGAAACAAGGCATAGGGTTCATACTTTCACTAGTGCAAGTTCTCTCAACAATAATAACATAGATAGATCATATAACAATCCCTCAACATGCAACAAAGAGTCACTCCAAAGCCACTAATAGCGGAGAACAAATGAAGAGATTATGGTAGGGTACGAAACCATCTCAAAGTTATCCTTTTTGATCTATCTATTCAAGAGTGCGTAGTAAAATAACATGAAGCTATTCTTTCGCTCGATCTATCATAGAGTTCATACTAGAATAACACCTTAAGACACAAATCAACCAAAACCCTAATGTCACCTAGATACTCCATTGTCACCTCAAGTATCCGTGGGCATGATTATACGATATGCATCACACAATCTCAGATTCATCTATTCAACCAACACAAAGTACTTCAAAGAGTGCTCCAAAGTTTCTACCGGAGAGTCAAGACGAAAACGTGTGCCAACCCCTATGCATAGGTTCATGGGCGGAACCCGCAAGTTGGTCATCAAAACATACATCAAGTGGCACATGATATCCCATTGTCACCACAGATAATCACGGCAAGACATACATCAAGTGTTCTCAAATCATTAAAGACTCAATCCGATAAGATAACTTCAACACTACTAGGAAAAGGCATGCTAGTGGCGCACCAGTTTTGCCTACTAATGATGCACTACTGGTGCGCCACTAGTATCACGCCATTAGAATTAAATTCTAATGGCGCACCATGGTGCGCCATTAGTATCTGGTGTTCTAATGGCGCACCACGCAGTGCGCCATTAGTATAGCCCAGAGTGCACCATTAGAATGCCTCCCAGGGGGCCATGTGTACCCATGTGCTTTGGCATACTAATGGCGCACCAGTGGGTGATGTGCCATTAGTGTGCTCTGGCTTACTAATGGCGCACTTGTTTGTGGTGCGCCACTAGTATGAATATTAGGGATTTTTTTTCTGATATTTGCACAGGTTACAAAATATGTTACTGGACAGAATATGGACAACACCACACAGCAACAGCAGATTCATCGAATACCATAGAAGATCATCATCATACAACTTCTAACATTACAAGTCTCGATCCCGCGAGTAGCGAGTTTGTCGAAAGTAATACTAATCCTAACAAGTACTACTAATCATCATCATACAACTTCTACTCGTTATTAATAACAAGTCATACGATCATCATCTTGATAGTCATCGAACCAACCCTAGCTACTTAATTGTTCTTAGCACATGATCATCAGTATTAGGCAGGACCTAAATACCCTATTTAAGGTAAAATAGCATAAAACAATATAGACCCTGACTCTCCATTACGAAGAATGGAGATCATCTTGTCTCCAATTCTTGCACTTCGCTTCCTTTTGCTTCCAAGAAGCTCTTTACGACTGTCCATACTTTTTTTCCATTCTTTGATTGTCATGTCTCCACTTCTTTTAGAAATCCGGTATGGACAATTGCGATTCGTAGGACGACCTGATTGTATGTTCAAAACATGAAGGCTACCGTGCGTATACATCAGATGAGGCACACAATCCTCTGGGATTCTCTGTTGAAAAACATAGTAATAACTACATAGTTAGCAATGATGTACTAGTTTTAGAAGTATGCAAAAGATGCACGAATGACGTAATAGTAGAAAATCTTACCAGGGTATCTCCATGGTAGTTACCGTAGTTCAACACGTGCACTAGTGTTATATTGACCATAATGTTGAGGAGTTTTACAATAGATATTGTAATTCTCAAGATCAGTACAAAATCTGACCAGATGATTTTTCTCCTGATAAGTTAACTCGGAGCCATCGGTGTAGTGGGTTTTGCCTACCATGTTCCGCACATTGTTTGAACAATCAAAATAAGCTTTCAATGGAAATAAGTTGTCAACTATTTTGAAATGAACAATATAAATTAGTTAATAATTAACTATGTTTGAGAAACTCACATAGCGGTAGAACTGGAGGCGTATCAACAAGGACCCAAATGTCCATATTGTCTTGGTCGATGTCAGGATCACCAAGATCCATGGTGACAAGCATACCCTCATCAAAACCATACATCTTGCAAAATGCTTCCCAATTTTTGCAACCAAAATGGGTTACGCTTCCAGAATTTTTAAGATTTACTTCAGAATCCACATCATGATGAGTCCTTAGGTGAATTTTCTTTGTTTCATAATTTTCATGGTCTTCAAAACCCATCCTCTCCAAGACATAGCGTCTTGCATAGCATGGGATAAGCTAGTCAAATTGTAAAAGATGATAAGTATTATGTTGAAATATATAGTTGAAGTCGTGCTTAATTACGAAAAAAACATTTGTCGTCGTTGCGTACCGTTTCGACATCAAAGGTCTCCTCGAGCTTAATGCTGAAGCGTCAATCTTCGTCCAGCTCAATGAATCTGTTGCACTGACCTCGGTCGTCATGGCACCAGTCGCACTCCCCCGGGAGACTTTCGTCGTCCGATGACGACATTTCCTATGTTCATAATTCAAGACTACATCATCTCTGTTGGGTCCAATAAGATAATCCACAGTGTTAGGATGAGTGGTTCCTCTTTCAGATTAGGGTTTATCAATGACGAGCAACTCACATTAGTAATAACTGTGAGTTGATATCACACTTCTATATGTATAACACAAGAGGCAGTTGATCCTACTTAACTAAGTACTAAGATACCCCGGCCCATGCATTAGTCGCAAGTACCCCATATGTCCTATTTTTAGCAAAGTCATGCTAAAATTCACCGAAAATTTCAGCATGACCTTTGCTGAAAATAGGACATATGGAGTACCCGAATTTGCCGGAACGGAAGTTAATCGACATTCCGGCAAACTCAAGGGCCTCTCGGGGTACCTGCAAAATCATAACGACGCAATGGTCGGAGACAAAACCCAGCAACTTTACAAGTCTTTCACAGATTTGTTTGCAAGTTCTGATATGTAATAAAGATGAGCCTCAAAGATGAGCCTCCAATGCTGATTTGTTTGCCTCAAGACAAGATGAACCTCCAATGCAACAAGTAATAAAATGTTTGCAAGTTTTGATATGTTTGCAAGATGAACCTCCAATGCAACAGTCTTAGACATTAGGACACTACAATGATCTACAACCTTATGTAAAGTGCCAACTCCACAGATTTCTTTTTCAAAGCTTTTATATTATTTCTAGAAGCAACACAACAGGGTTAAACACCATAATCTTGAGTTTAATTTGATTAAGCTGCATTGTCTTGAGGCCCGGCTTACTTGTCTTTGTCTGTCAGCCAGCTCATGCATGCATGGGCATGATTCTCCTTAAAATGCACCTATTTTTTTCCTTACAAAAGTAACTAATTTTTTTTTGTCAAAAGAGCACTAATACTGAAATAAGATGTTCTGCATGCATAGAAAATGATGGTTAAACATACTCAAGTCAAGCATTGTGACAGGTTCTCAACATGAACATGAACATGCAGTGACAGTCATATCACCTGGGCTGGGCACCATGCCACTACCCTAGTTAAACCCTAAAATAAACATTTCTCTTTCCCCTCCACCCCCCTCATATCCCTCTCTCTCTCTCTCTTTCCTAGCTCCAACCCCAAACACAAATTAAACCCTATATTTACTTGTAATTAAGATTCAGCCCTGGATAATGATCACCAGCTAAAGATGCCACTGCTCAAACAGACCAGCAACTGAATACTGGGGCTTTAAGTTGCTTGCAGAGACTAGATAGCTCTACTCATTCTCAGGAGCCAGCACTACATACTTTATCCTATATTTTATTTTCTTTGGGATATAATAAAAACCTGATTTGCAATTAGTCTGTATCTAGTTGCAAACAGGACTGGATCCAGTTTCAATCCTACATGTCTCTTACCTTGCAGGACAGTGGTAGCAGCACACTGCTTGCAATGGTTAATGTGTCCAGTGCATTTTTCCAGTTTGCAATTTTTTTGTCTATAAACAATGGATAAATACATGATACAGTGCATTTTTCTTCAGTGTGTCCAGTGCATTTTTTCAGTGTGTCCAAATCTTGCAGTTACCAAGTACTCCAATGCACATGGAGTACTAATTATTCATGATTGCTAGGCACTACTCCCACAATTTTCCAAGCATGAGTCTTGCAGATATTGGACACTGTTGCTGAGATACAGGAGCGGCATGATGCTGTAAGAGACCTAGAGAGGAAGCTTGTGGAGTTGCAGCAGGTTACCCACCATTCATTTGCCTAAGCTCTTGTAGAATTTTTATTTTTTTTATAGTTGACACCCACCATGCATATGTGAATAGATATTCCTGGATATGGTGGATGTGCTACGCCATCGTCGTGCTCGGGGTGATCCAGCCATGGAAGAAGAAGTAACCCCCTTGATAGTCCTAGCTTGTTTTTGATCGATACTTTGTTCTTGTACAACAGAGCCAGCAGTAACAGTAACAGGGACAGGGGAAAGAAGAAATACTGCAGCTTCAATCACCCAGCAAGCATGTATCACTAAGTTATGCCCACGAAAACGCTGAAATATACAAACACTTTTTTGGTCGAAGCAGCCTATGAATTTTGGTCGAAACACATCCAACCTAAATTTGCAGGATGTAAATAAAATAAAATCGTGCAATACTCTAATGTTTTTTTACGAAACTGTACCTAGCACTCAACTATAATTGTGTGGATTCAAGCAAAAATGCCCACCTCTGTACTTACCAAGACTTGCATACATTTGAGTGGAACATGTATCAAACTAATTAATCAATAGCCAAATTTAATTTTTACGGTCCGGTGCTGTATTTGTAAGAGCTTCTTCCTCTTCCATTAATCACAGGGGGAAATGAAATCAGAGAGACAATCCTGAACGACATGTTGTTTGATCACTAGAATTTGAAATGTGAGTTAGAGATACAAACATCACAAAGGCCTCTTCTTCTATCCCTGAATTATCTCAAGATGCATAGTGGCACAGTACATGTGGAATGCCAGTACAGTGAATGAATTATCACAATATGGCATATGCCACTCATCAACATCCATCTCAGAGAGTTAACAAGAGCATGTCCTTTGGCAATAAATCATCCGCTCAAATTTGAGAGGGATTTGACCTAAACCTAGCAAAAGAGAGAAGAAGAGGGCATGGCCGGGAGAAAGGAGAGGAGGAAGAGAGGAGAAGAGAGGCAGAGGGAGGAGGGTTACCTGACCACGATGAGGTGGTGGCCGGAGCGGAGACGACGGAGGGCGGAGACGGCGAGCTTGGGGGAGGCGGGGATAGACGGCGGGGAGGTCGCGGGCCTCCTCTCCTGGTGGACGTGGGGCCTCCTCTCCTGGTGGACGTGGGGCGGCGCCGAGGCTCCAAGTCTCCGGCGGCTCAGAGGCTCCAAATCTCCGGCGGGTTTCTAGGGTTTCGAGGGAGGCGACGCTCGCGGGGGAGGCGGCGCTCGGGGGGGAGGCGGCGCTCGAGGGGGAGGAAGGGAAGAGGGAGGCGGCGGGGGCGCGTGGGCGGCTGCGGCGTAGTGGGTCGGGGCAGCGGCGGTGGTGGCGCGGTGGAGGGAGAGGGATGAAGTGTCTGGCGAGAGGGAGGGACGAGGGAGTGACGAAGTGTATGGATGGGGGAAGATTACTAATGGCGCACCACCTGGCGGTGCGCCATTAGAATGTTTTTTTCATAGCAATGGCGCACCAGCGGGACCGTGCGCCATAAGTATTCTTTTTTTTATAGCAATGGCGCACCAGCCAGACGTGCGCCATAAGCAAGATTTATTATTATTATTATTTTGTTGCATCTAATAATTTTTTGGAAAATGAATATGAATATGAAACAGTAATAAATTTTTATAAAAACAGTAATAATTTTTTAAAAAATATCATCAGATTTGTTATTTGAAAATATTTATGAATATAAAAAATATCATCAAATTTGTTATTTGAAAATATAATCAAATTTTTTTTTGAAAATATAATCAAATTTGTTTTTTTGGTTTTTAGTTGCATTCATTTGTGACGGTGGAGCTGGGGAAGGTGCGGGGGTCGTCGACGGTGGTGGAGCGGGGAGGTGCGGGGGTGCTCGGCGAGGGATAGCGATCAAGATGGAAGGGGATCGAGATCGAGTGCCATTAGAAGTTTTGCAAAAAAAATAAAAAAGGTATATATTCTAATGGCGCACCGTGGCACAGTGCGCCATTACTAGTTTAAACTAGTAATGGCGCACTATGCTACGGTGCGCCAATAGTAGTTTCGCAAAAAAAAGAATAAAAAAACAGTAGTGGCGCACTGTGTGAGCGGTGCGCCATTACTAGTTAGCACTAGTAATGGCGCATCGTGCAATGATGCGCCACTAGTATGTTTGGAAAAATAAAAAAATGTTACTAGTGGCGCACCATGTGCCTGGTGCGCCATTAGTGTCTTCCACACTAATGGCGCACCTGCACATGGTGCGCCACTGCTATATAGTAGTGACGCACCACATGACAGGTGCGCCATTAGTGTCCATTTCATCTATAGCCCTATTCCTAGTAGTGCAAATGGAAAACTCAATCCATTACAAGAGAGTAGAGGGGAAGAAACATCACAAGATCCAACTATAATAGCAAAGCTCGCGATACATCAAGATCGTGCCATAGAGAGAACACGAGAGGGTGAACTACTCCCTCCTCGTCATGGAGAGCGCAAGGATAATGAAGATGGCCACCGGTGAGGGATCCCCCCTCCGGCAGGGTGCCGGAACGGGCTCCCGGGAGGTTTTTTGGTGGCTACAGAGGCTTGCGGCGGCGGAACTCCCGATCTATCTTCTCCGTGGATGTTTTTAGGGTACGTGGGACTATATAGGCGGAAGAAGTCGGTCGGGGGGTGCTCAAGGGGTCCACGGGACAGGCGCGCGCCCGCCGGGGCGCCTCCTATCTCCTGGCCTCCTCGAGGCTCTTCTGACGTGAACTCCAAGTCTCCTGGGTGATATTCTTCCAAAATATCACGCTGCTGAAGGTTTCATTCCGTTTGGACTCTGTTTGATATTCCTTTTCTTTGAAATACTGAAACAGGCAATAAAACATCAATATGGGCTGGGCCTCCGGTTAATATGTTAGTCCCAAAAGTAATATAAAAGTGTATAATAAATCCCATAATCATTCAAAAAATGTAATATAATAGCATGGGACAATCAAAAAAATATAGATACGTTGGAGACGTTTCATTCAGCACATCGAACCAGGCAATCAGACTATAGGGCTTTATCACTCTCACTTAGCCATAGGAATTCGAGTATGGTAGGCGCAACCCCTGGTGTTCGGAAGACCGTACGAGGACTCTAACAGCACCTGATCGCTAGACCGATCCGTCGCACTCTGCATGATGGCATTATGCGGAATAAATCCTTAAAGATTTTACAACCTCTCGAACAGCTGACCAACTCCCGCCTTTTCATGACTGTCAGTTTTCGGCTTTCTCTACTGAGGTGCTTGTCCGGAAGAACCGGGACACAATCGCAGTAGTTCTCCCAGCGATACCTTAGCCGATATTGCGGAACGTAAGGTACCAAACCATGGGAGCCGGGCAAACCCAACTAATGACCCAACACATGATTCGGAGCTGATGCATATAATGCTATAAGTTCGGGGTGCCGAGCGACCGAGAAGGTGGTCGTACTTTGTTGCCATGGTGCGGGTATAATGAAGCCCCTTGGCGTTTTAAGGCATAACACGATATTCGGATGCATTTTATGACTAAAAGTGTCAATGATAGATGATATCGGATAAGTGTCATATATCTCTACATGTTGTATTGAAGTAATACGTTTATGCGTATGGGTACTGTTCATGTTGTAAAAAGGATGTATGGCGGCATACCCTGTGTATGAATCTGAAGTATGTCCGGATCGTCTTCGGGGGAAATGTTCAAAGATTCCCCCTTTGCGCGTCCAGGCTGATTTCCTGGCGCCATTCCTATTATCCGGAGAAGAGATCCTGCAAGTAAAATGCCGAGAGACGTATGTGTGCCACAGAGCTGTTGAACCGCAGGGCGTGACCCTTCCCAACTTATACCGGGGTGTTTGACTGGCGTCTGGTCAAGCCGAGCTATCCTGTCATGAAGTAGTTCAGACTCCTTTATTGGTGTCCGAGGGGTTGGCTGCCGAATCGAGGTTCGGCAAGGTGGCACAATTCACTACTTCAGTGGCCGTATGCTTTTCGGCGCCGAAGTGGTGTTCGGCCGTGCCCCTAATTGTGACCATGTCACGTGGGCCTGGTATGGTACCACGTTGAATCGAGCCAATGTGGTTTTCCCCGGAAGTACGTAATAGTTATTGTATAGGGGGATAGTGTCGAAGACTGACTCTCCGGTATAGTGATCATTCGGTGATCCGGAGACAACCTCTAGGGTTGTGTTTATAACGCTCACCGTGTTGGATTGCGTAGGAGTTTCTTTTGCTCTGTATTGCATTGCTTTGAGACCCCTTTATTGTTTTCGGTGTATGACTGACCAGCTTGTTTGAAGACCCGGCATTCTCTATTTGTATGACTGGCTGCCGATCCTGGTGTACCATGGATTTGGCATGGGCGATCGCGGTTGCGGTCCAGGCCGGATGGGCCCGAATTGCTTTGTTGAAGCGGCTTTTTTCGCCGACCGGACTGGGAGTCGCGGAATCTAGCGTTGACTACCGTCTCGCGGGCATCATCATTAGTCTTGGGACACTTATGTTTGTTGCATCGATGTTTATGGGTGCTATATCTGGCCTCTAATGTGCCAGGGGTGTTTGCTTTGTTGCTGTGAGCCAGCCAGCTATCTTCGCCCGCACAAAAGTCGGTAATGAGTGTTGTTAGGGCCGCCATGGACTTTGGTTTCTCTTGGACGAGGTGTCGGGCGAGCCACTCGTCCCGGATACTGTGTTTGAAGGCTGTTATGGCTTCGGTGTCCGGACAGTCGGCGACTTGGTTCTTTTTTCATAGGAAGGCTGTTATGGCTTCGGTGTCGGGACAGTCGGTGACTTGGTTCTTTTTTAGTAGGAACAGCGTCCAGAGTCTCCTGGCAGACTCTCCGGGCTGTTGGGTAATGTGACCTAAGTCATCAGCATCCGGTGGTTGCCTACAAGTACCTTGGAAGTTGTCGAGGAATGCGTCCTCGAGATTTTCCCATCTGCCTATGGAGTTCGCCGACAGGCTATTCAGCCACTGTATGGCTGGTCCTTTAAGCTTAAGGGGGAGATACTTGATGGCATGTAGATCATCACCGCGGGCCATGTGAATGTGGAGAAGGAAATCTTAAATCCATACCGTGGGGTCTGTTGTGCCGTCGTATGATTCGATGTTGATGGGTTTAAACCCTTCTGGGAATTCGTGATCCATTACTTCATCAGTGAAGCAGAGGGGGTGTGCGGTGCCTCTGTGCCGGGCTATGTCACGACGCAGTCCGACTAAATCTGGTCGGTTATGTTCGGCCCGGCCGGACTTTATTACTAGTGTATTCGGCATGACGGTCATCGCATGTGCTGTGGCGCGCCCCCGTGATCCGTAGATTGATCTTGGTTGTCCTGCGTTGTTTTCCAATATATCTCGCAGGTCCTACGTATTGCACCGGGCCGTAGTGAACTGGCGTGGGGGTGCGGGCTGCTACGTCGTTTTATCCCGGCCACGTGGTGGCCGGTCAGCCTCGTCTTGTGCTGGTAATGCAGGCTCTACGGGCTCTTCCTCCAGCTGAGGTAGCAACTTGTGCGTTGGGTAAACCTTGGTGGTGGGCTCGAGTCCGTATTCCTCGACCGCCAGGACCTCAGTCCATCTGTCTGCGAGCAGATCTTGATCAGCTTGGAGCTCATGTTGCTTCTTTTTCAGGCTTCTTGCACTGGCTATAAGCCGACGCTTAAAGCGCTCATGCTCTATGGGATCCTCTGGTACGCCGAATTCTTCATCGCCGAGGCTCACCTCGTCTTGGAGGGAGGCATATAGTTGTTGTCCTCCAAGTATTCGTCTGTCGCCTGTTCATCTGGGCTGACCTGCCGTGTTCTTGTTCTGCCTGCTTGAAGGTAGGCTGATCAGGAATGTATTCCTCTCCGGCACCATCTGGATTGTTTCTTCTCCAGTGCCAGTGTTGCTGTGGCGGGGCTTAGAGCGGCGCCGATGACGCCCATGCTTTGATTTCTTCCCTGAGGGGTTATCTGTTGCCTCATCGTCATTGTTTTCTTTGGGGGTGTCCACCATATATATCATATGAAGAGGTGGCAGTCCAGTACGTGTGGGTGGTGGTTCCTGTTCTTCTCCTGCATCGTCTTCTATACCGTCGATGTCTTCGGAGTCAAAGTTAAGCACGTCGGTCAAATCATCGACCGTGGCTATGAAGTAGGTGGTGGGTGGGTAACGAATTTCTTCGTCGCCTGCTTCCCACTCGAGCCGGACATAGTTTGGCCCGGAATCTCCTGACAGGGAGAGACACCTTAATGAATTTAGCGTATCGCCAAAGGGGGAGTGCTGAAAGATGTCCGCGGCGGTGAACTCCATTACTGGAGCCCAATCGTACTTGATGGGCCCGGGCGCGCGCGGTTCGGAACCCACGTCCGGACACAGGTCCGGGGGTCTGGTGACGCAGATCCCCTTAACGGCGGAGTCTGTGTTCGGCTCTACCGCCGAAGAGTATGCATCCTCCGTGGCGGGGTCCATCCACCCGTCCTCGGTCGACGCGATCTGCCCCGGATTTAGATTCGGAGCAGCTGTAGGGGCGATATCCCGAATACTGTCCGATAGCAGATTTAAGTCATGCTCGTCGTGACTGTTCGACACTCCTGATGCAGGACCGAATCCGTCGAAGATCAAGTCTCCGCGGATATCGGCCGCGTAATTCAAGTTCCCAAACCTGATGGCCAGGGGCGTAGCTGTGGATCTGCTCCAGATGGCCAAGTGAGTTGGCCCGCAGTGCGAAGCCGCCGAACACAAAGATTTGTCCGGGGAGAAAAGTCTCACCCTGGACTGTGTTGTTGAAGGTTGGGGGAGCCATCGAGCCTTACAGTGACGGCACAGAGGAACTCTCAATGAAAGCACCAATGTCGGTGTCAAAACCGGCGGATCTCGGGTAGGGGGTCCCGAACTGTGCGTCTAAGGCTAATGGTAACAGGAGACTGGGGACACGATGTTTTACCCAGGTTCGGGCCCTCTCGATGGAGGTAATACCCTACTTCCTGCTTGATTGATCTTGATGATATGAGTATTACAAGAGTTGATCTACCACGAGATCGTAGAGGCTAAACCCTAGAAGCTAGCCTATGGTATGATTATTGTTGTCCTACGGACTAAACCCTCTGGTTTATATAGACACCGGAGGGGGCTAGGGTTACACAGAGTCGGTTACAGAAAAGGAGATCTATCATCCGAATCGCCAAGCTTGCCTTCTACGCAAAGGAGAGTCCCATCCGGACACGGGACGAAGTCTTCAATCTTGTATCTTCATAGTCCACAACAGTCCGGCCAAAGTACATAGTCCGGCTGTCCGGATACCCCCTTATCCAGGAATCCCTCAGCGGCCGCCAAAGAGATGGGCGGTGGCGGCAGTAGGGCACGGCGGGGTGGTGGGCGGAAGTGGAGGCGGCACGGGGCGGCGAGGAGGACACGACGGCGGCGGGGTGCGGCGGTGGTGGGGAGCGGTGGCGGCTCGACCTAGGAGAGGATCGAGAGGTATGATACCATGTTAGGCAAGAAGTCTGGCAATGCAAATCACGATGTATTAATCGGGTGCAGGTGCACATATATAAAGAGTAGAATGTGGGCCTCAACCTCAACTACACAAAAATTAGGAGGTGGGCCACATATACATTCAACGCATATATTCAACATACAAATTATTTATCAGTTATGACTAAGTGTTTGATAAAAATAAAGTTATGACTAAGCACACCATGTTACTACCTCTCTTTAAGTGAATAAGTCATTCACGTAGTTGTAGGTCATCGATTTGATAATTTGTATCTACTTTAGTATGTACCGTATATACGCCGGGCAGCTCACTTGGGCCGGCCCATTTTGCGGTGGCATGCAATCAAAAATAGTGGAACAAGGTGGGATTGTGCGTCCAATAGTGGAGAAAAAGGACTGCAGAAGGTGGGAATCGACCCCGCGACCACCAACATAATAAATTGCGTCCACAACCAGTGCGACAGCATGCCTTTATTGCATGATGTAAAGCTAGAACTTCAAGTAACGGATAAGCTGGGGATTTTAAAGATTTTAGGAACACTTTGTGAACCGGTCTTTTTTCCATACTTTCTGTTTATTTATTTAATTTCGATTTTAGGTTTTCCTGTCACGTTTCTTCTTTCTTTTTCAGAACGTGGTCACGCAAAAATGGTGTTCAAATTTCAGTAAGTTTGCTATTTTCAAAAAAATAATAAATTAAGAAATATTCGCATTTTCGAAAATTGTAAGCTAATTTCAAAAAAAATGTTAGTGCCTTTCAAAAATTGTTCGGAATGTCAAAGCGTGAATAATTTTTTGAAAAGAACGAACAAAATTGTGAAAACAAATAGTCTCGGAGAACATGAACAAAAATTTAAATTTCAAAACATTTTTCATAAATGCGAACAAAAAATTGAAACAAAAAAGTGTTCTAAATTTGCCCGAACATTTTAAGAATTTGTGAACATTTGTTTTTGAAGATGGGAACATTTTTTATTTTCCGAACAAACTCCAATAGGCGCCCGACAGGAGCGATGCTGTCGCCTTGTAGGGCAAGGCCTGAAATTATTTCTTTTCTATTTTTCTTTTTATCATTAACTTATTTTTCTACTTTTTAAACTTTTTATGAAACTTGTTCAAAAAATTGAAATACCAAAATAACAGATTTAAGTAATTGTTTTTAAATTATAAATTTAAATTCTTTTTACTTTAAATAGTTATTAGTTGTGAATTTAAATTATGTTTTTGATTTTATCATTTTGTATTTATTAGCAAAAATTGGGCCAATCCTGATATTGCCTAAGAAATACCATATTCAATGGAAAGTGTTCGGATAGGCTAGAAGGATCTGTTTGGGAGCACCTCATTTCTCGACATCCCTTAAATGACCTCATATTTTCATGGCCTTGTATAACCAATTCAAAGAACCATGCCAAATTGTTTGGGTTTTTGACAAGTTTCGCATTTTCTGGAGTTTTCTCAATGAAAGCCGATTAACGACAGAATGTGTCACAACATGCATACGGTGTCGGAAGTCATTCAAACCAGGAATGGATGCCTAAAATGGGCATGCCCACTTGCTTGCAAAAGTTGGGGCATGGCCCTGATATTTCAAAAAGTTGGGGCATTTATCCATAGTCCAAAAACACCAATTTAGATGAGTGTATTTGTAATGTTCGTCATTATCAATCAGCATGAACATTTTCTTTTGTCCTGACAATTTCTTAAAATTTGTCAACAATTTTGAAATTTCAAAGTGTGCGTGAATATTTTACAAACTTGAACACTTTTTCCAAAATTGTTAACAAATTAACAAAAAATGACGAAAACTCAAACAAAAAACACAGACAACGTACTTCTGTAAAAAATTATCTACTTCTTTGAAACGCATAAATTTCTTAAATTTGTGAACAAAAAAAATCAAAAATTAGAAAGTTTTACGAAATTCCAGAACAAATTTTCGAATTGTAAATAATATTTGAAAACAAGAACATTTTCAGCTATGCCAAACAATTTTTCAAAATTTTCAAAAAATCACAAAGAATAATCAAGTCCAAAATTATAAGAATGAAGTAACAAAAAGAGATGAAAAACGAAAAAAATGAAAAGAAAAAAATGCTTAGGGCCAAGAAAATAAGAAATGTTTTAAAAGATGTTAGTGATTTCGGAAAAGATATTCGTAAACTTGAAAAAATGTTTGTGCTTTTCAAATAATGGTCGCATAATTGAAAAAGTGTTTCCATTTTGAAAGACATGTTTAGAAATTTTCAAAAATTATCACGTTTTCAAGAATTTTTTCACAAATTAGATTATTCGACTTTTTGGAAAAAAATGTTTGCACTTGCAGGAAAATGTCTTTAAAATTTGAAAAATGTTCACAAAATCAAAGTATTTTCATAAAAAAGGTTAGCAAATTTGGAAAAAAATTGCGTTTCCAAAAGAATTTTGAATTTTGATGAACATTTCGCATTTTTAAAAATGTTCATATTTTCCAAAATTATTTGAAAGATGAAAAAAAATGCTTTAGCTACAATACCCCACATCTCGATCGTTACAGTGTCTGGCCCGGTTGTAAAGTACCAATCTATCTTACCCTTTATTTTCCACAACGTATTTTCTAGAAAGATCATCATACCCTTTATTATGAAGGGATATGGACAGATCTCGTCCATTGATGTGCTTAGGGGTTATACCGAAGCAGAAGTGAGTTTCTAAATATATATATATATATATATATATATATATATATTTTGTCACATATAATACATATTTAGATAGTTGAATCGTCGACCTAAAACTACGCGAATGACTTATTCACCGAGACGGATAGTACTAAATTTTTTGTCTGTCATGTGACATGTGAAGATGAGATCGCATCAACATGGTGATAGTTCGGTTGCAAGAAATTAGAAGGACCTTGAAGAGATTAACCATAAATAAGCATGTCCTCGATGGGATCTTATCAGGTCTTCTCTTCTTTTATTCTGATGATTCTAGCCTTACATGCCATGGAGCTGGCGAGCTTTATGAAGAAAAAAAGGTACAGGAACCATAAATTGCTTGTGGCATGGGGTAGGTAGATCCTTACCATCTTAAATATAAGTGTAACATAAAACTAATAAAGCAACGCTGGCTTAGGGAATACCCTAACCGTCTTATTGCTACAGTCGAAAATTGTAGCTGCACCAAGTAAAACATGCTTTGCTAAGCAGAATTGTCGAGCGTGTAGATACCAATTGAATTGATGGCGTAACCCGTAGATCCCCCAAAGAAGCTCACAATTCTGTTGTTCTGAGGCACGGAAAAGCTGAAAGGTGTGCCTATCCCAGGAGTTCCGAAAGGTCCATGAGTGTTGCCGAGGTTGGTGACCAGCTTAAGGGAAAACATAGCAATATTGTTTGATCTGGATTCATGGCCATATGTTCCTGACAGGCCCGTCAGAAACTCCGCTGGGCCTAGCTGAAATGTTTGCTGCCAAATGGACAAAACCAAACCATAAGTGATGCTATAATTTTGGAATCTCAATGAACAAGGACAAGAAGAAGACGAAACATATTATTGATCAAATGGATGAGGAAACGAATAGCGAACCAAACTCACACTGTCAACTTTGTTGCCACGAAGAACGCTATTGCCAAAAAGTTCGCTGGTGTGTTCCTGGCCATCTTGGCCGATGTAAGTGAAAGTAAGTCCATTAACAGCATAATGACGGAAGACTGTCATACTCTTTAGGCGTACAGACATGTTTGGGTTGAACTGGTAAAGTTTTTCACCAGTTCCGCCCCATGGTCCATATTTTATGGGAGTGGGGGCAGGACGCGGCTGAACAGGAGGCTGAATCGGCTGGCTTGGGGCAGGAGGCTGCGGAGTGGGTGAAGGCTGCCCCTGTATACGCACGGAGTGAAACATTGTCAGCAATATTTCTTTCCTTTGAGAAATGCACATCCAACTTGCTCGTAAGAGTAGAAATAAAAGCATAAACAAAAAAAAATGTACAATTTGGAATACCGGTAGAGAGGTTTGTGTGATCCGATAGGATTTGTAAAATGTATACGTATGTGAAATCTAAAGTTTTGAGTGTGGAAAACCTATACAAAATTGAATATAACACTCACCTTCCTGTGGCAGAATGCATCGATAGTAAGCTCTAATACATCTCCATCAGCTACTTTTTGATGTATTTTTCTCTGGATGACACCACGCGCCATAGCGAAGTCACCAGTCCCACCAACAATAGCCCATTCACCTTGTTCCTCAGTGGTTGCCCCCATCACAGAAAGCGTGGATCCTTTGAACCTATGTGATTAACAAATATATCATATGCTTCTACAAAGAGAATGTGATAGTAGGAAAAAGAACATGTTAGCACATTACAGGACAAAACACAGACAAGTTACCTGTCAAGCTCGAACACTATGATGAATAAATTGCACCAGTCAGCAGCATTCATACGCATGCCTTTTGCATGAGCGACTAGCTTTGCATCCGAGGCCGCACCATCATATATCGCCCAGTTGTTGATGGTTGTGAGACCAAGGTCAGTACTACCAAATCCATCTATCACTACATACTGGTTTTTCTTATCCCCAGAAATGAACCTGTGCAAATACAAGCTTTGGAAGTCAAGCTTAGTGTTTTCCACCAGTGCGCCCGAATGACTAGTGACCTTGAAATTGGCCATGGGGGGGTGTGAGAGAACAGCTGGGGATACCTACGGAGTGTAGAGCTTTTCTTTTGGCTTGTATGACTTGAAGAGGCGTATTTATAGCATCCATAGAACGCTGCCAAGCCTTGCTTCAAATTAGTCTCACAAGTCTACACGTTTAGTTCCAGCTTGCTGATTGGCTATCTCTCCAACCACTCATCTGTTTTTAATACATAATGACGACTTTTCTATCATCATAATGATCTCAAGATCTGCAACAATACATGAGTACTGTTGGCAGGAGTAACTTATACTAGTGCCATGCATATGACACTACTAGTCTAAGTTACCACCTTCATAGTGCAAACTAATACAGTACTAGTGTCATAGATGGCTTCATTTATTAGCTTGTAGACTCATCTTTTCTCAGAAAACGCTATGTTACAGTAACATATTATGTTACTCTAAACACCTCTCTCCTCATTAACTACATGCCACATAAGTTAAATTTTTTTTGGAATGCACTATGTTACTATACCTAAGTTACTCCCACTATGACTAGCATGCTGGATATAGCTAATACATCATGCCAAACTGCCAAAGAGAACATGAGTACAGCTATTGCACGTACGCGACATGAATGGAAGAGCACATGAGTGCTGCTTCTCCTTGAACACTTATGTTAAAAGTATTCACCATCAAGTGAGTCTACACCTTGCTGAGGACCATGTAGTGCGATGGCTTGATTCTGTGGCGGGTAATTGGTCTTAAGAAGGTCATCTTTGGTTAGCACCTTCTTGATGTACCAAGGCTACCCCAGAGCCCTTCATTCTTGAACTCCATGTGGGCGTCGAGCAGCATGACCGAGGGGAAAAGAAACGATTGTTCCTTCTTAGGGCGGTGAGTTAAGTTGAGAAAATGATCCAATTTTAAATCACGCTATCTCCACACTGAGTCTTCGCAAGCCTATCAATCGCCTAACCATGGAATATTATTTCAGTTTTGAACAAAAGGGGGATAGATCTCATTAGTCCCCCACGTCGTTCACCCCTGGTGCCATTTTTTTGTTTTGAGAAGGAGGATTAGCTCTGGTCTCTACATCTGAACGATGCATACTGCCATTTTATTAATTATTCATAAAGATGTAAAAAGTAGTACATCTGGTAGTCTGAAGCCACCATCTTAGCAACAACTGTTACTACTCCTATCCACTTGATGAAGGAGTGCCGATAGTCCGAGCCTAATACCAACAGACATCGCACCAAAACTTAACATATAAAGCCGGAGGCCCCAACCGAGCAACATACTGGGTTTGGGGTACAAACTGGTCCGACGCACTCTCATTTGTTGTCATTGCCGTCTTCCACCAATCTATCTTAAGAGCAGAAACTAATGCACCGACCTTGCCAGGCCTCTCTGCCATCGACGCCACCATGATGCCAAACATCGTCATCCTCCTGCGCGAGTCCATTTCCACGCATCGGATGCCGAGTCTCCATTGCGCCACGCCGGCGAGATCCGCCGCCATCAATGAGTAAGATGAAGCACCGCTCCTCCAAAGAAGCCGTCCACTAGTCCCTCAAGCCCGTGTACAGCTCCAAGAATGACACCATCAAGGGGGAAACGACACCAGAGCACCGTCGTCATCTGATCTACTGATCTAGGGTTTTCCTCGAAGGTCGCAGATAGAGGTCTGGAGCTTTTCCTCGGCGATGCCTTCAAGAAGGCAATGACACAAAAGAGTGCTGCCATCGCCGGTCTTGGAAACAAGCCGAGAACAAGGTTATCATCCGGATCCACTCGACGAACCTCCATCTCACATCGTGGGCACGGACCACCACCGATCTCCGCGGCCGCGGAGCAAGAAATCCTCTTTGGCCAGATCAGATATGATCGGAGGGCCAACCACGCCTGCTGCTGACCAGACCACCAAAGCCCTCCACGCCTTCCGCCGATCCGAGGTGCCGCAGCGCCGCAGCCAGGTGCAGCAGCTCCAGCACTCATCCACCATCGCTCGGCGCTGGGAGCGAGCCACCGCCGCGGAGGCTCGGACCCGGGGGCGCACTTCCTCTCACCCGGGTGCCCCGCGCCACCCTAGCGCACGAGAAGGAGAGGCTCCTCCGCCACCGCCGTCGGTCGCCTGGGCTTAGCCCAGCGGCATCCTCCAGTGGCGGCGAAGGGAAGGGATGGGAGGGGAAGTGACCGGCAGCTAAGATTGGGGTGTTGGGGAACGTAGCATGCAATTTCAAAAAAAAAATCCTATGATTACGCAAGATCTATCTAGGAGATGCATAGTAACGAGAGGGGGGAGTGTGTCCACGTACCCTCGTAGACCGAAAGCGGAAGCGTTAGTTAACGCGGTTGATGTAGTCGAATGTCTTCATGATCCAACCGATCCAAATACCGAACGTACAGCACCTCCGTGTTCAGCACATGTTCAACTCGATGACATCCCTCGAACTCTTGATCTAGTAGAGGGTCGAGGGAGAGCTCCGTCAGCACGGCGGCGTGGCGACGGTGTTGATGACGTGATCCGCGCAGGGCTTCGCCTAAGCACTACGACGCTGTGAACAGAGGAGTAAACTGTGGAGGGGGCACCGCACACGGCTAAGATAATTGATCTTGTGTGTTCTAGGGTGCCCCCTTGCCTCCGTATATAAAGGAGGAGAGGGGGAGGCCGACCGACCCCTGTGGCGTGCCAAGAGAGAGGAGTCCTACTAGGACTCCAAGTCCTAGTAGGATTCCCTTTGGTGGAAGGGGAGAGAAGGAAGGGAGAGGGAGTGGGAGAGGGAAAGGGGGGCCGCGCCCCCTCCCCTAGTCCTATTCGGACTCCCCATGGGGGGGGCCACCCCCTTGTGGGCTGTCCTCTCTCTCCCCTATGGCCCATGAGGGCCCATTGTGGGTTGTTCCGGTAACCCCTCCGGCACTCTGTTTATACCCGATACCTATCGAAACTCTTCCGGTGTCCGAATAACATCGTCCAATATATCATTCTTTATGTCTCGACCATTTTGAGACTCCTCTTCATGTCCGTGATCTCATTTGAGACTCCAAACAAACTTCGGTCATCAAAATTACATAACTCATAATACAAATCGGCATCGAACGTTAAGCATGCGGACCCTACGAGTTTGAGTACTATGTAGACATGATCGAGACACATCTCCGATCAATAACCAATAGCGGAACCTGGATGCTCATATTGGCTCCTACATATTCTACGAAGATCTTTATTTGTCAAACCGCGCAACAACATACGTTGTTCCCTTTGTCATCGGTATGTTACTTGCCCAAGATTCGATCGTCGGTATCATCATACCTAGTTCAATCTCGTTACCGGCAAGTCTCTTTACTCGTTCCATAATGCTTCATCCCGTAACTAACTCATTAGACACATTGCTGGCAAGGCTTATAGTGATGAGCATTACCGAGAGGGCCCAGAGATACCTCTACGATACACCGAGTGACAAATCCTAATCTTGATCTATGCCAACCCAACAAACACCTTCGGAGACACCTGTAGAGCGTATTTATAATCACCCAGTTACGTTGTGACGTTTGATAGCACACACCGTGTTCCTTCGGTATTCGGGAGTTGCATAATCTCATAGTCAGAGGAACATGTATAAGTCATCAAGAAAGCAATAACAATAAAACGGTAACGATCATAATGCTAAGCTAACAGATGGGTCTTGTCCATCACATCATTCTCTAATAATGTGATCATGTTCATCAAATGACAACACATGTGTATGGTTAGGAAACATAACCATCTTTGATTAACGAGCTAGTCTAGTAGAGGCATACTAGGGACACTATGTATTGTCTATGTATTCACACATATACTAAGTTTCCGGCTAATACAATTCTAGCATGAATAATAAACATTTATCATGATATAAGGAAATATAAATAAAAACTTTATTGCCTGTAGGGCATATTTCCTTCATGGGGCCCCTCGACCGCCCGCACTGGGGCTACGAAGGGAAGAGTAAGGGAGGAAGCAGCGTGTGGTGGTGCTGCTGTGTGGCGGCGCCTGGTGACATGGAGGAACCCTAGCCGCTCCTGCGGCTGGACCCTCCTCCCACATCTCCTCTCAGCGCACCATGACTAGAGGGCTGCCGGCAAAGCCCGGGAGGGCACCAGGAAAAGTTGTCAGAATCTAGATTCTGAATTGGATCGGAGCTCCGTTGGTAGGATCGTGAATTGTAGAATCATAACTACCAGGATAGTATAGAATCTTAGATTCTATGAGCAAAATCGTAGAATCGTAGGGGCTAGTTTGGATCATAAGGTCGTAAGATTCTAATACTTGAGTCACGATTCTGACAACTTTGGCGCCAGGGAAGGTGGCCGTGGTGCGTTTCTCGCGATCACTGCTCACGGGGAGGCTAGTGTGGTAATGAGGCATTAGACGGATTGATGTAGAGGTGAGGCATTGTCATGCTGGTCCGGGATGCTGGGAGGGCGCGACCGGGCGCATTCATGGTGGTGGGTGCTGTTCAGTGGGCTGTGGCCCATATCTGGTGCGCTGCAACGTCGGGCAGCATGGTGGCCGCTTCTCGTCGGCATGGTACTCGGGGTCATTGCGGTTGCGCCTTGAGGCATCATAGACCGATCTTGATTCGGCGTTTGGTGGCATCATTCCGGAGGTGTGGTCTTTGGACGACGATTTGAGGCAGAGGACATGGATGTGCAGACGCGGCGAAGGATTTCTGGCCGGGTCAACGATCTCTGGTTGTGAGATGTCGGTTACCATGATCCCTTCTGCAGGTACACGAGTGGCAACGTTGCCCTGCCACGTCCTAATATGGCTGTTCTCTTCTCAGTGGGCAGGTGATAGTGTGGTCCTATGGTGCTAGGTAATTGTCGCGACCTGATGAAGGATATGGAATCTTCAGATTCGGCGGCAGCAACGATTATGTTTGGCTGACTGATTTTGATGTCATGTAAGGTGGTGAAGCATGAAGACGGCGGGGGATTGCCAGAGCATTTCGAAGGTACCGGTGACCTTCCTCCGTTAATATTCATCACAATGGGTGATGACAACCTTCGCTATACGGAGCCTTTGGTGACTACCGGCTCTTTTCACGGCTCGATTGCCTGCTTCTGCTAACATGGTATTCACTTGTGTAGTATCTCACGTCAAAACCGCGCTATCCATGTAGCTGCTAGTATCACGGGAAGTTGTGACATCTACATAAGATGTGTTGGTGCTTCCCATGTACTTGCCTCGGATTTTGGGGTGAAAACCTGAGGTCTAACCCTATTTTGTTATATTTGGCGATGATGATGTTTCTTATGTCCTTGAGCTTGCGTTGGTTTTCTCCGAAGAGGAGAGGGTGATGCAGCAAGTGTAGCGTAAGTATTTCCCTCAGTTTTAAGAACCAAGGTATTAATCCAGTAGGAGGCTCCTCAAAAGTCCCACGCACCTACACAAACAAACTGAGAACTCGCAACCAACGCGATAAAGGGGATGTCAATCCCTTCACGGCCACTTGCGGAAGTGAGATCTGATAGAGATAGTATGATAAGATAAATATATTTTTGGTATTTGATAATATAGATGCAAAAAGTAAAGATGCACATAAAAGTAGATTGGAAGCAAATATGATAAGAGATAGACCCGAGGGCCATAGGTTTTACTAGAATAAGTATTACGGTGGGTGAACAAATTACTGTCGAGCAACTGATAGAAAAGCGAATAATTATGAGATTATCTAGGCATGATCATGTATATAGGCATCACGTCCATAACAAGTAGACCAACTCCTGCCTGCATCTACTACTATTACTCCACACATCGACCGACTCCTGCCTGCATCTAGAGTATTAAGTTCATAAGAACAGAGTAACGCCTTAAGCAAGATGACATGATGTAGAGGAATAAACTCATGCAATATGATATAAACCCCATCTTTTTATCCTCGATGGCAACAATACAATACGTGTCTTGCAACCCTTTCTGTCACTGTGTAAGAACACCGCAAGATTGAACCCAAAGCTAAGCACTTCTCCCATGGCAAGAAAGATCAATCTAGTAGGCCAAACCAAACTGATAATTCGAAGAGACTTGCAAAGATAACTCAATCATATAAAAGAATTCAGAGAAGATTCAATTATTATCCATAGATAAACTTGATCATAAACCCACAATTTATCGGATCTCGACAAACACACCGCAAAAAGAGATTACATTGAATAGATCTCCACAAGAGAGGGGGAGAACATTGTATTGAGATCCAAAATGAGAGAAGAAGCCATCTAGCTAATAACTACGGACCCGTAGGTCTATGGTAAACTACTCACAACTCATCGGAGGGGCAAGGATGTTGATGTAGAGGCCCTCCGTGGTCGATTCCCCCTCCGGCAGAGCACCGGCGAAGGCTCCAAGATGGGATCTCGCAGATACAGAAGGTTACGACGATGGAAATTGTGTTTCGGTTGCTCCCTGGATGTTTTCAGGGTACGTAGGTATATATAGGAGGAAGAAGTACGTCGGTGGCCGCCCGAGTTGCCCACGAGACAGGGGGGCGCGCACTACAGGGGGGCCCCTCCTATCTCGTGGCCGCCTCGGCTGCTTCTTGGCTTGCACTCCAAGTCCTCTGGATCACGTTCGTTCCAAAAATCACGCTCCCGAAGGTTTCATTCCGTTTGGACTCCGTTTGATATTCCTTTTCTTCGAAATACTAAAATAGGCAAAAAAAAATAGCAATACGGGCTGGGCCTCCGGTTAGTAGGTTAGTCCCAAAAATGATATAAAAGTGTAAAATAAAGCCCATAGACATCCAAAAGGGGTAATATAATAGCATGGAATAATCAAAAATTATAGATACGTTGGAGACATATCAAGCATCCCCAAGCTTAATTCCTGCTCGTCCTCGAGTAGGTAAATGATAAAAAAGAAATTTTTGATGTGGAATGCTACCTAGCATAATTCTCAATGTAATTTTCTTTACTGTGGCATGAATGTTCAGATCCAAATGATTCAAAATAAAAGCTTATAAAACATAAAAATAATAATGCTTCAAAGCATACTAACAAATAATCATGTCCTATCAAAATAGCATAGCCAAAGAAAGCTTATCCCTACAAAATCATATAGTTAGGCCATGCTTCATTTTCATTACACAAAATACTCCCATCATGCACAACTCCGATGACGAGCCGAGCAATTGTTTCATACTTTTTAACGCGCTTCAGCTTTTTCAACTCTTACGCAATACATGAGCGTAAGCCATGGACATAGCACTATGGTGGTATATGGTGGTTTTGTGAGGACAAAAAAGGGGTAAGATAGTCTCACATCAACTAGGCGTATTAACGGGCTATATGGAGATGCCCATTAATAGATATCAATGTGAGTGAGTAGGGATTGTCATGCAACGGATGCACTAGAGCTATAAATATATGAAAGCTCAAAAAGAAACTAAGTGGGTGTGCATCCAACTTGCTTGCTCACGAAGACCTAGGGCATTTTGAGGAAGCCCATCATTGGAATATACAAGTCAAGTTCTATAATGAAAAATTCCCACTTAGTATATGAAAGTGACAACATATGAGACTCTCTATCATGAAGATCGTGGTGCTATTTTGAAGCACAAGTGTGGAAAAAGAGATAGTAGCATTGTCCCTTCTCTCTTTTTCTCTCATTTTTTTCTTTTTTTTTCTTTTTTTTTTCTTTTTTTTTCTTTTTGGCCTTTCTCTTTTTTTCTCATTTTTTTCTTTTTGTAAAGTCCGAAGTCTCATCCCGACTTGTGGGGGAATCATAGCCTTCATCATCCTTTCCTCACTAGGACAATGCTCTAATAATGAAGATCATCACACTTATATGGATTTACAACTCAAGAATTACAACACAAAGCTAGAACAAGATATGACTCTATATGAATGCCTCCGACGGTGTACCGAGATATGCAATGAATCAAGAGCGACATGTATGAAAATTATGAAGGTGGCCTTGCCACAAATACGATGTCAACTACATGATCATGCAAAAGAGCAATATGCCAATGATGGAACGTTCATAATAAACGGAACGGTGGAAAGTTGCATGGCAATATATCTCGGAATGGCTATGGAAATGCCATAATAGGTAGGTATGGTGGCTGTTTTGAGGAAGGTAAATAAAGGGTTCATGATACCGGTGAAAGTTGTGCGGTAATAATAAAGGCTAGCAAAGTAAAAGGATGAGTGTGCATATGTCCATGGACTCACATTAGTCAAAAAAGAACTCATATACTTATTGCAAAAGTCTACTTCGCCCTCAAAGAAAAGTACCACTATGCATGCCCCAAGAGGGATAGATTGGTAGGAAAAGATTATCGCTCGTCCCTGACTGCCACTCATAAGGAAGACAATCAAAAGAGCACCTCATGCAACAAATTTGTCACACAACTTTTACCATACGTGCATGCTACGGGTTTTGCCAACTTCAACAAAAGTATTTCTCAATTTCATAATTACCCACTAGCATGACCCTAACATTACTACCTTTATACCTCAAAACAATTATCAAGCATCAAGTTGATGATAGCATCCAATTCTTTTTCTATGATAGTTTTTATTATACCCAACTTGGATGCTCATCATTCTAGGACCAAATTATAGCCATAGCAAATACCATGTTGTTCTAAAAGACTCTCAAAATAATATAAGTGAAGCATGAGAGACTAGAAATTTCTTCAAAATTAAGACACCACCATTCTCTAAAAGATATAAGTGAAGCACTAGAGCAAAAATATCAAGCTCAAAAGATATAAGTGAAGCACATAGAGTATTCTAGCAAATTCTAATCAAGTAGGCTTCTCTCAAAAGGTGTGTACAGCAAGGATGATTGTGGTAAACTAAAAAGCAAAGACTAATATAATACACGATGCTCCAAGCAAAACACATATCATGTGGCGAATAAAAATATAGCTCCAAGTAAAGTTACCAATGAACGAAGATTTAAAGAGGGGATGCCTTGCCGGGGCATCCCCAAGCTTAGGCTTTTGGCTATCCTTGAATATCTTGGGGTGCCATGGGCATCCTCAAGCTTAGGCTCTTGCCACTCCTTATTCCATAGTCCATAAAAGCTTTACCCAAAACTTGAAAACTTCACAACACAAAACTCAACATGAAATCTTATAAGCTCCGTTAGTGAAAGAAAACAAAACCACCACATAAGGTACTGCAATGAAATCATTCTTTATTTAATTTGGTGTTAAACCTACTGTATTCCAACTTCTCTATAGTTTATAAACTATTTTACTAGCCATAGATGCATCAAAATAAGCAAACAACACGCAAAAAACAGAATCTATCAAAAACAGAACAGTTTGTAGCAATCTGTAACTAACGCAAACTTCTGGAACTCTAAAAATCCTGCCAAAACAGAACGTACTGGAAAATTTGTGTATTGATCATCTGCAAACATAATAAATGCAAAAGCACGTTTCTGTGATTTATTGAATTTTTTCTCGTGAGCGCAAAGTTTCTGTTTTGCAGCAGAATCAAATCAACTATCATCATATTTTATCCTATAGGTTCTACTTGGCACACACACTAATTAAAAGATAAAAACACATATAAACAGAGAGAAGATGCAAGATTTATTACTAAACAGGAGCAAAAACAAAAAACATAAAGAAAAATTGGGTCGCCTCCCAACTAGCGCTATCGTTTAACGCCCCTAGCTAGGCATAAAAGCAAAGATAGATCTAACGAGTGCCTTCTTTGGCACTAAATTCATAATTATCCCGTATCATAGAAAGGTAATTTGACTTTCTTTCTTGGAAAGTTCTCCATGCCTTTCTTTAATTGAAATTGGAATCTAATATTCCCTTCCTTCATATCAATAATCGCACCAATCGTTCTAAGAAAAGGTCTACCAAGAATAATAGGGCAAGAAAGATTGCAATCTATATCAAGAACGACAAAATCTACGGGCACCAAATTTCTATTTGCAACAATAAGAACATCATTGATCCTTCCCATAGGCTTTTTAATGGTGGAATCCGCAAGGTGCAAATTTAATGAGCAATCATCAAGATCATGGAAATCTAGAATATCACATTAAGTTTTCGGAATCATGGAAACACTAGCACCCAAATCACACAAAGCAAAACACTCATAATATTTAATTCTAATCTTTATAGTGGGTTCCCACTCATCATTAAGTTTTCTATGTATAGAAACTTCCAAATTCAGTTTTTCATCATAAGATTGCAACAAAGCATCAACGATATGTTTGGTAAAAGCTTTATTTTGACTATAAGAATGAGGAGAATTAACAACGGATTGCAACAAGGAAATACAACCTTTTAAAGAACAATTATCATAATTAAATTCCTTGAAATCCGAGATAGTAGGTTCAATGTTATTTGAAGTTGTGACCTCTCCAATCTCACTTTTACCAAATTTAGCATCAAGATCTAAAGACTCCGAATTTTTGGGACGCCTTCTAGGCAAAGTTGATTCATCATCAGTCCCATAATCATCAAAATTCATATTGCAAAACATGGATCTAAGAGGAGACGCATCAGTAACTTTAAGATCTTCATCATTATTTTCATGGAAACTAGAAGAACACGCTTTTATAAAGCTATCTTTCTTAGCACGCAATCTAGCGGTTCTTTCCTTACACTCATCAATGGAAATTCTCATTACTTCGAGAGACTCTTTGATATCATGCTTAGGAGAAGAAGATCTATGTTTAAGAGAATCAACATCAAGCGAAAGTCTATCAACGTTCCTAGCCAAATCATCAACTTTGAACAATTTTTATTCAAGCAAAGCATTAAAATTCTTTTGAGAAATCATAAATTCTTTCACACTATTCTCAAAATCAGAGTGCATTTTATTAAAATTACCATAAGAATTATTGTAGGAATTTCCATAATTATTAGTGGAATTACTTGGGAACGGTCTAGCATTAAAATTTCCTCTATAGGCATTGTTTCCAAAATTATTCCTACCAACAAAATTCACATCCATAGATTCATTATTATTCTCAACCAAAGAAGACAAAGGCATATCATTGGGATCAAGAGGAGTATTTTTAGTAGCAAACAATTTCATAAGTTCATCCATCTTTCCACTCAAAACATTGATTTCTTCTATAGCATGCACTTTTTTACTAGAAGATCTTTCGGTGTGCCATTGAGAATAATTAGCCATAATATTATTAAGAAGTTTTGTAGCATCTCCTAATGTGATTTCCATAAACATGCCTCCCGTGGCCGAATCTAGGAGATTTCCGTATAAAGTTCAAACCGCATAAAATTTTGTATGATCATCCATAAATTCAAACCATGAGTAGGGCAATTACGAAGCATCAATTTCATTCTTTCCCAAGATTGGGCAACATGCTCATGATCAAGTTGTTTGAAATTCATAATATCGTTCCTAAGAGTGATAATCTTAGCGGGAGGAAAATACTTAGAGATAAAAGCATCTTTGCACTTGTTCCAAGAATCAATACTATTTTTAGGCAAAGATGAACAGCAAACTTTAGCATGATCTCTAAGAGAAAACGGAAATAACTTCAATTTGACAATATTGTTATCCGTATCTTTCTTCTTTTGCATATCACACAAATCAACAAAGTTGTTTAGATGAGTAGCGGCACCTTCACTAGGAAGGCCGGCGAATTGATCTTTCATAACAAGATTCAGCAAAGCAGCATTGATTTCACAAGACTCAACATCATTAAGAGGAGCAATCGGAGTACTAAGGAAATCATTATTATTGGTATTCGAGAAATCACAAATTTGGTATTATCTTGCGCCATGGGAACAAGTAATCCACACACAAGCAAACGGAAAAAGGCAAGCGAAAAGAGAGGAGGAGATTGGGGAAGAGAGGGCAAATAAAACGGCAAAGGTGAAGTGGGGGAGAGGAAAACGAGAGGCAAATGGCAAATAATGTAAATGCGGGGGAGATGGGTTTGTGATGGGTACTTGGTATGTCTTGACTTGAGCGAAGACCTCCCCGGCAACGGTGCCAGAAATCCTGCGTGCTACGTCTTGAGATTGCATTGGTTTTCCCCGAAGAGGAGAGGGTGATGTAGCAAGTGTAGCGTAAGTATTTCCCTCAGTTTTGAGAATCAAGGTATCAATCCAGTAGGAGGCTCCTCAAGAGTCCCACACACCTACACAAACAAACTGAGAACTCGCAACCAACGCGATAAAGGGGTTGTCAATCCCTTCACGGCCACTTGCGAAAGTGAGATCTGATAGAGATAGTATGATAAGATAAATATATTTTTGGTATTTTATAATATAGATGCAAAAAGTAAAGATGCAAATAAAAGTATATTGAAAGAAAATATGATAAGAGATAGACCCGGGGGCCATAGGTTTCACTAGAGGCTTCTCTCGAGATAGCATAAGTATTACGGTGTGTGAACAAATTACTGTCGAGCAATTGATAGAAAAGCGAATAATTATGAGATTATCTAGGCATGATCATGTATATAGGCATCACGTCCATAACAAGTAGACCGACTCCTGCCTGCATCTACTACTATTACTCCACACATCGACTCCTGCCTGCATCTAGAGTATTAAGTTCATAAGAACAGAGTAACGCCTTAAGCAAGATGACATGATGTAGAGGGATAAACTCATGCAGTATGAAATAAACCCCATATTTTTATCCTCGATGGCAACAATACAATACGTGTCTTGCAACCCTTTCTGTCACTGGGTAAGAACACCGCAAGATTGAACCCAAAGCTAAGCACTTCTCCCATGGCAAGAAAGATCAATCTAGTAGGCCAAACCAAACCGATAATTCGAAGAGACTTGCAAAGATAACTCAATCATATAAAAGAATTCAGAGAAGATTCAATTATTATCCATATATAAACTTGATCATAAACCCACAATTCATCGGATCTCGACAAACACACCGCAAAAAGAGGTTACATCAAATAGATCTCCACAAGAGAGGGGGAGAACATTGTATTGAGATCCAAAAAGAGAGAAGAAGCCATCTAGCTAATAACTATGGACCCGTGGGTGTGTGGTAAACTACTCAAAACTCATCGGAGGGGCAAGGATGTCGATTCGCCCTTCGGCAGAACGCCAACGAAGGCTCCAAGATGGGATCTCGCGGATACAGGAGGTTATGGCAATGGAAATTGTGTTTCGGTTGCTCCCTGGATGTTTTTGGGGTACATAGGTATATATAGGAGGAAGAAGTACGTGGGTGGCCGCCCGAGGGGCCTACAAGACAGGGGGCGCGCCCTACAGGGGGGCGCCCCCTCCTATCTCGTGGACGCCTCGGCTGCTTCTTGGCTTGCACTCCAAGTCCTCTGGATCACGGTCCCGAAGGTTTCATTCCGTTTGGACTCCGTTTGATATTCCTTTTTTTCGAAATACTGAAATAGGCAAAAAAAACAGCAATACAGGCTGGGCCTCCGGTTAGTAGGTTAGTCCCAAAAATGATATAAAGTGTAAAATAATGCCCATAGACATCCAAAATGGGTATTATAATAGCATGGAACAATCAAAAATTATAGATACGTTGGAGATGTATCAATCACCCATCATCACACTAATCCAGCCCAAGCATGCTTAACTTCAGAGTTCTATCCAACCCCAGCAACAGCTCACTTCACACTCACTTGTTGATATATCTAGCATATCAATCCTATTAAACCTTGTTGATGCCTAGGACTTTGTTCATGTTCATGAGTGTGATGAAATTTTGAAAAAATATTTCAAACTTCCGTCCATATTACGTATCATATTTTGAATATTTTTTCAAAAAAAAAGTTGAAACTAATTTTTTTTCTGTTACTAGTGGCGCACCTAGCAAATGGTGCGCCACTACTAAGGTTGAATTTTTTTCTATTTTTTCCCCTCTAGATCTTAAAAGCCCCATATATTTTTTCTGTTAGGTTTTTGGTGATTCTAAAAATCTTCAACGGGGTTCCCCCCTCCCCGTTGAATTCGGATGTAACTTTTCGAGTAGATGATTTTTCATATAAAAAACTTTTTAATCCGAGTTCGTATGCAAAAGATATGCCCATTTTACAAATTCCAGAGATTTTGCAAATAAAGTCGAAATTCATATTTGTAAATTTTCCCAACAACTAGAACACATATATAATGGAAAACTTACTTTTTTTTTATTTTTTTGAATTTCCATCATTTTCTTGTATTTTTTAAAACTGAAAAGGTGGTCCACAGGGGGTGTGCATTCGGTGGAATTTTTGGGCAAAGTTCGTAATAGCGCATCGTGGGTGTGGTGCGCCATTACTAGTTAACTAGTAATGTCGCACCACACCCACGGTGTGCCATTACTAGTTTTGAAAAAAAAATTAAGAAAATTTAGTAGTGGCGCACCGAGGGTGTGGTGCGCCATTACTAGTTAAAACTAGTAATGGTGCACTATCCCCTGGTGCGCCATTACCAGTTTTGAAAAAAAAATTAGTAGTGGCGCACCGAGGGTGTGGTGCGCCATTACTAGTTTGGCGCACTATCCCCTGGTGCACGCCATTACTAGTTTTGAAAAAAAAATTGTTAGTAGTGGCGCACCATGGATGTGGTGCGCCATTAGTATTTGGGCACTAATGGCGTACCAACACATGGTGCGCCACTGCTATATAGCAGTGGCGCACCACATATGTGGTGCGCCATTGATGTCCATATTATCTATAGGCCTTTTCCTAATAGTGCCACGTAGTCTGAGGCCACCATCTTGGCAACATACACTAGTAGAAAAAGGGTCAAATTTGAGACACATTAGTGCCAGTTTGATTTTGAGCCGGCACTAATGTGTCCAGTAGTGCCGGTTCCAACGGCTAGCCGGCCGCTCTCATTAGTACCGGTTCGTGGCGAACCTTTAGCACCGGTTCGTGCCATGAACCGGTACTAAAGAGAGTGGTGGCGGGATGTTGTCAGTCTGGGGCCCCTCCAGCACCTGTAGTGCCGGTTCGTGGCACGAACCGGTACTAAAGGTCGTCGTACATAAACCCTTCGTCCATCTGAGCTCTCTTTGTTCTTCCCCTTTCCCCTGACTTCCTCTGTTCTCCCCCTCTCTTCCTTGAGCTCATCATAAATTTTGCCCAAAATTTGTCAAGACTTGAAGGCCCCCATCCATTCAAATGATCACAAAGGTAGCAACTTTGTCCTTTCATCTCACATTGCTAGACTAGCTCTTGCAATGCTTTGTATGGTGATTAATTTGTGAGTTTAGTAATTTGGGAGGAATTATATGTGCTAGTATTTGATTTATATGCAATTTGAGGTCAAAAATAACACTTAGTTTGCATATGTAGGTGTGGTTTACTTAGTGCCTTCTAAATCTCCGTCAGAACCACCGTCGATCGCTCAAGACTGTCTCTGTCAGCCGGCACCACCTTGTGGTGAGGCTCTTGTTCATGAATGTTTTACATTACCAAATTGATGTTTGTGTGATTTGGATATATAGTTACTCGTATAATTATCTTACCTGTGACGTTGTTTGTTATACATAGTGCCATGGTTTTGATATCCGCCCCGTCGGCCCTCGTCCTTGTTATGATTCGGATGTGGTATATTTTCTTTTAAAACTAGTTGTTGCATTTCGTGTTTATGACAAATTATGCCCACCAAGTTGACATAGATATTTTTATCTAGGAGGTATGTGAACCGGAAATTCCAATGGACCCTATTGTCGAGAGGTTAAATTTAGTTGAAAGAGAAAAAGAGCATTTGAAAGAAAAACTGAAAAGAATTGAGGGGGAGAAGATGGAATTGGAGTTGCATGTTGCCGATGTCGTCGATGATCACAAGATCAAGATGGAGAAAATGCGGTTGAAGATTAGAAAGATTAGAAAATATGCCATTGATAGTGTGGCTTGGTATCATTATGCTGTTGGATCAATTGTTAACTTAGTTGCCATCTTGATCGCATTTGTTGTTGCATTTAAATTCTTTAGCTAGAGAGTTATTTGTATGTTGCATTTAATTAAGTGTTGTATATGAACTTTATGTATGAACTTTATGTATGAACTTGTATTAATTTGGTCTATTTGGTGTTGTGTAATGAAGATGAGCCGACAATGGATCTATGATGACCAATGCTCTCCCGAGTTGATTAATGGCGTGCATACTCTTCTGCTTGCCGCTGAGGCAAACAAGCGGACGGATGGTTTTATGCCTTGTCCATGTGCTGGCTGTAAGAATGGTCACAATTGCTCTACGTCAAGAACCATTCACGTCCACCTATTTGAGTCCAGTTTCATGCCCCACTATAATATTTGGACCAAGCACGGAGAAAGATGGGTTATGATGGAAGACAATGAAGAAGAAGAGGATGACGACATCTATCCTGGCCATGGGTTCCCTCAATACGATGATACAACAATGGGGGAAGAAGCTGAGCCGGCAATGCGGGAAGAAGCTGAAGAAGAGGCATCAGATGAGCCCGCTGATGATCTAGGTCGGGCCATTGCCGATGCAAAGAGAAATTGCGCAAGTGATTTGGAGAGGAAGAAGTTGCAGCGCATGTTAGAGGATCACAAGAAATTGTTGTACCCGAATTGCGAAGGCGACAAAAAAGTTGGGCACCACATCGAATTGCTGCAATGGAAGGCAGAGAATGGTGTACCTGACAAGGGATTTGGAAAGTTGCTGGTAATGATAAAGAATATGCTTCCAAAGGACAACGAATTGCCCGAGAGTACATATGAAGCAAAGAAGGATGCCTGCCCTCTAGGGTTAGAGGTGCAGAAGATACATGCATGCCCTAATGTCTGCATCCTCTGCCGCGGTGAGTACGAGGATTTGAACACTCACCCGGTATGCGGTGCATTGTGTTATAAGATCAGTCGCGATGACCTTGGTGATGTCGAGTGTGAGCGCCCCAGGAAGAAGATTCCTGCCAAGGTGATGTGGTATGCTCCTATAATACCACGGTTGAAACGTTTGTTCCAAAACAAAGAGCATGCGAAGGCGATGCGGTGGCACGGAGAAGACCGTAAGAAAGACAGAAAGTTGAGAGTACCTGCTGACGGTTCGTAGTGGAGAAAAATCGAGAGAAAGTACAGGGAGGAGTTTGCAGGTGACCCAAGGAACGTATGGTTTGGTCTAAGCGCAGATGGCATTAATCCTTTTGGGGAGCAGAGCAGCAACCATAGCTCATGGCCTATGACTCTATGTTTGTATAACCTTCCTCCTTGGTTGTGCATGAAGCGGAAGTTCATTATGATGCCAGTGCTCATCCAAGGCCCTAAGCAACCCGGCAACGACATTGATGCGTACCTAAGGACATTAGTTGAAGAACTATTACAGCTGTGGAATGGAACAGGTGTACGTGCGTGGGATGAGCACGGACAGGAAGAATTTGACCTAAAGGCGTTGTTGTTCATGACCATCAATGATTGGCCTGCTCTCAGTAACCTTTCAGGACAGACAAACAAGGGATACCGAGGATGCACGCACTGTTTGGATGATACCGACAGTATATATTTGGAGAGTTGTAGGAAGAATGTGTACCTGGGACATCGTCGATTTCTTCCGAGCAGGCATCCCGTAAGAAAGAAAGGCAAGAATTTCAAAGGTGAGGCGGATCACCGGACGAAGCCTCGCCACCGTACTGGTGCTGATGTACATGATATGGTCAAAGATTTGAAGGTAATCTTTGAAAAGGGTCCCGCGCATAACCTGTTCGAAGGACGCTGACGGACGCGCACCCATGTGGAAGAAGAAATCTATATTTTGGGACCTGCCATATTGGAAAGACCTAGAGGTCCGCTCCGCAATCGACGTGATGCACGTGACGAAGAATATTTGCGTGACCCTGCTTGGCTTCTTGGGCGTGTATGGGAAGACAAAAGATACACCAGAGGCATGGGAGGACCAGCAATGTATGCACGGAAAAGACGGCATACATAAGGGTCAGGCCAGTTGCGCTCTTACCAAAGAAGAGAAGGAAATATTCTTTGAATGCCTGCTCAGCACGAAGGTACCGTCTGGCTTCTCGTCGAATATAAAGGGAATAATAAATATGGCAGAGAAAAAGTTCCAGAACCTAAAGTCTCATGACTGCCACGTGATTATGACGCAACTGCTTCCGGTTGCATTGAGGGGCTTCTACCGGAAAACGTTCGATTAGCCATTGTGAAGCTATGTGCATTCCTCAATGCAATCTCTCAGAAGGTAATCGATCTAGAAATCATACCAAGGTTACAAAATGATTTGGTGCAATGTATTGTCAGTTTCGAGTTGGTGTTCCCACCATCCTTCTTCAACATCATGAAGCACGTCCTAGTTCACCTTTGCGAAGAGATTAACATTTTGGGTCTTGTATTTCTACACAATATGTTCCCCTTTGAGAGGTTCATGGGAGTCTTGAAGGAATATGTTCATAACCGTGCTAGGCCAGAAGGAAGCATCGCGAAGGGCCATGAAAATGAGGAGGTCATTGAGTTTTGTACTGACTTTATTCCTGACCTTAAGCCGATTGGTATTCCTGAATCGCGGCATAAGGGCAGACTAGATGGAAAAGGCATGCTAGGAGGGGATCAAATAATATGTATGGACGGGCATTCTCTGACTGAAGCACACTACACAGTCCTACAGAATTCCGCCTTGGTGGCTCCGTATATGGAGGAACACAAGAATTTTCTACACTCCAAACACCCGGAGAAGTCTGACGACTGGATTACACGTGAACAAACGAGGACTTTCGCTGATTGGTTGCAGAAACGTGCCATGCATGATGGCGACATTGAAGATGACCTGTACTCACTGTCCCAGTTACCATCTTCGAGTATAATGACTTTCAAAGGGTACGAGATAAATGGGAATACATTTTACACGATCGCCCAAGATAAGAAGAGCACCAACCAAAACAGTGGTCTCCTCTTTGATGCAACAACCAACACGGGAAAGGAAACATATTATGGTTACATATATAGAGGACATATGGGAACTTAACTATGGAGGTGGTTTGAAGGTCCCTTTGTTTCGGTGCAAATGGGTCAATATGACACGAGGCGGGGTAACGGAAGACTCGCAGTACAGAATGACAACAGTGGATCTCAACAATCTTCTATGCAGACGAACCATTCGTCCTAGCCAATGATGTGGCGCAGGTTTTTTATGTGAAAGACATGTCTACCAGGCCAAGAAAAAGAAAAGATAAGGAAGCGAATGGATCATACGACGAGCCAAAGCGCCACATAGTTCTTTCAGGGAAAAGAAACATCATGGGAGTGGATGAGAAGACAGACATGTCAGAATATTATGAAAAGTTTGATTAAATTGCTCCATTCACAGTGAATATTGACCCGAGCATCCAGTTAAATGATGAAGATTTTCCATGGCTATGGTACAAAGATCTGGGATGTGATCGGCTTCACTATCATCACTTTCTTCTGTGTTCACACCCAGGAGGGAATCTCTGTAATAGTTAGGGTAGTTATGTGTTTTGGCATTTGAAATGCGAAGAAATTTTATGTGCAAACAAAATGGACAATCTCTTTCGAAGTATCAGGGTTCCAGACGAAAACTCATCTGTTACAAAGGCATTTCATTTTTTAAATAACCTAAGCATTACCAAATTGAATATAATGATAAAACACACTAATAATATTAAACATAAGAAAAAAGAATCACTGAAAAAACTAATTTCAAAGTTAAGTTATTCACAAACTAGTGATTCACACAAATTTCAAATAATTCAAAATTTAAACTATTCAAATTTGAAAACTATCGGCACTAACCTAAAGCAAAAATACTCACAAAGAAACTCCATATACAGCAAAACACAACTCAAAAATAAATAAAACAAAAATAAATAAAGCAAAAAAATTTAAGAAAATAAAAAAGCCCGCCTAATGGGCCAGAGCGGCCTGCATACGACTAGAAACACAACATTTTGTTGGGCCAGGATGCAGGCCCGCAACGGCCCAGTAGGCCCACAGGGCAGCACAGAACAGGTAGGCCCACAGGGCAGCACAGAACAGGTAGGCCCAGTTAGCCTGCTTTAGAGAGGAGCTTGAGAGAGCTACCACACTGCGGGTTATAAACCAGTGCGGAAGCCCCTCGGCTAGCGAGGTGGGACTAAACCTGCCGCACGAACCTGCGCCAGCACACACCTTTAGTACCGGGTCGTAGCACCCACCGGTACTAAAGGGGGGGGGGGGTCTTTAGTACCGGTTGGTGCCACGACCCGGTACTAAAGGGTTGGCGCTTCCCGCCGCTTGGCCTAGCCAAAACAGACCTTTAGTGCCGGTTGGTGGCTCCAACCGGTACTAAAGGTGCCTTGTATATATACAACACTTATGAAAAATTTCAGTTTTTCATCTCTCCCTCGGCTTCTTTCTCCTCTGCCCCGTCGCCGCCGCCCCTTGTCGGCGCCCCCATCGCCGTCGCCGCCCCCGTCGCTGCCCCCATCGCCGTCGCCGCCCCTCGTTATCGCCGCCCTAAATCGCCGCCCCGTCCCGTCGCCGCGCCATCCGTCGCGCCGCCCTTCTCCCTCGTCCTCGTCCCTTGGCCGTCCCTGTCCCCGTCGTCGCCGCCCCGTACCCATCGTCCTCGTCACCGCCCGTCTCCATCCCCATCGCCGCCCCCCGTCGCCACGCCTCGCCGGTGAGCTCCTGCCCCGGCCACCATGTCCACACACACACACACACATTAGTATTTTAGTTATAGAAATAGAAATGTTAGAAATTCTTCCGTTTTTTAGTTATATAAATATTAGAAATGTTAGTTATATAGAAACGTTATAAATTTTTCCTATTTTTTAGTTATAGAAATATTAGAAATGTTACAGAAATGATAGTTATATAGAAATGTTATAAATTTTTTCTGTTTTTTAGTTATAGAAATATTTATAGAAATGTTAGCAATTTTTCTGTTTTTTAGTTATAGAAATATTAGAAATTTTAGAATTAGTTTTAGTTAGATGAATTAGATTAATTAATGTCAAATTGTTAGAATTTGCATATAGAATTTTAGTTATCACAATCGAATCATTTAAAAAATGTTACTTTTTGCGGGCATATAGTATTTGTTCTCGACAATATGCCCGGCCCGCATCCTCGCCATCGACCCGTTCGCGACGACGTCATGCTTCGGAGGACCAATGTCCGGGACTGGGCTCCGCCGGGCTGGCACTGGGAGTTGCTACCTGGAGGGCCGCGCCGCTTGGTGAGGAACCCGGCCTCGGGTCCCGTCGTCGACCCTGATCTCCTTTGGTGGCGTTCTCGTGGGCCACATTCAGTGCAGAGGCAGTCGGCCCCGCCGGAGGTGGTGCGTCGCCGTGTCATGGAGGAAGACGAGCACGTCCATCGCTACGTGGCTGCTATGGACGACGTCAGGTTCTCCACTCCTTGGCAGGTTCTTTGGGCAGATGACCGGAGATATGATCCTGTGATGGTTCCTTCTCTTTGGGTGTCCACCGCCCGCGCCCCAGGAGCCACGAGTGGCGGCCTAGATTCTTCTGTAATACTCGATCTTTATTAGGTACCTAGCCAGTGATGTATTTGATATATAATATTTGAGACGATGTATTCGAGATTATATATATTATTCGAGACGATGATGTATTCAAGATTATATATTAATTAATCGAGACGATGCATATAGTATGTACTATATGATTTAGTATTTCCTTATTGATTGCATCCATGCATTGTAATTGAATACTAAATTGTTTTATATTTCTTTTGTATTAGTTAAGTAAAAGCTATGGCGGACAATACCGGCAGAGACAGAGAAGAGGAATTGTTCGACATCATACGCAGCCCTCTCAGGCTAGATGATCTGAATGAAGCAGATGGCGGCTCCCAATATCTGAACAATACTGGAGAGGGTGATGAAAATATATTCGATCTCGACGACCGAGCTGATGAAGTCATGAACTATGATTCTGATTATGATGACACAGACAATATTTATGATGACGCAGATAATGCTGATCTTCAAATAACAAAGACTACCGGCGAGGTATATTTATATAAGAAGGCATCTGGTGATCATCACATGTTTTATTTTATTTGAAGATATATTAATGAATCGATCTTCCTTCTTTCAGCCCTCCGGATCAAGCAAATCTGCTTCTACAGACAGCAGGACAAAGCGAGGCCCGGGCAAAAAGTTGAAGGAGGGTGTAACGTACAACATCGACTCCGTCAAACCTAGTGGCGAACCCCGATCGCCTAAGAACATTGCAAACAAGTGGACTCGTTAGTGCGGAGTTATTGTGAAGGACCTACTCCCGATCTCCATTGAAGAATGGAAAGAGCCAAAAACTAAACGTCCAGGTGTTACTTGGGTCGACAGAGCAAAAAAAACCCTTTGGGATTCTCTGATGGAACATTTCACCCTACTAGATTATTTCACTAAAGCAGATGTGGACAAAGTCAAGGGCGCTGCTCTTAAGAAGATGGCAATTGCATTCAACACCCACAAGAAAACTGTATGGGCCAAGTACCTCGCTGCAGAAAGGAAGACTCCAGAATTCACGGGAACATTGGAGAAGCAAAGAGAACACTCGGACGATTTCGTGAAATTCAAGGATTCAGAATTATCTAAGGAACGGTCGATAAAAAACAAGGTCAATGCCGCGAAAAAGACGCAGTTCCATAGGCTAGGTCCAGGTGGCTACGCGGTGGGAATGCCCAAGTGGGATAAGTCTGAGCAAGAGATGGAGGATGCAGGGGTCACTCCGGTCACTAGGAGCTGCCCCCAGGTGCAGAACTTGGTTCTATGCGCATTGGGGGCGTTGGACCAAGACAGGCCTGGTTTCAGAGAAGGCAAGTCTAAAAGGAGCCGAACAAAAGATACTTGACACAATAGAAGAAGCTCGAGCGGGGTGTGCACGCCAACAGAGAGCACGCACGAGCTTACGCTGCGTGCCACTGAAATCTGAACACCCGGGAAGAACACGAGGCAAGGGTGTTATTCCCTGGTATGAGGGCTTTTTGGACTGGAACGACGACTACAGGTCCAGTGCAAGAAAGAAGATGGAGGAGGAGAATTAGAGGAAGCTGGAGGAGGAGCAGAGGAAGCAGGAAACAGAACGCCTTCAAGGCCCAGAAGCAAGGCACGTGGACTTGGCACTGAAATTCCAGCAGCAGCAGTAGCAGATCGACTCACTTAGCCAGGAAAGGGGGTCTCAGCAGCGGCAGCAGCAAGCGGATGATCGTCCATCATTGGATAGCACCGTCCCATCCATGCCGAGAAGCAGTGTTGGTTCTGCCCCGGGCGACACACTGCTGGATACATATCCTGTGGATGACATCATAGAGAACACTAACTGTGAGCTACACTCCAAAATGAAGAACATATCCATGAAGGTGGCGGACGGCATTGCTTTCACAATTACCCCCGAAGCAACCTTCCATTGCATCCCGATTCTAGAGGGCTATGCTCATGTCATGGTTGATGAAGTGGTGGAGCCATATTCGATGCTAGCACTTGACATTGCTGGAGGTGACGGCGAGCGCACACTGGGAGAGGCCATACATCGTATCATCCTATAGAGAAAGGATTGCATCATCTTTCCAAGTCCACCGACACCGCGTCGTCTGGCGACTCCTCCTCGAAGTCCACCACCGAGTCAGCAGACTCCCGCTCCTCCAAGTCCACGAACGCGTGAGCCGACTCCTCCTCGAAGTCCGCCACCGAGTCAGTAGACTCCCGCTCCTCCAAGTCCACGAACGCGTGAGACGACTCCTCCTCGAAGTCCGCCACCTCCTCCAAGTCCCCGAACGCATGAGCAGACTCCTACTTCAAATCCGGCACAGCGTCATGCCACTCCTCCGGTTTCAAGTCCGACACAGCATCAGGCCACTCCTCCTGCTTCAAGTCCGGCACAGCGTCAGCCACGCCAGCCGTCTCCGCCGTCTAAGCAATCACAGAAGAGACACACCACAACTATGGTGCGTAGCAGTACGAGTCGAGGTAGTACAAGAAGTACAGGCGGAGACAAGCGATATAAATATGGTCCAATCCTCGCTCCTCTTCCTCAGAGGCCTTACGACATGACCGAGGAGCAAAATGCAGCCATAGTGCAGGCCCATGTGGACGCCCATTTTGGACCAAAACCGGCACCGCCGCCAAAGAAGAAAGTGCCTGAGAAAACGATTGACCACTTCATTCGTATGGCTAGAGCACCAGCTCCCAAGCCTGTTGACTCAGACTATGAGCACCAAATCAGGAAGCTACATCGAGCATGGCTACAGAAGGAAGCGAGCTCGAGCTCGAGCCAACAAGCAGCTGGCAAAAAATGCGGGAAACCCGTTCCCCAGCTGGGAGAACAGTGGCTTAATCGACCCCGCTTGTTGTGCCAACAACACATGATGACGCTGTACCACTATTATTGTGGGCAAACCGTTAACGTTCCCCAGCTGGGCGATGTGGTAATAACCGAGGAGCATATAATGCAGGCTGAAATGCTCAAGATCACTGTTGGACAACTCCTCGAAATCGAGCCCATGCCTCGACTTAGAGAGGAGGAAATAAAACGGAAATATGTCCGGGGCCAACCTTTGGTCGAGCCAGACAAGGTCAAGAACCTCCCAATGAGAATATATGAATTGCATCAATGGTACATGAACATTACCAAGATTTCCAATCGAGAGTCCCTCATGGTGAATGTCAAGCATGAGCATTACTTCCATGAGAAAGCTACATCCGTTGAGTATTCGTAACTATTTCCGTTATACAATCCAGACGCACTTTTCGACAAGTCTATAAATGGGTTGCTATTGTCTGTAAGTGATTTCTTTCTGTAATTTAAGTCTCAAGCTAGCTATGTAGTGATCATTTTGATCAATCATTACATGTAATTATCCTCACTATATTCTTTTTTGTGGTATTATATGCAGGATGAAGATGTATGAAATGAAAAAATCTGGACGCTATGGCATTGGGTTCATTGACCCAAATACCATTAATGAGTATACATGGAATCTTCCAATTTATCAATCAAGTGTAGAGGAAAGCATGCTAGAGTTCTTGAAGCGCCTCAATACCAATGAAGATATACTACTTCCTTACAACTTCTTGTGAGTCACACTGTCTTGTACTACAAATTCTGTTTTTGCTTACTAGCTAGCTAGATGTTAATAATTAAGTGTATACGGTTTACGGTAGTTGATTAATTTTATGCACATGCCCGCTTAATTAAGACATGCAAACGTGTGCGCATGCAGTTTCCACTGGATCTTGTTAGACATTAAAGTTGACAAAGGAACAGTTGAAGTACTGGACTCACTACTTAAAGAAGATAAAGACTACACCATCGTGAAGGGGATAGTCAACAGGTAATTTCAATCATTATTAACTATATCTTGGCCTATTATTAGTTCGTCATTTCCTGATATGAACTATTTAATAACCTCTTTATTAATTTTCTTTGCCGGCGGGCAGGGCTTGGGCAAAGTTCATTAAGGTGACTCCAGGCAAATGGGAAAAAAAGTTGTTTTGGCATCGACCAAAGGTAAGTAATTAAGTAATACTAGCTAGCTACCATCTCTTTATTTCTTGTTTCAATATCATTAATTAATTATCATGCTTGATTAATCATTATCTGATTCAATTTCATTCTTGTAAAGGCCCTGAAGCAAGTGCAGGGGAATGATCTATGAGCATTCTACATTTGCGAGAACATTCACATGATGGCGTCCGAAAGGAGCAGATCTCAAAGACAGGACTGGGTACGTTTGTCAGAACACTATTCACACCATTATTGATATCTAGTCACACAACTAATACACATGCATATAGATCTCCTTCTTAACAGTTCAGAGAGGTGCGGGATAAGCTCCTACCAGCGGGCCGCATACTAGCACTTCAAGAGGAAATAGCCGGATTTTTGCTTGACCAGGTCATAGATCCCAAAGGAGAATACTATTACCCGCTACCGCCCCCATGAACCACTTGTCATCGTGCTCCGAAGGCACCAAGGCAACATGTAGGAGAAATTGTATATGTATATACATCTGTATGTGTGAATAATTAATGGTGTTCGTTGTGAGACATTCGATGATATATATTTGTATATATATGCGGTTCTACGTACGAGAAAATCTATTTATATATATGCATAACGTGTACAATTTGTAGTATCGTGAAATATCAGCAAACAAAAAAGAATTAAATGGAAAATAAAGCCATCACCCCAAGAACATTTAGTACCGGTTGGTGTTACCAACCGGTACTAATGTCCTACACGCACTGGCTCGCTCGTACACGTGGTGACACTTTAGCGCCGGTTCGTGACGAACCGGTACTAAGGGGGGGGGGGGACCTTTAGTCCCCACTCTTTAGTGCCGGGTGCCGAACCGGCACTAAAGGCCGTTACGAACCGGCACTAAAGGCCGGTTCTGCACTAGTGGTAAGTCGCTACTCCTATCCACTTGATGAAGAGGTTCCAATTATCCGTGCTGAATACCAAATAGACATTGCACCAAAGCCTAACATCTAAGGCCTGAGGCCCCAACCAAACCACATTTCTGGGTCTGGGGCACACACCCGTCCAGCGCACTCTCAGAGGCCTCCACCGTCGTCTTCCATCGATCCATCTCCAGAGCAGGTACCAACGCATCGACCTTGCCAGACCTGCTATCGACGCCTCCATAGCGCCAAACAATGCCACCATCCTACACGTATCCATCTGCGCCCATTGCCGAAACTCCATAGCGCCATGCCGCCGAGATCCGCTGTCGGCCTTGCAGTAGATGTAACACGACTCCCCCTCTTGTCCCCTCCAGCCAGCACTTGCTCCAAAAAAATGCCCCCGAAGGGAGAACGACATCGAAGGCGCCAACATCGTTGAAGGCATTGCTCAGAGTTTGTCAAACTTGTTCATCAGGGTGAGGACCCAAGATTTAGCCTTTGGTGGTCGTATCTAGCAACGACAACGCTTGAACGGCATTCCCTTCTTGATGATGTTGTTGTTGGAGAAGCGTTCTCACTATACTTGTGATGTCAAGAGTTTCTTGGTGCAGATATGGTCATTTTGTAGCTTGCTGGTCATTATTTTGATCGCTTCAGATTTTTTTACTCTATCAAAGCATAGCTTTGGTTTTGTATGACTTTGCTAGTTGCCAGTGTGATTTTTATGTGTGTGTGCATTGGTGTTGTCTATGTGCATCCTAATTATGCAGCGGCTAGGTGTGTGCTCACTGTGTTTGTATCCCATAGATGATTCATTTTGAGTTAATAAATTCGCCCTCGGTAGAAAAATAATCATGTTTTGTCACGTGCATGTTGAACAAAGTCACCAACGGATTCCCTCTTCCTTTGAGCTCATGAACATGGTCTCCAAATTATTTTACCCGTCATCGCTCTTATTCTGCAAGGCCTACCCCTATGCTCCCAGGGCTCCCTCATATCATTCCCTCCAGGGCGATTAGGGGGCCAACCCCAGCGCCCCAGCGGCTGCCCCCTCCCCCCTCTCCTCCACTTCATAGTCCCTAGAAACATGCGCCGGCTAAGCCCGGGCACCGCCGGTGATGGGGATGGCGGGGATCTAGCCTGCAGCCCCGCGGTCTGGAGGGACCGGCGGCGCGAGATCACCCTTCGGTCTTTGTCTTTCCTGGCGGTTCAGCGCTGCTCTGGCGGCTTCATGGGGAGGGCTGATCAGGAGGGGATGTGGCCATGGTTGAGTGGTTGGAAGCGCCTCCAGTCAGATCTGATCTGGCCGGTGCCGTTGGCGGTGGTGGCCATCTCCTCCGTCGGAGGTGGTCGGCCTGAGGCTGGATGGTCAGATCTCGAGATCCAGCATCTAGTTTCAGCTGCGAGTCGGCAAGACATAGTTTCTGGTGAAAACCGAACCAATGGCAGGCGATGGCAGCGTTCTGCATCTTTACCTTGATGAAGGCATCATCGTGTAACTATTGTCGACCCACTCATGCTGCCCCAGGGAAAACTCTAAGATCTGGTCTTCCTGATCGGATGATGGCCATACTGTGGTGTCGTTTTCTCTCCTGGGAGCAGAGCAGGAAAACAGAGGCAGAAGGTGGAGCAGCTTCGTCTTGCATGGAGCCTTTAGTGGAGATGTCAAGTCATGTCTGACCGTCAGGTGCTACGTTGTGTCATGTCTGTTCGGGAGGTGCTACGCATCAGATCTTCCGTAATCTTCGTGTCCAACGAGCGTCTGCGGCGAAGCGGTGGCGGTGGCGCCATTGGGCGCTGTGGTGGTGCCGACGGATGGACGGACTGTCAAGGATGATGCAGATCTCTCTCCTGAAGATGGTTAGCGGTTTGATGATGATGACGGCGTCTAAAACGTGTGCATGTGGTGTACGCTTTAGGTCTGCTGCACCGGCTGTGGATTGCGATACGTTATGTGGATGGATCAACGACGACACCGGTTTTAGATATGGCGAGTGAGAGCACTCAACATTATCGAGTTTTGTAGGTGTGAGTGATGGCTTCGGGTGGCTTGATGTATGTTCTTGTTAGACATATGTTAAATAATAAATAAAGATGGCCATGTGCATCGATTGATGCAGAGGCCGGGTGTCTTAACCTCCTTTTCCAAAAAAAAGAGACATTGGAGCACAATGTTTTCCAGAAACATTTATCTCTGGCACCTCACATGTGGAGCATCGGATCTCATCAAGATGCTAACAATTCATTTTCAGTAAATTAGAAGGACCTTGAAGAGACTAGCTAGTATAAGCAAGTCCTTGATGGGATCTCATAAGGTCTTCCCTTCTTTTATGATGGTTCTAGGTCGACGTGAGACATGGTAGCGATCATTAATGATGTCCTAGACTTGATGCATCCTTGTCTGTAGCGACAAATGGATGTGGATCCAAGAAATGTGATGATTCCATTTTGGTGTGAAGGACCAGATCGCATCAAGATGCTAACAGTTCATTTGCAGTAAATTAGGATGACCCCGAAGAGACTAGTTATAAATAAGCAAGTCCTTGATGGGATCTCATAAGGTCTTCACTTCTTTTGTTACGTTTCTAGCTCGACGTGAGACATGATGGTGATCGTTACAGATGTCTAATGCATCCTTGTCTGTAGCTTATCGTTACAGATGTCTAATGCATCCTCCTTTTTAAAAAAATGACTAAGCACACCATGTTACCGAAAAATTGTCTCTGTCATCTCGCATGTGAAGGATGGGATCGCAAGATGCTAATAGTTCGGTTACAGTAAAGTAGAAGGACCTTCAAGAGACTAACTATAAATAAGCAAGTCCTCAAGTCATCAGGTCTTCTCTTTTATTCTGATTCCAGCTTGACATGCCACATGCATTTATTGTATACTCGTCAACTTAATCATGGTGATGAAAAACAGCGCCGTTGGTCAATCCAAATGGATGTGGATCCAAGTAATGTGCTGATTCCATTTTGGAGTGAAGGATCAGATCGCATCAAGATGCTAACAGTTCATTTGCAGTAAATTAGGATGACCTCAAAGAGACTAGTTATAAATAAGCAAGTCCTTGATGGGATCTCATAAGGTCTTTCTTTCTTTTATTATGGTTCTAGCTCGACGTGAGACATACACATATCCAAATCTAGAAATAAATATTGTTGATCTCCAACTTGACGACAAACTAGCCTTTGATCTATATCGGCATCTCTACAGCTGGAGGCACAGCTCCATATAGTACACACCCTTATGTATGGTTGCAATAGCTTAGTTTTGGCTTGGATCTATAGATCAGATCACAGTCAATCAAGTGAATTCAAGCTCCATATAGTACACGCCCTTATGTATGATGTGGATCCCAATTAATGTGCTGACTGCATTTTGGTGCGAGGGTTCGGATCGCATCAAGATGCTTACAGCTCATTTGCTGTAAATTAGGAGGACCTTGAAGAGATTAGTACTTCCTCCGTCTCATAATGTAAGACGCTTTTTGATACTATACTAGTGTCGAAAAACGTCTTACATTATGGGACGGAGGGAATAACAAATAAGCAAGTCCTTGATGGGATCTCGTAAGGTCTTCCTTGGTTTATTATTATTATGTTTCCGGCTCCATGTTCGGTAAGGTCTTCCTTAGCAATAGTATTCATAATTTTTCACCTACTTGGTAAGTTGTTGCCTTGCTTTTTGAGTAACTCCACACAAAAAATTGCCCCTAATTTGTGTCGTGACCAATGTAATCTTGCAGATTCCCATCACACAAGTCTCTCTTCTGTGTGTGTTTTACAGCTTTTTATTTAAGGAGTAAAGTTTCTAAAGAGATTCACTATGCCAACGAGTGAGGTGTCCTTTTAATTCTTGTTCACAGTGTTCTCAAGGCATACTCTACCAAGGTACCGCCGGAGCACTAAGTAGCTGTTTGCTACAATCATGCCACATGGCATTGAGCTCCCAGACACCACCTCACCAGACATGCAAATCTCCAATGGAGCGATGACCACTAACCGCTGCCACTTCCATTTTACGTTTCGTTTTTATTTATGTGCACCATGTGCATGCATGATCAATTTCGCCAATTCACATCCTCACATATTGCACTATATATCTTGCCTTTGGGCTAATAAACACTGTCCCCAAATTATTTTATCAGCTATGATTAAGCACACCATGTTACCGAAAAAAAAATTCTCTGTCATCTCGCATGTGAAGGATGGGATCGCAAGATGCTAATAGTTCGGTTACAGTAAAGTAGAAGGACCTTGAAGAGACTAACTATAAATAAGCAAGTCCTTAAGTCATCAGGTCTTCTCTTTTATTCTGATTCCAGCTTGACATGCCACACGCATTTATTGTATACTCGTCAACTTAATCATGGTGATGAAAAACAGCGCCGTGGGTCAATCCAAATGGATGTGGATCCAAGAAATGTGCTGATTCCATTTTGGTGTGAAGATCGGATCGCATCAAGATGCTAACAGTTCATTTGCAGTAAATTAGGATGACCTCGAAGAGACTAGTTATAAATAAGCAAGTCCATGATGGGATCTCATAAGGTCTTCTTTTCTTTTATTATGGTTCTAGCTTGATGTGAGACATGATGGTGATCGTTACAGATGTCTAATGCATCCTTGTCTGGAGCTTATCTACACAGCCGGCTTATTATGCATAAGTCAAAGCTGTTTCAAACATGGCCGGTGGTGCTGTTGCCACCTTGGCCATGGCGTGGGGCGGAAGAGGAATTAACTTTTCTAATTCTCAAAGTAGCAGTTGCGTATAAATACTCCTAACCTACTACTCCCTCCGTCTGGAAATACTTGTCATAGAAATGGATATAAATGGACGTATCTAGAATTAAAATACATCTAGATACATCCATTCCTCGGGCAAGTATTTCCGAACGGAGAAAGTATTAGACTAGAAATATTAGGTTTTCAATAAAAAAGAATCTACAAATATTATTGATCTCCAAGTTGACTGACCAAGTAGCCATTGATCCGTAGAATACTTGAACAGTTTGCGGCATCTCAATCAAGTAAATTCAAGTCTTAATAGTTTTAGTTAACAAGTACTCCATCCGTCCGGAAATACTTGTCATCAAAATGGATAAAAGGAGATGCATCTAGACGTATTTTAGTTCTAAATACATCTTTTTTATCCATTTTGATGACAAGTATTTTCGGACGGAGGGAGTAGTATAAACTATGCGATGGATGTGGATTCCAATTAATGCGCTGATTCCATCTTGTTTAACTAGAGCATATGTGAAGGATCGGATCGCATCAAGATGCTAACAGTTCATTTGCAGTAAGTTAGAATGCTTGAAGCCCAGCGTACTCGGGTTGCCCCTGCAAACGTCGACACATTGTACTGCATCAAGAGAGGATTTGCTTTAACTAATTGTTTTCGGGACAACACAAGGATTCCTTCTGACGACTAGCGCTCGGGTCCCCCCCTGCTTGGGCGAATAGGGTGGCTCCAACCCTAGCCGCCGCCGGGGCCTAGCCCATCCTCTTCCCCTCCTCCTGCCGCCGCCGGAGGACGCCGCCGGCTTAAGCCCGGAGGCCGACGGAGGTGGCGGGGGTTCTTCCTCCCTCCCGCGTCTCAGGGGTGGCGGGACCCCAACATGGTGGAGGTGCGGCCGATCTACAAGCGACGGCGTTGTCTTTGACGGCGGCGGCAGTCGGCCCTACCTCGGGCCACGGGCGGCTGCTGCTGCGGCTGGCCTGGATCGGGCGGCGGCGCGATACGGTCTTCGGCGGCATGTCATCTGGCTTTAGATTGGCGGCGGCGTCGAGGGCCTGGTGGACAGCCTGGCGGCACCCATGGTAGATCTTTCTGGCCGGTGTATCCAGTGGTGGTGGTCATCTTCTTCGTCGGCAGTGGCCGGCCAGAAGCTTGGTGATCGGATCTCGAGATCCATCATCTAGTCCCGGCTGCGAGTTGGGGAGACATGGTTGCCGGTGAAAACCGAGCCGGCGGCAGGTGATGGCGGCATTCTACGACGTTACCTTGATGAAGGCATCATCGTGTAACTATTGTCAACCCACTCGCGCTGCTCCGAGGAAACCCTAGGATCTGGTGTTCCAGATCGGAGGATGGCGGCACTGCAGTGTCGTTTCTCTCTTGGGAGCATCATTTGTGGAGCAGCGCTGGAAGTCAGAGGCAGGAGGTGGAGCGGCTTCTTCTTGCACAGAGCTTCGGTGGAGATGTCAAGTCATGCCTGACCGACAGGTGCTACGCTTGGTCATGTCTGGTCGGCAGGTGCTACGCACGACAGATCCTCCAAGGACATAAAGTTGTGTCGGCTAGTGATACTTGGCAACATGGCGCTGAGGTGTATCAGTGGCGACCGCGACGTGTTCAGCTGTTTGCCGCAGGAAGGAGGTGCCATTGGGCGCCGTGGTGGCGTCAACGATATCTGGACCGAACAAGGTTGATGCATCAGTACAGTTCTGAAGATGGAGCGGTGCCAGTTGGCGGCGGCGATCTCTGAGAGCACGCCGGAGCAGTGTATGCCCCAGACCCGGCAACTGGCTAGGTTGGGGTCTCAGGTCTTAGATGTTAGGCTTGGCTACGATGTCTGTTTGGTTTTAGGCCCATACTATCTGCGCCCCTTCATCAACTGGATATAGGTGTAGCGACAGTTTGTTGCTTAGACGGCGGCTTTAGTCTTACTGTTGTATTGATTTTGTAAAAAATTGTGAGAATAATTAATAAAGTGGCCATATGCATCGCCCAGATGCAGAGGCCGGGGGTCATCCTCCTTTTTAAAGAAAAAGTAAATTAGAAGGACCTTGAAGAGACTAGTTATAAATAAGCAAGTCCTTGATGGGATCTCATGATGTCTTCCCTTGTATTATTATGGTTCAAGATCGACGTGAGGCATGACGGTGATCATTATGGTTGGAGGCACCGTACATGGCTTGTTTGCGACATCTGTACTATTGGCGGCACCAGACGAGCATTCATACAGCGCACACCCTTTTGTATGGTTGCATTAGCTTAACCTTGGTTTGGATCTACAGATTGGATCGCAGTCAATCAAGTAAATTCAAGTCTTACTATTTTTAGTTAATAAGTTGTATAAGCTAACTAATGGATGTGGATTTCAATTAATCTGCTGATTCCATTTTGGTTATCTGGAGCGCATGTGAAGGATTGGATCGCATCAAGATGCTACCAGTTTGCTTGCGCTAAATTATAATGACCTTGAAGAGGCTAGTTGTAAAATAGCAAGTCCTTGATGAGATCTCATAAGGCCTTTCCTTCTTTTATTATGGTTCCAACATGATGCAAGACATGGCAATGATCATTATAGATGTCCTATAGTTAATGCATCCTTGTCTGGAGCTTTACGTGCATGGTCATGCATAAAAGCAAGTACAATAGGGCATAGTTTACGATTTTGGAAGTGGCAAGAACTTCGCTCACCCTCGAAATGTATGAAATTTCCAAAATTTTGAAAATTTTGAAATTGTTTCGGACAAATCACCGAAATTTTTGTTTTAACTCGAAAAATAAATAAATTTAAACATCTAGATAAAGCAGGGTGTAGTACACAGCTAACCCATGTGCATGTCTAACCTGATGGTTCGTCCGTTGGTCAGCAATCAGCTGGCCGTGATCCGAATCTCAGCTAGGAAATATTTTTCGAATAAGTTTGTGCATCTTGTATCAAACTCTGGGCCTAGTGATCGTCAGGAAAACTGTCCTACCGCTGAGCTACTGGAAACCATGTTGATTCAATCTGATCCAATGTTCTATTTTACAGAAAAATTTAAATCAAACGATTTCTTTTTAACAAAAGGCAAAAAATGCGCCCCCTCCCCCTCGAAATTGTCGAAATTTCAGGAATTTTGAGATGTCAGATAGTGGTGACGTGGATCATAGAGTTAGCATGTTCATGACTAACGCACACCTACGAAACTTGGGCATGCAGATAAGATTTGTAAATGCTCATGTCTACGCTCTGAGCTGGTGTCAGATCCGAGCATCCAGCGCCAGCACGTTGGGTTTGGTTAGTGTAATGCAGCCTAAATAAGTTTATTGATTAGGACCTGAACGCCAAGTCTTCTCATGGCTTACATATGAAAAACTTCGTTTTTTATTAGCTCGTCCTCACAGTTTCATCATTCATGAAGGAAGACTGGAGTAATTCCAGGTTTTACCTCTTTTTTCTCATCTCTCAGAGAGATTACTCCATTTAAGAGATTTTTTTTTTAAAACAAGGCAAAAGGCTTGCCATTTCATTGATTAAGAGAGAATGTTTTAGACAGAAGCCAGAAAGCGGCAAATAAAAGGACTACTCTCGCAGCATTACAACACTCAAATGTTTCGCTCCAGCTAAAGCCCATATAAGACACCTCCTGCTTGACTTTGCGGATGATGACCATGGAAGGTACCGCCAAGTTGCGAAAGACTCTCGCATTGCGTTTGGACCAAACCTCCCAAGAAATGAGCATCATGAGGGAGGCAAGCGCCTTCGGAGAGCCGAGACGAATCTAAAGGTTACCGATCCACCATTCTCTGATCGAGGCTCTCGCCGCCCAAGCCGATGTAATGATATGGTGCAAGCCAAGCCACGAAAGGATGTCGTTCCAAATTCACATGGTGTATCAACATTGGTAGAGCAGGTGAACCGCGGTTTCTTGGGCTTGTTTTCAAAGAGGACAGAGACCGCAATTGGGCCAACAACGGCGGCTCAATCAGTCCGAAGTCCAAATCCTATCTTGAAGAACAAGCCAAGCACAAAAAAATGCACCTGGGAGGGGCCCACACCTTCCACACAGAGTGGACGAGATCCGAAGTGGCGTGACCTTCAAATTGGGCCTTGTAGGCCGAGGATGCTGAGTAAACCCCATCTTTGATGAACTTCCAGATAATCGAGTCTCCTATGTCGTCATCGAGGGCAACTGCTACTAGTTTTTCCCAAAGGCTAACAAACTGCTGGATGTGCACAAGGGAGAGACCATTGGTGCTGTCAATGTTCGCTATTCACTGGTTGCCGGCCATAGCTTGCTGCACCGAGGTGTTTTTCTTGCGAGAGATATCGAAGAGACCCTGCACTATGTCACGCGGGCGCAAGCCTTGTAGCCATAAAGAATTCCAGAACATGGCCATCCTTCCATTCCCAACAGTGACCATAATGGCAGCTGCAAACAAATGGCGGTCATCATCGGAGCATGGCACTTCCATGCCTATCCAGGGATTGCTCCTATCCGTCCACTCGAACCATAACCATCGAAGTCTTAGGGCCTAAGCAAATGTCTTCAGGGTTAGCACCCCCAAGACGCCTTTGCTCTTTGGTTTGCAGACGAGATCCTAGTTCACCTTCCATTTCCCTCCAGAAACCTTGTCCGTTCCCGCCCAAAGGTATGCACGCCGGATGCTATCAATTTTCTGAAGGTCCTACACTGGGGTGTCAAGGGGAGTGAGATGATATATTGCGATGGCCGCTAGAACAGCCTTGACAAGAGCCACTGGACCTGCAGCAGCCACACGTCTCCCTTGCCATGGGGGGAGCTTGCCCGCAATATTATCTTCAAGGTGTTGGAAATGGACTCTCTTGAGACGCTTGACAGACAGAGGAAAACCAATATAACGCATTGGAAACGAGGAATGGATCACTGGGAAAGCATGAAGAATGCTATCTAGGTCGATGCCATCACATTGGATAGGAGCTACAAGACTTTTGGCACAGTTATTGAGAAGACCGGTCACTTCTCCAAATGAAGCCAGAGTTGCAGCCAGCAATTGAACATCCTCCTTAAGTGGTTTGACAAAAATGGCGGCATCATCGGCGTAAAGTGAAGCACGAACGGTTGGGTTTCTCCCACATAGAGGATGCAGATGCCCTTGTGCAGTTGCCTTGCTGAGAAGGTGATGGAGTGGATCAACGGCAAGGACAAAAAAAAAAGAGGGGACAACGGGTCACCCTGGCGAAGGCCACATCCATGCTTCAGAGGGTCGCCCAACACACCATTGATCAACACTCTCGAGGTGACGGTGGAAAGCAGAGCCAAAATCCAATCCCAAAATCTGACTGGGAAGCGTAGGTGTTGGAGAAGATCCATGAGATATTCCCAGCACACAGAGTCTAACGACTTCTTGATATCTAGCTTGAACAAAAGTGTGGGGCTGCGCCTACAATGCAACTTTCTCGCCAAATTTCTAACATACATAAAGTTGTCATGCATGGATGCTTCTCTTTTTTATGAAGGCGCTCTGCGCGTTAGAGACAAGGGCATGCATATGGGGGCCAATCGGGTAGCCATCATCTTAGCAACGATCTTCGCAAAAGCATGTATGAGGCTAATTAATGGGGTGAAAGTCCTAGATGCATTCCGCCCCATCCTTCTTTGGAATGAGAGCAATGTTCGCCGAGTTGAGCCATTACAAGTGCTCAGAGTGCAAGTTGGAGAAGTGGTTGACCACAAGCATAATCTCACCTTTTATGATATCCCAACAATCCTGAAGAAGGCCCTAGTGAAGCCATCGGGCCCTAGCGCTTTGTCACCAGTAAGATCAAAAATCGCCTTTTTCACCTCCTCCTCCTCCATGAAGGCCGCTCCCAGATCTGAGATACCACACTCAGGCACTGGGATAATGCCCTAGTTGAAATCGGTGTGGCGCGGCAGACCGCGTTTGATGACCTTCGCAAAATGATGTTGAATGATGGACTTCTTATGGTCATGAGCCGTAACCCATCTATTGTTGTGCTTGAGGCGGTGGATAAAGTTTTTCCATCTTCTATGATTCAACCGGAGGTGGAAAAAACGAGTGTTGGCATCTCCATCTTTAAGGATGGTAATTCTCGAGCTTTGCCGCTTCCATGCACGCTCCAAAATGGCCAAGTCAATCACCTTCCGCTTAAGACGTTTCCGTAGATCTTGCTCACCAACGCTGAGAGGGCGGAGTTCTGGAGCCACATCCAGACAAAGGATAACTTCCAGAGCCATGTGTATTTGAACCTTAGAGTGCGTGAAGATTGTCTTGCTCCATCTTCTCAATTTTTGGCTGGTCTCTTTTAGCTTGTGAAAGAGGATATGGTATGGGTCACAGTGGTTAACATTCTTGCTCCAGGCTTCCTGAACAACCTCTTTGAAACCAGGCATCTTGATCCAAAAGTTTTGAAAACGGAATTGACTTTGATCTCTTCGGCCGCTGTTGTTTGCAAGGAGGGGGTAGTGGTCAAATAGGGACGACACTAGCGCGTTGTGACACCCCAAAAATTTTAACCTTGTTTTGTTAATTAAAATCTTGCCAGGAAATTTAACTTTCCTTTTTCTTGTTTTTTCTTGATTTCAGAATCATTCTTTTCTTGGTTATCTTCGAGTTGTTCCCTAAGATGAAAACCTTTCACTTATGATATTGGACTTGTTTACCGTCTCAAGAAAATCTTTTATTTTATCAGAAGAATTAATTATATAATATTCATCCAGATCTTTATTTTCTTGAAAAATGGTTTCCCATAGTTTTATGGTCCCATTTGTACTACAACCTTTTTATAAATTCATTCAAAAATCCCACCAAAATTTGGAGATGTCATATGGAGTATTTGAACCACTTTTTTGCAAAAATATCTTCTGCCCATTGAATATTTTTGAGCTCTACACCATATTTAAAAATCTGGTCCAGTGGGCAGATTTGCACTACAACCTATTTATTTATTTCTTTAAAGTTTCCACCAAAATTATGGGATATCAGTAGGAGCATAGTATTCAACTTTATGAAATAACCTAGTGTTGTCCATTGGAAAAACTGAGTGAATCATCCTCTTTTCCATTCTGGTCCAACTTGAGGTTTTATACAGCAACCACCTTATTAGTTGATCCTGTATCCATGATTCATTTTCCTCCTGGTAGTCCTCCTTGCCAAACCCTTAAGTCCAGGAGAGTGGACCCATTGGATGATTCTAAGTGCTTGCAACAATGCCATTTGCTTTCTGTTCAGAATTGAAGTTTTGCAAAACTTGCACTAGCAAGTTTGTCCTTTGGACAAACTAACCTTACCACCGTCTCTTTCATCTAAAGAGACCCCACTCAGGAAGTTTTGGCCACTCCAAGAAATGCCTAAGTGCCCTTGGCATTTTGTCAAACACCTTATGGGCATGATCTGTTTTGACATGAGTTTTTGTTTACACTGTGAATTTAATCCCCTGACTGCACCGGCATGTCCAATGGTTTTGCCTTAGACTATAACCCCACCCTGCAAACTTTCTTGTGGTTTGGAGCCCCCAAACATGACATAGCAATTCCAAAAGCACGTCCCGTGCGTGCTCTGGGCGCGAGCAGAGCACGCGTATTGCACGTGTCGCGCCCGAGCCGACGCGTCGCACCCCTGGTTTGCCACCGCTCTGCAGAGCCACGCCACACGCTCCCCTCCTCACCGCAACGCGCCAAGCAGACCCTCGCCACGTCTCCGGCAAGCCAAGGACTAGCCGCCACGGCCGCCCGATAACCCTGCTCATGTCGGCGCCGCCCGAGCCTCCCCCGCTCGCCACCTGCCTCCTGGAGCAGTGCAAGCTCATCCTCAAGTGTGTCCACTAGCGCTCGTCGCCGCCAAGACGCCCTAGCTACAGAATGGCGGTCGCCGGCGACCTTATCCGCCCCACCGCCGGAACCGACCCCGATCGCTTATTTAAGAAGTCACGAGCTCGTCTCGCAGTGTGCAGCCCCTAGCCATCTCCCTAGGACCCCATTGGCAGCCAATCGACCCGGGAGGTCTCCGTCCCCATCTCCGCAACCGCAGCCGCCGCCATCGCCTCGGCCATTCCGGCACCACCAGGGCCTCCCCACTCCACTCTCTTCACCAGAACTCCCCTCCCTCTCATGAGTTCATCCCCCTATTCAATCTTGATCGGGACTCGCCGCGGGCAGAAATTCACTTTGCCCGACGGCCACCGTCCGCCACGAAGGTCGCCGCCGGCAGCTCCGTCCACCCCTGAGGCCAAAACGACCATGGAGTGACCGCCTCGGCCCCCTGAGTCCGTGGGTGATCTCAGTTTCCCGAACGGTGCCGCTGCTCACGGGCGAAGGCCGCCGGGTTCCGCTTCGTCGGGCAGAGGAAGAAGAGGGGAGGCGGACTAGTCAAACCTGACTAGTGGGCCACCTGGACCCACTGTCAGTGACTCCCCGCACCGTCCACGCTGGATAAGTGGAAGCGTACTTCCCGAATACGCTTTTGATGTGTACTTGCTTATTCGAATCATTTTCTTTTTCTGTTTTAATTTAAATAACAAATTTTGATCAAAACTTTGACTGGCTGTAACTTTTTAAATACAACTCCAAATTAATTGATTCTTTTTCCTACCTCTCTCAAATTTAGTCTAGTTTATTTTAAGATTTATTTGAAAAAAATTCAGACAATTTTTTTGTGCTGTTTTTAAAGTATGTGTTTTGTTTGAATATTTTTGAAAATAGGACTTTTGGAGAAGAAGAAAGCTTGCAAAAGTTTTTAGGATGCACCCTGCCTCTACACAACCTGAAAGCAAGCATTCTGAACCCGGCATAATATTTTTGGTGTGTTCATTGACACGTTTATAACACCACCTTATTTCGGAATACTTGTTATTTCATGTGATATGATCAATTGCATGGATGCATATTAGTGATTTCCATGCTGCTGGAAATGGACACACTTGTGTTGGTAATCATCCTCATATGCCTTGCATGCATACCGGGAGGAATCCGGGAAAAACCTCTGCCTTGGGTAGGCATGAGTTTGTCGCCGGTCTCCGTCGAGGCGGTTATGTCCGGTATGGCATAGTAAGGTATAATGAATGTTGATTCTGTTGGTTGATATATATTTGTGATACATGTCATGCAGGGAATTTATAAACCTCCTGAGTCGACCGTAGATCGAGTCTTGTACCAGTAACCCCATACTTGTTTCGTACTACCACTTGTCTCTACCGCAAGTAGGGTACGGTTCAGTCAGTCGTCAACCCCTTTCTAGCACACACCGCATGTAGAGGCCATGGTGGAAGATATCGGTTGAAGCGGTAGGCATGCCACCTGGTCCGGGGCATGGGTGTTTCGGTTGAGACCGAGAGGGGAGGCCACCCCTTAGAGCGCGCGGTATAAATTTGATCCCATGCTACGCGAGGTTGTAGCCTCCCCACTTAGAGTTTTGCTTAACAAGTGTCATGGGTGATTCCAGGCACCGGTAAGTTAAGCTGGTGTGTGCAAGTCAGGTGTGTTTTCAATTAAAAGACCATAGACGGAATTAGTCCCGATGGACTAAAGGAATCCGTTACTCGTGGGAAAAGAGTACACCCTCTGCAGAGATTAAACCTATTCGTAAAACCGTGTCCATGGTTAAGGATTACAGTCTGGGATGGGTCAAGGGTTGGTCCTTGTGTCGGTCTTCGGAGGAGAAGCGGTTAGTATAAATTCGGATACCGACTAGTGACTTGTGAGGACCATGGTTATTATTTCTGTTATGGACTAACACCATGATCATTATTTCTGTTATGGACTAACCCGTTACATTATTTATCGAGTATCTCTCGGATGGTTCTACCTCCGGGACATTCATTGGGATTTTTTTTCTTTATAAGCCCTTTATGCGGTGTCGCTCAGACGCCGGACTGTGGCATTTTTTGTTTTTACTTTCTTTCGTAAGCCCTCTATGTGGTGTCGCTCAGACGCCCGACTGTGGCATTGTTTGTTTTTATTTTCCTTTATAAGCCCTTTATGTGGTGTCGCCCAGACGCCTCGATCGTGGCATTTTATTTACACTCCGTTATTGCACATTCATGTCGCATATAACCACCTGCTCGCATGCATGGGAGACTCTTATTTATGACTGGCAATGTGATCATGGACTATATCAGTACTTGATTTATATTATTCCAGCATTCATAATGTTTGCGAGTACATTCAAAGTACTCACTGGCTTGTCCTTGGCTAGATTTCTTGCATGGAGAGGAATGTTGCGGAGTCAGCCCCGGAACTAAGCAACGATGATAGCAGCCTCGCGAAGATAGGAGTTAACCTGGTCAGCTGTTCCCGTGGGAAATGGAGTCCCATAGACGCTGATGATCCACAAACCGCTTCCGCCATCAACCACTAGAAACTATTTGTTGTACTCACAGACCACAATGGTCTTGTACTACATACTTTGTGTTTTGCTTGGAATCTGTGCCTCACCAGCTAACAGTAATCCTGGGACTGGTGAGCACGAGGGCCATTTTCTGGAAATTAATACCCGGAAAACCGTTCGCCACACACTTGGTATCAGAGCCAGGCTGACCAATGGCTAAACCTATCTTAGTCAGGTCAATAAACTTAGGCAAACCAACCCACCAGACCATAACCGAACCCCCAGCCAAGCTTCTCGTGCAAGATAGCCACACAGTGACCCGACATCTTTTGGCAGTCGGTGCCCAACCTATCAACCTAGCCTGTCGATCACGCACCCGTGACCAGCACCCAAGGTGTCTCATTCGCAAGCGTGCGAAGGAAGACTCCGTCCCCTTTTTCCTATAAAAAGGGCACGCTAGCCCCAACCCAACACAACACAGCCGCTACCCCAAACCGAGCCACAATGCCTGGTCCCGTCGTGCACAATGAGACCACAGCAACCAACCTTTGAGGCTTTGTGACCATACTCGCAAACCTCACCCGCTGTGCCTGTGCACTAGTAGATCCACCCGAATATGTTGTGTACCAAGGACCCATGAGTGGTGAGAGCCGTCAATTCTGGGCCACTGTACACATATACGGTAATGGTCTAGCACCAGAGCGCCCCTATAGGTTCACCGGAAGAACAACTTCCTTTGAGCCACAAGCCATCCAACTAGCTGCTCGAGAGGCTATAGTTCATCTCCGGCACTTGTCGCCCAGAGTTAACTGTCGCTCGTTACACTACTACCCCAGACGTGAAGGGTATGGTAGACCACCCCAAGTTGCCAACGGAGATCACGAGACGGATCTTGCATTGCTGCACCTAGTGCGCTATGTAGGTGCACTGGAGGAACTGTTCGATCAAATCACCATTGATCTGATCGCAACTCGTGGAGAGCTGGTTCGTCGAGCCCCGGCGAGAGAAGGAAACGAGCCCGACGCCGACAACCCAGTCGTGCTGTTCGGACACCCGATCGAGACCCTGAGATCAGCCCCATCCATCAACCAAGGTGCTTTGATGACCCCAGAAGTGCTTCGTCGCCTTTTGGGAGCACACTCCAACGGGGTTGTGGCCAACAATCCCCACGATGGTCATCATCGCTACCCCGAGCCTGCAGCCCCTCAACCCTCTACAGCTAATTCTGACGGTGAGACCCGTGGAGAAGCCTCGACATCCATAAGGCACGCCTGCTTGGATGAAACGAGGTAGACTAAATCACCCAAGTAGTGTCGAGTCCCAGTGTATCCTCGCTTTGTAATCATGTGGCCTTGTAAATAAACGCAGCCTATCGTCATGCCTCCGTTTAAATAGTAGCCTTGCATGGATATATTAGCATGCAGTGTGATTTTTCTATCCCAGGCACAGCTACCAAAACCACCCCGACATTTCCCACAGTGATACGTCACTTTAGTGAGATATGTGTATCTCGTGGCTTGACCCCGACCCTTGAGCTGACCGGCTAATGCATTACCATTCTCCACGGTAAAATGACCCAGCTCCAGTGCTATATAAAGGCCACCGCGTGACCTTGCCAAGCATCCCTCGCCTTGTGCACCCTCCTCACAACCATTTCTTGCCATGTCGAGCCCTAGTATTTATCTGAGAACCCCAAATGCAACCCCGGGTAGTTTTGTCAAAATATTGTGGGATTGTACCTGCAGTACCATGGGCGCTACCCAGCCACCCCAGTACGAGCTGTTCAAATCAAGGATCACCCCTTCCACCTCGAGATACTGGGCAGCAGTGCACATCCCTCCTGTAAACCCAAACCAAGACCCAACGGAGGTCTCCTTCGTGGGGAAATCTATGCCGACCCCCCATATGGCCGTAGAAGCTGCGGCATATGAAGCGCTTGCTCGCCTTCGATTCGCGGTACCCTATGCCAGCGAACGAGGGTATTATTACTTTCCGAGCCGTGCAGCACCCGGAGGAGTAACATCTTTTCCCGGTGGACGAATTGAGAGAGACCCAGTCCTGGCCAACCTCGTCCAGTACGTCATCGCTCAAGAGCGTTTAACCCAACGCGTGATGGGTTATCTCCAGAGTCTCGCAGATTTAAATCCTCAGATCGCCATCGGCAGATCACTGAGGCCCGACCAGGAGAGGCACATTCATCGTCTGGTCAATCCACTTTCCCCGATAGAAGAAGAGTGTATCCCAGTACCAGAGACGTTTTCTCGGGACCCCGTCCAGTTACCGTTTTCATTTTAGGCGTCACTGATGTGTTCATTGCTGCAACATTTGTTTGTGTGTTGTAACTTATGCGTGGTACCCCGAGTTTGCACGGCGAGCAAATCATTTGGTTTCTGTTAATGTGAGTAGCTCTGTTGCGGTTTGACTCTAGTGTATTACTGTTTTCTCTCGCAAAAAACCCTGGAGTGAGATTTCTTTTCCCTGAATTGCTGCATCATACCTCTCCACACGACATGGATTATTTTTTGTTTCCCGCAGCACCACGGCAGCAGACTCACAACCACAACTACTCGAACACACATACACTGCTTGCAAAAATTTTGCAACGGTGTTACATCTAACTGAGCACCTCCCGACAACAGTCAGCGCCCGACACACCCCACCTACTCCTCGTGATCACCACCACCGCAGAGAGCCAACACCCGAGCAGCAGCATCGCGACGATCATCGAGGATCATTGCGCAGAGGAGCACGGAGAGCCCCAACACTGCTGCCAGCCCTCCGCACAACAGGATCACGTACCAGTCCAGCACCACCGCCGCCATTAGAGCCTCGCCTCGAGCTTCGGCTAACGGAAACAGAGGAGAAGGAAGGAGGAGGAGAAGCGAGGCCAGGTGTGAGGAAAAGAGAAGAACACCTCGGCCGTTTTATAGCTCGAGCTCGGTGTACGGTGGGCGAGGTCCACCAGCGCCGCTCGTCGCCCGATCGCCGGTGTTCGAAGGCGAATCCTCGAGCAGTGCCGACGGCACACTGGCCCGCGAAGTGAGTGCACGCTGCACCGGCCACTCGCACGCCACGCACTACCGCAGTACGGCCTAGATGCCCTACGCGCTAGGCGTCGCCGGTGGAGAAAGCGCGGGAAAGCACGCGGAGAGACGAAGAAGAAAGAGCCGAGGGAGAAGAAGAGGTCGACAAAGGGCCTGGGTCCACTGTCGACCAGAGAGAGCACTGCTTGTGCTCAAAAGCGACTGCATATTTTGAGATTTAGAATTTATTCTAAATCTATATCCAGCGTAGAAATCTCTCGTTTTTGCTCCTAACCATAGATTTTTCCACGCAGCGCCAGTGTCCCCACACTGTATTTTTGCACCACTTATTGCCCTCTCACAGTAGCCGCATTTTTTTAATGCATATATCTCTAATTAAACAACTCTTAACAAATCTCGAGGATGAGATTTTCCTTAAGGGAGGTAGTGTTGTGACACCCCAAAAATTTTAACCTTGTTTTGTTAATTAAAATCTTGCCAGGAAATTTAACTTTCCTTTTTCTTGGTTTTTCTTGATTTCAGAACCATTCTTTTCTTGGTTATCCTGGAGTTGTTCCCTAAGATGAAAACCTTTCACTTATGATATTGGACTTGTTTACCCTCTCAAGAAAATCTTTTCTTTTATCAGAAGAATTAATTATATAATATTCTTCCTGAACTTTATTTTCTTGAAAAATGGTTTCCCATAGTTTTATGGTCCCATTTGTACTACAACCCTTTTATAAATTCATTCAAAAATCCCACCAAAATTTGAAGATGTCATATGGAGTATTTGAACCACTTTTGTGCAAAAATATCTTCTGCCCATTGAATTTTTTTGAGCTCTACACCATATTTAAAAATCTGGTCCAGTGGGCAGATTTGCACTACAACCTATTTATTTATTTCTTTAAAGTTTCCACCAAAATTATGGGATATCTGTAGGAGCATAGTATTCAACTTTATGCAATAACCTAGTGTTGTCCTTCGGAAAAACTGAGTGAATCATCCTCTTTTCCATTCTGGTCCAACTTGATGTTTTGTACAACAACCACCTTTTAGTTGCTCCTTGATCCATGATTCCTTTTCCCATCGGGTAGTCCTCCTTGCCAAACCCTTAAGTCCAGGAGAGTTGACCCATTGGATGATTCTAAGTGCTTGCAACAATGCCATTTGCTTTCTGTTCAGAATTGAAGTTTTGCAAAACTTGCACTAGCAAGTTTGTGCTTTGGACAAACTAACCTTACCACCCTCTCTTTCGTCTAAAGAGACCCCACTCAGGAAGTTTTGGCCACTCCAAGAAATGTGTAAGTGCCCTTGGCATTTTGTCAAAAACCTTATGGGCATGATCTGTTTTGACATGAGTTTTTGTTTACACTGTGAACTTAATCCCCGACTGCACCAAAGCATGTCCAATGGTTTTGCCTTAGACTATATCCCCACCCTGCTAACTTTCTTGTGGTTTGGAGCCCCCTAACATGCCATAGCATTTCGTCGAGCACGTCCCGTGCGTGCTCTGGGCGCGAGCAGAGCACGCGTATTGCACGTGCCGCGCCCGAGCCGACGCGTCGCCCCCTGGTTTGCCACCGCTCTGCAGAGCCGCGCCACACGCTCCCCTCCTCACCGCAACGCGCCAAGCAGACCCTCGCCACGTCTCCGGCAAGCCAAGGACTAGCCGCCACGGCCGTCCGACAACCCTGCTCAGGTCGGCGCCGCCCGAGCCTCCCCTGCTCGCCACCTGCCTCCTGGAGCAGTGCAAGCTCATCCTCAAGTGTGTCCACTAGCGCTCGTCGCCGCCACGACGCCCTAGCTACAGAATGGCGGTCGCCGGCGACCTTATCCGCGGCCACCGTCGGAACCGACCCCGATCGCTTATTTAAGAAGTCACGAGCTCGTCCCCGCAGGCAGGTAGCCCCTAGCCATTTCCCTAGGACCCCCATTGGCAGCCAATCGACCCGGGGAGGTCTCCGTCCCCATCTCCGGCAACCGCAGCCGCCGCTACTGCCTCGGCCATTCCGGCGTCACCAGGGCCTTCCCCACTCCACTCTCTTCACCAGGAACTCCCCCTCCCTCTCATGAGTCCATCCCCCTATTCAATCTTGATCGGGACTCGCCGCGGGCAGAAATTCACTTTGCCCGACGGCCACCGTCCGCCGCGAAGCTCGCCGCCGGCAGCTCCGTCCACCCCTGAGGCCAAAACGACCACCGGAGTGACCGCCTCGGCCCCCTGAGTCCGCGGGTGATCTCAGTTTCCCGAACGGTGCCGCCATTCGCCGGCGAGCGTCGCAGGAGTTCTTCCCCCCTCTCGGGCAGACGAAGAAGAGGGCAGGCGGACTAGTCAAACCTGACTAGTGGGCCACATGGACCCACTGTCAGTGACTCCCCGTGCCGTCCACGCTGGATAAGTGGAAGCGTACTTCCCGAATACGCTTTCGATGTGTACGTGTTTATTCGAATCAATTTCTTTTTGTGTTTTAATTTAAATAACAGATTTTGATCAAAACTTTGACTGGCTGTAACTTTTTAAATACAACTCCGAATGAATTGATTCTTTTTCCTACCTCTCTCAAATTTAGTCTAGTTTATTTTAAGATTTATTTGAAAAAATTTCAGACAAATTTATTGGCTGTTTTTAAAGTATGTGTTGTTTGAATATTTTTCAAAATAGGACTTTTGGAGAAGAAGAAAGCTTGCAAAAGTTTTTAGGATGCACCCTGCCTCTACACAACCTGAAAGCAAGCATTCTGAACCCGGCATAATATTTTTGGTGTGTTCGTTGACACATTTATAACACCACCTCATTTCGGAATACTTGTTATTTCATGTGATATGATCAATTGCATGGATGCATATTAGTGATTTCCATGCTGTTGGAAATGAACACACTTGTGTTGGTAATCATCATCATATGCCTTGCATGCATACCGGGAGGAATCCGGGAAAAACCTCTGCCTTGGGTATGCATGAGTTTGTCGCAGGTCTCCGTCGAGGCGGTTATGTCCGGTATGGCATAGTAAGGTATAATGAATGTTGATTCTGTTGGTTGATATATATTTGTGATACATGTCATGAAGGGAATTTGTAAATCTCCTGAGTCGACCGTAGATCGAGTCTTGTACCAGTAACCCCATACTTGTTTCGTACTACCACTTGTCTCTACCGCAAGTAGGGTACGGTTCAGTCAGTCGTCAACCCCTTTCTAGCACACACCGCATGTAGAGGCCATGGTGGAAGATATCGGTAGAAGCGGTAGGCATGCCACCTGGTCCGGGGCATGGGTGTTTCCGTTGAGACCGAGAGGAGGCCACCCCTTAGAGCGCCATGTATAAATTTGATCCCATGCTACGCGAGGTTGTAGCCTCCCACTTAGAGTTTTGCTTAACAAGTGTCATGGGTGATTCCGTGCACCGTAAGTTAAGCTGGTGTGTGCAAGTCGTGTGTTTTCAATTAAAAGACCGTAGACGGAAATAGTCCCGATGGACTAAAGGAATCCGGTACTCGTGGGAAAAGAGTACACCCTCTGCAGAGATTAAACCTATTCGTAAAGCCGTGTCCATGGTTAAGGATTACAGTCTGGGATGGGTCAAGGGTTGGTCCTTGTGTCGGTCTTCGGAGGAGAAGCGGTTAGTATAAATTCGGATACCGACTAGTGACTTGTGAGGACCATGGTTATTATTTCTGTTATGGACTAACCCCATGATCATTATTTCTGTTATGGACTAACCCGTTACATTATTTATCGAGTATCTCTCGGATGGTTCTACCTCCGGGACATTCATTGGGATTTTTTTTCTTTATAAGCCCTTTATGTGGTGTCGCTCAGACGCCGGACTGTGGTATTTTTTGTTTTTACTTTCTTTCGTAAGCCCTCTATGTGGTGTCGCTCAGACGCCCGACTGTGGCATTGTTTGTTTTTATTTTCCTTTATAAGCCCTTTATGTGGTGTCGCCCAGACGCCCGACTGTGGCATTTTATTTACACTCCGTTATTGCACATTCATGTCGCATATAACCACCTGCTCGCATGCATGGGAGACTCTTATTTATGACTGGCAAGGTGATCATGGACTATATCAGTACTTGATTTATATTATTCCAGTATTCATAATTTTTGCAAGTACATTCAAAGTACTCACTGGCTTGTCCCTGGCTATTGTCTAGGCCAGATTTCTTGCATGGAGAGGAATGTTGCGGAGTCAGCCCCGGAACTAAGCAACGACGATAGTAGCCTCGCAAAGATAGGAGTTAACCTGGTCAGCTGTTCCCGTGGGAAATGGAGTCCCATAGACGCCGATGATCCACAAACCACTTCCGCCATCAACCACTAGAAACTATTTGTTGTACTCACAGACCAGAATGGTCTTGTACTACATACTTTATGTTTTGCTTGGAATCTTCTGTATCAAGTTGGTGCCTCACCAGCTAACAGTAATCCTGGGACTGGTGAGCACGAGGGCCATTTTCTGGAAATTAATACCCGGAAAACCGGTCACCACACGCGTGTAGTAGGTGTGTTCCAAAATCAAGATCCCAATCTTCATTACATATAAATATACTACCTTGGACATCTTTTATGATTTTGAGCCCTCATTAAATATTGTATGTCAAATGGTTGACGTTTGACAAGGAAGACAACAAATGAGTATCTTTGCTTATATTCACATAGAAGTTTATTATCCTGGATCCTTTAACATGTGGTGCTTGCTCATAACCTTTATGAGACAAAATTTTCAATCGAAAGCAGAGATACTACTTGAGCATCCAAAAACCCTTGAACTTAGTTTTATGTCCTGAGAGTCCACCATATAAACCTATGGATTGAATAAGACCCTTCAAGTAAGTTATCACCGGTGCAAAAAAGCAATAAAAACTGCTCCTAAATGTGTATGATCTTTTATTGTAAGGGAAAATAAGCTTTGTACGAACTTGTGATGGTTAAGAAATAAAAGCGATGGACTGCATAATAAAGGTTGCCATCACAAGGGGCAATATAAAGTGATGTTCCTTTGCATTAAGAGCTTGCACGTCCAAAAATAAAAAGCGCATAACAACCTCTGCTTCTCTCTGTGAAGGGCCTATCTTTTACTTTATGTGTGTACTTTTATGCAAGAGTCAATAATGTTCTTCTCTATTCTGTTTTTATTTTTCTCTAGCAAGCACCATGTGGTGGGGAAAGATCCAGGCACATCTATCCAGTTGGATGTAGGTGATCATGAATTATTATTGTTGACATTACCCTCAAGGTAAATAAGTTGAGAGGTGGAGCTATAAGCTCCCATCTTCCCATGTGTTTTACTGAAACTTTTGCTCCATAAGTATGACATGAGTGTCAACAATCACAAAATACTAAATGATAGTTGAGTATGTGAACTTGCCAAACAAATCTCTTACATAGACTAGAAATTTAAGTTTTCAATGAATGAGATCACAGTTTGTTAGTTTTCAATGAGAAGTACTAGAAAAAACCCCATTCGCCCCGGTTCGTGAGGGCCATTTCTCCCAATTCTCGAATCGGGACTAAAGGGTCGTTACTAAAGCCCTGTCCCTTTAGTACCGGTTCGCCCAGGAACCGGGACAGATGGGGCTCCACATGGTCATGCCGCTTGCTCAGTAGGCCTTTTGTCCCGTTGGTGCCACCAACCGGGACCAAAAGGCTTCCATGCGTCGACATTTCAGGGCTGGGTTTTTAATTTTTTTCTGAAGGGGCGGGGGTTGGGGGGTTTTGTAGGGTTAATTTAGGGGTTTCATATATTGTGTTAGCTAGCTAATAGAGAGAAGTGTCCTCTCTTATCTCCGTGATTTGTCGACGCTACATATAGAGAGGACTCGACACGCTAGCTAGCTAGTAAGCAAATGAAGGAAACTATTAAGTACAGAAGATCGTCATGAACATATATAGAGAGAAGTGATCGACCTCTCCTTCTCCGAGAGATTGGTCGAACAACAAGTTTTCGTATATCTTACCGACAGTACTGGCTACATGCATGGTGGTATTGTTAGGATATATATAATGTGTAAGATCTCTTACAATATCCTAACATATGAACTCAACTTCCACATGCATGGTGGTATTCTCTGGCTTTATTGATGACGTGGTCAAGAAAGAATCCAGCCAATTCCTCTTGAATTGCTCGCATGCGATCTTATGGTAGGAGTTCATTCCGCATCTCCCACGTCTAATTTAAATAAGGGGGTCAATACATATATATGAATGAAATTCAACAGAAATGATGATAATAAAATAAACTTGTGATTTTGCTTACGCACTTCATATTGTCTTTTATAGTAGCCCTGCCTATTCTTGGCCGTCGCGTTGTAGATGAACTCGCAGGCGTAGTATCCACAGTAATTATTCCCGGCTTCCTGCCACAAGCACTTTACGAGAAGTAGAGGTCTATCAAATTGATAATGAAGCATTATAAATGGCTTGATGAAAGTAGCTAGAATCAACGAGAGATGCACGAAACTAGCTAGGCAGTAGTACTTACTTTCGGGTATTTCCATCGCAGATCCCGCGGCAGTCCCAAAACTTGTGCGGTGAATACTTTCCAAATCCCAAGTAGACAAAGAAAACAATTACTTGATATCATGAAATGAACAAAGTTGCCGATATGGTGCGATAATGATCGATTCAACTTACTTCTCCAGCATTTTAAACATGTCCGCATAGTCCTCGGGATCTTTTCGTCTCGAGTCTAAGACGTTTACTAGTCCCTGCTCAAGCTTAATCTCTAGGAGAATATAGTGGAAACTGCGCATGCATGCATAACTCATTAATTACATTAATTACTATAACCTCGAGTAAAAATTAAGGGAAACCGAATATGCACAAGACCGAAACACTCACTTGAAGTTGTAAGGAAAGAGTATTGTATCTTTGTTTTGATTTATTACCAACGACCATAGCAAGTTGTCCTTGGTATCTTTGGCATGAAATTTAACCGTAAATTCATCTATGAGATTTGTGTTAATGAACCCAATATCATACATTTCAGCTTTTCTGCATTCGACGATCTTCAATCTGCATAATAAGTGAGGATAATTATATATACATGCAATGAAAGAGCTGAGCTATATATAGAGACTTAATGATAGAAGTAGTACTTACAGACAGTAGCAAGTGACCGTTAATTTATCTAGGGCCTTTAGATTGAAAAACTGGAAGAACTCCTCAAATGGAACAGACAACTCCTCAATTCCAATGAGGTCGTGTTGATCCTCTTTAACTTTCAGCGTCAAAGTATCGATTTTCTTCCCAGCTGACTGCTTTCTGCAAGTTTCCATGTACCAATCATGGAATCTTCGCATCATCGTTGTTAGAGTAGTTCCATCTTTGACGAAAGCCTTCCCGTACTTGTATTTTAATTCGTCCACCTCGATTATGTCAAAATGTGCATCATCGTAATCTCCAGGATTGGTACCGGGCAAGACCCCTGGATGATTAGCAACGATAACGCTAGACACCTTGAGCGGGGGGCACGATTGGTTCGCTTGTTCGCGGAGCTGAGGAAATTTTTCCCAGTTCTTCGTTCTTGTAATCTTTTGTCACTACAAGTACTTCCCGACCGCTTCGCTTCCTTATATGTCTTTTCAGTAATGCGCTCATAGTTGGTTTGCGGTGGAGATGGTGGTGGTCGCTATAGGGCATCCAATGTGCGCTTCTCTTTCATCGGATCTATCTTCTCCTCTGGAGGTGGATGTCTCTTAGCTCTTTGCATTGCGAAGTAGTCCTTCACTTGGGCTTGACAGATCTCCTCGTTTTCCTGTTCGGTCATCTCGTATGGTAACTTCTCTGGAGTCTCGAGAGATGGACCAAATCTGTATTGCCTCCCGCCTATACTACTAGACGCCAGAGCAGGCCGAGCGGCTGCAGCTTTCTTCTTTAGTTTCTTACGAGGCGGAGGAGAAGGACTGCAACGTGCCGGAGCAGCCGGAGCGGCGGCGGTTCTCTTCCGCCCTTGCTGACGAGGCGGAGAAGGAGGAGGCTGGCTAGTCGGGCACGCCGGCGCAAGCGGAGAAGGAGGCGGAGTGCCGCCCCGCGCTGGAGAAGGAGGCGGAGTGCCCTGATCACTTGCCGGAGGAGGAGGCGGAGGAGGAGGCGGAGTGCCCTGACTCACCGGAGGAGGAGGAGGAGGCGGAGGCGTCCAGTTCGGAAGGTTGATGAGCTCCTTCCGCCATAGGCATGGAACCCTCAAAGCAGAACCCAGCCGAGTCTCCCCTTCACCGGTAGGGTGGTCAAGCATGAGCTCCTCAAATCCCTCCGTTATTTCTTCCACCGTCACCTTAGCATATCCTTCTGGAATCGTACGGTAGTGAAAAGTTGCGCCAGGTTCAGGAGGTCGAACAGAGCCGACAGCCGTCTTGACTTTGTAGTTCTGCCATTGCGTCATAAGGGGGCAATGTTGAGACTCCTGATAGCATCCACGGGGTAGCTAGCAGGAGCCGTGAAGACAGGCTCCAGCTGAAGCAGCTCGGTGGAAGCCACGCTGCTTCTCCACTGAGATGGCGGGGTAGCTTCGGGGGTAGCTTCGGCAGGTCGCTTGCTTCGAACTGCATCTCGTTCCTCTAGCTTCTGTACCCTTGCGTGCAGCTCTTGCAGTTCACTCTGCTCCACTTTCCTCCTCCTCTCTTGGCATTTGCAACCGCCTGCGTCCGAAAATCCATCCTTTCACGGAACGGAGCCTGGCGTGCCTCGTGTCCGTCCAAGGTGCTCAGGATTCCCGGGGGCCATTGTGAGCTCGTCCTTCTCTCTGTCTGGAACAAACGTCCCTTCCTACGCTTCGTTAATATAGTGCTGAAGCTTCGTGAGGGGTATTCGCAGTTGCTCCCTCATCCAAACGCACTTCCCTATTACAGGGTCCAAGGTTCCGCCAACCCCCAAGAACCAAGTCCGCAACGGTCTGTCCAGTTCAATGTCTCTGGTTCGATCCCTTTATCAAGCAGGTCGTTCTCAGCCTTAGCCCACAACGGTCGGGCTTTGAGGTAGCCACCTGACCCCGTGCGATGGTGATGCTCCTTCTTCGTAGCATTTATCTTGTTTGTCGCTGACATCTTCTTACTCCTCTCCGATGTATTGTTGCCCACAAATGCGTCCCATTGATCTCTGAGCTTCTCAAATCGGCTGACGAATTCTGGTGTCTTTTTTTTGTCGACAAACTTTGTTTTCAGCTCATTCTTCCACCTCCTGAACAGATCTGCCATCTTCTTGAATGCAATGGACTTGATCATCGGCTCCATAACTGGATTCTCCGAATCCTCCTCTTCCGGTAGGGTGAAATTTACCTTCGCCGCTTCAAAGATCCTCTTTCGCTCTATTTGCGATTTAAAGAAACTTGAAGCTCTTCATCCTTAGGCTGATTCCATAGCTCGATGCTGATCGGGATCATATCCCTAACAAGAACCCCTCACTGAGCAGTAAATGCGTCCTTGGTCTGGAGGGGTTCAATCGGTTGGCCATCACGCGCGATTGCTGTGATCGTGAACCTTTCATTCGAGTGCAACTTTTTCTTCGGGCCTCGTCTCTTTACCAAAGTTGTGCTCAATCCGGAGGGTTAGAAATAATAAGAAAGACGAGAGCTAATATGTGTAGATACCAAAACAATGAATGCATCAATTAGCTAGTCAGCACAAGCTTAATTAATATATATACCTAGCCGAACTCTGTTCGGTCACCGGAGCCGTCATCACGGTCTCCTTCTTGCACCGGCATTCGGTCACTGGAGCCATCATAATCATGTCCTTCCTCCTCCATTGTTTGATAACCGTAGCCTGCTTCTTCACCCTCTCCTTCCAGACCATCGGTTTCGTTGAGATACGACATGACATCAGCTCCGCCTGCGATTATGTCCCCCAACACCCATTCCGCTTCCTCGTCTCGGCCGTGCTCCATAGTTTCTGCAAGTATTACAACATGGCAATTATTATACAAACATGACAGATGGATATATTAGTGGCAACCGTAGACCTAGCTATAGCTATTCACAACAAGGAATTATATTAATTAATGGCATCAACGCTTCTCTAGGGTTGGGGGTGTCCTCGACAACGCTTAAATGGCTCGGGGTGGCCTGGACGACAACACTCTTTTAACTTGGTAAAGGAGGGGTTATATCGACAACGACGACATACATACATGGAAAAAAATGTTATCAGGGAGGGGGTATATCGACCCCCCCTCATGTCGAAGTTATCGGGGAGGGGGTATCGACCCCCCCCATGTTTATATGTTGAATTCCGAAGAGAGTTAGGAATTGGAGGGGGACACATCCCCCCTCATGTCTTATGAGTTTTTACTCCCTCTCTCCCATGAAACATTCATCGAACAAACTTAATATGAGTTTTGACAGAAAACATTCATCGAACAAAATAAGACCCTCGAACCCTCGATCGAGAACCAGAGAATCATGGGCGACGGCGACGAGCGGCAAGGATTGCGACGGCGACATCAAGGCAGTGACCGCTAGCACGGGCAGCTTGGCGGCGTCGATGAGCTTGGCGTCGTCGGGTGGCTAATGGTCAAGAAACTGAAAAAATTACAAGTCCTGCTTATATACACAGAGCATTGGTCCCAGTTCGTGGCACAAAAGGGTATATCGACCACCCCCCCCCCCCCCTCATGTCAAAGTTATAGGGGACGGGGTATATCGACAATGACATACCCGATAAAAAATAAGAAGAGGAAGAAGGAAAAAAGAGGATAAGAAGAAAGGAATAGAGGAGAAGATTGAAGAAAAAAAGAAGAAAAAAAAGAGGAGAAGAAGAAAGGAATATTCCTCTTCTTATTTTTCTTCTTTTTTCCTCTTCTTATTTATTTCTCCGTTTCTTGCTCTCCTCTTCTTCTCCTTCTTCCTCTTCTTATTTTCCATTTTCCTCTCCTTTTTCTTCTTCTTCTTCCTTCTTGCTTCTTCTTCTTTTCTTGCTTTTCCTTATTTTACTTTTTCCTCTACACTAACCTAAAATGCACTAACCTAAAATCGTACCTAAATAAAAAATTTAATACATATATGAAAAAAGCATCATATGAAAAAAACATCATATGCACAAAAAAATATCATATGATCATATGAACAAAAAACATCATATGAACATCATATGAAAAGAAAAACATCAAAGAAAGGCCACCGAACCGTAGCACGGGGCGGCGTGGCGACGACGTTGATCGGGGCAGGGTCGGAGCGGGGCGGTGACGGTGTTGGGGCGGCGCGGGGAGGTGACGGAGTCGGGGTGGCGCGCGGCGGCGACAGCGTCGGGGTGGCGCGGCGGCAACGGCTTGGGCGGCGTTGATGTGACAGCAGCGACGTCAGGCGGTGAGACGGCGTGGGGTGCCGCGGCGGCAGCGTCCGCGGGCAGGCGGTGATGGCAATGGCGTCGGGCAGCCTGTCGGCATCGATGAGTTCGGCATCGTCGGCGGGGCAAATGTTTGATGAAACTGAAAATTTTCACAAGTCCTGCTTATATACACGAAGCATTGGTCCCGCTTCGTGGCACCAACCGGGACCAATGCCCCTCTTTAGTCCCGGTTGTTGCCACCAACCAGGACCAAAGGTCTCTTTTCAGCAGCCCAAAGGGCGGGAAGCAGAGGCCTTTGGTTCCGGTTGGTGGCACCAATCGGGACTGAAGGGGGGCAATGGTACCGTTTCGTGGCAAGAACCGGGGCCAATGCCACCCTTTAGTCCTGATTTGTGCCACCAACCGGGACCAGAGGACCTGACCTGTGCTGCCCGCGTCGCGGCCAAAGTTTAGTCCCACCTCGCTAGTTGAGAGAGCTCGAGAGTGGTTTATAAGCGCTGCTGCGCCAACCCTCTCGAGCTCCTCTCAACTGCAGGCTTTCGGGCCTAATCTGTCACTATGTCCCCGTGGGCCTGCTGGGCCTACTGCGAGCCTGAATCCTGACCCATTGTTGAGTTTCTAGTCGTATTCAGGCCGTTGTGGCCCTTTAGGTGGCACTTTTTTATTTTATTTTTTGCTTTGTTTATTTTATTTTATTTCTACTTACAGCAAAATACTTACTAGTTTTTCAGTGATTCTTTTTGCTTTTAGGTAATAAAAATTATAAACTTTCTGTTAGTGCCATTTGTTTTATAATTTGAATAGTTTAAATTTGAATTTTTGGAAATTTGTGTGAATCACTAGTTTTTGAATAACTTTACTATAAAAATAGATTTTTGAGTGATTCTTTACCAATTATGAGGTTTATATCATTATGTCCATAATAGTGTGTCAAATGAAAGTGGATTAGGTTCAAGTGGAGGCAATATGTGGTGCATGTCAAAAGTATACTACTAATCCAAACTTGATCTAGTTTGGACTAGTAGTACTTTCGATGTGCACCACATGTTGCCTCCACTTGAATCTAATCCGCCAGCACAAGCTATTTAATCATCATCATAGTCATTACCACCAACAGTATTTATTTAATCATCAATAACACTAGCTAATAATAATCATCATAGTCATTACCACCAACACTAGCTATTTAATTATCATAGTCATAGTGTAGCACATCATCATCTTTAAACTCATTTCTAGCTAGCTAATCACTCCTGCTGCTCTCTCTCAGGTAAAATAACATAAAACATGTGTAGCTCTCCTCCTTCATCAAGTTGGAGCATTCAGATGAACCTATCTCTTAATCGTGGGCTGCGCTTCTGATTGCTGCCCCTGATAACCCACAAGTATAGGGAATTGCAACAGCTTTCGAGGGTAAAGTATTCAACCCAAATTTATTGATTCGACACAAAAGGAGCCAAAGAATATTCTTGAGTATTAGCAGTTGAGTTGTCAATTCAACCACACCTGGATAACTTAGTATCTGCAGCAAAGTGTTTAGTAGCAAAAGTGGTATGATAATAATAGTAACGGTAGCAAAAGTAAAGATAAATGTTTTTGGGTTTTTGTAGTAGTTGTAACAGTAGCAACGGAGAAGTAAATAAGCGAAGAACAATATATGAAAAGCTCGTAGGCAATGGATCAGTGATGGATAATTATGTCGGATGCAATTCCTCATGTAATAGTTATAACATAGGGCGATATAGAACTAGCTCCAATTCATCAATATAATGTAGGCATGTATTTCGTAAATAGTCAGACGTGCTTATGGAAAAGAACTTGCATGACATCTTTTGTCCTACCCTCCCGTTGAAGCAGGGTCCTAGCGGAAACAAAGGGATATTAAGGCCTCCTTTTAATAGAGAACTGGAACAAAGCATTAGCACATAGTGAATACATGAACTCCTCAAACTACGGTCATCACCGAGAAGTATCCCAATTATTGTCACTTCGGGTTGTCGGATCATAACACATAATAGGTGACTATAGACTTGCAAGATAGGATCAAGAACACACATATATTCATGAAAACATAATAGGTTCAGATCTGAAATCATGGCACTCGGGCCTGGTGACAAGCATTAAGCATAGCAAAGTCATAGCAACATCAATCTCAGAACATAGTGGATACTAGGGATCAAACCCTAACGAAACTAACTTGATTACATGGTAAATCTTATCCAACCCATCACTGTCCCGCAAGCCTATGATGGAATTACTCACGCACGGAGGTGAGCATCATGAAATTGGTGATGGAGGATGGTTGATGATGATGACGGCGACGAGTCCCCCTCTCTGGAGCCCCGAACGGAGTCCAGATCAGCCCTCCCGGGAGAGATTAGGGCTTGGCGGTGGCTCCGTGTCGTAAAACGCGATGAAACTTTCTCCTTGAGTTTTTTCTCCCCGAACGTGAATATATGGAGTTGGAGTTGACGTCGGTGGAGGTCCAGGGGGCCCACGAGATAGGAGGCCGCGCCCTAGGGGGGGCGCCCCCTGTCTCGTGGACAGGCTGTGGGCCCCTGGCATTAATTCTTTCACCAAAAATTCTTATTAATTCGAAAAAGTGCCTCCGTGGATTTCCAGGACATTCCGAGAACTTTTCTTTTCTACACATAAAACAACATCATGGTAGTTCTGCTGAAAACAGCGTCAGTCCGGGTTAGTTTCATTCTAATCATGCATGTTAGTGTCCAAAACAAGGGCAATTGTGTTTGGATAATTAGATACTTTGGAGACGTATCAACTCCCCCAAGCTTAAACCTTTGCTTGTCCTCAAGCAATTCAGTTGATAAACTGAAAGTGATAAAGAAAAACTTTTACAGACTCTATTTGGTCTTGTTGTTGTAAACATGAAAAGCCAGCATTCCAGTTTCAGCAAATATTATGAACTAACCATACTCAAAATAACACCTAGGTCTCACAATTACTCATATCAATAACATAATCAGCTGGCGAGCCATAATAATAAAACTCGGATGTCAACACTTTCTTAAAATAATTAAAACATGATATAACAAAATGGTATTTCGCTAGCCCTTTCTGAGACCGCAAAACATAAATGCAGAGCACCTTTAAAGATCAAGGACTGACTAAACATTGTAATTTCATGGTAAAAGAGATCCAGTCTAGTCATACCCAATATAAACCAATAATAATGAATGCAAATGACAGTGTGCTCTCCAGCGGGTGCTTTTAATAAGAAGGGTGATGACTCAACATAAAATTAAATAGATAGGCCCTTCGAAGAGGGAATTAGGGATCTATAGAGGTGCCAGAGCTCAATTTTGAAATAGAGATTGAATAACATTTTGAGCGACATACTTTCACTGACAACGCAACAACTATGAGATGGCTGTATCTTCCATACTAAATGCATTATAGGCAGTTCCAAAACAGAATGGTAAAGGTTTATACTCCCCCAACCACCAACAAGCATCAATCCATGGCTTGCTCGAAACAACGAGTGCCTCCAACATACAACAGCACTGGGGGAGTTTTGTTTAATTATTTTGATTTGCTTTGATCGTTTTGGATCATGGGACTAGGCATCTCGGTTATCGGCCCTCTCTCGTGAATGAGGAGCGGAGTCCATTCCTCGTGAGAATAACGCACCTAGCATGGAAGATATAGGCAGCCCTAGTTGTAACATGAGCTGCTCGAGCATACAAAACAGAATTTCATTTGAAGGTTTGGAGTTTGGCACATACAAATTTACTTGGAACGGCAGGTAAATACCGCATATAGGTAGGTATAGTGGACTCATATGGAGCAACTTTGGGGTTTAAGGAGTTTGGATGCACAAGCAGTATTCCCGCTTAGTACAGGTGAAGGCTAGCAAAAGACTGGGAAGCGACCAACTGAGAGCGACAACAGTCGTAAGCATGCATTAAAATTAATTCACACCGAGTACAAGCATGAGTAGGATATAATCCACCATGAACGTAAATATCGTGAAGGCTATGTTGATTTGATTCAACTACATGCGTGAACATGTGCCAAGTCGAGTCACTTAATACATTCAAAGGAGGATACCATCCCATCATACCACATCATAATCATTCCAATAGCATGTTGGCACGCAAGGTAAACCATTATTAACTCATAGCTAATCAAGCATGGCACAAGCAACTATAATCTCTAAATGTCATTGCAAATATGTTTACTTCACAATAGCTGACTCAGGAACGATGAATCATCATATTTATAAAAACAAGAGAGGTCGAGTTCATACCAGGTTTTCTCATCCCAATAAGTCTATCATATGTCATCATTATTGCCTTTCACTTGCACGACTGAATGATGTGTATAATAATAAGAGTGCACGTGCATTGGACTAAGCTAGAATCTGCAAGCATTCAACTCAAGAGAGAAGACAAGTAATATGGGCTCTAAATTAAATAAACAATCATGCATATAAGAGCCACTAAGCATTTTCAATATGGTTTTCTCGACCCCCAAAGGAAAGAAAATAAAATAAAACTATTTACACGGGAAATCTCCCAGCAAGTAAAAAGAAGAAGTAGAAATCTTTTTGAGTTTTCATTTTAATTCTACTGCAAGCATAGAATTTAAACTAACTAATTTTTTTATTTTTCTTAAGGTTTATCAAACACACAAGAAGAAAACTAGAAAAAGAAATTTAAACTAACATGGATAATACAATGAAGGAGTATGAGCACCGACGACTAGTGTGTGAACATGAATGTAAAGTCGGTGAGAAATACGTACTCCCCCAAGCTTAGGCTTTTTGCCTAAGTTGGTCTAGTACCAAGGACCGCCTGGCTGATATCCATAAGTGAAACTGGGGTTGTACTGAGATGCAGAGGCAACAGCCTCTTGAGCAGCAGCATGTTGGCGAGCTGCCTCCATTCCCCTCTCGTATTCAGCTGCTTCATCCCTGGTGATAACACATCTTCCTCTTGCCTGATAATCAAAAAGGTAGGGGGCATGAAGAGTAACAGGGACGACGTTGCGTCTATCATAGGTTAGTCGATAATGGAGGAATTGTTCATTCCTCTCAAGAAAATGATGATCAAACATAGGTTATTTATCCAAATAAATAGGAGGTACAATCATATCCCCCTCTCGTGGAGCTATATTAAGAAAATTAGCCACACGGGTTGCATAAATTCCTCCAAAGAAATCTCCCATTCTACTATTATTCTGCAACCTACGTGCAACTATTGCCCCCAGGTTATAACCTTTAAAACCTGACACTGCACTCTTGAGGACACAAAGATCGGGGGCACACATGTGGCATACTTCATCCTTACCGTTAATGCATCTACCAATAAAGAGAGCAAAGTAATGTATAGCAGGAAAATGAATGCTCCCTATGGTAGCTTGTGCTATGTCCCTAGATTCTCCCACAGTAATATTAGCAAGAAAATCTCTAAATTCAGATTTGGGAGGATCATTAATATTACCCCACTGCGGGAGTTTGCAAGCAGTTGTGAAGTCCTCTAAATCCATGGTATAAGATGTATCATAAATATAAAACATGACACTAGGAGAATTACGCGCAGAAATATATTCGAACCTCCGCACAAAGGAATCGGTCAATTGATAATATTGAGGGCACTTATCTTGTAAGAAGTCCTCCAGCTCGGCATTACGCACATACGCGTCAAATTCTTCCTTGAAGCCTGCTTCGACCATAAAATCATCGGATGGCCACTCACAAGCCCGTACATTTGCGTCCCTTGGCAAATTAACATCTTGTTCACGTATAGCAATGCTTGGCCCTTTCTTTGTTGAGGAACCTCCTTGGTACATTCTTCTAAGCATATTTCTTTTCTGAAAATTTCTGAAATTTTAGTAACTTCAAAATAAAAGTGGATAAAACTAAACAAGATTGATAGCAACTACTCCTACAAGTGCCTAGAGCTTATATCATGCATTGGAATTGCTTGGGACCTCAAAAATTTAACATGCAAGCTCAATAACATGGTCACCTATGCAGCAAAAAATTGCAATAAATAAAGCACTAGAACAAAACTAATTGGACCAATGGAGGAGTCACATACCAAGCAACAATCTTCCAAAGCAGTTTTGTGAATGGAGCTTTCAGCTAAGAGATCGAAAATCGCAGCAAAACAAGCTAGAACTCGTGCTTGAGTTGGATGGGGATTTTTTGGGTAGAAGATGAAGTGCGTGGGTGCTGGCATAAGTGGAGGGGGGGCACCAGGGGCCCACGAGACAGGGGGCGTGCCCTCCTCTCTCGTGGCCTAGTGCTTGCCCCTCCTGCAGTGTTTTCAGTGCCTAAAATCCTCAAACATTCCAGAAAAAATCATACTAAATTTGCAGGGCATTTGGAGCACTTTTATTTTTGAACTATTTTTTAATGCATGGATAATTCAGAAAACAGACAGATAATACTATTTTTGCTTTATTTATTCTAAATAATAGAAAGTAAAAAGAGGGTACAGAAGGTTGTGCCTTCTAGTTTCATCCATCTCGTGATCATCAAAATAAATCCACTAACAAGGTTGATCAAGTCTTGTTAACAAACTCATTCCGAATAACACGAAACCGGAGAAATTTTGAATAACACTAAGTTACCTCAACAGCGATATGAAAATCCCCAACAATAAGAATATCATACTTTTTCTTGACAGTAGGAAGAGGAAATTCAAAACCTCCAAAAATGATAGTTGGAACTTTTTCAATAGAATTGATGCTATGAACTTGAGATTGTTTCCTCGGAAAGTGTACCATATGCTCATTACCATTAACATGAAAAGTGACATTGCCTTTGTTGCAATCAATAACAGGTCCTGCAGTATTAAGAAAAGGTCTACCAAGGATAATAGACATACTATCGTCCTCGGGAATATCAATAATAACAAAGTCTGTTAAGATAGTGACATTTGCAACCACAACAGGCACATCCTCACAAACACCGACAGGTATAGCAGTTGATTTATCAGCCATTTGCAAAGATATTTCAGTAGGTGTCAACTTATTCAATTCAAGTCTACGATATAAAGAGGGAGGCATAACACTAACACTGGCTCCAAGATCACATAAATCGGTTCTAACATAATCTTGTATTTATTAATCAGAGGCACCAAATAAGCCTCCACATTAATCCTCAAAAACTATGTAAATTGTCCGTACGATCTCCCAATTAGCTACTAACAGCCGTAGGATTTGTTGAGAAGTCCATGTTTAATGTCCCACGTGCCTATCTGACCACTTCATGGGCTTTGAAAAAAAACCTTTCATGGGCTGCCTAAACTAACGTACAGGGATAGATCCCTAGCACCACTTCTCCTAATCTTCCTCCCCGCATGTCTACAATCCATCTAACAAGATCTAACCAGCTTATCCCTGACCCCTTTCTCTCCGACCATTAAATCTCTTCTTCCTTAACCACGCTGCAATCCATGCTGAGTAGAAAGATGTTAGCCATCTATAGTCGGACTCACCATCACACGCTCATGCTTCTCTGTTACTTTGGACTTGAGGGCTACCTCCTCTCCTTTGATGCCAATGGCCTCCAACAATGTCGCCACCGCCTTCAAGAAATATCCAAAGTAAGCGACTTATTTTTCTCCGGCCAATCTCCATGTGGCAGAGTTACCCACCTCCATCACGTTATCATTACAGTGTAATTTTCTACAGCTGAGGATGAGCCCCAAGAGAGAAGAGACAGTTTGCCCCAGCCGGCAGGCTGAAGGTCTCCAAGGCAAGATGTAAGAATCATTAATATCTAATCTATAGCTACTCTCTCTCTCTCTCTCTCTCTCTCTCTCTCTCTCTGAATATTCTAATAGCACTGGACACACCGGTAGTGCGCACACTTGATATAGGAAGGAACTAATATATGCTGCATATATATGCCTTCTATGTATTTGATGAAATTATAAACGACGCCGGCGAACTGAATTTCGTCCATCCATGATTACATCAATAAGTCCACACGGTTCGTTCTTTCCCAAGGTCAGGCCGCTACACCATATATTCAGCTATATGCAGTTCAAAATTCACATGAAAATATTGGTTCTCTGCTATGCATTAGTGCATATTAGGAAGAGCAGTTTGCTTCATGCTAATTACTATGGTAGTTAGCCAGTTGGATACCAAGGGATAAGTACAAGTTCAATGCCCATGCTTCAAATTTTTGGCAAATATGAAAAATATGGTAGTGTATGTTACGGGCAAAGAATCCTTCCATACAGCGTTTGGTGATGGAAAATTTGCAATTTATTTTTCATGTAAAGTTTTTTCATACTTTGTAATAATCAATGAGAAGGAAACTACTGGCCTCTTATACGATTTCTTTTCACAACATTTTGTACGTTTTTTCATTTTAATCTTTTATCAAAAGCATTAGTTTCCTTTGAAGTAGTGGTTCAGTAGAGATGTACACGATTGAAGCTTCTGGACGAAACAAATGACTTTCTGTAGTAAAAGACATTGTTGATTACTGAAATTCTTGAACATTCTTCAAGGTACGTGGAAAACAATTTGTGTGCAGTTTTTTTGGATTTTCTTGGTAGATGCAGTTGTTTGGTTGCTTTAATATCAATATTCCCATTAAATTGTTTTTCCATATCTATTATCTACGTACACTGTATCAGCATCTTCTATTTTGGCGATTTGAATTCTCTGATATATGATAGTCTTAACGAAGAACAAAAATAATGAGTAAACACTGGACATCAAGCTCCAGTACCCATGAAGACTTCCTCACATCTCTGATTCAGTTGTACAGATTGTAACTGTGCATCTAAGATATCATTTTTGTCCCTTGCTCTCGCTTGCTGTAAACTCCTACTAGACACAAGTGGCTACAAGAAAAGATGTGATGGTATCATGTATTTTCTGTTGAATAACTAATCACTCATGGGATTTTATGGTATCACATACATAATGTTATTTTGATCTACATTGAGTGTGCTATCTTTGACATTTTGAATCAGTTGGATAGTTTTGGATTAGTAACATGAAAAACACAATGTTGACATTGTGCCTTCGTTGTGTCATTGGAACTTTGGAAAACAAGCAATAATATGGTTTTTGCTAATATAATACAATAAGATATGTAAGTAGTTTGTGGCACGATCTGATAATCCACAATAATGGACAACTTCATTGATTACATCAAGTATATACTGAGATCACCATTGGAGATCATGCAATCTAAATACAATTGACTTGAGAGTTAAATCCAGCTATAGGATTGTTCACTATGTGGGAAAATTTGCACGATGAAACTTAGTTATAAATGAGTTTTACACTGATGTCGTTGTATGTTCGATGTAGACAAAATTGCTCTGAAAGTTACTACATCATAGTGCTGAGCATGTTATTTATATTAATCCAGTGGGTAGTTCATGGACATGTTTCATCAACTCTTTTTGAGCTATAATGGTTTTTTCAGGACATGACTGATAATGATCTGACTTGAATGTTCACAATGCCATGAATCTTCCATTATATATGTATTTAGTTTTTTGTCACTAGCCCGTGCAGTAGCACGGGTTGCTGACTAGTTTCTTTTAATGGAACATGGTATAGTTGGGACACCCGGATCTCCAAGTTTCTTTGGTATTCCACCCTTAAAAGTGTAATTAGCAAGCATGGTGGAAATTTCAGCTTCCGGAATCTTTCTTTTATTTGTAATGATATCCTTCATATACTTAGCATAAGGATTTACTTTCAACATATCAGTGAAGCGCATACGTAAGAAAATAGGTCTAATCATTTCAGCAAAGCGCTCAAAATCCTCATCATCCTTTGACTTTGATGGTTTATGAGGAAAGGGCATGGGTTTCTGAACCCATGGTTCTCTTTCTTTACCGTGCTTCCTAGCAATAAAATCTTTCTTATCATAACGTTGATTCTTTGATTGTGGGTTATCAAGATCAACAACAGGTTCAATCTCTACATCATTGTTTTTGCTAGGTTGAGCATCAACATGAACATTATCATTAACATTATCACTAGGTTCATGTTCATCACCTGATTGTGTTTCAAAGATCGTAAATAGAAATATCATTGGGATTCTCAGGTGTGTCTACAGTAGGTTCACTAGAAGCATGCAAGGTTCTATTGTCTTTCTTTTTCTTCTTCTTAGAAGAACTAGGTGCCTCTAAATTATTTCTCTAAGAATCTTGCTCGATTCTCTTAGGGTGGCCTTCAGGATACAGAGGTTCCTGAGTCATTCTACCAGTTCTAGTAGCCACTCTAACAACAAAGTCATTCTTATTATTTAATTCATCAAGCAAATCATTTTGAGCTCTGAGTACTTGCTCAGCTTGAGTAGCCACCATAGAAGCATATTTGCTAACACGGTGAAGTTCATCTTTAACTCTAGCCAGATTATCGCCTACGCGTCCTATCTCGAAAGCATTATTCTTTAACTCTCTACCAACATAAGCATTAAAACTTTCTTGTCTAGCCACAAAGTCATCAAATTCATCTAAGCATGGGCTATGAAATTTAGTAGAGGGTATTTCAACTTTATCATATCTATAGAGAGAATTTACCTTTACTACCCGTGTCGGGTTATCAAGACAATGTGGTTCTTCAGGCGGTAAATTAAGACCATGTATTTCTTCAATAGGGGGTAAATTCTTAACATCTTCAGCTTTAATACCTTTTTCTTTCATTGATTTCTTTGCCTCTTGCATATCTTCAGGACTGAGAAGTAAAACACCTCTCTTCTTCGGAGTGGGTTTAGGAATAGGCTCAGGAGTTGGCTCAATTGGTTCAGGAATTACTTCAGGAACTGGCTCGGGGAGAGTCCAGTTATTTTCATTAGTCAACATATTATTCAATAGTATTTCAGCTTCGTCGACTGGTCTTTCCGTGAAAACACAACCAGCACAACTATCCAAGTAGTCCTTGGAAGCATCGGTTAGTCCATTATAAAAGATATCAAGTATTTTATTTTTCTTAAGAGGATGATCAGCAAAGCATTATAATCGGAGAAGCCTCCCCAAGCTTGTGGGAGACTCTCTTCTTTGATTTGCACAAAATTATATATTTCCGCAAGGCAGCTTGTTTCTTATAAGCAGGGAAATATTTAGCAGAGAAGTAATAAATCATATCCCGGGGACTACGCACACAACCAGGAGCAAGAGAATTATACCAAGTTTTAGCATCACCCTTTAATGAGAACGAAAATATCTTCAGGATATATAAATAGCGAGACTTCTCATCATGAGTAAACACGTTAGCTATATCATTCAACTTGGTAAGATGTGCCACAACAATTTCAGATTCAAGGCCATAAAAAGGATCAGATTCAACTAAAGTAATAATCTCAGGATCAACAGAGAATTCATAATCCTTATCAGTAACACAAATAGGTGAAGTAGCAAAAGCAGGATCGGGTTTCATTCTAGCATTAAGAGACTGCTGCTTCCATTTAGGTAATAATTTCTTAAGATCATTTCTATCATTGCAAGCAAGAATTTCCATAGTAGCTGCTTCATTCATAACATAACCCTTAGGAACAACAGGTAATACATAATCATTGGGGGAACGTTCATCATCACAATCATCAATAATAGGTTCTTCAATATTTTCATTCCCCCTAACTCTAGCAAGTTGTTCATCAAGAAATTCACCTAATGGCAAAGTAGTATCACGCACAGAGGTAGTTGCATCATGCATAGCAGAAGTGGCATCATCAATAAGACAATAACATGCGACATATCAGAATTCATAGCAGCAGCAGGTTTAGGTGTCGCAAGCTTACTAATAACAGAATTAGAATCTAGTGCAGAGCTAGATGGCAGTTCCTTACCTCCCCTCGTAGTTGAGGGATAGATCTTGGTTTTAGCGTCTTTCAAGTTCTTCATAGTGATCAATAGATATAAATCCCAAGTGACTCAGAGAATAGAGCTATGCTCCCCAACGGTGCCGTAAATTAGTCCCGATAACCCACAAGAATAGGGGATCGCAACAATTCGAGGGTAAAGTATTCAACCCAAATTTATTGATTCGACACAAGGGGAGCCAAAGAATATTCTTGAGTATTAGCACTTGAGTTGTCAATTCAACCACACCTGGATAACTTAGTATCTGCAGCAAAGTGTTTAGTAGCAAAAGTGGTATGATAATAATACGGTAGCAAAAGTAAAGATAAATGTTTTTGGGTTTTTGTAGTAGTTGTAACAGTAGCAACGGAAAAGTAAATAAGCGAAGAACAATATATGAAAAGCTCGTAGGCAATGGATCAGTGATGGATAATTATGTCGGATGCGATTCCTCATGCAATGGTTATAACATAGGGTGATATAGAACTAGCTCCAATTCATCAGTGTAATGTAGGCATGTATTCCGTAAATAGTCATACGTGCTTATGGAAAAGAACTTGCATGACATCTTTTGTCCTACCGTCCCATTGAAGCGGGGTCCTAGCGGAAACTAAGGGATATTAAGGCCTCCTTTAAATAGAGAACCGGAACAAAGCATTATCACATAGTGAATACATGAACTCCTCAAACTACGGTCACCACCGAGAAGTATCCCGATTATTGTCACTTCGGGGTTGTCAGATCATAACACATAATAGGTGACTATAGACTTGCAGGATAGGATCAAGAACACACATATATTCATGAAAACATAATAGGTTCATATCTGAAATCATGGCACTCGGGCCCTAGTGACAAGCATTAAGCATAGCAAAGTCATAGCAACACCAATCTCAGAACATAGTGGATACTAGGGATCAAACCCTAACAAAACTAACTTGATAACATGGTAAATCTCATCCAACCCATCACCTTCCGGCAAGCCTACGATGGAATTACTCATGCACGGCGGTGAGCATCATGAAATTGGTGATGGAGGATGGTTGATGATGACGACGGCGACGAATCCCCCTCTCCGGAGCCCCGAACAGACTCCAGATCAGCCCTTCCGAGAGAGATTAGGGCTTGGCGGCGGCTCCGTGTCGTAAAACGCGATGAAACTTTCTCCTTGATTTTTTTATCCCCGAACGTGAATATATGGAGTTGCAGTTGACGACGGTGGAGGTCCAGGGGGCCCACGAGATAGGAGGCCGCGCCCTAGGGGGGCGCCCTCCTGTCTCGTGGATAGGCTGTGGGCCCCCTAGCATTAATTCTTTCGCCAAAAATTCTTATTAATTCGAAAAAGTGCCACAGTGGATTTCCAGGACATTCCGAGAACTTCTCTTTTCTACACATAAAACAACATCATGGTAGTTCTGCTGAAAACAGCGTCAGTCTGGGTTAGTTTCATTGAAATCATGCAAGTTAGAGTCCAAAACAAGGGCCAAAGTGTTTGGAAAAGTAGATACGTTGGAGACGTATCAGCCCCCTAGTACTTGTCTGCGCTCCTCCATCACAGATTTGGTCCAGTCTTTCACTATTAAGAATTCGTCGCTAATCCTGAATTCACTATAGTGATTTTGTAGGATATTTTGGACGTAAGCTAACAATACTCATGGTACCTTTAGTCTCGATCCCATAAGGCACAACATTCATCAGGAGTCCCTGTTGAAGAACATCGTATGGTAACATACTAGCAATGAAGTTTAGGTTAAAAAATAATGTATGGAAAAGATGCATTGAGGAAAAATAGTAAAAATCATACCATCTTTCCTAAATAGATGTGACCGTAGTTCATTACAAACACTATTGGTCGCACGTTTTCAGTACTAACATTTCTAAATCGAGGAAGAAAATTTTCTTGACAGTATCAAGATCCGCAAGCCATGAAACACAATGACTTAGCTCCTCGCAGTTTAGTTCAGCTCCGGCACAGTAGTAGGTCCTGTCTACCAAGCGCTGGACATGTTTGCTTGAATGGAAATAAGCTGACAATAGAAACTAGTTGTCAACTATTTTTGAATAAACAATATCAAAGACATAAATATGGTTGAGAAACTCACATAATGGTATAATCGAGTATGCTCGCACATCGACCCAGATGTCGGTATTACCTTCAATATCATCTTCCGGACAAATATCAAAGGTGATAACCATATCAGGCTCAAATGCATAAGTCTTGCATAGTGCTCGCCATGTTTTGCATCCAAAATAGGTGTAGTCGTCTGAATTGTATAATTTTGCATGGAAAAAATAACCATGCTCCGTCTTAAAGTAAACTTTCTTTACCTCCGTAGTACGACCGAAACCTATCTTATCCAATACAAAAACTCTTGCATGACAGGGGATATGCTAGTATAATAGTAAAAAAAAATATAAGTTGAAGCAAATGAAGCAGATGTCATGCTTAATTACGAAAAAAGACTTGTCGTTGTGACTTACTGTATCCACTTCAAAGTTCTCGTCCAGCTTGATGCTGAAGTGCCTATCATCATCTAGGAATATTCCATCACACAGGTCGCGCTCGTCTTCGCAGTATTTGCAAATACCGAAATCCTTTTCATCGTCAGACATTTCCTATGTTCATAGTTGAAGCATTAATTGAAAATTGATCGAAGACAACTACCAGGATACTCAACACACAAATCCGGGGCACTAGATATTTCCTACATATTCTGGCACAAGTCATGCCAAAATTCACGGAAAAATCCGGCATGACCTTTGCTAAAATAGGACATATCGAGCGCCTAAAATTTGCCGGAACGGAAATGAATCAACACTCCGGCAAAACATAGGCCACTCGGAGGTGTAACCTGCAAACATGACCGGCCACTTGGGCAAGCACATATCCTATTTAAGTAACACAAGATACATTTCAAAATATCATGCGTCCGTACATCGTCGAATATTATCACTAATACATCCCGAATAGTATCATAAATATAACATCACTAATACAACTAAAAACCTAGTGCACGACGGGTATCGGCGCGGGAGGTGGACACCCACAGAGAAGGAACCATCACAGGATCATAGCTCCAGTGAGATCCCTGGAGAACCTGCCAGGTATTGTAGAACCTGTGCTCCAACGCAAACAAGTAGCGACGGACGTGCCCGTCCTCCTCATTGACACGGTGACGCACCACCTCCGCGTGGTCCTCAAGCCTCTGGACCGTCACTGGCCCACGCGACCGCCACCAAAGAAGGTTCGGGTCAGTGACAGGCTGGCTCCTCATCAACATGCGCCCCCCGATAGGTAGCGCCTCCCAGTACCACCCCGGCGGAGCCCAGTCCCGGACATGGCCCATCTGGTCAAGAAGGTGTCCTCCGCCGACTCGACGACGAGGATGCGGGATAGGCATCGTCCACGTCGATGCGGGAAAAATTGCTTTAACTAAAAAAATAGCACAAAGTTCTTACTAACTAGTTCTATTAATTCAACTAGTTCTTACTAAAAATAAACTTACTATAAATAAAAATAAACTAGTACCTAATTAGTACCTAGTTCTTACTAACTAATTAGTACCTAGGAACTACTGCCCTAATTACCATCTAATTTGATGAACCAAGGGGTGGAAAGTGGTAGCGGATATTCCAATTATCCAACTTAAAAGTGAAATAAGTGGTCAAATTTTATTCATTTTATTATGCATTACACTAGTGTTTATTCATCATCTAAGAAAACATCCCAGCCGCATCTGTATCCAATTCATTTCCACCCATAGATGAACCCTAACTAATTTGATGCAACTAAAATTTGAAGAACCCTATCTAGGAAGAGGTAGGGAGGGGAGGAGCAGGCGTGCTCACCTCGGGTGCTCTTGGCGAGAGAGGGGCAGGCGGCGCCGAGGTCGGGTCGGGCTCGGGCGCGACGGAGGGCGGCGCCGAGGTCGGGTCGGGGCGGCGTCTGGGCGGTGTTGAGGTCGGGGGCGGGGGCGGCGTTGAATCCGGGGTCGGGGGCGGCGTAGACGGTGTGCGGAGAGCGCGCGGCGGCCGACGGGGACGGCGGCGAGAGCGGAGGAGTTCGATTTGGGGGAAGTGGTTGTGGGGAAGGACGAACTCGGTTGTTTAGCCAGAAGTAGCAGTAGTGCGTTCCAGAAAGCGCGCTACTGCTACGTTAGCTACAACTCGTTCTGGGATACGCGCTACTGCTACTCCTTTCTCTTTTCTCCCCTTTTTCATTTATTTTTCTTCACATTTTATTTTTTTCCTTTCACCTTCTTCTATTTCTTTCATTTTCAATTACCTTTCTATTTGCTTTCCATTTAATTTTATATCCTTTAGCAGTAGCGAGTTTAGAATAAAATGTGCTGCTACAAAGAAAGTAGCGATAGCGCGGTTCGATACAGATCGCTACTACTATGCGTAGCCTATCGGCTAAGCCGTGGGAATTTTAGTAGTAACGTGTTTAGAGCAAGGTGCGCTACTGCTAGGAAATTATCTGCAGCGCGGTTTGCACAGGCGCGCTACTGCTACTTAGCACCAGCGTGCTTTTTTGACCCACGCTACTGCTAAAGTTGTCTGTATAAGGTTTTCCCTAGTAGTGTAAGGAAAGGCATTGTGGAGTAATAAGTAGATGATGGGTTGGCAGAGTGAGAAGTTTAAACCCTACTTTATGTGTTATTTCGTAAGGAGCTGATTTGAATCCATATGTTTCATGCTATGGTTAGATTTATCTTAATTCTTCTTTTGTAGTTGCGGACGCATGCGAGAGGGGGTAATCATAAGTGGAGGCTTGTTCAAGTAAGAATAACACCCAAGCACTGGTTCACCCACATATCAAATTATCAAAGTAGCGAACCCGAATTAAATAAACATGATGGCAATGACTAGAGGGTAATTCTCATGTGTTATTGAGAACGCTTTGCTTATTATAAGAGATTGTTCCAGCTTGTCCTTTGCTATAAAAAAAGATTGGATCACCTTGCTGCACCTTTTGTGACTATTGCTACTTGTTACGAATTACCTTGTTATCAAATTATCCGTTACTATTATTTTCAGTACTTGTAGAGAATACCTTGCTGAAAACCGCTTGTCATTTCCTTCTGCTCCTTGATGGGTTCGACACTCTTATTTATCGAAAGGACTACGACTGTTGGTCATCACACCACAAACTCCACAACCACGCCGTCGTGCTGGCCTAGACCCCACCTACCTCTCCCTCTCGCTTGCTGGATCATGAAGAAGGAGACATCAGTCGTACGTGTGCATATCTCGGAGGTGTCGTTCGTGCGATGATGTATCAGATTGGATCATGAAAAGTACGACTACATCAACCATGCTCATTCGAATGCTTCCTTTTTCGGTCTACAAAAGTATATGGACGCTCTCCGTTTCGTTGCTAGCAAAATAGAATAATATTCTGTTATTAGTAACATAATAGTCCTATATATATTTTTTACATAGTGTGTTACTATATTCTGTATGTACCGTTACTGGGGTGTAGAATAAGCTATTCTACACTCACGCTTAGAATAGCGTTACCCTATATATATATATATACATATATATATATATATATATATATATATATATAGGGATTGACTAATCGTCACACTGGGTAAGGAATAGTTATTTTTCACCCCCCTCTATTTTACAATCAATGCAACAAAATTTTATGTTCCGTAAGTTTTATCTTATTTCCAATCTCAAAATAGACTGTAACAAAATATATAATCTTAGTAAAAAATATTTTATGTTATGTAAAATTACAAACGTAAAAACATAGTGTAAAATACACATAAATTGTAAATTTTCTTGTCTTATTACCTATATTTTTATTTTCTTATGCAAATTTTTACGTAGTGAATCAATAGGAATGTAACTATTTGAATTCTGAACGTAATTTAATTATGAAACGATTGTAATATTACCTCGGGTGAAGAATAACTTATTCTGCACCCTAGGTGATGAATAGCACTCCTAGTAGTCATGAATTAAACAAATAGTCATCATATCAAAGTTATACATGGCATACTCCCCTCCATTCGATGCACCAACAGGACACTACTAACACGTGGATGGGGTGAACATCATGAATGTCACAGAAAATAATAAGGGATAAACAATTCTCTCACACGAGATTCAATTGAAAATAAAATCACAAGAGGATGAATGTTCAAAACAAATTGATCGACAAATACTAGGGGTCTAGAGGATCTATGATGATGAATACACCTCCAAGCTACATAAAAACTCCAAGTGACAATGAGTGATGGCAGCCTTCCGATGGACTCCGAGTTGATCTCTGGTGGTGGACTGTGGTGGGGGTGGAGTTCTAGAGCTCTAGAGAAACTGTGACAAAAAACATGTTGTATTCAGATCCATGAAAAATACAAATATATATGAATTAAAAGGGTAATGCTGTGATACAGTCCTGCTGCCCAAGTGCGGGGGCCATGTGAGCAATTTGTTCGCCTAGGGTCGGCTCTCATGTACCCGCTTATGTGGCATTTCTTCCGCTAAGTCAATATCATTTCTTACAAAAAATAATTTATGAGATTTGGTGTACGTATAAAATTTACCATATCATATGGAATAAGGAGTGACATAAAGGAAAAAAGTTGCACAAAGTGTACGAACGTGCCTATGTTATTTCAAACTATGCGAGGAAGGCACATAGATTTAATGTAAGTTGGATATTTTTACTATCATAATGTTTTAAAAGGACAATATTACGGGGGAAAATAGATATAGTTGACAAAAAACTAAAAACCAGGATTTCCATTCGGCAGTCATTCTTTTTATTCAAGAGATCATCATAAGTGTAATTACACATACCACAACTAATAGATCTTCGTGATGCAACTAGATGTGTCACAAATGAATATCCATATGGAATACGATAAAAATATATAGCAATGTGTGCTAGAAATTTTGATCAAAAACAATAAGTGTGATTGTTAACATGGTAGATCTACTTTTTAGTATAGCACAACTTATAAACTTGAAAGCATTACTAGCAACTTAAACTTTCATGTTCAAGTTGGTGTTAGTAAGATCAATCGGATTAATCTAATCTTACTGGCAACCGACTAGAGATCATATATTGGTGGTGCCATTGGATTTGAAATGATTAGGTGGATGATGACACACAATAAAAACCCATAACCGAACATAAGATGTGAGAACTATACCATCCCAAGCCACTATATATAGTCACGTTACATGAAAAAAATCATGCTAGGGTGATTGAAAGATGATTGGATTTTAAAAGTGGGGAATATCTAGGAGAAAGACAGTAAAAATGAATATATGAATTGCATAACATGCAATTCAAAAATAAACTAATCTAAATTTCCCTAAAGGGGACAATATCATTCGATTTGTTTTAGGAAATACTTGAAACTTTTTTAGCATATTCGTATACAAAATTATATTCAAAGTTGCCTCTTGGTTATATTCAAAAACATGCATCTAGATTATTATGACTGTGTCTTTTGCAGTGATCATGCCGAAGAGACTCCGAGACACTTGTTCTATGATTGCAATTTTGCCCATGACTCTCGATCGGGACAACATTATTCCTTCTAGAAAGCCTGGGATCTCATGCTTTGATGATATTATGTTCATCCATTGTATGTTGCCAGCAGCAATAGCAATGGTCATTAATTCAAGGTTGTTGGAGAATTTGGACCCAACAAAGTGGCAAGATATTCTGGAGAGAAGCACTACAAGAAATATGTCAACTTGTGACCTTGACTATTGGTCACTGAAAGGTCATTGTTTTTTATTTGCGACCTTTTTTTGACCAAAAACAGAAGGTCAAAAGCTGGCGGTCGTAAACTGGCTATAGTGACCTTCTCTGTGAGAAGGTCGTGGATGTTTACGACCAAAATATTCCTATTGTGGCGTTTTGGTCACTAGCAACCTCCCCAGGCCACGTAGGCATCCAGCGTGGCAAGCTGATGTGGCACAAGATTCAACACGGTCCAATTCGGTTTTCTACATGGGCCTAGCCCAATAATTCAACCTATTTGTGTTTTTTTTTGTCTATCAATTTTTGGTTGGGTTCATGGGCCAAGCCCAATATTGCAGCCTTTTTATTGTTGGGTTGCGGCCTTTTTGTCTAACTGAATTTAGTTTTTCTTTTTTTCCCAAAAGAAGGATCCACTAGTCAGATGGGTCCCAGTTGTCATCATCAGTTTGCTGTAGCCTTTTCAAAGCGCAAAGACAGGAATACAATTTTGCACATATATATTGTTGAGAAATTTTCATAATTTTGCTGTCAAAGCAGCATGTACACAGGAATACAATTTTGCTATCAAAGCAACATTTGGAACGTACATCTTCATGACATCGTACATAAAAACCAGCAATATAAAGATTACAACATGCCATTTGGCTCAGATCTTGCATGCGCAGCATCTCACATTCATGTACATGAGAGAAGGAGGGGCTTGAGTTGTCCTGAAGGATACGCATTCCTGAAGGACACAAAAAGTAGAGTATTATTTTGGACAATAAGCTCCAAGACAACATTGTAGGCTATTAACATAAAATAAGTTATTGTCAGGTTAAGCCTCCTTAGTTTAGTGATCACCATGAGATAGATAGCAGTACATTTGTTATACAGAGCAGCAGCAATGAAAATAACAGAAAATTAAAATATAAGTGTGGCAGCGCCTAGAACATTTGCTAGAAAGAACATGCTTCCACCTTGTTTTAACAGAACTTTTAAACTTAATAGTAATGTGCATCCATGGCATCATCAGTCTTATCCAAACCAAAGCAAGTAAAGGAGCCAATAGTCCTAATTCAGGTCATGTTATCATATCAGGTATTGCATAAACACATGATTCACACTTTCACAGATGTGGTAGACAGAGATGCGGAAGCCTTCCTAAATTGGCGCAGCTCCAATTAAATTAAGCTTAGAGGAAGGCAATAAGCGAACAGTCTTAAGATGTAGTACTAACCAACAGTGAACACTAATGGGAAACATCAACCTCTCTTTTGTTTGCGAATGGGAGATATCAACCTCAGTTTGCAGCAACACATGGTACACAGTTATCTCTTTTCTATGAAGACATGCACATTTTGATAGCCAAATGAGATAGATAGAAGTACATACGCCAGCAAAAGTGTGCACATGTGGTCTACTGAATTCAAGTAAAAAATGCATTCCAGACTTGAAAAGAAGAAGGGATTGCTAAGGGATTGCTAGGTGTCTGTGGAACTGATTAAAATTAAGTGCATTCTGCCCCTGATAATGTGTGGTCGGTTATGAAAACTGTAACACATACCCCTGTTCCATCCTTCGTGTTGTAGTCAGTCCCATAAACCGTCAGCGTAGGCCGCCTCCCAACAGCGACTTGCTGCACATAGGGCATCAGGTTGTTGGGGACTCCAAGTGGGTCGTCCCCGATGTAGCCACTCGGGTGAGCGTCGACCGGGTTGAAGTACCTCAACAGTATGATCTTCTAGTCAGGGTCCGAGCACTGGAGGTCATTGCAAATGTCTTCAATGACAAGCTGCACAAGCAAAATCATCGACAGGAACCAGATCAGATTCTCTCAATGTACTTAGTGAGCAGCCACGCAAGAGAAATATCATTGATAGGCGACATAAAACAAGCGCTACTACTGGCTCTGGGTGGTACCTTTGTTTGGCTGTAAGGGTTGGTCGCGGAGAGTGGGAACTCCTCGGTGCAGGGCACTTCCTTTGGCCACCCGTAGACAGTGGTTGATGAAGAGAACACAAGCTGCAGAGATGAAATGAAAGCATTTTATTAGCATTCAGATCAGTTGATGATGACAATCATTCGATTCGGGGTACTTAATCATATGCCTATACTTGTTCCTTCACCAAGTTACCAGCATAATTAATTTGTGCTAGTGGGCTGCAAATCTGCTACATTTTCTTGTGCAATGTTAGTCAGTTTGTGTAGCTGAACTGCTAACAATGAACCGAGCAAGTGCATATATACTGATCGTGAGCACGACCGATTTTTTAATCAGACTAAACAATTTCTAAATTGCTCTCACTCGCTGACTACCTTTGTAAGTACCATGCATCGATCTCTATCTACTTAATAAATCTTTCTTATTTGACTGGTTAAGATTAAACTTTGTGAACTAATTGCTTCCACAGCTTATTAACACTACCTATTACGTATTTGGAATTGCCCCTGCAAGCATTATCACAAACACCTACCAGGCCAAATCCCTTCCACGTGTGAAGTCGAACACACACTCGGAAAATCACACGCCAACTACTACTTGTCAACAAGCAGCCATCGTTGCATACATCCTCACACCATCCAATCTACTACAGCAAGCGCTCATCCGACACAGGAATCAGGAAAACAAAAATTGAACTAATAGAGGATGCAGGAGGAAGGGGGACGAGGGAGGAGGGAGGACGAACGGCGGGCGGAGGAAGAACTTGGGCAGGATTAATGAAGCCAAAGCGGCCACATATCAGTAAGGTCTATGCGGCTAGCACCTTGTCCATGTTGAAGCTGGTGTGGCGGCAGCACGACTGCCAGGTCCCGTCATTGTAGTCCGGACACAGCCCGTCTGTTCCATCAGCAGAAATTGAACCACACCAGTGAGGAATTCACATCGACCAGGAACCGAGAAAACACAAAATTAAGCATGGTGTTCGCCGTGCACTTACGGATCGTGAAGGTGTGGAGTGCCTCCGACCTGCAATGAGGAACACGCAGGATAAATGGTGTAAGCACATGTACGCAGGAGGGGAGAATCGAATCAAATCGAATCTCCAGAGCAACAGAAACCGAACCCCATCCGACCCGAACGAGAGCCCCCGCACGCGCGGATGAGGCCGTGGTGGGGAGAGAGGAGAAGAGGAGGCGGAGCACGTACCGGCAGCGGCCGTTGACGGCACAGCAATGGCGGGCGACGCTCTTGGGCGTCCTGCGCAGCCCCTCTCGGCGGTCCTCATCGCCGATCCCCACCAAAGCAACGCTGCATCGTACTCCATGGTGTCCCCGGTGCCTTCCGCCGCCGAGCTCCACCAGAAGATCCTCCTCCTCGTCGTTGCCGCACACGCGTGCGGCGATGGTAGTGGGCCTCCTCGAGCGCTCCCATGGCGGCAAACGGTGTCCTCCACGCACGCCCACCTAGTGCTCGATCTGGCCGCTAGTGCTGGATCTGGCCGCTGCTGGATCTCTCCATGGCTGTGCGGTGCGGCTATGTTTAGGGCGCGAGCGAGGAGGGTCCGACCGCGGCCGTGGGAGAGGAGGGGAGGGGAGTGGTCGCCGGTGGCCGGGGTTGGCGGAGAGGATGGAGGTCGGCGGCGGCGGGTTGGGTGGGTGGGCTGGGAATCGAGAGAGACAGAGGAGGAGCGGCGCTCTCCTCGCCTCTGGTGGGTTTCTAGCCACTTGAGGGGGGAGGCGTGGAGACTCGGGCTCCTCGCCGTCGACGCAGGGGTGGAGGCCGGCCATGGTGCGGGGGTAGGGGCAGCTAGGGATTTGGTGGAGAAGGGGACGGCGGCGGCGGGAGAGAAGGTGGAGAAGGTTGCGGTGGGGAAGTGGGGGCTTGGGGGCGTGGGGGTTGTGTTAGGGCTAGGTGGGTGAGAGGGTGAGGGGGCGAGGACTACCGTTGGATCCAGGAGCATCCAACGGTGCTTGATGCATGATCCGCGTGAGATGGTTATGGCCTAGTCAGAACGCAGCACGCGTGTATGACGTTATGAACATTTAGTATTAGATGTTATGACCATATAAAATTGGTCGTGGTCAAATAAAAATAAAGTGTAAAATCATGTCAGCATTTTATTTTTTTATGTTTTGAGTGTCCAAAATGATTTTTTTTGAAGAAGCTATCAAATATTTACACGAGGTGCATCTTGGAACCCCAAACAATGTTGTCTAAGAGAGTTTTCATTTTCTTTGCACGGAAAATTCATTTTTCATTTTCCGAGTGCCCGAAATGAGTTTTTTTTTGTGAAGGACCGACCATATATTTGTTGCAAAATTGGACCTAATCAATTTTATAAAATACTAGGCCATATTTAATGCACAATTGACAAAATGGTTGGGTGTCAAAAATTTTGATCCACCTTTGGTGAAAAAGACAAATTTCCGCCGATTCAGCTGGAAGCAGGTCAAATTTGAACTATAGCTACCTCGTAGTTTGCTCTTTATTTTTTTCAAAAAATTATTTCTAGGTACATAAGTATCTATTTAATCGGAGAAACACCAAAAAAATTCCAACATTCAACCACTAGCTAGGAACGGTCATTCCCGCCGTTTTGACCGCATTTAGAAACGTGCATAAAAAATTCAAACAAAATCAAATAATTGGGAAACCTTCGCATTGTGTCATTATATGTGGCCAAGTTACCAGGAAAAATAACAAACTTGCAATACGGAAATTATTTTAAAAAAGTGTTCACAGAAACGAGCTATCACGTGTGAAGATTCATGGCTATCAAGCCAAATGATCAATCTTATGGCCACATTCTTGGCATAGTTTGTTCAAATGATCTCATATTGTGAAAAAGGGTGCATATTGGAATGGCAAAAAATGTTGCCTAAGGAAGTTTTCATTTTCTTTGGACGAAAAAACCATTTTTCATTTTTCGAGTGCCCAAAAGGAGGTTTTTTTTGTGAAGGACCTCCCAAATAATTGTTGCAAAATTGGACCAAATCAATTTTATACAATACTAGGACATATTTAATGCACAATTGACAAAATGGTTGGGTGCAAAAAGTTTTGATCCACCTCTCATGAAGAAGTCAAATTTCCGCTGATTCAGTTGGAAGCGGGTCAAATTTGAACTGCAGCTGCCTCATAGTTTGCTATTTATTTTTTACAAAAATCATTTCTAGGTACATAAGTATCTATTTAATCATAGAAACACCAAAGAAATTCCAAGATTCAACCACTAGCTAGGAACGGTCATTCCCGCCGTTTTGATCGCATTTTGCAACGGGCATAAAAAATTCAAAACAAAATCAAAAAATTGGGAAACCTTCGCATTGTGTCATTATATGTGGCCAAGTTCCCAGGAAAAATAACAAAATTGCAATACGGAAATTATTTTAAAAAAGTGTTCACAGAAACGAACTATCACGTGTGAAGATTCATGGCTATCAAGCCAAATGACCAATCTTATGGCCACATTTTTGGCATAGTTTGTTCAAATGATCTCATATTGTGCACAAGGGTGCATATTGGAATGTCAAACAATGTTGCCTAAGGAAGTTTTCATTTTCTTTGGACGAAAAAACCATTTTTCATTTTCCGAGTGCCCTAAAGGAGGTTTTTTTGTGAAGGACCTCCCAAATAATTGTTGCAAAATTGGACCAAATCAATTTTCTAAAATACTAGGACATATTTAATGCACAATTGACAAAATGGTAGGGTGCAAAAAGTTTTGATCCACCTCTCGTGAAAAAGACAAATTTCCGCCGATTCAGTTGGAAGCGGGTCAAATTTGAACTGCAGCTGCCTCATAGTTTGCTATTTATTTTTTCTAAAAATCATTTCTAGTTACATAAGTACCTATTTAATCATAAATACATGTTTTGGTGGTGATAGTCGAGGTTTGGGCGGTGGCCGAGGGCCCCAACTCTAGAGCGCGTAAACTCGCATGCCCGCTGCGTGATCACCGCGTGACCGTGGCGTTGCCATGTGTTCTGGGCGGCCTAGGCATGTCTAGTGGGTTGGGCACTCCCCAGGTAGGTGCTAGGAAGTAAATTACAACATAAGATTCTCACGAGGAGACCGATCGATGCTCAAACATGAATTAGCAGCCAAGTGTTTGATTAGCGGTACGGGAATGTACATGCCTAATGGGCGTGAGTTTTGCCTGAGGATGATCAGTTACTAAGAAGACCGTCTTCACAAATTTTCAGCTCAAAAGGAGGGGCCTAGGTGGTACTTGCTTTGCAAACTACCACACTGGACATAAATACGAATGTTGAAGCTCGGCTCAAAATAATGAATGGATTGAGCTGGCATTTGGTGGAGGATGGTTATTTGGGCATAGGAAAGCACTGTAGAAAATGGATACTATTTGGACATGCCAAAGTGGTACTTCCTTCATAAACTGTTGTTCTGAACAGAATAGGAAAATGAATATTTTTTAATTATTTTTGAACTAGGCAAGGAAGGTTTTTACATATTTGACGAAGATATGACCCGAAGAATTTATGAGATTTTTTTGGGAATTTTTGGAATGACAGAAATATAGGTTGCTTCACAACCTAGGGGAAAAACTACCACGTGGACATGACACATAGGCAAAACTGATGAGGTGGCGCCTAGTCATAGCAACCCACCACAATTTACAAGGCTATGACCATCTATATTGGTCGTTAACAACTAGAAATAAGGCAGCGGACTAGCGCTATTTGCTTTATGACCTTTTCGTGTAAGCAAATTACGACCTTTCTGACCAAAATGGTTGCAATGGTTTAGGGTTTGGAGCCCCCCGAACAGCTTTTGACCAATTGGTTTTAAATGGTTATAGATCTATGACCATTTCTTACAGGGTCACTGACAGAAGGTCACTAGTTGACATATTTCTTGTAGTGAAGTGCCAAGTATAAACTGCTGGAAATTCAGACTCAAAGAAGATCTTTTATTCTTACAGCATAGAATAAAAGAAAAGCATTTAAGTAAGCTAAATCAGTGGATTGCTGTTGCTTGCAGTATTTTGTAGACATCTACATTAGTTTTATCATGTCCCCCCCCCCCCCCCCCCAAAAGGCATTGTTTGACTTTAATTTTGTTTTTTTGTTGCTTGTAAATATTTATATTTGGATTTTAATTAAATTACTGTAGAAATATTATTCTATGGTTGGTGCATCAAAAAAAGTTGTATTAAATGAGCGATAGTCCGATTCATATATTTTTCCTTGAAAGAAAAAAATTATGGGTCGGAGGGAGTATCAAATGAAGACAGGTGTGGCGACACCTTAGAGCGGGAAATCGAGTATCAGGCTATCAGTTGCTGTTGATGGTGAGCATGTTATGATGCAGATCCACATCCATGGAACGAATTCGATTTTATTACTAAAAATAGCAACCAAAAATAGCACGCTATTTCGCCGTTAAAGCGTATTTGAAGAGAAAACGCTACGTATTAGAGAATTTGGCCGCTATGGCGCTATTCGCGTTATTAGCATGGTACACCGTGCTATAACATTGTAGTGTGTAACGTTATAGCGTGCATGGTGAAAAAGAAACAGAAAATAAGGCAAGCACAACTGCGCAGCCCAACAGGCACAAATTCACCCGTCAGCCACGACCCTCTCGCGCTCATTCTCACTTCCCCCGCCACAACCACACTACTGGAAAACAGGTTATTAATGGCGCACCTATTTTGGCTACTAATGGCGCATATTACGTGCGCCATTACTAGCACGCCATTAGTAAGTTTTAGTAATGGCGCATTTGCGCGCCATTACTATCCCAGACAGTAATGGCGCACCTAATAGTGCGCCATTACTAACCCTTACGTGCGCCATTAGTAATAAAGCCAAGTGCGCCACTAGTAACCTTAGAGGTGCGCCACTAGCTAAAAAGCTAGGTGCGCCATCAATAAAGGCTGAGATGCGCCACTAATAGTATATTTGAAAAACAAAAAAAATACAAATTAAAAAAAACAACCTATAAGGAAAAATAATTTAAAAACAAAAAATGAAATAGAACCATAATTTTTATTATAGCAAGAATATTACCATGTCTTTACAAGTATCCAATAAAAAGAAAATTGCACAGAAATAAAACAAAATCCTATAACTAATCTTCTACCCCCTCCGTCCAAGAATACCTCTCTACTTAAGGGGAGGAAATTTTGAACTGAAGTGCATTTTACATTACAACCCGTCATATTTTAAATCAAAATCAATCGGGTCCACGTCCGATCGGTAGCAGCGCCTCGTCCTGGCATCGAGGAGAGCCAGAACTCATCTCTTCGGTAGCTCGTCACCACCCTCCCGGCAGCCTCCGACATCACGTACCCACCCTCCCGGCGTCGATCAACTGCTTTGAGGTAGCAGATTCCTCCTCTGTGTCTGCTCCTGCAATTAACACTTTGAATGCAATTAACAATTTGAATGTTAATAAGAGGCAAAGACAAGGTGGATCAGTATATAACAATGGAGTACATGCACAATTAGATGTTCAAGCTGTTTAATGTCACTCCCATCATCACAATTTCATCTCAGGAAATGGAGTAGAATAGATTTAAGCATAGTGGGAGAACTTGGTGATGTGAGCGAAGCAAACTGCCTACATTCTAGAGATAGAGGAATATAGATATTGTTCCATACGAGTCTGCAAACTTACAATGTAGGACCATATAGGCAGCCCTGTCATTGCCAAAAAACAAATATCACAGGCAGGCAGGGATTCTAGAAATAGAGACCAACCAGAATTAACAAGATGACACAGGCCAACAACACAACACACTCGTGTAGTTTTAAAGAGCAGTGAACCCTTGATAATATGGAACGACAACATATAAAGCCCATTCATCGTCAGTAAAGTAAATCTGTGTGTGCCGGACTAGCAGGACTGTATTTAACCGAACAATTAATCACAGCGCACTACTGGACCTTAAAAGAGTTAGCTAGCTAGGGGGGAGGGGGAAGTAAAACTAAAGCGTTGCTGGGTTAATCCAACAAATTTGCGATACGGACAGAGTTAATCCATTGGAGTCAGACTTGTTCGTCACCAAAAAATACATGCAAGTTACTAACTTGCTAGCGGACCAAGAAGCTACATGAGGTGATGCATTTGTGACAGCCTCTGTTTCATCCAAACTAGTGTAAATGGATTTGAGCAACCCTAAACCGTGTGCGTACTGTATGGGCGGCCAAATCTGAAGGCACAGGCGGATGGGAGCAGCTTCTCTTTCTCCCCCTTGACCAAATCAGGTCAGAGACACAAATGCTCAGGAATCAGATCTGGAGATGGAAAAAGAGCTAAGGTAGCAGCAACAGGAGATGATACCTTCCATGGCGTCATGTGGTCCTGGTGGGGAAGGGGAAGGAGCAGCTTCCATGGCGTTGTCCTCCTTCCTACAGAGATGAGACCTCTCATGGTGACAAGTCCATGGAAGAAGGAGGAGCTCGTTGATGCGGAGCTGGCAGGTCGGACTTCCATGGCCGGCCTCGAGGACCTCGGTGGTCGCGGTCCAGGTGGACGGCGGCGCGCCGAAGCGCAAGGACCCACCCACCCACCCGATGTGGATCTGGGACCTTCCCTTCCCGATCCGCGGATGGGAGAGAAGGTTCTCGATCTGCGGATGGGAGAGAAGGTGGGGGGCGCGGGAGAGGGTGGAGCGGGGACGGCGGCGGCTCCACCACTCCTAGATCCAGCGCCGATGCTGCCTTCCGATCCGTCGCCGAGCTCGGGCTCCTTGGCTCTGCGACTGCCGCGAGGAGGCGCGAAGGGGACCAAAGAGAGAGGAGGGCAAGGGCCGCCGCGCAGGAAGAGGAGGGAGCACTGGGAGGCAGCATGGATCGGGGCCGGGGCGAGGCCGAGAGACGTGTGTGCGTGGGGTGAGGGAGAAGAGGATAGGGTTTCCGTGCGAGAGAGAGAGGAGAGAGATGGTGGGCGGTCGGGCTGCACTTGCCTACAAAACCACAATGGCGCACCGCATGGAAAAGTGCGCCATTAGTATCAAAAATAGCAATGGCGCATTGTGTCTGGATGCGCCATTAGTATGTTTGGACAGGCGCACTAGTTCAAAAAAAAAATTGATACTAATGGCGCACCCTGGGCCAGGTGCGCCATTAGTAGTTTCAACTCTAATGGCGTATCAGAAGGTGGTGCGCCATTAGTATATACTAATGGCGCATCGCTTGTCTGGTGCGCCATTAGTGTCAATCCCATCTATAGCCCTTTTTCTAGTAGTGCCACAACCCTAGTTCTCATCATCTATTCCGCCGAGATGAGTAGCGGAGGCGGCAGCGCTAGAATCTGCTTGTGAGTGGGGGCAGCGGCATAATCTGGTCGCGAGCGACGGCAGTGGAAAGACCTGGGCTTGAGCAGAAACACCTGGCGGTCACATCATCTATTTCTAGATATATTTTAAAAAAAATTCAAACATTATTTTGAAATATAGCATATGCTATTAGTGTGTTATAACTTATGTAGCATTTGGAGAAGGGCCTCGCTATATTTTGTAGCGTGCTATTTTTTTCATTGAAAAATAGACATGCAGCCTCTAAGTCGTGTGAGCTACAGGCCCCCATCGAGATCCAGGACAGGACTACAGCTAGCATTAGTAGATATTTATATATAAATATGTTGTTAGGTTATGCATCCACAAGCACCAAGACAGTAGCTCACTGAGTAAGCTGCTAGCTGCTAGCTGCTAAACAGACCAGCACTCTGCCGGTTCTAGCAGCTAGCCATCGCAAGCTCAGGATGATGTTCGCCGACGATGAGAACCCAGCTCCCTTGAATAAAGGTACAGTCATGCAGTTTGATAGACAAGAGTGTTTATAGGAATAATGATCGGATATGTGCATGATCATGAATTATATGCATGCATACAGGGAGCACCAAGGGGCTAGTAAAGATCAAGAAGCCGGCGTACAGCAGGGACGACGTGTCGCTGAAGGCCGACGAGGTGACGGCGGTGGTAGAGCTGAACGCCGCGCCCAGCGCCGTGGTGAGGGAGGGGCTGGACCTGGTGGTGGTGCTGGATGTGAGCGGCAGCATGGCGGAGGAGAAGCTCGTCAGCATGAAGCAGGCGATGCAGTTCGTGATCATGAAGCTCACCCCCGTGGACCGTCTCTCCATCGTCACCTGCAACAACAGCGCCAAACGGCACTGCCCGCTGCGCTCCATGACGGAGGATGCCCAGAAGGACCTCAAGGCCGTCGTCGACGGCCTGGAGGCCTACGGCGGGTCTAACATCAAGAGTGGTCTCGAGACCGCGCGGGCAATCTTCGACGGCCGCAAGATCGTAAAATCCCGCAGCGCCAACGTCTTCCTCCTGTCCGACGGTCTGCAGACCGCCAATGAAGCCAGGGAGACCGATCTGGGCAGCGCGGGCATCTACACGTTCGGTCTCGGCAAGGACTCAGATCACCAGGTAACTGCTCGATCTATCTCTGCCTAGCAAAGTCCAACTGTTTAAGGTGGTGATAGATGATGAAGCTGATGATTTATCCCATTTCTAGCTGCTCAGCGACATCGCCAAGAAATCCCCCGGCGGGACGTTCAGTACCGTGGTGGACGGGTCGAACCTGACCAAGCCATTCGCCCAGATGCTGGGTGGCCTCCTCACCGTGGTCGCGCAGGACGTGCGGCTCATCCTCACACCCAAGAAAGCGGACGGCCTGAAGGATATGGTGGTGCCCGAAGACACCGACTACACCAAGACCACGGACGCCGCCGGCGTCATCACCATCCACTTCGGCACCCTCTTCAGCGGAGAGTCGCGCAAGGTCACCGTCAAGATGACGCTCTCGGAGTGCGATGTCGGCACGACGCGGCACGACGCGGTCTTGGCCGAGGCCCAGCACAGCTACAGCGCCCAGTCGATTGTGCAGGGTCTCCAAACCCCCGAGAACCTCAAGATCTTCCGCACCCGAACCCAGCCACCGTCGCCGGCAGCAAGGCGCGTTGGGTGCTGGCCGAGCTGGCGCGGCGGCGGCAGGCTGAGGCGATCAGGAAGGCCATGGCCCTGGCGGACAACGGTGACCTCGACGGGGCGCGCTACTTGCTTGTAGACGCGCAGAATGCACTGGAGGACGTCTTGCTGGACGACGGCCAGAAGCTGATCGACTCGCTTCGCGCCGAGCTCGTGCAGCTCATCAAGCTCATGGCCTCCAAGGAGCTCTACGAGGCGCAGGGCCGCCCCTACGCGCTCGCCTCCGATACCTCCCACGCCCGCCAGCGGTTCGCTGACAGGGGAGACGTCACGGACACCGTCCGCCTCTTCGCCACGCCGCGCATGGACACCTACCTCGAGCAGGCCAAGCAGTTCGACAAGGACCCCACCAAGCCGCTGCCCTCCGCCGCCGATGACGTCAAGGAAGAGATCGCCGCCAACCCCATGGCCGCCTTCTCCTCCGAGCTCGCCTTTTACCTCCGGAACGCAATCGAGGCTCTGCAGGCCATCGAGAAGATGGTCGCCGCCCCCACCGCCACCGCCTAGGCCATTTGTGCCTCAATTTGCTTTCGTAGTTTCTCTCTCCTTCGCGCTGCTCTAATAATTTGTTCCTTTAGTTAATTACTCCTCCAATAAGCGCGGACGCCCCTAAAATCCTAGTACTAGTAGTACTACCATCCAATATCCATCTGTTTCATCTACTTGTCAACCCATTTGCTTCACTGGAATAATTTCACTACCATCATCGATCCTGTTTAATTTCACTTCCCCCCATGGATGCGTCTACATTCCTTTTCTCATTTCTGTATTTTAACCAGCTTGTTTACTTTACATTAAGCACGGATTTGTCATGCTTGCCAACTAAACTTGCCATTCACGCATCACTAAAACTGCCACACAAAAAAAACATTTGATTTGCCATGCTCAAATCCCGAATGTTCGGGATTTATAGGGGTCTTTGTATAAATCATTGTATTTTATTCAGTTATTTTGGTGTTCATTTCGGCCAAAAGGACAAAAGTTTCAACTTGAATTTGACTGAGATACAACGATTTTTTTTTAGAAAAATCTAAAACTAATTTGAATTTATGTGTACTACCGAAATTGTGTAAATGTTTTAACCGAAAGGAAATTATTTCAATATGTGCCGAAATTTCTCAGATTCCTGGACTGCATACACTTGAAATGGAAGGATTGTCCATATGCTGAGCACCGCCAATACTAAGGCCATCATTTTTGAAGTAGTTGTGTCACAAGACATCTGAATTTGACACTCTTTCTTTGGTGTGTCAGTGTCTCACAATCACATCAATGTGTTGCAACGGCCTTCATTGTTTGCGAGATTGTGTGTGGACCAAGATCTTGCCTGCAACTACACAATTAATGGGCGTGAGAATAGCATGAGATACTATTTTAGTTTTGTTGTGATGGTATCTATCCTTCGTGGGTGACCTTTTTCAAGACCATTTCTGATCAGATAGGTAACCAAAAATCACTTTTCAGCAAAGCAAAAGTGTACTAGAAAGGATGTGGAGAGTGCACCAAGCTTGTCTTTTAGAAATGGGTCCAGAGACATCGCGGGAGCTGACGATAGTTTGTGTAATCATTTGCAACATAATTGTGGATGATGAGGGTAAGGCAGTTCACCATTGCCTACATTTTCATCAAATGTGTCATCTTGTCAAGCTTCCAGGGCAGAATCCAACAATGTTTGACAAAATTCTCCAGATGCACCATCAGTTCTCAATTGAGGAACTCATACGCAACTTCAAAATGATCTAATTGAGCATTTGTGGGCGTCTCATATGGATAATAAGAACATGTGCCCGAATAAATTGAATTCAAATTTGAACTATGTTATTTCAGAACTTTATGTTTGGATTGTAGTTCTTTATTTGAATTATTGTTGCATTGGAATATTTATCTTTGAGTTATTTTGCACTGTGGAATTCAAATTTTAAAAGATGGTGAAACCTTATGAAACTTAGTGATACATGATACACCACAAGATAACATAATAAAATTTGATACATGGTGTATTCGACTCATTACATACTAACCTTGTGAAACATGGCTCCTAACTAGAGAACATAAATAACATAATAAAACTTTATAATATTGTTCATAGCTTTTGGGAAAACTAATATTTTCCGTCATGTACCATACTTATCATGTATTTACATGGTTTCAAAATGATGGATATGGAATTTGAAGAAGAAACGGTTTTTTCCTCCTGATTTTTATTTTCAAAACGGTTTTTTATCTCTCCCGGTTTTATGCTAGTTAATTTAGGTGGGAAGAAAAAGAAATAATAAAGTGCTAAAAGGGGACTTGAACTCAGGTCAAATGCATGCCCGCTATGCCTAATCACCAACCCACCCATCTTAACTTGGTGTCCATAGTATGCAAACAACGGTATTTGAACCCTTGTTCTTTCTACCATGCCAACGAAAAGCTTAATTTTAGGCTTGATAACTTTGGCCGAGAAGCATGATAACTATGACATGTGCATGATGATAACTTCAAACATTAACACCCCTGGTTAAAAAAATGACATGATAAAGCTGGTAACTATATCATGAGAAGGCCGGTAACTATAACGTGAAAATCACAGTAACTTTAACATGTGCAACATCATAATTTTGCACAAAATTTAAAGTGCGCGCCGGGGGGGGGGGTATGTTTTGACAACTGATGAAGCCATGTACCTAGGGTAGGGTCATGGACATGTCCAAGATACCCTCCCCAAGGACATCTCTTAAAGAAACCACCTTTCAGTCGACCTGGAAGGATTCCACTCGACGGACCTGAAGACACTCGACCATGAAGCCAACCACTCGACCGTCAGGAGATCTACAGTCAGTCTGCACACAAACGATCGGTCATTAAGTGGCTTTATGGTCATCATAGCACTTTATGTGGGACGTTACCAGTAACTCCCTATCTTAATGTACCTTAATCCCTGCATAACTGAGGGCTGGAGGGTCCGCGAACTCTATATAAGCCACCCCCCTCCTCAGTGTAAAGGGTTCGCACCCCTGTAACTCATACGCACATAATACAGTCGACCGCCTCCGGGCTCCGAGACGTAGGGCTGTTACTTCCTCCGAGAAGGGCCTGAACTCGTAAACATCTTGCGTATACAACTACTCCACAGCTAGGATCTTGCCTCTCCATTCCTACCCCCCATTCTACTGTCAGACTTAGAACCACGACAGTTGGCGCCCACCGTGGGGCAGGTGTCTTAGCGACTTGTTGGAAAAGTTGCAGTTTTTCCGATCCCCTTCATCATGGTTTCAGGTGGAGTTTTGGTTGAGGTCCGCGAGATCCGTCTCGGCGCGCTCACGTTCATCGCCGACGACTCCGCTTGGCTTCAGGAGGCTCCACTAGACGTCGATGCGCTCCCCGTCCGCGGGGCAACGCATTTTCGCGCGTGCATCCGCGGCGTCCTCCTGCGGCAACCGTCGACCCAGTATCGGTCGGCTCCTGTGCCGTCCTCCCTCCCAATCTCTCGCCGGCGCAAGCGCTCCGGTCGGTCGAGGCTTCAGCGGTGGGTGTGGCATGCGGTGGCCCGCTAGTCGGCCACTCCGCAAGTCACGGCAATCGAGCCCGGCGAATCTCTATGGCCTGTTCGATCTGTCGACTGGCTCCGCAGAGACTGCATCCAAGTGCGACAGCAGTGATCCAGCGGCGGAAGTCCTGATGGTCGATGGGCCACGCAGTCCGCTCGGCTTTCCCAGCGCCGACGGTGGCGACGGCAAGGGCGATCCGTCGCAAGCCCATGAAGAGTACTTTCCCGAGCCACTCACTTCGCTGCAGAGGGAGGAGCTTCGCCGCCGGAACATGGATGCACTTCACACTCCTATTGTTGGAGAAACCCCCGAGGCCCGTGCCTTAGAAGACACGCGTTTGGCCAACTTGGCTGAGCGCACTCGACTGGAAAATCTCCAGCGAGTGCTCGACGAACGAGCGTGACAACGGGTTCCGTCGTCCAGTCGACGTCAACTCTTTCCACAACCGACTCAGGTATATCGAACTCCAATTCAGAATCTAGCAGCTGCAGCCCGTATAGCAGAGTCGATTCAGCCTTCCCAGTCAGAGGCTGGCAGAGGCTTGCTACAGATCAGAGATTTACGGGCAGCAGGAGATCAAAATTCAGCTGTATCACAGTCGCGGAATAGGATTCACATCAGGTTCGTCGCTGCGAATACAGTCCAGTCGGCTCATAGCCCAAGATCGCCCCCGAGGCGTGAGGGACATGGAGGCCGGCGTGATCAGTATGAGGACCGATTCGATCGTGATGATCGACGTCGAGTGCCCACTCCTCCTCCAAGGGGTGGGTCATACGTGCCTCGACAGCAGGATGACAGACGCCATCACAGTGTTGGGCGAAGGATTCCAGTCGACCCCAGGGAACCAGGCTTTGATGCGAGATCCATTATCGTTCTAGGCTTGATCGACAGGAACAGAGCTCACCGAGAAGGCCATGACAGAGATGTGCCCACCAGCAGCAGAGTACACGTCTCAGGACCAGAATGTTTTAGCAGAGCCATCAGGGCCGCGGTGATTCCTCCCAACTTCAGATTGGCGACTGGAGTCAGTGAGTTCACTGGTGAGTCCAAGTCGGATACTTGTCTTGAGGACTACCGAGTGGCTGTTCAGATTGGCGGCGGCAACGATGAAGTGGCCATGAAACACCTGCCTCTTATGTTGGAGGGCTCAGCTAGAGCATGGTTGAATCAGTTAGCACCCAACACCATTTACACTTGGGAAGATCTTGCCCGAGTGTTTGTCAGGACATTTGAAGGAACTTGCAAGGGGCCAGCAGGGTTGACAGAGTTACAGTTGTGTGTGCAAAAGTCGAATGGAACTCTGAGGGATTACATCCAGAGATGGATCACATTGCATCACACAGTAGAGAATGTATCTGATCATCAGGCAGTTTGTGCCTTCAAGGAAGGCGTTAAGAACAGAGAGTTAAGTTTGAAATTCGGTCGGACCGGAGACATGACCCTGAGTCGAATGATGGAGATTGCCACCAAGTATGTCAATGGTGAAGAAGAGGATCGGCTCCGGAGTGGCAAGTACAAGTCAGCCGCTAATGAAGCCGGGGGAGGGAACTCCAATCGGAAGCAGAAGCGGAAAGCCGAGCCAGCTGCTCCTGGAGAAGCCTTGGTCGTGACTCCAGGAAAGTTCAAGGGGAAACACAAGGGGCCTTGGAACCCTAAAAAGGTGAAAGACCAAGATGGAAATGATGTGCTGGACTTGCCATGTCAAATTCACACAAAGAAAGATAAAGAGGGTAAACTCATTTACCCAAAGCATACCACTCGACAGTGTCGGCTCTTGATTCAGCAGCCTGTGGGAAGCAACCCAAGGATAAGGAGAAGGAGTCGGACAAAGTTGAGGGCAAGGAAGATAGTGATGGTGGGTACCCCCAGGTCAATTCCACCCTGATGATTTTTGCTGACGTTGAAAGCAAAAGTCGATTGAAAGTTATCAACCGAGAAGTGAATATGGTCGCTCCGGTGACACCCAGCACTACAAGGAAAAGGGCTATAGATGGGATGGACACTAATGGCGCACTGTACATGTGGTGCGCCATTACTAAATACTAATGGCGCACCATGTGTTGGTGCGCCATTAGTTTGCAAATACTAATGGCGCACCACATCCCACGGTGCGCCATTAGTAATTTTTTTTTTCAAAACTACTAATGGCGCACGGCGGGTGTGGTGCGCCATTACTATGTCATAGTTTTGAAAAAAAAATAAAGAAAATTGTTAGTAATGGCGCACCTGTGGACAGTGGGTGTGGTGCGCCATTAGTAGTTTAACTATCAATGGCGCACCACCCCACGGTGTGCATTACTAACATGGCCCAAAAGTTCCCGAATGCACCCCCCCTTGGATCGCCTTTTCAGTTTTAAAAAAATAAAAGAAAATGTAAAAAAAATAAAAAAAATAAGTTTCCCATGTGATATGTGGTCTAGTTGTTGGGAAAATTTACAAATATGAATTTCGACTTTATTTGCAAAATCTCTCTGGAAATTTGTAAAATGGGCATAACTTTTGCATACGAACTCGCATGAAAAAGTTTTTTATATGAAAAATCATCTACTCGAAAAGTTACATCCAAATTTAACGGGGGAACCCCGTTAAACATTTTCAAAATCGTCAAAAACCTAACAGAAAAAAGTTACGAGGCTTTTAAGATCTGGAGGCAAAAAAATTCAAAAAAAATTGATTTTGAATTTTTTTAATTGTTTTTCAAAAAAATGATACGTAATATGACCGGGAAGTTTGAAATATTTTTCAAAATTTCATCATAGTCATGAACATGAACAAAGTCCTAGACATCAACAAGGTATAATAGGATTGATATGCTAGATATATCAACAAGTGCCTGTGAAGTGAGCTGTTGCTGGGGTTGGATAGAGCTGTTGCTGGGGCCGTGAAGCATGCTTGTGCTGGAGTAGTGTGAGGATGGGTGACCTTTCGGGAAGTTTGACCACTGAGTGTGATTTGACCTGAGATTAAGCATATTGACCCGAGATTAAGCCATAGTGAACTGAGATTAAAAAAAAGAAAAAAAATTGAATTTTTTTAAAAAAAATTAAAAAAAATTGAAAAAAAAAAATTGAAAAAATATTGTTACTATTACAAGATTAGGTGAAAGCGCCATTAGTATACCGTATACTAATGGCGCACCACAGGCTATTCTAGTGGCGCACCAGCGGGTGCCATTAGTATGCCAGATACTAATGGCGCACCACAGGTGCGCCATTAGAAAAAAAATCTAATGGCGTGGTGCTAGTGGCGCACCTGTAGTGCGCCATTAGTAGCGAAAACAGGTGCGCCACTAGCAGCCCTTTTTGTAGTAGTGCAGTTATCTAAAATGGTCGCACACCGCCATCACGTTCGACCAGTCTGATCACCCGACACACATAGCCACTCCTGGGAGGCAAGCTTTGGTGGTCGACCCAGTCGTCAAAGGCACTCGACTAACTAAAGTCTTGATGCATGGTGGCAGTGGCCTGAACATACTATATGCAGAGATGTTGAAAGGGATGGGCATTCCGATGTCCAGACTCAGCACCAGCAACATGAGCTTCCATGGAGTCATTCCTGGAAAGAAGGCTGAGTCACTCGGCCAAATTGCTCTCGATGTGGTTTTTGGTGATTCCAAGAATTTTCAGAAGAAAAGTTGACCTTTGAGGTCGTGGATTTCCAGAGTGCTTATCACGCTATTTTGGGAAGGCCGGCGTATGCACGTTTCATGGCTCGACCATGTTATGTATACCTCAAACTGAAGATGCCAGGTCCCAAAGGTGTGATCACTAGTAGAAAAGGGCCTATAGTCCCGGTTCATAAGGGCCTTTAGTCCCGGTTCGTGAACCGGGACTAAAGGGTCGGTACTAATACCCTCACCCTTTAGTCCCGGTTCTATCCAGAACCGGGACAGATGGGCCTCCACGTGGCCTGTCCACTGAGCCTGGGCAGAGGGCCTTTGGTCCCGGTTGGTGGCACCAACCATGACCAATAGGCATCCACGCGTCGACATTTCTTTGGCTCTGGTTTTTGTTTTTTTCAAAAGAGGGGGTTTGGGGGTTTTGGGGGTTAATTTAGGTGTTTCATATATTGTGCTATAGATAGCTAATTAATAGAGAAAAGTGTCCTTTCTTTTGTCCGTGCTTGGTCGACGCTACGTACTATACATACGTATATAGAGGACTAACTAGACATGCTAGCTAGCTAGTAATTAAGCAAATGTAAGATCGTCATGAACATATATATGCATACGAGAGAAGTGATATCGACCACCTCTCCTTCTCCGAGAGATTGGTCGAACAACAAGTTATCGTATATCTATCCGACGCTACCGGCTACATATATACAATAATTATTTTTTAAAATACGGACGCATGGTCCACATGGTATTCCCCGTCTTCAGCGATCACATAGTCAAGAAAGAATGCCGCCAATTCCTTTGAATTGCTCGCATGCGATCTGGTGCTAGGAGTTCATCCATTTGCGAAACATCTAATTTTAAGAAAGGGGTCAATATATATATATATATATATATATATATATATATATATATATATATATATATATATATATGAATGAATGAAACTCAACACAAATGATGGTAATAAAATAAAATTGTGAATATTTTTATTTACGCACTTCAAATTGTTTGTCGGAGTAGCCCCTCTCACAGGTCGTGTGGTGGATGGACTCGCAAACGTAGTATCCACAGAAATCATTCCCTTGTTCCTGCCACAACCACTTTACAAGAAACAGAGGTCAATCAAACTGATAATTATATATAGCAAGCACATGCTAAATGGTATTGATGAAACTAGCGCTTGAATCACTAGGAGATGCGCGTGGAATATGCTACTATATAGTACTTACTTTGGTGTCTAAATTGCAGCTTCTTCGGTAGTCCCGGAGCTTTTTGGTGAATTTTCCCAAGCCCTGCCATACAAAGAAAACAATTACTTGATATCAGAAATGAACAAAGTTGCTGATATGGTGGATAATGATCGATTTAACTTACTTCTCGAGCATTTCAGTCATTTCGCATACTCCTTGGGATCTTTTGTCTCGAGTTTAAGACAGTTACTACTCCCTGCTCAAGCTTAATCTCTAGGAGAATATAGTGGAACCTGCGCATTTACGCGTAACTCATCAATATTACATTTCTATAACCTGGACTAAATAAGGGAAACCGAATATGCCACAAGACAAGAATAACACTCACGTGTAGTTGTAAGGAAAGAGTATTGTATTTTTGTGTTCATTTATTTCCAACGATCGTAGCAAGTTGGCCTCGGTTTCCTTGGCACGATATTTAACCTCATTTGCATCGATGAGATATGTGTCAATGAACCCAATATCACCCACTTGTTTTTTCTTCATTTCATGATCTTCAATCTGCATAATATAGTGAGGATATTTATAAATACATGCAATGAAAGAGCTGAGTTATATAGAGATACTTAATGACAGAAGTAGTACTACTTACAGACGATGGCAGGTGACCGTTGCTTTATCGATGGCCAATTGATTGAAAAACTGATAGAACTCCTCAAATGGAATAGGCAACAGTTCAATTCCAAGGAGGTCATGCTCCTTTTAACTCTCAAATACAAAGTATTCCTCCGTCCGACTCTTTGCAGGTTTTCATGTACCAATCATGCAATCTTCGCATCATCGTTGTTAGAGAGCTTTCATCTTTGCCGAGAGGCTTCCCGTACTCGTATCTTTGTATATGCACCTCCAAGAAATCAAATTGTACATCGTCGGGCAAGTAATCTTCAGGATTGCCATAACCGGGCACCATCCTCGGATCGACGATGTCGCTAGCTGCACCTTGAGCGGGGGCACGATTCTTCGTTTGTTCGCCGAGCTGGGCAATTTGTTTCCCAGCTCGTCGTTCTTTCATCCTTTGATCACCGACAGTACTTCCCGATCTCTCCGCCTCGGCAAATGCCTTTCCAATAATGCGCTCATAGTTGCCTTCGGCGGAGACTTGGGTGGTTTTGTCGGGGCAGCGAGTGCGCTTCGCTTTGACCGGATCTACCTTCTCCCGGAGGTGGATGTCTCTTTGCTTTCAACCCTTGAAACCAGTCATCCACTTCGGTCTGCGCGATCTTCGCGTTTTCCTCCTCGCTCCTCTCAGACGGTAACTTCTCCGGAGTCTTCGTGAGAAGGACCGAATCAGATCTCCTCCCGCCTTTGGCGTCTTGCTAGACGCCGCAGAGCAGACGGAGCGGATGTCTTCTTTCCTTGCTTACGAGGCAGAGGAGAAGGACTACGACGCCGGAGCAGCCGGAGCGGGCGGCGGTCTCTTCCACCCTTTGCCGACGAGGCGGAGAAGGAGGAGGCTGGCTGCCCGGACGCCACGGTGTAGGCGGAGAAGGAGACGGAGTGCCGCCACGCGCCGGAGAAGGAGCCGGCCGAGTGCCCTGATCGTCACTCGCCGGAAGAGGAGGCGGTGGAGGAGGCGGAGTGCCCTGACTCGCCGGAGGAGGAGGAGGAGGCGGTGGAGGAGGTGGAGTGCCCTGACTCGCCGGAGGAGGAGGAGGAGGCGGAGGCGTCCAGTTCGGAAGGTTGATGAGATCCTTCCGCCATAGGCATGGAGTCTTCAGAGCAGAACCCAGCCGATACTCCCCTTCACCGTTAGGGTGGTCAAGCCGGAGCTCCTCAAATCCCTCCGTTATTTCATCGACCATCACCTTAGCATATCCTTCTGGAATCGGCCGGTAGTGAAAAGTTGAGTCGGGTTTAGTGGGATAAACAGAGCCAACAGCCGCCTTGACCTTTAAATTGCTCCATTGCGCCATAAGGTGGCAACTTTCAGCATCCGTGATAGCATCCACGGGATAGTTGGCAGGAGCCGTCAAGGCATGCTGCTGGCTGAAGCAGCTCGGTGGAAGCCACGCTTCTCCTCCCGAGATGGCGGGGTAGCCGGGAAGCTTCGCAGGTCGTTTGTTGTGATCGGCTGCTTCTCGTTCCTCTTCTCGTTCCTCTAGCCCCATTACCGTTTCGCAGCGCCTGCATTAGGCTCTGCTCCGCTTTCTTCCTCCTCTCATGGGTTTTGTAACCCCCTGCGTCCGGAAATCCAGCCTTCCACGAAAGGGATCCTGGCGTTCCTCGTGTCCGTGGTGCTCGAGGATTCCCGAGGGCCATTGTGAGCTCGCCCTTCTCCCTGCAGGAACGAACTTCCCTTGCTGCGCTTCTTCGATATAATGCTTAAGCCTCTTGACTGGTATGTCCAATTGTTCGTCCGTCAAATGCACTTCCCGTTATAGGGTCCAAGGATCCGCCGCCCGAAGAACCAAGTCCGCAACGGTCTGGCCAGTTCATTGTCTCGGGTTCGATCCCTTTATCAAGAAGATCATTCTCAGCCTTGGACCACTTAGGCCGGGCTATGAGGTAGCCACCTGACCCCATGCGATGATGAAGCTTCTTCTTCGCAGCATTTCTCTTGTTTGTCGCTGACATCTTTTTACTCTTTTCCGATGTCTTGTAGGCCACAAATGCGGGCCAGTCATCTCTGATCTTCTCATATTTGCCCGTGAATTCTGGTGTCTCATTTTTTCGACATACGTATTGAGGTCTTTCTTCCAATTCCTGAATAGTTCTGCCATCTTCTTAAGAGCAAAAGACTTGATTAATGGCTCTATTACTGGCTTCTCCGGATCATCCTCTGGCGGTAGGGTAAAATTTGACTTCAGCTCGGTCCAAAGATCATTTTTCTGCATATCATTGACATAAGACACCTCGTGGTCTTCGTTCTTAGGCTTATACCATTGGTGGATGCTGATCGGGATCTTGTCCCTAACCGTAACCCCGCACCGAGCAACAAATGCCTTCTTTGTCCGGTAGGGTTCAATCGGTTGGCCGTCATACGCGATTTGTATGATCTCAAACTTTTCATCCGAGCTCAACTTTTTCTTGGGCCTCGTCTCTTTACCGAAGTTGTGCTCGATCCGGAGGGCTAGAAAAAAGAACAAAGACGAGAGTTAATTAATATGTGTACATATATATATACCAAAACAAAGACGAGAGCTAGTCAGCACAGGCTTAACTAATATATATACCTGGCCGGACTCGGTTTGGTGATCACCGGAGCCGTCCTCACGGTCTACTTCTTGCACCAGCATTGGGTCATCGGAGCCATGTAAATCATAGCCAGCTGCTTCTTCACCCTCTCCTTCCGGACCATCATTATCGACGTTGAGAAACATCATCGAGGAGACGGCATCACTTCCTGTGCGATTATGTCCCTCAACAACGCTTCTTGTGCTTCGTCTCGGGGTGTCCATAGTTTCTACAAATATTTACAACATGGCAATTATTATTCAAACATGACAGATATGGATATATTAGTGCCAACGTAGAACTAGCTAGCTAATCACAATAAGGAATCATATTAGTGGCCTCGACGCTGCTTCTCTAGGGTTTGGGGTGGCCTCGACAACGCCTCCAAGGGTTAGGGGTGGCCTCGAGAACGCTTCAAGCTAGGAGGGTGCGTAATATCGACCCCCACGTGTTGAAGCTATCGGGAGGGGGTCGGCGTTGAACAGTACATCTATGTCCCACAAGTAGGGTAGAGGGTCGTGGATCGCCGAGCGGTCGAGGGCAAGGGGTCGAAGATCGCCGAGGGGTCGGGAGGTTGCCTAGTGTCAAAGGATTCAACAAAACCATGTCTTCATCATTAGTAAAGTAACAGGTGCATGATGGTGCAAGCTCTCCAAAGTTGTTTTGGAGCGGAGTCCCAGATAGGATAATTCGCTTTTTGGTACAAAGTTCAGCAAAAAGGCAAATTATCCTATCCGGGACTCCATTCCAGAACAACTTTGGAGGACTTCGTACCATCATGTCATGGTTACTTCCGGCTAATGAAGAAGCGATGGATTTCTTCAATACTTTGACACTATAGGAAGAAGGAAGAAGAAGAAAAAAAAGAAGAAAATAGAAGAAAGGAATAGAAGAGAAGAGGAGAAGAAGAAAGGAATAGAAGAGAAGAAGAAAGGAATAGAAGAGAAGAAGAAAAAATAGAATTTTTTCTATTTTTTCTTCTTCTCTTCTATTCCTTTCTTCTTCTCCTCTTCTTTTTTCCTCTTCTTATTTATTTCTCCTCTTCTTCCTCTCCTCTTCTTCTCCTTTCTTCCTCTTCTTATTTTCCTTTTATATGAACATATCATCATATATATGAACATACATTTTCTTTGCATATGCATATGAACATACATACATACATTTCTCTTTCATATGAACATACATACATACATTTTCTTTGCATATGACCATACATACATTTTTCTTTGCATATGACCATTCATACATTTTCTTTGCATATGCTTTGCATATAAACATACATACATATGAACATACATACATACATATAAACATAACATACATACACAAAAAATCTAAAATCTGCCTAAAAAATCTAAAAATCTGCCTAAAAATTATCCATCCATCCATCCATCCATATAATGAACATATATAATGAACATATAAAAAGCATGCATACATCATCCATATGAACATATATACATGAACATAAATCTGCCTAAAAAAATTATATGAAATTTTTTTTTATGAAGAGGACGAGGGGACAGGAGGAAAGGGGGTCACCGGAGCCGGACCGAACGGGAGGAGGGGCGGCGTCGAGGCAGGGCGCCAGGGGCGGATGCCGCGACGACAGGTGGGGCGGGCAGGCGCGAGGCATGGGGCGGCGGCGTGCGGCGCAGGCGCGGCCGTGCGTGCTCGTGGGCAGGGCAGGGCGCGGCGGCGTGGGCGTGGGCGGCCGTGCATGCTTTCGGGGACGGGCAGGGGCACGGGCAGCGGCGGCGTGAAGGGGCGATGGTGCGGCCGTGCGTGCTCGAGGGGGACGGGCAGGGGGCAGGCGGCAGCGTGGGCTCGGGCGTGGGCAGGGGGAACGCAGGGGACGGGATGGCGGTCGGCGGCGGCGGCGACGAGCGCCGATTTGGGCAGCAGCCCGGCGGGGCAACTAGCTAGGGAGGCGAGGGAGATGTGAAAATTTCACAAGTCTTGCTTATATAGAAAGAGCATTGGTCCCGGTTCGTGGCACGACCCGGGACTAAACCCACCTTTAGTCTCGGTTGGTGCCACCAACCGGGACCAAAGGCCAAATTTCAGCAGCCCAAAGGGGCGGGAAGCGGTTTGGTCCCGGTTGGTGGCACCAACCGGGACTAAGGCATTAGTCCCGGTCGTGCCACGAACCGACTAAACCCACCTTTAGTCTCGGTTGGTGCCACCAACCGGGACCAAAGGCCTATGCTGCCCTCGCCAAATGTTTAGTCCCACCTCGCTAGTTGAAGGGCGCCGCACTGGTTTATAAGCGCTGGTGTGCGTCCCCTCGAGCTCCTCTCAAATGCAGGCTTTGGGCCTAATCATGCTACTGCTGTGGGCCTATTGACGCCTACTGGGCCTGAATCTGGCCCATGTAGGGTTTCTAGTCGTATTCAGGCCGTGGGGGCCTAGTAGGTGGTAGTTTTTTTTTGCTTTATATTTTATTTCTTTTTGCTTTTAGTTTTAGAAAAAATATAAACTTTCTATTAATGCCATTAGTTTTAAAATTTGAATACACTTTTTTTGTTTTCTTTGTTGCTTTATTTATTTTATTTTGTTTCTACTTACAACAAAATACTTATTGTTGCTATTTTTATTTTTTCAAGTTTTTTGTTTTATTTTCTGCATTATTTATTTTCTTTTGGTTTTTTGCTTTATTTTTAATTCTTTTTTTGCTTTTAGGTCAGCAAAATTATAAACTTTCTGTTAGTGCTTTTAGTTTTAGAAAAATATAAACTTTCTGTTTGTGCCATTAGTTTTAAAATTCAAAAACACTTTTTTGTTTTCTTTGTTGCTTTATTTATTTTATTTTGTTTCTACTTACAACAAAATGCTTATTGTTGCTATTATTATTATTTTTTCAAGTTTTTTGTTTTGTTTCCTGCATTATTTATTTTCTTTTGGGTTTTTGCTTTATTTTTTAATTCTTTTTGCTTTTAGGTCAGCAAAATTATAAACTTTCTGTTAGTGCCATTTGTTTTAGAACAATTATAAACTTTCTGTTTGTGCCATTAGTTTTCTAAAATTTGAATTCTTTGAAATTTGTGTGAATCACAAGTTTGTGAGCTCAACAAGGCGTAGAGGACGGGCTTATAAACCGTGTGAGCGCCCTTCGCTGGCGAGGTTCTCAAAGTTGGCATAGTATGTTCATGAACAAAACGGACAATGGTATCATACTCGTGTGTTACAAAGTTGGCATGGTATCATCATAATAGTTATGGAGAAAGTCTTCACTTTTTCTTCGCTTGTGTCGCTTTGCTTATTGCGCCGTAACCATGGATAATCTTCATCATTTATCGTGATGCTTGGGTCAGCCTTGACTTTGAAGGGGAATTTCATGAAACTTTTCATACTCTTCGGACATGTCCTGTCTTGCCCTCTACTCCCGTGGATGTCCCTTTTCCCGAAAGAACTATGTGGCGCTTTGGCTCATTGTATGATGTATCCGCTTCCTTATCTTTTTCTTTTCCTCGGTCTGGTAGACATGTCCTTCACATAGATAACCTGTGCCACATCATTGGCTAGGACGAGCGGTTCATCGGTGTACCCAAGATTTTTCGGATCCACCGTTGTCATTCCGCATCGTGGGTCTACCTGCACTTCGCCTCTGACAGATTGACCCACTTGCACTTAAACAAAGGGACCTTAAAATCTATTTCAGAGTCAAGTTCCCATATGTCTACTATGTAACCATAATATGTGTCATTTCCTTGTCGGTTGCTGCATCAAAGCGGACACCGCTGTTTTGGTTGGTGCTCTTTTCATCTTGGTCAATCGTGTAAAATGTATTCCCATTTATCTCGTATCCTTTCCAAATCATTACAGTCGAAGATGGTCCCTGGACAACAAGTACAACTGATCACAAACAGTGTTGTCACCTCCGAGACGTGTTTCCAACCAACTGCTGAAAGTCCTGATGTGTTCACATGTAATCCGATTAAATCGCCTTTGCTCCGGTGTTTGGAGCGCAGATCGTTCTTGTGTTCATCGACATACGGGTCACCAAGGTAGAGTTCTCAGAGAACTGTGTAGTGTGCTTGAGACCAAGAATATCCGTCCCTGCATATTATTGAGTCTCTTCCAAGCGTGCCTTTTCCGGTCAGTCTCCCCTCATACCGCGATTTAGGGAGACCTATCTTATTAAGGCCACGAATGAAGTCAACACAAAACCCGATGACATCCTCTGTTTGATGGCCCATGGAGATGCTTCCTTCGCCTAGCACGGTTACTGAACATATTTCTTTAGGACTCCCATGAACCTCTCAAAGGGGTACATATTGTGTAGAAATACGGGCCCCGTAATGACAATCTCGTCGACTAGATGAACTAGGACGTGCGTCATGATATTGAAGAAGGATGGTGGGAACACCAGCTCGAAACTGACAAGACATTGCGCCACATCACTCCTTATCGTTGATACGATTTCTGGATCGATCACCTTCTGAGATATTGCATTGAGGAATGCACATAGCTTCACAATGGCTAATCGGAAGTTTTCCGGTAGAAGCCCTCTCAATGAAACCGTAAGCAGTTTCTTAATTATCACGTGTCATTAATGAGAATTTAGGTTCTGGAACTTTTTCTCTGACATATTTTTTATTACCATTATATTCGATTTAGAAGCCGGGACCTTCATCTTGAGCAGGCATTGAAAGAATATTTCTTTCTCTTCTTCAGAAGAGCGTAGGCTGGCGGGACCTTCATACTGCTTCGGAGGCATGCCCTCTTTTCGCAGTAAGCGTTGCAGGTCCTCTCGTGCCTCGTGTGTATCTTTTGTCTTCCCATACACGCCTAAGAATCCTAGCAGGTTCACGCAAAGGTTCTTCGTCACGTGCATCACGTCGATCGAAGAGCGGACCTCTAGGTCTTTCCAGTAGGGTAGGTCCCAAAATATAGATTTCTTCTTCCACATGGGTGCGTGATTCTCAGCGTCATTCGGAACAGCTAGTCCGCTGCGACCCTTTCCAAAGATTACGTGTAAATCATTGACCATAGCAAGTACGTGATCACCGGTACGCATGGCGGGCTTCTTCCGGTGATCTGCCTCGCCTTTGAAATGCTTGCCTTTCTTTCGACATTGATGGTTGGTCGGAAGAAATCGACGGCGGCCAGTGTACACATTCTTCCCGCAGCTTCCTGTATATACTATCGGTGTCAAGTAAACAAAGTGCGTGCATGCGTGGTATCCCTTGTTTGTCCGTCACGAAGGTTATCGAGAGCGGGCCAATCGTTGATTGTCACGAACAGCAACGCCTTTCAGTCAAATTCCTCCTTTGTGCTCATCCCACGTCGTACACCGCTTCCATTCCACAGCTGTAAAAGTTCCTCAACTAATGGCCTTAGGTACACATCAATGTCGTTGCCGGGTTGCTTAGGGCCTTGGATGAGAACTGGCATCATAATGAACTTCCGCTTCATGCACATCCAAGGAGGAAGGTTATACATACATAGAGTCATAGGCCAGGTGCTGTGATTGCTGCTCTGCTCCCCGAAAGGATTAATGCCATCCGCGCTTAAAGCATACCATACGTTCCTTGGGTCCTTTGCAAACTCATCCCAGTACTTTCTCTCGATTTTTCTCCATCACGACCCGTCGTGGTGCTCTCAACTTCCCGCCTTTCTTACGGTCCTCACTGTGCCATCGCATCAACTTGGCATGCTCTCCGCTTCAACAGACGTTTCAACCGTGGTATTATAGGAGCATACCACATCACCTTCGCAGGAACCCTCTTCCGGAGGCTCGCCGTCAACATCACTGTGGTCATCTCGTCTGATCTTATACAGCAATGCACCGCATACCGGGCATGCATTCAGATCCTTGTAGGCACCACGGTAGAGGATGCAATCATTACGGCATGCATGTATCTTCTCCACCTCCAATCCTAGAGGGCATACCACCTTCTTTGCTGCGTATGTACTGTCGGGCAATTCGTTATCCTTTGGAAGCTTCTTCTTCATTATTTTCAGTAGCTTCTCAAATCCTTTATCGAGCACGACATTCTCTGCCTTCCACCGCAGCAATTCGAGTACGGCATCGAGCTTTGTGTTGCCATCTTCGCAATTGGGGTACAACCCTTTTTGTGATCCTCTAACATGCGATCGAACTTCAACTTCTCCTTTTGACTTTCGCATTGTGTCCTTGCATCGACAATGACCCGGCGGAGATCATCATCATGGGGCACATCGTCTGGTTCATCTTGATCTTCAGCAGCCCGTTGCAGCACCATCGTGCACATCGTCTGTGCAACTTGATGTTCAAGAGCATCACCGTATTCAGGGGCACATAGTTGTCATCGTACTCTTCTTCCTCGCCGTCTTCCATCATAACCCCTATTTCTCCGTGCCTCGTCCAAACATTATAGTGTGGCATGAAACCCTTGTAAAGGTGTGGGTGTGAAGGATTTTCCGGTCGAGTAAGACTTCAGATTCCCACATATAGGGCATGGACAACACATAAAACCATTCTGCTTGTTTGCCTCAGCCACTTCGAGAAAATCATGCACGCCTTTAATGTACTCGGATGTGTGTCTGTCACAGTACATACATTGACGGTTCTTCTGCGTGCATTATATATATTTAAGTGTGTAAAAAATCATTAAATAACATCATGAATAGATAATTAAATGACCAAATTAATAGAAGTTCATCATCACATAAAAACCAAAGTACATACATAGTTCTCATCTAACAACATAAAGCTCTGCAGAGCATCTAAATTAATTAAACCATACATTGAAACTATGTAAAACATTTCAATGTGAAAACAAATACGATCATAATCGCAACCAAGGTAACAACTGATCCAACGGCATAATGATACCAAGCCTCGGTATGAATGGCATATTTTCTAATCTTTGTCATCTTCAAGCGCATTGCATCCATCTTGATCTTGTGATCATCGACGACATCTGCAACATGCAACTCCAATATCATCTTCTCCTCCTCAAGTTTTTTTATTTTTTCCTTCAAGAAATTGTTTTCTTCTTCAACTAAATTTAACCTCTCGACAATAGGGTCGGTTGGAATTTCCGGTTCAACAACCTCCTAGATAAATAAAATCTATGTCACGTTGGTCGGCTTAATTTTCATAAACAATAAATGAACCAATAGTTATGAAAAGATAATATATACCACATCCGAATCATAGATGTGACGAGGGCCGACGGGGCGGATACCAAAACCATCGCACTATATAAGATGCAATAATAAAAGTAAGAAAATAATACAAGTAAGAATATTTTTCCTTTCGTAAAGAAGATAAGAACAAGAGGCTCACCACGGTGGTGTCAAGGCGATGAGATCGCCATGAAAGTGATCGACGGCGGTGAAAGACGGGACGGGCGTGACGGACCGCTAAACCTAGACAAATATTGAGGAAAATGGAGGTTAGAGGTCGAGCTTGGAGAGGAGAAAGCTTAAGTAGTGTGGCTCGGGCATTCCATCGAACACCTTGTGTGCATAGGAGGTGAGCTAGAGCACCACCAGCCCCTCCCCTCGGCCGGAAAAAACAGGCAGTGTGCTCGCTCTTGCGCGTGGGGATTTATATCGGCAGCCCCATTAGCCCCGGTGGGTGGCATGAGCCGGGACTAAAGGGAAGCCTTTGGTCCGGGTTCATGCCACCAACCGGGACCAATAGTGGTGGGCCAGGAGCTAGGACCATTGGTCCCGGTTCGTCCCACCAACCGGGACCAAAAGGTCCGGACGAACCGGGACCAATGGCCCACGTGGCCCGGCCGGCCCCCTGGGCTCACGAACCGGGATAAATGCTCGCATTAGTCCCGGTTCTGGATTGAACCGGGACTAATGGGCAAAACAGGCCTCAACGATAGCCCCTTTTTCTACTAGTGGATCACTGTCACTGGCAATCGGAAGAAAGCAAAAGAGTGTTTTCAGAAAGGCTCTAAGATCGCTGATGCTCCGATGGCAGTGGTAGAGCTGCAAGAATACCAAAAAACTGCAGACCCGAGTGATTTGTTGAGAGCCAAGAAGCCCGCCACGGAATCAACATTTTAGTCGTCCGGTGAGACGAAACCGATTCACGTTCACCCGACCGACCCCAATGCTGCTCCGAACCACATCTCGACAACACTCGACTCCAAATAGGAAGAAGCGCTCATCGAGTTCCTCCGTGAGAACTGGGACATCTTCGCATGGAAGCCTGCTGACATGCCGGGTGTTCCTGTGGATCGGCTGAGCATCGTCTACGAGTCGACTCAAAAGTTAAACCTGTCAAAGAACATCTTCGATGGTCTGCCGTCCAGAAGAGAAAGTCCATTGGCGAGGAGGTGGCTCGGCTCTTAGCAGCAGAGTTTATCCGAGAGATTTACCACTCCGAGTGGCTCGCCAATGTTGTCATGGTCCCAAAGAAGGACAAGTCACTTCGCATGTGCATCCACTTCAAACATATCAACCGGGCCTGCCCGAAAGATCATTTTCCTCTCCCCCGCATCGACCAAATAGTCGACTCGACTGCGGGATGTGAGCGGTTGTCTTTCTTAGACGCCTATTCCGGTTACCATCAGATCCGTCTGTATGGACCCGACGAGATCAAAACGTCTTTCATCACTCCATTCGAGTGCTTCAGTTATTTCACCATGCCATTCGGCCTCAAGAATGCCGGAGCCACGTTCATGAGGATGATTCAGAAGTGTTTGCTCACTCAAATAAGTCGGAATGTGGAAGCATACATGGATGATATTGTGGTCAAATCACGGAAAGGTTCCGACCTGTTGACTGACCTTGCTGAAACATTTGCCAATCTCAGGAGGTATGATATCAAGCTTAATCCATCAAAGTGCACATTCGGAGTTCCTGGCGGAAAGTTACTCGGTTTTCTCGTTTCCGAACAAGGAATCGACGCCAACCCAGAAAAAGTTGGCACTATACTCCGAATGAAACGCCCTGTGCGTGTGCACGATGTCCAGAAGCTTACTGGATGCTTGGCCGCTTTAAGTCGATTCATCTCTCGTCTCGGTGAAAAGGCATTGCCTCTTTACCGACTGATGAAGAAGTCAGACAAGTTCGAGTGGACTCCCGAAGCTGATGCAGCGTTTGCAGAGCTAAAAGCTCTGCTCTTCACCCAGCCGGTGTTTGCTGCCCCAGTCAGCAAAGAGCCTTTGCTGCTTTACATTGCAGCCACAGGACAAGTCGTTAGTACAATACTTACGGTCGAGCCGGAAGAAGAAGGAAAAGCCTTCAATGTTCAAATACCAAAGATATTATCTTTTCCAAGTATTGACCCCATCAAAGCAAAGATACCCTCATTATCAGAAGCTTGTTTATGGGATTTATATGACCACGAAGAAGGTTGCTCATTACTTCTCTGACCATTCCATTACAGTCGTCAGCGACGCCCCATTGTCACAGATTCTGCACAACAGAGATGCAACAGGTCGAGTGGCGAAATGGGCAATTGAACTCCTTCACCTTGATATCAAGTTTGAGGCAAAGAAAGCCATCAAGTCCCAAGCAGTAGCAGATTTCATCGCCGAGTGGATTGAACAGCAACTACCGACTCAAGTTCACTCGGAGCACCGGACCAAGTTCTTTGATGGTTCCAAGATGCTGAATGGTTCCGATGCTGGAGTAGTGTTGGTTTCTCCCCGAGGAGATAAGTTCAGATATGTGCTCCAGATTCACTTTGATTCTTCCAACAATGAAGCAGAATACGAAGCACTTTTGTATGGGTTGCGTATGGCCATTTCACTCGGCGTCCGTCGCCTCATGGTCTATGGCGACTCAGATCTAGTGGTTAATCAAGTGATGAAGGAGTGGGACGTCAGAAGTCCAACCATGACTGGTTATTGCAATGCAGTGAGGAAGCTAGAGAAGAAATTCGAGGGGTTAGAGCTTTATCATATACCTCGACTAAAAAATCAAGCTGCTGATGATTTGGCGAAAATAGGGTCCAAGAGGGAAGCCATTCCAGTAATGTGTTTTTGGAGCACATCCACACACCGTCAGTTCAAGAGGATCCTTTCACCGAAGAAGCCCCACAGCCAAAGAGTGCCACTGATCCGATCAAGTTGAGGTCCCAGCTGTGGTCGACCTGATCATGGAAGTCGTGGTCATCACTCCCGACTGGACAGTGTCGTACATCGCGTATATCCTAAGGAAAGAGCTCCCGGAGAATGAAGAAGAGGCTCGAGAGATCTCCGTCGATCCAAGGCCTTTACTGTGATCAAGGGATAGTTGTACAGAGAAAGCGCGACTGGAGTCGGCCAGAAATGCATAACACCAGAAGAAGGTCAGATAATTCTTGATGATATCCACTCGGGGACCTGTGGTGATCATGCGTCCTCTCGGACCATTGTGGCTAAAGCATACCGAGCGGGATTTTACTGGCCGAAAGCAAATGAAATGGCAAACGAAATAGTCAACAAGTGTGAAGGATGTCAGTTCTATTCCAATATGTCACACAAACCCGCCTCAGCCTTGAAGACCATTCCACTCGTCTGGCCCTTCGCTGTTTGGGGATTGGATATGATTGGACCACTGAGAACTGGCAGGAGCGGCTTCACTCACTTGCTAGTGGCAGTCGACAAGTTTACTAAGTGGATCGAAGCTAAGTCTATCAAGAATCTCGATGCGTGCACTGCTATCAGTTTCATCAGAGAGTTGATATTCAGATATGGAGTTCCGCATAGCATCATCACTAACAATGGGTCAAACTTCGGTTCCGACAAGTTCAAAGCCTTTTGCGCCTCTCAAGGCACGCGAGTCGACTATGCTTCAGTTGCTCACCCCCAGTCGAATGTACAAGCAGAACGAGCAAAAGGTCTAATTCTCAAAAGACTGAAACCCCGGTTGATGCGTGATCTCAAGCATGCAGCAGGAGCGTGGGTCGACGAACTTCCATCAGTTCTTTGGGGATTGAGGACCACTCCTAATCAGTCGACTGGGAGAACTCCATTCTTTCTGGTCTATGGAGCTGAAGCAGTTCTACCGAGTGACCTGCTTCACAATGCACCTCGAATCGAACTCTACTCTGAAGATGAAGCGGAAGAAGCCTGGCAAGATGCAGTCGACCTCCTAGAAGAGGAGAGAGATGGCCCTGATCCGCTCGACCATTTATCAGCAGGACTTGCGTAGATTCCATGCTAGAAATGTGAAGAGTCGAACCTTCCAAGAAGGAGACTTGGTCCTCCGAGTGGATCAACAGAAACCACACAAGCTCGCTCCCACTTGGGAAGGTCCCTTCATCGTCACCAGATTTCTCCACAATGGAGCATACCGTCTTTACAACGTCGATCGCTGATTGATGAGCCTCGAGCTTGGAATGCGGAGCTGCTCCGCCTTTTATACTTAAGTACTCATCGAATGAGATGTAATAAAAGTACCTCTGTAGTTTGTTTATCAAAGACAAGAATGTTATAATTTTCCCAAAGGATTGTTATTAATTTTTGTTTACATAAGAAACCCCCCCCCCCAGTGGGTAGCTTAGCTGCGAACCCGTTTCGCCTAAGTTTGTAAAAAAAAACCTGCCGAGTGGTGAGCCAGCCTCCCACTCGGGGCTTAGCTGCGAATCCGTTTCGCCTAAGTACTTGAAAATCCTACCGAGTGGTGAGCCAGCCTCCCACTCTGGGGCTTAGCTGCAGTCCAAGTACTCGCCTAAGTGTTTAAAATCCTACCGAGTGGTGAGCCAACCTCCCACTCGGGGGCTTAGCTGCAGTCCAAGTACTCGCCTAAGTGTTTAAAATCCTACCGAGTGGTGAGCCAGCATCCCACTCGGGGGCTTAGCTGCAGTCCAAGTACTCGCCTAAGTGTTTGAAATCCTACCGAGTGGTGAGCCAGCCTCCCACTCGGGGGCTTAGCTGCAGTCCAAGTACTCGCCTAAGTATTTAATACAATGTGCGCTTTGCAAGGACGGCGAGGTATAGGTCGACTGTTGCCTTCTCCTTCAGAGCTACGACACAAAAAAATCCTCCCACTCGGAGGCTTAGCTGCAGTCCAGTACTTGCCTAAGTTTGAAAAATCCTACCGAGTGGAGAGCAAACCTCCCACTCGGGGGCTTAGCATCAGTCCAGTACTCGCCTAAGTTTGAAAAATCCTAACGAGTGGAGAGCGAACCTCCCACTCGGGGGCTTTGCAGCAGTCCAGTACTCGCCTAAGTTTGAAAAATCCTACCGAGTGGAGAGCGAACCTCCCACTCGGGGGCTTAGCTGAAGTCTAGTACTCGCCTAAGTATCTGAAATTCCTACCGAGTGGAGAGCAACCCTCCCACTCGGAGGCTTAGCTGCAGTCCAGTACTCGCCTAAGTATTTAAAAATCCTACCGAGTGGAGAGCAACCCTCCCACCCGGAGGCGTAGCTGCAATCCAGTACTCGCATAAGTATTTAAAAATCCTACCGAGTGGGGAGCAACCCTCCCACTTGGAGGCTTAGCTGCAGTCCAGTACTCGCCTAAGTATGAAATCCATTCTGATCCGCAAGGACGACGAGGTGCAGGTCGACTGTTACCTTCTCCTTCGGAGCTACGCCACAAGTACAACGTGCGCTCCATTCCGATCCGCAAGGACGACGTGGTGCGGGTCGACTGCTACCTTCTCCTTCGGAGCTGCGCTGCAAGTACAACGAGCATTCCATCTCGATCCGCAAGTACGCAGGTCGACTGCAATCCGTGCTCCATCCCTACCTGCAAGGACGATGAAGTGCAGGTCGACTGGATTTTTCACCTCAGAAGCTGCATCTCAAACACTGAAGTATATTCCGAGTGAAAAACAAAGTCCGCTCGAAGGCAAATGAAAGCATATTCGATGATAAGCCAAGTTCAGATAACATCCTATGGATTCAGAAGTGCTCAGGCGTCAAGCATGTTAAAGTTTATCGGTTACAAAACCACTCGGCATTCCGAAGAAAATTTAAGACGAAGCATAGAAGTTTTTTACTCCTCAGGTGGAGGACTAGAAGGCGCGACAAACTGATCCAGGTCGATTCTGTCAGCAATCCGGGTGCCAGCTGCAATGAAAGTCTCCATGAAAGATTGGAAGTCATACTTCTTGGTATTGGCAACTTTAATGGACGCCAGTTTTCCTCTCGCACCTCCTTGCAGTGAACACGGACCAGGGACAGAGCAACATTGGCACCACACCTGGCAGAAGACTTTTTCCATTCCTGCACTCGACTTGGAACGTCATTCAGTCGAATCATTAAAGACTCGAGGTCATTTTGAAGCGTCTCGCCTGGCCAGAGTGTCGAGTCGATTCACGACACCGCAACCTTCAGTCGAGCAAGGTAGTCCACCACAGCAGCAACACGAGACTCCAGTCGGAGCACATTCATAGCGGCTTCATCCTTCACATGAGAGTTAATGGGGTCCAGGCTTGTCTCCACTCGACTAGTCTCCTCCTCGAAGTTCCGGCAGAATTCTGTAAACGCAACTCGAGTTCAAGCCAATGGTTCTATGATGAGTAGGTGATAACAAGTCAGTCGGATAGGAGGGATTACCTTCAAGCATGAGGAATAACTTCTTGGCGAGCCCTCCCAGATAAGCCTCCAGACCGTTCCTCTTCCCCGCCAGATTCAAACCTTGTCACTCAGAGCTATCTTGTCATTCTTCAGTCAGCTAACCTCCTTGTTGGCCGCGTCGAGAGCAGCTTTCAGATTGGCGTTCTCTTCTTCAAGTTTACCGACTGAAGCCAGTTTTTCTTCTGCGAGCTTTGTTTTGTCCAAAGCCGCTTTCTGCGCCTCGGCAAGGTCATGATCCTTCTTCTTCAGAGCCTCCTCCATTTTGTCTGCAAAATGACAATGAGATCAGAATTAGGAATGGGCAGAAAGACAAAGACAGTCGTCAAGTTCTCACCAGCCATACCTTTTGCTTCGTCTCTCGCCTTCTGCAAGTTCTCCTGAGCAAGCTTTAAGTCAAGGTTGAGCTGGATCTGTTTGTTTTCCAATTCTGTATAGCGAGCCACAAGCTCACAGGATTTCTGCGAAGGGTCAATCGACAGACATCAAAGATAGGTTGCTTCTGAGCGACTAAGGAAAAATCGTAGCGTTTCTAAGACTACAGCCGAATCAAATTTTCATCAGTAGTCTCGGGGACTAGACCCAGTGGGTGCACTTAGCGTGCCCCCACTGGTTTTACCGACTTGGTTCGACCAGTCGACCGAAAGATCCAAAAAGGTTATGATCCTAAACCATACCTAACTGTCAGCAGTCAGCCACGGTATCATCAAAAAAAAAGAGAGTTCTTCAAACTTTAGTCGACTGCCAGCAGTCGACCGTAGTCTCGAGGACTACACCCAGTGGGTGCACTCAGCGTGCCCCCACCGGTTTCAAGATTCCATTCGACATGGTCCGACCAGACCGAGTGAAGAAGTTAGCAAAGAAATTCAAAGTATAAAGACTATAGTCGACTGCCAGCAGTCCACCATAGTCTCGGGGACTACACCCAGTGGGTGCACTCAGCGTGCCCCCACCAATCCAAAAATTCAATCGACACACCCAGTGGGTGTACAGATACGAAGATCTTCAGAAAGAAGAGCTTTCAGGTAGCATATCCTAACAGAACAAGCGGTGACCAACTAACCTGGACATTGTTCTGAAAAGCTGGGCTAGCATCATAGGCCGCCTGACTGGATTCCCCACTAGTAGAAAAAGGGTCAAACGTGAAGCACATTAGTGCCGGTTTGTAAAAAACCGGCACTAATGTGATCAATAGTGCCGGTTCGAATGGCTATGCATTAGTGCCGGTTCGTAATGAACCTTTAGTACCGGTTCGTGCCACGAACCGGTACTAAAGGGGTGGTGGCAGGCTGGCGTCAGGCCAGGGCCCCACGAGTCCCTTTAGTGACGGTTTGTGGCACAAACCGGTACTAAAGGTCTAACCTATAGTACCGGTTTGCGTCACCAACCGGCACTACAGAGTCTTAACCTATAGTCCCGGTTGAAGACACAAACCGGCACTATAGGGCAATTTTCAAACTCCCCTCAGATCGCCATTTCAATTTTGAAAAATCAAAAGAAAATGATAAAAACTTCAGAAAATAAAATCTTTCGAGAGGTAGTTATATTACTAAATCTACTAGTTAGGAAAATTTGAAAACTTACTTTTGGACATGTTTTTCAAAAAGTGAAGGGAAAATGTAAAAGCGGCTATAACTTTTGCATACGATGTCGGAAAAAACGATAATATATCAAAAATTCAGCACGAAATCCGCATCCGATGGAGACCGCCTACTGACTGTTTGGAATTTTTAGAATCCTCAAATTCCAAAAGGAAAAAAAGATATGGTCAAATTTCAGTTTTTCTAAAAAAAATTGGTTAAATCTGGTCAAACTACTTATTCAAGAAGTATTAATGTTACTACATAATTATTCAAGAATATTAGTGTTACTAAATAATTATTTCGATTTTTTGAATTATGGTCAAATATGGTCAAACTATGGTCAAATTATGGTCAAACTATGGTCAAACTTATTCAAGAAATATTAGCGTTACTAAATAATTACTGTTTTTTTAGAATAATAGTTTCAAACTCAAACGGTGAAATGTGTGACTTCATGCTCAAGCTAAACTCCTGAGGGTTAATAGGATTAACATCTTACTATTATCAGGAAAACAACAAGTGCAGACTTGGAAATGAAGGAGAATAGAACCCGAAAGTTAAGCGTGCTCGGGCTGGAGTAGTGAGAGGGATGGGTGACCGGTCGGGAAGTTAGATGATTTGGAATGAGTGATCCACACTTGAGCAGTTAAGAGAGGTGATTAGAGTCTAAATTATCAAATAATTCAAAAAAACTAAAAATCAAAAAAAATCAAATTTTTTTTCCAAAATTTTCAAAAAAATAAATAAATAAAAAACCTTTAGTACCGGTTGGTAACACCAACCGGTACTAAAGGTCCCCCATACCAGGGCGTGAGCTCACGCCACGTGGTGGCACTTTAGCGCCGGTTCGTGCCGAACCGGTACTAAGGGGGGGGGGGGCTTTAGTGCCCACACTTTAGTGCCGGTTCCATAACCGGCACTAAAGGCCCTTACAAACCGGTTTTAAAGCTCCGTTTTCTACTAGTGCCCGGACCACCTTCACTTGCTCCATCATGATCCCCGCCTGGCGTATAGCTTCCTTAGCAGCACCCACTTGGTCCTCTGGGACGTGGTGTGTGGCGAAAAGGGAGGGCGGATCAGCAGTCGACGATGAAGGCCGGACACTTGTCATCGGCACAGCCAAAGACACAGAAGTCCGAGTGATGTTTCCACCCTCATGAACCAACGTCTCAGGCACTGATACAACTCGAAAGGCCTTGCCAAGAAGCGCCTTTTGTTCCTCCTCCACCTCAGCGGCGCCTCATCGTCATCATCAGGGAGATCAATGACATGAGGAGGGACTACAGGAAAGATTCAAAGTTAAAAATGGAAAACTAATCGACCGAAAGCGAAACTACAGAGATCATACCAAGGTTAGAGGTGGCAGCATCTTCCGTTTCCTGGTCTTTATTCCTGGCTGAGGTCTCGGAGGTAGCAGCGCTGCAGATTTCAGAAATCAGTTGATCAGTCAACAAGTCGACCAAAAGTATGTCCATGCTAAACAAGAAAACACAAGTTCTGCTGTTACCCGGAAATGGTGGGAATGGCCATCCTCATCTTGGGCAAAGCCTTCGTCGGCTTTGATGGCGTCGCTCGGGGTTGCTTCGACGCTTTTTCAGTCGGCGCCGAAGAGGACGTCCGAGGGCGTTTCGTCGACTGCCCGACAGGCGCGATAGCCTTGCCATGCTCAACCGCGGGCTCATGGGTGAGCTTGCATCGCCTTTCCATGCAAGGAGGGTCGACTTCTTCCTCCTCTTCCTCCTCCTCTTCTTCGCCGGAGCTGTCGTCGTCTTCGTCCTCCTCACCATCAGATTGCCATTCCTCCTGGCTTTCACCTCCGCTCCCCTCCTCCTCCTCGACCTGTTCTTGTGCCCCATTGGGCATCGAGTACATCTTGGTAGTAGCCTGGAAGACAACAAACAAGACAAAAGTCAATCGACCGATTTTAAGAAAACAAGATGAAGAAAGCGAGATCACAGTCAAAGATGCAGGAAGGGACCTTGTCTACTTCAGATGATCGTCGAGTGGAGGAATCCTCCTGGCTCCTCGAGGGTTGTCCTTGTTTCCTGTGATGCTTGCCAGACATCTTTCCAGCATGGCGTCCTCGACCTCCTCCTGGTGGATCCGAGTGGTGTCTTCAGTGCCAGAGTACAACCACATCGGATGGTCTCGAGCTTGAAGCGGTTGGATGCGTCGTCGGAGGAAGACCTCCAAGAGATCCATGCCAGTCACTCCGTCTCGAATGAGCTGGACAACGCGTTCGACCAACACCTTCACTTGCGCCCTCTCTTCCGGGATCACCTTCAAAGAAGATGGCTTGCTCACTCGGTCCATGGAAAAACGAGGGAGTCCAATGATCGCTGGCGTTATTGGTCCTTGCAAGAGAACCAAGTCGACTGCCATCCAGGGACTGACTCGGTTAAGATCATGGCCGGAAAAGAACTTTTTCCTCTCATTTGAACCCCAAGACCTCCACACATCTGAATCACTTGAGTTCTCTCGTCACTCGGATTGGCCTTTTTCACTTGAGTTCTCTTGAGCAGCGAGATACACAATGGAGTTGGGAGTGAAGTGGTGAAGTTGTGCCCCAAAGAAGTTCAGAAATCCCTGAAAGAAAAGGTAAGGCGGCAGAGAAAACCCGCGGTCAACATGGGTAGCCAAGAGAACACACTCACCCTCCTGAGGTTGCGGCTCCGACTCCTTCCCTGGGAGCCGCGCTGATCCATGGGGGATCCGTCCCTCATTGGCCATGTCGTCGAGATCCTTCTGACGGATCATCGAGCGGATCCAGTCGCCCTGGATCCAGCCCTGCGGCAAGCCGGCCCTTGACGAAGATCCGCCCCGACTGGTCGCCCTTCCCTTCGCTTTCGTCGTAACCTTCTTCGCCCGCTCCAAATCCGCCGTCTTCTCTTTCACCATTGTCGCCGGCGAAACGCGCACGGAGCAGCAGCGCTGAGGTGGGAGCGAACACGGCGGATGAATCTGGGGAAGGGAGGAGGAAAGGAGAGCGCACTGTTCAAAAACCCCCGTCCGGGGCCTTATATGAGGTTGCTTCCGAGTGACTGACTGGTAGGCCCGGGCGATCCTGTCAAATCCCACAACAGTCGCCCGCGCAATACGTGGCGAAAAAGGTGGCACGGAGATCGAGGCGTCCCTGCCTTATCCCATCCGATTACTGCGGCTTCCTCCGCCCCGCTCACTTCCCGAAATTCGAATCCCGCTAAATCCGCGCGCCACAGAGCAAATCGTCAGACAGAAGATTTCCTCCGTCCTGTCATTCGGAGTTCTCCAAGTACGAAAAACACACTCGACAGATACAAAGAATGGATCAAGGCGACTGAAAAAGAAGTTGAAGCCGTCAACTAAGCTCGTTGATCCAGAACAAGACATGCTCATCGCACGAAAAATGGGTCGGAAGAGTTCTCAACTCCTTCCCCACTGAAACCTCGATCCATTCGGGGGCTACTGATGAAGCCATGTACCTGGGGTAGGGTCATGGACCTGTCCAAGATACCCTCCCCAAGGACATCTCTTGACGAAACCACCTTTCAGTCGACCTGGAAGGATTCCACTCGACGGACCTAAAGACACTCGACCATGAAGCCAACCACTCGATCACCAGGAGATCTACAGTTAGTCTGCACTCAAACGGTCGGTCATTAAGTGGTTTTATGGTCATCATAGCACTTTATGTGGGACGTTACTAGTAACTCTCTATCTTAATGTACCTTAATCCCCGCATAACTGAGGGCTGGAAGGGTCTGGCGAACTCTATATAAGCCACCCCCTCCTCAGTGTAAAGGGTTCGCACCCCTGTAACTCATACGCACATAATACAGTCGACCGCCTCCGGGCTCCGAGACGTAGGGCTGTTACTTCCTCCGAGAAGGGCCTGAACTCGTAAACATCTTGCGTATACAACTACTCCATAGCTAGGATCTTGTCTCTCCATTCCTACCCCCATTCTACGGTCAGACTTAGAACCACGACAACAACCCCCTTCCCCTTCGTGAAAGTTACCATGGCGTTTTTAGTGTAGGTTATGGTTTTGAGAGGAAGCCTGATAGCATACAAAAATAGGACAAAAAACATGAAGTTTTGACATACTACATCCCATGTTTCAAATTACCGTGATGTTTATACAGTTATCAAGTTTCACTTCAGCTATTATATTGCAATTTTCACATAAGTTACTAGGGTAAAATTTCCAATAATTTTTTCTCATAGGTCAAAAAATAACGCAGTGTTTCTCCGAAAAAAATTACCATGCTGTTCATACATAAGATGCCAGTTCTTCGGTTTGTGTATTAACGTGTTATTTGCACACAATTTACCAAGGGTATGCTTTTCAACCACCTTTCCCCCTTTTGGTCAATGTTACCGTGGTGTTTATACCCAAGTTATCAGATCTGCAGTTCATATATTATCATGGCACTTACACACAAGTTATCGAGTGTATGTTTTTCAACAACTTTTGCCCTTTGTAAAAAATGTTACCGCGGTGCTTATCCGTATATTACCATGCTATTTTCACATAAGTTACCAAGGGTGTGTTTTTAAACAAAATTTTCTTGTTTGGTCAATGGAACCGCGGTGTTCTGTACGTAAATTATCGGGTATGTGACACATATATTACCGTACTATTTACACATAAATTAGCGAGCATATGTTTATCAACAAAAAGTTTTCCGGGTCAGAAAGTTATCATCATGTTTTGTATGTAAGTTATCAGTTAAGCGGTGCTTATATTACCACGTTATTTACATAGAGATTACCGGTGGCACATTTGTAATACATCCCTTGGGGTCAAAGTTATTGTGGTGTTTGTATGTATTTTATCAAATCCGCGGAGCGTTAATTATCATCTTATTTACCCATAAGTTAATGTGGTTAATTATGTTTTTCAACCACTTTTTTCCTCGGATCAAAATTACCATGATGTTTGCGGGTAAAATTATCAGGTCTGCTAGGTATGTTTCTAATAACTTTTTTCCTTGGTTCAAAATTACCAGGGTGTTTTTGCGCAAGTTATCATGTCTATAGTGCGTATTATTACCGTGCTATTTGCATAAAGTTACCGGGGTTTGTTTTCAGTAATAATTTTCTATGTCAAATTTATCATGGTGTTTGTACGTAAATTATCGTATCAATTGTATATAAATTATCATGATATTTACATAGAAGTTACCGAGGGTATATTTCTACATCAATCTTTCTTCAATCAAAGTTAGCATGATATTTATACGTAAGTCGTTACGTCTTAAAATATAGTACAAATGATGCACCAGTGAAGCTAAAAACCCACTAAACATGTTTTTTTAGCCAACATTAACTTTTCCTAACTAGGCCTCTACATAGCATTGGGCACAACCCAACTCTTTTCTCTTTCTGAAGCCCACTGAGAATGTTGTCTTCAACCTGCAACCAACGGAACCTGTATCTGAAAACTGAAAACTGAAAACATAGATACAAAGAACTCCCAATTATCCATCTTACTTGTTGATTTAGGCTACGAATCGTGTCGACTTCAACATGAAATTCGTAGATCTCTTCATTGCGAATCCATTTTAGATGAGCATGGAACTTATTGTTAAAAGATGAAGGAGATCGATGCAAGTGTCCTATCTTCAAGTCGGCGCTGGCCGGAGCCTATGGCCTTGGCTAGAAGCTCGGCCAGCAGAACAGCGGGCAGCAGCGGCTGCTATGGCTGAGACGTGTGGAGGACGTGGTCCTTGATGGGCTGCAGGGGAGGCAGGAATCCCATGGAGATGGTGATGGAGCTCCTGCACCGGCAAGTGTTGGCCGTGGAAGGGCTATGGCGGCGACTTGAGGAGGCGCTGGTGCTCGAGGGGTGCAAGGGAACAAGTGGTTCGACCGAAGCTGCTGATGGCCGGTCAATGCGTGCTCGCGGCGCCATGCCTGGGTGCTCGGGCGTAGGAGTTGCGAACGGAGAAGATGCAGATCGAGCGGTTGCCCGATCTGACGGCGCAAGATGCGGTAGATCGTTTTGCAATCTGCCACATGGTTGCCAGATACATATTTCGTTTTTCAAAATTTATTCGAAAAGTGATGTTGTCTCGAAGTCCTCATTGTGTGAAACACAAAGATGCAAACATATCATAAATTAGCCTCTTGGTTCAAAAGATAAATTAGATTCAGACTTTGAAATCTTGTGAAGAAAGCATGGGAGGGTGAAGTATTATTGTGTGCACTCTGATAGGGAAAGGAGGAGAAATGTTTCAGGAATATGACGAAAGTTGTCATGATGATGGAGAAAAAGTGACGTGACTGATGCATACTTAAAACTACTCCCTCCGTTTCTAAATATTTGTCTTTTTAGAGACTTCAAATGGACTACCATATACGGATGTGCATAGACATATTTTAGAGTGTAGATTCATTTATTTTGCTCAGTATGTAATCATTTATTGAAATCTCTAAAAAGACAAATATTGGGAAGGAAGGGAGTAATAATTAAGCAGTACGACTGACATACATCATCATAGGCTCACGCACGCACGGGACCTCCACCGGAGGACGGCCTTCCCCACATCTTCATCCTGACTGGACTTGCATGGCTCTGAGTTCCCTGATGAAGCCGACGAGCCGCTCCAGGTCGCATGACGACGAACCCCCCACCGCAACGTCTAGCTTCAACTGCTGCGCCATTGCATGGGCCCTGCCTCTGAGCTCGCCGGACTCCATGGCTTCCCTCACCTTCCCCTCTACGATGGCCCTGTCGCAAAGGTCCTTCATGTCCAAACCCGTCCTCCACACCGCGCCTACGAAGCGGCTGTTTATCTGCTGGTCGGCGAAGAAGGGCCAGCACACCATCGGCACGCCCTCGGCCGCGGCCTCCAGCGTCGAGTTCCACCCACCGTGCGTCAGGAAGCACCCCACCGCGCGGTGCCGCAGCACGCCCCTCTGCGGCGCCCACTCCACCACGCGCGCCTTGCTGCCCGCCTCCTTGACGGCTTCTCCGAGCATGGAGCCTGTGGTCTTCACCATGTCCGGCCGGAGCACCCAGAGGAAGGCGTAGCCGGTGGCGACGAGGCCGGCCAGGAACTCGGTGAACTGCTCGTGCGAGATGACGGCGAGGCTCCCTAGGCTCACGTACACAACGGAGCGGTCCCCGTGGCCGTCGAGCCACCCCATGCAGCTGTCGTCCTCGCTCCACAGACTAGCGGCTGCGTCATGCTCTGCATGGAGAGGGCCTATGGCGAAGAGGTCGCGCATGTGCGGCGCGATGCGCGCGAGCGCCGGACCCTCCATGGACGCGGCGGTGTTTAGTATGAGTGCCCGCGCCTTGCCGGCGTGAGCGATGCCCTCGGCGATCGCCAGCAGCATGGGGTCGAAGGCGCCGTCCTCGCTGCGGCCGACTCCACGTGGAAGGTCTCGCCGCCGTAGGAAGCCCTCCATCCCTGGGACACCGCGCACCGGGTCGTCTGCAGGGAAGGGGACCTCGCCGAGCTCCACGAGCCTTGGCACGGACAGGTACGCCAAGTAGCTGCACGCGCTGGCCGTGCGGAAGGCGAGAGCCGGGACGCCGAGCTCCTCCGCGATGTCGACTGCGAACGGCATGATGCCGTCGGCGATAATGCAGGTCAACAGCGGTGCATCGGATCGAAGCGACAGGAGCAGGGCGCGGTACGCAGCGCTGCCCGTCGTGAACATGGCCTCCGAGAGCTCCTTGAGGCTGCGCACTGAGCGGGGGTGGTCGTCCGGGAGGCCGTCGGGAACGGACAGCAGGCGGAGGCCCCGCGGCAGCGCCGCTCGGGCAAGGCGGCTGAGGTTGTGCTCGGTGTGGAGGAAGGTGACGCGGAAGCCGGCGTCGAGGAGGGCGGCGGTGAGATGGAGCATGCAGTTGATGTGGCCCTGCAGCGGCCACGGGAACACGAGAACATGCACCGGCGCGTCCATTCCTTGGGTCAAACGCTAGGATGGTATATTTTTTGTGTGAGAGGGCGTCCGATCCCTTCGACTCCAACAAAGGGAGCGATATTGATGGCAACTCAGTGCTTTCGTATCATATTTTGCCCTCTGGAAGTATAGTTTAGAAAACAGGACCGGACCGGTGCCCCTATCGGTTTTTTAAGCTAAAAAGACCGACCTGTAATTGGACCAAAAAATCATGTAATCGACCGGTTTTTGCATGAGCCGGAGATAAAAAACCGGTGGTTGAACCAGTGCCACATACAAAAATAGAAAAATAACCTGTGTCAAAGGGAATTCAAACCAATGAGGCTATATACAGGTGCATAAGTTGCACCTCTGGCCCAATAATCATCTTGGTTGGCCAACTTTCTATTCAAATTTATGTACATGATTTTTACATCTGTTTAGTATGACACTAGTTCACAAAACGTATTATTTGTGATAGACAAAGGGTTTTGGGTGTTGTGGGCTTTGACACCTCTTGGGTCGGCCACGGCAACCGTGGCCCTGCTCATGGAGGGGATACCTCATTGGATACAAATACAACTAGAACATAAAGACGCGCTTTGCCGCGCCCGCACATATTGATAACATATAATAAATTTATCTATAAAAATCTAAACACTACAAACATCCAAGAAATTTTGAACGGTTTTGATGACTTCAAATATAGGCAAGACATGGTGATCTAACACAACCTCTTCCTTTTATACAACAGGTGGGCATGATCATGCGGCCTTGTCAAATCCTTCTAGGAATAAATAGATACATTTGCCAAATCCATGTCACCTATGAAATTCTCCACAGAGGTGTCGTGTACTTGACACCGTTCATGACATTTCAAAGCAGCAGCAACCTCTTCCTAAGTTGTTGCTTTCTTGTTATCTCACTCGATCAATCAGGTGTACTTCCAAGGTTATCCACATCTTCTTGTCTATTGCCACTCCATCGGTCATTTCTTTAATTAATAAAGTAAGATCAGGTTCAGATTTGCAATCTTGGGCAACTGGTTCCGCTAAGACATGAGCACTCACCTTGCACTCCATGTAATACTTTGGCCTGGAACTGGAATTCGTTTTACTATAGTGTTCCGGATGAAAGTATTATATAGTGTCCCTGTCAATTGGAATTCAGCTTACCATTAACGTGCACATATATATCGAAGATTTACTATGTTAATTTTAATCCGTGCTAAAAAACTTCAACCTCCTGCAAATGAGGCCGGTGCACGCCATGGAGACTGATCCACGGAAAAAGTTGAAAATATTGCTTTCCGATAGTCAACCTGAGAACAAATAATAGAGAGGCATTGCACAATAGATGAACGTTCTCGAGCACCAAGGATGTGGGAGGAGGGTTGCTCCTGCATTCCATCAGCGTTCAGAATCAAGGATGGTTGAGGTGATGAAAATCTGACCATTGGTGGCCGCTGGCCGCGGGTTTCATGGGTGGAGTAGGATTTGCAGTTCTCTTCTCGCGACAGATTGGATCTACAAGTCAAGTGCCCTGCTGACCAATTTATGGGCGTCCTTCAAGATCCATGGGGTAAATCTCTGCCATGGATTTGGGTGGGGCGAGTATGTGGGCGAGTCATGGCAGCCATGGATTTGGGTGAAGAGGGAGGGGAGGCGCTGCTGCGACGCACACCCGTGACGCAAGGAAAACGCGCACGACAAGCAGCGGTTACGGGAGGGAGAAAGCCGAGCTCCGTCACCGAGCCTAATAATGGACGCCGAGCACAGAAGATAAAATACGAGAAAGAAAGCCCATAGAACATCCGTACATGTTAGCCCAATTCACGAGCAGGCGTCTGGATCGTTCTGCGGAGCAGCAGCCCTGTCATGTGGGCTGCCTACCTAGAAATGAGCCAGGCAATTGGAAAAGCCCAAGCTGGCGTTGTGGGACGATGGTAGAGATCTGGTCCGTTGAGATCGCGATCGGATGGCGGGTGTAGCGAAAAACACTGAGAGGAGACGTAGCTCGCTCCATTTTACTGTTTCTCAATTGTACAAGAGTTACAATATGTATACAAATATAACTACAAGTCTAACACCCTCCCTCAATCTTAACCGTGATCTGAAGAATTCAGAAGATTAAGATTGCGACGACAACCCTCAAACTGAGGTAGCGGTAAAGGCTTCGTGAAGATGTCAGCAAGTTGATCTTTCGAAGGGATGAACTTGATCTGAAGCAACTTCTGCGAAACTCGTTCTCTGACAAAGTGATAGTCAACTTCGATGTATTTCATTCGGGCATGAAATACCGGATTCGAAGAAAGGTGTGTAGCACCGATATTGTCACACAAAAGAACGGATGGATGATTCTGAGAGACTCTCAACTCTCGAAGCAAAGACTGAACCCAAATAAGTTCAGCGGTGGCATTGGCAACTGCTTTGTATTCAGCTTCAGTACTACTACGAGAAATTGTAGCTTGTTTACGAGCACTCCAAGTGATCAAATTAGGACCATAGAACACTGCATATCCCCCCGTAGATCGCCTGTCATCTGGGCTACCAGCCCAATCTGCATCAGAAAACGCCAAGAGGCCACCAGAAGGAGCAGGCCGAAGATGCAGACCCAAAGCAGTAGTCAATCGAACATAGCGCAGAATGCGTTTCACAGCTGTCCAGTGAGAATCCCGAGGAGCATGAAGAAACTGGCACACGCTGTTAACCACATAGGATATATCAGGACGAGTAATCGTCAAATACTGTAAGCCACCAACAATACTGCGATACGTTGTAGCCTCATCCGAAGAAAGAAGAGTACCATCAAGTGCAGAGAGTCGATCAGAGACTGACATGGGAGTAGTAGCAGGCTTACACTAAAGCATACCAGCACGACAAAGTAAATCCAGGGAATAGTTCTCTGAGTGAGAATCAGAACGGCATCAGAATGAGAGACCTCCAAACCAAGGAAATAATGAAGCCGACCAAGATCTGTAATAGCAAAATCACCACTCAAGGCTGAAATAAGACGATCCGCAGCAAAGGCCGACGAGCTGATCAGTATGATATCATCTACATACACCAGCAGGTACATAGTGACAGTAGGATGCTGTAGCATGAACAAGGACGTATCAGTTGTCGAAGGAACAAATCCATGTGCACAGAGGGCAGCACCGAGACGCGTGTGCCAGGCACGAGGCGCCTGTTTAAGACCATAAAGAGCCTTTACCAAGCGACACAAATGCTGCGGACGAGCAGGATCAACAAAACCAGGAGGCTGACGCATATAAACCTCTTCCTCAAGAACACCATGAAGAAAGGCATTCTGAACATCCAGCTGTCTAAGAGACCATCCACGAGTAACAACAAGAGACAATAGCATTTAATAGTTGTAGGCTTGACCACGGGACTGAAAGTATCCTCATAATCAAGACCATGATGTTGTTTGAACCCTCGAGCAACAAGGCGAGCCTTATACCGTCCAATAGAGCCATCATCATGTCGCTTAACTTTGAATACCCACTTGGAATCAATAATGTTGACACCACTCTTCGGAGGAACAAGACGCCACGTATCATTTTTTCAGCAATGCCTAATACTCTTGTTCCATCGTAGAACACCAGTGAGGGATACCTATAGCTGCCTGATAGTGACAGGGTTCAGCAGTAGGATCAGTTTTAGAATGAGCCATGCATGCCGCGAGCCACGCAACTGTGCCATCGGTGCGTTTACGCGGAAGAACAATGTCACTCTTGTTGCGAGTGTGTGGACGGTGAACAACAGGAGCAGTTGGGGAGATCGAAGTCGCGGGAGCCGTCGATGTAGGCGGAGAGGCCCGCGTCTCCATAGGTGAAGACATGGCGGGTGATGGTAGCAGCAGGGTGCGGCCAGCAGTGTGCTGCCGCACGGGTGATGGCGACGAAGGCGGGCTGCCAGGAGGCGACCTAGTAGGCAAGGGCGAGTCCGGGCCGGGCGACGCAGGCGAGGCCGGCCCAATCAACACGGGCAAGTCCGAGCCAGTGGATGCGGGCGAGTCCAACATTGACGGAGCCGGGTCCGAGCGCGTAGCGGGCGCGGGTGCGGGAGACCTTGCATGCCCCATGCAGGGAGGAGCAGCCACGTGATAGACGTGATCCATCAAGGGAGCCGGATCCGAGCGCACAGTAGGCGCGGGCGCAGGAGACCCTGCATGTCCCATGCAGGGAGCAGCAGCGACATGATCGACGTGATCCGTCGAAGCAGCCATAGGATCAGTAGGTGGGTCATCCAGGAGAATAAGCCGAGCACCTCTACCATTTCCTGCACCATGGTTAGACAACAAAAGAGGCAAGTGTGCAGCATCTACAAATTGATCAGGCAATAAAGGAGATGAATGCAATGGTACAACAGATGTGGTGGCACGAGTTGGATGATTAGAAAAAACAAAAACATGCTCAGCAAAGACAACATCACGCGAGATATATACGCGATTGGTTGGAACATGAAGGCATTTATATCCTTTGTGCAACGGACTGTACCCATGGAAGACACATTTTTTAGAACGGAACTCAAGCTTGCGACAATTGTAAGGACGAAGATGCGGCCAACACGCACAACAGAAGACTTTAAGAAAAGTGTAATCGGGAGTCTCATGAAGCAAGAGTTCAAGTGGAGTTTTCATGCCAAGGAGCCGTGAAGGAAGTCTATTTATAAGAAAACAGGTTGTAGTAAAAGCATCGCTCCAAAAACAAAAATGAACAGAAGCATGAGCTAGTAAGGTCAAATCGGTCTCAACAATATGATGATGCTTACGTTCAGCCGAACCATTCTGCTGATGAGTATGAGGACAAGACATACGATGCGAAATCCCAAGTTTCTTAAAGAAAGTATTTAGATTGCGGTACTCCCCCCCCCCCCCCAATTCGACTGTACATGAATGATTTTGTGTTGTAGAAGATGCTCAACATGTGTTTGAAATTAAAGAAAAACATCAAACACATCAGACTTGCGTTTAAGAAGATAAATCCAAGTAAAGCGACTATAAGCATCAATGAAAGTAACATAGTACTCATGACCACTAACAGACATCTGGGCAGGACCCCAAACATTGGAAAACACAAGCTCAAGAGGAGTTTTGACTATGTGACTAGAAACAGAAAAAGGTAACTGATGACTCTTTCCCTGCTGACAAGCATCACAGATTGAAACATCTTTATTGCTAGACACAGACGGTAGCTCATGACGATGAAGAACATGGCGGACAATGGGTGTGGCAGGATGGCCAAGACGAGAGTGCCATTGTGAGGGGGACACACGAACACCACTGAAGACTTGGGAGACGGCTGGAGAGACAGATCGCGGCACATCAAGCGCATATAGTCCCTGCAAAGTCGACCTCTAAGAAGTACGTCCCGCATAGCCCGGTCCTTGATAAAGATCAAATGGGTGAAACTCAGAAAACATGTTATTGTCATAAGTAAGTTTAGGAACAGATAGCAAATTACGGGCAATAGTGGGGACTCGAAGAACATTCGTAAGATGCAGCTGCCTAGATGTATGTGTAAGGAGAGATGCCTGACCAATATGAGATATGTGCATACCTGCCCCATTGGCTGTGTGAACCTTGTCAGGCCCGTGGTAGGCCTCACGCATAGCAAGCTTGTCCAGTTCATTTGTCACGTGATCGGTAGCACCGGTATCCATGTACCAGGTGGGATCAACATTATAAGACCGAGTCTTCCCTTGTTGTTCTGTAATGTTGACTTGACGCTCATTTCCCTTACCGTTATTGCCAAGATCAAGAAAGTCAGGCTGGAAGCGGCGATGACAGCGAGACGCAATGTGGCGAGGAATTCCGCACAGCTGGCAGGGTGCAGCAGCTCCACAAGCGGCACAATAGGCACATGGGCGCCCGTTCTCGATGACTATGGTGGGAAGCGACTGGCCAGGTGCAGCCGGTGGCGCGGCGCCCTTGCCTCCCACAGGAGGGTCGATGATGGAGTAGCAGGACGGGCACCCCCCTTCCCGCCACGGACAATGGCATTGACCGAGGGGGCTTCATCCGGATGATGACTGGCGAGGCGCTGCTCCGTCGAGAGGAGTCGCTGAAAGAGCTCCTGCGGCTTGATGGGAACCTAGTGTTCCTAGATCACCTCAACAAGAGAAACATACTCGGCATCGAGACGTTGGAGAACATAGATAGTAAACTTCGTGTCACGAAGGGGCTCACCGATAGAGGCGAGCTGATCAGTGAGGCGCTTGATCTTGTTGAAGAAAACGGTGACGGAGTGGTGGTCCTTGCGGATCTCATTTAGCTGAGTACGAAGAGCCATATGCTGAGATGAGGATTGTGCGGAGAAATCGACTCAGCGCATCCCACACCTCATGAGATGTAGTAGCAAAGAGCACCAAGCCGGGCGACGCCTGTTGACCCACAAGTGTAGGGGATCTATCGTAGTCCTTTCGATAAATAAGAGTGCGAACCCAACGAGGAGCGAAGGAAATGATAAGCGGTTTTCGATGAAGGTTTTCTCTGCAAGCACCGAAATTGTAGGTGATAGATAGTTTTGTGAAAAGATAAATAGTAACGAGCAACAAGTAAATAAAGTAAACAAAGTGCAGCAAGGTGGCCCAATCCTTTATGTAGCAAAGGATAAGGCTGGACAATTTCTAATAATGAGAAAGGAGCTCCTGAGGACACATTGGGAATTATCGTCAAGGTAGTTTTCATCACGCTCATATGATTCGCGTTCGGTACTTTGATAATTTGATATGTGGGTGGACCGGTACTTGGGTACTGCCCTAACTTGGAGAAGCATCCCACTTATGATTAACCCCTATTGCAAGCATCCGCAACTACAAAAGAAGTATTAAGGTAAACCTAACCACAGTATTAGACATGTGGATCCATATCAGCCCCTAAAGAAGCAACGCATAAACTAGGGTTTAAGCTTCTGTCACTCTAGCAACCCATCATCTACTTATTACTTCCCCATGCCTTCCTCTAGGCCCAAATAATGGTGAAGTGCCATGTAGTCGACCTTCACATAACACCACTAGAGGAAAAGACAACATACATCTCATCAAAATATCGAATCTAATACCAAATTCACATGACTACTAATAGCAAGACTTCACCCATGTCCTCAGGAACAAACGTAACTACTAACAAAGCATATTAATGTTCATAATCAGAGGAGTAATAATATGCATAAAGGATCTGAACATATGATCTTTCACCAAGTAAACCAATTAGTATCAACTACAAGGAGTAATCAACACTACTAGCAACCCACAAGTACCAATTTGTGGTTTTGATACAAGATTGGATACAAGAGATGAACTAGGGTTTTGAGAGGAGATGGTGCTGGTGAATATGTTGATGGAGATTGACTCCCTCCCGATGAGAGGATCGTTGGTGATGACGTTTGTGATGATTTCCCCCTCCCGGAGGGAAGTTTCCCCAGCAGAACAGCTCCGCCAGAGCCCTAGATTGATTCCGCCAAGGTTCCTCCTCGTGGCGGCGGAATTTCGTCCCGCAAGCTTGCGCACGATTTTTTCCAGCGTAAAAGTGATGATATAGAAGAAGATGGACGCCGGAGGCCCACCAGGGGGCCCAGGAGATAGGGGCGCGCCCTATATGGGGGGGGCTGTCTCCTGGACAGGGTGTGGGCCCCCTGGCCTATTTCTTTCGCTCAGAAATTCTTATTAAATCCAAAAAGTTGTTTCGTGGAGTCTCAGGACTTTTGGAGTTGCGCGGAATAGGTTTCCAACGTTTGCTCCTTTCCAGCCAGAATTCCAGCTGCCGACATTCCCCCTCTTCATGGTAAACCTTGTAAAATAAGAGAGAATAGCCATAAGTATTGCGATATAATGTGTAATAACAACCCATAATGCAATAAATATTGATATAAAAGCATGATGCAAAATGGACGTATCAACTCCCCCAAGCTTAGACCTCGCTTGTCCTCAAGCGGAAGCCGAAATCAAAAAATATGTCCACATGTTTGGAGATAGAGGTGTCGATAAAAATAAAATACGGACATGAGAGCATCATGATCATTCTAATAACAACAACATATATAGATTTTGTCATATGATTTCCTATGCTCAAGTAACAAGCAATTCACAATGTCAAGTATGGTTCAAAAACTTCATTGGGAACTAACAAACTATAATCTCAGTCACTGAAGCAAATGCAATTTAGCGTAACATCAGAAAGAGTCAATAATAGAGCTTTTCAGCAAGCTCACATACTCAACTATCTCGTAGTCTCCTACAATTGCTAACACTCACGGAGTACTTGTGGTTATAGAATTTCAGCCGGACCTTTGAGAAAGATAGGGGCTTATGGTATCGCCTCCCAACGTATTCACCTTTAGGTGATGTCAACAATAATAGCCCATGCTAACTTACATCCAATTGGATATATATATCATGATCTTTCAAACACGAGGAGCTTGCCGAAGGATAAAATGAAAATGGAAAGGTGAGGATCACCTCGACTCAAGCATAAAGTAAAACATAAAGTAAAAGATAGGCCCTTCAGAGAGGGAAGCAGAGGTTGTCATCTTGCGTTTAGGGTTGATGCATAAAATCTTAGTGCAAAAGAACGTCACTTTATATTGCCCCTTGTGTGTGGACCTTTATTATGCAGTCCGTCGCTTTTATTACTTCCACAACAAGTTCGTACAAAGCTTATTTTCTCTGCACTAATAAGTCATACATATTTAGAGAGCAATTTTTATTGCTTGCACCGATGACAACTTACTTGAAGGATCTTACTCAATCCATAGGTAGGTATGGTGGACTCTCTTGGCAAAACTGGGTTTAAGGATATTTGGAAGCACAAGTAGTATTTCTACTTGGTGCAAGGAATTTGGCTAGCATGAGGGGGAAAGGCAAGCTCAACATGTTTGGGAGGTCAATGACAATATACTTTAACTGAGATGTCGGAAAACATAAACCATTATGTTGTCTTCCTTGTCCAACATCAACTCTTTTAGCATGTCATACTTAATGGGTGCTTCATAATCATAAAAAGATGTCCAAGATAATATATCTATATGTGAACCCCTCTTTCCTTATCACTTCCTATTAATTGCAACGATGACCAAGGCTACGTTCATCAACTCTCAACAATTTTTATGCCTCATACTTTCTATGTGTGAAGTTATCACTATCCATAAGATCACTATGAACTCTTATATTCTTTCTACTTTCTCAAGATCATAGCAACATAGAAAAGCCCTTGACTCAACACTAATCTTTATTATAGATAGCACACGGACTCGATTACATAAAGAGATCACAATGCAAAACTCAAAACTACTTGATATCAAAACTTCAAACTACTAGATCAAGATACTACTAAAAGGATCGAACTAAATAAAGAGGTAAAGATAGGAGTGTGGTGGTGATACGATACCGGGGCACCTCCCCCAAGCTTGGCAGTTGCCAAGGGGAGTGCCCATACCCATGTGATTATTTCCCCGGAGGTGGTGAACTAGGAGTTGTTGATGATGTAGGCTTGTCGTTCGTCTTCCAAGGTATAGGCTCTCCATCATAAGGATGATCGAGTCTCTGGGATCCTTATATCTACAGCCAAACTCATTCGCTTGAATCTATATTCATACTCACAGTTCTGGTTTTGCAGGTCATAGATCTGGGCTTGGAGGTGCTCGATTTTCTCTTGAAGCTTGAAGATGGTCTCCCCAATGACTTTAGCATCTAGCTTGTGGTTGTTGGTGAACTCCGTGATCATCATCTGGTTGGCGTTGAGTCCACGCTCCACTATCCCTTGACACTTGAAGACTTCCTGCTCCACGGCTTCGAGCTTTGTCTCCACGCTCCCGGTACGCCTTGCTCCCTCCACATCGCGGATGTGCAGCACCCCCTCACGCATCTCAATGGTTTTAGGGTGTTGCAGTACCTCCGCGAGATAGGGGTTGATAACCTTCTCGAAAAACTTGTCCTTGGGAGCGCTTGGAGACGCCATGATGCTCTAGATCTGAAACAGAAACAGCTCGAAACGAAAACAGAGGATATTTGCGTGATACGGTGGTCAAAACCTTCGGGAGTATATATAATGAATTTTTACCGACAAAAATACGTAACATACAAGAAAATGGAGTCTGGGAGGCACACGAGGTGCCCACGAGACAGGGGGCGTGCCCTAAAGGGGGGGGGGGGGGGCGCCCTCCACCCTCGTGGGAGCCTCGTGTCCCTTTCGGACTACTTCTTTCCTCTTAAAATTCTTAAATAACCCAAAACTAATAAAATTGACATTAGAGTTGTTTTGGAGTCGGTTTACTTACCGTACCACATACCTATACCTTTTCGGAGTCTTAAACGTTCTGGAAAGTGTCCTTTATGTATTCCTCAGGGGTTACCGTTTCAATAATATTAGTTTCAACATTGATAGGATTACCTGAAATATAGTGTGTAATTCTTTGACCATTAACCACCCTTGGACTTGTGCCTGATTTTTATAGCACCAGAACGATAGACCTCCTCGATAACGTAGGGACCTTCTCATTTTGAGAGAAGTTTTCCTGCAAAAAATCTTAAAACGAGAGTTGAATAATAACACATAATCTCCTACGTTAAACTCATGCTTTTGTATCCTCTTATCATGCCAGCGTTTGACTTTTTCTTTGAAAAGCTTGGCATTCTCATAGGCTTGGGTTCTCCATTCATCAAGTGAGCTAATATCAAATAACCTCTTCTCACCGGCAAGTTTGAAGTCGTAGTTGAGCTCTTTGATAGCCCAATATGCGTTATGTTCAAGTTCAAGAGGTAAATGACACGCTTTTCCATAAACCATCTTATAAGGAGACATACCCATAGGATTTTTGTATGCAGTTCTATAGGCCCATAATGCATCATCAAGTTTTTTGGACCAATTCTTTCTAGATCTATTCACAGTCTTTTGCAAAATTAATTTGAGCTCTCTATTTCTCAACTCTACTTGACCACTAGACTGCGGATGATAAGGGGATGCTATTCTATGATTGACATCATACTTAGCAAGCATCTTACGGAAAGCACCATGAATGAAATGTGAACCACCATCAGTCATAAGATATCTAGGGACTCCAAACCTCGGAAAAATAACTTCTTTAAGCATTTTAATAGAAGTGTTATGATCATCACTACTAGTTGGAATAGCTTCTACCCAATTAGTAACGTAATCAACAGCAACTAAAATATGTGTCTAACCATTAGAGGCAGGAAAAGGTCCCATATAATCAAAGCCCCAAACATCAAACGGGTCAATAACAAGAGAATAATTCATAGGCATTTCTTGACGTCTACTAATGTTACCTATTCTTTGACATTCATCACAAGATAAGACAAACTTACGAGCATCTTTGAAGAGAGTAGGCCAATAAAAACCAGATTTTAATACCTTGTGTGCAGTTCTATCTCCAGCGTGGTGTCCTCCATAAGACTTAGAGTGACACTTACGTAGAATCTGTTCGTGTTCATGCTCAGGCACACAACGTCTAATAACACCATCTACTCCTTCTTTATCAAGGTGTGGATCATCCGAGAAGTAATGTCTTAAATCATAAAAGAACTTTTTCTTTTGCTGGTATGTGAAACTAGGCGGTATATATTTAGCAACAATGTAATTAGCATAATCAGCATACCAAGGAGCATTACAAGAATCATTGACGACCGCTAATTGTTCATCAGGAAAGCTATCATTAATAGGAAGTGGGCCATCAAGAACATTCTCTAACCTAGACAAGTTATCTGCAATGGGTTTCTCAGCTCCCTTTCTATCAATAATATGCAAGTCAAATTCTTGGAGTAAGAGAACCCATCTAATGAGTCTAGGCTTAGCATCTTTCTTTTCCATAAGATATTTAATAGCAGCATGATCAGTGTGAATAGTAACTTTGGAATCAACAATATAAGGTCTAAACTTATCACATGCAAACACACAACTGCTAAGAACTCTTTTTCAGTAGTAGCATAATTTCTCTGGGTAGTATCAAGAGTCTTACTAGCATACTGGATAACATTCAATTTCTTATCGACTCTTTGCCCTAGAACAGCACCTACAGCATAATCACTAGCATCGCACATAATTTCAAAAGGTAAATTCGAATCAGGTGGCTGAACAATAGGTGCAGTGATCAAAGCTTTCTTAAGTGTTTCAAAAGCTTCTAAACAATCATCATCAAAGACAAAAGGAATATCTTTTTCCAATAAATTAGTAAGAGGCCTAGAGATTTTACAAAAGTCCTTAATGAACCTCCTACAAAAACCGTCATGACCAAGGAAACTTCTTATACCTTTTATGTCCTTTGGACATGACATCTTTTCAATAGCATCAACATTGGCTTTATCAACTTCAATACCTCTCTCTGAGATCTTGTGCCCCAAGACAATGCCTTCATTAACCTAAAGTGACACTTTTCCCAATTCAGAACGAGACTAGTGTCTTCGCATCTCTGCAAAACTCGATCAAGGTTGCTCAAACAATCATCAACAGAGGATCCATAGACGGAGAAGTCATCCATGAATACCTCATAAATCTTTTCACAAAAATCAGAAAATATAGCCATCATGCATCTTTGAAAGGTAATAGGTGCATTACATAAACCAAAAGGCATACGTCTATAAGCAAAAGTACCAAAAGGGCAGGTAAAAGTAGTTTTAGATTGATCCTTCGCGGACACAGGTATTTAAGAGAAGCCAGAATAACCATCTAGAAAGCGAAATGTGTGTGTTTGGATAGCCTTTCTAGCATTTGATCAATAAAGGTAAAGGGTAATGATCTTTCTTAGTAGCTTTATTTAACTTACGAAAATCAATTACCATCCTATAACCTGTAATAATTCTTTGCGGGATCAATTCATCTTTATCATTAGGAATGACAGTAATACCTCCCTTTTTAGGGACACAATGGACATGTCTTACCCATTCACTATCAGCAACGGGATAAATAATACCTTCCTCAAGGAGCTTTAGTATCTCCTTTCTTACCATTTCCTTCATCTTGGGATTTAATCGTCTTTGAGGATCTCTAACTGGTTTGGCATCGTCCTCCATATTAATTTTGTGTTGGCATAACGTGGGACTGACGCCCTTAAGATCATCCAGAGTATATCCAATAGCAGCTCGTTGCTTCTTCAGAGTTTTCAATAATCTTTCTTCTTCTTTCTCTGAAAGGTTATCACTAATAATAACAGGATATACTTCTTTTTCATCAAGATAAGCACACTTAAGATTATTAGGTAATGGTTTGAGTTCAAACACGGGATCACTCTTGGGTGGAGGGGGGTCCCCAAGAATTTCAATGGCAAGGTTATGTTTCAGCATAGGTTCCTGTTTAATGAACACCTCATCTATTTGTTCCCTTTCCTTCATAAACATATCGTTTTCATGGTCTAGCAAATATTGTTCTAACAGATCAATTGGAGGAACAACAATGGAAGCAAGACCAATAATCTCATCCTTACTATAGGTGGTTCCCTTTCACGAGGTTGTCTACTAAACTTAGCGAAATTAAACTCATGAGACATACCACCTATGCCAACAAAGTGACAATATTATTTTCACTATTAATCTTAGCACTAGCAGTATTCAAGAAAGGCCTACCAAAAATAATGGGACAAAAGGCATCTTGTGGGCAAGCAAGAACAAGAAAATCAGGAGGGTATTTAACCTTCCCATACAAAACTTCAACATCTCTAACAATCCCAATAGGTTTACAGGTATCCCTATTAGCAAGCTTAATAGTAACATCAATGTCTTCTAATTCAACAGGTGCAATGTCATGCATAATTTCTTTATAAAGATCATAAGGTATCGCACTAGCATTAGCACCCATATCGCATAAGCCATGATAACAATGATCTTCTATTTTAACAGAAATAACAGGCGTGCCTATGACAGGTCTACGTGTCTTAGTATCAGGTCTAGCAATATTAGCAGTCTCACCCAAGAAAGAAATAACATGCCCATCTAAGTCCTCATCCAAGAGATCTTTAACCATAGCAATACTAGGTTAAACATTAATGTGCTCAGGAGGCGTATAAGTCCTAGTATTACTCTTACAAACAACAAATAAGCTTTAGCATGATCCTTTATCCTAACAGGGAAAGGAGGTTTTTCAACATAAGCAGTAGGAACAATATGATCACTATAGGTAATAGTCTTTTCTTCGACTATAATAGGTGCAACTACTTTCACTTCAACAGGAGGATTATATTTAAACCACTTCTCCTTAGGGAGATCAACGTGAGTAGCAAAAGATTCACAGAAAGTAGCTACTATCTCAGAGTCAAGTCCATACTTAGCGCTAAATCCATGAAAACATCAAGATCCATAAAAGATTTAACACAATCGAACTTAGGTGTCATACCTGACTCCTTACCATCGTCGGAACCCCAATCTTCAGAGTTGCGTTTAATTCTTTCCAATAAGTCCCATTTGAAATCAGTAGTCTTCAGCATATAAGAACAAGAACAGGAAATATCGAGCAGGTTGCGATTGTCAAGAGAAAGTCAAGCATAAAAATTCTGAATAATCATTTCCCGATAGAGCTCATGATTGGGGCATGAATATATCATTGATTTAAGCCTCCCCCAAGCTTGAGCGATGCTTTCTCCTTCGCGAGGCAAGAAATTATATATGTAATTACGATCACGATGAACAAGATGCATAGGATAGAACTTCTGGTGAAATTCCAACTTCAATCGCTCATAATTCCAAGATCTCGTATCATCACATAGCCTATACCATGTCATTGCATCTCCCTTCAAAGATAAAGGGAAGACCTTCCTTTTGACAACATCATCGGGAATACCTGCAAGCTTAAATAATCCACAAACTTCATCCACAAAGATAAGGTGTAAATCGGGATGCAATGTTCCATCTCCTTCAAATGGATTAGCTAGCAGTTCCTCTATCATACCAGAAGGAATCTCAAAATAAATATTTTCATAAAGTTCAGTAGGTTGAGGAGCAACTCTTTGCTCTTCTGGTTGGGGTGAAGATACCCCAAACAAGCCCCTCAAAGGATTAGTTTCCATAGTGACAATTAACAGAAAATTTCAGCACACTATATAAATGTTTCCTTACCAAGTTCCACTCATCAAAAGAGCTACACTCCCGCAACGATGCTTAAAAGAGTCTTGTTGACCCACAAGTGTAGGGGATCTATCGTAGTCCTTTTGATAAATAAGAGTGTTGAACCCAACGAGAAGCGTAAGGAAATGATAAGCGGTTTTCAAGAAGGTTTTCTGCAAGCAATGAAATTGTAGGTGATAGATAGTTTAGCGATAAGATAAATAGTAACGAGCAACAAGTAAATAAAGTAAACAAAGTGCAGCAAGGTGGCCCAATCCTTTATGTATCAAACGATAAGCCTGGACAATTTCTAATAATGAGAAAGGAGCTCCTGAGGACACATTGGGAATTATCATCAAGCTAGTTTTCATCACGCTCATATGATTCGTGTTCGGTACTTTGATAATTTGATATGTGGGTGGACCGGTACTTGGGTACTGCCCTAACTTGGACAAGCATCCCACTTATGATTAACCCCTATTGCAAGCATCCGCAACTACAAAAGAAGTATTAAGGTAAACCTAACCACAATATTAAACATATGGATCCATATCAGCCCCTAACGAAGCAACGCATAAACTAGAGTTTAAGCTTCTGTCACTCTAGCAACCCATCATCTACTTATTACTTCCTCATGCCTTCCTCTAGGCCCAAATAATGGTGAAGTGTCATGTAGTCGATGTTCACATAACACCACTAGAGGAAAACACAACATACATCTTATCAAAATATCGAACGCATACCAAATTCACATGACTACTAATAGCAAGACTTCACCCATGTCCTCAGGAACAAACGTAACTACTCACAAAGCATATTAGTGTTCATAATCAGAGGAGTAATAATATGCATAAAGGATCTGAACATATGATCTTCCACCAAGTAAACCAATTAGTATCAACTACAAGGAGTAATCAACACTACTAGCAACCCACAGGTACCAATTTGTGGTTTTGATACAAGATTGGATACAAGAGATGAACTAGGGTTTTGAGAGGATATGGTGCTGGTGAAGATGTTGATGGAGATTGACCCCCTCCCGATGAGAGGATCGTTGGTGATGATTTCCCCCTCCCGGAGGGAAGTTTCCCCAGCAGAACAGCTCCGCCAGAGCCCTAGATTGATTCCGCCAAGGTTCCGCTTCGTGGCGGCGGAGTTTCGTCCCGTAAGCTTGCCCATGATTTTTTCCAGTGTAACAGTGATGATATAGCAGAAGAAGGACGCCGAGGCTACAAGGGGGCTCAGGAGATAGGGGCGCCCTATAGAGGGGCGCCTCATCTCCTGGACAGGGTGTGGGCCCTCTGGCCTATTTCTTTCACTTAGAAATTCTTATTAAATCCAAAAAGTTGTTTCGTGGAGTCTCATGACTTTTGGAGCTGTGCAGAATAGGTTTCCAACGTTTGCTCCTTTTCCAGCCAGAATTCCAGCTGCTGGCATTCCCCCTCTTCATGGTAAACCTTGTAAAATAAGAGAGAATAGCCATAAGTATTGAGATATAGTGTGTAATAACAACCCATAATGCAATAAAAATAGATAAAAAAGCATCACTCAAAATGCACGAATCAACGCCCTCGGTGAGAGAGGACTGAATCGCCGAGAGAATCGCTTGATCTTGAGAAATCCACGGCCGGTACATTTGATTATCCGGCGAGGGGCATGGCAAATTACCATCGACAAAACCCTCCAGGTAGTGACTACGGAGGAGGGGAAGAATCTGCGCCGCCAGAACAGGTAATTGTCCATCTTCAGTTTGACCGGGAGAAGGTTGCTGAAGTAGAATGCTGGAGTCATGATGACGTCGAGGGCGAAGTCGTAGGGAGGCATAGTAGAAGCACCGAAAGAGGCGACATCCACTGCGAGCGAAGACTGCGGCGCAGCCGGAGGAACCGGCGGTGGAGGAGGCGGTGACGCACAGTAAGGAGCATGCCTCGGGAACACCGCATAGACGGAGCTGTACGGAGCACCATAGCCAGCACCAGGAGGGGCGCCATAGTGCCCGAGGTGACCGACGCCATAGGGAGCGCCATAGGGGGCGCAGTAGAGGGCACCGTAGGCAGCAGGGTCGTACGCATACGGCGGCTGCGACGCGTACGGCACCAGCGCGCCATAGTTGGGCCGCAACACCGGTGATCCCGGAGGAACCGAGGAGGTCGCCCCAGAGAACAAGTCCCCCGTCGATCCGGGTCATCAAGGGGTAGATGCAGGTCCTCCTTGAAGGAGATGGGACAGGAATGGCGGCACATGGGCCGTCGGAGCGACAAAGGCGCCCAATCCGATGGGATCGTGGCGAAATAAGCAGGTGCCGAGAACTCGGTGGCGGCGGCAGGCAGAGTAGCCGCGTCGGTGAGAGCAGCGATGGTGGCCGTGCCGGAGAGGGCAGCGGCGGCAGACGCCGAGTAGTCAGCGGAAGACGACATGAGGTCGAGCATGGCGGCTAGGTCAGGATCGCGAGATCGGGTTTGATACCATGATAGACAACGGGTTTTGGGTGTTGTGGGCGTCGACACCTCTTGGGTCGGCCACGGCAACATATATAGAGGGGATACCTCATCGGGTACAAATACAATTGTAAAAGAGTTACAATACGTATACAAATATAACTACAAGTCTAACAATTTGTAGTATAAAAGCCAAACATCGAACCGGCGAACCAGCGGCCTCGCTTATTCGATCACCGCTTTAGTTTTTATGCCTAGAAGGGTGATAATTAGAGGAAATGCAGGTTGCATCAAAGAATGGTCGAGATTCCCGTTGCACATGCGACCAAGTTTTGTTTTGTCTTCGCTGAAGTTTTTCTTCTAACTTGTCTTTGCTGAAGAGTTGACCACCTAAGCAAACCATGTACAACTTCATTTATGCCGAGGGAAGAGGTTTTCAAGTCGCGAGGGCCTGATTGGTTCCTTATCTTCTTGGACCAGTTAACCCATTCAGTATGTAAATCTTACTTTATGTTCTAGAAAGCTTGGCACTTATGATATGATTTATTTTTTGCTAAGAGAAAAAGTCTATTTTGGACTCTGCTAGCTTTGTGGATAACTATTGGACGACGTTTCCTTCCTGTCCTGCCATTCCAATGTGGAGTTCATCCCTGGCATCAAAGGAAAGGGATTTGAAGATGGGTTCAAATCTGTTAATGTTCCTCCGATTAGTCGTGAGGTATGGCAGCCCCGGCCTTTTGATCATATTAAAATTAATGTGGATGCCAGTTTTATGGATACAATTGTACTGCGAGTGCCTGGTTGTTGCTAGAGATTCGGCGGACAAACTCATTGTCTCCTCGTAATATTATATTGATTTGTGTACCAGCGTTGATGAAGCGAAGCTTCCGGCGTTTCTCGCAAGTGTTTATATTGATATCACTCACCATAAGCATGTTATTTCAGAAACGGTTTGCGCTTTTGTGGTTTACGGGTTGCGCTTTTGTGGTCTCCTTCCTTGCACATGATAATCTTGATAGGTCTTCTCTCGTGGATCTGAAGGAGGAAGCGGTGGCCATTGGTACGTCTTGGATGTATCTATTTTTCCAAACACTTTTGCTATTATTTTGAGATCTAATTTGCATGATTTGAATGAAACTAATCCGTGCTAACGCTATTTTTAGCAAAACTGCCATAATGTTGTTTCTGTGTAGAAATAAAAGTGCTCCGAATTGGACGGGAATTTCTAGAGATTTGCATTGGAATAAACAAAAATACTGGAGTAAAGAAGTACTTGAAGGGGGCACCAGGCCATCACATGGCCAGGTGGTGGCCACCACCCCCCATGGCGTGACACCTGCCTGTGGCGGGCCCCTGACCACCGCCTTGACCTGATTCCAGCACGACTATAAATTCACATCTTCTCCGAAAAAATTAAAAGAGAAATTTCATCGTGTTTTACGATACGGAGTCGCCGTCACCTTCGGTTCTTCGCCAGGAACCATAATCTGGAGTCTGTTCTTGGCTTCAGAGAGAGGGATTCGTCAATATTGTCATCACCAACCCTTCTACATCAACAATTTCATGATGCTCACATCCATGTGTGAGTAATCTTAATGTAGGCATATGAAGGTAGATGGGATTTGGATAAGATTTCTTATGTAATCGTTGTCAGATTTCTTAGGTCTTGATCCCTAGTATCCACTATGTTATGAGATAGATGTTGCTTTGACTTAGCTATGCTTAATGCTTGTCACTAGGATCCTAGTGCCATGATTTCAGATCTGAACTTATTATGTTTTCATGAATATACTTGAGTTCTTGATTATACTTGCAAGTTATATATACCAGTTATTTTTCTGAATCCTGGACCTCAAAACGACAACAATTGGGATACTCTAACGGGATGAAGATAATTTGAGGATAACATGTATTTACTATATGTTAATACTTTGTCCCAGTTCTTTATTAAAAGGAGCGCCTTAATTGTCTTTAGTTTCCACTAGGACCCCGCCGCCACGGGAGGGTAGGAAAAAAATGTTATGCAAGTCCCTATTGCAAGCACGTTTGACTATATACGGAATACATGTCGAGCTAGTTTGTATCGCTCTAAGTTATGGTTGTTTCATATTGAATCTCATTCCAATGCCCCATCGTTACTCCATGCCAACACTTTTCCTGCTATAGTTATTTCCGTTACAATCATTACTACTCCACTTTGCTATTGCTTTGCAATCTTGTTGCTATTTCTACTCCTGCTACTGTTACTCTATCACTACTACTATCATATTACTGTGCTACTAATAAATTGCTGCAAGAAATCTCTCTAGGCGTGGTTGAATCGATAATTCAACTGAGGGCTTATAAATAGTCTTTGGCACCCCTTGTGTCGAATAAATGAATTTGGCTGAAATACTATCCACGAAGGTTGTTGCGATTCGCTATACTTTTGGGCCATCAAGACTATTTTTTGGTGCCGTTGCTCGGGATCAATTCATATTGAAATCTAATCCACTCCATCTCGAAACATAGATTCTTTTGCGGATGGTCTGGTGTCTAAGCATGTAAGTTGCACAAACAAAAATCAAACCTTCTAATAAATTTATCACATCCTCTAGGCACCATATTAGGTTTCATGTTTTTTAGACATTTTTGCATTTTTAGAATTAAAATAAATACATGTTTAGGGTCGAGTGTTGGCCCGCTGACTTTGGAATTCCTTTTTCCCTTTAATACTGCCTAAACATAGGCTCGGGAATATAAATAGGGTTTTATCCAATATTTCCAACTTTTACATGCACTTGCAGTTTAAATTTTAATTTATCCATTCAATGTGTAGAAATACACTAAATAACTTTAATATAGCAAATGAACCCCAAAATATGTCAATTTTTTACATGAAACATGCATGTAATGGTGTATGTTGGGTTTAGAAATAAATTCAGGGTCAATCGATGAAGCATTATCAATTCACCTTCAACCCTGACTCATTTCATCTTGAAATCTAGATTTATCCTTGGAAATGGTTTGATTGTAAACAATGTATGTCCAAACTTCTGCAAAACCTTCTGAAATTTTTACCACATCCTCTATGGATCATATAGTGATATCATGCCATGTTTCATGTTTTTGAGACTTCATTTGCATTTTTTTGGAATTATAAAAACCAACAATCTCCTTGTTCGGGGTTGAGTCTTGGCACCAGAAAAATGTTTGAAATTCCTTTTCATTTTGTTGGATTATGTCTAAACATAGATTCAAAACAAAAATAGGATCTTTCAACCAAAAAATTTCAAATTTTTCATGCACTTCCATTTCAAATTTTAGTTATATCTGTTAAATGCCTAGATATACACTAATGATTTATTAGCAAATGATCATTGAAAATTACCAAATTTGACATGAATATGTAATTGTGTATGTTAATTTTACAAAAAGAAATTCAAGGTCAACTGGCACAACAGTGATCACTTCGCCTTCAAATCTATTCCGTTCTTTCTTCCTCGGTGATTGTCTGATTTCTAAGACGTGTACGTTAAAACTTTGTGAAACATTCTCAAAAGTTTACCACATCCTCTAGGTATCATATCATGGCACCATATGATGTTTCATATTTTTTCATTCTTCATTTCCATTTTCAGAATTAAAAAAAAAATGAGCTCATTGTTCATGAAGGAGTATTTGCACACCGATGTATAGAATCCTCTTCTTTTTTTTGTATGAGGCCTAACATAGACTCAAAAACACAAATACGATTTTTCATCCCTATGCTTTCAGCTTTTTCATGCACATGCAGCATAATTTTTCATTATATCCGTTAAATGCCTAGAAATGCATTAAATGACTTAAATATAGCATCAAATTTTTATCTGGAACGTCCCTAATTTTTCCCTTATGAAACATATTACATTATATTACTAGTGCTAAATTTTGATTTTTTTTGGGAACCTTTTGCTAGTATTAAGACATGAATTGCATTTCTAGTTATTTATGAAATAATATTATATTTTGAACTTCATGTATATAAGAAGTAATCTATACATCCAAAAAACAAATAGTTAGATACTTACATATATTTATGGCAACCTCCAAAAAATAAACTATTTTTAAAAAAACTTGCTCTTGAAATCCAAATGAACACATGTTTTTATTGCTTTTATTTATTTGCTGAGTGTCTTATAAAAAAAACACTCGGCAAAGACTGTGCTTTTTCTCAGGTTTTATGTTTGCCGAGTCCCGAGTGTAACACTCAGCAACGCGGGAGAATATCTTACGGAAACCAATATGGAATGAGAACTTCATGGAAACTATATTTTAAAGTTTCGAAAAAATCTGAAAAAAATATGAGATGTTAAGAGGGTGATGTTATATTGCCATGCAAAATTTCAAGTTGAAACACAATAGGAGATGTGAGCTATGAAAAAGACAAATTCAGACCTGAATAGTAACATTACTGTTCAACACTATTCAACGCTGATTTTGTCTTTTTCATAGCTCACACCTCGTAATGTGTTTCAACTTGAATTTTTGTGTGGCAATAAAATATTATCCTCTTAACATCTCATATTTTTTTCAAATTTTTTTGAAACTTCAAAGCATCTTTTTCTCGTGGTTTTCATTGGTTTTCACCGAATGTTGGTTTTCATATGATATTCTCCTAAGCAACGCACATGTTCGCCGAGTTCTACTTTTCACCAGCTGTTTTGTTCGGAGCACTTGGCGAAGGCCTTGTTTGACGAGAGCCTGACAAAATGCACTCGACAAATCGCCTGGCACTGGACAAACAACCTTTCTTCCCCATAGTAAGGGCATTATTCATTCAATAGAGGGGATGGTGGTAATAATGTTGTGGAGTCATGATCGATATGGTCAAAGACATCTACGTACTCTTAACACATTGCTGGGGAGCATGCATGGTATACAAGATAAGTGGAATTGTTTATCCCCACCACAGTGTCACAACCTTTAAGAACCATTTTTGATAGTAAATTTCTATCACACTTACCTAAAGTACATGTTCTACCATAAGCGCTATGTTTCTCAAGCAACCACGGAAAAAAAAACACTTCACTTACTATACATTTTTTCATTAGAAAAGGAGGCTAAACCCCCAGCCTCTACATCAATAGATGCATACATCCATATTTACTAATTATTCAACAAAGGTCTGACAAGCATATACATCAAGCCACCCGAAGCCACCACTCATAAGTGCAAACTCGATATTATAGAGTTCTTTCGCTCCCCATATCTAAAATCGGCGTCGTCGCCGATCCATCTCTATAACGTATCAGAACAAATAGCCGGTGCAGCAGACCTAAATCGTACACCACATACACACGTTTTAGAAGCCGTCATCATCATCGGACCGCTGATCCATCTTCAGAAGAGAGATCCGCATCATCCTTGCCAGTCCGTCCATCCGTCGCGCCACCACGGTGCCTAACGGCGCCACCGACCTGCGCTCGTCCATCCAAACGCGAAGACTCCAGAATATCTGTCGTGCATAGCCCTGTCGACCAGGCATGACACATTGTAGCACCTGTCGGTCAGGCATGACTTGATATCGCCACCGAAACTCCGTGCAAGACGAAGCCTCTCCACCTCCTACCTCTGTCTTCCCTGAAAATATTATTCGGTAAATAATAAGAAATTTATTTCATGCAATTCAATGAAGTGCCATCTATCTACCGTCGTGTACCTCTATTTCTCATTTACTAGGTAACTCGCTGCCTTGCTTTTTGAGTAATCCACAAACAAATGTTCCTAGTTTGTGTCACAGCGAATCAAATTTTGCAGATTCCCGACACACAATTTATTTACCGGGTAAAGTTTCTAAAGAGATTCCCTTTGCCAACAAAGTAAGGTATCCTTATAATTTTAGTTTGCAATGTTCCCGAACCATACTGCACAAGGTAGTACTCCCTCCGTTCCAAAATTCTTGTCTTAAATTTGTCTAGATATGGATGTATCTAATACTAAAACATGACTTGATATATCCGTATTTAGATAAATTTAAGACAAGAATTTTAGGACGGAGGGAGTACCACAGAAGCACCGGCTAGCTGACTGCTATAATCATGCCACATGCATGTACTGTCCACTTACCTTATCAGCCTCGCAAACCTGCAATGGGGCGATGACCAACCGCTGCCACTTCCATTTTACGTTTCCTTTTTATGTGCCATTTGCATGTCTAATCAATTTCGCGTCCTTGCATATTGCACTATATATTTTGCCTATGGGCTAATGAACACTGTCTCCAAATCCCCGCAAAAAAAAGAACACTGTCTTCAAAGTATTTTATCAGTTATGACCAAGCACACCATGTTACCCAAAAATTTGTCTGTGTCATCTCACATGTGAAGGATGGGACGGTGTCGAGATGCCAATAGTTCAGTTGCAATAAATTATAAGGACCTTGAGGAGACTAATTATAAATTCAGCAAGTCCTTGATGGGATCTCATCGGGCCTTCTCTTATTTACTGTCCACTCGTCAACTTAATAATCACGGTGATGAACACAAAGATGTGGGTCAATCCAAAGGGATATGGATCCAATTAATGTGCTGATTCCATTTTTTGGTGTGAAGGGTCGGATCGCATCGCTCGAGATGCTAACTTGCAGCATTAGAAGGACCTTAAGGAGACTAGGTATAAAATAAGCTAAGTCCTTGATGGGATCTTGTAGATGGTGATCCAGATGTCCTAAACTTAATCTCGGTGATGAACATAACGACAGCAAACTATCTCTTGACAGGGAATCACGTGGCCTGTTATCCTGGCGTCAAACAGAAAACAAAGCTTACTTGTAACGACCTAGAGTCTGCCCTTGATTATGACAAGAAAATAAAGGTGATTTTTTTGGCGGAAAAGAAAATAAAGCCAATTGATTTTCAAGGGGAATAAAGTTGGTTGCTACTTTTTTTAGGGGCAAGCTGATTGTTTTTTAAGAGCGGACAAGCCTTTTTGGACAAATCCAGGAATGAATGCGAGCACCAGGATTTAAACCCTGGGGAGCTGGGATACCATTGTCCACCTAACCATTCAACCACGAGCAAGCTGATTGGTACTGCTCATCCATGAAGATATTTTTTGAATCTAAAACCACTTTATTAAACAATAATGTTCATGGGATACAATGGAGATATGAAGGACTTGGAAACCAACGATGGCGACCCATATCCAGACCGAAAACATGTTTGCTAGGCTATGTGCCTCAGTATTTGTGCCTCTTCCTTGTTCATCCATTAAGATGGTGACAAAATTCTAGTTCGCTAACCTAGTTGGCCCATGAGCGAGCCCATTTTAAAAAGCCACAAGCCCACAAACACGTGAGAAGAGCCCACCCATAGTTCTAGCGCCCACTCGGCTACGGCGATGGGCCCGCCCACTCCAACACTCGTAATGCAGTACCTTGCCAGGTCGCATTTAGTTGTTGGTCAACGATTGATCGGTCAAACATTGACTTTTGGAAAGAATGATTTCTAAAAGAACCCGCAAAAAATCAAAAGAAATCATGAAATAAAAATGTTCATGGATTTCTTGAGCACGATACAGCCGTCTGGGAGGGCCTAGGAGCCCCCCTCCACTAGTGCAGAACCGGCCTTTAGTGCCGGTTCGTGACGGCCTTTAGTGCCGGTTCGCTAACCTGCACTAAAGAGTGGGGACTAAAGCCCCCCCCTCCCTTTAGTACCGGTTCGTCACGAACCGGCGCTAAAGGGCCACCACGTGGCACGAGTCAGGCCCGGGTACGTCTAGGACATTAGTAACACCAACCGGTACTAAATGTTTGGGTGTTTTTTTTTTTAAAAATTCTTTTATTTTTGTGTTTTCAATTTGGCTTTATTTTCAATTTAATTCTTTTTTGTTTACTGGTATTTCATGATACTACAAATTGTACACGTTATGCATATATATAAATAGATTTTCTCGTATGTAGAACCGCATATATATATATATATAATATATATCATCGAATGTCTTACAACCAACACCATTAACTATTCACACATACACAGGTATATACATATACAATTTCTCCTACATGTTTCCTTGGTGCATGCACGATGACAAGTGGTTCATGGGGGCGGTAGCGGGTAATAGTATTCTCCTTTGGAATCTATGACCTGGTCGAGCAAAAATCCGGCTATTTCCTCTTGAAGTGCTAGTATGCGGTCCGCTGGTAGGAGCTTATCCCGCACCTCTCTGAACTGTTAAGAAGAAGATCAATATGCATGTGTATTAGTTGTGTTACAAGATATCGATAATGGTGTGAATAGAGTTCTGACAACGTACCCATTCCTGTCTTTGAGATCTGCTTCTTTCGGACGCCATGATGCGAATGTTCTCGCAAACGTAGAATGCACACAGATCATTCCCCGGCGCCTGCTTCAGGGCCTTTACGAGAATGGAATTGAATCAGATAATGATTAATCAAGCATGATAATTAATTAATGGTATTGAAACAAGAATTAAAGAGATGGCTAGCTAGCTAGTACTACTTAATTACTTACCCTTGGTCGATGGCAAAACAACTTTTTTGGCCAATTGCCTGGAGTCACCTTGATAGAACTTTGCCCAAGCCCTGCCCGCCGGCAAAGAAAATCAATAAAGGGGTTATTAAATAGTTCATATCAGGAAATGACGAACTAATAATAGGCCGAGATATAGTTAATAATGATTGAAATTACTGTTGACTATCCCCTTCATGATGGTGTAGTCTTTATCTTCTTTAAGTAGCGAGTCGAGTACTTCAACTGTTGCTTTGTCAACTTTAATGACTAACAAGATCCAGTGGAAACTGCATGTGCACACGTTTGCATGTCTTAATTAAGCGGGCATGTGCATAAAATTAATCAACTATATATCGTAAACCGTATACACTTAGTTATTAACATCTAGCTAGCTAGTAAGAAAAAACAAAATTTGTATTAACTCACGAGAAGTTGTAAGGAAGTAGTATATCTTCATTGGTATTGTGGCACTTCAAGAACTCTAGCATGCTTTCCTCTATACCTGCTTTAGAAGTTGCAAGATTCCATGTGTACTTATTAATGGTATTTGGGTCAATGAACCCAATGCCATAGCGTCCAGATTTTTTTCATTTTATACATCTTCATCATGCATATAATACCACAGAAAAGAATATATAGTGAGGATAATTACATGTAATGATTGATCAAAAATTACAGAAAGAAATCACTTACAAACAATAGCAACTGGCGAGAGATTTGTCGAGTGCGTCTTGATTGTATAACTGAAATAGTTCTGAATACTCAACGCACAGAGCTTTCTCATGGTAGTAATGCTCCTTCTTGACATTCACCATGAGGGACTCTCGATTGAAATCTTGGTAATGTTCATGTACCATTGATGCAATTCATACATTCTCGTTGGGAGGTTCTTGACCTTGTCCTGCTCGACCAAAGGTTTGCCCTGCATATTTCCATTTTATTTCCTCCTCTCTAAGCGGAGACATGGGCTCAATTTCGAGGAGTTGTCCAACAGAGATCTTGAGCATTTCAGCCTGCATTATATGATCCTACGTTATTACCACATCGCCTAGCTGGGGAACTTTAACGGTTTACCCACAATAATATTGGGCGCGCGGCCTCCTCTCATGTGTTGTTGGCACAACAAGCGGGGGGATCGATTGCGCCGCCTGTTCTCCCAGCTGGGGAACGGTTTTCCTGCATTTTTTGCCTGCTGCTTGTTGGATCGAGCTCGAGCTCGCTTCCTTGTTTAGCCGTTCTCGATGTAGTTTCCTGATTTGGGGCTCATAGTCCGAGTCAACAGGCTTGGGAGCTGGTTCTCTAGCCATATGAATGAAGCGGTCAATTACTTTCTCAGGCACTTTCTCCTTTGGCGGCGGTGCCGGTTTCGTCCAAAATGGGCGTCCACTTGGGCCTGCACTATGGCTGCGTTTGCTCCTTAGTCATGTCGTAAGGCCTCCGAGGAAGAGGAGCAAGGCTTGGACTATATTTATATCGCTTGTCTCCTTTGTACTTCCTGAACTACCTCGACTCGTACCGCTACGCACCATAGCTGCGGCATGTCTCTTCTACGATTGCTGAGACGGCGGAGATGGCTGACGTGGCTGAGTTGGACTAGGAGAAGTGGCCTGACGATGTGCCAGACTTGAAGCAGAAGGTGTGGCTTGACACGGTGCCGGACTTGAAACCGGAGAAGTGGCATGACGCTGTGCCGGACTTGAAACCGGAGGAGTCAGCTCATGCGTTCGGGGACTTGGAGGAGGTGGAGGACTTCGAGGAGGAGTCGGCTCACGCGTTCGTGGACTTGGAGGAGCGGGATTCTGCTGACTCGGTGGCGGAGTCGGCAGACGACGCGGTGTCGGTGGACTTCGAAAGATGATGCAAGCCTTTCTCCATCTCTTGCTCAGACTTATCCCACTTAGGCATTCCGACCGCGTAGCCACCTAGACCCAGCCTATGGAACTACGTCTTTTTTGCGGCATTTGCCTTGTTTTTTATCGACCGTTCCTTAGCTAATTCTGAATCCTTGAAGGTCACGAAATCGTACCAGTGCTCTCTTTGCTTCTCCAGTGTTCCCGTGAATTCTGGAGTCTTCCTGTCTGCAGCGAGGTAGTTGGCCCATACAGTTTTCTTGTGGGTGTTGAATGCAATTGCCATCTTCTTAAGAGCAGCGCCCTTGACTTTCTCCACATCTCGCTTCAAAGGAAATGATCTGGTAGGGTGAAATGTTCCATCAGAGATTTCCAAAGGACTTTTGTGGCTCGCTGTCGACCCAAGTAACACCTGGACGTTTAGTCTTTGGCTCTTTCCATTCTTGAATGGAGATCGAGTTTGTCCTTCACAAGAACTCCGTGACCGACAAGTCCACTTGTTCGCAATGTTCTTAGGAGTGAGGGGTTCGCCACTAGGTTTGATGGATTCGATGTTGTACTTTACACCATCCTTCAACAATCTGCCTGGGCCTCGCTTTGTCCTGCTGTCTGTAGAAGCAGATTTGCTCGATCCAGAGGGCTGAAAGAAGAACGATCGATTCGTTAATATATCTTCAATAAAAAAACATGTGATGATCACCATGCTGCCTGCTTATATAAATATACCTCGCCGGTAGTCTTTGTTATTTGAAGATCAGCATTGTCTCGTGTCATCACAAACATTGTATGTGTCATCATAATCATAATCATAGTTCATGACTTCATCATTTCGGTCGTCGAGATCGAATATCTTTTCATCACCCTCTCGGTATTGTTCAGTATTGGGAGCCCTCATCTGCTTCATTCAGATCATCTAGCCTGTGAGGGCTGCGTATGATGTCGAACAATTCCTCTTCTCTCTCTCTGCCGGTATTGTCCACCATAGCTTTTACTTAACTAATACAGAAGAAGTATAAAACAATTTAATTAGTATTCAAATTACAATGCATGGATGCAATCAATAAGGAAAAACTGAATCTCGAATACATCGTCTTAATATATATAATCTCGAATACATCATCGCCTTAATATATATAATCTCGAATACATCGTCTCGAATATTATATATCGAATACATCACTGGCTAGGTACCTAATAAAGATCGAGTACTACAGAAGAATCTAGGCCACTCATGTCCCTCGGCACGGGTGGTGGACACCTAAAGAGAAGGAACCGTCACAGGATCATATCTCCGGTCATCTGCCCAAAGAACCTGCCAAGTATTGGAGAACCTGACGTCCATAGCAGCCATGTAGCGATGGACGTGCTCGTCCAACTCCCTGACACGGCGACGCACCACCTCCGGCGGCGCCGACTCCCTCTGCACCCTCCCTCAATCTTAACCGTGATCTGAAGAATTCAGAAGATTAAGATTGCGACGACAACCCTCAAACTGAGGTAGCGGTAAAGGCTTCGTGAAGATGTCAGCAAGTTGATCTTTCGAAGGGATGATCTTGATCTGAAGCAACTTCTGCGAAACTCGTTCTCTGACAAAGTGATAGTCAACTTCGATGTATTTCATTCGGGCATGAAATACCGGATTCGAAGAAAGGTGTGTAGCACCGATGTTGTCACACTAAAGAACGGATGGATGATTCTGAGAGACTCTCAACTCTCGAAGCAAAGACTGAATCCAAATAAGTTCAGCGGTGGCATTGGCAACTGCTTTGTATTCAGCTTCAAAGATTACTACGAGAAATCAGAGCTTGTTTACGAGCACTCCAGGTGATCAAATTAGGACCATAGAACACTGCATATCCCCCCGTAGATCGCCTGTCATCTGGACTACCAGCCCAATCTGCATCAGAAAACGCCAAGAGGCCACCAGAAGGAGCAGGCCGAAGATGCAGGCCCAAAGCAGTAGTCAATCGAACATAGCGCAGAATGCGTTTCACAGCTGTCTAGTGAGAATCCCGAGGAGCATGAAGAAACTGGCACACGCTATTAACCACATAGGATATATCAGGACGAGTAATCGTCAAATCACGTAAGCCACCAACAATACTGCGATACGTTGTAGCCTCATCCGAAGAAAGAAGAGTACCATCAAGTGCGTAGAGTCGATCGAGATCTGACATGGGAGTAGTAGCAGGCTTACACTAAAGCATACCAAAGACGACAAAGCAAATCCAGGAATAGTTCTCTGAGTGAGAATCAGAACGGCATCAGAATGAGAGACCTCCAAACCAAGGAAATAATGAAGCCGACCAAGATCTGTAATAGCAAAATCACCACTCAAGGCTGAAATAAGACGATCCGCAGCAAAGGCCGACGAGCTGATTCAGTATGATATCATCTACATACACCGCAGTACAGAGTGACATGAGGATGTCAGTAGCATGAACAAGGACGTATCGGTTGTCGAAGGAACAAATCCATGTGCACAGAGGGCAGCACCGAGACGCTGCGTGTTGTGCACGAGGCGCCTGTTTAAGACCATAAAGAGCCTTTACCAAGCGACACAAATGCTGCGGACGGCAGGATCAACAAAACCAGGAGGCTGACGCATATAAACCTCTTCCTCAAGAACACCATGAAGAAAGGCATTCTGAACATCCAGCTGTCTAAGAGACCATCCACGAGTAACAACAAGAGACAATAGCAGACGAATAGTTGTAGGCTTGACCACGGGACTGAAAGTATCCTCATAATCAAGACCATGATGTTGTTTGAACCCTCGAGCAACAAGGAGAGCCTTATACCGTCCAATAGAGCCATCATCATGTCGCTTAACTTTGAATACCCACTTGGAATCAATAATGTTGACACCACTCTTCGGAGGAACAAGACGCCACGTATCATTTTTTCAGCAATGCCTAATACTCTTGTTCCATCGTAGAACACCGATGAGGGATACCTATAGCTGCCTGATAGTGACAGGGTTCAGCAAGAGGATCAGTTTTAGAATGAGCCATGCATGCCGCGAGCCACGCAATCGCTGTGCCATCGGTGCGTTTACGCGGAAGAACAATGTCACTCTTGTTGCGAGTGTGGACGGTGAACAACAGGAGCAGTTGGGGAGATCAAGTCGCGGTAGCCGTCGATGTAAGCGGAGAGGCCCGCGTCTCCATAGGTGAAGACATGGCGGGTGATGGTAGCAGCAGGGTGCGGCCAGCAGTCGCCGCCGCACGGGTGATGGCGACGAAGGCGGGCTGCCAGGAGGCGACCTAGTAGGCAAGGGCGAGTCCGGGCCGGGCGACGCAGGCGAGGCCGGCCCAATCAACACGGGCAAGTCCGAGCCAGTGGACGCAAGCGAGTCCAACATTGACGGAGCCGGGTCCGAGCGCGTAGCGGGCGCGGGTGCGGGAGACCTTGCATGCCCCATGCAGGGAGGAGCAGCCACGTGATAGACGTGATCCATCAAGGGAGCCGGATCCGGCGCACAAGAGGCGCTGGCGCGAGGAGACCCTGCATGTCCCATGCAGGAGCAGCAGCGACATGATCGGCGTGATCCGTCAAGCAGCCATAGGATCGATGGGTGGGTCATCCAGAGAATAAGCCGAGCACCTCTACCATTTCCTGCACCATGGTTAGACAACAAAAGAGGCAAGTGTGCAGCATCTACAAATTGATCAGGCAATAAAGGAGATGAATGCAATGGTACAACAGATGTGGTGGCACGAGTTGGAAGATTAGAAAAAACAAAAACATGCTCACCAAAGACAACATCACGCGAGATATATACGCGATTGGTTGAAACATGAAGGCATTTATATCCTTTGTGCAACGGACTGTACCCATGGAAGACACATTTTTTAGAACGGAACTCAAGCTTGCGACAATTGTAAGGACGAAGATGCGCCAACACGCACAAATGTAAGACTTTAAGAAAAGTGTAATCGAGTCTCATGAAGCAAGAGTTCAAGTGGAGTTTTCATGCCAAGGAGCCGTGAAGGAAGTCTATTTATAAGAAAACAGGTTGTAGTAAAAGCATCGCTCCAAAACAAAAATGAAATGTAAGCATGAGCTAGTAAGGTCAAATCGGTCTCAACAATATGATGATGCTTACGTTCAGCCGAACCATTCTGCTGATGAGTATGAGGACAAGACCTACGTTGCGAAATCCCAAGTTTCTTAAAGAAAGTATTTAGATTGCGGTACTCCCCCCCCCCCCCCAATTCGACTGTACATGAATGATTTTGTGTTGTAGAAGATGCTCAACATGTGTTTGAAATTAAAGAAAAACATCAAACACATCAGACTTGCGTTTAAGAAGATAAATCCAAGTAAAGCGACTATAAGCATCAATGAAAGTAACATAGTACTCATGACCACTAATGTACATCCGGCAGGACCCCAAACATTGGAAAACACAAGCTCAAGAGGAGTTTTGACTATGTGACTAGAAATGTAAAAGGTAACTGATGACTCTTTCCCTGCTGACAAGCATCACAGATTGAAACATCTTTATTGCTAGACACAGACGGTAGCTCATGACGATGAAGAACATGGCGGACAATGGGTGTGGCAGGATGGCCAAGACGAGAGTTCCATTGTGAGGGGGACACACGAACACCACTGAAGACTTGGGAGACGGCTGGAGAGACAGATCGCGGCACATCAAGCGCATATAGTCCCTGCAAAGTCGACCTCTAAGAAGTACGTCCCGCATAGCCCGGTCCTTGATAAAGATCAAATGGGTGAAAATCAGAAAAAATGTTATTGTCATAAGTAAGTTTACTAACAGATATCAAATTACTGGCAATAGTGGGGACTCAAGAACATTCGTAAGATGCAGCTGCCTAGATGTATGTGTAAGGAGAGATGCCTGACCAATATGAGATATGTGCATACCTGCCCCATTGGCTGTGTGAACCTTGTCAGGCCCGTGGTAGGCCTCACGCATAGCAAGCTTGTCCAGTTCATTTGTCACGTGATCGGTAGCACCGGTATCCATGTACCAGGTGGGATCAACATTATAAGACCGAGTCTTCCCTTGTTGTTGTGTAATGTTGACTTGACGCTCATTTCCCTTACCGTTATTGCCAAGATCAAGAAAGTCAGGCTGGAAGCGGCGATGACAGCGAGACGCAATGTGGCGAGGAATTCCGCACTGCTGGCAGGGTGCAGCAGCTCCTAAGCGGCACAATAGGCACATGGGCGCCCGTTCTCGATGACTATGGTGGGAAGCGACTGGCCAGGTGCAGCCGGTGGCGCGGCGCCCTTGCCTCCCACAGGAGGGTTGACGATGGAGTAGCAGGACGGGCACCCCCCTTCCCGCCACGGACAACGGCGTTGACCGAGGGGGCTTCATCCGGATGATGACTGGCGAGGCGCTGCTCCGTCGAGAGGAGGCGCTGAAAGAGCTCCTGCGGCTTGATGGGAACCTTGTGTTCCTAGATCACCTCAACAAGAGAAACATACTCGGCATCGAGACGTTGGAGAACATAGATAGTAAACTTCGTGTCACGAAGGGGCTCACCGATAGAGGCGAGCTGATCAGTGAGGCGCTTGATCTTGTTGAAGAAAACGGTGACGGAGTGGTGGTCCTTGCGGATCTCATTTAGCTGAGTACGAAGAGCCATATGCTGAGATGAGGATTGTGCGGAGAAACTGGACTCCAGCGCATCCCACACCTCATGAGATGTAGTAGCAAAGAGCACCAAGCCGGCGACGCCTGTTGACCCACAAGTGTAGGGGATCTATCGTAGTCCTTTCGATAAATAAGAGTGTCGAACCCAACGAGGAGCAGAAGGAAATGATAAGCGGTTTTCAGTAAGGTTTTCTCTGCAAGCACTGAAATTGTAGGTGATAGATAGTTTTGTGAAAAGATAAATAGTAACGAGCAACAAGTAAATAAAGTAAACAAAGTGCAGCAAGGTGGCCCAATCCTTTATGTAGCAAAGGATAAGGCTGGACAATTTCTAATAATGAGAAAGGAGCTCCTGAGGACACATTGGGAATTATCGTCAAGCTAGTTTTCATCACGCTCATATGATTCGCATTCGGTACTTTGATAATTTGATATGTGGGTGGACCGGTACTTGGGTACTGCCCTAACTTGGAGAAGCATCCCACTTATGATTAACCCCTATTGCAAGCATCCGCAACTACAAAAGAAGTATTAAGGTAAACCTAACCACAATATTAAACATGTGGATCCATATCAGCCCCTAAAGAAGCAACGCATAAACTAGGGTTTAAGCTTCTGTCACTCTAGCAACCCATCATCTACTTATTACTTCCCCATGCCTTCCTCTAGGCCCAAATAATGGTGAAGTGTCATGTAGTCGACGTTCACATAACACCACTTGAGGAAAAGACAACATACATCTCATCAAAATATCGAACGAATACCAAATTCACATGACTACTAATAGCAAGACTTCACCCATGTCCTCAGGAACAAACGTAACTACTAACAAAGCATATTAATGTTCATAATCAGAGGAGTAATAATATGCATAAAGGATCTGAACATATGATCTTTCACCAAGTAAACCAATTAGTATCAACTACAAGGAGTAATCAACACTACTAGCAACCCACAAGTACCAATTTGTGGTTTTGATACAAGATTGGATACAAGAGATGAACTAGGGTTTGGAGAGGAGATGGTGCTGGTGAATATGTTGATGGAGATTGACCCCCTCCCGATGAGAGGATCGTTGGTGATGACGTTTGTGATGATTTCCCCCTCCCGGAGGGAAGTTTCCCCGGCAGAACAGCTCCGCCAGAGCCCTAGATTGATTCCGCCAAGGTTCCGCCTCGTGGCGGCGGAATTTCGTCCCGCAAGCTTGCGCACAATTTTTTCCAACGTAAAAGTGATGATATAGAAGAAGATGGACGCCGGAGGCCCACCAGGGGGCCCAGGAGATAGGGGCGCGCCCTATATGGGGGGGGGGCTGTCTCCTGGACAGGGTGTGGGCCCCCTGGCCTATTTATTTCGCTCAGAAATTCTTATTAAATCCAAAAAGTTGTTTCGTGGAGTCTCAGGACTTTTGGAGTTGCGCGGAATAGGTTTCCAACGTTTGCTCCTTTCCAACCGTAATTCCAAATTTGCCGACATTCCCCTCTTCATGGTAAACCTTGTAAAATAAGAGAGAATAGCCATAAGTATTGCGATATAATGTGTAATAACAACCCATAATGCAATAAATATTGATATAAAAGCATGATGCAAAATGGACGTATCAACTCCCCCAAGCTTAGACCTCCCTTGTCCTCAAGCGGAAGCCGAAATCGAAAAATATGTCCACATGTTTGGAGATAGAGGTGTCGATAAAAATAAAATACGGACATGAGAGCATCATGATCATTCTAATAACAACAACATATCTAGATTTTGTCATATGATTTCCTATGCTCAAGTAACAAGCAATTCACAATGTCAAGTATGGTTCAAAAACTTCATTGGGAACTAACAAACTATAATCTCAGTCACTGAAGCAAATGCAATTTAGCGTAACATCAGAAAGAGTCAATAATAGAGCTTTTCAGCAAGCTCACATACTCAACTATCTCGTAGTCTCCTACAATTGCTAACACTCACGGAGTACTTGTGGTTATAGAATTTCAGCCGGACACTGAGAAAGATAGGGGCTTATGGTATCGCCTCCCAACGTATTCACCTTTAGGTGATGTCAACAATAATAGCCCATGCTAACTTACATCCAATTGGATATATATATCATGATCTTTCAAACACGAGGAGCTTGCCGAAGGATAAAATGAAAAATGGAAAGGTGAGGATCACCTCGACTCAAGCATAAAGTAAAAACATAAAGTAAAAGATAGGCCCTTCGTAGAGGGAAGCAGAGGTTGTCATGCACGTTTAGGGTTGATGCATAAAATCTTAATGCAAAAGAACGTCACTTTATATTGCCCCTTGTGTGTGGACCTTTATTATGCAGTCCGTCGCTTTTATTACTTCCACAACAAGTTCGTACAAAGCTTATTTTCTCTGCACTAATAAGTCATACATATTTAGAGAGCAATTTTATTGCTTGCACCGATGACAACTTACTTGAAGGATCTTACTCAATCCATAGGTAGGTATGGTGGACTCTCTTGGCAAAACTGGGTTTAAGGATATTTGGAAGCACAAGTAGTATTTCTACTTGGTGCACGGAATTTGGCTAGCATGAGGGGGAAAGGCAAGCTCAACATGTTTGGGAGGTCAATGACAATATACTTTAACTGAGATGTCGGAAAACATAAACCATTATGTTGTCTTCCTTGTCCAACATCAACTCTTTTAGCATGTCATACTTAATGGGTGCTTCACAATCATAAAAAGATGTCCAAGATAATATATCTATATGTGAACCCCTCTTTCCTTATCACTTCCTATTAATTGCAACGATGACCAAGGCTACGTTCATCAACTCTCAACAATTTTTATGCCTCATACTTTCTATGTGTGAAGTTATCACTATCCATAAGATCACTATGAACTCTTATATTCTTTCTACTTTCTCAAGATCATAGCAACATAGAAAAGCCCTTGACTCAACACTAATCTTTATTATAGATAGCACACGGACTCGATTACATAAAGAGATCACAATGCAAAACTCAAAACTACTTGATATCAAAACTTCAAACTACTAGATCAAGATACTACTAAAAGGATCGAACTAAATAAAGAGGTAAAGATAGGAGTGTGGTGGTGATACGATACCGGGGCACCTCCCCCAAGCTTGGCAGTTGCCAAGGGGAGTGCCCATATCCATGTGATTATTTCCCCGGAGGTGGTGAACTAGGAGTTGTTGATGATGTAGGCTTGTCGTTCGTCTTCCAAGGTATAGGCTCTCCATCATAAGGATGATCGAGTCTCCGGGATCCTTATATCTACAGCCAAACTCATTCGCTTGAATCTATATTCATACTCACAGTTCTGGTTTTGCAGGTCATAGATCCGGGCTTGGAGGTGCTCGATTTTCTCTTGAAGCTTGAAGATGGTCTCCCCAATGACTTTAGCATCTAGCTTGTGGTTGTTGGTGAACTCCGTGATCATCATCTGGTTGGCGTTGAGTCCACGCTCCACTATCCCTTGACACGTGACGACGTCCTGCTCCACGGCTTGAGCTTTGTCTCCACGCTCCCAGACGCCTTGCTCCCTCCACATCATGGATGTGCAGCACCCCTCACGCATCTCAATGGTTTTAGGGTGTTGCAGTACCTCCATGAGATAGGGGTTGATAACCTTCTCGAAAAACTTGTCCTTGGGAGCGCTTTGGAGACGCCATGATGCTCTAGATCTGAAATGTAAACAGCTCGAAACGAAACAGAGGATATTTATGTGATACGGTGGTCAAAACCTTCGGGAGTATATATAATGAATTTTTACCGACAAAAATACGTAACATACAAGAAAATGGAGTCTGGGAGGCACACGAGGTGCCCACGAGACAGGGGGCGTGCCCTAAAGGGGGGGGGGGGGCGCCCTCCACCCTCGTGGGAGCCTCGTGTCCCTTTCGGACTACTTCTTTCCTCTTAAAATTCTTAAATAACCCAAAACTAATAAAAATTGACATTAGAGTTGTTTTGGAGTCGGTTTACTTACCGTACCACATACCTATACCTTTTCGGAGTCTTAAACGTTCTGGAAAGTGTCCTTTATGTATTCCTCAGGGGTTACCGTTTCAATAATATTAGTTTCAACATTGATAGGATTACCTGAAATATAGTGTGTAATTCTTTGACCATTAACCACCCTTGGACTTGTGCCTGCTTTTTATAGCACCAGAACGATAGACCTCCTCGATAACGTAGGGACCTTCTCATTTTGAGAGAAGTTTTCCTGCAAAAAATCTTAAAACGAGAGTTGAATAATAACACATAATCTCCTACGTTAAACTCATGCTTTTGTATCCTCTTATCATGCCAGCGTTTGACTTTTTCTTTGAAAAGCTTGGCATTCTCATAGGCTTGGGTTCTCCATTCATCAAGTGAGCTAATATCAAATAACCTCTTCTCACCGGCAAGTTTGAAGTCGTAGTTGAGCTCTTTGATAGCCCAATATGCCTTATGTTCAAGTTCAAGAGGTAAATGACACGCTTTTCCATAAACCATCTTATAAGGAGACATACCCATAGGATTTTTGTATGCAGTTCTATAGGCCCATAATGCATCATCAAGTTTTTTGGACCAATTCTTTCTAGATCTATTCACAGTCTTTTGCAAAATTAATTTGAGCTCTCTATTGCTCAACTCTACTTGACCACTAGATCATGGATGATAAGGATGCTATTCTATGATTGACATCATACTTAGCAAGCATCTTACGGAAAGCACCATGAATGAAATGTGAACCACCATCACCATAAGATATCTAGGGACTCCAAACCTCGGAAAAATAACTTCTTTAAGCATTTTAATAGAAGTGTTATGATCATCACTACTAGTTGGAATAGCTTCTACCCAATTAGTAACGTAATCAACAACAACTAAAATATGTGTCTAACCATTAGAGGCAGGAAAAGGTCCCATATAATCAAAGCCCCAAACATCAAACGGGTCAATAACAAGAGAATAATTCATAGGCATTTCTTGACGTCTACTAATGTTACCTATTCTTTGACATTCATCACAAGATAAGACAAACTTACGAGCATCTTTGAAGAGAGTAGGCCAATAAAAACCAGATTTTAATACCTTGTGTGCAGTTCTATCTCCAGCGTGGTGTCCTCCATAAGACTCAGAGTGACACTTACGTAGAATCTGTTCCTGTTCATGCTCAGGCACACAACGTCTAATAACACCATCTACTCCTTCTTTATCAAGGTGTGGATCATCCGAGAAGTAATGTCTTAAATCATAAAAGAACTTTTTCTTTTGCTGGTATGTGAAACTAGGCAGTATATATTTAGCAACAATGTAATTAGCATAATCAGCATACCAAGGAGCATTACAAGAATCATTGACGACCGCTAATTGTTCATCAGGAAAGCTATCATTAATAGGAAGTGGGCCATCAAGAACATTCTCTAACCTAGACAAGTTATCTGCAATGGGTTTCTCAGCTCCTTTCTATCAATAATATGCAAGTCAAATTCTTGGAGTAAGAGAACCCATCTAATGAGTCTAGGCTTAGCATCTTTCTTTTCCATAAGATATTTAATAGCAGCATGATCAGTGTGAATAGTAACTTTGGAATCAACAATATAAGGTCTAAACTTATCACATGCAAACACACAACTGCTAAGAACTCTTTTTCAGTAGTAGCATAATTTCTCTAGGTAGTATCAAGAGTCTTACTAGCATACTGGATAACATTCAATTTCTTATCGACTCTTTGCCCTAGAACAGCACCTACAAAGATAATCACTAGCATCGCACATAATTTCAAAAGGTAAATTCGAATCAGGTGGCTGAACAATAGGTGCAGTGATCAAAGCTTTCTTAAGTGTTTCAAAAGCTTCTAAACAATCATCATCAAAGACAAAAGGAATATCTTTTTCCAATAAATTAGTAAGAGGCCTAGAGATTTTACAAAAGTCCTTAATGAACCTCCTACAAAAACCGTCATGACCAAGGAAACTTCTTATACCTTTTATGTCCTTTGGACATGACATCTTTTCAATAGCATCAACATTGGCTTTATCAACTTCAATACCTCTCTCTGAGATCTTGTGCCCCAAGACAATGCCTTCATTAACCTAAAGTGACACTTTTCCCAATTCAGAACGAGACTAGTGTCTTCGCATCTCTGCAAAACTCGATCAAGGTTGCTCAAACAATCATCAACAGAGGATCCATAGACGGAGAAGTCATCCATGAATACCTCATAAATCTTTTCACAAAAATCAGAAAATATAGCCATCATGCATCTTTGAAAGGTAACAGGTGCATTACATAAACCAAAAGGCATACGTCTATAAGCAAAAGTACCAAAAGGGCAGGTAAAAGTAGTTTTAGATTGATCCTTCGCGGACACAGGTATTTAAGAGAAGCCAGAATAACCATCTAGAAAGCAGAAATGTGTGTGTTTGGATAGCCTTTCTAGCATTTGATCAATAAAAGGTAAAGGGTAATGATCTTTCTTAGTAGCTTTATTTAACTTACGAAAATCAATTACCATCCTATAACCTGTAATAATTCTTTGCGGGATCAATTCATCTTTATCATTAGGAATGACAGTAATACCTCCCTTTTTAGGGACACAATGGACATGTCTTACCCATTCACTATCAGCAACGGGATAAATAATACCTTCCTCAAGGAGCTTTAGTATCTCCTTTCTTACCATTTCCTTCATCTTGGGATTTAATCGTCTTTGAGGATCTCTAACTGGTTTGGCATCGTCCTCCATATTAATTTTGTGTTGGCATAACGTGGACCGACGCCTTAAGATCATCCAGAGTATATCCAATAGCAGCTCGTTGCTTCTTGAGTTTTCAATAATCTTTCTTCTTCTTTCTCTGAAAGGTTATCACTAATAATAACAGGATATACTTCTTTTCATCAAGATAAGCACACTTAAGATTATTAGGTAATGGTTTGAGTTCAAACACGGGATCACTCTTGGGTGGAGGGGTCCCCAAGAATTTCAATGGCAAGGTTATGTTTCAAAGATAGGTTCCTGTTTAATGAACACCTCATCTATTTGTTCCCTTTCCTTCATAAACATATCGCTTTCATGGTCTAGCAAATATTGTTCTAACAGATCAATTGGAGGAACAACAATGGAAGCAAGACCAATAATCTCATCCTTACTATAGGTGGTTCCCTTTCACGAGGTTGTCTACTAAACTTAGCGAAATTAAACTCATGAGACATACCACCTATGCCAACAGTGACAATATTATTTTCACAATTAATCTTAGCACTAGCAGTATTCAAGAAAGGCCTACCAAAAATAATGGGACAAAAGGCATCTTGTGGGCAAGCAAGAACAAGAAAATCAGGAGGGTATTTAACCTTCCCATACAAAACTTCAACATCTCTAACAATCCCAATAGGTTTACAGGTATCCCTATTAGCAAGCTTAATAGTAACATCAATGTCTTCTAATTCAACAGGTGCAATGTCATGCATAATTTCTTTATAAAGATCATAAGGTATCGCACTAGCATTAGCACCCATATCGCATAAGCCATGATAACAATGATCTTCTATTTTAACAGAAATAACAGGCGTGCCTATGACAGGTCTACGTGTCTTAGTATCAGGTCTAGCAATATTAGCAGTCTCACCCAAGAAAGAAATAACATGCCCATCTAAGTCCTCATCCAAGAGATCTTTAACCATAGCAATACTAGGTTAAACATTAATGTGCTCAGGAGGCGTATAAGTCCTAGTATTACTCTTACAAACAACAGTCGAAGCTTTAGCATGATCCTTTATCCTAACAGGGAAAGGAGGTTTTTCAACATAAGCAGTAGGAACAATATGATCACTATAGGTAATAGTCTTTTCTTCGACTATAATAGGTGCAACTACTTTCACTTCAACAGGAGGATTATATTTAAACCACTTCTCCGTAGGGAGATCAACGTGAGTAGCAAAAGATTCACAGAAAGTAGCTACTATCTCAGAGTCAAGTCCATACTTAGCGCTAAATCCATGAAAAACATCAGTATCCATAAAAGATTTAACACAATCGAACTTAGGTGTCATACCTGACTCCTTACCATCGTCGGAACCCCAATATTCAGAGTTGCGTTTAATTCTTTCCAATAAGTCCCATTTGAAATCAGTAGTCTTCAGCATATAAGAACAAGAACATGAAATATCGAGCAGGTTGCGATTGTCAAGAGAAAGTCAAGCATAAAAATTCTGAATAATCATTTCCCGATAGAGCTCATGATTGGGGCATGAATATATCATTGATTTAAGCCTCCCCCAAGCTTGAGCGATGCTTTCTCCTTCGCGAGGCAAGAAATTATATATGTAATTACGATCACGATGAACAAGATGCATAGGATAGAACTTCTGGTGAAATTCCAACTTCAATCGCTCATAATTCCAAGATCTCGTATCATCACATAGCCTATACCATGTCATTGCATCTCCTTCAAAGATAAAGGAAGACCTTCCTTTTGACAACATCATCGGGAATACCTGCAAGCTTAAATAATCCAAAAACTTCATCCACAAAGATAAGGTGTAAATCGGGATGCAATGTTCCATCTCCGCAAATGGATTAGCTAGCAGTTCCTATATCATACCCTAAGGAATCTCAAAATAAATATTTTCATAAAGTTCAGTATTTTGAGGAGAAAATCTTTGCTCTTCTGGTTGGGGTGAAGATACCCCAAACAAGCCCCTCAAAGGATTAGTTTCCATAGTGACAATTAACAGAAAATTTCAGCACACTATATAAATGTTTCCTTACCAAGTTCCACTCATCAAAAGAGCTACACTCCCGGCAACGATGCCAGAAAAGAGTCTTGTTGACCCACAAGTGTAGGGGATCTATCGTAGTCCTTTTGATAAATAAGAGTGTCGAACCCAACGAGAAGCAGAAGGAAATGATAAGCGGTTTTCAGTAAGGTTTTCTCTGCAAGCAATGAAATTGTAGGTGATAGATAGTTTAGCGATAAGATAAATAGTAACGAGCAACAAGTAAATAAAGTAAACAAAGTGCAGCAAGGTGGCCCAATCCTTTATGTATCAAACGATAAGCCTGGACAATTTCTAATAATGAGAAAGGAGCTCCTGAGGACACATTGGGAATTATCATCAAGCTAGTTTTCATCACGCTCATATGATTCGTGTTCGGTACTTTGATAATTTGATATGTGGGTGGACCGGTACTTGGGTACTGCCCTAACTTGGACAAGCATCCCACTTATGATTAACCCCTATTGCAAGCATCCGCAACTACAAAAGAAGTATTAAGGTAAACCTAACCACAGTATTAAACATATGGATCCATATCAGCCCCTAACGAAGCAACGCATAAACTAGAGTTTAAGCTTCTGTCACTCTAGGAACCCATCATCTACTTATTACTTCCTCATGCCTTCCTCTAGGCCCAAATAATGGTGAAGTGTCATGTAGTCGATGTTCACATAACACCACTAGAGGAAAAGACAACATACATCTTATCAAAATATCGAACGAATACCAAATTCACATGACTACTAATAGCAAGACTTCACCCATGTCCTCAGGAACAAACGTAACTACTCACAAAGCATATTAGTGTTCATAATCAGAGGAGTAATAATATGCATAAAGGATCTGAACATATTATCTTCCACCAAGTAAACCAATTAGTATCAACTACAAGGAGTAATCAACACTACTAGCAACCCACAGTACCAATTTGTGGTTTTGATACAAGATTGGATACAAGAGATGAACTAGGGTTTTGAGAGGATATGGTGCTGGTGAAGATGTTGATGGAGATTGACCCCCTCCCGATGAGAGGATCGTTGGTGATGATTTCCCCCTCCCGGAGGGAAGTTTCCCCAGCAGAACAGCTCCGCCAGAGCCCTAGATTGATTCCGCCAAGGTTCCGCTTCGTGGCGGCGGAGTTTCGTCCCGTAAGCTTGCCCATGATTTTTTCCAGTGTAAAAGTGATGATATAGCAGAAGATGGACGCCGGAGGCCCACAAGGGGGCCCAGGAGATAGGGGCGCGCCCTATAGAGGGGGGGCGCCCCCCTATCTCCTGGACAGGGTGTGGGCCCTCTGGCCTATTTCTTTCACTTAGAAATTCTTATTAAATCCAAAAAGTTGTTTCGTGGAGTCTCATGACTTTTGGAGCTGTGCAGAATAGGTTTCCAACGTTTGCTCCTTTTCGGCCGAATTCCATTCTTGGCATTCCCCTCTTCATGGTAAACCTTGTAAAATAAGAGAGAATAGCCATAAGTATTGAGATATAGTGTGTAATAACAACCCATAATGCAATAAATATTGATATAAAAGCATGACGCAAAATGGACGTATCAACGCCCTCGGTGAGAGAGGACTGAATCGCCGAGAGAATCGCTTGATCTTGAGAAATCCACGGCCGGTACATTTGATTATCCGGCGAGGGGCATGGCAAATTACCATCGACAAAACCCTCCAGGTAGTGACTACGGAGGAGGGGAAGAATCTGCGCGCGCCAGAACAGGTAATTGTCCATCTTCAGTTTGACCGGGAGAAGGTTGCTGAAGTAGAATGCTGGAGTCATGATGACGTCGAGGGCGAAGTCGTAGGGAGGCATAGTAGAAGCACCGAAAGAGGCGACATCCACTGCGAGCGAAGACTGCGGCGCAGTCGGAGGAACCGGCGGTGGAGGAGGCAGTGACGCACAGTAAGGAGCATGCCTTGGGAACACCGCATAGACGGAGCTGTACGGAGCACCATAGCCAGCACCAGGAGGGGCGCCATAGTGCCCAAGGTGACCGACGCCATAGGGAGCGCCGTAGGGGGCGCAGTAGAGGGCACCGTAGGCAGCAGGGTCGTACGCATACGGCGGCTGCGACGCGTACGGCACCAGCGCGCCATAGTTGGGCCGCAACACCGGTGATCCCGGAGGAACCGAGGAGGTCGCCCCAGAGAACAAGTCCCCCGTCGATCCGGTCATCAAGGGGGTAGATGCAGGTCCTCCTTGAAGGAGATGGGACAGGAATGGCGGCACATGGGCCGTCGGAGCGACAAAGGGGCGCCCAATCCGATGGGATCGGCGAGCGAAGCAGGTGCCGAGAACTCGGTGGCGGCGGCAGGCAGAGTAGCCGCGTCGGTGAGAGCAGCGATGGTGGCCGCGCCGGAGAGGGCAGCGGCGGCAGACGCCGAGTAGTCAGCGGAAGACGACATGAGGTCGAGCATGGCGGCTAGGTCAGGATCGCGAGATCGCGTTTGATACCATGATAGACAACGGGTTTTGGGTGTTGTGGGCGTCGACACCTCTTGGGTCGGCCACGGCAACATATATAGAGGGGATACCTCATCGGGTACAAATACAATTGTAAAAGAGTTACAATACGTATACAAATGTAACTACAAGTCTAACAATTTGTAGTATAAAAGCCAAACATCGAACCGGCGAACCAGCGGCCTCGCTTATTCGATCACCGGTTTAGTTTTTATGCCTAGAAGGGTGATAATTAGAGGAAATGCAGGTTGCATCAAAGAATGGTTGAGATTCCCGTTGCACATGCGACCAAGTTTTGTTTTGTCTTCGCTGAAGTTTTTCTTCTAACTTGTCTTTGCTGAAGAGTTGACCACCTAAGCAAACCATGTACAACTTCATTTATGCCGAGGGAAGAGGTTTTCAAGTCGCGAGGGCCTGATTGGTTCCTTATCTTCTTGGACCAGTTAACCCATTCAGTATGTAAAACTTAATTTATGTTATATAAAGCTTGGCACTAATGATATCATATAATTTTTGCTAAGAGAAAAAGTCTATTTTGGACTCTGCTAGCTTTGTGGATAACTATTGGACGACGTTTCCTTCCTGTCCTGCCATTCCAATGTGGAGTTCATCCCTGGCATCAAAGGAAAGGGATTTGAAGATGGGTTCAAATCTGTTAATGTTCCTCCGATTAGTCGTGAGGTATGGCAGCCCCGGCCTTTTGATCATATTAAAATTAATGTGGATGCCAGTTTTATGGATACAATTGTACTGCGAGTGCCTGGTTGTTGCTAGAGATTCGGCGGACAAACTCATTGTCTCCTCGTAATATTATATTGATTTGTGTACCAGCGTTGATGAAGCGAAGCTTCCGCGTTTCGCAAGTGTTTATATTGATATCACTCACCATAAGCATGTTATTTCGGAAACGGTTTGCGCTTTTGTGGTTTACGGGTTACGCTTTTGTGGTCTCCTTCCTTGCACATGATAATCTTGATAGGTCTTCTCTCGTGGATCTGAAGGAGGAAGCGGTGGTCATTGGTACGCCTTGGATGTATCTATTTTTTCAAACACTTTTGCTATTATTTTGAGATCTAATTTGCATGATTTGAATGAAACTAATCCGTGCTAACGCTATTTTTAGCAAAACTGCCATAATGTTGTTTCTGTGTAGAAATAAAAGTGCTCCGAATTGGACGGGAATTTCTAGAGATTTGCATTGGAATAAACAAAAATACTGGAGTAAAGAAGTACTTGAAGGGGGCACCAGGCCATCACATGGCCAGGTGGTGGCCACCACCCCCCATGGCGTGACACCTGCCTGTGGCGGGCCCCTGACCACCGCCTTGACCTGATTCCAGCACGACTATAAATTCACATCTGCTCCGAAAAAATTAAAAGAGAAATTTCATCGTGTTTTACGATACGGAGTCGCCATCACCTTCGGTTCTTTGCCAGGAACCATAATCTGGAGTCTGTTCTTGGCTTCAGAGAGAGGGATTCGTCAATATTGTCATCACCAACCCTTCTACATCAACAATTTCATGATGCTCACATCCATGTGTGAGTAATCTTAATGTAGGCATATGAAGGTAGATGGGATTTGGATAAGATTTCTTATGTAATCGTTGTCAGATTTCTTAGGTCTTGATCCCTAGTATCCACTATGTTATGAGATAGATGTTGCTTTGACTTAGCTATGCTTAATGCTTGTCACTAGGATCCTAGTGCCATGATTTCAGATCTGAACTTATTATGTTTTCATGAATATACTTGAGTTCTTGATTATACTTGCAAGTTATATATACCAGTTATTTTTCTGAATCCTGGACCTCAAAACGACAACAATTGGGATACTCTAACATGATGAAGATAATTTGAGGATTACATGTATTCACTATATGTTAATACTTTGTACCAGTTCTTTATTAAAAGGAGCGCCTTAATTGTCTTTAGTTTCCACTAGGACCCCGCCGCCACGGGAGGGTAGGAAAAAAAATGTTATGCAAGTCCCTATTGCAAGCACGTTTGACTATATACGTAATACATGTCGAGCTAGTTTGTATCGCTCTAAGTTATGGTTGTTGCATATTGAATCTCATTCCAATGCCCCATCGTTACTCCATGCCAACACTTTTCCTGCTATAGTTATTTCCGTTACAATCATTACTACTCCACTTTGCTATTGCTTTGCAATCTTGTTGCTATTTCTACTCCTGCTACTGTTACTCTATCACTACTACTATCATATTACTGTGCTACTAATAAATTGCTGCAAGAAATCTCTCTAGGCGTGGTTGAATCGATAATTCAACTGAGGGCTTATAAATAGTCTTTGGCACCTTGTGTCGAATAAATGAATTTGGCTGAAATACTATCCACGAAGGTTGTTGCGATTCGCTATACTTTTGGGCCATCAAGACTATTTTTTGGTGCCGTTGCTGGGATCAATTCATATTGAAATCTAATCCACTCCATCTCGAAACATAGATTCTTTTGCGGATGGTCTGGTGTCTAAGCATATAAGTTGCACAAACAAAAATCAAACCTTCTAATAAATTTATCACATCCTCTAGGCACCATATTAGGTTTCATGTTTTTTAGACATTTTTGCATTTTTAGAATTAAAATAAATACATGTTTAGGGTCGAGTGTTGGCCCGCTGACTTTGGAATTCCTTTTTCCCTTTAATACTGCCTAAACATAGGCTCGGGAATATAAATAGGGTTTTATCCAATATTTCCAACTTTTACATGCACTTGCAGTTTAAATTTTAATTTATCCATTCAATGTGTAGAAATACACTAAATAACTTTAATTTAGCAAATGAACCCCAAAATATGTCAATTTTTTACATGAAACATGCATGTAATGGTGGATGTTGGGTTTAGAAATAAATTCAGGGTCAATCGATGAAGCATTATCAATTCACCTTCAACCCTGACTCATTCCATCTTGAAATCTAGATTTATCCTTGGAAATGGTTTGATTGTAAACAGTGTATGTCCAAACTTCTGCAAAACCTTCTGAAATTTTTACCACATCCTCTATGGATCATATAGTGATATCATGCCATGTTTCATGTTTTTGAGACTTCATTTGCATTTCTTTGGAATTATAAAAACCAACAATCTCCTTGTTCGGGGTTGAGTCTTGGCACCAGAAAAATGTTTGAAATTCCTTTTCATTTTGTTGGATTATGTCTAAACATAGATTCAAAACAAAATAGGATCTTTCAACCAAAAAATTTCAAATTTTTCATGCACTTCCATTTCAAATTTTAGTTATATCTGTTAAATGCCTAGATATACACTAATGATTTATTAGCAAATGATCATTGAAAATTACCAAATTTGACATGAATATGTAATTGTGTATGTTAATTTTACAAAAGAAATTCAAGGTCAACTGGCACAACAGTGATCACTTCGCCTTCAAATCTATTCCGTTCTTTCTTCCTCGGTGATTGTCTGATTTCTAAGGCGTATGCGTTAAAACTTTGTGAAACATTCTCAAAAGTTTACCACATCCTCTAGGTATCATATCATGGCACCATATGATGTTTCATATTTTTCATTCTTCATTTCCATTTTCAGAATTAAAAAAAATGAGCTCATTGTTCATGAAGGAGTATTTGCACACCGATGTATAGAATCCTCTTCTTTTTTTTGTATGAGGCCTAACATAGACTCAAAAACACAAATACGATTTTTCATCCCTATGCTTTCAGCTTTTTCATGCACATGCAGCATAATTTTTCATTATATCCGTTAAATGCCTAGAAATGCATTAAATGACTTAAATATAGCATCAAATTTTTATCTGGAACGTCCCTAATTTTTCCCTTATGAAACATATTACATTATATTACTAGTGCTAAATTTTGATTTTTTTTGGGAACCTTTTGCTAGTATTAAGACATGAATTGCATTTCTAGTTATTTATGAAATAATATTATATTTTGAACTTCATGTATATAAGAAGTAATCTATACATCCAAAAAACAAATAGTTAGATACTTACATATATTTATGGCAACCTCCAAAAAATAAACTATTTTTAAAAAAACTTGCTCTTGAAATCCAAATGAACACATGTTTTTATTGCTTTTATTTATTTGCTGAGTGTCTTATAAAAAAAACACTCGGCAAAGACTGTGCTTTTTCTCAGGTTTTATGTTTGCGAGTTCGAGTGTAACACTCAGCAACGCGGGAGAATATCTTACGGAAACCAATATGGAATGAGAACTTCATGGAAACTATATTTTAAAGTTTCGAAAAAATCTGAAAAAATATGAGATGTTAAGAGGGTGATGTTATATTGCCATGCAAAATTTCAAGTTGAAACACAATAGGAGATGTGATCTATGAAAAAGACAAATTCAGACCTGAATAGTAACATTACTGTTGAACACTATTCAACGCTGATTTTGTCTTTTTCATAGCTCACACCTCGTAATGTGTTTCAACTTGAATTTTTGTGTGGCAATAAAATATTATCCTCTTAACATCTCATATTTTTTTCAATTTTTTTTGAAACTTCAAAGCATCTTTTTCTCGTGGTTTTCATTGGTTTTCACCGAATGTTGGTTTTCATATGATATTCTCCCAAGCAACGCACATGTTCGCCGAGTTCTTCTTTTCACCAGCTGTTTTGTTCGGAGCACTTGGGGAAGGCCTTGTTTGACGAGAGCCTGACAAAATGCACTCGACAAATCGCCTGGCACTGGACAAACAACCTTTCTTCCCCATAGTAAGGGCATTATTCATTCAATAGAGGGGATGGTGGTAATAATGTTGTGGAGTCATGATCGATATGGTCAAAGACATCTACGTACTCTTAACACATTGCTGGGGAGCATGCATGGTATACAAGATAAGTGGAATTGTTTATCCCCACCACAGTGTCACAACCTTTAAGAACCATTTTTGATAGTAAATTTCTATCACACTTACCTAAAGTACATGTTCTACCATAAGCGCTATGTTTCTCAAGCAACCACGGAAAAAAAAACACTTCACTTACTATACATTTTTTCATTAGAAAAGGAGGCTAAACCCCCAGCCTCTATATCAATAGATGCATACATCCATATTTACTAATTATTCAACAAAGGTCTGACAAGCATATACATCAAGCCACCCGAAGCCACCACTCATAAGTGCAAACTCGATATTATAGAGTTCTTTCGCTCCCCATATCTAAAATCGGCGTCAGCCGATCCATCTCTATAACGTATCAGAACAAATAGCCGTGCAGGAGACCTAAACCGTACACCACATACACACGTTTTAGAAGCCGTCATCATCATCGGACCGCTGATCCATCTTCAGAAGAGAGATCCGCATCATCCTTGCCAGTCCGTCCATCCGTCGCGCCACCACGGTGCCTAACGGCGCCACCGACCTGCGCTCGTCCATCCAAACGCGAAGACTCCAGAATATCTGTCGTGCATAGCCCTGTCGACCAGGCATGACACATTGTAGCACCTGTCGGTCAGGCATGACTTGATATCGCCACCGAAACTCCGTGCAAGACGAAGCCTCTCCACCTCCTACCTCTGTCTTCCCTGAAAATATTATTCGGTAAATAATAAGAAATTTATTTCATGCAATTCAATGAAGTGCCATCTATCTACCGTCGTGTACCTCTATTTCTCATTTACTAGGTAACTCGCTGCCTTGCTTTTTGAGTAATCCACAAACAAATGTTCCTAGTTTGTGTCACAGCGAACCAAATTTTGCAGATTCCCGACACACAATTTATTTACGGGGTAAAGTTTCTAAAGAGATTCCCTTTGCCAACAAAGTAAGGTATCCTTATAATTTTAGTTTGCAATGTTCCCGAACCATACTGCACAAGGTAGTACTCCCTCCGTTCCAAAATTCTTGTCTTAAATTTGTTTAGATATGGATGTATCTAATACTAATACATGACTTGATATATCCGTATTTAGATAAATTTAGGACAAGAATTATAGAACGGAGGGAGTACCACAGAAGCACCGGCTAGCTGACTGCTATAATCATGCCACATGCATGTACTGTCCACTTACCTTATCAGCCTCGCAAACCTGCAATGGGGCGATGACCAACCGCTGCCACTTCCATTTTACGTTTCCTTTTTATGTGCCATTTGCATGTCTAATCAATTTCGCGTCCTTGCATATTGCACTATATATTTTGCCTATGGGCTAATGAACACTGTCTCCAAATCCCCATAAAAAAAGAACACTGTCTTCAAAGTATTTTATCAGTTATGACCAAGCACACCATGTTACCCAACAATTTGTCTGTGTCATCTCACATGTGAAGGATGGGACGGTGTCGAGATGCCAATAGTTCAGTTGCAATAAATTATAAGGACCTTGAGGAGACTAATTATAAATTCAGCAAGTCCTTGATGGGATCTCATCGGGCCTTCTCTTATTTACTGTCCACTCGTCAACTTAATAATCACGGTGATGAACACAAAGATGTGGGTCAATCCAAAGGGATATGGATCCAATTAATGTGCTGATTCCATTTTTGGTGTGAAGGGTCGGATCGCATCGCTCGAGATGCTAACTTGCAGCATTAGAAGGACCTTAAGGAGACTAGGTATAAAATAAGCTAAGTCCTTGATGGGATCTTGTAGATGGTGATCCAGATGTCCTAAATTTAATCTCGGTGATGAACATAACGACAGCAAACTATCTCTTGACACGGAATCACGTGGCCTGTTATCCTGGCGTCAAACAGAAAACAAAGCTTACTTGTAACGACCTAGAGTCTGCCCTTGATTATGACAAGAAAATAAAGGTGATTTTTTTTGGCGGGAAAAGAAAATAAAGCCAATTGATTTTCAAGGGGAATAAAGTTGGTTGCTACTTTTTTTAGGGGCAAGCTGATTGTTTTTTAAGAGCGGACAAGCCTTTTTGGACAAATCCAGGAATGAATGCGAGCACCAGGATTTAAACCCTGGGGAGCTGGGATACCATTGTCCACCTAACCATTCAACCACGAGCAAGCTGATTGGTACTGCTCATCCATGAAGATATTTTTTGAATCTAAAACCACTTTATTAAACAATAATGTTCATGGGAGACAATGGAGATATGAAGGACTAAGAAACCAAAGATGGCGACCCATATCCAGACCGAAAACATGTTTGCTAGGCTATGTGCCTCAGTATTTGTGCCTCTTCCTTGTTCATCCATTAAGATGGTGACAAAATTCTAGTTCGCTAACCTACTTGACCCATGAGCGAGCCCATTTTAAAAAGCCAAGCCACAAGCCCACAAACACGTGAGAAGAGCCCACCCATAGTTCTAGCGCCCACTCGGCTACGGCGATGGGCCCGCCCACTCCAACACTCGTAATGCAGTACCTTGCCAGGTCGCATTTAGTTGTTGGTCAACGATTGATCGGTCAAACCACTGGTGGAAAAAAGGCCTTTGGTCGCGGTTCGCAACTGCCATTAGTCGCGGTTGCGCAACCGCGACCAAATAAGCGCGACTAAAGCCCCCCTTTAGTCGCGGCTGCTTAAGGACCGCGACTAAAGGCCCGTTCACGTGGCGCCAGGCGGCCGTCGGCGGAGCACCTTTAGTCGCGTTCTTCTGGCCAACCGCGACTAAAGCCGCCACAGGTTTAGGGTTTTAGCCACCCCCCTAAACCTGTTTTCTGTTTAATTTGTATTGTTTTATTTCTTTTGTGCTTTATTTTAATTTTGAAGGAGTTTCATATATTCTACGGTACTACATACATGCATATGAATGTACAATCTCAAATAAATTTGAAATTAGAACCAAAAAGAATTCAAGAGGAATATACAATATATATTCAATATCATCGGATGACCATATACAATTTTGAACAAGTTTCCATACATGATTTAATCCATATAAAGTTCTACGTCCTCGTAATAGTGTTCTTCTTTAGGATGGAGGACTTCCCTGCTGAACCATCCAGCTAGTTCCTCTTGAAGTGGTCGGACGCGAGCTTCTAGACTAAGCATCATCCGGAGGTTATTCCTCTGAGCATTGGTATCACTCGGAACCCGGCCAGAGGTGTATCTCCGGATCCTCTCCTGAACATAGTATCCACATAGATTGGTCTCCGGTGGCTGAATATCCCCAGCATTCTTAGGCTTTAACATTTTGAATTCTAGCTCTTTTTGAATTCACCGACCTTTGTATCTCTGAACCGTCTCCAAACCCTACGAGGCAAAGAAAATTAAGTGAACAAGAGAGTTATTAGTTACTTGATATTAGGAAATGAACGAAATAGGCCGATCGATATAGAGCGCAAATGAATGAAAATAATTACTTCTGCAGCATTCTTCTCATGTCGGCCCAAAGCTTTGGATCCATATTCAGAGAGTCGTGGACGAGACATTCTGAGGTGTTAACTTTAATTACTAGCAGAATCCAGTGGAACCTGCGGACACGATACATGCACAGTACGTCATGCATAACTCATCGATTAGCCGGCCACATATATACCATGCATGGAGTAAACAAAAGAGAATTAATGTGCTCAAGACAGAAACACTCACCCAAAATGGTAAGGAAATAGAATATCACTTTTGAGTTCCTGCTTTGTAAGAAACTGCCACAGGTCTGCCTCCACGTCGGTGGGGTGACGCTCCAACACATATCCATTAACGATGTGTGGGTCAATGAACCCAACATCATGGATGTTCCTTACTCTGCATTCCTTAATCTTCATTCTGCATGTATAATAGCGGACACAACAATATAGTTAGGACATATATATAGTGCAGGCAATATGAACGAGATGGGGTAGAAATTAATAAATCACTTACGTAACGTAGCAACCGATGATAGATTTGTCGAGCTCGCGCAGATTGAAAAGCTGGAACAATTCACTCGAAGGCAATTGTTACATAGTAATGTTTGAAGTGATGCTCATGTCTAACTTCCGCATAAATATATTCTTTGGCGTTTTTATTTTTATGTAACCCTTTGTACCAATTCAGCAGACCTTTCATTTGGTCGTAGATCATTTTCTCTTGCAGGCTCGACGAGAGGCCCATTCTTGACATATGTAATTACTACATCCTTCACCGGGCGCCTCATCAAGGCCTAACAGTTCACGAAGAGTAATACCTAAGCTGGCCGCTTGTTCTCGGCACTCGTTCTGATCAATCCATGTCTTTGTAGCTTGTATGATCTCGGGGCATCCGGGCTTCCACTATAAGCGGGCAATCGATTGTTTACTTTGTTCCCGAGCTGGGCAACTTGTTTCCCGCTTTTTACTTTCGGCCTTCTCCGCTCTTTGTTCTCCTTGAACATGAGTGCCTGCCTGCGAAGTTCACGTGCATAGTCGTCGGCAGATTCTTCAAGACTTGGGACGGTGTGCTCAAAATGACTTAGCCCACTTCTTTTGCTCATCGAATATCTTGGCTTGGGCTCGGGCTCTCTTTTCTTCTTGCAGTCCGCCTTCCATTTCTCATAATGAGCAGCCGCGTCAGCGTCGACTTCCTCGGCACTACGTTCCCAAGGCCTTGTGGGGAGAGGCTTGATGATGGCTCCGGTACCTTTGTGGTCTTAGGTACATAAGGGTCCGGGTTAATAATCCAGGACTATACGCTTCTTTGTCGGAGGTGGATTGGGGCGGCGTCGATCACCCGCCGGACGAGGATCATGGGCGGCTGATCACCCGTCGGACGTTGTGGACTGGGGCGGCGTCGGTGGCGTGGCGGAGGTGTAGGTGAACCGCCACCACCACCACCACCACCACCACCACCGTAGGGGGTGGACTTGTTGTCCTTGGCGCCTCGCTGGAAACTTGATAAACTTCTTTTGCCATAGAATGAAATGGCGCTTGACATCTCCAAGTCTTTTCTCCCCTTGGTGTAGCAATGTCAATCTCCGTGTCCTCAAACCCTTGGACTATGTCCTCCACCGTGACACGAGCATAGCCATCTTGAATGGGGTTGTTGTGGTGGAGTGCTCCGTAAACATGGTAAAGCACTGCCGATGGCTACCTTCATGGACATGTTCCCGATAGGATAATACAGATGACATTCTTTCATCTCCTTTATATATCGCCCACGGGTAGCGAGGAGCCTCCGGTGCAGTAATTTCGACCACCGCAGGCTCCGGTGCAGTAATTTCGACCACCGGAGGCTCCGGTGCAGTAATTTCGATCGTCGGTGCATCTGCACCAGCCGGTGGGGCCTCCGTGGAAGCCACGCTGCTTCTCCGCTGCTGGCTTCCGAGATCCGCCGGATGATCTTCATGCTGCACCCGAGCTGCATCTCTTTCGCTACTAGTACACTCATGGTTTTCTTCATCACATCCATTTCCGATGCCAACCGCGCCACAACATCTGATTCCCGATCCATCTTTCTCTTACGGCTTCAGAATCAGCACGGGTCATCGCCCCGGGGAACCCTATTTTCCACGGAATGTGCCCCATGCCTCGTACACGTCCTCCGTGTTCAGGATTCCCGAGGGCTTTTGTCAGTGCGTCGTTCTCTCTGTTGAACTTGATCTTCCCCTGTTGAGCATCCTTCATTGCGTCAATAAGGGCTTGGGTGGGTTTAATTAATTTGCCCGGTAAACACACTCCCCTCTCCGGTTCAGCGTTCCCCATGCCCGTACAACCAGCTTTTGGCCCTTGGGTCCCATCCTCCGCACAGGACGGATTCCTCGCGCCCTCATCTCGTTCTCCATCTTCTCCAACCTAGGCACCAAAATGCGATACCCTCCTGGCCCCATAACATGATTGTACTCCTTCTTAGCCGCATTTTCCTTATTTTTTTCGATATTTCAATGAACTGCTCCGATTTCTTTTGCTTCACAAATTCTGGCCAATCATGTTTCAGTTTCTCATATTGTCCTTTGAAATCCGAGTCTTGTTCTCGCTTGACAAAGTCACGGGCTAGATTTTGCTTGAATTTCCGGAATGCGTCGGCCATCTTATGAAGAGCGAACTGTTTGACTAGCCTCCTCCTCTCCTTGTTTTCCTCAATCTTGTTACCCTCCTCATCGAATTTGTTGTATTCCGGAGGTAGAACGAAATGTTCCATAAGCTTCTTGAAGCAATCTTTTTTGTTCTCTTATCGACAAAAGTGAAACCATCAATTCGTGCCTTCTTTGGCTCATTCCACTCTGGACGGTGATCGAGACGTTGTCTCTAACAATGGCTCCGCATTGGCTGACAAACTTGGTGGCGTTCTTGCGGGGCTCCGGTGACCTACGGTTGCACTGTCGACAACCTCGATGGTGCATGTTTCTCCTTGTTTCATCGTCTTGGTTGCGCCACGCTTTGACGACGTACTCGATTGTTTCGACGATCCGGCCGAGGGCTAAAATAAGAAAGAGAGTCGCGCGCGTTAGTGCACACATATTTATTCAAATCAGTTAGTTTGTATCACCAGAGGCTCAATGTATATATATACCTCGGCGCCGGAGGTGGTTGCTACTTCCATTTGAAGATCGTCGTTTATCGACGCTTTCTTGACATCTTCTTCTTGTGGCGCCCTTCATCTTCACCGTCAAGGTTCAGATAAGAAGAGATATCATCTTCTTCTTCTCCGGTCGGCACATATTGAATATCGCCGTTTATGATGCCGAACATATGTGCTTCACCGTCCGGATCATAGTTGTCCATAATCGGGTCAGCTCTATCGTCCGCCATTATATCAGTCCTGAAAACATGTAGTAAAAACAAATTAATTAAGTGAAGAAGGGGGGCGGTGGCGGTGGCGGTGGCGAAAGGGCGGTGGCAAAAGGAGGGGGCGAGGAAGGGGTGGGAGAGGGTGTCGCGGTGAGCGCGAGACGGGCGGCGATTTACCGCGCCACGGAGAGGGGAGGCGAGGACAACACACACGGAGAGGGAGGCGAGGACAACAGACAACCACGTCTTCACGGAATGGGCGATATCGGGATGGTCAAGGGGGCTTGCCTGGTTGCTCGCAAGGAGGGGTCGTTGTCGTAGTCGAGTCGATCACAGGGGCGGCATCGGTCTCGGGGACTACCGGAGAGAAGAGGGTGCAATATGATGTGCCGTGAGTGACATAACATATGTCTACACGATAAATGGGAAGGGGGGATTCAACCGGGAATGTTTTCCTGCCCGGACTAATGTCGATAGAAGACCGGAGGGGAGAATTCCATGTTCAGATAGTTAGAGGCATCGACATGTATGTTTGTAGCGTATTCGGGTTCGTCTCGCTGCTCGAGCAACTTTCATGTATAAAGTTTTTTGATCCGACCTACGGTTTATTTAATATGATTTTCAAAGTTTTAAAAGCAGTTATTTGGAATTAACAGATTTTAATTAATATATTTTAATATATTTTTAATTAATATATTTTTTCCTGCTTTTTTTCTTTACATTTCAGGGGCGCGGGCCCCGTTTGTCAGTGGCCCAGAGGGGCCTAACGGGCGTCTTGAGCGTGCGGACTTGTGGGCTCACGCGCTGCCACGAAGCGCCCACCGGGCGAGCCCAGCGATGGCTCGGGCGCTGCCACCGGGCGACAAGGAGGCAGCCAGGGCGGCGAGGTAGCGGACGGCACGGACGTGGTCCCGGCGAGGTGCGCGCGCGCCGCCGGAAGAAGGCGAGAGCAGCGACGGGGCTGCGGGCGGAGCGGACGGCGGGCGTATAACAGCAGTGGCACGAAGGGCGACGGGCGCTGGATAACGCGCTGGTGCGCGCAGCCACCGCGGTGGGCGAGGGCGACGGCGGGCGCGCCGAGGGCGAGGGCGACGGGCGGCGCGCTGAGGGCGACGGCGACGGCGGGCGGCGCCGAGGGCGCGGGCAGAGACGAACAAAGCGATCGAGAAACGGCGGGCGGCGTCGAGGGCTTGTATTTATAGCCCCACCCTTTAGTCGCGGTTGGCCACGAGGCCCGCGACTAAAGGTACCCTTTAGTCGCGGGTCGCCTGCCCAACCGCGACTAAAGGGGTTTTGGCGGTTTTTTTGCGATCCTCCGCCCCCTTTAGTCGCGGTTGGGCTGCGACCATGATTAAAGGTACCTTTAGTCGCGGGTCGCCTGCCCAACCGCGACTAAAGGCCTTGTGCTGCCCCGTGCCGAAAAGTTTAGTCCCACCTCGCTAGTTGAGAGAGCTCGAGAGTGGTTTATAAGCGCTGCGCCCACCCTCTCGAGCTCCTCTCAACCGCAGGCTTCGGGCCTAATCATCACTAGTCAGTGTGCACTGTGGGCCTACTTGGCCTCCTGCGGGCCTGAATCCAGCCCATGTAGGGTTTCTAGTCGTATTCAGGCCGTGGGGGCCCAGTAGGCGGCACTATTTTTTTCCAGTTTTTTGTTTTGTTTTCTGCATTATTATTTATTTTTTGTTGTTTTTTGCTTTATTTTTTAATTCTTTTTTGCTTTTAGTTTTAGAAAAATTATAAACTTTCTGTTAGTGCCATTAGTTTTCAAATTTGAAAACACTTTTTTGTTTTCTTTGTTGCTTTATTTATTTTATTTTGTTTCTACTTACAACAAAATACTTATTGTTGCTATTTTAGTTTTCTGCATTATTATTTATTTTTGTTGTTTTTGCTTTATTTTTTAATTCTTTTTGCTTTTAGTTTTAGAAAAATTATAAACTTTCTGTTAGTGCCATTAGTTTTCAAATTTGAAAACACTTTTTTGTTTTCTTTGTTGCTTTATTTATTTTATTTTGTTTCTACTTACAACAAAATACTTATTGTTGCTATTTTAGTTTTCTGCATTATTATTTATTTTTTGTTGTTTTTTGCTTTATTTTTAATTCTTTTTGCTTTTAGTTTTAGAAAAATTATAAACTTTCTGTTAGTGCCATTAGTTTTCAAATTTGAAAACACTTTTTTTGTTTTCTTTGTTGCTTTATTTATTTTATTTTGTTTCTACTTACAACAAAATACTTATTGTTGCTATTTTAGTTTTCTGCATTATTATTTATTTTTGTTGTTTTTGCTTTATTTTTAATTCTTTTTGCTTTTAGTTTTAGAAAAATTATAAACTTTCTGTTAGTGCCATTAGTTTTCAAATTTGAAAACACTTTTTTGTTTTCTTTGTTGCTTTATTTATTTTATTTTGTTTCTACTTACAACAAAATACTTATTGTTGCTATTTTAGTTTTCTGCATTATTATTTATTTTTGTTGTTTTTGCTTTATTTTTAATTCTTTTTGCTTTTAGTTTTAGAAAAATTATAAACTTTCTGTTAGTGCCATTATTTTTCAAATATGAAAACACTAATTTTGTTTTATTTTTTGCTTAAGTTATTTTATTTTGTTTCTACTTACAACAAAATACTTATTGTTGCTCTTATAGTTTTCTGCATTATTCTATATTTTTTGTTGTTTTTTGCTTTATTTTTAATTCTTTTTGCTTTTAGTTTTAGAAAAATTATAAACTTTCTGTTAGTGCCATTAGTTTTCAAATTCAAATGGACACCAAACACATCACGGGTAATATAATTCACATGATCCATTCAACAAAGTTTGGTACAATAAATTATTACACATCATTTCTTCCCTTGTGTCCCTGCTTGCTTACGATTGTGCCGTATCCATGGAGCATCCTCATCATTTAACTTAATGCTTGGGTCGGTGTTCACTTTGAAGGGCGGAATTTCAGCAAACATATTATAATCTTCTGACATGTCTGTCTTGTCCTCCACTCCCACGATGTTTCTTTTCCTGAAAGAACAATGTGGTGCTTTGGATCATCGCATGATGTACTGATCGCTTTCTTATCTTTCCGCTTTCCTCGGTTTGCTACTCATGTCCTTCACATAGAAAACCTGAGCGACATCTTTCGCTAGGACGAATGGTTCGTCAAGGTAACCAAGATTGTTGAAATCCACCATTGTCATTCCGTATTGCTGGTCCACCTTTACCCCACCTCCTGTTAGCTTGAACCATTTGCACCGGAACAAAGGGACCTTAAAGGAGGGTCCATAGTCAAGTTCCCATATCTCCTCTATGTAACCATAATATGTGACCTCTTGCCCATTCTCGGTTGCTGCATCAAAGCGGACACCACTGTTTTGGTTGGTGCTCTTTTTATCTTGGGCGATCGTGTAAAATGTATTCCCATTTATCTCCTTGGAAAGTCGTTATAGTCGAGGATGGTGTCTTGGCCAACATGTACAGCTGATCTACAACATCATTGTCATTCATTAAATGTTTTCTCAACCAACTGCCGAAAGTCTCCATGTGGGCCTTCCTAATCCAGGATTCGTGCTTCCCGGGTTGTCGAACGTAAAATATTCTTGTGTTTCTCAAAGTACGGAGCCACCAAGCTGGAATAGGTCAAGACAAAGGTGGTGTGCTTCAACAGAGAATGGTCGTCCATACATATCGTTGATTTCATTCCGATCGTGCCTTTTCCACTTAGTCTCCCCTCGTGCCGCGATCGAGGAAGACCAATCGGCTTAAGGTCAGGAACAAAGTCAACACAAAACTCAATTACCTCCTCATTTCCATAGCCCTTGGCGATGCTTCCTTCTGGCCTAGCACGGTTACTTAACATATTTCTTTAATACTCCCATGAACCTCTCAAGGGGAACATATTGTGTAGAAATACAGACCGAGAACGAAAATCTCTTCGACTAGGTGAACCAGGAGGTGCGTCATAATATTGAAGAAGGATGGCGGGAACACCAACTCAAACCGACAAGACATTGGATCACATCGCTCAGAACCGTGGTAGAACTTCTGGATTGATTACCTTCGAGAGATTGCATTGAGGAATGCACATAGCTTCACAATGGCTACTCGAACATTTTCCGGCAGGAGCCCCTCAAAGCAATCGGAAGCAATTTGCGTCATAATCACGTGGCAGTCGTGAGACTTCAGGTTTTGGAACTTTTTCTCCGCCATGTTTATTATTCCCTTTATATTGGACGAGAATCCAGACGGAACCTTCATACCGCTCGGGCATTCAAAAAGATGACCTTCTCTTCTTTGGTCGAGCGTAGCTGGCACGACCTTGAAACCATTCCGGATGCCGGTCATCGTGGTCTTTCAAACGTTGCTGGTCCTGCCGTGCTTCCTTTGTATCATTTGTCTTCCCATACACGCCCAAGAAGCTTAGGAGGTTCACGCAAATATTCTTCTTAACGTGCATCACGTCGATTGCAGAGCGGACATCTAGGACTTTCCAATATTCTAGCTCCCAGAATATAGATTTCTTCTTCCACATGGCTGCGTGCCCGTCAGCTCCCTTCGAACTGATTGTCCGCCAGACCCTTTCCAAAGATGACTTTCAAATCCTTGACCATATCAAATACCTCGGCACCGGTGCGTTCGCAGGCTTCGGCGGTGATCTGCCTTGCCGTTGTAATGCTTGCCTTTCTTTCTTCGGATGAATTTTCGGAAGAAATCGACGATGCCCAAGGTACACGTTCTTCTTACAATTTGGCAAATGTACACTTTCAGTCTCATGTAAGCAGTGCGTGCATGCATTGTATCCCTTATTTGACAGTCCCGAAGGGTTACTAAGAGCAGGCCAATCGTTGATGGTTACGAAAAGCAACGTCAGAGGTCAAATTCCTCTTGTTTGTGCTCATCCCACACACGGACACCACCCCACAGCTGTAAAAGTTCATCAACTAATGGCCTTAGGTACACATCGATGTCGTTGCCGGGTTGCTTCGACCTTGGATGAGCAACGGCATCATAATGAACTTCCGCTTCATGCACAACCAAGGAGGAAGGTTGTAGATGCATAGAGTCACGGGCAGTGCTATGGCTGGACCTCTCGCCGCCAAAAGGATTCATGCCATCCGTACTTAGAGCAAATCTTATGTTCCTTGCGTCAGCTGCAAAATCTTTGAACCATCCGTCGATCTTTCTCCATTGCGTTCCATCTGCGGTGTGTCTCAACTCCCCTCCGACTTACGGTCCTCTTTGTGCCATCGCAACAACTTGGCATGCTCTTTGTTCCTGAACAGACGTTTCAACCGTGGTATTATAGGAGCATACCACATCACCTTGGCGGGAACCCTCTTCCTGGGTTTCTGGCCCTCAACATCGCTACCGGGGTCATCGCCTCGATCTTATAACGCAATGCAAGGTGCATACCGGCATTCATTCAAATTCTCAGATTCACCGCGGTAGAGGATGCGATCGTTGATGCATGCATGTATCTTCGTAACCTCTAAACCTAGAGGGCGTACAACCTTCTTTGCTTCAGATGCGTCGCGGGCAACTCGTTATCCTTTGGAAACATATTCTTCAACATTTTCAGCAAGTTTTCAAATGCCGAGTCAGCTACACCTGCCTCGCCTTCCATTTCAGCAAATCCAGTGCAGCCCAGCTTTTTCAGACCATCATCGCATCCGGGTACAGCGCCTTTCTGTGATCCTCTAACATGCGATCCAAATTCTCCCTCTCCTTTTCGGTTTCGCGGCGTCTCCGTGCATCAGCAATGGTCCCACCAAGATCATCAACGGGATCATCACGTGCCTCTTCTTCACCTTCCCCTTCACCTTCAAAGCATCCTCCATGAAAGTATCACCGAAATGAGCAAGATAGCTTTCATCGATGAAATCATCCCCTTCTTCATCTTCTTCCATTATAACCCCTCTTTCTCCATGCTTGGTCCAACAATTATAGCTTGGCATGAAACCCTTCTCAAGCAGATGCATGTGAACAACTCTTGAGGAAGAGTAACCCTTCTCATTCTTACAGATAACACATGGACAGATAACAAAACCCCCCGCTTGTTCGCATTAGCCACTACGAGGAAATCTTTCAAACCCGTAGTGAACTCACGGAGAGTCGGTTACCGTACATCCATTGCCGATTCATCTGCATTATTATAATATAAAATATATAATTAACCATCATGCATTTGTTAAACTAACTAGCTACAAACAATATAAATTAAACAATGAACTACACACATGCATATTTTATCAATGACACATCAAAGGTTCATCAAGTTGCTAACCGCGATCGAGGAGTGTGGCTCCAACACTTCATGTCATGTTTGTTTCATGCTCTTGGGGCATTTCATCAAACACCTTATGTGCATAAGAGGAACCAAAAGCAAACCTACACCCACTTGTGAAGAGAATGGCTCCAAATGGCTAAGTGTTGGCTGCTGGATGGGTATATATAGGGAGGGCTTTAGTTGCGGTTGGCACAGCAAATCAGGACTAAGCAGTTCGAAGGCCTTTAGTCGCGGTTGTCACGGCCAACCGCGACTAAAGCCCCTCACGTGCACCAGCTGGCCACCGAGCGCCTGCCCAGGCCTTTGGTCGCGGTTCACCTCCGTAATCATGATTAAAGGTCCCATTAGTCATGATTCCTACAACCCGCGACTTATGGGGCTGGACGGAAGCCTGTTTTTCCACCAGTGAACATTGACTTTTGGAAAGAATGATTTCTAAAAGAACCCGCAAAAAATCAAAATAAATCATGAAATAAAATGTTCATGGATTTCTTGAGCACGATACAGCCGTCTGGGAGGGCCTAGGAGCCCCCCTCCACTAGTGCAGAACCGGCCTTTAGTGCCGGTTCGTGACGGCCTTTAGTGCCGGTTCGCTAACCTGCACTAAAGAGTGGGGACTAAAAGCCCCCCCTCCCTTTAGTACCGGTTCGTCACGAACCGGCGCTAAAGGGCCACCACGTGGCACGAGTCAGGCCCGGGTACGTCTAGGACATTAGTAACACCAACCGGTACTAAATGTTTGGGTGTTTTTTTAAAAAAAAATCTTTAATTTTTGTGTTTTCAATTTGGCTTTATTTTCAATTTAATTCTTTTTTGTTTACTGGTATTTCATTATACTACAAATTGTACACGTTATGCATATATATAAATAGATTTTCTCGTATGTAGAACCGCATATATATATATATATATATATATATATATATATATAATATATATCATCGAATGTCTTACAAACAACACCATTAACTATTCACACATACACAGGTATATACATATACAATTTCTCCTACATGTTGCCTTGGTGCATGCACGATGACAAGTGGTTCATGGGGCGGTAGCGGTAATAGTATTCTCCTTTGGAATCTATGACCTGGTCGAGCAAAAATCCGGCTATTTCCTCTTGAAGTGCTAGTATGCGGTCTGCTGGTAGGAGCTTATCCCGCACCTCTCTGAACTGTTAAGAAGAAGATCAATATGCATGTGTATTAGTTGTGTTACAAGATATTGATAATGGTGTCAATAGAGTTCTGACAACGTACCCATTCCTGTCTTTGAGATCTGCTTCTTTCGGACGCCATGATGCGAATGTTCTCGCAAACGTAGAATGCACACAGATCATTCCCGCTACCGCTTCAGGCCTTTACGAGAATGGAATTGAATCAGATAATGATTAATCAAGCATGATAATTAATTAATGGTATTGAAACAAGAATTAAAGAGATGGCTAGCTAGCTAGTACTACTTAATTACTTACCTTGGTCGATGCCAAAACAACTTTTTTGGCCAATTGCCTGGAGTCACCTTGATAGAACTTTGCCCAAGCCCTGCCCGCCGGCAAAGAAAATCAATAAAGGGGTTATTAAATAGTTCATATCAGGAAATGACGAACTAATAATAGGCCGAGATATAGTTAATAATGATTGAAATTACTGTTGACTATCCCCTTCATGATGGTGTAGTCTTTATCTTCTTTAAGTAGCGAGTCGAGTACTTCAACTGTTGCTTTGTCAACTTTAATGACTAACAAGATTCAGTGGAAACTGCATGCGCACACATTTGCATGTCTTAATTAAGCGGGCATGTGCATAAAATTAATCAACTATATATCATAAACCGTATACACTTAGTTATTAACATCTAGCTAGCTAGTAAGAAAAAACAAAATTTGTATTAACTCATGAGAAGTTGTAAGGAAGTAGTATATCTTCATTGGTATTGAGGCACTTCAAGAACTCTAGCATGCTTTCCTCTATACCTGCTTTAGAAGTTGCAAGATTCCATGTGTACTTATTAATGGTATTTGGGTCAATGAACCCAATGCCATAGCGTCCAGATTTTTTCATTTCATACATCTTCATCCTGCATATAATACCACAGAAAAGAATATATAGTGAGGATAATTACATGTAATGATTGATAAAAAATTATAGAAAGAAATCACTTATAGACAATAACAACTGACGAGAGATTTGTCGAGTGCTTCTTGATTGTATAACTGAAATAGTTCTGAATACTCAACGCACAAAGCTTTCTCATGGTAGTAATGCTCCTTCTTGACATTCACCATGAGGGACTCTCGATTGGAAATCTTGGTAATGTTCATGTACCATTGATGCAATTCATACATTCTCGTTCGGAGGTTCTTGACCTTGTCTGGCTCGACCAAAGGTTTGCCCCGGGCATATTTTCATTTTATTTCCTCCTCTCTAAGCGGAGACATGGGCTCAATTTCGAGGAGTTGTCCAACAGAGATCTTGAGCATTTCAGCCTGCATTATATGATCCTACGTTATTACCACATCGCCTAGCTGGGGAACTTTAACGGTTTACCCACAATAATATTGGGCGCGCGGCCTCGTCTCATGTGTTGTTGGCACAACAAGCGGGGGGATCGATTACGCCTGTTCTCCCAGCTGGGGAACGGTTTTCCTGCATTTTTTGCCTGCTGCTTGTTGGATCGAGCTCGAGCTCGCTTCCTTGTTTAGCCGTTCTCGATGTAGTTTCCTGATTTGGGGCTCATAGTCCGAGTCAACAGGCTTGGGAGCTGGTTCTCTAGCCATATGAATGAAGCGGTCAATTACTTTCTCAGGCACTTTCTCCTTTGGCGGCGGTGCCGGTTTCGTCCAAAATGGGCGTCCACTTGGGCCTGCACTATGGCTGCGTTTTGCTCCTTAGTCATGTCGTAAGGCCTCTGAGGAAGAGAAGCGAGGCTTGGACTATATTTATATCGCTTGTCTCCGCCTGTACTTCCTGAACTACCTCGACTCGTACCGCTACGCACCATAGCTGCGGCATGTCTCTTCTACGATTGCTGAGACGGCGGAGACGGCTGACGTGGCTGAGTTGGACTAGGAGAAGTGGCCTGACGATGTGCCAGACTTGAAGCAGAAGGTGTGGCTTGACACGGTGCCGGACTTGAAACCGGAGAAGTGGCATGACGCTGTGCCGGACTTGAAACCGGAGGAGTCAGCTCATGCGTTCGGGGACTTGGAGGAGGTGGAGGACTTCGAGGAGGAGTCGGCTCACGCGTTCGTGGACTTGGAGGAGCGGGAGTCTGCTGACTCGGTGGCGGAGTCGGCAGACGACGCGGTGTCGGTGGACTTCGAAAGATGATGCAAGCCTTTCTCCATCTCTTGCTCAGACTTATCCCACTTAGGCATTCCGACCGCGTAGCCACCTAGACCCAGCCTATGGAATCAAGGCTTTTTGCGGCATTTGCCTTGTTTTTTATCGACTGCTCCTTAGCTAATTCTGAATCCTTGAAGGTCACGAAATCGCATCAGTGCTCTCTTTGCTTCTCCAGTGTTCCCGTGAATTCTGGAGTCTTCCCGCTTCACAAATGAGCTAGTTGGCCCATACAGTTTTCTTGTGGGTGTTGAATGCAATTGCCATCTTCTTAAGAGCAGCGCCCTTGACTTTCTCCACATCTCGCTTCGGTGAAATGATCTGGTAGGGTGAAATGTTCCATCGAGATTTCCAAAGGACTTTTGTGGCTCTGTCGTCACCCAAGTAACACCTGGACGTTTAGTCTTTGGCTCTTTCCATTCTTGAATGGAGATCGGGAGTTTGTCCTTCACAAGAACTCCGCACTGACAAGTCCACTTGTTCGCAATGTTCTTAGGCGTGAGGGGTTCGCCACTAGGTTTGATGGATTAGATGTTGTACTTTACACCATCCTTCAACAATCTGCCTGGGCCTCGCTTTGTCCTGCTGTCAGAGAAGCAGATTTGCTCGATCCAGAGGGCTGAAAGAAGAATGATCGATTCGTTAATATATCTTCAATAAAAAAACATGTGATGATCACCATGCTGCCTGCTTATATAAATATACCTCGCCGGTAGTCTTTGTTATTTGAAGATCAGCATTGTCTGTGTCATCACAAACATTGTATGTGTCATCATAATCATAATCATAGTCCATGACTTCATCAGCTCGGTCGTCGAGATCGAATATCTTTTCATCACCCTCTCTGGTATTGTTCAGGTATTGGGAGCCGTCATCTGCTTCATTCAGATCATCTAGCCTGTGAGGGCTGCGTATGATGTCGAACAATTCCTCTTCTCTCTCTCTGCCGGTATTGTCCACCATAGCTTTTACTTAACTAATACAGAAGAAGTATAAAACAATTTAATTAGTATTCAAATTACAATGCATGGATGCAATCAATAAGGAAAAACTGAATCTCGAATACATCGTCTTAATATATATAATCTCGAATACATCATCGTCTTAATATATATAATCTTGAATACATCGTCTCGAATATTATATATCGAATACATCACTGGCTAGGTACCTAATAAAGATCGAGTACTACAGAAGAATCTAGGCCACTCGCGGTCCCTGGGGCACGGGCGGTGGACACCCAAAGAGAAGGAACCGTCACAGGATCATATCTCCGGTCATCTGCCCAAAGAACCTGCCAAGTATTGGAGAACCTGACGTCCATAGCAGCCATGTAGCGATGGACGTTTCGCCCTCCTCCTCGACACGGCGACGCACCACCTCCGCGGCGCCGACTCCTCTCGCACCGAATGTGGCCCACGCGAACGCCACCAAAGGACATCGGTCGACGACGGGACCCGAGGTCGGGTTCCTCACTGCCGGCGCGCCTCCGTGTAGCACCTCCTAGTGCTAGCTCGGCGCAGCCTTGATCCGGACATGGGTCCTTCGGCGACGGGACGCCGTCATGAACGGGTCGACGGCGAGGATGCGGCGGGCATATCGTCGAGAACAAATACTATATGCCCGCAAAAAGTAACATTGTTTAAATGATTGGATTGTGATAACTAAAATTCTATATATATGCAAATTCTAACAATTTGGCATTAATCTAATTCATCTAACTAAAACTAATTCTAAAATTTCCTGATTATATAACTAACATTTCTATAACAATTTTAATATTTATATAACTAAAAAACAGAAAATTTTCTAACATTTCTATAAATATTTCTATAACTAAATAACAGAAAACATTTATAACATTTCTATATAACTAACATTTCTAATATTTATATTACTAAAAACAGAAAAATTGCTAACATTTCTATAAATATTTCTATAACTAAATATTTATATCACTTGTGTGTGTAGTGTGTGTGTGTGTGTGTGTGTGTGTGTGTGTGTGTGTAGTGTGTGTGTGTGGACAACTGGACATGGCGGCCGGGGCGAGCTCACCGGCGAGGCGACGACGGGGCGGCGACGACGGGGCGACGGTGTCAGGACCCCGATTCCAAGTCACATCGACCTAGCCGGTAACACCTCATATCACTTTGCGGCCTCACGCACGGTATTTCCACAGGTGTCGCCTTACCATGGCCCGAGACCGTTTGCGCCTTTTGACTCACGTATATGATAGTGTCGCTAGCATCCACATGATAGAGAACCCGGGCCGACATGGCTAGTCGTAAACCCAAAGCGGCGCTAACCCATGGGGACAGGCATACATGAATCACATCAAGCATGTCGGTCATCAACGTATGAATCCGGGCTGTAATCTTTGGGCTAACGGGACTCCGGTAACCGGGCTGTAGCAGGCTAAGCGGGACTCCGGATGTCACCGCGTGACATTTCCCCGAAGGGACAGACACAGGAACGAAGTGAAACACATGTCGGCCAGTCAAGTGTCCAGAGCAGTAGTGTTGGGCTAGCAGGACTCCGGTGAATTAGGCTGTAGCGGACTACTATCGCTCAGAAAGCACTAGACTACATTTCCCCATATGAGAGGCTGCCAAGGATAAACAACTAGATTGTCGGATCCCACTCATACCAAGCATTTCAATCATACACACAATATGCCCGATATGAGTACATACAACATGGCATCACAACAAAACTCTACAACTCAAAGTACTTTATTAAGAGGCTCCGAGGAGCCATACATAACATATTCATACAGATAGGGGTCACATGACCCGACACTCAAGTCATACAAACAAACAAGCACATGCGGAAGCAAACTAGTCTGAGTACAGACACTAAAAAGAAAGAAGGCTTGATGAAGCCCTTCTATCTACAGTGGCCCTTCACAAGCCTTGGATCACCACCTGGGTGGCTAGTCACTCGTCGACGTCAAGGTCTACATAGAACCCATCGGAGGGGGCGGTGTTGTCGTCTGAAAACATTAATTAAGCAAACATGAGTACGGAGGTACTAAGCAAGTCTTACAACAGAATCCTATTATACATGCACATTCTCAAGAAGGTAGTGGAGTTATTGCAGCAAGCCAGCTTTGACTCTTGGCTAGGCTATCCTACGTGACACCACTTGAAAAGCATTTGTCGCACACGAGTCCACTAATCACCATCACAATACTCCATCGTGGATCCTCTCTCGACAACCTACGAGAGGGCCATCCATGTACTCACACTTATCTTGAGGCTTTTAGTAGTATCCATTTACTTGTCTATGAACTGCATAGGCGACCAAGTAGTCCTTTATCATGGACGCGGCTATTCAATAGTTTTATACCTGCAGGGGTGTACTTCGTCACATGTTTCCACCACTTAGCGTCTGACACGAAATGTGCTCGGCAGACTTCAAGCGAAAGCCGACGTGGGTGTAGACCACGACCGACCACCCACACCAGTCTCTAGTCCAGGTTTATCGCCTATTCGGGTTCCATCCGCAGGGAGTCCGGCCGAGGTTTCCACTAACGGCCCCGAACGATGTGTGCAGGGTTCCCGAGACACCAAACATGCGAATTGGTACACCGTGCCACGTGCCTACCGCAACACAGCCCACCCCTAAGGTCAGCGCTGCGTGCGGCCCCCAGCATACTACAAACACCAGAAACTACTTGCAACTCCTGGACAGAGGACGAGAGGGGTCGGTAAGTCGAGCGGGGTCATATTTCAGGGCCCAATGTGTGCAGCGTTCCCGAGACACCAAACGAGCGAATTGGTACGCCGTGCCACGTGCCTACCACAACGCAGCCCACCCCTAAGGTCACACAAGGTATGCCCCCAAAGATACTACAAACACCGAAACTACTTGCAACTCCTGGACAGAGGACGAGAGGGCCTGTAAGTCGAGCAGGGTCATATTTCAGGGCCCAACGTGTGGTAGTAGTTGATCTTAAATCACACATACAGATCTCAGTCCTTAGGGACGGCCTCAATGAAACAACCCACCATGTACTCCTACATGGCCTCTCATCGATTCCTTTACCAAATCATATTCAACACTTTCACTCTCGGAACCGACACAACCTTTCACTCTAGTTCATCATCCCGATGAGCCAGACCTGACACAACCCTAAGCATAGCATGGTAGGAAACTCAAATTTGGCTCAATCAACTCCTACACATGCTAGTGGGTTTCATCTAGTTACTGTGGCAATGACAGGTCATGCAAAGGAAGTGGGTTCAACTACCGCAGCACACAACAGTTTGAATCGCGTTGTCTTAATGCAGTAAACAAGAGCAGAAGCGAGAACATGGGTTTGTATAGGAATGATCAATGGGTTTCTTGCCTGATGTAGTGGTAGTAGGATATCGCCTTCGCACGGATAATCGGGTTATCCTCGAGGCGTAACCTATCACGAAAGACACACCGAACATAATCAACACATGACGATATGCAACAATGTGATGCATGCTATGACATGGCAATATGAGTGTGTGTTGGCCTAATGCAAGCTAGAACATAAAGGAATGAACTCATTTGAATCAAAGATTCAAATGTTAGCTCATTCAACATAGCCATATTAGTGCATTATCTTATTCTGCTTAAACAGCAAGGTTAACTTGTTCTGTCATGCATCAAACCATTACCAATGGATAGATTGAATTTTTCTGATCAAAATTCATATATAGAACTTTGCATTTGGAGTTACAGATTAATTTCTATGAATTTTTGAAGTTTGCAACAATTTCTGGAATTTCCTGAATACAAATAAATCCAGAAATTAGTTATTGCGTCAGCAGTGCGTCAGGGTGACGTCAGTGGTCAACGGGGGCGTCCAGGTCAACCTGACCAGTGGGTCCCGCATGTCAGTAGTTAATTAAACTAACTAATTTTAGTTAAAACTAAACTGGGTTAATTAGCAGAGGGGCCCCACTTAGTCAACTCCGTCAACGGGGTCAAACCCGCCGACGTTTAGCCGCCGGCGAAGCCAGACGCGGCGGCGAGAGTGTGTTTGTGCGTTCCGGCGACCAAATGGACGGTGGAGACCATCTACGTGTAGCCGGGACAAGCCGCGCGCTTTGGTGGCGGTGGTTGAACTTGGGGTGGCTGAAACGTCACCGGCGACGAGCTAGGCGGTCGCCGGAGTCGGGTGAAAGTGAACCCGAGGCTTCGGGACACGGCGAGGTGCGTGGAGTGGTGCTACGGGTTCCTGGGGATGTGGTGAAGTTAGTGGACAAGGTGGCGTGGCCAGAGGGTGGCCGGAGACACGTCGGCGACGAGCTCGGCGGTGGCGCGTGCGGTGATGGTTCGTGCGACAGCTACGGTGCACGGGAAGGCAAACGGAGAGGATGGGGAGGTCGCTGGGCTCACGGCAGTACGGGCGGCAGTCGGCGAGGTTGGGTACGAGGTGATGCAGTGGCGACGGCGATGGGGATCTCCGGCGGTGATCGACGGAGACGGAGTCGGTGAAGGTGTTGCAGAGCGTGCGAGCGCTCGGGGCTCGACCTGCTCGAAGTAGTCGACGGTGGCGGAGCGAACGGACATGATGGCGCAGCACGGGGACGACGGTGGGCACGGGTTTCACGGTGGCGTGGGCGCGACGGCGTCGGCCATGGTGCGGGCGAGTGAGGGAGAGGAGCTGGGGAGAGATGGGGTGTCTGCGACCTCGGGGGAGGAGTTGCCGACCGAACCGAGGCGGCAGGACGGTGCGGGGACGAGGCAGGGCGGCGAGCAGCTGCGTGGCGTGCTCGGGTGCCGCCTTCGAGCACCTGGCTGCCTGCCTGGCCAAGCCAAGCAGCTCGCTGGAGCGGTGGCTGGGCTGGGCCGGCAAGTGGGCTTGCCAGGTGAGCACCCGGTAAGCCTTGCTTTCTGTTTTCCTTTTTCTATTTTTCTGTAAGTTTGTAGACTTATTAAAAATAGTTAGGCACTTCTAAAAATCCTGGAAATAATCAGGGGCTCTCTTTAGAATATCTCCAACAGCCCACACTTATTTTTAGAATTATTTGAGCATCCAAAATATTAACTAGCATTTAAATGCCCAAATGCAAATTACATATGATTTAATTCAATGACCTTCTCTTGACCTAGAAAATTGTGCAACTATTTTGCCAGAGGTTCTAACCCAAGACAAAAGAGGGTGAACTTTTTAGAAGGGCATTTCAGGTTCATTGAAAATATTTTTAGTAAACCCTAGTTGGATTCAGAGGGGTTCTCGGGTTTCTGTCTTCCCCAATTCAAGTTTCTGATGAAAGGTGAACATGATGCAACACTCTAATGCATGGACTAGCTAGGATGTGACAACTCAGCCCCACTCAAAAGAATCTCGTCCCGAGATTTTGGATCCGCTTGAAAGAAGGTGGGGTACTCAAGTCAAGACGATCCTCCCTTTCCTGTAGCTTCTTGCTCGGAGTGGTTTGACCATTGAACCTTGAGAAACTTGATATTCTGGCGTCGAGTGGTACACTCGGCTTGATCAAGGATACGAACGGGATATTCTCGATAGGTGAGGTTATCTTGGAGATCAAGCGTTTGGTGGTCTACTCCACGGATAGGATCCGAGGAGCAACGCCTGAGTTGAGAGACGTGGAAGACATCATGAACTCTGGAAAGATGCGGAGGTAGCTCCAACTGGTAGGCAACTTCCCCTTGTTTGGCAAGAGTGCGAAAGGGTCCAATGTAACGAGGAGCCAATTTGCCTTTAATACCGAATCGATGGGTTCCCTTCAAAGGAGTAACCCGATGGTAAGCCTTCTCGCCAACTTCATAAGCCATAGGCTTATGCTTGCGGTCATATTGGCTCTTTTGACGAGATTGGGCCGTTTTCAATTTCTCATGAATAACGCGAACTCGCTTTTCTCGCTTCCTCGGATCATATCCGGGCCAAAGAGTTGTCTTTCCCGGTTTCACCAGTTAAGAGGCGTTCGACATTTTCGTCCATATAGAACTTCGAAAGGAGCTTTGCCCAAGCTAGCTTGATAACTATTGTTATAAGCGAACTCGGCGAATGGGAGGCACTTCTCCCAATTCATACCAAAAGCAATGACAGAAGCTCGAAGCATATCCTCCAGAATTTGATTGACTCGTTCTACTTGACCACTTGATTCAGGATGGAAGGCGGTGCTAAAGGAGAGACGAGTTCCCATAGCATTTTCGAAACTTTCCCAAAATCGAGAGGTGAAGAGACTTCCACGGTCTGAGTTAATCTCCAATGGAACACCATGAAGGGACACTACTCGGGAGATGTATAAATCAGCTAGCTGGCTAGCGGTTATACTCTCGCGAACAGGTAGGAAGTGGGCTACTTTGGAAAGACGATCGACAACGACGAAGATGGCATTATTCCCTCTCTTGGTCCGGGGAAACCCGGTAATGAAATCCATACCGATTTTATCCCATTTCCATTCATGAATAGCCAAAGGTTGAAGGGTGCCAAGAGGCCGTTGATGCTCTGCTTTAACACGATGACATACGCCGCAATTAGCAATGAATTGATCGATTTCTCTCTTCATCCTAGTCCACCAAAACCTTTGGCGAGGTCTTGATACATTTTAGTACTACCGGGATGAATGGTGAGAGGGGATTCATGAGCTTCCTTAAGGATCAATCGCCGTAGATGTTGTTTCTTGGGAACCACCAAGCGGTTTTCGAAGAAGACCAGACCTCGTTCGTCCATGGAAAAACATTTAGCAACTCCGCTAGCGATATTTTCCTTAATCCGAGATATGCCCTTATCGCGCTTCTGGGCAGCTATAATTTGATCAGTAAGGTTAGGTTTCGCCACCAGGGTGGAAAGAAATCCTCGAGGAACAATGTGTAGGTTAAGCTTACGAAATTCCTCGTGGAGAAGTGGTTGACTTTGTTGTAACATCAGGTTGTTACAATAAGATTTACGACTTAGTGCATCGGCCATCACATTGGCTTTGCACAGGGTGTAAGATATTCCTAAGTCGTAATCAGTAATCAACTCGACCCAATGATCGCACGCGGTGTTGAAAAGCTCCATTCTCAAGGCCTGATTCTCTCGGTCTTTATCCTCCAAAGATCTCAGCAGTGGTGCGGGTTAGTGAGTCCTCCTGAGTGGAATCAGCATAGATAGCCTGAAGATACCCTTGCGCCCCCGGGAGTGAAGCTGGCATATAACGGAAGTCGGTGTTCCGAAGCAGGCCAGTCCTGACTCGCATGATGGTCATCATAGAGTATGCAGCATCCTGCACAGCCATCTCGATAGTGACCCCGAGTCCATAGGAGTGGTGAAGGGGCTCAGTCGATCCAGATAAGAAGGAAATATCCCGACAAAGGCAGAGGTATTGGCTTTGATTAAAGTCTCGGAATTGCTCTTCGACGGTGTATTCAGGATACCAACGGTAACCCGTCTCAATCATAACCCGGACTAACATAGTCGTATGACCGGGCACATCGATGCTCCTGGTTAGGCGAACCACTTGGTTTTGAGCACGAGCGGCCATCTGAAAGCATAGCCACAATGCAAAGACATTAGAATTTCTAGGGAAATTCGGACAGCATAACATCGGTAAATGCTCAAAAACATATTTGAGACATTCAAAATCAGATTGCAAAACCACTCAACAACATCATATCAAGGTTCCGGTTCAACTGATGACATACTAAAAGTAGTAGAAACTGAACTGAGGCTGGTAACCAACAATCCTATAAGTTACTACGGATTAGTAACACGAGAACCTGATAGAGAGAAGAGAGCCTAGTCCTATGCCCACGTAGAATGAGAAGAGGATGACTCGGATCGTGAGGACATAAGGTAAAGGAGTAAAAAGAGCCTTACGTCCCTCCCACAATCAATTCCCCTACATATAACTAAAGCATTTCTAGACTCGACATCGGCCAGTTTGGCTTAGCGAACCTACAGGCAGTCCGGCTCTGATGCCAACGCTGTCAGGACCCCAATTCCAAGTCACATCGACCTAGCCGGTCATCAACGTATGAATCCGGGTTGTAGCACTGGGCTAACAGGACTCCGGTAACCCGGGCTGTAGCAGGCTAGGCAGGACTCCGGATGTCACCGCGTGACATTTCCCCGAAGGGACAGACATAGGAACGAAGTGAAACACATGTCGGCCAGTCAAGTGTCCAGAAAGCGGTAGTGCTTTGGGCTAGCAGGACTCCGGTGAACTGGCTGTAGCGGACTACTATCACTCAGGAAGCACTAGACTACATTTCCCCATATGAGAGGCTGCCAAGGATAAACAACTAGATTGTCGGATCCCACTCATACCAAGCATTTCAATCATACACACAATATGCCCGATATGAGTACATACAACATTGCATCACAACAAAACTCTACAACTCAAAGTACTTTATTTAAGAGGCTCCGAGGAGCCATACATAACATATTCATACAGATAGGGGTCACATGACCCGACACTCAAGTCATACAAACAAACAAGCACATGCGGAAGCAAACTAGTCTGAGTATAGACACTAAAAAGAAAGAAGGCTTAGCCCTTCTATCTACAGTGGCCCTTCACAAGCCTTGGAACACCACCTGGGTGGCTAGTCACTCGTCGATGTCAAGGTCTACATAGAACCCATCGGAGGGGGCGGTGTTGTCGTCTGAAAACATTAATTAAGCAAACATGATTACGGAGGTACTCAACATGTCTTACAACAGAATCCTATTATACATGCACATTCTCAAGAAGGTAGAGTTATTGCAGCAAGCCAGCTTTGACTCTTGGCTAAGCTATCCTACATGACACCACTAGAAAAGCATTTGTCGCATTAATGCAGTCCACTAATCACCATCACAATACTCCACCGTGGATCCTCTCTCGACAACCTACGAGAGGGCCATCCGTGGTACTCACACTTATCTTGAGGATTTTAGTAGTATCCATTTACTTGTCTATGAACTGCATAGGCGACCAAGTAGTCCTTTACCGCGGACGCGGCTATTCGAATAGTTTTATAACCTGCAGGGGTGTACTTCGTCACACATGTTTCCACCACTTGGCGTCTGCACACGAAATGTGCTCGGCAGACTTCAAGTGAATGTCGACGTGGGTGTAGACCACGACCTGACCAACCACACAAGTCTCTAGTCCAGGTTTATCGCCTATTCGGGTTCCATCCGCATGGAGTCCGGCCGAGGTTTCCACTAACGGCCCCGAACGATGTGTGCAGGGTTCCCGAGACACCAAACATGCGAATTGGTACACCGTGCCACGTGCCTACCGTAACACAGCCCACCCCTAAGGTCAGCGCCAGGCGGTCCCCAAAGATACTACAAACACCAGAAACTACTTGCAACTCCTGGACAGAGGACGAGAGGGGTCGGTAAGTCGAGCGGGGTCATATTTCATGGCCCAATTTGTGCAGGGTTCCCGAGACACCAAACGAGCGAATTGGTACACCGTGCCACGTGCCTACCACAACGCAGCCCACCCCTAAGGTCAGCGCTGCGTGCGGCCCCCAGCATACTACAAACACCAGAAACTACTTGCAACTCCTGGACAGAGGACGAGAGGGGTCGGTAAGTCGAGCAGGGTCATATTTCAGGGCCCAACGTGTGGTAGTAGTTGATCTTAAATCACACATACAGATCTCAGTCCTTAGGGACGGCCTCAATGAAACAACCCACCATGTACTCCTACATGGCCTCTCATCGATTCCTTTACCAAATCATATTCAACACTTTCACTCTTGGAACCGACACAACCTTTCACTCTAGTTCATCATCCCGATGAGCCGGACTGACACAACCCTAAGCATAGCATGGTAGGAAACTCAAATTTGGCTCAATCAACTCCTACACATGCTAGTGGGTTTCATCTAGTTACTGTGGCAATGACAGGTCATGCAAAGGAAGTGGGTTCAACTACCACAGCACACAACAGTTTGAATCGCGTTGTCTTAATGCAGTATACAAGAGCAGAAGCGAGAACATGGGTTTGTATTGGAATGATCAATGGGTTTCTTGCCTGATGTAGTGGTAGTAGGATACTGCCCTTCAGACGGATAATCGGGTTATCCTCGAGGCGTAACCTATCACGAAAGACACACCGAACATAATGAACACATGACGATATGCAACAATATGATGCATGCTATGACATGGCAATATGAGTGTGTGTTGGCCTAATGCAAGCTAGAACATAAAGGAATGAACTCATTTGAATCAAAGATTCAAATGTTAGCTCATTCAACATAGCCATATTAGTGCATTATCTTATTCTGCTTAAACAGCAAGGTTAACTTGTTCTGTCATGCATCAAACCATTACCAATGGATAGATTGAATTTTCTGATCAAAATTCATATATAAAACTTTGCATTTGGAGTTACAGATTAATTTCTATGAATTTTTGAAGTTTGCAACAATTTCTGGAATTTCCTGAATACAAATAAATCCAGAAATTAGTTATTGCGTCAGGGTGACGTCAGTGGTCAACGGGGGCGTCCAGGTCAACCTGACCAGTGGGTCCCGCATGTCAGTAGTTAATTAAACTAACTAATTTTAGTTAAAACTAAACTGGGTTAATTAGCAGAGGGGCCCCACTTAGTCAACTCCGTCAACGGGGTCAAACCCGCCGACGTTTAGCCGCAGGCGAAGCCAGGCGCGGCGGCGAGAGTGTGTTTGTGCGTTCCGGCGACCAAATGGACGGTGGAGACCATCTACGTGTAGCCGGGGACAAGCCGCGGCGTTTGGTGGCGGTGGTTGAACTTGGGGTGGCCGGAAACATCGCCGGCGACGAGCTAGGCGGTCGCCGGAGTCGGGTGAAAGTGAACCCGAGGCTTCGGGACACGGCGAGGTGCGTGGAGTGGTGCTACGGGTTCCTGGGGATGTGGTGAAGTTAGTGGACAAGGTGGCGTGGCTAGAGGGTGGCCGGAGACACGTCGGCGACGAGCTCGGCGGTGGCCCTGCGGTGATGGTTCGTGCGACAGCTACGGTGCACGGGAAGGCAAACGGAGAGGATGGGGAGGTAGCTGGGCTCACGGCGAGTACGGCGAAGCAGTCGGCGAGGTCGGGGACGAGGTGATGCGGTGGCGACGGCGATGGGGATCTCCGGCGGTGATCGACGGAGACGGAGTCGGTGAAGGTGTTGCAGAGCGTGCGAGCGCTCGGGGCTCGACCTGCTCGAAGTAGTCGACGGTGGCGGAGCGAACGGACATGGTGGCGCAGCACGGGGACGACGGAGGGCACGGGTTTCACGGTGGCGCGGGCGCGACGGCGTCGGCCATGGTGCGGGCGAGCGAGGGAGAGGAGCTGGGGAGAGAAGGGGTGTCTGCGAGCTCGGGAGAGGAGTTGCCGACCGAACCGAGGCGGCAGGACGGTGCAGGGATGACGCAGGGCGGCGAGCAGCTGCGTGGCGTGCTCGGGTGCCGCCGTCGAGCACCTGGCTGCCTGCCTAGCCAAGCCAAGCAGCTCGCTGGAGCGGTGGCTGGGCTGGGCCGGCAAGTGGGCTTGCCAGGTGAGCGCCGGGTAAGCCTTGCTTTCTGTTTTCCTTTTTCTATTTTTCTGTAAGTTTGTAGACTTATTAAAAATAGTTAGGCACTTCTAAAAATCCTGGAAATTATCAGGGGCTCTCTTTAGAATATCTCCAACAGCCCACACTTATTTTTAGAATTATTTGAGCATCCAAAATATTTACTAGCATTTAAATGCCCAAATGCAAATTACATATGATTTAATTCAATGACCTTCTCTTGACCTAGAAAATTGTGCACCTATTTTGCCAGAGGTTCTAACCCAAGAAAAAAGAGGGTGAACTTTTTAGAAGGGCATTTCAGGTTCATTGAAAATATTTTTAGTAAACCCTAGTTGGATTCAGAGGGGCTCTGGGGGTTCTGTCTTCCCCAATTCAAGTTTCTGATGAAAGGTGAACATGATGCAACACTCTAATGCATGGACTAGCTAGGATGTGACAACTCAGCCCCACTCAAAAGAATCTCGTCCCGAGATTTTGGGTCCGTCGGAAAGAAGGTGGGGTACTCAAGTCGAAGACGATCCTCCCTTTCCCAGGTAGCTTCTTGCTCAGAGTGGTTTGACCATTGAACCTTGAGAAACTTGATATTCTGGCGTCGAGTGGTACGCTCGGCTTGATCAAGGATACGAACGGGATATTCTCGATAGGTGAGGTTATCTTGGAGATCAAGCGTTTGGTGGTCTACTCCACGGATAGGATCTGAGAAGCAACGCCTGAGTTGAGAGACGTGGAAGACATCATGAACTCTGGAAAGATGCGGAGGTAGCTCCAACTGGTAGGCAACTTCCCCTTGTTTGGCAAGAATGCGAAAGGGTCCAATGTAACGAGGAGCCAATTTGCCTTTAATACCGAATCGATGGGTTCCCTTCAAAGGAGTAACCCGATGGTAAGCCTTCTCGCCAACTTCATAAGCCATAGGCTTATGCTTGCGGTCATATTGGCTCTTTTGACGAGATTGGGCCGTTTTCAATTTCTCATGAATAACGCGAACCTGCTCTTCTGCTTCCTGGATCATATCCGGGCCAAAGAGTTGTCTTTCCCCGGTTTCTGACCAGTTAAGAGGCGTTCGACATTTTCGTCCATAGAGAACTTCGAAAGGAGCTTTGCCCAAGCTAGCTTGATAACTATTGTTATAAGCAAACTCGGCGAATGGGAGGCACTTCTCCCAATTCATACCAAAAGCAATGACAGAAGCTCGAAGCATATCCTCCAGAATTTAATTGACTCGTTCTACTTGACCACTTGATTGAGGATGGAAGGCGGTGCTAAAGGAGAGAAGAGTTCCCATAGCATTTTCGAAACTTTCCCAAAATCGAGAGGTGAAGAGACTTCCACGGTCTGAGTTAATCTCCAATGGAACACCGTGAAGGGACACTACTCGGGAGATGTATAAATCAGCTAGCTGGCTAGCGGTTATACTCTCACGAACGGGTAGGAAGTGGGCTACTTTGGAAAGACGATAGATAACGACGAAGATGGCATTATTCCCTCTCTTGGTCCTGGGAAACCCGGTAATGAAATCCATACCGATTTTATCCCATTTCCATTCAGGAATAGCCAAAGGTTAAAGGGTGCCAGCAGGCCGTTGATGCTCTGCTTTAACACGACGACATACGTCGCAATTAGCAATGAATTGATCGATTTCTCTCTTCATCCTAGTCCACCAAAACCTTTGGCGTAGGTCTTGATACATTTTAGTACTACCGGGATGAATGGTGAGAGGGGATTCATGAGCTTCCTTAAGGATCAATCGCCGTAGATGTTGTTTCTTGGGAACCACCAAGCGGTTTTCGAAGAAGACCAGACCTCGTTCGTCCATGGAAAAACATTTAGCAACTCTGCTAGCGATGTTTTCCTTAATCCAAGATATGCCCTTATCGCGCTTCTGGGCAGCTATAATTTGATCAGTAAGGTTAGGTTTCGCCACCAGGGTGGAAAGAAATCCTCGAGGAACAATGTGTAGGTTAAGCTTACGAAATTCCTCGTGGAGAAGTGGTTGACTTTGTTGTAACATCAGGTTGTTACAATAAGATTTACGACTTAGTGCATCGGCCATCACATTGGCTTTGCCTGGGGTGTAAGATATTCCTAAGTCGTAATCTGTAATCAACTCGACCCAATGATCGGCACGGGTGTTGAAAAGCTCCATTCTCAAGGCCCGATTCTCTCGGTCTTTATCCTCCAACATCTCAGCAGTGGTGCGGGTTAGTGAGTCCTCCTGAGTGGAATCAGCATAGATAGCCTGAAGATACCCTTGCGCCCCCGGGAGTGAAGCTGGCATATAACGGAAGTCGGTGTTCCGAAGCAGGCCAGTCCTGACTCGCATGATGGTCATCATAGAGTATGCAGCATCCTGCACAACCATCTCGATAGTGACACCGAGTCCATAGGAGTGGTGAAGGGGCTCAGTCGATCCAGGATAAGAAGGAAATATCCTGACAAAGGTCAGAGGTATTGGCTTTGATTAAAGTCTCGGAATTGCTCTTCGACGGTGTATTCAGGATACCAACGGTAACCCGTCTCAATCATAACCCGGACTAACATAGCCGTATGACCGGGCACATCGATGCACCTGGTTAGGCAAACCACTTGGTTTTGAGCACGATCGGCCATCTGAAAGCATAGCCACAATGCAAAGGCATTAGAATTTCTAGGGAAATTCGGACAGCATAACGTCGGTAAATGCTCAAATACATATTTGAGACATTCAAAATCAGATTGAAAAACCACTCAACAACATCATATCAAGGTTCCGGTTCAACTGATGACATACTAAAAGTAGTAGAAACTGAACTGAGGTTGGTAACCAACAATCCTATAAGTTACTACGGATTAGTAACACGAGAACCTGATAGAGAGAAGAGAGCCTAGTCCTATGCCCACGTAGAATGAGAAGAGGATGACTCAGATCAGAGGACATAAGGTAAAGGAGTAAAAAGAGCCTTACGTCCCTCCCACAATCAATTCCCCTACATATAACTAAAGCATTTCTAGACTCGACATCGGCCAGTTTGGCTTAGCGAACCTACGAGTAGTCCGGCTCGATGCCAACGCTGTCGACACCCGATTCCAAGTCACATCGACCTAGCCGGTAACACCTCATATCACTTTGTGGCCTCACGCACGGTATTCCCATGGGTGTCGCCTTACCATGGCCCGGGACCGTTTGCGCCTTTTGGCTCACGTATATGATAGTGTCGCTAGCATCCACATGAAAGAGAACCCGGGCCGACATGGCTAGTCGTGAACCCAAAGCGGCGCTAACCCATGGGGACATGCATACATGAATCACATCGAGCATGTAGGTCATCAACGTATGAATCCGGGTTGTAGCACTAGGCTAACAGGACTCCGGTAACCCGGGCTGTAGCAGGCTAGGCAGGACTCTGGATGTCACCGCGTGACATTTCCCGAAGGACGGAACCAGAACGGCGAAGTGAAACACATGCCGGCCAATCAAGTGTCCAGAGCAGTAGTGCTGGGCTAGCAGGACTCCGGTGAACCGGGCTGTAGCGGACTACTATCGCTCAGGAAGCACTAGACTACATTTCCCCATATGAGAGGCTGCCAAGGATAAACAACTAGATTGTCGGATCCCACTCATACCAAGCATTTCAATCATACACACAATATGCCCGATATGAGTACATACAACATTGCATCACAACAAAACTCTACAACTCAAAGTACTTTATTTAAGAGGCTCCGAGGAGCCATACATAACATATTCATACAGATAGGGGTCACATGACCCGACACTCAAGTCATACAAACAAACAAGCACATGCGGAAGCAAACTAGTCTGAGTACACACACTAAAAAGAAAGAAGGCTTGATGAAGCCCTTCTATCTACAAAGGGCCCTTCACAAGCCTTGGATCACCACCTGGGTGGCTAGTCACTCGTCGATGTCAAGGTCTACATAGAACCCATCAGAGGGGGCGGTGTTGTCGTCTGAAAACATTAATTAAGCAAACATGATTACGGAGGTACTCAACAAGTCTTACAACAGAATCCTATTATACAAGCACATTCTCAAGAAGGTAGAGTTATTGCAGCAAGCCAGCTTTGACTCTTGGCAAAGCTATCCTACATGACACCACTAGAAAAGCATTTGTCGCACACGAGTCCACTAATCACCATCACAATACTCCACCGTGGATCCTCTCTCGACAACCTACGAGAGGGCCATCCGCGGTACTCACACTTATCTTGAGGATTTTAGTAGTATCCATTTACTTGTCTATGAACTGCATAGGCGACCAAGTAGTCCTTTACCGCGGACGCGGCTATGCGAATAGTTTTATACCCTGCAGGGGTGTACTTCGTCACACATGTTTCCACCACTTAGCGTCACACACGAAATGTGCTCGGCGGACTTCAGCGAAAAGCCGACGTGGGTGTAGACCACGACCTGACCAACCACACAAGTCTCTAGTCCAGGTTTATCTCCTATTCGGGTTCCATCCACAGGGAGTCCGGCCGAGGTTTCCACTAACGGCCCAGAACGATGTGTGCAGGGTTCCCGAGACACCAAACAGGCGAATTGGTACACCGTGCCACGTGCATACCGTAACACAGCCCACCCCTAAGGTCAGTGCTGCGTACGGCCCCCAGCATGCTACAAACACCAGCAACTACTTTGCAACTCCCGGACAGAGGACGAGAGGGGTCGGTAAGTCGAGCGGGGTCATATTTCAGGGCCCAATGTGTGCAGCGTTCCCGAGACACCAAACGAGCGAATTGGTACACCGTGCCACGTGCCTACCGCAACACAGCCCACCCCTAACGTCGGCCATGCTGGCCCCCAAAGATACTACAAACACCGAAACTACTTGCAACTCACGGACAGAGGACGAGAGGGGTCGGTAAGTCGAGCAGGGTCATATTTCAAGGCCCAACGTGTGGTAGTAGCTGATCTTAAATCACACATACAGATCTCAGTCCTTAGGGACGACCTCAATGAAACAACCCACCATGTACTCCTACATGGCCTCTTATCGATTCCTTTACCAAATCATATTCAACACTTTCACTCTCGAAACCGACACAACCTTTCACTCTAGTTCATCATCCCGATGAGCCGACACGACACAACCCTAAGCATAGCAAGCATAGCATGGTAGGAAACTCAAATATGGCTCAATCAACTCCTACACATGCTAGTGGGTTTCATCTAGTTACTGTGGCAATGACAGCTCATGCAAAGGAAGTGGGTTCAACTACCGCAGCACACAACAATTTGAATCGCGTTGTCTTAATGCAGTAAACATGAGCAGAAGCGAGAACATGGGTTTGTATTGGAATGATCAATGGGTTTCTTGCCTGATGTAGTGGTAGTAGGATACTGCCCTTCAGACGGATAATCGGGGTTATCCTCGGAGGCAGAACCTATCACGAAAGACACACCGAACATAATCAACACATGACGATATGCAACAATATGATGCATGCTATGACATGGAAATATGAGTGTGTGTTGGCCTAATGCAAGCTATAACATAAAGGAATGAGCTCATTTGAATCAAAGATTCAAATGTTAGCTCATTCAACATAGCCATATTAGTGCATTATCTTATTCTGCTTAAACAGCAAGATTCAAATGAAATCCATACCGATTTTATCCCATTTCCATTCAGGAATAGCAAAAGGTTGAAGGGTGCCAGCAGGCCGTTGATGCTCTGCTTTAACACGACGACATACGTCGCAATTAGCAATGAATTGATCGATTTCTCTCTTCATCCTAGTCCACCAAAACCTTTGGCGTAGGTCTTGACACATTTTAGTACTACCGGGATGAATGGTGAGAGGGGATTCATGAGGTTCCTTAAGGATCAATTGCCGTAGATGTTGTTTCTTGGGAACCACCAAGCGGTTCTCGAAGAAGACCACACCTCGTTCGTCCATGGAAAAACATTTAGCAACTCCCCTAGCGATGTTCTCCTTAATCCGAGATATGCCCTTATCGCGCTTCTGGGCAGCTATAATTTGATCCGTAAGGTTAGGTTTCGCCACCAGGGTGGAAAGAAATCCTCGAGGAACAATGTGTAGGTTAAGCTTACGAAATTCCTCGTGGAGAAGTGGTTGACTTTGTTGTAACATCAGGTTGTTACAATAAGATTTACGACTTAGTGCATCAGCCATGACATTGGCTTTGCCTGGGGTGTAAGATATTCCTAAGTCGTAATCTGTAATCAACTCGACCCAATGATCGGCACGGGTGTTGAAAAGCTCCATTCTCAAGGCCCGATTCTCTCAGTCCTTATCCTCCAAAGATCTCAAAGAAGTGCGGGTTAGTGAGTCCTCCTGAGTGGAATCAGCATAGATAGCCTGAAGATACCCTTACGCCCCCGGGAGTGAAGCTGGCATATAACGGAAGTCGGTGTTCCGAAGCAGGCCAGTCCTGACTCGCGTGATGGTCATCATGGAGTATGCAGCATCCTGCACAGCCATCTCGATAGTGACACCGAGTCCATAGGAGTGGTGAAGGGGCTCAGTCGATCCAGGATAAGAAGGAAATATCCTGACAGTGTAGAGGTATTGGCTTTTATTAAAGTCTCGGAATTGCTATTCGACGGTGTATTTGGGATACCAACAAGAATCTGCCTCAATCATAACCGGACTAACATAGCCGTATGACCGGGAACATCGATGCACCTGGTCAGGCGAACCACTTGGTTTTGAGAACGAGTGGCCATCTGAAAGCACAGCCACAATGCAAAGACATTAGAATTTCTAGGGAAATGCGGACAGCATAACATCTGTAAATGCTCAAGAACAGATTTGAGACATTCAAAATCAGATTGCAAAACCACTCAACAACATCATATCAAGGTTCCGGTTCAACTGATGACATACTAAAAGTAGTAGAAACTAAACTGAGGCTGGTAACCAACAATCCTATAAGTTACTACGGATTAGTAACACGTGAACCTGATAGAGAGAAGAGAGCCTAGTCCTATACCCACGTAGAATGAGAAGAGGATGACTCAGATCAGAGGGCATAAGGTAAAGGAGTAAAAAGAGACTTACGTCCCTCCCACAATCTATTCCCCTACATATAACTAAAGCATTTCTAGACTCGACATCGAACAGTTTGGCTTAGCGAACCTACAGGCAGTCCGGCTCTGATGCCAACGCTGTCAGGACCCCGATTCCAAGTCACATCGACCTAGCCGGTAACACCTCATATCACTTTACGGCCTCACGCACGGTATTCCCACGGGTGTCACCTTACCATGGCCCGGGACCGTTTGCGCCTTTTGGCTCACGTATATGATAGTGTTGCTAGCATCCACATGACAGAGAACCCGGGCCAACATGGCTAGTCGTGAACCCAAAGCGGCGCTAACCCATGGGGACAGGCATACATGAATCACATCGAGCATGTCGGTCATCAACGTTTGAATCCGGGCTGTAGCACTGGCTATGAGGACCCGGTAACCGGGCTGTAGCAGGCTAAGCGGGGACTCTGGATGTCACCGCATGACATTTCCCGAAGGGACAGACACAGAACGAAGTGAAACACATGCCGGCCAGTCAAGTGTCCAGAAAGCGGTAGTCTTTGGGCTAGCGAGGACTCCGGTGAACCGGGCTATAGCGGACTACTATCGCTCAGAAGCACGAGACTACATTTCCCCATATGAGAGGCTGCCAAGGATAAACAACTAGATTGTCGGATCCCACTCATACCAAGCATTTCAATCATACACACAATATGCCCGATATGAGTACATACAACATTGCATCACAACAAAAATCTACAACTCAAAGTAGTTCATTTAAGAGGCTCCGAGGATCCATACATAACATATTCATACAGATAGATGTCACATGACCCGGCACTCAAGTCATACAAACAAACAAGCACATGCGGAAGCAAACTAGTCTGAGTACAGACGCTAAAAAGAAAGAAGGCTTGACGAAGCCCTTCTATCTAGAGTGGCCCTTGACAAGCCTTGGATCACCACCTGGGTGGCTAGTCACTCGTCGACGTCAAGGTCTACATAGAACCCATCGGAGGGGGCAGTGTTGTCGTCTGAAAACATTAATTAAGCAAACATGAGTACGGAGGTACTCAGCAAGTCTTACAAAAGAATCCTATTATACTTGCACATTCTCAAGAAGGTAGTGGAGTTATTGCAGCAAGCTAGCTTTGACTCTTGGCTAAGCTACCCTACATGACACCACTTGAAAAGCATTTGTCGCACACGAGTCCACTAATCACCATCACAATACTCCACCGTGGATCCTCTCTCGACAACCTACGAGAGGGCCATCCGCGGTACTCACACTTATCTTGAGGCTTTTAGTAGTATCCATTTACTTGTCTATGAACTGCATAGGCGACCAAGTAGTCCTTTACCGCGGACGCGGCTATTCGAATAGTTTTATACCCTGCAGGGGTGTACTTCGTCACACATGTTTCCACCACTTAGCGTCTGCACACGAAATGTGCTCGGCAGACTTCAAGCAAAAGCCGACGTGGGTGTAGAACACGACCTGACCAATCACACAAGTCTCTAGTCCAGGTTTATCGCCTATTCGGGTTCCATCCGCAGGGAGTCCGGCCGAGGTTTCCACTAACGGCCACGAACGATGTGTGCAGGGTTCCCGAGACACCAAACAGGCAAATTGGTACACCGTGCCACGTGCCTACCGTAACACAGCCCACCCCTAAGGTCAGTGTTGCGTGCGGTCCCCAGCATACTACAAACACCAGAAACTACTTGCAACTCCTGGACAGAGGACGAGAGAATTGATGAAAGTCGAGCGGGGTCATATTTCAGGGACCAATGTGTGGTAGTAGCTGATCTTAAATCACACATACATATCTCAGTTCTTAGGGACGGCCTCAATGAAACAACCCACCATGTACTCCTACATGGCCTCTCATCGATTCCTTTACCAAATCATATTCAACACTTTCACTCTCGAAACCGACACAACCTTTCACTCTAGTTCATCATCCCGATGAGCCAGACCTGACACAACCCTAAGCATAGCAAGCATAGCATGGTAGGAAACTCAAATATGGCTCAATCAACTCCTACACATACTAGTGGGTTTCATCTAGTTACTGTGGCAATGACAGGTCATGCAAAGGAAGTGGGTTCAACTACCGCAGCACACAACAGTTTGAATCGCATTGTCTTAATGCATTAAACAAGAGCGTAAGCGAGAACATGGGTTTGTATCGAATAATCAATGGGTTTCTTCCACGATGTAGTGGTAGTAGGATCGCCCTTGAAGACGGATAATCGGGGTTATCCTCGGAGGCAGAACCTATCACGAAAGACACACCGAACATAATCAACACATGACGATATGCAACAATATGATGCATGCTATGACATGGCAATATGAGTGTGTGTTGGCCTAATGCAAGCTAGAACAGAAAGGAATGAACTCATTTGAATCAAAGATTCAAATGTTAGCTCATTCAACATAGCCATATTAGTGCATTATCTTATTCTGCTGAAAAAGCAAGGTTAACTTGTTATGTCATGCATGAAACCATTACCAATGGATAGATTGAATTTTTCTGATCAAAATTCATATATAGGACTTTGCATTTCGAGTTACAGATTAATTTCTATGAATTTTTGAAGTTTGCAACAATTTCTGGAATTTCCTGAATACAAATAAATCCAGAAATTAGTTATTATGCGTCGTGATCGTCGAGGTGACGTTAGAGGTCAACGGGGGCGTCCAGGTCAACCTGACCAGTGGGTCCCGCATGTCAGTAGTTAATTAGCAGAGGGGCCCCACTTAGTCAACTCCGTCAACGGGGTCAAAACCGCCGACGTTTAGCCGCCGGCGAAGCCAGACGCAGCGGCGAGAGTGTGTTTGTGCGTTCCTGCGACCAAATGGACGGTTGAGACCATCTACGTGTAGCCGGGGACAAGCCGCGGCGTTTGGTGGCGGTGGTTGAACTTGGGGTGGCCGGAAACGTCGCCGGCGACGAGCTAGGCGGTCGCCGGAGTCGGGTGAAAGTGAACCCAAGGCTTTGGGACACGGCGAGGTGCGTGGAGTGGTGCTACGGGTTCCTGGGGATGTGGTGAAGTTAGTGGACAAGGTGGCGTGGTCAGAGGGTGGCCGGAGACACGTCGGTGATGAGCTCGGCGGTGGCGCGTGCGGTGATGCTTCGTGCGGCAGCTAGGGTGCACGGGAAGGCAAACGGAGAGGATGGGGAGGTAGCTGGGCTCACGGCGAGTATGGCGAAGCAGTCGGCGAGGTCGGGGACGAGGTGATGCAGTGGCGACGGCGATGGGGATCTCTGGCGGTGATCGACAGAGACGGAGTCGGTGAAGGTGTTGCAGAGCGTGCGAGCGCTCGGGGCTCGAGCTGCTCGAAGTAGTCGACGGTGGAGGAGCGAACGGACATGGTGGCGCAGCACGGGGACGATGGAGGGCACGGGATTCACGGTGGCGCGGCGCAGGCGTCGGCCATGGTCTTGGTGCGGCGGCGAGGAGAGGAGCTGGGGAGGAGAAGGGGAATCTGCGAGCTCGGGGGAGGAGTGGCCGACCGAACCGAGGCGGCATGACGGTGGGGGGAGGAGGCACGGCGGCGAGCAGCTGCGTGGCGTGCTCGGGTGCCGCCGTCGAGCACCTGGCTGCCTGCCTGGCCAAGCCAAGCAGCTCGCTGGAGCGGTGGCTGGGCTGGGCCGGCAGGTGGGCTTGCCAGGTGAGCGCCAGGTAAGCCTTGCTTTCTGTTTTCCTTTTTCTATTTTTCTGTAAGTTTGTAGACTTATTAAAAATAGTTAGGCACTTCTAAAAATCCTGGAAATAATCAGGGGCTCTGTTTAGAATATCTCCAACAGCCCACACTTACTTTCAGAATTATTTGAGCATCCAAAATATTTACTAGCATTTAAATGCCCAAATGCAAATTACATATGATTTAATTCAATGACCTTCTGTTGACCTAGAAAATTATGCACCTATTTTGCCGGAGGTTCTAACCCAAGACAAAAAGGGTGAACTTTTTAGAAGGGCATTTCAGGTTCATTGAAAATATTTTTTGTAAACCCTAGTTGGATTCAGAGGGGTTCTGGGGGTTCTGTCTTCCCCAATTCAAGTTTCTGATGAAAGGTGAACATGATGCAACACTCTAATGAATGGACTAGCTAAGATGTGACAGACGGGACGGGGCGGCGACGACGGGGTGGCCGGGGCGCGGCGACGGGGACGGCGGGGACGACGGGGACGGGGACGGCAAGGGCGACGAGGGCGGCACGGCCGGGTCGGCGACGAGGGGTGGGGCGGCGACGCCGACGGGACAGCAGCGACGTCGACGGGGACGGCGTCGATCGAGGCAGAGCGGCGCGGCGGAGGGTGGAAACAGAGGGAAAGTGAATTTTTTTCAACTAGTGTATATATAGGATGGACCTTTAGTACCGGTTGGAGCCACCAACCGGTACTAAAGGTCTGTTTTGGTCAGGCCAAGCGGCGGGAAGCGCACCCTCTTTAGTATCGGGTCGTGGCACCAACCAGTACTAAAGACCCACCCTTTAGTACCGGTTGGAGCCACCACCCGGTACTAAAGGGGGTGCGCTGGCTCCAGGGGGTGAGCTGGCTTCAGGCGGTGTGCAAGTTTAGTCCCACCTCGCTAGCCGAGGGGCTACCGCACTGGTTTATAAGCCCCAGTGCGGTAGCTCTCTCGAGCTCCTCTCCTAAGCAGGCCTACTGGGCCTACCTGTTCTCTTCTGCCCAGTGGGCCTACTGGGCCTTTCTTCTGCATCCCTGGCCCAACAAAAGGTTGGGATCCTAGTCGTATGCAGGCCGCTCTAGCCCAGTAAGCGGGCTTTTTTATTTTCTTAATTTTTTCGCTTTATTTATTTTTGTTTTATTTATTTTTGAGTTATTTTTTGCTGTATTTAGAGTTTATTTGTGAATATTTTTGCTTTAGGTACAAAAAATTACAAACTTTCTGTTAGTGCCGGTAGTTTTCAAATTTGAATAGTTTAAATTTTGAATTATTTGAAATTTGTGTGAATCACTAGTTTGTGAATAACTTAACTTTGAAAAAGATTTTTAAGTGATTCTTTTTCTTATGTTTAATATTGGTGTGTTTTATCATTATGTTCAATTTGGTAATGCTTAGGTTATTTAAAAAATGAAATGCCTTTGTAACAGTTGAGTTTTAAATGGAAACCACGATACTTGAAAGAGATTGTCCATTTTGTACACGAAGTGCATCCAGTTTTTGCCGTAACCCTCTCTACTTTTGTTTGCACATAAAATTTCTTCGCGCTTCAAATGCCAAAACACATAACTACCCTAACTATTACAGAGATTCCCTCCTGGGTGTGAAACACAGAAGAAAGTGATGATAGTGAAGCCGATCACATCCGAGATCTTTGGCTGTGAAACTTTTTCTTCGCGTGTTTCCCTTTGCGCCGTAGCCATGGAAAATCTTCATCATTTAACTGGATGCTCGGGTCAATATTCACTGTGAATGGAGCAACTTCATCAAACTTTTCATAATCTTCTGACATGTCTATCTTGTCATCCACTCCCACGATGTTTCTTTTTCCTGAAAGAACTATGTGGCGCTTTGGCTCTTCGTATGATCCATTCGCTTCCTTTCTTTTCTTTTTCTCGGCCTGGTAGACATGTCTTTCACATAAAAAACCTGCGCCACATCATTGGCTAGGACGAATGGTTTGTCTGCATATGCAAGATTGTTGAGATCCACTGTTGTCATTCCGTACTGCGGGTCTTCCATTACCCCGCCTCGTGTCATATTGACCCATTTGCACCGAAACAAAGGGACCTTCAAATCACCTCCATAGTTAAGTTCCCATATGTCCTCTATGTAACCATAATATGTTTCCTTTCCGTGTTGGCTGTTGCATCAAAGCGGACACCACTGCTTTGGTTGGTGCTCTTCTTATCTTGGGCGATCGTGTAAAATGTATTCCCATTTATCTGGTACCCTTTGAAAGTCATTATATTCGAAGATGGTAACTGGGACAGCGAGTACAGGTCATCTTGAATATCTCCATCATGTATGGCAGACTTCTGCAACCAACCGGCGAAAGTCCTCGTTTGTTCATGTGTAATCCAATCGTCAGACTTCTCCGGGTGTTTGGAGTGTAGAAAATTCTTGTGTTCCTCCATGTACGGAGCCACCAAGGAGGAATTATGTAGAACTGTGTAGTGTGCTTCAGTGAGAGAATGCCCGTCCATACATATTATTTGATCCCCTCCTAGCGTGCCTTTTCCATCGATCTGCCCTTATGCATGATTCAGGAACACCAATCGACTTAAGGTCAGGAATAAAGTCAATACAAAACTCAATGACCTCCTCAATTTCATGGCCCTTCGAGATGCTTCCTTCGCCTAGCACGGTTATGAACATATTTCTTCAAGACTCCCATGAACCTCTCAAAGGGAACATATTGTGTAGAAATACAGGACCCAAAATGTTAATCTCTTCGCAACGTGAACTAGGGCGTGCGTCATGATGTTGAATAAGGATGGTGGGAACACCAACTCGAAATCGACAAGACATTGCACCAAATCATTCAGAACCTTGGTATGATTTCTGGATCGATTACCTTCCGAGAGATTGCATTGAGGAATGCACATAGCTTCACAATGGCTAATCGAACGCTTTACAGTAGAAGCCCCTCAATGCAACCGGAAGGAGTTGCGTCATAATCACGTGGCAGTCATGAGACTTTAGGTTCGGAACTTTTTCTGCAATATTTATTATTTCCTTTATATTCGACGAGAAGCCGATGGTACCTTCATGCCGAGCAGGCATTCAAGAAGATTTCATTCTCTTCTTTGGTAAGAGCGTGGCTGGCCCGACCTCGATGTATGTCGTCTTTTCCGTGCATACGTTGCTGGTCCTCCCGTGCCTCTGGTGTATCTTTTGTCTTCCCATACATGCCCAAAAAGCCAAGCAGGGTCACACAAAGATTCTTCGTCACGTGCATCACGTCGATTGCGGAGTGGACCTCTAGGTCTTTCCAATATGGCAGGTCCCAAAATATAGATCTCTTCTTCCACATGGGTGCGCGTCTGTCTGCGTCCTTCGGAACAGGTTGTCCACCAGGACCCTTTCCAAAGATTCCCTTCAAATCCTTAACCATATCATGTACATCAGCACCAGTACGGTGGCGACGCTTCATCCGGTGATCTGCCTCACCTTTGAAATGCTTGCCTTTCTTTCTTACGGGATGCCTTGTTGTAAGAAATCGACGATGTCCCAGGTACACATTCTTCCTACAACTATCCAAATATATATTGTCGGTATCATCCAAACAGTGCGTGCATCTGCGGTATCCCTTGTTTGTCTATCCTGAAAGGTTATTGAGAGCAGGCCAATCATTGATGGTCACGAACAGCAAAGCCTTTAGGTCAAATTCTTCCTGTCGGTGCTCATCCCACGCACGTACACCTGTTCCATTCCACAGCTGTAATAGTTCTTCAACTAATGGCCTTTGGTACACATCAATGTCGTTGCCGGGTTGCTTAGAGCCTTGGATGAGCACTGGCATCATAATGAACTTCCGCTTCATGCACAACCAAGGAGGAAGGTTATACAAACATAGAGTCACAGGCCACGTGTTATGGTTTCTGCTTTGCTCCCCAAAAGGATTAATGCCATCTGCGCTTAGACCAAACCATACGTTCCTTGGGTCACCTGCAAACTCCTCCCAGTACTTTCTCTCGATTTTTATCCACTGCGAACCGTCAGCGGGTACTCTCAACTTCCCGTCTTTCTTACGGTCTTCTGCGTGCCACCGCATCGCCTTTGCATGCTCTTTGCTTTGGAAAAAATGTTTCAACTGTGGTATTATAGGAGCATACCACATCACCTTGGCAGGAATCTTCTTCCTGGGGTGCTCACCCTCGACATCACCAGGGTCATCGCGACTGATCTTATAACGCAATGCACCGCATACCGAGCAAGCGTTCAAATCCTCGTAGTCACCGCGGTAGAGGATGCAGTCATTAGGGCATGCATGTATCTTCTGCACCTCTAACCCTAGAGGGCAGACAGCTAGCCTTCTTTGCTTCATACGTACTCTCGGGCAATTCGTTGTCCTTTGGAAGCATATTCTTTATCATTACTAGCAACTTTCCAAATCCCTTGTCAGATACACCATTCTCTGCCTTCCATTGCAGCAATTCAAGTGTGGTGCCCAACTAAGTCCTCATCCAAGAGATCTTTAACCATAGCAATACTAGGTTAAACATTAATTTGCTCAGGAGGCATATAAGTCCTAGTACTACTCTTACGAACAACAGTCGAAGCTTTAGCATGATCCTTTATCCTAACAGGGAAAGGTGGTTTTTCAACATAAGCAGTAGGAACAATAGGATCACTATAGGTAATAGTCTTTTCTTCGACTATAATAGGTGCAACTACTTTCACATCAACATGAGGATTACATTTAAACCACTTCTCCTTAGGGAGATCAACGTGAGTAGCAAAAGATTCACAGAAAGTAGCTACTATCTCAGATTCAAGTCCATACTTAGCGCTAAATCCACGAAAAACATCAGTATCCATAAAAGATTTAACACAATCGAACTTAGGTGTCATACCTGACTCCTTACCATCGTCGGAACCCCAATCTTCATAGTTGCGTTTAATTCTTTCCAATAAGTCCCATTTGAAATCAATAGTCTTCAGCATATAAGAACAAGCACAGGAAGTATCGAGCAGGTTGCGATTATCAAGAGAAAGCCAAGCATAAAAATTCTGAATAATCATTTCCCGAGAAGCTCATGATTGGGCATGAATATATCATTGATTTAAGCCTCCCCCAAGCTTGAGTGATGCTTTCTCCTTCGCGAGGCAGGAAATTATATATGTAATTATGATCACGATGAACAAGATGCATAGGATAGAACTTCTGGTGAAATTCCAACTTCAATCGCTTATAAATTCCAAGATCTCATATCATCACATAGCCTATACCATGTCATTGCATCTCCCTTCAAAGATAAATGGAAGACCTTCCTTTTGACAACATCATCGGGAATACCTGCAAGCTTAAATAATCCACAAACTTCATCCACAAAGATAAGGTGTAAATCGGGATGCAATGTTCCATCTCCTGCAAATGGATTAGCTAGCAGTTCCTCTATCATACCAGAAGGAATCTCAAAATAAATATTTTCATAAAGTTCAGTAGGTTGAGGAGCAACTCTTTGCTCTTCTGGTTGGGGTGAAGATACCCCAAACAAGCCCATCAAAGGATTAGTTTCCATAGTGACAAGTAACAGAAAATTTCAGCACACTATATAAATGTTTCCTTACCAAGTTCCACTCACCAAAAGCGCTACACTCCCCGGCAACGGTGCCAAAAAAGAGTCTTGTTGACCCACAAGTGTAGGGGGTCTATCGTAGTGCTTTTGATAAATAAGAGTGTCGAACCCAACGAGGAGCAGAAGGAAATGATAAGCGGTTTTCAGTAAGGTTTTCTCTGCAAGCACTGAAATTGTAGGTGATAGATAGTTTTGCGATAAGATAAATAGTAACGAGCAACAAGTAAATAAAGTAAACAAAGTGCAGCAAGGTGGCCCGATCCTTTATGTAGCAAAGGATAAGCCTGGACAATTTCTAATAATGAGAAATGAGCTCCCGAGGACACATTGGAATTATCGTCAAGCTAGTTTTCATCACGGTCATATGATTCACGTTCGGCACTTTGATAATTTGATATGTGGGTGGACCGGTACTTGGGTGCTGCCCTAACTTGGACAAGCATCCCACTTATGATTAACCCCTATTGCAAGCATCTGCAACTACAAAAGAAATATTAAGGTAAACCTAACCACAGTATTAAACATATGGATCCATATCAGCCCCTAACGAAGCAACGCATAAACTAGAGTTTAAGCTTCTGTCACTCTAGCAACCCATCATCTACTTATTACTTCCTCATGCCTTCCTCTAGGCCCAAATAATGGTGAAATGTCATGTACTCGATGTTCACATAACACCACTAGAGGAAAAGACAACATACATCTTATCAAAATATCGAACGAATACCAAATTCACATGACTACTAATAGCAAGACTTCACCCAAGTTTCGTCCCGTAAGCTTGCCCACGATTTTTTCGAGGGTAAAAGTGATGATATAGCAGAAGATGGACGCCGGAGGCCCACCAGGGGGCCCAGGAGATAGGGGCACGCCCTATAGGGGGGGGGCGCCCCCCTGTCTCCTGGACAGGGTGTGGGCCCCCTGGCCTATTTCTTTCGCTCAGAAATTATTATTAAATCCAAAAAGTTGTTTCGTGGAGTCTCTGGACTTTTGGAGTTGTGCAGAATAGGTTTCCAACGTTTGCTCCTTTTCCAGCCAGAATTCCAGCTGCCGGCATTCCCCCTCTTCATGGTAAACCTTGTAAAATAAGAGAGAATAGCCATAAGTATTGAGATATAATGTGTAATAACGGCCCATAATGCAATAAATATTGATATAAAAGGATGATGCAAAATGGACGTTTCAACGCCCTCGGTGAGAGAGGACTGAATCGCCGAGAGAATCGCTTGATCTTGAGAAATCCACAGCCGGTACATTTGATTATCCGGCGAGGGGCATGGCAAAGTACCATCGACAAAACCCTCCAGGTAGTGACTACGGAGGAGGGGAAGAATCTGCGCGCGCCAGAACAGGTAATTGTCCATCTTCAGTTTGACCGGGAGAAGGTTGCTGAAGTAGAATGGCGGAGTCGTGATGACGTCGAGGGCGAAGTCGTAGGGCGGCATAGTAGAAGCACCGGAAGAGGTGACATCCACTGCGAGCGAATACTGCGGCGCAGCCGGAGGAACCGGCGGTGGAGGAGGCGGTGACGCACAGTAAGGAGCATGCCTCGGGAACACCGCATAGACGGAGCTGTACAGAGCACCATAGCCAGCACCAGGAGGGGCGCCATAGTGCCCGAGGTGACCGACGCCATAGGGAGCGCCGTAGGGGGCGTAGTAGAGGGCACCGTACGCAGCAGGGTCGTACGCATACGGCGGCTGCAGCGCGTAGGGCGCCAGCGCGCCATAGTTGGGCCGCAACACTGGTGATCCCGGAGGAACCGAGGAGGTCGCCCCAGAGAACAAGTCCCCCGTCGATCTGGTCATCAAGGGGGTAGATGCAGGTCCTCCTTGAAGGAGATGGGACAGGAATGGTGGCACATGGGCCGTCGGAGCGACAAAGGGGCGCCCAATCCGATTGGATCTGCGAGCGAAGCAGGTGCCGAGAACTCGGTGGCCGCGGCAGGCAGAGTAGCCGCGCCGGTGAGAGCAGCGATGGTGGCCGCGCCGGAGAGGGCAGCGGCGGCGGACGCCGAGGAGTCAGCGAAAGACGACATGAGGTCGAGCGTGGCGGCTAGGTCAGGATCGCGAGATCGCGTCTGATACCATGATAGACAAAGGGTTTTGGGTGTTGTGGGCTTCGTCACCTCTTCGGTCGGCCACGACAACATATATAGAGGGGATACCTCATCGGGTACAAATACAATTGTAAAAAAGTTACAATACGTACACAAATATAACTATAAGTCTAAAAATTTGTAGTATAAAAGCCAAACATCGAACCGGCGAACCAGCGGCCTCGCCTGTTCGATCACCGGTTCAGTTTTTATGCCTAGAAGGGTGATAATTAGAGGAAATGCAGGTTGCATCAAAGAATGGTTGAGATTCCCGTTGCACATGCGACCAAGTTTTGTTTTGTCTTCGCTGAAGTTTTTCTTCTAACTTGTCTTCGCTGAAGAGTTGACCACCTAAGCAAACCATGTACAACTTCATTTATGCCGAGGGAAGAGGTTTTCAAGTCGCGAGGGCCTGATTGGTTCCTTATCTTCTTGGACCAGTTAACCCATTCAATATGTAAATCTTACTTCATGTTCTAGAAAGCTTGGCACTTATGATATGATTTATTTTTTGCTAAGAGAAAAAGTCTATTTTGGACTCTGCTAGCTTTGTGGATAACTATTGGACGACGTTTCCTTCCCGTCCTGCCATTCCGATGTGGAGTTCATCCCTGGCATCAAAGGAAAAGAATTTGAAGATGGGTTCAAATCTGTTAATGTTCCTCTGATTAGTCGTGAGGTATGGCAGCCCCGGCCTTTTGATCATATTAAAATTAATGTGGATGCCAGTTTTATGGATACAATTGTACTGCGAATGCCTGGTTGTTGCTAGAGATTCAGCGGACAAACTCATTGTCTCCTCGTAATATTATATTGATTTGTGTACAAGCGTTGATGAAGCGAAGCTTCCGGCGTTTCTCGCAAGTGTTTATATTGATATCACTCACCATAAGCATGTTATTTCGGAAACGGGTTGCGCTTTTGTGGTCTACGGGTTGCGCTTTTGTGGTCTCCTTCCTTGCACATGATAATCTTGATTGGTCTTCTCTCGTGGATCTGAAGGAGGAAGCGGTGGCCATTGGTACGTCTTGGATGTATCTATTTTTCCAAACACTTTTGCCATTATTTTGACATCTAATTTGCATGATTTGAATGAAACTAATCCATGCTAACGCTATTTTTAGCAAAACTGTCATAATGTTGTTTCTGTGTAGAAATAAAAGTGCTCCGAATTGGACAGGAATTTCTAGAGATTTGCATTGGAATAAACAAAAATACTAGAGTAAAGAAGTACTTGAAGGGGGCACCAGGCCATCACATGGCCAGGTGGTGGCCACCACCCCCCATGGCGTGAAACCTGCCCGTGGCGGGCCCCTGGCCACCGCCTTGACCTGATTCCAGCACGACTATAAATTCACATCTGCTCCGAAAAAATCAAAAGAGAAATTTCATCGTGTTTTACGATACGGAGTCGCCACCACCTTCGGTTCTTCGCCGGGAACCATAGTCTGGAGTCTGTTCTTGGCTTCGGAGAGAGGGATTCGTCAATATTGTCATCACCAACCCTTCTACATCAGCAATTTCATGATGCTCAGATCCATGTGTGAGTAATCTTATGTAGGCATATGAAGGTAGATGGGATTTGGATAAGATTTCTTATGTAATCGTTGTCAGATTTCTAAGGTCTTGATCCCTAGTATCCACTATATGTTCTGAGATAGATGTTGCTGTGACTTAGCTATGTTTAATGCTTGTCACTAGGATCCTAGTGCCATGATTTTAGATCTGAACTTATTATGTTTTCATGAATATACTTGAGTTCTTGATTATACTTGCAAGTCATATATACCCGTTATTTTTCTTAATCATGGACCTCAAAACGACAACAATTGGGATACTCTAACGGGATGAAGATAATTTGAGGATTACATGTATTCACTATATGTAGATACTTTGTCCCAGTTCTTTATTAAAAGGCGCCTTTAATTGCCTTTAGTTTTCACTAGGACCCCGCCGCCATGGGAGGGTAGGACAAAAAATGTTATGCAAGTTCCTATTGCAAGCACGTTTGACTATATACGGAATACATGTCGAGCTAGTTTGTATCGCTCTAAGTTATGGTTGTTGCATATTGAATCTCATTCGAATGCCCCATCGTTACTCCATGCCAACACTTTTCCTGCTATAGTTATTTCCATTACAATCATTACTACTCCACTTTGCTATTGCTTTGCAATCTTGTTGCTATTTCTACTTCTGCTACTGTTACTCTATCACTACTACTATCATATTATTGTGCTACTAATAAATTGCTGCAAGAAATCTCTCCAGGCGTGGTTGAATCGATAATTCAACTGAGGGCTTATAAATAGTCTTTGGCACCCCTTGTGTCGAATCAATGAATTTGGCTGAAATACTATCCACGAAGGTTGTTGCGATTCGCTATACTTTTGGGCTATCAAGACTATTTTTTGGTGCCGTTGCTTGGGAGCATAACTCTATTTATTAAGTTCACTTAGGAGTTATTTATCATCTGCAATTTATCTTTACTATGAAAAATCTCAAGGATTCCAAGAACAAGATCATCCCTGTAAGACAAGAGGAGGTAAGAACCTTCCAACTTGTATTTTTCTTACTTTTTCTGTACTGTCTTACTTTTGCTATTCTCTTTTCACTCTATTATTTTATTTTATTTTTTATTTATTTTCTTGGTTAAGGCTTTAAGAAATACTAAAGTATTTTCTACCTTACTTTGGCAACTTTTTCATGCACTAGCAAATTACATTTTAATTGTCTTGACTAATTGCTTGTAAATACACATTATGGCTTATATAACTAATGAACCCTAAAAAATAAAATATTGATATGAAACATGTAATGGTGTATATTGAGTGTGACATTCAAGGACAATCAATGAAGCAACCGTCACTTTGTATTCAAACCTGACTTGTTCCATGTCGAAACATAGATTGTTCCTTAGAGATAGTCTTATTTCTAAGCAATGTATGTTATAACTTTTGTTAAACTTCATCAAACTTTTACCATGGCCTCTAGGGATCATACTTTTTACACTTATTTTACTTTTGTAATTAATAAGATCAACAATTTCCATGTTCGACGTCGAGTGTTGGCACCCTGCTTCAATAAGGCCCAAACAAGATTCAAGAACACAAACAGAAATTTTCAACCATTTTTTCAGCTTATTTATGCACTTGTAGTTCCGATTTTAATTATATCCTTTAAATGCCTAGATGTGCACTAAATGACTTAAATATAACAAAGAAACCTATAAATGCCAAATTTTGACATGGAAAATTTAATTGTGTATCTTGAGTTTATAAAGTTTTTAAGGTAAACCTATGAAGCAACGATCAATTCATATTGAAATCTAATCCACTCCATCTCGAAACATAGATTCTTTTGCGGATGGTCTGGTGTCTAAGCATGTAAGTTGCACAAACAAAAATCAAACCTTCTAATAAATTTATCACATCCTCTAGGCAACATATTAGGTTTCATGTTTTTTAGACATTTTTGCATTTTTAAAATTATAAAAAATACATGTTTAGGGTCGAGTGCTGGCCCGCTGACTTTGGAATTCCTTTTTCCCTTTAATACTGCCTAAACATAGGGTCGGGAATATAAATAGGGTTTTGTCCAATATTTCCAACTTTTACATGCACTTGCAGTTTAAATTTTAATTTATCCATTCAATGTGTAGAAATACACTAAATAACTTTAATATAGCAAATGAACCCCAAGATATGTCAATTTTTTACATGAAACATGCGTGCAATGGTGTATGTTGGGTTTAGAAATAAATTCAGGGTCAATCGATGAAGCATTATCACTTCACCTTCAACCCTGACTCATTCCATCTTGAAATCTAGATTTATCCTTGGAAATGGTTTGATTGTAAACAATGTATGTCCAAACTTCTGCAAAACCTTCTGAAATTTTTACCACATCCTCTATGGATCATATAGTGATATCATCCCATGTCTCATGTTTTTGAGACTTCATTTTCATTTTTTTGGAATTATAAAAACCAACAATCTCCTTGTTCGGGGTTGAGTCTTGGCACCAGACAAATGTTTGAAATTCCTTTTCATTTTGTTGGATTATGCCTAAACATAGATTCAAAACACAAATAGGATCTTTCAACCAAAAAATTTCAAATTTTTCATGCACTTCCATTTCAAATTTTAGTTATATCTGTTAAATGCCTAGATATACACTAATGATTTATTAGCAAATGATCATTGAAAATTACCAAATTTGACATGAATATGTAATTGTGTATGTTAATTTTACAAAAAGAAATTCAAGGTCAACTGGCACAGCAGTGATCACTTTGGCTTCAAATCTATTCCGTTCTTTCTTCCTCGGTGATTGTCTGATTTCTAAGACGGCATGCGTTAAAACTTTGTGAAACATTCTCAAAAGTTTACCACATCCTCTAGGTAGCATATCATGGCACCATATGATGTTTCATATTTTTTTTCATTCTTCATTTCCATTTTCAGAATTAAAAAAAACAATGAGCTCATTGTTCATGGAGGAGTATTTGCACACTGATGTATGGAATCCTCTTCTTTTTTTTTGTATGAGGCCTAACATAGACTCAAAAACACAAATACGATTTTTCATCCCTATGCTTTCAGCTTTTTCATGCACATGCAGCATAATTTTTCATTATATCCGTTAAATGCCTAGAAATGCATTGAATGACTTAAATATAGCATCAAATTTTTATCTGAACGTCCCTAATTTTTCCCTTATGAAACATATTACATTATATTACTAGTGCTAAATTTTGATTTTTTGGGGAACCTTTTGCTAGTATTAAGACATGAATTGCATTTCTAGTTATTTATGATAATATTATATTTTGAACTTCATGTATATAAGAAGTAATCTATACATCCAAAAAACAAATAGTTAGATACTTAAATATATTTATGGCAACCTCCAAAAAATAAACTATTTTTAAAAAAACTTGCTCTTGAAATCCAAATGAACACATGTTTTATTGATTTTATTTATTTGTTGAGTGTCTTATAAAAAAACACTTAGCAAAGACTGTGCTTTTTCTCAGGTTTTATGTTTGCCGAGTCCCGAGTGTAACACTCAGCAACGCGGGAGAATATCTTAGGGAAACCAATATGGAATGAGAACTTCATGGAAACTATATTTTAAAGTTTCGAAAAAATCTGAAAAAATATGAGATGTTAAGAGGGTGATGTTATATTTCCATGCAAAATTTCAAGTTGAAACACAATAGGAGATGTGAGCTATGAAAAAGACAAATTCAGACTTGAATAGTAACATTACTGTTCAACACTATTCAACGCTGATTTTGTTTTTTCATAGCTCACACCTCGTAATGTGTTTCAACTTGAATTTTTGTGTGGCAATAAAATATTATCCTCTTAACATCTCATATTTTTTTCAAATTTTTTCGAAACTTCAAAGCATCTTTTTCTCGTGGTTTTCACCGGTTTTCACCGAATGTGGTTTTCATATGATATTCTCCCAAGCAACGCACATGTTCGCCGAGTTCTACTTTTCACCAGCTGTTTTGTTCGGAGCACTTGGCGAAGGCCTTGTTTGACGAGAGCCTGACAAAATGCACTCGACAAATCGCCTGGCACTGGACAAACAACCTTTCTTCCCCATAGTAAGGGCATTATTCATTCAATAGAGGGGAGGGCGGTAATAATGTTGTGGAGTCATGATCGATATGGTCAAAGACAATATCTACGTACTCTTAACACATTGCTTGGGAGCATGCATGGTATACAAGATAAGTGGAATTGTTTATCCCCACCATAGTGTCACAACCTTTAAGAACCATTTTTGATACTTAAATTTCTATCACACTTACCTAAAGTACATGTTCTACCATAAGCGCTATGTTTCTCAAGCAACCACGAAAAAAAAACACTTCACTTACTATACATTTTTTCATTAGAAAAGGAGGCTAAACCCCCAGCCTCTGCATCAATAGATGCATACATCCCTATTTATTAATTATTCAACAAAGGTCTGACAAGAATATACATCAAGCCACCCGAAGCCACCACTCATAAGTGCAAACTCGATAATATAGAGTTCTCTTGCTCCCCATATCTAAAATCGGTGTCGTCGCCGATCCATCTCTATAACGTATCGGAACCAATAGCCGGTGCAGCAGACCTAAAGCGTACACCACATACACACGTTTTAGAAGCCGTCATCATCATCGGACTGCTGATCCATCTTCAGAAGAGAGATCCGCATGACTTGATATCGCCACCGAAACTCCATGCAAGACGAAGCCTCTCCACCTCCTGCCTCTGTCTTCCCTGAAAATATTATTCGGTAAATAATAAGAAATTTATTTCATGCAATTCAATGAAGTGCCATCTATCTACCGTCGTGTACCTCTATTTCTCATTTACTAGGTAACTCGTTGCCTTGCTTTTTGAGTAATCTACAAATAAATGTTCCTAGTTTGTGTCACAACGAATCAAATTTTGCAGATTCCCAACACACAATTTATTTACGGGGTAAAGTTTCTAAAGAGATTCCCTTTGCCAACAAAGTAAGGTATCATTATAATTTTAGTTAGCAATGTTCCCGAACCATACTGCACAAGGTAGTACTCCCTCCGTTTCAAAATTCTTGTCTTAGATTTGTCTAGATACGGATGTATCTAATACTAAAACGTGACTTGATATATCCGTATTTAGATAAATTTAAGACAAGAATTTTAAGACGGGGGAGTACCACAGAAGCACCGTCTAGCTGACTGCTATAATCATGCCACATGCATGTACTGTCCACCTACCTCATCAGCCTCGCAAACCTGCAATGGGGCGATGACCAACCGCTGCCACTTCCATTTTACGTTTCCTTTTTATGTGCCATTTGCATGTCTAATCAATTTCGCGTCCTCGCATATTGCACTATATCTTTTGCCTATGGGCTAATGAACACTGTCTCCAAATCCCGCAAAAAAAAGAACACTGTCTCCAAAGTATTTTATCAGTTATGACCAAGCACACCATGTTACCCAAAAATTTGTCTGTGTCATCTCATATGTGAAGGATGGGACGGCGTCGAGATGCTAATAGTTCAGTTGCAATAAATTATAAGGACCTTGAGGAGACAAATTATAAATTCAGCAAGTCCTTGATGGGATCTCATCGGGCCTTCTCTTATTTACTGTCCACTCGTCAACTTAATAATCACGGTGATGAACACAAAGATGTGGGTCAATCCAAAGGGATGTGGATCCAATTAATGTGCTGATTCCATTTTTGGTGTGAAGGGTCGGATCGCATCGATCGAGATGCTAACTTGCAGCATTAGAAGGACCTTAAGGAGACTAGGTATAAAATAAGCTAAGTCCTTGATGGGATCTTGTAGATGGTGATCCAGATGTCCTAAACTTAATCTCGGTGATGAACATAACGACAGCAAACTATCTCTTGACAGGGAATCACGTGGCCTGTTATCCTGGCGTCAAACAGAAAACAAAGCTTACTTGTATCGACCTAGAGTCTGCCCTTGATTATGACAAGAAAATAAAGGTGATTTTTTTTGGCGGGAAAAGAAAATAAAGCCGATTGATTTTCAAGGGGAATAAAGTTGGTTGCTACTTTTTTTTAGGGGCAAGCTGATTGTTTTTTAAGAGCGGACAAGCCTTTTTGGACAAATCCAGGAATGGATGCGAGCATCAGGATTTAAACCCTGAGGAGCTGGGATACCATTGTCCACCTAACCATTCAACCACGGGCAAGCTGATTGGTACTGCTCATCCATGAAGATATTTTTTGAATCTAAAACCACTTTATTAAACAATAATGTTCATGGGAGACAATGGAGATATGAAGGACTAAGAAACCAAAGATGGCATGCACCCATATCCAGACCGAAAACATGTTTGCTAGGCTATGTGCCTCAGTATTTGTGCCTCTTCCTTGTTCATCCATTAAGATGGTGACAAAATTCTAGTTCGCTAACCTACTTGGCCCATGAGCGAGTCCATTTTACAAAGCCACGAGCCCACAAACACGTGAGAAGAGCCCACCCACGGTTCTAGCGCCCACTCGGCTACGGCGATGGGCCCGCCCACTCCAACACTCGTAATGCAGTACCTTGCCAGGTCACATTTAGTTGTTGGTCAACGATTGATCTGTCAAACATTGACGTTTGGAAAGAATGATTTCTAAAAGAACCCGCAAAAAATCAAAAGAAATCATGAAATAAAATGTTCATGGATTTCTTGAGCACGATACAGCCGTCTGGGAGGGCCTAGGAGCCCCCTCCACTAGTGCAGAACCGGCCTTTAGTGCCGGTTCGTGACGGCCTTTAGTGCCGGTTCGCTAACCGGCACTAAAGAGTGGGGCTAACCGGCACTAAAGAGTGGGGACTAAAAGCCCCCCTCCCTTTAGTACCGGTTCGTCACGAACCGGCGCTAAAGGGCCATCACGTGGCACGAGCCAGGCCCGGGTACGTCTAGGACATTAGTACCGGTTGGTAACACCAACCGGTACTAAATGTTTGGGTGTTTTTCTAAAAAAAAAATCTTTAATTTTTGTGTTTTCAATTTGGTTTTATTTTCAATTTAATTCATTTTTGTTTGCTGGTATTTCATGATACTACAAATTGTACACGTTATGCATATATATAAATAGATTTTCTCGTATGTAGAATCGCAATCTTACAACCAACACCATTAACTATTCACACATACACATGTATATACATATACAATTTCTCCTACATGTTGCCTTGGTGCATGCACGATGACAAGTGGTTCATGGGGGCGGTAGCGGGTAATAGTATTCTCCTTTGGAATCTATGACCTGGTCGAGCAAAAATCCAGCTATTTCCTCTTGAAGTGCTAGTATGCGGTCCGCTGGTAGGAGCTTATCCCGCACCTCTCTGAACTGTTAAGAACAAGATCAATATGCATGTGTATTAGTTGTGTTACAAGATATCGATAATGGTGTGAATAGAGTTCTGACAACGTACCCATTCCTGTCTTTGAGATCTGCTCCTTTCGGACGCCATCATGTGAATGTTCTCGCAAACGAAGAATGCACACAGATCATTCCCGCCACCGCTTCAGGACCTTTACAAGAATGGAATTGAATCAGATAATGATTAATCAAGCATGATAATTAATTAATGGTATTGAAACAAGAATTAAAGAGATGGCTAGCTAGCTAGTACTACTTAATTACTTACCCTTGGTCGATGCCAAAACAACTTTTTGGCCAATTGCCTGGAGTCACCTTGATGAACTTTGCCCAAGCCCTGCACGCCGCAAAGAAAATCAATAAAGGGTTATTAAATAGTTCATATCAGGAAATGACGAACTAATAATAGGCCGAGATATAGTTAATAATGATTGAAATTACCTGTTGACTATCCCCTTCATGATGGTGTAGTCTTTATCTTCTTTAAGTAGCGAGTCGGGTACTTCAACTATTGCTTTGTCAACTTTAATGACTAACAAGATCCAGTGGAAACTGCATGCCCACATGTTTGCATGTCTTAATTAAGCGGGCATGTGCATAAAATTAATCAACTATATATCGTAAACTGTATACACTTAGTTATTAACATCTAGCTAGCTAGTAAGAAAAAACAGAATTTGTATTAACTCACGAGAAGTTGTAAGGAAGTAGTATATCTTCATTGGTATTGAGGCACTTCAAGAACTCTAGCATGCTTTCCTCTACACCTGCTTTAGAAGTTGCAAGATTCCATGTGTACTCATTAATGGTATTTGGGTCAATGAACCCAATGCGTCCAGATTTTTTTCATTTCATACATCTTCATCCTGCATATAATACCACAGAAAAGAATATATAGTGAGGATAATTACATGTAATGATTGATCAAAAATTACAGAAAGAAATCACTTACAAACAATAGCAATTGACAAGAGATTTGTCGAGTGCGTCTTGATTGTATAACTGAAATAGTTCTGAATACTCAACGCACAGAGCTTTCTCATGGTAGTAATGCTCCTTCTTGACATTCACCATGAGGGACTCTCGATTGGAAATCTTGGTAATGTTCATGTACCATTGATGCAATTCATACATTCTCGTTGGGAGGTTCTTGCCCTTGTCTGGCTCGACCAAAGGTTTGCCCCGGGCATATTTCCATTTTATTTCCTCCTCTCTAAGCGGAGACATGGGCTCAATTTCGAGGAGTTGTCCAACAGAGATCTTGAGCATTTCAGCCTGCATTATATGCTCCTACGTTATTACCACATCGCCTAGCTGGGGAACTTTAACGGTTTACCCACAATAATATTGGGCGCTGACCTCCTCTCATGTGTTGTTGGCACAACAAGCGGGGATCGATTAAGCCGCTGTTCTCCCAGCTGGGGAACGGTTTTCCGCATTTTTTGCCTATTGCTTGTTGGCTCGAGCTCGAGCTCGCTTCCTTCTTTAGCCGTTCTCGATGTAGTTTCCTGATTTGGGGCTCATAGTCCGAGTTAACAGGCTTGGCAGCTGGTTCTCTAGCCATATGAATGAAGCGGTCAATTACTTTCTCAGGCACTTTCCCCTTTGGCGGCGGTGCCGGTTTCGGTCCAAAATGGGCGTCCACTTGGGCCTGCACTATGGCTGCGTTTTGCTCCTTAGTCATGCCGTAAGGCCTCTGAGGAAGAGGAGCGAGGCTTGGACCATATTTATATCGCTTGTCTCCGCTTTGTGCCGTGAACTACCTCGACTCGTACCGCTACGCACCATAGCTGCGGCATGTCTCTTCTGCGATTGCTGAGACAGTGGAGACGGCTGACGTGGCTGAGTTGGACCAGGAGAACTGGTCTGACGATGTGCCGGACTTGAAGCAGGAGGTGTGGCCTGACACGGTGCCGGACTAGAAACCGGAGAAGTGGCATGACGCTGTGCCGGACTTGAAACCGGAGGAGTCAGCTCACGCGTTCGGGGACTTGGAGGAGGTGGAGGACTTCGAGGAGGAGTCGGCTCACGCGTTCGTGGACTTAGAGGAGCGGGAGTCTGCTGGCTCGGTGGCGGAGTCGGCAGACGACGCGGTGTCGGTGGACTTCGAAAGATGATGCAAGCCTTTCTCCATCTCTTGCTCAGACTTATCCCACTTAGGTATTCCCACCGCGTAGCCACCTGGACCCAGCCTATGGAACTGCGTCTTTTTTGCGGCATTTGCCTTGTTTTTTATCGACCGTTCCTTAGCTAATTCTGAATCCTTGAAGGTCACGAAATCGTCCCAAAGGTTTCTTTGCTTCTCCAAAGGTTCCCGTGAATTCTGGAGTCTTCCTTTCTGCAGCGAGGTAGTTGGCCCATATAGTTTTCTTGTGGGTGTTGAATGCAATTTCCATCTTCTTAAGAGCAGCGCCCTTGACTTTCTCCACATCTGCTTCAGTGAAATGATCTGGTAGGGTGAAATGTTCCATCAGAGATTTCCAAAGGACTTTTGTGGCTCTGTCGTCGACCCAAGTAACACCTGGACGTTTAGTCTTTGGCTCTTTCCATTCTTGAATGGAGATCGGGAGTTTGTCCTTCACAAGAACTCCGCACTGACGAGTCCACTTGTTCGCAATGTTCTTAGGCGTGAGGGGTTCGCCACTAGGTTTGATGGATTAGATGTTGTACTTTACACCATCCTTCAACAATCTGCCTGGGCCTCGCTTTGTCCTGCTGTCTGTAGAAGCAGATTTGCTCGATCCATAGGGCTGAAAGAAGAATGATTGATTCGTTAATATATCTTCAATAAAAAAACATGTGATGATCACCATGTTGCCTGCTTATATAAATATACCTCGTCGGTAGTCTTTGTTATTTGAAGATCAGCATTGTCTGTGTCATCACAAACATTGTATGTGTCATCATAATCATAATCATAGTTCATGACTTCATCAGCTCGGTCGTCGAGATCGAATATCTTCTCATCACCCTCTCCGGTATTGTTCAGGTATTGCGAGCCGTCATCTGCTTCATTCAGATCATCTAGCCTGTGAGGGCTGCGTATGATGTCGAACAATTCCTCTTCTCTCTCTCTGCCGGTATTGTCCGCCATAGCTTTTACTTAAGTAATACAGAAAAAGTATAAAACAATTTAATTAGTATTCAAATTACAATGCATGGATGCAATCAATAAGGAAAAACTGAATCTCGAATACATCGTCTTAAAATATATAATCTCGAATACATCATCGTCTTAATATATATAATCTCGAATACATCGTCTCGAATATTATATAACGAATACATCACTGGCTAGGTACCTAATAAAGATCGAGTACTACAGAAGAATCTAGGCCACTCGCGGTCCCTGGGGCACGGGCGGTGGACACCCAAAGAGAAGGAACCGTCACAGGATCATATCTCCGGTCATCTGCCCAAAGAACCTGCCAAGTATTGGAGAACCTGACGTCCATAGCAGCCATGTAGCGATGGATGTGCTCGTCCTCCTCCCTGACACGGCGACGCACCACCTCTGGCGGCACCGGCTCCCTCTGCACCGAATGTGGCCCACGCGAACGCGACCAAAGGACATCAGGGTCGACGACGGGTCCCGAGGTCGGGTTCCTCACTGTGGCGCGCCCTCCGAGTAGCACCTCCGGCCAGCCGGTGGAGCCAGTCCGGACATGGGTCCTCTGAAGCAGGACGATGTCGCGAATGGGTCGACGGCGAGGATGTGGGCCAGGCATATCGTCGAGAATAAATACTATATGCCCGCAAAAGGTAACATTTTTTAAATGATTGGATTGTGATAATTAAAATTCTATATATATGCAAATTCTAACAATTTGACATTAATCTAATTCATCTAACTAAAACTAATTCTAAAATTTCCTGATTATATAACTAACATTTCTATAACAATTCTAATATTTATATAACTAAAAAATAGAAAAATTTCTAACATTTCTATAAATATTTCTATAACTAAAAAACAGAAAACATTAATAACATTTCTATATAACTAACATTTCTAATATTTATATTACTAAAAATCAGAAAAATTGCTAAAATTTCTATAAAAATTTCTATAACAAAATATTTATATCACTTGTGTGTGTGTGTGTGTGTGTAGTGTGTGTGTGTGTGGACAACTGGACATGGCGGCCGGGGCGAGCTCACCGGCGAGGCGACGACGGGGCGACGGTGTCAGGACCCTGATTCCAAGTCACATCGACCTAGCCGGTAACACCTCATATCACTTTGCGGCCTCACGCACGGTATTCCCACGGGTGTCGCCTTACCATGGCCCGGGACCGCTTTGCCTTTTGGCTCACGTATATGATAGTGTCGCTAGCATCCACATGACAGAGAACCCGCGCCGACATGGCTAGCCGTGAACCCAAAGCGGCACTAACCCATGGGGACAGGCATACATGAATCACATCGAGCATGTCGGTCATCAACGTATGAATCCGGGCTGTAGCACTGGGCTAACAGGACTCCGGTAATCCGGGCTGTAGCAGGCTAGGCAGGACTCCGGATGTCACCGCGTGACATTTCCCCGAAGGGACAGACACAGGAACGAAGTGAAACACATGCCGGCTAGTCAAGTGTCCAGAGCAGTAGTGCTGGGCTAGCAGGACTCCGGTGAACCGGGCTGTAGCGGACTACTATTGCTCAGGAAGCACTAGACTACATTTCCCCATATGAGAGGCTACCAAGGATGAACAACTAGATTGTCGGATCCCACTCATACCAAGCATTTCAATCATACACACAATATGCCCGATATGAGTACATACAACATGGCATCACAAAAAAACTCTACAACTCAAAGTACTTTATTTTTTGAGGCTCCGAGGAGCGATACATAACATATTCATACAGATAGGGGTCACATGACCCGACACTCAAGTCATACAAACAAACAAGCACATGCGGAAGCAAACTAGTCTGAGTACAGACACTAAAAAGAAAGAAGGCTTGACGAAGCCCTTCTATCTACAGTGGCCCTTCACAAGCCTTGGATCACAACCTGGGTGGCTAGTCACTCGTCGACGTCAAGGTCTACATAGAACCCATCGGAAGGGGCGGTGTTGTCGTCTGAAAACATTAATTAAGCAAACATGAGTACGTAGGTACTCAGCAAGTCTTATAACAAAATCCTATTATACATGCACATTCTCAAGAAGGTAGTGGAGTTATTGCAGCAAGCCATCTTTGACTCTTGGCTAAGCTATCCTACGAGACACCACTTGAAAAGCATTTGTCGCACACGAGTCCACTAATCACCATCACAATACTCCACCGTGGATCCTCTCTGGACAACCTACGAGAGGGCCATCCGCGGTACTCACACTTATCTTGAGGCTTTTAGTAGTATCCATTTACTTGTCTATGAACTGCATAGGCGACCAAGTAGTCCTTTACGGCGGACTCGGCTATTCGAATAGTTTTATACCCTGCTGGGGTGTACGTCGTCACACATGTTTCCACCACTTAGCTGCCCAGACACGAAATGTGCTCGGCAGACTTCAAGCGAAAGCCGACGTGGGTGTAGACCACGACCTGACCAACCACACAAGTCTCTAGTCCAGGTTTATCGCCTATTCGGGTTCCATCCGCAGGGAGTCCGGCCGAGGTTTCCACTAAGGTCCCCGAACGATGTGTGCAGGGTTCCCGAGACACCAAACAGGCGAATTGGTACACCGTGCCACGTGCCTACCGCAACACAGCCCACCCCTAAGGTCAGCGCTGCGTGCGGCCCCCAGCATACTACAAACACCAGAAACTACTTGCAACTCCTGGACAGAGGACGAGAGGGGTCGGTAAGTCGTCGGGGTCATATTTCAGGGCCCAACGTGTGGTAGTAGCTGATCTTAAATCACACATACAGATCTCAGTTCTTAGGGACGGCCTCAATGAAACAACCCACCATGTACTCCTACATGGCCTCTCATCGATTCCTTTACCAAATCATGTTCAACACTTTCACTCTCGAAACCGACACAACCTTTCACTCTAGTTCATCATCTCGATGAGCCAGACCTGACACAACCCTAAGCATAGCAAGCATAGCATGGTAGGAAACTCAAATATGGCTCAATCAACTCCTACACATACTAGTGGGTTTCATCTAGTTACTGTGGCAATGACAGGTCATGCAAAGGAAGTGGGTTCAACTACCGCAGCACACAACAGTTTGAATCGCGTTGTCTTAATGCAGTAAACAAGAGCAGAAGCGAGAACATGGGTTTGTATTGGAATGATCAATGGGTTGCTTGCCTGATGTAGTGGTAGTAGGATACTGTGCATCAGACGGATAAATCGGGGTTATCCTCGGAGGCAGAACCTATCACGAAAAACACACCGAACATAATCAACACATGACGATATGCAACAATACGATGCATGTTATGGCATGGCAATATGAGTGTGTGTTGGCCTAATGCAAGCTAGAACAGAAAGGAATGAACTCATTTGAATCAAAGATTCAAATGTTAGCTCATTCAACATAGCCATATTAGTGCATTACCTTATTCTGCTTAAACAGCAAGGTTTACTTGTTCTGTCATGCATGAAACCATTACCAATGGATAGATTGAATTTTTCTGATCAAAATTCATGTATAGAACTTTGCATTTGGAGTTACAGATTAATTTCTATGAATTTTTGAAGTTTGCAACAATTTATGGAATTTCCTGAATACAAATAAATCCAGAAATTAGTTATTAAATCGTGATCGTCGTGGTGACGTCGGAGGTCAACGGGGGCGTCGAGGTCAACCTGACCAGTGGGTCCCGCATGTCAGTAGTTAATTAAACTAACTAATTTTAGTTAAAACTAAAGCTGGGTTAATTAGCGTAGGGGCCCCACTTAGTCAACTCCGTCAACGGGTCAAACCCGCCAACGCTTAGCCGCCCGGCTTTAGCCCGCGGCGAGAGTGTGTTTGTGCGTTCGGCGACCAAATGGACGGCGGAGACCATCTACGTGTAGCCGGGTACAAGCCGCGTTTGGTGGCGATGGTTGAACTTGGGGTGGCGGAAACATCGCCGGTGACGAGCTAGGCGGTCGCCGGAGTCGGGTGAAAGTGAACCCGAGGCTTCGGGACACGGCGAGGTGCGTGGAGTGGTGCTACGGGTTCCTGGGGATGTGGTGAAGTTAGTGGACAAGGTGGCGTGGCCAGTGGGTGGCCGGAGACACGTCGGCGACGAGCTCGGCGGTGGCGCGTGCGGTGATGCTTCGTGCGACAGCTACGGTGCACGGTAAGGCAAACGGAGAGGATGGGAAGGTAGCTGGGCTCACGGCGAGTACGGCGAAGCAAGCGAGGTTGGGTACGAGGTGATGCAGATGGCGACGGCGATGGGGATCTCCGGCGGTGATCGACGGAGACGGAGTCGGTGAAGGTGTTGCGAGCGTCTGGCGCCGAGGCTCGACCTGCTCGAAGTAGTCGACGGTGGCGGAGCGAACGGACACGGTGGCGCAACACAGGGACGACGGAGGGCACGGGTTTCACGGTGGCGTGGGCGCGACGGCGTCGGCCATGGTGCGGGCGAGCGAAGGAGAGGAGCTGGGGAGGAGAAGGGGTGTCTGCGAGCTCGGGGGAGGAGTGGCCGACCGAACCGAGGCGGCAGGACGGTGCGGGGAGGAGGCAGGGCAGCGAGCAGCTGCGTTGCGTGCTCGGGTGCCGCCGTCGAGCACCTGGCTGCCTGCCTGGCCAAGCCAAGCAGCTCGCTGGAGCGGTGGCTGTCTTTGGGCGGCAGTGGGCTTGCAGTGTGGCGCCGTAAGACTTGCTTTCTGTTTTCCTTTTTCTATTTTTCTGTAAGTTTGTAGACTTATTAAAATAGTTAGGCACTTCTAAAAATCCTGGAAATAATCAGGGGCTCTGTTTAGAATATCTCCAACAGCCCACACTTATTTTCAGAACTATTTGAGCATCCAAAATATTTACTAGCATTTAAATGCCCAAATGCAAATTACATATGATTTAATTCAATGACCTTCTATTGACCTAGAAAATTGTGCACCTATTTTGCCAGAGGTTCTAACCCAAGACAAAGAGGGTGAACTTTTGAGAAGGGCATTTCAGGTTCATTGAAAATATTTTTAGTAAACCCTAGTTGGATTCAGAGGGGTTCTGGGGGTTCTGGCTTCCCCAATTCAAGTTTCTGATGAAAGGTGAACATGATGCAACACTCTAATGCATGGACTAGCTAGGATGTCACAACTCACCCCGACTCAAAAGAATCTCGTCCCGAGATTTTGGATCCGTCGGAAAGAAGGTGGGGTACTCAAGTCGAAGACGATCCTCTTTTTCCCAGGTAGCTTCTTGCTCGGAGTGGTTTGACCATTGAACCTTGAGAAACTTGATATTCTGGCGTCGAGTGGTACGCTCGGCTTGATCAAGGATACGAACTGGATATTCTCGATAGGTGAGGTTATCTTGGAGATCAAGCGTTTGGTGGTCTACTCCATGGATAGGATCCGAGAAGCAACGCCTGAGTTGAGAGACGTGGAAGACATCATGAACTCTAGAAAGATGCGGAGGTAGCTCCAACTGGTAGGCAACTTCCCCTCGTTTGGCAAGAATGTGAAAGGGTCCAATGTAACGAGGAGCCAATTTGCCTTTAATACCGAATCGATGGGTTCCCTTCAAAGGAGTAACCCGAAGGTAAGCCTTCTCGCCAACTTCATAAGCCATAGGCTTATGCTTGCGGTCATATTGGCTCTTTTGACGAGATTGGGCCGTTTTCAATTTCTCATGAATAACGAACCTGCTCTTCGCTTCTGGATCATATCCGGGCCAAAGAGTTGTCTTTCCCCGGTTTCTGACCAGTTAAGAGTCGTTCGACATTTTCGTCCATAGAGAACTTCGAAAGGAGCTTTTCCCAAGCTAGCTTGATAACTATTGTTATAAGCGAACTCGGCGAATGGGAGGCACTTCTCCCAATTCATACCAAAAGCAATGACAGAAGCTTGAAGCATATCCTCCAGAATTTGATTGACTCGTTCTACTAGACCACTTGATTGAGGATGGAAGGTGGTGCTAAAGGAGAGACGAGTTCCCATAGCATTTTGGAAGCTTTCCCAAAATCGATTGGTGAAGAGACTTCCATGGTCTGAGTTAATCTCCAATGGAACACCATGAAGGGACACTACTCGGGAGATGTATAAATCAGCTAGCTGGCTAGCGGTTATACTCTCGCGAACAGGTAGGAAGTGGGCTACTTTGGAAAGACGATCGACAACGGCATTTAAGATGGCATTATTCCCTCTCTTGGTCCGGGGAAACCCGGTAATGAAATCCATACCGATTTTATCCCATTTCCATTCAGGAATAGCCAAAGGTTGAAGGGTGCCAGCAGGCCGTTGATGCTCTGCTTTAACACGACGACATACGTAGCAATTAGCAATGAATTGATCGATTTCTCTCTTCATCCTAGTCCACAAAAACCTCTGGCGTAGGTCTTGACACATTTTAGTACTACCGGGATGAATGGTGAGAGGGGATTCATGAGTTTCCTTAAGGATCAATTGCCGTAGATGTTGTTTCTTGGGAACCACCAAGCGGTTCTCGAAGAAGACCACACCTCGTTCCTCCATGGAAAAACATTTAGCAACTCCGCTAGCGATGTTTTCCTTAATCCGAGATATGCCCTTATCGCGCTTCTGGGCAGCTATAATTTGATCCGTAATGTTAGGTTTCGCCACCAGGGTGGAAAGAAATCCTCGAGGAACAATGTGTAGGTTAATCTTACGAAATTCCTCGTGGAGAAGTGGTTGACTTTGTTGTAACATCAGGTTGTTACAATAAGATTTACGACTTGGTGCATCAGCCATGACATTGGCTTTGCCTGGGGTGTAAGATATTCCTAAGTCGAAATCTATAATCAACTCGACCCAATGATCGGCAGGGTGTTGAAAAGCTCCATTCTCAAGGCCCGATTCTCTCGGTCCTTATCCTCGAGCATCTCAGCAGTGGTGCGGGTTAGTGAGTCCTCCTGAGTGGAATCAGCATAGATAGCCTGAAGATACCCTTGCGCCCCCGGGAGTGAAGCTGGCATATAACGGAAGTCGGTGTTCCGAAGCAGGCCAGACCTGACTCGCATGGTGGTCATCATAGAGTATGCAGCATCATGCACAACCATCTCGATAGTGACCCCGAGTCCATAGGAGTGGTGAAGGGGCTCAGTCGATCCAGGATAAGAAGGAAATATCCTGACAGTGCAGAGGTATTGGGTTTGATTAAAGTCTCGGAATTGCTCTTCGACAGTGCATTCGGGATACCAACGGTAACCCGTCTCAATCATAACCCGGATTAACATAGCCGTATGACCGGGCACATCGATGCACCTGGTTAGGCGAACCACTTGGTTTTGAGCACGAGCGGCCATCTGAAAGCATAGCCACAATGCAAAGACATTAGAATTTCTAGGGAAATTCGGACAGCATAACATCTGTAAATGCTCAAGAACAGATTTGAGACATTCAAAATCAGATTGCAAAACCACTCAACAACATCATATCAAGGTTCCGGTTCAACTGATGACATACTAAAAGTAGAAGAAACTGAATTGAGGCCGGTAACCAACAATCCTATAAGTTACTACGGATTAGTAACACGTGAACCTGATAGAGAGAAGAGAGCCTAGTCCTATACCCACGTAGAATGAGAAGAGGATGACTCAGATCAGAGGGCATAAGGTAAAGGAGTAAAAAGAGCCTTACGTCCCTCCCACAATCAAATCCCCTACATATAACTAAAGCATTTCTAGACTCGACATCGACCAGTTTGGCTTAGCGAACCTCTGTGCAGTCCAGCTCGATGCCAACGCTGTCAGGACCCCGATTCCAAGTCACATCGACCTAGCCGGTAACACCTCATATCACTTTGCGACCTCACGCACGGTATTCCCACGGGTGTCGCCTTACCATGGCCGGGACCGTTTTGCCTTTTGGCTCACGTATATGATAGTTTCGCTAGAATCCACATGACAGAGAACCCGGGCCGACATGGCTAGTCGTGAACCCAAAGCGGCGCTAACCCATGGGGACAGGCATACATGAATCACATCGAGCATGTCGGTCATCAACGTATGAATCCGGGCTGTAGCTCTGGGCTAACAGGACTCCGGTAACCCGGGCTGTAGCAGGCTAGGCAGGACTCCGGATGTCACCATGTGACATTTCCCCGAAGGGACAGACACAGGAACGAAGTGAAACACATGCCGCCGGTCAAGTGTCCAGAGCGGTAGTCTTTGGGCTAGCAGGACTCCGGTGAACCGGGCTGTAGTGGACTACTATCGGTCAGGAAGCACTAGACTACATTTCCCCATATGAGAGGCTGCCAAGGATAAACAACTAGATTGTCGGATCCCACTCATACCAACCATTTCAATCATACACACAATATGCCCGATATGAGTACATACAACATGGCATCACAACAAAACTCTACAACTCAAAGTACTTTATTTAAGAGGCTCCGAGGAGCCATACATAACATATTCATAAAGATAGGGGTCACATGACCCGACACTCAAGTCATACAAACAAACAAGCACATGCAGAAGCAAACTAGTCTGAGTACAGACACTAAAAAGAAAGAAGGCTTGACGAAGCCCTTCTATCTACAGTGGCCCTTCACAAGCCTTGGATCACCACCTGGGTGGCTAGTCACTCGTCGATGTCAAGGTCTATGTAACACCCCAAGATTCTTAGTCTTGTTTTGTTAATTAAAATCTTGCCAGGAAATTTAACTTTCCTTTTCTTGGTTTTCTTGATTTCAGAACCATTCTTTTCCTGGATTTTTTATGGAAATTTTTACCTCAGGTGGAAAACTTCCCAATTTTACTGGACTCTTTTATCCTCTCAGATAGAAGATTTATTCTGTCAGTAGGATTATTTATATAATTATCCTTTCCCTGAGCTTTATTTCTCCAAAAGGGTTTTTCGTAGGTTTAGGGTCCCATTTGCACTGCAACCCTTTTATAAATCCTTTCAAAACTCCCACCAAAATTTGGAGATGTCTTGTGATGCTTTTAAATCACTTTTATGCAGTTTTATCCTTTATTCATGATATATTTTGAGCTCTACTTCTTATTTTCAAATCTGGTCCAGTGGGCAGATTTGCACTACAGCCTATTTAATATTTCTTTAGAGCCTTCACCAAAATTATGGGAGATCAGTGGTAGCATACAATTCAGCCTTATGCAAAAACCCAGCCTTGTTCTTTGAAAATTTTGAGTGAATCAACCTCTTTTCTATTCTGGTCCAACTTGAGGTTTTGTACAGCAACCACATTTTTAGTTGCTCCTTTATCCTTGATTTCTTTTCATACTTGTAGTCCTCCCTGTTAAACCCCTAAGTCCAGGAGCATGCACCCATTGGATCATTTTTGGTTCGTGTAGTAGTGCCATTTGCTTTCTGTCCAGAATTGAAGTTTTGCAAAGCTTGCACTAGCAAGTTTGTGCTTTGGACAAACTAACCTTACCACCCTCTCTTTCATCTAAAGAGACCCCACTCTGGAAGTTTTGGCCACTCCAAGAAATGCCTAAGTGCCCTTGGCATTTTGTCAAACACCTTATGGGCATGATCTGTCTTGACATGAGTTTTTGTTTACACTGTGAACTTAATCCCCTGACCAGACCAGCATGTCCATTGGTTTTGCCTTAGACTATAACCCCACCCTGCTAACTTTCTTGTGGTTTGGGGCCCCCTAACATGCTATAGCATTTCGTCGAGCATGTTCCGTGCATGCTTTGGGCGCGAGCAGAGCACGCGTTTTGCACGTGTCGCGCCCGAGCCGACGCGTTGCGCCCCTGATTTCTGCACGCCCTGTGGAGCCACGCCACTCACTAACCTTCTCCCCGCATCACGCCAAGCAGCCCCTGGAGCCCTACAGCACCGCCGTCAGAACCCTTGGCGGCACGCCAGCGTCCGCAGCGTGTCTCGGCCAGGTCGGTGCCGCCAGCGCTCGCCACCTGCCCCCTGGAACAGCGCGAGATCATCCACAAGCATGCCCTATAGCACACGTCGCCCAAGCTACAGGAAGACGGTCGCCGCCGACCTTATCCGCGGCCGCCGCAAAACCGCCTTGACTCGCCTATTTAAGGAAGCCCCGAGCCCGTCCCCGCACGCAGGCAACCTCAGGCCACCCCTATGGCGCTTCCCTAGCTCGCAATCGACCCGGGGAGGTCTTCTTCTCCATCCCCGGCAACCACAGCCGCCGCTACTGCCCCGGTCATTCCGGCGCCACCAGGGCCTCCCCCACTCCACTCTCTTCACCAGGAACTCCCCTTCCCTCTCATGAGTCCATCCCCCTAGTCAATCTTGATCGGGACTCGCCGCGGGCGGAAATTCACTTTGCCCGACGGCCACCGTCCGCCAGCTCGCCGCCGGCAGCTCCGTCCACCCCTGAGGCCAAAGCGACCACCGGAGTGACCGCCTCGGCCCCCTGAGTCCGCGGGTGATCTCAGTTTCCCGAACGGTGCCGCCGTTCGCCGGCGTCGCCGAGTTCCGCCTCTCGGGCAGAGGAAGAAGAAGGGAGGCGGACTAGTCAAACCTGACTAGTGGGCCACCTGGACCCACTGTCAGTGACCCCGCACGGTCCACGCACGGTCCACATTCGACGTGTACGTTTATATTCAAACCGTTTCCTTTTCTGATTTTTTTAAATAACAGATTTTGACCAAAACTTTGACTGGCTAAATCTTTTTAAGTATAACTCCAAATAAATTGATTCTTTTTCCTACCTCCCTCAAATATTGTCTAGTTTATTTTAGGATTTATTTGAAAAAAATTCAGACAAATTTTTTTTGGTGCTGTTTTTAAAGTATATGTTGTTTGAATATTTTTTAAATAGGACTTTTGGAGAAGAAGAAAGCTTGCAAAAGTTTTTAGGATGCACCCTGCCTCTACACAACCTGAAGGCAAGCATTCTGAACCAGGCATAATATTTTTGGTGTGTTCGTTGACACGTTTATAACACCACCTCATTTCGTAATACTTGTTATTTCATGTGATATTATCATTTGCATGGATGTATAGTAGTGATTTCCATGCTGTTGGAAATGAACACACTTGTGTTGGTAATCATCCTCATATGCCTTGCATGCATACCAGGAGGAATCCGGAAAAAAAACCTCTGCCTTGGGTAGGCATGAGTTTGTCGCCGGTCTCCGTCGAGGCGGTTATGTCCGGTATGGCATAGTAAGGTATAATGAATGTTGATTCTGTTGGTTTATATATATTTGTGATACATGTCATGCAGGGAATTTATGAACCTCCTGAGTCGACCGTAGATCGAGTCTTGTACCAGTAACCCCATGCTTGTTTCGTATTACCACTTGTCCCTATCGCAAGTAAGTGCAGTTCGATCGATCGTCAACCCCTTTCTAGCACACACCGTACAGAGAGGCCATGGTGGAGGATATCGGTTGAAGCTGGTAGGCAAGACACCTGGTCCGGGGGCATGGGTGTTTCCGGTTGAGACCGAGAGGGGAGGCCACCCGTTAGAGCGCGCGATATAAATTTGATCCCATGCTACGCGAGGTTGTAGCCTCCCCACTTAGAGTTTTGCTTAACAAGTGTTATGGGTGGTTCCAGACACCGGTAAGTTAAGCTGGTGTGTGCAAGTCAGGTGCGTTTTCAATTAAAAGACCGTACACGGAATTAGTCCCGATGGACTAAAGGAATCCGTTACTCGTGGGAAAAGAGTACACCCTCTGCAGAGATTAAACCTATTCGTATAGCCGTGTCCATGGTTAAGAATTACAGTATGGGGTGGGTCAAGGGTTGGTCCTTGTGTCGATCTTCGGAGGAGAAGCGGTTAGTATAAATTCGGATACCGACTAGTGACTTGTGAGGACCATGGTTATTATTTCTGTTATGGACTAACCCCATGATCATTATTTCTGTTATGGACTAACCCGTTACATTAATTATCGAGTATCCCTGAGATGGTTCTACCTCCTGGTATTCACTTTAATTACTTTATAAGCCCTTTAGGTGGTATCGCTGAGACGCCCGACTGTGGCATGCTTGTTATTTAATTACTTATAAGCCCTTTATGTGGTGTCGCTGAGACACCCGACTGTGGCATGCTTGTTATTTAATTACTTATAAGCCCTTTATGTGGTGTCGCTGAGACGCATGACTGTGGCATGCTTGTTATTTAATTACTTATAAGCCCTTTATGTGGTGTCGCTTAGACGTCCGCCGGAGGCATGCTTGTTATTTACCATCAATTCGGGACGTCACTTCAGACATCCGAATGGTGCATATTATTCCTACCTGTCATTACATATTCGTTGTTACATATTAATAACCTGCCTGCATGCATCAAGGATTTTATTTTTATGACTGAGGTTGTGACCATAGAATATTTTTCAGAGCATGATTATCGGTTGTTATATTATACCTGTGTTCATAATGTTTGCGAGTACATTCAAAGTACTCACTGGCTTGTCCCTGGCTATTGTCTTGGCCAGATTTCTTGCGTGAAGAGGAGCGTTGCGAGGACAGCCCCGGAACCTACCCCATGGTGATAGCAGCCTCGCGAAGATAGGAGTTATCCTGGTCAGCTGTTCCTGTGGGAAATGGAGTCTCATAGACGCTGATGATCCACAAACCGCTTCCGCCATCAACCACTAGAAAACTTATGTTGTACTCCCAGGCCAGAATGGTCTTGTACTACATATTTTGTATTTTGCTTGGAATTTCTGTATCAAGTTGATGCCTCATCACTAACAAGTAATCACAGGGCTGGTGAGCACGACGGCCATTTTCTGGAAATTAATATCCGGAAAAACCGGTCGCCACAGACTTGGTATCAGAGCCAGGCTGACCAATGGCTAAACCTATCTTAGTCAGGTCAATAAACTTAGGCAAACCAACCCACCAGACCATAACCGAACCCCCAGCCAAGCTTCTCGTGCAAGATAGCCACCTAGTGACCCGACACCTTTTTGGCAGTCGGCGCCCAACCTATCAACCTAGCCTGTCTATCGCGCACCAGTGACCAGCACCCAAGGTGTCTTATTTGCAAGCGTACGAAGGAAGACTCCGTCCCCTTTTACTATAAAAAGGGCACGTTAGCCCCAACCCAGCACATCACAGCCTCTACCCCAAACCGAGCCACAATGCATGGCCCCGTCGTGCACAATGAGACCACAGCAACCAACCTTGGAGGCTTTGTGACCATACTCGCAAACCTCACCCGCCGTGCCTATGCATTGAAGAGCCTCCCGAATATGTTGTGTACCAAGGACCCATGAGCGGTGAGAGCCGTAAATTCTGGGCCACTGTACACATCTACGGTAGGGGTCTAGCGCCCGAGCGCCCCTACAGGTTCACCGGGAGAACAACTTCCTTTGAGCCACAAGCCATCCAACTAGCTGCTCGAGAAGCTATAGTTCATCTCAGGCACCTGTCGCCCAGAGTTAACTGTCGCTCATTCCACTACTACCCCAGACGTGAAGGGTATGGCAGACCACCCCAGGTTGCCAACGGAGATCACGAGACGGATCCTGCATTGTTGCACCTAGTGCGCTATGTAGGTGCACTAGAGGAACTGTTCGATCAAATCACCATTGATCTGATCGCAGCTCGTGGAGAGTTGGTTCGTCAAGCCCCGGCAAGAGAAGAAAACGAGCCCGACGCCGACAACCCAGTCGTGCTGTTCGGACACCCAATCGAGAACTTGAGGTCCGCCCCGGCCATCCACCAAGGCGCTTTGATGACCCCAGAAGTGCTTCGTCGCCTCTTGGGAGCACACTCAAACGGAGTTGTGGCCAACAATCCCTGAGATGGTCATCATCGCTACCCCGAGCCAGCAGCCCCTCAACCCTCTCCAGCTAATTCCGACGGTGAGACCCGTGGAGAAGCCTCGACATCCACAAGGCACGCCCGCTTGGATGTAAACGAGGTAGATTAGGTCACTCTAGTAGTATCGAGTCCCAGTGTATCCCCGCTTTACAATCATGTGACCATGTAGATGAACGCCGCCAGTCGTCGTGCCTCTGTTTTAAACGGTAACCTTGCATAACTGTGACAGCACGCAGTTGCATATTTTCCGGGCACAACTACCAGAACCACCCCGTCAAACCCCACAATGATACGTCACTTTGGTGAGATATGTATCTGTGGCTTTGACCATGAACCTTGGAGCCGAGTTGGCAAATTCATTACCTTTCACCACGATAAAATGACCCAGCTCCGGTGCTATAAAAAGGCCACCGCGTGACCTTGCCAAGCACTTCTCACCTTGAGCACCATTCTCACCCCCATTTCGTGCCATGTCGAGCCCTAGTATTTATCTGAGAACTCCGGATGCAACCCCGGGTAGCTTTGTCAAAATATTGTGGGATTTTACCTGCAGTACCATGGGCGCTACCCAGCCACCCTATTACGAACTGTTCAAATCGAGGATCACCCCTTCCACCTATGGCCGTAGAAGCTGCTGCATACGAAGCACTTGCTCGCCTTCGATTCGCGGTACCCTATGCCAGCGAACGAGGGTATTATTACTTCCCGAGCCGTGCAGCACCCGGAGGAGTAACCTCTTTTCCCGGTGGACGGATTGAGAGAGACCCAGTCCTGGCCAACCTGGTCCAGTACGTCATCGCTCAAGAGCGTTTAACCCAACGTGTGATGGGTTATCTCCAGAGCCTCGCGGATTTAAATCCTCAGATCGCCATCGGCAGATCACTGAGGCCCGACCATGAGAGACACATTCATCGACTAATCAATCAACTTTCCCCGATAGAAGAAGAGTGTATCCCAGTGCCAGAGACGTTTTCTCGAGACCCCGTCCAGTTACCGTTTTCATTTTAAACGGCACTGCTGTGTTCATTGCTGCAACAATTGTTTGTGTGTTGTAACTTATGCGTGGTACCCCGAGTTTGCACGGCGAGCAAATCATTTAGTTTCTGTTATTGTGAGTAGCTCTGTTGCGGTTTGACTCTAGTGTATTACTGTTTTCTCTCGCGAAAAACCCTGGAGTGAGATTTCTTTTCCCTGAATTGCTGCATCATACATCTCCTCACGACATGGATTATTTTATTTCCCGCAGCACCACGGCAGCAGACTCACAACCACAACTACTCGATCACACACACACACTGCTTGCAAAAATTTTGCAACGGTGTTACATCTAACTAAGCACCTCCCGACAACAGTCAGCGCCCGACACACCCCACCTACTCCTCGTGATCACCGCCACCGCAGAGAGCCAACATCCGAGCCGCAGCGTCACGACGATCATCGAGGATCATCGCGCACAGGAGCATGGAGAGCCCCAGCACCGCTGCCAGCCCTCCGCACAATAGGATCATGTACCAGTCCGGCACCACCGCCGCCATTAAAGCCTCGCCTCGAGCTTCGGCAAATGGAGACAGAGGAGGAGGAGGAGGAGAAGCGAGGTCAGGTGGGAGGAAGAAGAGAAGAACACCTCGGCCGTTTTATAGCTCGAGCTCGGTGTACGGTGGGCGAGGTCCACCAGCGCCGCTCGTCGCCCGATCGCCGGTGTTCGGAGGCGAATCCTCGAGCAGTGCCGACAGTGCACTGGCCCGCGAAGTGAGTGCATGCTGCACCGGCAGCTAGCACGCCGCGCACTACCGCGGTACGGCCTAGATGCCCTACGAGCTAGACGTCGCCGGTGGGGAAAGCGCGGGAAAGCGCGCGGGAGAGAGGAGGAAGAAAGAGCTAGAGGAAGAAGAAGAGACTGACAGTGGACCCTGGGTCCACCTGTCAGCCAGAGGGAGCACTGTGCTCTCGGGTACGACCAACGTATTTTTTTTTAATTTAGAATTTATTCTAAATTTATATCCAGCGTAGAAATCGCTCGACTTCCCCAAAAAATTGTTGGTGAACGTAGCATAAATTCAAAATTTTCCTACGTGTCACCAAGATCTATCTATGGAGAAACCAGCAACGAGGGGAAGGAGAGTGCATCTACATACCCTTGTAGATCGCTAAGCGGAAGCGTTCAAGAGAACGGGGTTGAAGGAGTCGTGCTGTCGTGATCCAAATCACCGGAGATCCTAGTGCGGAACGGACGGCACCTCCGCGTTCAACACACGTGACAGCTCGGTGACGCCTCCCATGCCTTGATCCAGCAAGGAGAGAGGGAGAGGTTGAGGAAGACTCCATCCAGCAGCAGCACAACGGGCGTGGTGGTGGTGGAGGCGTGGCAATCCTGCAGGCTTCGCCAAGCACCTGCGGAGAGGAGGAGGTGTCATGGGAGGGAGGGAGGCGCCAGGGCTTCAGGTGCGGCCACCCCTCCCTCCCCTCCCTTTATATAGGTGCAAGAGAGGGGGGGAGGGCGCAGCCTTGCCCCTTCCTCCAAGGAAGGGGTGCGGCCAAGAGGGGGGGAGGAGTCCATCCTCCCCAAGGCACCTCGGAGGTGCCTTCCCCTTTAGGACTCTCCCTTTTCTTATATCTTGGCGCATGGGCCTCTTGGGGCTAGTGCCCTTGGCCCATATAGGCCAAGGCGCACCCCTACAGCCCATGTGGCCCCAGGCAGGTGGACCCCGGACCCCTTTCGGCACTCCGGTACAATACCGATAACACGCCAAACTTTTTGGCGACCAAAATAAGACTTCCTATATATAAATCTTTACCTCCGGACCATTCCGAACTCCTCGTGACGCCCGTGATCTCATCCGGGACTCCAACAACATTCGATAACCACATACAAACTTCCTTTATAACCCTAGCATCATCGAACCTTAAGTGTGTAGACCCTACGGGTTCGGGAATCATGCAGACATGACCGAGACGTTCTCCGGTCAATAACCAACAGCGGGATCTGGATACCCATGTTGGCTCCCACATGTTCCACGATGATCTCATTGGATGAACCACGATGTCAAGGACTCAATCAATCACGTATACAATTCCCTTCGTCTAGCGGTATTGTACTTGCCCGAGATTCGATCGTCGGTATCCGATACCTTGTTCAATCTCGTTACCGGCAAGTCTCTTTACTCGTTCCGTAACACATCATCCCGTGATCAACTCCTTGATCACATTGTGCACATTATGATGATGTCCTACCGAGTGGGCCCAGAGATACCTCTCCGTCTGCGGAGTGACAAATCCAGTCTCGATTCGTGACAACCCAACAGACACTTTCGGAGATACCGTAATGCACCTTTATAGCCACCCAATTACGTTGTGACGTTTGGTACACCCAAAGCATTCCTACGGTATCCGGAGTTGCACAATCTCATGGTCTAAGGAAATGATACTTGACATTTAGAAAAGCTTTAGCATACGAACTACATGATCTGTGCTAGGCTTAGGATTGGGTCTTGTCCATCACATCATTCTCCTAATGATGTGATCCCGTTATCAATGACATCCAATGTCCATGGTCAGGAAACCGTAACCATCTATTGATTAACGAGCTAGTCAACTTGAGGCTTACTAGGGACATGGTGTTGTCTATGTACCCACACATGTATCTGAGTTTCCTATCAATACAATTATAGCATGGATAATAAAAGATTATCATGAACAAGGAAATATAATAATAACTAATTTATTATTGCCTCTAGGGCATATTTCCAACAGTCTCCCACTTGCACTAGAGTCAATAATCTAGTTCACATCGCCATGTGATTAACACTCACAGGTCACATCACCATGTGACCAACATCCAAAGAGTTTACTAGTGTCATTAAACTAGTTCACATCATCATGTGATTAAGACTCAATGATTTCTGGGGTTTGATCATGTTTTGCTTGTGAGAGAGGTTTTAGTCAACGGATCTGAACCTTTCAGATCCGTGTGTGGTTTGCAAATTTCTAGGTCATATTATAAATGCTGCTTCCATGCTCCATTTGAAACTATTCCAAATGGTTGCTCCACTATACGCATCCGGTTTGCTATTCAGAGTCATTCGGATAGGTGTTAAAGCTTGCATCGACGTAACCCTTTACGCTGAACTCTTTATCACCTCCATAATCGAGAAACATGTCCTTATTTACTCCAAGGACAATTTTGATCATTGTCCAATGATCCATTCCTGGATCATTCTTGTACCCCTTGACCGACTCATGGAAAGGCACACTTCGGTGCGGTACACAAAGATAGCATACTATAGAGCCTATGTCTGAAGCATAGGGGACGACCTTCGCCCTTTCTCTCTTTTCTGCCGTGGTCGAGCTTTAACTCTTAACTTCATACCTTACAACTCGTGCAAGAACTCCTTCTTTGATCGATCCATCTTGAACACCTTCAAGATTATGTCAAGGTATGTGCTCATTTGAAAATACCATTTAGCGTTTTGATCTATCCTCATAGATCTTGATGCTCAATGTTCAAGTAGCTTAATCCAGGTTTTCCATTGAAAAACACCTTTCAAATAACCCGGTATGCTTTCGGAAATTCTACATCATTTCGATCAACAACATATACTCATCGAAATTCTATAGTGCTCCCACTCACTTCTTTGGAAATACAAGTTTCTCATAAACTTTGTATAAACCCAAAATCTTTGATCATCTCATCAAAGCGCACATTCCAACTCCGAGATGCTTACTCCAGTCCTTAGAAGGATCGCTGGAGCCAGCATAACTTTTAGCATCCTTAGGATCGACAAAAACTTTCTGATTGTATCACATACAACCTTTCCTTACGAAGACTGGTAAAGAAACTCGTTTTGACATCCATCTGCCAGATTTCATAAACGCAGCTTATGCTAACATGATTCCGACGGACTTAAGCATCGCTACGGATGAGAAAATCTCATCGTAGTCAACTCCTTGAACTTGTGAAAAACTCTTCGCCACAAGTCGAGCTTCATAGACGGTGACATTACCGTCCACGTCTGTCTTCTTCTTAAATATCCATTTATCTCAATGGCTTGCCTATCGGGCAAGTCCACCAAAGTCCATGCTTTGTTACGATACATGGATCATATCTCGATTTCATGGCTTCTAACCATTTGTCGGAATATGGGCCCACCATCGCTTCTCCATAGCTCGTAGGTTCATTGTTGTCTAGCAACATGACCTTCAAGACATGATTACTGTACCACTCTGAAGTAGTACGCATCCTTGTCACCCTACGAGTTATGGTAGTGACTTGATCCGAAACTTCATGATCACTATCATAAGCTTCTTCTTCGATTGGTGTAGGCGCCACCGGAACAACTTCTTGTGCCCTGCTGCACACTAGTTGAAGTGATGGTTCAATAACCTCATCAAGTCTCCACCATCCTCCCACTCAATTCTTTCGAGAGAAACTTTTCCTCGAGAAAGGACCCGTTTCTAGAAACAATTACTTTTGCTTCCGGATCTTGAGATAGGAGGTATACCCAACTGTTTTGGGTGTCCTATGAAGATGCATTTATCCGTTTTGGGTTCGAGCTTATCACGATGAAACTTCTTCACATAAGCGTCGCAGCCCCAAACTTTTAAGAAACGACAACTTAGGTTTCTCCAAACCATAGTTCAAACAGTGCCGTCTCAACGGAATTACGTGGTGCCCTATTAAAGTGAGTGCGGTTGTCTCTAATGCCTAACCCATGAACGATAGTGGTAATTCGATAAGAGACATCATGGTATGCACCATATCTAATAGGGTGCAACTATGATGTTCGGACATACCATCACACTATGGTGTTCCAGACGGTATTAATTGTGAAACAATTTCCACAATGTCTTAATAGCGTGCCAAAGCTCGTAACTCAGATACTCATCTCTATGATCATATCATAGACATTTTATCCTCTTGTCACGATGATCTTTAACTTCACTCTGAAATTACTTGAACCATTCAATAATTCAGACCTGTGTTTTATCAAGTAAATACACTCAGTATCTACTTAAATCATCCGTGAAGTAAGAACATAACGATATTCACTGCATGCCTCAGTACTCATTGGACTGCACACATCAAAATGTGTTACTTCCAACAAGTTTCTATCTTGTTCCATCTTACTGAAACCGAGGCTTTTTAGTCATCTTGCCCATGTGGTATGATTTGCATATCTCAAGTGATTCAAAATCAAGTGAGGTTAAACGATCCATCTGCATGGAGTATCTTCATGCGTATACACCAATAGACATGGTTCGCATGTCTCAAACTTTTCAAAACGAGTGAGTCCAAATATCCATCAACATGGAGCTTCTTCATGCGTTTTACACCAATATGATTTACATGGCAGTGCCACAAGTAAGTGGTACTATCATTACTATCTTATATCTTTTGGCATGAAAATGTGTATCACTACGATCGAGATTCAATAAACCATTCTTTTAGGTGCAAGACCATTGAAGGTATTTATTCAAATAAATAGAGTAACCATTATTCTCCTTAAATGAATAATCAGACATGTATAGTCATAATCCAATCATGTCTATGCTCAACGCAAACACCAAATTACAATTTTAGGTTTAACTCCAATCTTGATGGTAGAGGGAGCGTGCGATGCTTGATCACATCAACCTTGGAAACATTCCAACACATATCGTCGGCTCACCTTTAGCTAGTCTCCGTTTATTCCGTAGCTTTTATTTCGAAGTTACTAACACTTAGCAACCGAACCGGTATCTAATACCCTGGTGCTACTAGGAGTACTAGTAAAGTACACATTAACATAATGTATATCCAATATACTTCTATCGACCTTGCCAGCCTTCTCATCTACCAAGTATCTAGGGTGGTTCGCTTGATGTCCGTTCCTCTCATTACAGAAGCACTTAGTCTCGGGTTTGGGTTCAACCTTGGGTTTCTTCACTAGAGCAGCAACTGTTTTGCGGTTTCATGAAGTATCCCTTGTTGCCCTTGCCCTTCTTGAAACTAGTGGTTTTACCAACCATCAACAATTGATGCTCCTACTTGACTTCTACTTTCATGTGTCAAACATCGCGAACACTTCAAGGATCATCATATCTATCCCTGATATGTTATAGTTTATCACGAAGCTCTAGTAGCTTGGTGGCAATGTCTTTGGAGAAACATCACTATCTCATCCGGAGGATTAACTCCCACTCGATTCAAGTGATTGTTGTACCCAGACAATCTGAGTACAAGCTCAACGATTGAGATCTTCTCCCTTAGTTTGTAGGCTAGAAAACTCGTCGGGGGTCTCATACCTCTTAACGTGGGCACGAGCCTGAAATCCCAATTTCAGCCCTCGTAACATCTCATATGTTCCATGACGTTTCAAAAAACGTCTTTGGTGCATCAATTCTAAGCCGCTTAACATTGCGAACTATCACGTAGTCATCAAAAGCGTGTGTCGATGTTCGCAACATCCACAGACCACGTTCGAGGTCCAAAGACACCGAGCGGTGCATTAAGGACATAAGCTTTCTACTGACCGCATAATTGCTACTGTCAACTTTCAACTATATTTTCTCTAGAAACATATCTAAACAGTAGAACTAAAGCGCGAGCTATAACATAATTTGCAAAGGGCTTTTGACTATGTTCAGGATAATTAAGTTCATCTAATGAACTCCCACTCAGATAGACATCCCTCCAGTCATCTAAGTGATTACATGATCCGAGTCAACTAGGTCGTGTCCGATCATCACGTGAGACGGACTAGTCATCATCGGTGAACATCTTCATGTTGATCGTATCTACCATACGACTCATGCTCGACCTTTCGGTCTCTTGTGTTCCGAGGCCATGTCTGTACATGCTAGGCTCGTCAAGTTAACCTAAGTGTTCCGCGTGTGTAAATCTGGCTTACACCTGTTGTATGTGAACGTAAGAATCTATCACACCCGATCATCACGTGGTGCTTTGAAACGACGAACTTTCGCAACGGTGCACAGTTAGGGGGAACACTTTCTTGAAATTTTAATGAGGAATCATCTTATTTACTACCGTTGTTCTAAGCAAATAAGATGCATAAGCATGATAAACATCGCATGCAATCAAATAGTGACATGATATGGCCAATATCATTTTGCTCCTTTTGATCTCCATCTTCGGAGCTCCATGATCATCATCGTCACCGGCATGACACCATGATCTCCATCATCATGATCTCCATCATCGTGTCTCCATGAAGTTGTCTCGCCAACTTATTATTTCTACTACTATGGCTACCGGTTAGCAATAAAGTAAAGTAATTACATGGCGTTGTTCAATGACACGCAGGTCATATAATAAATTAAGACAACTCCTATGGCTCCTGCCGGTTGTCATACTCATCGACATGCAAGTCGTGATTCCTATTACAAGAACATGATCAATCTCATACATCACATATCATTCATCACATTCTTCTTGGCCATATCACATCACATAGCATACCCTGCAAAAACAAGTTAGACGTCCTCTAATTGTTGATTGCATGTTTTACGTGGCTGCTATGGGTTTCTAGCAAGAACGTTTCTTACCTACGCAAAACCACAACGTGATATGCCAATTGCTATTTACCCTTCATAAGGACCCTTTTCATCGAATCCGTTCCGACTAAAGTGGAAGAGACTGGCACCCGCTAGCCACCTTATGCACCAAGTGCATGTCAGTCGGTGGAACCTGTCTCACGTAAGTGTACATGTAAGGTCGGTCCGGCCGCTTCATCCCACAATACCGTCGAAACAAGATTGGACTAGTAACGGTAAGCATATTGAACATCATCAACGCCCACAACTACTTTGTGTTCTACTCGTGCAAAGAATCTACGCAATAGACCTATCTCATGATGTTGTTGGTGAACGTAGCATAAATTCAAAATTTTCCTACGTGTCACCAAGATCTATCTATGGAGAAACCAGCAACGAGGGGAAGGAAAGTGCATCTACATACCCTTGTAGATCGCTAAGCAGAAGCATTCAAGAGAACGGGGTTGAAGGAGTTGTACTCGTCGTGATCCAAATCACCGGAGATCCTAGTGCCGAACGGACGGCACCTCCGCGTTCAACACACGTACAGCCCAGTGACGTCTCCCATGCCTTGATCCAGCAAGGAGAGAGGGAGAGGTTGAGGAAGACTCCATCCAGCAGCAGCACAACGGCGTGGTGGTGGTGGAGGAGCGTGGCAATCCTGCAGGGCTTCGCCAAGCACCTGCGAGAGGAGGAGGTGTCACGGGAGGAGGGAGACGCCGAGGCTTCAGGTGCAGCCACCCTCCCTCCCTCCCTTTATATAGGTGCAAGAGAGGGGAGGGCGCAGCCTTGCCCCTTCCTCCAAGGAAGGGGTGCGGCCAAGAGGGGAGGAGTCCATCCTCCCCAAGGCACCCCTGAGGTGCCTTCCCCTTTAGGACTCTCCCTTTTCTTATATCTTGGCGCATGGGCCTCTTGGGGCTGGTGCCCTTGGCCCATATAGGCCAAGGCGCACCCCCTACAGCCCATGTGGCCCCCCGGCAGGTGGACCCCGGTGGACCCCCGGACCCCTTCGGCACTCCCGACAATACCGATAACGCTAAACTTTTCCTACGACCAAAATAAGACTTCCCATATATAAATCTTTACCTCCGGACCATTCCGGAACTCCTCGTGACGTCCAGGATCTCATCCGGGACTCCAAACAACATTCGGTACCCACATACAAACTTCCTTTATAACCCTAGCGTCATCGAACCTTAAGTGTGTAGACCCTACGGGTTCTTGAATCATGCATACATGACCGAGACGTACTCCTGACAATAACCAACAGCGGGAACAGGATACCCATGTTGGATCCCACAAGTTCCACGATGATCTCATTGGATGAACCACGATGTCAAGGACTCAATCAATCTCGTATACAATTCCCTTTGTCTAGCGGTATTGTACTTGCCCGAGATTCGATCGTCGGTATCCGATACCTTGTTCAATCTCGTTACCGGCAAGTTTCCTAACTCGTTCCGTAACACATCATCCCGTGATCAACTCCTTGATCACATTGTGCACATTATGATGATGTCCTACCGAGTGGGCCCAGAGATACCTCTCCGTCACACGGAGTGACAAATCCCAGTCTCGATTCGTACAACCCAATGACACTTTCGGAGATACACCGTAATGCACCTTTATAGCCACCCGATTCGTTGTGACGTTTGGTACACCCAAAGCATTCCTACGGTATCCGAGAGTTGCACAATCTCATGGTCTAAGGAAATGATACTTGACATTTAGAAAAGCTTTAGCATACGAACTACACGATCTGTGCTAGGCTTAGGATTGGGTCTTGTCCATCACATCATTCTCCTAATGATGTGATCCCGTTATCAATGACATCCAATGTCCATGGTCGTGAAACCATAACCATCTATTGATTAACGAGCTAGTCAACTAGAGGCTTACTAGGGACATGGTGTTGTCTATGTACCCACACATGTATCTCGAAGTTTCCTATCAATACAGTTATAGCATGGATAATAAACGATTATCATGAACAAGGAAATATAATAATAACTAATTTATTATTGCCTCTAGGGCATATTTCCAACAAAAATCGTGGATTTTTCCACACCGCGCCAGTGTTCCACACTGTGGTTTTTCACCACTTATTGCCCTCCCACTGTAGCCGCTTTTGTTTTAATGCATTTTTATAAAAACAACTCTTAGCAAATCTTGAGGCGAGATTTTTCTTAAGGGGGGTAGTGTTGTAACACCCCAAGATTCTTAGTCTTGTTTTGTTAATTAAAATCTTGCCAGGAAATTTAACTTGCCTTTTCTTGTTTTTCTTGATTTCAGAACCATTCGTTTCCTGGATTTTTTATGGAAATTTTTACCTCAGGTGAAAAACTTCCCAAATTTACTGGACTCTTTTATCCTCTCAGATAGAAGATTTATTCTATCAGTAGGATTATTTATATAGTTATCCTTTCCCTCAGCTTTATTTCTCCAAAAGGGTTTTTCATAGGTTTAGGGTCCCATTTGCACTGCAACCCTTTTACAAATCCTTTCAAAACTCCTACCAAAATTTGGAGATGTCTTGTGATGCTTTTAAATCACTTTTATGCAGTTTTATCCTTTATCCATGATATATTTTGAGCTCTACTTCTTATTTTCAAATCTGGTCCAGTTGGCAGATTTGCACTACAGCCTATTTAAATATTTCTTTAGAGCCTTCGCCAAAATTATGGGAGATCAGTGGTAGCATACAATTCAGCCTTCTGCAAAAACCAAGCCTGGTTCTTTGAAAATTTTGAGTGAATCAACCTCTTTTCTATTCTGGTCCAACTTGAGGTTTTGTACAGCAACCACATTTTTAGTTGCTCCTTTATCCTTGATTTCTTTTCATACTTGTAGTCCTCCCTGTTAAACCCCTAAGTCCAGGAGAATGCACCCATTGGATCACTTTTGGTTCGTGTAGTAATGCCATTTGCTTTCTGTCCAAAATTGAAATTTTGCAAAGCTTGCACTAGCAAGTTTGTGCTTTGGACAAACTAACCTTACCACCCTCTCTTTCATCTAAATAGACCCCACTCTGGAAGTTTTGGCCGCTCCAAGAAATGCCTAAGTGCCCTTGGCATTTTGTCAAACACCTTATGGGCATGATCTGTCTTGACATGAGTTTTTGTTTACACTGTGAACTTAATCCCCTGACCAGACCAGCATGTCCAATGGTTTTGCCTTAGACTATAACCCCACCCTGCTAACTTTCTTGTGGTTTGGGGCCCCCTAACATGGCATAGCATTTCGTCGAGCCACTAGTGCAGAACCGGGCAATAGCACCGGTTCGTAAGGCCCTTTAGTGCCGGTTCCACAACCTGCACTAAAGTGTGGTCACTAAAGCCCCCCACCCCCTTTAGTACCGGTTCAGCACGAACCGGTGCTAAAGGCCAACCACGTGGCACGAGGCAGCTCTCGGGAGCCCTTTAGTACCGGTTGGTAACACCAACCGGTACTAAAGGTTTGTGGGTTTTTGTTTTATTTTTTATTTTTCAATTAAATTTGTGTTATCAATTTAATTTAGGATTGTTTTACGTTATAGTGAGTTGTAGTGGTCATCATCATCATCATCATCATCGCATATTAATAAATAAATAAACTTTAGCTAGCTCATCATAGTCGTCATTATAGTTACCACTACTATTTAATCATCATAGTCATTACCGCTAGCTATCTAATCACCAACATAATCATCGAGTTCACTTTGTAATGAAGCAAAGATATCATCGAGTTCAACATAATCATCACCAACATCAAGTTCGTGACAATACGGACATGCATGAGAGAGGACAAGTACTAACTAATTAAGAGCATGAACTAGCTACTCCTGTTGCTCCCTCTCAGGTAGAATAGCATAGAACATGTATAGCTCTCCATCTTCATCATACTGGAGCATGCAAATGAATCTGTCTCCTAATCTTGGGTTGCGCTTCTCCTTGCTGCCACCTAGTACTTCTCTGCGATCGTTTACAATTTTGCTCCAATCTTTCACTATTAAGCATTCTTCGCTTAAAGAAATCCTGAATGCACTCATGTGTAATGTAGGAAATCTTGGTCGTAAGCTAACCATTGACATGCGACCTTTTGTCTCGATCCACTGAGGCGCAACTGTCATCGGAAGTCCCTGTTGATGAAAGAACATCGTATAGTAATTAATATACTAAGCAATCAAAGTTTAGCTTCAAAAATAATGTATGCAAAGATGCACTAATTAAGGACAAATAGTTAAAATCTTACCATCTTTCGATTATAGATGTGACCGTAGTTCAATACGATCACCATTGGTCACACGTTTTGAGTACTAACATTTCTAAGTTCAGGAAAAAAAATTTGTCTTGACAGTATTAAGATCCTCAAGCCATGAAACATAATGACTTATCTCCTCGCAGTTTAGTTGAGCCCCGGGGCAGCAGTAGGTCCTGTCTACCAAGCGCCGGACATGTTTGCTTGAACCGAAATAAGCTGACAATATAAATTAGTTGTCAACTATTTTTGAATAAACTGTATCAAAGACATAAACATATGCATGCATGGTTGAGAAAAACTCACATAATGGTAGAACTGGAGGCGTTTGCACATCAACCCAGATGTCTATATTACCTTCAATATCATCTTCCGGACGAATATCAAAGGTGATAACCATATCAGGCTCAAATGCATAAGCCTTGCATAGTGCTTGCCAAGTTTTGCATTCAAAATGGGTGTATGTGTCTCGATTATATAATTTGACATTGAAAGTATACCCATGCTCTGTCTTCAAGTAAACTCTCTTTACCTCCATATCATCTATAGCACTAAAACCTATCTTATCCAAGACAAAAATTCTTGCATGGCAGGGGATGCGCTAGTAGAATAGTGAAAATTTAAAATTATAAGTTGAAGCAAATGAAGCATAAGTCATGCTTTAAAATTATAAGTTGAAGCAAATGAAGCATAGGTTTTGCATTCAAATAATAATTGCCGTTGTGACTTACTGTATCCACTTCGAATGTCTCATTCAGCTTGATGCTAAAGCGCCTACCATCAACAAGGAAATTTCTGTCGCACAGGCCGCGCTGGTCTTCACAGTGTTCGCACATAATGAAATCTTTTTCGTCGTCAGATGACATTTCCTATATGTTCATATAGGTGAAACATTAAACACTTATTACTATCTAACATTAATTAATATCTAGCCAATTCAAATATATATCTAACTATATTCATCTCTAACAATTGACATTACTATTAATTATTCAACTAGTTCAAATCTCAAATACCTAAATAAACTAGTTCGACAATTTTCTTACTAAAAATAAACTAGTTCTATTAATTATTCAACTAGTTCAAATCTCATATACCTAAATAAACTAGTTCGACAATTTTCTTACTAAAAATAAACTAGTTATATTAATTATTCAAGTAGTTCAAATCTCAAATACCTAAATAAACTAGTTCGACAATTTTCTTACTAAAAATAAACTAGTTATATTAATTATTCAACTAGTTCAAATCTGATATATATACCTAAATAAACTAGTTCGACAATTTTCTTACTAAAAATAAACTAGTTATATTAATTATTCAACTAGTTCAAATCTCAAATACCTAAATAAACTAGTTCGACAATTTTCTTACTAAAAATAAACTAGTTATATTAATTATTCAACTAGTTCAATTAATCTCATATATGTACCTAAATAAACTAGTTCGTCAATTTTCTTACTAAAAATAAACTAGTTATATTAATTATTCAACTAGTTCAAATCTCACATACCTAGCTAATTAATATCTAATTAAATTTTCTAAAAAACAGAAAACAGAAAACAGAAAATAAGTAAAAAATGTGTGTGTGTATGTGTGTATATATAGGTGTGTATATGTGTATGTGTGTGTATACGCCCCTACGCACGCACGTCTGTGGCGCCAAGGCGGGGCTGATCTTGGCGGCATACGGGCGGGCGAGAGACGTCTGAGGACCGCTTGGCGGCGTTGGGCGGCGCGAGACGACGACGACGGGCGGCGGCGGGGACAGCGGCAACTGACGACGGACGACGGGCGACGGGCGGCGACGACGGGATCGAGCGGCGCGCGGCGATGTCGCGCTAGAGGTTGGAGACGAAGTGGGGAGATGTAACTGAAATTTTCGTAAGTGCTATATATATAGGATGGGCCTTTAGTACCGGTTGAAGCCACCAACCGGTACTAAAGGCCTCGCGTTGCCACCCCAAAGTTTAGTCCCACCTCGCCGGGCGAAGGGCAGCCGCACTGGTTTATAAACCTAGCCGCGGCTACCTCTTTGAACTCCTCCATACGGCAGGCTTGTGCGCATGTAATTGCACGCCCGTGGCCTAGCAGGCCCACAGGGCAGCGCCCCAATTTTTTTATAGTTTTTTTCTTTTCTGCTTTATTTTCTTCTATTTATTTATGCGTAGTTTTTTGTATAGTTTTTCTTTTCTGTTATATTTATTTTCTTCTATTTATTTGTGAGTAGTTTTTCATCTAGTTTGCCAAAATTCAACATTTTGTAGTGATTTTCAATTTCACGGTCATTTTATATAGTTTTTTCTTTTCAACTATAGTTTTTTCTGCTATTTTTTCTTTTCTGCTATTTTTTCTTTTCTGCAAAACTTGATGGTCAAAGTCTGGAGTTATAACCAAAGTTTAAAAAAAAATGCCGACGTGCAATTAGTTTTTGCCATAACAGAAGAAGTCCGGAGTTGTAATAAGTTATTAAAAATAAAAAAGAGGTGCAATGTTCGTTAATTTGCTTCAAGCCTTTCGGAACAGTGTAAACTGCACTGCGCATAGCTCCGTGCAGTCTACCATTTTCCTGAAGGCTTGAAGCTAAGCAACGTGAGCATTGAGCCTCTTCTTCATCGTCTCTGCACTCAGGGTTTATAAACCGCTCCTAGTCCCTCTCTCTTCGCGAGGTGGGACTAAAAACAACTTACTAAGAAACTTTAGTACTGGTTCATCCATGAACCGGTACTAAAGGTGCTCATGGGGCCCCAGCCTTACCTGACACAACCTCATTAGTACCAGTTTGTGGCACGAACCGGTGCTAAAGGTTCGCTCGCCACGAACCGGTACTAAACAGCTCCTCCCGCCTAGCAGTTGGAACCGGTACTTAAGAGCTCCTCCCGCCTAGCAGTTGAATGGTGCATACTGAATGCATAAAAAGTCTGGAGTTGTAATAAGTTTAGAAAATGAAATGCTTTTGTTACAGATGAGTTTAATTTCATCATAAACCCGAATACTTCGAAAGAGATTGTCCAGTTTGTAAACGAAGTGCATCCAGTTTTTGCCGTAACCCTCTCTACTTTTTTGAACATGCTATGTGGATGAAATGATGATACCATGCCAAGTTTCAACTTTTTCAGAGTTCATTTGTAGTGCTTTTCAATTTCCAGGTCATTTAGTTCTCAAAACAAATCATTAAATGCATGAAAAATAGCAAATGAAGGCATAAACGGTTGAAAGTTGATGGCGTCGCTTTGAATGGTGCATACTGAACGCAAAAAATATAAGAGCATTTAGATCATGATCTTATATTTCTTTACAGTCTAAATTGTCAATATGATCTTATAACATCAAAAATACTATGATCATCAATGATCATTGTGTGTACAATCTGAATTGTCAATATGAGTCATCAACGATTTATAAACCGATGAAGACTCATATTATGCCACAAATTCTACACATAGAGTTCAATGAAGACCAAGTGCTTGTGATAGTTTGAGAAATAACATATTTAAGGTGGTAAAAGGCTTGTTAGGGGAGCGAGGTGGGACTAAAAACAGCTTGCCATAACCTCATTAGTACCGGTTCGTGGTACGAACCGGCACTAAATGGTGATGGTGGGGCCATAGCCTGACCGCAGGCTGACACAGCCTCTTTAGTACCGGTTCGTGGCATGAACCATTACTAAAAGTTCGCCACGAACCGGTGCTATTGGTCGCCACCACGAACCGGCACTAGTGTACACATTAGTGCCGGCTAAAATTCAAACCGGCACTATTGTGCTTCACATTTGACCCTTTTTCTACTAGTGAGCATGTTCCGTGCGTGCTCTGGGCGCGAGCAGAGCACGCGTTTTGCACGTGACGCGCCCGAGCCGACGCGTCGCGCCCCTGATTTCTGCACGCCCTGCAGAGCCACGCCACTCACTAACCTTCTCCCCGCATCACGCCAAGCAGCCCCTGGAGCCCTACAGCACCACCGTCAGAACCCTGGGCGGCACGCCGGCGTCCGTAGCGCGTCTCGGCCAGGTCGGTGCCGCCAAAGCCGCCAGCGCTCGCCACCTGCCCCCTGGAACAGCGCGAGATCATCCACAAGCATGCCCTATAGCACACGTCGCCGCCACGTCGCCCAAGCTACAGGAAGACGGTCGCCGGCGACCTTATCCGCGGCCGCCACAAAACCGCCTTGACTCGCCTATTTAAGGAAGCCCCGAGCCCATTCCCGCACGCAGGCAACCTCAAGCCACCCCTATGGCGCTGCCCTAGCTCGCAATCGACCCGGGGAGGTCTTCTTCTCCATCCCCGGCAACCACAGCCGCCGCTACTGCCCCGGTCATTTCGGCGCCACCAAGGCCTCCCCCACTCCACTCTCTTCACCAGGAACTCCCCCTTCCTCTCATGAGTCCATCCCCCTAGTCAATCTTGATCGGGACTCGCCGCGGGCAGAAATTCACTTTGCCCGACGGCCACCGTCCGCCACGAAGCTCGCCGTCGGCAGCTCCGTCCACCCCTGAGGCCAAAGCGACCACCGGAGTGACCACCTCGGCCCCATGAGTCCGCGGGTGATCTCAATTTCCCGAATGGTGTTGCTGTTCGCCGGCAAGCGTCGCCGGAGTTCCGCCCCCTCTCGGGCAGAGGAAGAAGAGGGGAGGCGGACTAGTCAAACCTGACTAGTGGGCCACCTGGACCCACTGTCAGTGACCCCGCACGGACCACGCTGGCTAAGTGGAGGCGCGTTTCCAGAATACGCCTTCGACGTGTATGTTTATATTCGAACCGTTTCCTTTTCTGTTTTTATTAAATAACAGATTTTGACCAAAACTTTGACTGGCTATATCTTTTTAAGTATAACTCCAAATGAATTGATTCTTTTTCCTACCTCCCTCAAATATTGTCTAGATTATTTTAGGATTTATTTGAAAAAAATTCAGACAACTTTTTTTCGGTGCTGCTTTTAAAGAATGTGTTGTTTGAATATTTTTGAAAATAGGACTTTTGGAGAAGAAGAAAGCTTGCAAAAGTTTTTAGGATGCACCCTGCCTCTACACAACCTGAAGGCAAGCATTCTGAACCGGGCATAATATTTTTGGTGTGTTCGTTGACACGTTTATAACACCACCTCATTTCGGAATACTTGTTATTTCATGTGATATGATCATTTGCATGGATGCATAGTAGTGATTTCCATGCTGTTGGAAATGAACACACTTGTGTTGGTAATCATCCTCATATGCCTTGCATGCATACCGGGAGGAATCCGGAAAAAAAAACCTCTGCCTTGGGTAGGCATGAGTTTGTCGCCGGTCTCCGTCGAGGCGGTTATGTCCGGTATGGCATAGTAAGGTATAATGAATGTTGATTCTGTTGGTTTATATATATTTGTGATACATGTCATGCAGGGAATTTATGAACCTCCTGAGTCGACCGTAGATCGAGTCTTGTACCAGTAACCCCATACTTGTTTCGTATTACCACTTGTCCCTACCGCAAGTAGGGTACGGTTCAGTCAGTCGTCAACCCCTTTCTAGCACACACCGTACAGAGAGGCCATGGTGGAGGATATCGGTTGAAGCCGGTAGGCAAGCCACCTGGTCCAGGGGCATGGGTGTTTCCGGTTGAGACCGAGAGGGGAGGCCACCCCTTAGAGCGCGCGATATAAATTTGATCCCATGCTACGCGAGGTTGTAGCCTCCCCACTTAGAGTTTTGCTTAACAAGTGTAATGCGTGGTTCCAAACACCGGTAAGTTAAGCTGGTGTGTGCAAGTCAGGTGTGTTTTCAATTAAAAGACCGTAGACGGAATTAGTCCCGATGGACTAAAGGAATCCGTTACAAGTGGGAAAAGAGTACACCCTCTGCAGAGATTAAACCTATTCGTATAGCCGTGTCCATGGTTAAGAATTACAGATGCAGGATGGGTCAAGGGTTGGTCCTTGTGTCGATCTTCTGAGGAGAAGCGGTTAGTATAAATTCGGATACCGACTAGTGACTTGTGAGGACCATGGTTATTATTTCTGTTATGGACTAACCCCATGATCATTATTTCTGTTATGGACTAACCCGTTACATTAATTATCGAGTATCCCTGAGATGGTTCTACCTCCTGGATATTCACTTTAATTACTTTATAAGCCCTTTAGGTGGTATCGCTGAGACTCCCGACTGTGGCATGCTTGTTATTTAATTACTTATAAGCCCTTTATGTGGTGTCGCTGAGATGTCCGACTGTGGCATGCTTGTTATTTAATTACTTATAAGCCCTTTATGTGGTGTCGCTGAGACGCCCGACTGTGGCATGCTTGTTATTTAATTACTTATAAGCCCTTTATGTGGTGTCGCTTAGACGCCCGCCTGAGGCATGCTTGTTATTTACCATCAATTCGACGCTACTTGAGACATCCGAATGGTGCATATTATTCCTACTGTCATTACATATTCGTTATTACATATTAATAACCTGCCTGCATGCATCAAGGATTTTATTTTTATGACTGAGGTTGTGACCATAGAATATTTTTCAGAGCATGATTATCGGTTGTTATATTATACCTGTGTTCATAATGTTTGAAGTACATTCAAAGTACTCACTGGCTTGTCCCTGGCTATTGTCTTGGCCAGATTTCTTGCGTGAAGAGGAGCGTTGCGAGGACAGCCCCGGAACCTACCCCATGGTGATAGCAGCCTCGCGAAGATAGGAGTTATCCTGGCCAGCTGTTCCTGTGGGAAATGGAGTCCCATAGACGCTGATGATCCACAAACAGCTGTTCCTGTGGGAAATGGAGTCCCATAGACGCTGATGATCTACAAACAGTTGTTCCTGTGGGAAATGGAGTCCCATAGACGCTGATGATCCACAAACCGCTTCCGCCATCAACCACTAGAAACCTTATGTTGTACTCCCAGGCCAGAATGGTCTTGTACTACATATTTTGTATTTTGCTTGGAATTTCTGTATCAAGTTGATGCCTCATCAGCTAACAGTAATCCTGGGGCTGGTGAGCATGATGGCCATTTTCTGGAAATTAATATCCGGAAAAATCGGTCACCACAGTCTACATAGAACCCATCGGAGGGGGCGGTGTTGTCGTCTGAAAACATTAATTAAGCAAACATGAGTACGGAGGTACTCAGGAAGTCTTACAACAGAATTCTATTATACATGCACATTCTCAAGAAGGTAGTGGAGTTATTGCAGCAAGCCAGCTTTGACTCTTGGCTAAGCTATCCTACGCGACACCACTTGAAAAGCATTTGTCGCACACGAGTCCACTAATCACCATCACAATACTCCACCGTGGATCCTCTCTCGTCAACCCACGGGAGGGCCATCCATGATACTCACACTTATCTTGAGGCTTTTAGTAGTATCCATTTACTTGTCTATGAACTGCATAGGCGACCAAGTAGTCCTTTACCGCGGACGCGGCTATTCGAAAAGTTTTATACCCTAAAGGGGTGTACTTCGTCACACATGTTTCCACCACTTAGCGTCTGCACACAAAATGTGCTCGGCAGACTTCAAGCGAAAGCCGACGTGGGTGTAGACCACGACCTGACCAACCACACAAGTCTCTAGTCTAGGTTTATCGCCTATTCGGGTTCCATCCGCAGGGAGTCCGGTCGAGGTTTCCACTAACGGCCCCGAATGATGTGTGCAGGGTTCTCGAGACACCAAACGGGCGAATTGGTACACTGTTCCACGTGCCTACCGCAACATAGCCAAACCCTAAAGTCAGCGCTGCGTGCGGCCCCCAACATACTACAAACACCAGAAACTACTTGCAACTCCTGGACAGAGGACGAGAGGGGTCGGTAAGTCGAGCGGGGTCATATTTCAGGGCCCAACATGTGGTAGTAGCTGATCTTAAATCACACATACAGATCTCAGTTCTTAGGGACGGCCTCAATGAAACAACCCACCATGTACTCCTACATGGCCTCTCATCGATTCCTTTACCAAATCATATTCAACACTTTCACTCTCGAAACCGACACAACCTTTCACTCTAGTTCATCATCCCGATGAGCCAGACCTGACACAACCCTAAGCATAGCAAGCATAGCATGGTAGGAAACTCAAATATGGCTCAATCAACTCCTACACATACTAGTGGGTTTCATCTAGTTACTGTGGTAATGACAGGTCATGCAAAGGAAGTGGGTTCAACTACCGCAGCACACAACAGTTTGAATCGCGTTGTCTTAATGCAGTAAACAAGAGCAGAAGCGAGAACATGGGTTTGTATTGGAATGATCAATGGGTTGCTTGCCTGATGTAGTGGTAGTAGGATACTGCCCTTTAGACGGATATTCGGGGTTATCCTCGGAGGCAGAACCTATCACGAAAGACACACCGAACATAATCAACACATGAAGATATGCAACAATAGGATGCATGCTATGACATGGCAATATGAGTGTGTGTTGGCCTAATGCAAGCTAGAACAGAAAGGAATGAACTCATTTAAATCAAAGATTCAAACGTTAGCTCATTCAACATAGCCATATTAGTGCATTATCTTATTCTGCTTAAACAGCAAGGTTAACTTGTTCTGTCATGCATGAAACCATTACCAATGGATAGATTGAATTTTTCTGATCAAAATTCATATATAGAACTTTGCATTTGGAGTTACAGATTAATTTCTATGAATTTTTGAAGTTTGCAACAATTTCTGGAATTTCCTGAATACAAATAAATCCAGAAATTAGTTATTGCGTCAGCAGTGCGTCAGGGTGCATCAGAGGTCAACGGGGGCGTCCAGGTCAACCTGACCAGTGGGTCCCGCATGTCAGTAGTTAATTAAACTAACTAATTTTAGTTAAAACTAAACTGGGTTAATTAGCAAAGGGGCCCCACTTAGTCAACTCCGTCAACGGGGTCAAACCCGCCGACGTTTAGCCGCCGGCGAAGCCAGACGCGGCGGTGAGAGTGTGTTTGTGCGTTCCAGCGACCAAATGGACGGCGGAGACCATCTACATGTAGCCGGGGACAAGCCGCGGCGTTTGGTGGCGGTGGTTGAACTTGGGGTGGCCGGAAACGTCGCCGGCGGCAAACTGGCGGTCGCCGGAGTTGGGTGAAAGTGAACCCGAGGCTTCGGGACACGGCAAGGTGCGTGGCGTGGTGCTACGGGTTCCTGGGGATGTGGTGAAGTTAGTGGACAAGGTGGCGTGGCCAGTGGGTGGCCGGAGACACGTCGGCGACGAGCTCGGCGGTGGCGCGTGCGGTGATGCTTCGTGCGGCAGCTACGGTGCACGGGAAGGCAAACGGAGAGGATGGGGAGGTAGCTGGGCTCACGGCGAGTACGGCGAAGCAGTCGGCGAGGTCGGGGACGAGGTGATGCGGTGGCGACGGCGATGGGGATCTCCGGCGGTGATCGACAGAGACGGAGTCGGTGAAGGTGTTGCAAAGCGTGCGAGCGCTCGGGGCTCGACCTGCTCGAAGTAGTCGACGGTGGCAGAGCTAACGGACACGGTGGCGCAGCACGGGGATGACGGAGGGCACGTGTTTCACGGTGGCGCGGGCGCGACGGCTTCGGCCATGGTGCGGGCGAGCGAGGGAGAGGAGCTGGGGAGGAGAAGGGGTGTCTGCGAGCTCGGGGGAGGAGTGGCCGACCGAACTGAGGCGGCAGGACGGTGCGGGGAGGAGGCAAGGCGGCGAGCAGCTGCGTGGCGTGCTCGGGTGCCGCTGTCGAGCACCTGGCTGCCTGCCTGGCCAAGCCAAGCAGCTCGCTGGAGCGGTGGCTGGGCTGGGCCGGCAGGTGGGCTTGCCAGGTGAGCGCCAGGTAAGCCTTGCTTTCTGTTTTCCTTTTTCTATTTTTCTGTAAGTTTGTAGACTTATTAAAAATAGTTAGGCACTTCTAAAAATCTTGGAAATAATCAGGGGCTCTGTTTAGAATATCTCCAATAGCGCACACTTATTTTCAGAATTATTTGAGCAGCCAAAATATTTACTAGCATTTAAATGCCCAAATGCAAATTACATATGATTTAATTCAATGACCTTACATTGACACTGAAAATTGTGCACCTATTTTGCCAGAGGTTCTAACCCAAGACAAAGAGGGTGAACTTTTTAGAAGGGCATTTCAGGTTCATTGAAAATATTTTTAGTAAACCCTACTTGGATTCAGAGGGGTTCTGGGGGTTCTGTCTTCCCCAATTCAAGTTTCTGATGAAAGGTGAACATGATGCAACACTCTAATGCATGGACTATCTAGGATGTGACAGACGGGACGGGGCGGCGACGACGGGGCGGGGCAGCGACGACGGGGCGGCCGGGGCGCGGCGACGGGGACGACGGGGACGGCCGGGCGGCTCTGGCGGGCACGGCCGAGGTCGGCGACGAGGGGCGGGGGCGTCGATGGGGACAGCGGCGACGTCGACGGGGATGGCGTCGATCGGGGCAGAGCGGCGCGACGGAGGGAGGAAACAGAGGGAAGAAACAGAGGGAAAGTGAATTTTTTTTCAACTAGTGTATATATAGGATGGACCTTTAGTACCGGTTGGAGCCACCAACCGGTACTAAAATCTGTTTTAACCAGGCCAGCGGTGGAAGCGCACCCCTTTAATCTGGTCGTGGCACCAACCGGTACTAAAGACCCACCCTTTAGTACCGGTTGGAGCCACAACCCGGTACTAAAGGGGGTGCGCTGGCTCCAGGCGGTGCGCAAGTTTAGTCCCACCTCGCTAGCCGAGGGGCTACTGCACTGGTTTATAAGCCCCGGTGCGGTAGCGCTCTCGAGCTCCTCTCCTGAGCAGGCCTACTAGGCCTACCTGTTCTCTTCTGCCTAGTGGGCCTACTGGGCCTTTGCAGGCCTGCATCCTGGCCCAACAAAAGGTTGGGTTCCTAGTCGTATGCAGGCCGCTTTGGCCCAGTAGGCGGGATTTTTTATTTTCTTAACTTTTTTCGCTTTATTTATTTTTGTTTTATTTATTTTTGAGTTGTTTTTGTTGTATTTAGAGTTTAATTTTGAACATTTTTTCTTTAGGTACAAAAAATTACGAACTTTCTGTTAGTGCCGGTAGTTTTCAAATTTGAATAGTTTAAATTTTGAATTATTTGACATTTGTGTGAATCACTAGTTTGTGAATAACTTAACTCTGAAAAAAGATTTTTCAGTGATTCTTTTTTCTTATGTTTAATATTAGTGTGTTTTATCATTATGTTCAATTTGGTAATACTTACGTTATTTAAAAAATGAAATGCCTTTTTAACAGTTGAGTTTTCGTCGGAAACCCTGATACTTCGAAAGAGATTGTCCATTTTGTACATGAAGTGCATCCAGTTTTTGCCGTAACCCTCTCTACTTTTGTTTGCACATAAAATTTCTTCGCGTTTCAAATGCCAAAACACATAACTACCCTAACTATTACAGAGATTCCCTCCTGGGTGTGAAACACAGAAGAAAGTGATGATAGTGAAGCCGATCACATCCGAGATCTTTGGGTGTGAAACTTTTCTTCGCGTGTGTCCCTTTGCGCCGTAGCCATGGAAAATCTTCATCATTTAACTGGATGCTCGGGTCAATATTCACTGTGAATGGAGCAATTTCATCAAACTTTTCATAATCTTCTGACATGTCTATCTTGTCATCTACTCCCACGATGTTTCTTTTTCCTGAAAGAACTATGTGGCGCTTTGGCTCTTCGTATGATCCATTCCATTCCTTATCTTTTCTTTTTCTCGGCCTAGTAGACATGTCTTTCACATAAAAAACCTGCGCCACATCAGTGGCTAGGACGAATGGTTCGTCTGCATATGCAAGATTGTTGAGATCCATAGTTGTCATTTCGTACTGCAGGTCTTCCGTTACCTCGCGTCGTGTCATATTGACCCATTTGCACCGAAACAAAGGGACCTTCAAATCACCTCCATATGTCCTCTATCTAACCATAATATGTTTCATTTCCCGTGTTGGTTGTTGCATCAAAGCGGACACCACTGTTTTGGTTGGTGCTCTTCTTATCTTGGGCGATCGTGTAAAATGTATTCCCATTTATCTGGTACCCTTTGAAAGTCATTATATTCGAAGATAGTAACTGGGACAGCGAGTACAGGTCATCTTGAATATCTCCATCATGTATGGCAGGCTTCTGCAACCAACCGGCAAAAGTCCTCGTTTGTTCACGTGTAATCCAATCGTCAGACTTCTCCGGGTGTTTGGAGTGTAGAAAATTCTTGTGTTCCTCCATGTACGGAGCCACCAAGGCGGAATTTCAGAGAACTGTAGTGTGCTTCTGAGAGAATGCCCGTCCATACATATTATTTGATCCTCCTAGCGTGCCTTTTCCATCCAGTCTGCCCTTATACATGATTCAGGAACACCAATCGACTTAAGGTCAGGAATAAAGTCAATACAAAACTCAATGACCTCCTCATTTTCATGGCCCTTCGAGATGCTTCCTTCCGCCTAGCACGGTTATGAACATATTTCTTCAAGACTCCCATGAACCTCTCAAAGGGGAACATATTGTGTAGAAATACAGGACCCAAAATGTTAATCTCTTCGCAAAGGTGAACTAGGACGTGCGTCATGATGTTGAACAAGGATGGTGGGAACACCAACTCGAAACTGACAAGACATTTCACCAAATCATTATGTAACCTTGGTATGATTTATGGATCGATTACCTTCTAAGAGATTGCATTGAGGAATGCACATAGCTTCACAATGGCTAATCGAGCGTTTTCGGTAGAAGCCCCTCAATGCAACCGGAAGGAGTTGCGTCATAATCACGTGGCAGTCATGAGACTTTAGGTTCGAACTTTTCTCTGCCATGTTTATTATTCCCTTTATATTCGACGAGAAGCCAGACGGTACCTTAATACTGAGCAGGCATTCAAAGAAGATTTCCTTATCTTCTTTGGTAAGAGCGTAGCTGGCACGACCTTGATGTATGCCATCTTTTCTGTGCATACATTGTTGGTCCTCCCGTGCCTCAGGTTTATCTTTTGTCTTCCCATACACGCCCAAGAAGCCAAGCAGGGTCACGCAAAGATTCTTCGTCACGTGCATCACGTCGATTGCGGAGCGGACCTCTAGGTCTTTCTAATATGGCAGGTCCCAAAATATAGATTTCTTCTTCCACATGGGTGCGCGTCGTCGGCGTCCTTTGGAACAGGTTGTCCGCCAGACCTTTCCAAATATCACCTTCAAATCCTTGACCATATCATGTACATCAGCACCGATGCGGTGGCGAGGCTTCGTCCGTGATCTGCCTCACCTTTGAAATGCTTGCCTTTCTTTCTTCACGGGATGCCTTGTTGGAAGAAATTGACGATGTCCCGATACACATTCTTCCTACAACTATCCAAATATATATTGTCGGTATCATCCAAACAAAGGCGTGCATCCGCGGTATCCCTTGTTTGTCTGTCACGAAGGTTCTTGAGAGCAGGCCAATCATTGATGGTCACGAACAGCAAAGCCTTTAGGTCAAATTCTTCCTGTCGGTCCTCATCCTACGCACGTACACATGTTCCATTCCACAGCTGTAATAGTTCTTCAACTAATGGCCTTAGGTACACATCAATGTCGTTGTCGGGTTGCTTAGGGCCTTGGATGAGCACTGGCATCATAATGAACTTCTGCTTCATGCACAACCAAGGAGGAAGGTTATACAAACATAGAGTCACAGCCACGTGCTATGGTTGCTGCTTTGCTCCCCAAAAGGATTAATGCCATCTGCGCTTAGACCAAACCATACGTTCCTTGGGTCACCTGCAAACTCCTCCCAAGATTTCCTCTCGATTTTTATCCACTGCGAACCGTCGTGGTACTCTCAACTTTCCGTCTTTCTTACGGTCTTCATGCGTACACCGCATCGCTTTCGCATGCTCTTTGTTTTGGAACAAAGCGTTTCAACAGTGGTATTATAGGAGCATACCACATCACCTTGGCAGGAATCTTCTTCCGGGTGCTCACCCTCGACATCACCGGGGTCATCGCGGTGATCTTATAACGCAATGCACCGCATACCGGCAAGCGTTCAAATCCTCGTACTCACCGCGGTAGAGGATGCAGTCATTAGGGCATGCATGTATCTTCTGCACCTCTAACCCTAGAGGGCAGACAGCCTTCTTTGCTTCATACGTACTCTCGGGCAATCTGTTGTCCTTTGGAAGCATATTCTTTATCATTACTAGCAACTTTCCAAATCCCTTGTCAGATACACCATTCTCTGCCTTCCATTGCAGCAATTCAAGTGTGGTGCCCAACTAAGTCCTCATCCAAGAGATCTTTAACCATAGCAATACTAGGTTAAACATTAATTTGCTCAGGAGGCGTATAAGTCCTAGTATTACTCTTACGAACAACAGTCGAAGCTTTAGCATGATCCTTTATCCTAACAGGGAAAGGAGGTTTTTCAACATAAGCAGTAGGAACAATAGGATCACTATAGATAATAGTCTTTTCTTCGACTATAATAGGTGCAACTACTTTCACTTCAACAGGAGGATTATATTTAAACCACTTCTCCTTAGGGAGATCAACGTGAGTAGCAAAAGATTCACAGAAAGTAGCTACTATCTCAGAGTCAAGTCCATACTTAGCGCTAAATCCACGAAAAACATCGGTATCCATAAAAGATTTAACACAATCGAACTTAGGTGTCATACCTGACTCCTTACCATCGTCGGAACCCCAATCTTCATAGTTGCGTTTAATTCTTTCCAATAAGTCCCATTTGAAATCAGTAGTCTTCAGCATATAAGAACAAGCACAGGAAGTATCGAGCAGGTTGCAATTATCAAGAGAAACCCAAGCATAAAAATTCTGAATAATCATTTCCCGAGAGAGCTCATGATTGGGGCATGAATATATCATTGATTTAAGCCTCCCCCAAGCTTGAGCGATGCTTTCTCCTTCACGAGGCAAGAAATTATATATGTAATTACGATCACGATGAACAAGATGCATAGGATAGAACTTCTGGTGAAATTCCAACTTCAATTGCTTATAATTCCAAGATCTCGTATCATCACATAGCCTATACCATGTCATTGCATCTCCCTTCAAAGATAAAGGGAAGACCTTCCTTTTGACAACATCATCGTGAATACCTGCAAGCTTAAATAATCCACAAACTTCATCCACAAAGATAAGGTGTAAATCAGGATGCAATGTTCCACCTCCTGCCAAATGGATTAGCTAGCAGTTCCTCTATCATACCAGAAGGAATCTCAAAATAAATATTTTCATAAAGTTCAGTAGGTTGAGGAGCAACTCTTTGCTCTTCTGGTTGGGGTGAAGATACCCCAAACAAGCCCCTCAAAGGATTAGTTTCCATAGTGACAAGTAACAGAAAATTTCAGCACACTATATAAATGTTTCCTTACCAAGTTCCACTCACCAAAAGTGCTACACTCCCCGGCAACGGCGCCAGAAAAGAGTCTCGTTGACCCACAAGTGTAGGGGATCTATCGTAGTCCTTTGGATAAATAAGAGTGTCGAACCCAACGAGGAGCAGAAGGAAATGATAAGCGATTTTCAGTAAGGTTTTCTCTGCAAGCACTGAAATTGTAGGTGATAGATAGTTTTGCGATAAGATAAATGGTAACGAGCAACAAGTAAATAATGTAAAAAAAGTGCAGCAAGGTGGCCCAATCCTTTATGTAGCAAAGGATAAGCCTGGACAGTTTCTAATAATGAGAAAGGAGCTCCCGAGGACACATTGGGAACTATCGTCAAGCTAGTTTTCATCACGCTCATATGATTCGTGTTCGGCACTTTGATAATTTGATATGTGGGTGGACCGGTACTTGGGTACTGCCCTAACTTGGACAAGCATCCCACTTATGATTAACCCCTACTGCAAGCATCCGCAACTACAAAAGAAGTATTAAGGTAAACCTAACCACAGTATTAAACATATGGATCCATATCAGCCCCTAACGAAGCAACGCATAAACTAGAGTTTAAGCTTCATCACTCTAGCAACCCATCATCTACTTATTACTTCCTCATGCCTTCCTCTAGGCCCAAATAATGGTGAAGTGTCATGTAGTCGACGTTCACATAACACCACTAGAGGAAAAGACAACATACATCTCATCAAAATATCGAACGAATACCAAATTCACATGACTACTAATAGCAAGACTTCACCCATGTCCTCAGGAACAAACGTAACTACTCACAAAGCATATTAGTGTTCATAATCAGAGGAGTAATAATATGCATAAAGGATCTGAACATATGATCTTCCACCAAGTAAACCAATTAGTATCAACTACAAGGAGTAATCAACACTACTAGCAACCCATAGGTACCAATTTGTGGTTTTGATACAAGATTGGATACAAGAGATGAACTAGGGTTTTGAGAGGATATGGTGCTGGTGAAGATGTTGATGGAGATTGACCCCCTCCCGATGAGAGGATCGTTGGTGATGACGTTGGTGATGATTTCCTCCCGGGAGGAAGTTTCCCGACAGAACAGCTCCATGAGAGCCCTAGATTGATTCCGCCAAGGTTCCGCCTCGTGGCGGCGGAGTTTCGTCCTGTAAGCTTGCCCACAATTTTTCCGAGGTAAAAGTGATGATATAGCAGAAGATGGACGCCGAGGCCCACCAAGGAGCCCAGGAGATAGGGGTGCGCCCTATAGGGGGCCTGTCTCCTGGGACAGGTGTGGGCCCTGGCCTATTTCTTTTCGCTCAGAAATTCTTATTAAATCCAAAAAGTTGTTTCGTGGAGTCTCGGGACTTTTGGAGCTGTGCGTAATAGGTTTCAACGTTTGCTCCTTTTCGGCCAGAATTCCAGTTGCGGCATTCCCCTCTTCATGGTAAACCTTGTAAAATAAGAGAGAATAGCCATAAGTATTGAGATATAATGTGTAATAACAGCCCATAATGCAATAAATATTGATATAAAAGCATGATGCAAAATGGACGTATCAACGCCCTCGTTGAGAGAGGACTGAATCGCCGAGAGAATCGCTTGATCTTGAGAAATCCACGACCGGTACATTTGATTATCCGGCGAGGGGCATGGCAAAGTACCATCGACAAAACCCTCCAGGTAGTGACTACGGAGGAGGGGAAGAATCTGCGCGCGCCAGAACAGGTAATTGTCCATCTTCAGTTTGACCGGGAGAAGGTTGCTGAAGTAGAATGGCGGAGTCGTGATGACGTCGAGGGCGAAGTCGTAGGGCGGCATAGTAGAAGCACCAGAAGAGGCGACATCCACTGCGAGCAAATACTGCGGCGCAGCCAGAGGAACCGGCGGTGGAGGAGGCGGTGACGCACAGTAAGGAGCATGCCTCGGGAACAACGCATAGACGGAGCTATACGGAGCACCATAGCCAGCACCAGGAGGGGCGCCATAGTGCCCGAGGTGACCGACGCCATAGGGAGCGCCGTAGGGGGCGCAGTAGAGGGCACCGTAGGCAGCAGGGTCATACGCATACGGCGGCTGCGGCGCGTAGGGCGCCAGCGCGCCATAGTTGGGCCGCAACACCGGTGATCCCGGAGGAACCGAGGAGGTCGCCCCAGAGAACAAGTCCCCCGTCGATCTGGTCATCAAGGGGGTAGATGCAGGTCCTCCTTGAAGGAGATGGGACAGGAATGGTGGCACATGGGCCGTCGGAGCGACAAAGGCGCCCAATCCGATGGGATCGGCGAGCGAAGCAGGTGCCGAGAACCGTGGCGGCGGGCAGAGAGTAGCCGCGCCGGTGAGAGCAGCGATGGTGGCCGCGCCGGAGAGGGCAGCGGCGGCGGACACCGAGGAGTCAGCAGAAGACGACATGAGGTCGAGCGTGGCAGCTAGGTCAGGATCGCGAGATCGCGTCTGATACCATGATAGACAAAGGGTTTTGGGTGTTGTGGGCTTCGACACCTCTTGGGTCGGCCACGGCAACATATATAGAGGGGATACCTCATCGGGTACAAATACAATTGTAAAAGAGTTACAATACGTATACAAATATAACTACAAGTCTAACAATTTGTAGTACAAAAGCCAAACATCGAACCGGCGAACCAGCGGCCTCGCCTGTTCGATCACCGGTTCAGTTTTTATGCCTAGAAGGGTGATAATTAGAGGAAATGCAGGTTGCATCAAAGAATGGTTGAGATTCCCGTTGCACATGCGACCAAGTTTTGTTTTGTCTTCGCTGAAGTTTTTCTTCTAACTTGTCTTTGCTGAAGAGTTGACCACCTAAGCAAACCATGTACAACTTCATTTATGCCGAGGGAAGAGGTTTTCAAGTCGCGAGGGCCTGATTGGTTCCTTATCTTCTTGGACCAGTTAACCCATTCAATATGTAAATCTTACTTCATGTTCTAGAAAGCTTGGCACTTATGATATGATTTATTTTTTTGCTAAGTGAAAAAGTCTATTTTGGACTCTGCTAGCTTTGTGGATAACTATTGGACGACGTTTCCTTCCCGTCCTGCCATTCCAATGTGGAGTTCATCCCTGGCATCAAAGGAAAAGGATTTGAAGATGGGTTCAAATCTGTTAATGTTCCTCCGATTAGTCGTGAGGTATGGCAGCCCCGGCCTTTTGATCATATTAAAATTAATGTGCATGCCAGTTTTATGGATACAATTTGTACTGCGAGTGCCTGGTTGTTGCTAGAGATTCGGCGGACAAACTCATTGTCTCCTCGTAATATTATATTGATTTGTGTACCAGCGTTGATGAAGCGAAGCTTCCGGCGTTTCATAAGTGTTTATATTGATATCACTCACCATAAGCATGTTATTTCGGAAGCAGGTTGCGCTTTTGTGGTCTACGGGTTGCGCTTTTGTGGTCTCCTTCCTTGCACATGATAATCTTGATAGGTCTTCTTCTCGTGGATCTGAAGGAGGAAGCGGTGGCCATTGGTACGTCTTGGATGTATCTATTTTTCCAAACACTTTTGCTATTATTTTGACATCTAATTTGCATGATTTGAATGAAACTAATCCGTGCTAACGCTATTTTTAGCAAAACTGCCATAATGTTGTTTCTGTGTAGAAATAAAAGTGCTCCAAATTGGACGGGAATTTCTTGAGATTTGCATTGGAATAAACAAAAATACTGGAGTAAAGAAGTACTTGGAGGGGACTCCAGGCCATCACATGGCCAGGTGGTGGCCACCACCCCCATGGCGTGACACCTGCCCGTGGCGGGCCCTGGCCACCGCCTTGACCTGATTCCAGCACGACTATAATCTGCTCGAAAAAATCAAAAGAGAAATCTCATCGTGTTTTACGATACGGAGTCGCCATCACCTTCGGTTCTTCGCCAGGAACCATAGTCTGGAGTCTGTTCTTGGCTTCGGAGAGAGGGGTTCGTCAATATTGTCATCACCAACCCTTCTACATCAACAATTTCATGATGCTCACATCCATGTGTGAGTAATCTTATGTAGGCATATGAAGGTAGATGGGATTTGGATAAGATTTCTTATGTAATCGTTGTCAGATTTCTTAGGTCTTGATCCCTAGTATCCACTATGTTCTGAGATAGATGTTGCTTTGACTTAACTATGCTTAATGCTTGTCACTAGGATCCTAGTGCCATGATTTCAGATCTGAACTTATTATGTTTTCATGAATATACTTGAGTTCTTGATTATACTTGCAAGTTATATATACCAGTTATTTTTCTGAATCCTGGACCTCAAAAGCGACAACAATTGGGATACTCTAACAGGATGAAGATAATTTGAGGATTACATGTATTCACTATATGTTAATACTTTGTCCCAGTTCTTTATTAAAAGGAGCGCCTTTAATTGTCTTTAGTTTCCACTAGGACCCCGCCGCCATGGGAGGGTAGGACAAAAATGTTATGCAAGTTCCTATTGCAAGCACGTTTGACTATATCTGGAATACATGTCGAGCTAGTTTGTATCGCTCTAAGTTATGGTTGTTGCATATTGAATCTCATTCGAATGCCCCATCGTTACTCCATGCCAACACTTTTCCTGCTATAGTTATTTCCGTTACAATCATTACTACTCCACTTTGCTATTGCTTTGCAATCTTGTTGCTATTTCTACTTCTGCTACTGTTACTCTATCACTACTACTATCATAGTAGTGTGCTACTAATAAATTGCTGCAAGAAATCTCTCCAGGCGTGGTTGAATCGATAATTCAACTGAGGGCTTATAAATAGTCTTTGGCACCCCTTGTGTCGAATCAATGAATTTGGCTGAAATACTATCCACGAAGGTTGTTGCGATTCGCTATACTTTTGGGCCATCAAGACTATTTTTGTGTCGTTGCTTGGGAGCATAACTCTATTTATTAAGTTCACTTAGGAGTTATTTACCATCTGCAATTTATCTTTACTATGAAAAATCTCAAGGATTCCAAGAACAAGATCATCCTCAGAAGACAAGAGGAGGTAAGAACCTTCCAACTTGTATTTTTCTTACTTTTTCTGTACTGTCTTACTTTTGCTATTCTCTTTTCACTCTATTATTTTATTTTATTTTTTATTTATTTTCTTGGTTAATGCTTTAAGAAATACTAAATTATTTTCAACCTTACTTTGGCAACTTTTTCATGAACTAGCAAATTACATTTTAATTGTCTTGACTAATTGCTTGTAAATACACATTATGGCTTAAATATAACTAATGAACCCTAAAAAATAAAATTTTGATATGAAACATGTAATGGTGTATACTGAGTGTGACATTCAAGGACAATCAATGAAGCAACCGTCACTTTGTATTCAAACCTGACTTGTTCCATGTCGAAACATAGATTGTTCCTTAGAGATAGTCTTATTTCTAAGCAATGTATGTTATAACTTTTGTTAAACTTCATCAAACTTTTACCATGGCCTCTAGGGATCATACTTTTTACACTTAGTTTACTTTTTTTAATTAATAAGATCAACAATTTCCATGTTCGATGTCGAGTGTTGGCACCCTGCTTCAATAAGGCCCAAACAAGATTCAAGAACACAAACAGAAATTTTCAACCATTTTTTCAGCTTATTTATGCACTTGTAGTTCCGATTTTAATTATATCCTTTAAATGCCTAGAAGTGCACTAAATGACTTAAATATAACAAAGAAACCTATAAATGCCAAATTTTGACATGGAAAATTTAATTGTGTATGTTGAGTTTATAAAGTTTTTAAGGTCAACCTAAGAAGCAACGATCAATTCATATTGAAATCTAATCCACTCCATCTCCAAACATAGATTCTTTTGCGGATGGTCTGGTGTCTAAGCATATAAGTTGCACAAACAAAATCAAACCTTCTAATAAATTTATCACATCCTCTAGGCACCATATTAGGTTTCATGTTTTTAGACATTTTGCATTTTTAGAATTAAAAAATACATGTTTAGGGTCGAGTGTTGGCCCGCTGACTTTGGAATTCCTTTTTCCCTTTAATACTGCCTAAACATAGGCTCGGGAATATAAATAGGGTTTTATCCAATATTTCCTACTTTTACATGCACTTGCAGTTTAAATTTTAATTTATCCATTCAATGTGTAGAAATACACTAAATAACTTTAATATAGCAAATGAACCCCAAAATATGTCAATTTTTACATGAAACATGCATGCAATGGTGTATGTTGGGTTTAGAAATAAATTCAGGGTCAATCGATGAAGCATTATCACTTCACCTTCAACCCTGACTCATTCCATCTTGAAATCTAGATTTATCCTTGGAAATGGTTTGATTGTAAACAATGTATGTCCAAACTTCTGCAAAACCTTCTGAAATTTTTACCACATCCTCTATGGATCATATAGTGATATCATGCCATGTTTCATGTTTTTGAGACTTCATTTGCATTTTTGGAATTATAAAACCAACAATCTCCTTGTTCGGGTTGAGTCTTGGCACCAGACAAATGTTTGAAATTCCTTTTCATTTTGTTGGATTATGCCTAAACATAGATTCAAAACACAAATAGGATCTTTCAACCAAAAATTTCAATTTTTTCATGCACTTCCATTTCAAATTTTAGTTATATCTGTTAAATGCCTAGATATACACTAATGATTTATTAGCAAATGATCATTGAAAATTACCAAATTTGACATGAATATGTAATTGTGTATGTTAATTTTACAAAAAGAAATTCAAGGTCAACTGGCACAGCAGTGATCACTTTGCCTTCAAATCTATTCCGTTCTTTCTTCCTCGGTGATTGTCTGATTTCTAAGACGTGTACGTTAAAACTTTGTGAAACATTCTCAAAAGTTTACCACATCCTCTAGGTAGCATATCATGGCACCATATGATGTTTCATTTTTTTTTCATTCTTCATTTCCATTTTCAGAATTAAAAAAAACAATGAGCTCATTGTTCATGGAGGAGTATTTGCACACTGATGTATGGAATCCTCTTCTTTTTTTTTTTTGTATGAGGCCTAACATAGACTCAAAAACACAAATACGATTTTTCATCCCTATGCTTTCAGCCTTTTCATGCACATGCAGCATAATTTTTCATTATATCCGTTAAATGCCTAGAAATGCATTAAATGACTTAAATATAGCATCAAATTTTTATCTGGAACGTCCCTAATTTTTCCCTTATGAAACATATTACATTATATTACTAGTGCTAAATTTTGATTTTTTTGGGAACCTTTTGCTAGTATTAAGACATGAATTGCATTTCTAGTTATTTATGAAATAATATTATATTTTGAACTTCATGTATATAAGAAGTAATCTATACATCCAAAAAAACAAATAGTTAGATACTTACATATATTTATGGCAACCTCCAAAAAATAAACTATTTTTAAAAAAACTTGCTCTTGAAATCCAAATGAACACATGTTTTTATTGCTTTTATTTATTTGCTGAGTGTCTTATAAAAACACTTAGCAAAGACTGTGCTTTTCTCAGGTTTTATGTTTGCCGAGTCCCGAGTGTAACACTCAGCAACGCGGGAGAATATCTTACGGAAACCAATATGGAATGAGAACTTCATGGAAACTATATTTTGAAGTTTCGAAAAAATCTGAAAAAAAATATGAGATGTTAAGAGGGTGATGTTATATTTCCATGCAAAATTTCAAGTTGAAACACAATAGGAGATGTGAGCTATGAAAAAGACAAATTCAGACCTGAATAGTAACATTACTGTTCAACACTATTCAACGCTGATTTTGTTTTTCATAGCTCACACCTCGTAATGTGTTTCAACTTGAATTTTGTGTGGCAATAAAATATTATCCTCTTAACATCTCATATTTTTTTCAAATTTTTAAAACTTCAAAGCATCTTTTTCTCGTGGTTTTCACGGTTTTCATCGAATGTTGGTTTTCGTATGATATTCTCCCAAGCAACGCACATGTTCGCCGAGTTCTACTTTTCACCAGCTGTTTTGTTCGGAGCACTTGGCGAAGGCCTTGTTTGACGAGAGCCTGACAAAATGCACTCGACAAATCGCCTGGCACTGGACAAACAACCTTTCTTCCCCATAGTAAGGGCATTATTCATTCAATAGAGGGGAGGGCGGTAATAATGTTGTGGAGTCATGATCGATATGGTCAAAGACAATATCTACGTACTCTTAACACATTGCTGGGGAGCATTCATGGTATACAAGATAAGTGGAATTGTTTATCCCCACCACAGTGTCACAACCTTTAAGAACCATTTTTGATAGTAAATTTCTATCACACTTACCTAAAGTACATGTTCTACCATCAGCGCTATGTTTCTCAAGCAACCACGGAAAAAATAACACTTCACTTACTATACATTTTTTCATTAGAAAAGGAGGCTAAACCCCTGGCCTCTGCATCTTATATGCATACATTCATATTTATTAATTATTCAACAAAGGTCTGACAAGAATATACATCAAGCCACCCGAAGCCACCACTCATAAGTGCAAACTCGATAATATAAAGTTCTCTCGCTCCCCATATCTAAAATCGGTGTCGTCGCCGATCCATCTCTATAACGTATCGGAACCAATAGCGGTGCAGCAGACCTAAAGCGTACACCACATACACACGTTTTAGAAGCCGTCATCATCATCGGACCGCTGATCCATCTTCAGAAGAGAGATCCACATCATCCTTGCCAGTCTGTCCATCCGTCGCGCCACCACGGCGCCTAACGGCGCCACCGACCTGCGCTCGTCCATCCAAACGCGAAGACTCCAGAATATCTGTCGTGCATAGCCCTGTCGACCAGGCATGACACAGTGTAGCACCTGTCGGTCAGGCATGACTTGATATCGCCACCGAAACTCCGTGCAAGGCAAGCCTCTCCACCTCCTGCCTCTGTCTTCCCTGAAAATATTATTCAGTAAATAATAAGAAATGTATTTCATGCAATTCAATGAAGTGCCATCTATCTACCGTCGTGTACCTCTATTTCTCATTTACTAGGTAACTCGTTGCCTTGCTTTTTGAGTAATCCACAAACAAATGTTCCTAGTTTGTGTCACAGCGAATCAAATTTTGCAGATTCCCAACACACAATTTATTTACGGGGTAAAGTTTCTAAAGAGATTCCCTTTGCCAACAAAGTAAGGTATCCTTATAATTTTAGTTTGCAATGTTTCCGAACAATACTGCACAAGGTAGTACTCCCTCCGTTCCAAAATTCTTGTCTTAGATTTGTCTAGATACGGATGTATCTAATACTAAAACGTGACTTGATATATCCGTATTTAGATAAATTTAAGACAAGAATTTTAGAACGGAGGGAGTACCACAGAAGCACCGGCTAGCTGACTGCTATAATCATGCCACATGCATGTACTGTCCACCTACCTCATCAGCCTCGCAAACCTGCAATGGGGCGATGACCAACCGCTGCCACTTCCATTTTACCTTTCCTTTTTATGTGCCATTTGCATGTCTAATCAATTTCGCGTCCTCGCATATTGCACTATATATTTTGCCTATGGGCTAATGAACACTGTCTCTAAATCCCCGCAAAAAAAAAGAACACCGTCTCCAAAGTATTTTATCAGTTATGACCAAGCACACCATGTTACCCAAAAATTTGTCTGTGTCATCTCACATGTGAAGGATGGGACGGCGTCGAGATGCTAATAGTTCAGTTGCAATAAATTATAAGGACCTTGAGGAGACTAATTATAAATTCAGCAGGTCCTTGATGGGATCTCATCGGGCCTTCTCTTATTTACTGTCCACTCGTCAACTTAATAATCACGGTGATGAACACAAAGATGTGGGTCAATCCAAAGGGATGTGGATCCAATTAATGTGCTGATTCCATTTTTGTTGTGAAGGGTCGGATCGCATCGATCGAGATGCTAACTTGCAGCATTAGAAGGACCTTAAGGAGACTAGGTATAAAATAATCTAAGTCCTTGATGGGATCTTGTAGATGGTGATCCAGATGTCCTAAACTTAATCTCGGTGATGAACATAACGACAGCAAACTATCTCTTGACAGGGAATCACGTGGCCTGTTATCCTGGCGTCAAACAGAAAACAAAGCTTACTTGTAACGACCTAGAGTCTGCCCTTGATTATGACAAGAAAATAAAGGTGATTTTTTTTGGCGGGAAAAGAAAATAAAGCCGATTGATTTTCAAGGGGAATAAAGTTGGCTGCTACTTTTTTTAGGGGCAAGCTGATTGTTTTTTAAGAGCGGACAAGCCTTTTTGGACAAATCCAGGAATGGATGCGAGCACCAGGATTTAAACCCTGGGGAGCTGGGATACCATTGTCCACCTAACCATTCAACCACGGGCAAGCTGATTGGTACTGCTCATCCATGAAGATATTTTTTAAATCTAAAACCACTTTATTAAACAATAATGTTCATGGGATACAATGGAGATATGAAGGACTAAGAAACCAAAGATGGCGACCCGTATCCAGACCGAAAACATGTTTGCTAGGCTATGTGCCTTAGTATTTGTGCCTCTTCCTTGTTCATCCATTAAGATGGTGACGAAATTCTAGTTCGCTAACCTACTTGGCCCATGAGCGAGCCCATTTTAAAAAGCCACAAGCCCACAAACACGTGAGAAGAGCCCACCACTAGTAGAAAAAGGGTCAAACGTGAAGCACGTTAGTGCCGGTTTGAATTTGAGCCGGCACTAATGTATACATTAGTGCTAGTTCCAACAGCTAGCCGGGCCGCTTTCATTAGTACCGGTTCGTGGCGAACCTTTAGCACCGGTTCGTGCCACGAACCGGTACTAATGAGAGTGGTGGCAGGAAGTTGTCAGACTGAGGCCCGCCAGGCCCTTTAGTAACGGTTCGTGGCACGAACCGGTACTAAAGGTCGTCCTACATAAACCCTTCGTCCACCCGAGCTCGCTCTGTTCTTCCCCTTTCCCTTCTCCTCTCTGTTCTTCCCCTCTTTCTCTCGAGCTCATCACACATTTTGCCCAAAATTTGTCAAGATTTGAAGGCCCCCATCCATTTAAATGATCACAAAGGTTAGCAACTTTGTCCTTTCATCTCTCATTGCTAGATTAGCTCTTGCAATGCTTTATATAGTGATTAATTTGTGAGTTTAGTAATTTGGGAGGAAATATATATGTGCTAGTATTTGATTTATATGCAATTTGAGGTCAAAAATAACACTTAGTTTGCATATGTAGGTGTGTTTTACTTAGTGCCTTCTAAATCTCCGTCGTAACCACCGTCGATCGCCCGCACCGTCCCTTCTAAATTTCCAGGTCGCATTTAGTTGTTGGTCAACGATTGATTGGTCAAACATTGACTTTTGGAAAGAATGATTTCTAAAAGAACCCGCAAAAAATCAAAAGAAATCATGAAATAAAGTGTTCATGGATTTCTTGAGCACGATACAGCCGTCTGGGAGGGCCTAGGAGCCCCCCTCCACTAGTGCAGAACCAGCCTTTAGTGCCGGTTCGTGACGGCCTTTAGTGCCGGTTCGCTAACCGGCACTAAAGAGTGGGGACTAAAGCCCCCCCCCCCCCCTTTAGTACCGGTTCGTCACGAACCGGCGCTAAAGGGCCACCACGTGGCACGAGCCAGGCCCGGGTACGTCTAGGACATTAGTACCGGTTGGTAACACCAACCGGTACTAAATGTTTGGGTGTTTTTTTTATTTTTTCTTTAATTTTTGTGTTTTCAATTTGGCTTTATTTTCAATTTAATTCTTTTTTGTTTGCTGGTATTTCACGATACTACAAATTGTACACGTTATGCATATATATAAATAGATTTTCTCGTACGTAGAACCGCATATATATATAATATATATCATTGAATGTCTCACAGCCAACACCATTAACTATTCACACATACACATGTATATACATATACAATTTCTCCTACAGGTTGCCTTGGTGCATGCACGATGACAAGTGGTTCATGGGGGCGGTAGCGGGTAATAGTATTCTCCTTTGGGATCTATGACCTGGTCGAGCAAAAATCCGGCTATTTCCTCTTGAAGTGCTAGTATGCGGTCCGCTGGTAGGAGCTTATCCCGCACCTCTCTGAACTGTTAAGAAGGAGATCAATATGCATGTGTATTAGTTGTGTTACAAGATATCGATAATGGTGTGAATAGAGTTCTAACAACGTACCCATTCCTGTCTTTGAGATCTGCTCCTTTCGGACGCCATCATGTGAATGTTCTCGCAAACGTAGAATGCACACAGATCATTCCCCGGCGCCTGCTTCAGGGCCTTTACGAGAATGGAATTGAATCAGATAATGATTAATCAAGCATGATAATTAATTAATGGTATTGAAACAAGAATTAAAGAGATGGCTAGCTAGCTAGTACTACTTAATTACTTACCCTTGGTCGATGCCAAACAACCTTTTGGCCAATTGCAGAGTCACCTTGATGAACTTTGCCCAAGCCCTGCCCGCCGGCAAAGAAAATCAATAAAGGGGTTATTAAATAGTTCATATCAGGAAATGACGAACTAATAATAGGCCGAGATATAGTTAATAATGATTGAAATTACCTGTTGACTATCCCCTTGATGATGGTGTAGTCTTTATCTTCTTTAAGTAGCGAGTCGAGTACTCCAACTGTTGCTTTGTCAACTTTAATGACTAACAAGATCCAGGGGAAACTGCATGCGCACACGTTTGCATGTCTTAATTAAGCGGGCATGTGCATAAAATTAATCAACTATATATCGTAAACCATATACACTTAGTTATTAACATCTAGCTAGCTAGTAAGAAAAACAGAATTTGTATTAACTCACGAGAAGTTGTAAGGAAGTAGTATATCTTCATTGGTATTGAGGCACTTCAAGAACTCTAGCATGCTTTCCTCTACACCTGCTTTAGAAGTTGCAAGATTCCATGTGTACTCATTAATGGTATTTGGGTCAATGAACCCAATGCCATAGCGCCCAGATTTTTTCATTTCATACATCTTCATCCTGCATATAATACCACGAGAAAAGAATATATAGTGAGGATAATTACATGTAATTATTGATCAAAAATTACAGAAAGAAATCACTTACATAAAATAGCAACTGACGATAGATTTGTCGAGTGTGTCTTGATTGTATAACTGAAATAGTTCTGAATACTCAACGCCTGAGCTTTCTCATGGTAGTAATGATCCTTCTTGACATTCACCATGAGGGACTCTCGATTGAAATCTTGGTAATGTTCATGTACCATTGATGCAATTCATACATTCTCGTTGGGAGGTTCTTGACCTTGTCCTGCTCGACCAAAGGTTTGCCCGGGCATATTTCCATTTTATTTCCTCCTCTCTAAGCGGAGACATGGGCTCAATTTCGAGGAGTTGTCCAACAGAGATCTTGAGCATTTCAGCCTGCATTATATGCTCCTCCGTTAGTACCACATCACCTAGCTAGGGAACTTTAATGGTTTGCCCACAATAATATTGGGCGTGGCCTCCTCTCATGTGTTGTTGGCACAACAAGCGGGGGATCGATTAAGCCACCTATTCTCCCAGCTGAGGAACGGTTTTCCGCATTTTTGCCGCTGCTTGTTGGCTCGAGCTCGAGCTCGCTTCCTTCTTTAGCCGTTCTCGATGTAGTTTCCTGATTTGGGGCTCATAGTCCGAGTCAACAGGCTTGGGAGCTGGTTCTCTAGCCATATGAATGAAGCGGTCAATTACTTTCTCAGGCACTTTCTCCTTTAGCGGCGGTGCAGTTTCGGGTCCAAAATGGGCGTCCACTTGGGCCTGCACTATGGCTGCGTTTTGCTCCTTAGTCATGTCGTAAGGCCTCTGAGGAAGAGGAGCAAGGCTTGGACCATATTTATATCGCTTGTCTCCGCCTGTACTTCCTGAACTACCTCGACTCGTACCGCTACGCACCATAGCTGCGGCATGTCTCTTCTGCGATTGCTGAGACGGCGGAGATGGCTGATGTGGCTGAGTTGGACCAGGAGAAGTGGCCTGACGATGTGCCGGACTTGAAGCAGGAGGTGTGGCCTGACACGGTGCCGGACTTGAAACCGGAGAAGTGGCATGACGTTGTGCCGGACTTGAAACCGGAGGAGTCAGCTCACGCGTTCGGGGACTTGGAGGAGGTGGAGGACTTCGAGGAGGAGTCGGCTCATGCGTTCGTGGACTTGGAGGAGCGGGAGTCTGCTGACTCGGTGGCGGAGTCGGCAGACGACGCGGTGTCGGTGGACTTCGAAAGATGATGCAATCCTTTCTCCGTCTCTTGCTCAGACTTATCCCACTTAGGCATTCCCACCACGTAGCCACCTGGACCCAGCCTATGGAACTGCGTCTTTTTTGTGGCATTTGCCTTGTTTTTTATCGACCGTTCCTTAGCTAATTCTGAATCCTTGAAGGTCACGAAATCGCCCCAAAGGTTTCTTTGCTTCTCCAAAGGTTCCCGTGAATTCTGGAGTCTTCCTTTCTGCAGCGAGGTAGTTGGCCCATACAGTTTTCTTGTGGGTGTTGAATGCAATTGCCATCTTCTTAAGAGCAGCGCCCTTGACTTTCTCCACATCTGCTTCAGTGAAATGATCTGGTAGGGTGAAATGTTCCATCGTAGTTTTCCAAAGGACTTTTTGGCTCTGTCGTCGACCCAAGTAACACCTGGACGCTTAGTCTTTGGCTCTTTCCATTCTTGAATGGAGATCGGAGTTTGTCCTTCACAAGAACTCCGTGACCGACGAGTCCACTTGTTCGCAATGTTCTTAGGCGTGAGGGGTTCGCCACTAGGTTTGATGGATTAGATGTTGTACTTTACACCATCCTTCAACAATCTGCATGGGCCTCGCTTTGTCCTGCTGTCTGTAGAAGCAGATTTGCTTGATCCAGAGGGCTGAAAGAAGAATGATCGATTCGTTAATATATCTTTAATAAAAAAACATGTGATGATCACCATGATGTCTGCTTATATAAATATACCTCGCCGGTAGTCTTTGTTATTTGAAGATCAGCATTGTCTGTGTCATCACAAACATTGTATGTGTCATCATAATCATAATCATAGTTCATGACTTCATCAGCTCGATTCGTCGAGATCGAATATCTTTTCATCACCCTCTCTGGTATTGTTCAGGTATTGGGATCCGCCATCTGCTTCATTCAGATCATCTAGCCCGTGAGGGTTGCGTATGATGTCGAACAATTACTCTTCTCTCTCTCTGCGGTATTGTCCGCCATAGCTTTTACTTAACTAATACGTAAGAAATATAATTCAATTTAATTAGTATTCAAATTACAATGCATGGATGCATATCAATAAGGAAAAACTGAATCTCGAGTACATCGTCTTAATATATATATTCTTTAATACTTCATCGCCTTTAATATATATAATCTCGAATGCATCGCCTCGAATATTATATATCGAATACATCACTGGCTAGGTACCTAATAAAGATCGAGTACTACAGAAGAATCTAGGCCACTCGCGGTCCCCGGGGCACGGGCGGTGGACACCCAAAGAGAAGGAACCGTCACAGATCATATCTCCGGTCATCTGCCCAAAGATCCTGCCAAGTATTGGAGAACCTGACGTCCATAGCAGCCATGTAGCGATGGACGTGCTCGTCCTCCTCCCTGACACGGCGACGCACCACCTCCGGCGGCGCCGGCTCCCTCTGCACCGAATGTGGCCCACGCGAACGCCACCAAAGGACATCAGGGTCGACGACGGGACCCGAGGTCGGGTTCCTCACCAAGCGGCGCGCCCCTCCAGGTAGCACCTCCCAGTGCCAGCCCGGCGGAGCCCAGTCCCGGACATGGGTCCTCTGAAGCAGGACGTCGTCGCGAACGGGTCGACGGCGAGGATGCGGGCCGGGCATATCGTCGAGAACAAATACTATATGCCCGCAAAAAGTAACATTTTTTAAATGATTGGATTGTGATAACTAAAATTCTATATATATGCAAATTCTAACAATTTGACATTAATCTAATTCATCTAACTAAAACTAATTCTAAAATTTCCTGATTATATAACTAACATTTCTATAACAATTCTAGTATTTATATAAATAAAAAACTGAAAATTTTCTAATATTTCTATAAATATTTCTATAACTAAAAAACATAAAACATTTATAACATTTCTATATAACTAACATTTCTAATATTTATATTGCTAAAAACAGAAAAATTGCTAACATTTCTATAAATATTTCTATAACTAAATATTTATATCACTTGTGTGTGTGTGTGTAGTGTGTGTGTGTGTAGTGTGTGTGTGTGTGGACAACTGGACATGGCGGCCGCGGCGAGCTCACCGGCGAGGGGACGATGGGGCGGCGACGACGGGGCGACGGGACAGGGCGGCGACGACGGGCGGCCGGGCGCTGGCGACAGGACGGCGGGACGACGGGACGGGACGGTTGGCGGCGACGCCGACGGGCGGCGACGAGGTGGGTACGGCCGGGTCGGCGACGAGGGCGGGCGGCGACGTCGACGGGGACAGCGGCGACGTCGACGGGGACAGCGTTGATCGGTGCAGAGCGGCGCGACGGAGGGAGGAAACAGAGGGAAGAAACAGATGGAAGAAACAGAGGGAAAGTGAATTTTTTTTCAACTAGTGTATATATAGGATGGACCTTTAATAACGGTTGGAGCCACCAACCGGTACTAAAGGTCTGTTTTGGCCAGGCCAAGCGGCGGGAAGCGCACCCCCTTTAGTACCAGGTCGTGGCACCAACTAGTACTAAAGACCCACCCTTTAGTACCGGTTGGAGCCACCACCCGGTACTAAAGGGGGTGCGCTGGCTCCAGGCGGTGCGCAAGTTTAGTCCCACCTCGCTAGCCTAGGGGCTACCGTGACCGGTTTATAAGCCCCAGGCGGTAGCTCTCTCGAGCTCCTCTCCTAAGCAGGCCTCTGGGCCTACCTGCTCTTCTTCGCTTATGGGCCTCATCGGGCATTTTGAGCCTGCATCCTAGCCCAACAAAAGGTTGGGTTCCTAGTCGTATGCAGGCCGCTTTGGCCCAGTAGGCGGGCTTTTTTATTTTCTTATTTTTTCGCTTTATTTATTTTTGTTTTATTTATTTTTGAGTTGTTTTTTGTCAGATTTAGAGTTCATTTGTGAATATTTTTGCTTTAGGTACAAAAATTACAAACTTTCTGTTAGTGCCGGTAGTTTTCAAATTTGAATAGTTTAAATTTTGAATTATTTGAAATTTGTGTGAATCACTAGTTTGTGAATAACTTAACTTTGAAAAAAGATTTTTCAGTGATTCTTTTTTCTTATGTTTAATATTAGTGTGTTTTATCATTATGTTCAATTTGGTAATGCTTAGGTTATTTAAAAAATGAAATGCCTTTATGTAACAGTTGAGTTTTCGTCGAAACCCTGATACTTGAAGAGATTGTCCATTTTGTACACGAAGTGCATCCAGTTTTTGTCGTAACCCTCTCTACTTTTGTTTGCAGATAAAATTTATTCGCGTTTCAAATGCCAAAACACATAACTACCCTAAATATTATAGAGATTCCTTCCTGGGTGTGAAACACAGAAGAAAGTGATGATAGTGAAGCCGATCACATCCTGCATCTTTGGGTGTGAAACTTTTTCTTCAAGGTGTGTCCCTTTCATACCGTAGCCATGGAAAATCTTCATCATTTAACTGGATGCTCGGGTCAATATTCACTGTGAATGGAGCAATTTCATCAAACTTTTCATAACCTTCTGACATGTCTGTCTTGTCATCCACTCCCATGATGTTTCTTTTTCCTGAAAGAACTATGTGGCGCTTTGGCTCTTCGTATGATCCATTCGCTTCCTTATCTTTTCTTTTTCTCGGCCTGGTAGACATGTCTTTCACATGAAAAACCGGCGCCACATCATTGGTTAGGACGAATGGTTCGTCTGCATATGCAAGATTGTTGAGATCCACTGTTGTCATTCCGTACTGCGGGTCTTCCGTTACCCCGCCTCATGTTATATTGACCCATTTGCACCGAAACAAAGGGACCTTCAAATCACCTCCATAGTTAAGTTCCCATATGTCCTCTATGTAACCATAATATGTTTTCTTTCCCGTGTTGGTTGTTGCATCAAAGCGGACACCACTGTTTTGGTTGGTGCTCTTCTTATCTTGGGCGATCGTGTAAAATGTATTCCCATTTATCTGGTACCCTTTGAAAGTCATTATATTCGAAGATGGTAACTGGGACAGCGAGTACAGGTCATCTTGAATATCTCCATTATGTATGGCAGGTTTCTGCAACCAACCGGCGAAAGTCCTCGTTTGTTCAGGTGTAATCCAATCGTCAGACTTCTCCGGGTGTTTGGAGTGTAGAAAATTCTTGTGTTCCTCCATGTACGGAGCCACCAAGGCGGAATTCTGTAGAACTGTGTAGTGTGCTTCAGTGAGAGAATACCCGTCCATACATATTATTTCATCCCCTCCTAGCGTGTCTTTTCCATCCAGTCTACCCTTATGCCGCGATTCAGGAACACCAATCGACTTAAGGTCAGGAATAAAGTCAATACAAAACTCAATGACCTCCTCATTTTCATGGCCCTTCGAGATGCTTCCTTCTCGCCTAGCATGGTTATTAACATATTTCTTCAAGACTCCCATGAACCTCTCGAAGGGGAACATATTGTGTAGAAATACAGGACCCAAAATGTTAATCTCTTCGCAAAGGTGAACTAGGACGTGTGTCATGATGTTGAAAAGGATGGTGGGAACACCAACTCGAAACTGACAAGACATTGCACCAAATCATTCTGTACCCTTGGTATGATTTCTGGATCGATTACCTTCTGAGAGATTGCATTGAGGAATGCACATAGCTTCACAATGGCTAATCGAATGTTTTCCGGTAGAAGCCCCCTCAATGCAACCGGAAGGAGTTGCGTCTTAATCACGTGGCAGTCATGAGACTTTAGGTCCTGGAACTTTTTCTCTGCCATATTTATTATTCCCTTTATATTCGACGAGAAGCCAGACGGAACCTTCATGCTGAGCAGGCATTCGAAGAAGATTTCATTCTCTTCTTTGGTAAGAGCGTAGCTGGCCTGACCCTGATGTATGCTGTCTTTTCCGTGCATACGTTGATGGTCCTCCCGTGCCTCTGGTGTATCTTTTGTCTTCCCATACACGCCCAAAAAGCCAAGCAGGGTCACGCAAAGATTCTTCGTCACATGCATCACGTCGATTGCGGAGCGGACCTCTAGGTCTTTCCAATATGGCAGGTCCCAAAATATAGATTTCTTCTTCCACATGGGTGCGCGTACCCTTTCCAGGACCCTTTCCAAAGATTACCTTCAAATTCTTAACCATATCATGTACATCAGCACCAGTACGGTGGCGGCGCTTCATCTGGTGATCTGCCTCACCTTTGAAATGTTTGCCTTTCTTTCTTACGGGATGCCTTGTTGGAAGAAATCGACGATGTCCCAAGTACACATTCTTCCTACAACTTTCCAAATATATACCGCTCGGTATCATCCAAACAGTGCGTGCATCCGCGGTATCCCTTGTTTATCTGTCCCGAAGGTTACTGAGAGCAGGCCAATCATTGATGGTCACGAACAGCAACGCCTTTAGGTCAAATTCTTCCTGTTGGTGCTCATCCCACGCACGTACACCTGTTCCATTCCACAGTTGTAATAGTTCTTCAACTAATGGTCTTAGGTACACATCAATGTCGTTGCCGGGTTGCTTAGGGCCTTGGATGAGCACTGGCATCATAATGAACTTCTGCTTCATGCACAACGTAGAGTCACAGGCCACATGCTATGGTTGCTGCTCTGCTCCCCAAAAGGATTAATGCCATCTGTGCTTAGACCAAACCATACGTTCCTTGGGTCACCTGCAAACTCCTCCCAGTACTTTCTCTCAATTTTTCTCCATTGCGAACCGTCAGCGGGTACTCTCAACTTTCCGTCTTTCTTACGGTCTTCTGCGTGCCACCGCATCGCCTTTGCATGCTCTTTGTTTTGGAACAAACGTTTCAACCGTGGTATTATAGGAGCATACCACATCACCTTGGCAGGAATCTTCTTCCTGGGGTGCTCACCCTCGACATCACCAGGGTCATCGCGACTGATCTTATAACGCAATGCACCACATACCGGGCAAGCGTTCAAATCCTCGTACTCACCGCGGTAGAGGATGTAGTCATTAGGGCATGCATGTATCTTCTGCACCTCTAACCCTAGAGGGCAGACAGCCTTCTTTGCTTCATACGTACTCTCGGGCAATTCGTTGTCCTTTGGAAGCACATTCTTTATCATTACCAGCAACTTTTTGTCAGCTTCGCAATTCGGGTACAACAAAATCTTGTGATCCTCTAACATGCGCTGCAACTTCGTCCTCTCCAGATCACTTGCGCAGTTTCTCTTTGCATCGGCAATGGCCCGACCTAGATCATCAGCGGGCTCATCTGATGCCTCTTCTTCAGCTTCTTCCCGCATTGCCGGCTCAGCTTCTTCCCCCATTGTTGTATCATCGTATTCAGGGAACCCATGGCCAGGATAGTCGTCGTCGTCCTCTTCTTCTTCATTGTCTTCCATCATAACCCCTCTTTCTCCGTGCTTGGTCCAAACATTATAGTGGGACATGAAACCGGACTCAAATAGGTGGACATGAATGGTTCTTGACGTAGAGTAAGTGTGACCATTCTTACAGCCAGCACATGGACAAGGCATAAAACAATCCGCCCGCTTGTTTGCCTCAGCGGCAAGCAGAAAAGTATGCACGCCATTAATGAACTCGGGAGAGCATCGGTCATCATACATCCATTGTCGTCTCATCTTCATTACACAACACCGAATAGACCAAATTAATACAAGTTCATACATAAAGTTCATATACAGCACTTAATTAAATACAACATACAAATAACTCTCTAGCTAAAGAATTTAAATCCAACAACAAATGCGATAAAGATCGCAACTAAGGTAACAATTGATCCAACAGAATAATGATACCAAGCCACAATATCAATGGCATATTTTCTAATCTTTCTAATCTTCTACCTCATTTTCTCCATCTTGATCTTGTGATCATCTACGACATCGGCAACATGCAACTCCAATTCCATCTTCTCCCTCAATTCTTTTCAATTTTTCTTTCAAATACTGCTTTCTCTTTCAACTGAATTTAACCTCTCGACAATAGGGTCTCGTTGGAATTTCCGGTTCACATACCTCCTAGATAAAAATATCTATGTCAACTTGATGGGCATAATTTGTCATAAACACGAAATGCAACAACTAGTTTTAAAAAGAATATACCACATTCAATCATAACAAGGACAAGGGCCGATCGACGGATATCAAAACCATGGCACTATGTATTACAAACAACGACGGGTAAGATAATTATACGAGTAACTATATATCCAAATCACACAAACATCAATTTGGTAATGTAAAACATTCATGAACAAGAGCCTCGCCACAAGGTGGTGCCGGTGACGGGACGGTGCGGGCGATCGACGGTGGTTACGACAGAGATTTAGAAGGCACTAAGTAAACCACACCTACATATGCAAACTAAGTGCTACTTTTGACCTCAAATTGCATATAAATCAAATACTAGAAAATTATAATTCCTCCCAAATTAATCACTATACAAAGCATTGCAAGAGCTAATCTAGCCATGAGAGTTGAAAGGACAAAGCTCCTAACCTTTGTGATCATTTGAATGGATGGGGGCCTTCAAATCTTGACAAATTTTGGGCAAAATTTGTGAGGAGCTCGAGGAAGAGAGGGGAAGAACAGAGGAAGTGAGGGGAAAGGGGAAGAATAGAGTGGCTCGGGTGGACAAAGGGTTTATGTACGTCGACCTTTAGTACCGATTCGTGCCACGAACCGGTACTAAAGGTGCTGGACGGGCCCCAGACTGACAACACCCTACCACCACTCTCTTTAGTACCGGTTCGTGGCACGAACCGGTGCTAAAGGTTCGCCATGAACCGGTACTAATGAGAACGGCCGGCTAGCCGTTGGAACCGGCACTAATGGACACATTAGTGCCGGCTCAAAATCAAACCGCACTAATGTGTCTCAGATTTGCCCCTTTTTCTACTAGTGCTCGCTTGACAAGGGGCTCTAGTTTGGGTTTTGTCGTTCCGTCCCTCGTCACCAAGGTTTCTCGAGCATGAGGCTTCACCCAATGAAAACCCTAAAGTCACCCATGGCGGTCAAATGTACTCATAGATCCTTGGGATCTAGTGTTATGTGAAGGCAAGTTTTTTTTTCCTTTCCAGAGGCAACGCATGAATGGAAGGTGCCACATGATGAACGAAGAAATAGGCACCACCAGATCATGGGCCTCTACAAACAGAGAAGCTGAAATCACCCCACCTTGAATTCTTTAGCCAGAAGGCTTCCCGCTAAGGGGTTTCTATTTAAAATATCTGCCATGTACGACACCGTGAATCCAGTTGTTTCAATCAGGCCCGCCAGCCACCTCGGGCACTGCAATCACTCCTACCAGGAATTCCTCATGACCGGGGCAGTACTGACTTACATGCCTCCGAGCGGTGGTGGAGTGCTTGTGACCCCTCAACAACATCAGCAGGATCCCCGTGAGGGTGAGAGCCGTCTTGGTCGTCAAGATCTAGCAAGGCACCATGAGCATCGACGTACACAAGAAGCTCCAATGCCTGATCGTTTGTTCACGTGTAATCCAATCGTCAGACTTCTCCGGGTGTTTGGAGTGTAGAAAATTCTTGTGTTCCTCCATGTACGGAGCCACCAAGGCGGAATTTCAGAGAACTGTAGTGTGCTTCAAAGTGAGAGAATGCCCGGCCCATACATATTATTTGATCCCTCCTAGCGTGCCTTTTCCATCCAGTCTGCCCTTATACCGCGATTCAGGAACACCAATCGACTTAAGGTCAGGAATAAAGTCAATACAAAACTCAATGACCTCCTCATTTTCATGGCCCTTCGAGATGCTTCCTTCTGGCCTAGCACGGTTATGAACATATTTCTTCAAGACTCCCATGAACCTCTCAAAGGGGAACATATTGTGTAGAAATACAAGACCCAAAATGTTAATCTCTTCAAGAAGGTGAACTAGGACGTCGCGTCATGATGTTGAACAAGGATGGTGGGAACACCAACTCGAAACTGACAAGACATTTCACCAAATCATTATGTAACCTTGGTATGATTTATGGATCGATTACCTTCTAAGAGATTGCATTGAGGAATGCACATAGCTTCACAATGGCTAATCGAACGTTTTCCGGTAGAAGCCCCCTCAATGCAACCGGAAGGAGTTGCGTCATAATCACGTGGCAGTCATGAGACTTTAGGTTCTGGAACTTTTTCTCTGCCATATTTATTATTCCCTTTATATTCGACGAGAAGCCAGACGGTACCTTCATGTTGAGCAGGCATTCGAAGAAGATTTCATTCTCTTCTTTGGTAAGAGCGTAGCTGGCCTGACCCTGATGTATGCCGTCTTTTCCGTGCATACATTGCTGGTCCTCCCGTGCCTCAGGTGTATCTTTTGTCTTCCCATACACGCCCAAGAAGCCAAGCAGGGTCACGCAAAGATTCTTCGTCACGTGCATCACGTCGATTGCGGAGCGGACCTCTAGGTCTTTCTAATATGGCAGGTCCCAAAATATAGATTTCTTCTTCCACATGGGTGCGCGTCTGTCGGCGTCCTTTGGAACAGGTTGTCCGCCAGACCCTTTCCAAATATCACCTTCAAATCCTTGACCATATCATGTACATCAGCACCAGTACGGTGGCGAGGCTTCGTCCGGTGATCTGCCTCACCTTTGAAATGCTTGCCTTTCTTTCTTACGGGATGCCTTGTTGGAAGAAATTGACGATGTCCCAGATACACATTCTTCCTACAACTATCCAAATATATATTGTCGGTATCATCCAAACAGTGCGTGCATCCGCGGTATCCCTTGTTTGTCTGTCCTGAAAGGTTACTGAGAGCAGGCCAATCATTGATGGTCACGAACAGCAAAGCCTTTAGGTCAAATTCTTCCTGTCGGTCCTCATCCTACGCACGTACACCTGTTCCATTCCACAGCTGTAATAGTTCTTCAACTAATGGCCTTAGGTACACATCAATGTCGTTGTCGGGTTGCTTAGGGCCTTGGATGAGCACTGGCATCATAATGAACTTCCGCTTCATGCACAACCAAGGAGGAAGGTTATACAAACATAGAGTCACAGGCCACGTGCTATGGTTGCTGCTTTGCTCCCCAAAAGGATTAATGCCATCTGCGCTTAGACCAAACCATACGTTCCTTGGGTCACCTGCAAACTCCTCCCAGTACTTCCTCTCGATTTTTATCCACTGCGAACCGTCAGCGGGTACTCTCAACTTTCCGTCTTTCTTACGGTCTTCTCCGTGCCACCGCATCACCTTTGCATGCTCTTTGTTTTGGAACAAACGTTTCAACCGTGGTATTATAGGAGCATACCACATCACCTTGGCGGGAATCTTCTTCCTGGGGCACTCGCCCTCGACATCACCAGGGTCATCGCGGCGGATCTTATAACGCAATGCACCGCATACCGGGCAAGCGTTCAAATCCTCGTACTCACCGCGGTAGAGGATGCAGTCATTAGGGCATGCATGTATCTTCTGCACCTCTAACCCTAGAGGGCAGACAGCCTTCTTTGCTTCATACGTACTCTCGGGCAATCTGTTGTCCTTTGGAAGCATATTCTTTATCATTACTAGCAACTTTCCAAATCCCTTGTCAGATACACCATTCTCTACCTTCCATTGCAGCAATTCAAGTGTGGTGCCCAACTAAGTCCTCATCCAAGAGATCTTTAACCATAGCAATACTAGGTTAAACATTAATTTGCTCAGGAGGCGTATAAGTCCTAGTATTACTCTTACGAACAACAAATAAGCTTTAGCATGATCCTTTATCCTAACAGGAAAGGAGGTTTTTCAACATAAGCGGTAGGAACAATAGGATCACTATAGATAATAGTCTTTTCTTCGACTATAATAGGTGCAACTACTTTCACTTCAACAGAGGATTATATTTAAACCACTTCTCCTTAGGGAGATCAACGTGAGTAGCAAAAGATTCACGTAAAGTAGCTACTATCTCGAGTCAAGTCCATACTTAGCGCTAAATCCACGAAAAACATCGGTATCCATAAAAGATTTAACACAATCGAACTTAGGTGTCATACCTGACTCCTTACCATCGTCGGAACCCCAATCTTCATAGTTGCGTTTAATTCTTTCCAATAAGTCCCATTTGAAATCAGTAGTCTTCAGCATATAAGAACAAGCACAGGAAGTATCGAGCAGGTTGCAATTATCAAGAGAAACCCAAGCATAAAAATTCTGAATAATCATTTCCCGAGAGAGCTCATGATTGGGGCATGAATATATCATTGATTTAAGCCTCCCCAAGCTTGAGCGATGCTTTCTCCTTCACGAGGCAAGAAATTATATATGTAATTACGATCACGATGAACAAGATGCATAGGATAGAACTTCCGTGAAATTCCAACTTCAATTGCTTATAATTCCAAGATCTCGTATCATCACATAGCCTATACCATGTCATTGCATCTCCCTTCAAAGATAAAGGGAAGACCTTCCTTTTGACAACATCATCGTGAATACCTGCAAGCTTAAATAATCCACAAACTTCATCCACAAAGATAAGGTGTAAATCAGGATGCAATGTTCCACCTCCTGCAAATGGATTAGCTAGCAGTTCCTCTATCATACCCGAAGGAATCTCAAAATAAATATTTTCATAAAGTTCAGTAGGTTGAGGAGCAACTCTTTGCTCTTCTGGTTGGGGTGAAGATACCCCAAACAAGCCCCTCAAAGGATTAGTTTCCATAGTGACAAGTAATGTAAAATTTCAGCACACTATATAAATGTTTCCTTACCAAGTTCCACTCACCAAAAGTGCTACACTCCCCGGCACCGGCGCCAGAAAAGAGTCTCGTTGACCCACAAGTGTAGGGGATCTATCGTAGTCCTTTGGATAAATAAGAGTGTCGAACCCAACGAGGAGCGTATGAAATGATAAGCGATTTTCAGTAAGGTTTTCTCTGCAAGCACTGAAATTGTAGGTGATAGATAGTTTTGCGATAAGATAAATGGTAACGAGCAACAAGTAAATAATGTAAAAAAAGTGCAGCAAGGTGGCCCAATCCTTTATGTAGCAAAGGATAAGCCTGGACAATTTCTAATAATGAGAAAGGAGCTCCCGAGGACACATTGGGAACTATCGTCAAGCTAGTTTTCATCACGCTCATATGATTCGTGTTCGGCACTTTGATAATTTGATATGTGGGTGGACCGGTACTTGGGTACTGCCCTAACTTGGACAAGCATCCCACTTATGATTAACCCCTATTGCAAGCATCCGCAACTACAAAAGAAGTATTAAGGTAAACCTAACCACAGTATTAAACATATGGATCCATATCAGCCCCTAACGAAGCAACGCATAAACTAGAGTTTAAGCTTCTGTCACTCTAGCAACCCATCATCTACTTATTACTTCCTCATGCCTTCCTCTAGGCCCAAATAATGGTGAAGTGTCATGTAGTCGACGTTCACATAACACCACTAGAGGAAAAGACAACATACATCTCATCAAAATATCGAATCTAATACCAAATTCACATGACTACTAATAGCAAGACTTCACCCATGTCCTCAGGAACAAACGTAACTACTCACAAAGCATATTAGTGTTCATAATCAGAGGAGTAATAATATGCATAAAGGATCTGAACATATGATCTTCCACCAAGTAAACCAATTAGTATCAACTACAAGGAGTAATCAACACTACTAGCAACCCATAGGTACCAATTTGTGGTTTTGATACAAGATTGGATACAAGAGATGAACTAGGGTTTTGAGAGGATATGGTGCTGGTGAAGATGTTGATGGAGATTGACCCCCTCCCGATGAGAGGATCGTTGGTGATGACGTTGGTGATGATTTCCACCTCCCGGAGGGAAGTTTCCCCGACAGAACAGCTCCGCGAGAGCCCTAGATTGATTCCGCCAAGGTTCCGCCTCGTGGCGGCGGAGTTTCGTCCTGTAAGCTTGCCCACAATTTTTTCCAGGGTAAAAGTGATGATATAGCAGAAGATGGACGCCGGAGGCCCACCAAGGGGCCCAGGAGATAGGGGTGCGCCCTATAGGGGGGCCTGTCTCCTGGACAGGGTGTGGGCCCCCTGGCCTATTTCTTTCGCTCAGAAATTCTTATTAAATCCAAAAAGTTGTTTCGTGGAGTCTCAGGACTTTTGGAGCTGTGCAGAATAGGTTTCCAACGTTTGCTCCTTTTCCAGCCAGAATTCCAGCTGCCGGCATTCCCCTCTTCATGGTAAACCTTGTAAAATAAGAGAGAATAGCCATAAGTATTGAGATATAATGTGTAATAACAGCCCATAATGCAATAAATATTGATATAAAAGCATGATGCAAAATGGACGTATCAACGCCCTCGGTGAGAGAGGACTGAATCGCCGAGAGAATCGCTTGATCTTGAGAAATCGACGACCGGTACATTTGATTATCCGGCGAGGGGCATGGCAAAGTACCATCGACAAAACCCTCCAGGTAGTGACTACGGAGGAGGGGAAGAATCTGCGCGCGCCAGAACAGGTAATTGTCCATCTTCAGTTTGACCAGGAGAAGGTTGCTGAAGTAGAATGGCGGAGTCGTGATAACGTCGAGGGCGAAGTCGTAGGGCGGCATAGTAGAAGCACCGGAAGAGGCGACATCCACTGCGAGCAAATACTGCGGCGCAGCCAGAGGAACCGGCGGTGGAGGAGGCGGTGGCCGCGATGAGAGCATGCCTCGGGAACAACGCATAGACGGAGCTATACGGAGCACCATAGCCAGCACCAGGAGGGGCGCCATAGTGCCCGAGGTGACCGACGCCATAGGGAGCGCCGTAGGGGGCGCAGTAGAGGGCACCGTAGGCAGCAGGGTCATACGCATACGGGCGGTTGCGCGCGTAGGGCGCCAGCGCGCCATAGTTGGGCCGCAACACCGGTGATCCCGGAGGAACCGAGGAGGTCGCCCCAGAGAACAAGTCCCCCGTCGATCTGGTCATCAAGGGGGTAGATGCAGGTCCTCCTTGAAGGAGATGGGACAGGAATGGTGGCACATGGGCCGTCGGAGCGACAAAGGGGCGCCCAATCCGATGGGATCGGCGAGCGAAGCAGGTGCCGAGAACCCGGTGGCGGCGGCGGGCAGAGTAGCCGCGCCGGTGAGAGCAGCGATGGTGGCCGCGCCGGAGAGGGCAGCGGCGGCGGACACCGAGGAGTCAGCAGAAGACGACATGAGGTCGAGCGTGGCAGCTAGGTTAGGATCGCGAGATCGCGTCTGATACCATGATAGACAAAGGGTTTTGGGTGTTGTGGGCTTCGACACCTCTTGGGTCGGCCACGGCAACATATATAGAGGGGATACCTCATCGGGTACAAATACAATTGTAAAAGAGTTACAATACATATACAAATATAACTACAAGTCTAACAATTTGTAGTACAAAAGCCAAACATCGAACCGGCGAACCAGCGGCCTCGCCTGTTCGATCACCGGTTCAGTTTTTATGCCTAGAAGGGTGATAATTAGAGGAAATGCAGGTTGCATCAAAGAATGGTTGAGATTCCCGTTGCACATGCGACCAAGTTTTGTTTTGTCTTCGCTGAAGTTTTTCTTCTAACTTGTCTTTGCTGAAGAGTTGACCACCTAAGCAAACCATGTACAACTTCATTTATGCCGAGGGAAGAGGTTTTCAAGTCGCGAGGGCCTGATTGGTTCCTTATCTTCTTGGACCAGTTAACCCATTCAATATGTAAATCTTACTTCATGTTCTAGAAAGCTTGGCACTTATGATATGATTTATTTTTTTGCTAAGTGAAAAAGTCTATTTTGGACTCTGCTAGCTTTGTGGATAACTATTGGACGACGTTTCCTTCCCGTCCTGCCATTCCAATGTGGAGTTCATCCCTGGCATCAAAGGAAAAGGATTTGAAGATGGGTTCAAATCTGTTAATGTTCCTCCGATTAGTCGTGAGGTATGGCAGCCCCGGCCTTTTGATCATATTAAAATTAATGTGGATGCCAGTTTTATGGATACAATTTGTACTGCGAGTGCCTGGTTGTTGCTAGAGATTCGGCGGACAAACTCATTGTCTCCTCGTAATATTATATTGATTTGTGTACCAGCGTTGATGAAGCGAAGCTTCGGCGTTTTTCGCAAGTGTTTATATTGATATCACTCACCATAAGCATGTTATTTCGGAAACGGGTTGCGCTTTTGTGGTCTACGGGTTGCGCTTTTGTGGTCTCCTTCCTTGCACATGATAATCTTGATAGGTCTTCTCTCGTGGATCTGAAGGAGGAAGCGGTGGCCATTGGTACGTCTTGGATGTATCTATTTTTCCAAACACTTTTGCTATTATTTTGACATCTAATTTGCATGATTTGAATGAAACTAATCCGTGCTAACGCTATTTTTAGCAAAACTGCCATAATGTTGTTTCTGTGTAGAAATAAAAGTGCTCCGAATTGGACGGGAATTTCTTGAGATTTGCATTGGAATAAACAAAAATACTGGAGTAAAGAAGTACTTGGAGGGGACTCCAGGCCATCACATGGCCAGGTGGTGGCCACCACCCCCCATGGCGTGACACCTGCCCGTGGCGGGCCCCTGGCCACCGCCTTGACCTGATTCCAGCACGACTATAATCTGCTCCGAAAAAATCAAAAGAGAAATCTCATCGTGTTTTACGATACGGAGTCGCCATCACCTTCGGTTCTTCGCCGGGAACCATAGTCTGGAGTCTGTTCTTGGCTTCGGAGAGAGGGGTTCGTCAATATTGTCATCACCAACCCTTCTACATCAACAATTTCATGATGCTCACATCCATGTGTGAGTAATCTTATGTAGGCATATGAAGGTAGATGGGATTTGGATAAGATTTCTTATGTAATCGTTGTCAGATTTCTTAGGTCTTGATCCCTAGTATCCACTATGTTCTGAGATAGATGTTGCTTTGACTTAACTATGCTTAATGCTTGTCACTAGGATCCTAGTGCCATGATTTCAGATCTGAACTTATTATGTTTTCATGAATATACTTGAGTTCTTGATTATACTTGCAAGTTATATATACCAGTTATTTTTCTGAATCCTGGACCTCAAAACGACAACAATTGGGATACTCTAACGGGATGAAGATAATTTGAGGATTACATGTATTCACTATATGTTAATACTTTGTCCCAGTTCTTTATTAAAAGGAGCGCCTTAATTGTCTTTAGTTTCCACTAGGACCCCGCCGCCATGGGAGGGTAGGACAAAAAATGTTATGCAAGTTCCTATTGCAAGCACGTTTGACTATATACGGAATACATGTCGAGCTAGTTTGTATCGCTCTAAGTTATGGTTGTTGCATATTGAATCTCATTCGAATGCCCCATCGTTACTCCATGCCAACACTTTTCCTGCTATAGTTATTTCCGTTACAATCATTACTACTCCACTTTGCTATTGCTTTGCAATCTTGTTGCTATTTCTACTTCTGCTACTGTTACTCTATCACTACTACTATCATATTATTGTGCTACTAATAAATTGCTGCAAGAAATCTCTCCAGGCGTGGTTGAATCGATAATTCAACTGAGGGCTTATAAATAGTCTTTGGCACCCCTTGTGTCGAATCAATGAATTTGGCTGAAATACTATCCACGAAGGTTGTTGCAATTCGCTATACTTTTGGGCCATCAAGACTATTTTTGTGTCGTTGCTTGGGAGCATAACTCTATTTATTAAGTTCACTTAGGAGTTATTTACCATCTGCAATTTATCTTTACTATGAAAAATCTCAAGGATTCCAAGAACAAGATCATCCCTGTAAGACAAGAGGAGGTAAGAACCTTCCAACTTGTATTTTTCTTACTTTTTCTGTACTGTCTTACTTTTGCTATTCTCTTTTCACTCTATTATTTTATTTTATTTTTTATTTATTTTCTTGGTTAATGCTTTAAGAAATACTAAAGTATTTTCAACCTTACTTTGGCAACTTTTTCATGAACTAGCAAATTACATTTTAATTGTCTTGACTAATTGCTTGTAAATACACATTATGGCTTAAATATAACTAATGAACCCTAAAAAATAAAATTTTGATATGAAACATGTAATGGTGTATACTGAGTGTGACATTCAAGGACAATCAATGAAGCAACCGTCACTTTGTATTCAAACCTGACTTGTTCCATGTCGAAACATAGATTGTTCCTTAGAGATAGTCTTATTTCTAAGCAATGTATGTTATAACTTTTGTTAAACTTCATCAAACTTTTACCATGGCCTCTAGGGATCATACTTTTTACACTTAGTTTACTTTTTTTAATTAATAAGATCAACAATTTCCATGTTCGATGTCGAGTGTTGGCACCCTGCTTCAATAAGGCCCAAACAAGATTCAAGAACACAAACAGAAATTTTCAACCATTTTTTCAGCTTATTTATGCACTTGTAGTTCCGATTTTAATTATATCCTTTAAATGCCTAGAAGTGCACTAAATGACTTAAATATAACAAAGAAACCTATAAATGCCAAATTTTGACATGGAAAATTTAATTGTGTATGTTGAGTTTATAAAGTTTTTAAGGTCAACCTATGAAGCAACGATCAATTCATATTGAAATCTAATCCACTCCATCTCCAAACATAGATTCTTTTGCGGATGGTCTGGTGTCTAAGCATATAAGTTGCACAAACAAAAATCAAACCTTCTAATAAATTTATCACATCCTCTAGGCACCATATTAGGTTTCATGTTTTTTAGACATTTTTGCATTTTTAGAATTAAAAAAATACATGTTTAGGGTCGAGTGTTGGCCCGCTGACTTTGGAATTCCTTTTTCCCTTTAATACTGCCTAAACATAGGCTCGGGAATATAAATAGGGTTTTATCCAATATTTCCAACTTTTACATGCACTTGCAGTTTAAATTTTAATTTATCCATTCAATGTGTAGAAATACACTAAATAACTTTAATATAGCAAATGAACCCCAAAATATGTCAATTTTTTACATGAAACATGCATGCAATGGTGTATGTTGGGTTTAGAAATAAATTCAGGGTCAATCGATGAAGCATTATCACTTCACCTTCAACCCTGACTCATTCCATCTTGAAATCTAGATTTATCCTTGGAAATGGTTTGATTGTAAACAATGTATGTCCAAACTTCTGCAAAACCTTCTGAAATTTTTACCACATCCTCTATGGATCATATAGTGATATCATGCCATGTTTCATGTTTTTGAGACTTCATTTGCATTTTTTTGGAATTATAAAAACCAACAATCTCCTTGTTCGGGGTTGAGTCTTGGCACCAGACAAATGTTTGAAATTCCTTTTCATTTTGTTGGATTATGCCTAAACATAGATTCAAAACACAAATAGGATCTTTCAACCAAAAAATTTCAATTTTTTCATGCACTTCCATTTCAAATTTTAGTTATATCTGTTAAATGCCTAGATATACACTAATGATTTATTAGCAAATGATCATTGAAAATTACCAAATTTGACATGAATATGTAATTGTGTATGTTAATTTTACAAAAAGAAATTCAAGGTCAACTGGCACAGCAGTGATCACTTTGCCTTCAAATCTATTCCGTTCTTTCTTCCTCGGTGATTGTCTGATTTCTAAGACGGTAATGCGTTAAAACTTTGTGAAACATTCTCAAAAGTTTACCACATCCTCTAGGTAGCATATCATGGCACCATATGATGTTTCATTTTTTTTTCATTCTTCATTTCCATTTTCAGAATTAAAAAAAACAATGAGCTCATTGTTCATGGAGGAGTATTTGCACACTGATGTATGGAATCCTCTTCTTTTTTTTTTGTATGAGGCCTAACATAGACTCAAAAACACAAATACGATTTTTCATCCCTATGCTTTCAGCCTTTTCATGCACATGCAGCATAATTTTTCATTATATCCGTTAAATGCCTAGAAATGCATTAAATGACTTAAATATAGCATCAAATTTTTATCTGGAACGTCCCTAATTTTTCCCTTATGAAACATATTACATTATATTACTAGTGCTAAATTTTGATTTTTTTGGGAACCTTTTGCTAGTATTAAGACATGAATTGCATTTCTAGTTATTTATGAAATAATATTATATTCTGAACTTCATGTATATAAGAAGTAATCTATACATCCAAAAAACAAATAGTTAGATACTTACATATATTTATGGCAACCTCCAAAAAATAAACTATTTTTAAAAAAACTTGCTCTTGAAATCCAAATGAACACATGTTTTATTGCTTTTATTTATTTGCTGAGTGTCTTATAAAAAACACTTAGCAAAGACTGTGCTTTTTCTCAGGTTTTATGTTTGCCGAGTCCCGAGTGTAACACTCAGCAACGCGGTAGAATATCTTACGGAAACCAATATGGAATGAGAACTTCATGGAAACTATATTTTGAAGTTTCAAAAAAATCTGAAAAAAAAATATGAGATGTTAAGAGGGTGATGTTATATTTCCATGCAAAATTTCAAGTTGAAACACAATAGGAGATGTGAGCTATGAAAAAGACAAATTCAGACCTGAATAGTAACATTACTGTTCAACACTATTCAACGCTGATTTTGTTTTTTCATAGCTCACACCTCGTAATGTGTTTCAACTTGAATTTTTGTGTGGCAATAAAATATTATCCTCTTAACATCTCATATTTTTTTCAAATTTTTTTAAAACTTCAAAGCATCTTTTTCTCGTGGTTTTCACCGGTTTTCATCGAATGTTGGTTTTCGTATGATATTCTCCCAAGCAACGCACATGTTCGCCGAGTTCTACTTTTCACCAGCTGTTTTGTTCGGAGCACTTGGCGAAGGCCTTGTTTGACGAGAGCCTGACAAAATGCACTCGACAAATCGCCTGGCACTGGACAAACAACCTTTCTTCCCCATAGTAAGGGCATTATTCATTCAATAGAGGGGAGGGCGGTAATAATGTTGTGGAGTCATGATCGATATGGTCAAAGACAATATCTACGTACTCTTAACACATTGCTGGGGAGCATTCATGGTATACAAGATAAGTGGAATTGTTTATCCCCACCACAGTGTCACAACCTTTAAGAACCATTTTTGATAGTAAATTTCTATCACACTTACCTAAAGTACATGTTCTACCATAAGCGCTATGTTTCTCAAGCAACCACGGAAAAAATAACACTTCACTTACTATACATTTTTTCATTAGAAAAGGAGGCTAAACCCCTGGCCTCTGCATCTTATATGCATACATTCATATTTATTAATTATTCAACAAAGGTCTGACAAGAATATACATCAAGCCACCCGAAGCCACCACTCATAAGTGCAAACTCGATAATATAAAGTTCTCTCGCTCCCCATATCTAAAATCGGTGTCGTCGCCGATCCATCTCTATAACGTATCGGAACCAATAGCCGGTGCAGCAGACCTAAAGCGTACACCACATACACACGTTTTAGAAGCCGTCATCATCATCGGACCGCTGATCCATCTTCAGAAGAGAGATCCACATCATCCTTGCCAGTCTGTCCATCCGTCGCGCCACCACGGCGCTTAACGGCGCCACCGACCTGCGCTCGTCCATCCAAACGCGAAGACTCCAGAATATCTGTCGTGCATAGCCCTGTCGACCAGGCATGACACAGTGTAGCACCTGTCGGTCAGGCATGACTTGATATCACCACCGAAACTCCGTGCAAGACGAAGCCTCTCCACCTCCTGCCTCTGTCTTCCCTGAAAATATTATTCAGTAAATAATAAGAAATGTATTTCATGCAATTCAATGAAGTGCCATCTATCTACCGTCGTGTACCTCTATTTCTCATTTACTAGGTAACTCGTTGCCTTGCTTTTTGAGTAATCCACAAACAAATGTTCCTAGTTTGTGTCACAGCGAATCAAATTTTGCAGATTCCCAACACACAATTTATTTACGGGTAAAGTTTCTAAAGAGATTCCCTTTGCCAACAAAGTAAGGTATCCTTATAATTTTAGTTTGCAATGTTTCCGAACCATACTGCACAAGGTAGTACTCCCTCCGTTCCAAAATTCTTGTCTTAGATTTGTCTAGATACGGATGTATCTAATACTAAAACATGACTTGATATATCCGTATTTAGATAAATTTAAGACAAGAATTTTAGAACGGAGGGAGTACCACAGAAGCACCGGCTAGCTGACTGCTATAATCATGCCACATGCATGTACTGTCCACCTACCTCATCAGCCTCGCAAACCTGCAATGGGGCGATGACCAACCGCTGCCACTTCCATTTTACCTTTCCATTTTATGTGCCATTTGCATGTCTAATCAATTTCGCGTCCTCGCATATTGCACTATATATTTTGCCTATGGGCTAATGAACACTCTCTAAATCCCCGCAAAAAAAAAGAACACCGTCTCCAAAGTATTTTATCAGTTATGACCAAGCACACCATGTTACCCAAAAATTTGTCTGTGTCATCTCACATGTGAAGGATGGGACGGCGTCGAGATGCTAATAGTTCAGTTGCAATAAATTATAAGGACCTTGAGGAGACTAATTATAAATTCAGCAGGTCCTTGATGGGATCTCATCGGGCCTTCTCTTATTTACTGTCCACTCGTCAACTTAATAATCACGGTGATGAACACAAAGATGTGGGTCAATCCAAAGGGATGTGGATCCAATTAATGTGCTGATTCCATTTTTGTTGTGAAGGGTCGGATCGCATTGATCGAGATGCTAACTTGCAGCATTAGAAGGACCTTAAGGAGACTAGGTATAAAATAATCTAAGTCCTTGATGGGATCTTGTAGATGGTGATCCAGATGTCCTAAACTTAATCTCGGTGATGAACATAACGACAGCAAACTATCTCTTGACAGGGAATCACGTGGCCTGTTATCCTGGCGTCAAACAGAAAACAAAGCTTACTTGTAACGACCTAGAGTCTGCCCTTGATTATGACAAGAAAATAAAGGTGATTTTTTTTGGCGGGAAAAGAAAATAGAGCCGATTGATTTTCAAGGGGAATAAAGTTGGCTGCTACTTTTTTTAGGGGCAAGCTGATTGTTTTTTAAGAGCGGACAAGCCTTTTTGGACAAATCCAGGAATGGATGCGAGCACCAGGATTTAAACCCTGGGGAGCTGGGATACCATTGTACACCTAACCATTCAACCACGGGCAAGCTGATTGGTACTGCTCATCCATGAAGATATTTTTTAAATCTAAAACCACTTTATTAAACAATAATGTTCATGGGATACAATGGAGATATGAAGGACTAAGAAACCAAAGATGGCATGCACCCATATCCAGACCGAAAACATGTTTGCTAGGCTATGTGCCTTAGTATTTGTGCCTCTTCCTTGTTCATCCATTAAGATGGTGACGAAATTCTAGTTCGCTAACCTACTTGGCCCATGAGCGAGCCCATTTTAAAAAGCCACAAGCCCACAAACACGTGAGAAGAGCCCACCACTAGTAGAAAAAGGGTCAAACGTGAAGCACGTTAGTGCCGGGTTTGATTTTGAGCCGCACTAATGTATACATTAGTGCTAGTTCCAACAGCTAGCCGGGCCGCTTTCATTAGTACCGGTTCGTGGCGAACCTTTAGCACCGGTTCGTGCCACGAACCGGTACTAATGAGAGTGGTGGCAGGATGTTGTCGACTGGGCCCCTCCAGTTCTTTAGTACCGGTTCTTGGCACGAACCGGTACTAAAGGTCGTCCTACATAAACCCTTCGTCCACCCGAGCTCGCTCTGTTCTTCCCCTTTCCCTTCTCCTCTCTGTTCTTCCCCTCTTTCTCTCGAGCTCATCACACATTTTGCCCAAAATTTGTCAAGATTTGAAGGCCCCCATCCATTCAAATGATCACAAAGGTTAGCAACTTTGTCCTTTCATCTCTCATTGCTAGATTAGCTCTTGCAATGCTTTATATAGTGATTAATTTGTGAGTTTAGTAATTTGGGAGGAAATATATATGTGCTAGTATTTGATTTATATGCAATTTGAGGTCAAAAATAACACTTAGTTTGCATATGTAGGTGTGTTTTACTTAGTGCCTTCTAAATCTCCGTCGTAACCACCGTCGATCGCCCGCACCGTCCCTTCTAAATTTCCAGGTCGCATTTAGTTGTTGGTCAACGATTGATTGGTCAAACATTGACTTTTGGAAAGAATGATTTCTAAAAGAACCCGCAAAAAATCAAAAGAAATCATGAAATAAAGTGTTCATGGATTTCTTGAGCACGATACAGCCGTCTGGGAGGGCCTAGGAGCCCCCCTCCACTAGTGCAGAACCAGCCTTTAGTGCCGGTTCGTGACGGCCTTTAGTGCCGGTTCGCTAACCGGCACTAAAGAGTGGGTACTAAAAGCCCCCCCTCCCTTTAGTACCGGTTCGTCACGAACCGGCGCTAAAGGGCCACCACGTGGCACGCGCCAGGCCGAATGCGTTTAGGACATTAGTACCGGTTGGTAACACCAACCGGTACTAAATGTTTGGGTGTTTTTTTTATTTTTTCTTTAATTTTTGTGTTTTCAATTTGGCTTTATTTTCAATTTAATTCTTTTTTGTTTGCTGGTATTTCACGATACTACAAATTGTACACGTTATGCATATATATAAATAGATTTTCTCGTACGTAGAACCGCATATATATATAATATATATCATCGAATGTCTCACAGCCAACACCATTAACTATTCACACATACACATGTATATACATATACAATTTCTCCTACAGGTTGCCTTGGTGCATGCACGATGACAAGTGGTTCATGGGGGCGGTAGCGGGTAATAGTATTCTCCTTTGAGATCTATGACCTGGTCGAGCAAAATCCCGCTATTTCCTCTTGAAGTGCTAGTATGCGGTCCGCTGGTAGGAGCTGCTCCCGCACCTCTCTGAACTGTTAAGAAGGAGATCAATATGCATGTGTTTTAGTTGTGTTACAAGATATCGATAATGGTGTGAATAGAGTTCTAACAACGCATCCATTCCTGTCTTTGAGATCTGCTCCTTTCGGACGCCATCATGTGAATGTTCTCGCAAACGTAGAATGCACACAGATCATTCCCGCGCCGCTTCTGTGGCCTTTACGAGAATGGAATTGAATCAGATAATGATTAATCAAGCATGATAATTAATTAATGGTATTGAAACAAGAATTAAAGAAATGGCTAGCTAGCTAGTACTACTTAATTACTTACCCTTGGTCGATGCCAAACAACCTTTTTGGCCAATTGCCTGGAGTCACCTTGATGAACTTTGCCCAAGCCCTGCCCGCCGGCAAAGAAAATCAATAAAGGGGTTATTAAATAGTTCATATCAGGAAATGACGAACTAATAATAGGCCGAGATATAGTTAATAATGATTGAAATTACCTGTTGACTATCCCCTTGATGATGGTGTAGTCTTTATCTTCTTTAAGTAGCGAGTCGAGTACTTCAACTGTTGCTTTGTCAACTTTAATGACTAACAAGATCCAGGGGAAACTGCATGCGCACACGTTTGCATGTCTTAATTAAGCGGGCATGTGCATAAAATTAATCAACTATATATCGTAAACCATATACACTTAGTTATTAACATCTAGCTAGCTAGTAAGAAAAAACAGAATTTGTATTAACTCACGAGAAGTTGTAAGGAAGTAGTATATCTTCATTGGTATTGAGGCACTTCAAGAACTCTAGCATGCTTTCCTCTACACCTGCTTTAGAAGTTGCAAGATTCCATGTGTACTCATTAATGGTATTTGGGTCAATGAACCCAATGCCATAGCGTCCAGATTTTTTCATTTCATACATCTTCATCCTGCATATAATACCACGAGAAAAGAATATATAGTGAGGATAATTACATGTAATGATTGATCAAAATTACAGAAAGAAATCACTTACAAACAATAGCAACCGATTTAGAGATTTGTCGAGTGTGTCTTGATTGTATAACTGAAATAGTTCTGAATACTCAACGCACAGAGCTTTCTCATGGTAGTAATGATCCTTCTTGACATTCACCATGAGGGACTCTCGATTGGAAATCTTGGTAATGTTCATGTACCATTGATGCAATTCATACATTCTCGTTGGGAGGTTCTTGACCTTGTCTGGCTCGACCAAAGGTTTGCCCCGGGCATATTTCCATTTTATTTCCTCCTCTCTAAGCGGAGACATGGGCTCAATTTCGAGGAGTTGTCCAACAGAGATCTTGAGCATTTCAGCCTGCATTATATGCTCCTCCGTTAGTACCACATCACCTAGCTAGGGAACTTTAATGGTTTGCCCACAATAATATTGGGCGCGTGGCCTCCTCTCATGTGTTGTTGGCACAACAAGCGGGGGGATCGATTGCGCCGCCTGTTCTCCCAGCTGGGGAACGGTTTTCCCGCATTTTTTGCCCGCTGCTTGTTGGCTCGAGCTCGAGCTCGCTTCCTTCTTTAGCCGTTCTCGATGTAGTTTCCTGATTTGGGGCTCATAGTCCGAGTCAACAGGCTTGGGAGCTGGTTCTCTAGCCATATGAATGAAGCGGTCAATTACTTTCTCAGGCACTTTCTCCTTTAGCGGCGGTGCCGGTTTCGGTCCAAAATGGGCGTCCACTTGGGCCTGCACTATGGCTGCGTTTTGCTCCTTAGTCATGTCGTAAGGCCTCTGAGGAAGAGGAGCGAGGCTTGGACCATATTTATATCGCTTGTCTCCGCCTGTACTTCCTGAACTACCTCGACTCGTACCGCTACGCACCATAGCTGCGGCATGTCTCTTCTGCGATTGCTGAGACGGCGGAGACGGCTGATGTGGCTGAGTTGGACCAGGAGAAGTGGCCTGACGATGTGCCGGACTTGAAGCAGGAGGTGTGGCCTGACACGGTGCCGGACTTGAAACCGGAGAAGTGGCATGACGTTGTGCCGGACTTGAAACCGGAGGAGTCAGCTCACGCGTTCGGGGACTTGGAGGAGGTGGTGGACTTCGAGGAGGAGTCGGCTCACGCGTTCGTGGACTTGGAGGAGCGGGAGTCTGCTGACTCGGTGGCGGAGTCGGCAGACGACGCGGTGTCGGTGGACTTCGAAAGATGATGCAAGCCTTTCTCCATCTCTTGCTCAGACTTATCCCACTTAGGCATTCCGACCGCCAGAGCCACCTAGACCCAGCCTATGGAACTACGTCTTTTTTTGCGGCATTTGCCTTGTTTTTTATCGACCGTTCCTTAGCTAATTCTGAATCCTTGAAGGTCACGAAATCGTCCCAAAGGTTCTCTTTGCTTCTCCAGTGTTCCCGTGAATTCTGGAGTCTTCCTTTCTGCAGCGAGGTAGTTGGCCCATACAGTTTTCTTGTGGGTGTTGAATGCAATTGCCATCTTCTTAAGAGCAGTGCCCTTGACTTTCTCCACATCTGCTTCAGTGAAATGATCTGGTAGGGTGAAATGTTCCATCAGAGTTTTCCAAAGGACTTTTTTGGCTCTGTCGTCGACCCAAGTAACACCTGGACGTTTAGTCTTTGGCTCTTTCCATTCTTGAATGGAGATCGAGTTTGTCCTTCACAAGAACTCCGTGACCGACGAGTCCACTTGTTCGCAATGTTCTTAGGCGTGAGGGGTTCGCCACTAGGTTTGATGGATTAGATGTTGTACTTTACACCATCCTTCAACAATCTGCATGGGCCTCGCTTTGTCCTGCTGTCTCAGAGAAGCAGATTTGCTTGATCCGGAGGGCTGAAAGAAGAATGATCGATTCGTTAATATATCTTTAATAAAAAAACATGTGATGATCACCATGATGTCTGCTTATATAAATATACCTCGCCGGTAGTCTTTGTTATTTGAAGATCAGCATTGTCTGTGTCATCACAAACATTGTATGTGTCATCATAATCATAATCATAGTTCATGACTTCATCAGCTCGGTCGTCGAGATCGAATATCTTTTCATCACCCTCTCTGGTATTGTTCAGGTATTGGGATCCGTCATCTGCTTCATTCAGATCATCTAGCCTGTGAGGGTTGCGTATGATGTCGAACAATTACTCTTCTCTCTCTCTGCCGGTATTGTCCGCCATAGCTTTTACTTAACTAATACAGAAGAAATATAAAACAATTTAATTAGTATTCAAATTACAATGCATGGATGCATATCAATAAGGAAAAACTGAATCTCGAGTACATCGTCTTAATATATATAATCTTGAATACATCATCGTCTTAATATATATAATCTCGAATGCATCGTCTCGAATATTATATATCGAATACATCACTGGCTAGGTACCTAATAAAGATCGAGTACTACAGAAGAATCTAGGCCACTCGCGGTCCCTGGGGCACGGGCGGTGGACACCCAAAGAGAAGGAACCGTCACAGGATCATATCTCCGGTCATCTGCCCAAAGATCCTGCCAAGTATTGGAGAACCTGACGTCCATAGAAGCCATGTAGCGATGGACGTGCTCGTCCTCCTCCCTGACACGGCGACGCACCACCTCCGGCGGCGCCGGCTCCCTCTGCACCGAATGTGGCCGACGCGAACGCCACCAAAGGACATCAGGGTCGACGACGGGACCCGAGGTCGGGTTCCTCACCTGCCGGGCGCGCCCTCCGTGTAGCACCTCCTAGTGCCAGCCCGGCGGAGCCCAGTCCCGGACATGGGTCCTCTCAAGGTGACGTCCGTGAACGGGTCGACGGCGAGGATGCGGGCCGGGCATATCGTCGAGAACAAATACTATATGCCCATAAAAAGTAACATTTTTAAATGATTGGAGTGTGATAACTAAAATTCTATATATATGCAAATTCTAACAATTTGACATTAATCTAATTCATCTAACTAAAACTAATTCTAAAATTTCCTGATTATATAACTAACATTTCTATAACAATTCTAATATTTATATAAATAAAAAACTGAAAATTTTCTAATATTTCTATAAATATTTCTATAACTAAAAACATAAAACATTTATAACATTTCTATATAACTAACATTTCTAATATTTATATTGCTAAAAACAGAAAAATTGCTAACATTTCTATAAATATTTCTATAACTAAATATTTATATCACTTGTGTGTGTGTGTAGTGTGTGTGTGTGTGTGTAGTGTGTGTGTGTGGACAACTAGACATGGCGGCCGGGGCGAGCTCACCGGCGAGGTGACGACGGGGCGGCGACGACGGGGCGACGGGACGGCGACGACGGGCGGCAAGGCGCGATGGACGGCGGGACGACGGGACAGGACGGTTGGCGGCGACGCCGACGGGCGGCGATTTAGGTGGGCACGGCCGGGGTCGGCGACGAGGGGCGGGGCGGCGACGTCGACGGGGACAGCGGCGACGTCGACGGGGACAGCGTTGATCGGGGCAGAGCGGCGCGACGGAGGGAGGAAACAGAGGGAAGAAACAGATGGAAGAAACAGAGGGAAAGTGAATTTTTTTTCAACTAGTGTATATATAGGATGGACCTTTAGTAACGGTTGGAGCCACCAACCGGTACTAAAGGTCTGTTTTGGCCAAAGCTAGCGGGAAGCGCACCCCTTTAGTACTGTGTCGTGGCACCAACTAGTACTAAAGACCCACCCTTTAGTACCGGTTGGAGCCACCACCCGGTACTAAAGGGGGTGCGCTGGCTCCAGGCGGTGCGCAAGTTTAGTCCCACCTCGCTAGCCTAGGGGCTACCGCACTGGTTTATAAGCCCCAGTGCGGTAGCTCTCTCGAGCTCCTCTCCTAAGCAGGCCTACTGGGCCTACCTGCTCTTCTTTCGCTTAGTTAGCCTATCAAGTTTTATGAGCCTGCATCCCAGCCCAACAAAAGGTTGGGTTCCTAGTCGATGCAGGCCGCTTTGGCCCAAAGAGGCGGGCTTTTTATTTTCTTAATTTTTTTCGCTTTATTTATTTTTGTTTTATTTATTTTTGAGTTGTTTTTTGTCAGATTTAGAGTTTATTTGTGAATATTTTTGCTTTAGGTACAAAAATTACAAACTTTCTGTTAGTGCCGGTAGTTTTCAAATTTGAATAGTTTAAATTTTGAATTATTTGAAATTTGTGTGAATCACTAGTTTGTGAATAACTTAACTTTGAAAAAGATTTTTCAGTGATTCTTTTTCTTATGTTTAATATTAGTGTGTTTTATCATTATGTTCAATTTGGTAATGCTTAGGTTATTTAAAAAATGAAATGCCTTTGTAACAGTTGAGTTTTCGTCAGAAACCCTGATACTTCGAAAGAGATTGTCCATTTTGTACACGAAGTGCATCCAGTTTTTGTCGTAACCCTCTCTACTTTTGTTTGCAGATAAAATTTATTCGCGTTTCAAATGCCAAAACACATAACTACCCTAAATATTATAGAGATTCCTTCCTGGGTGTGAAACACAGAAGAAAGTGATGATAGTGAAGCCGATCACATCTCAGATCTTTGGGTGTGAAACTTTTTCTTCGCGTGTGTCCCTTTGCGCCGTAGCCATGGAAAATCTTCATCATTTAACTGGATGCTCGGGTCAATATTCACTGTGAATGGAGCAATTTCATCAAACTTTTCATAACCTTTCCGACATGTCTGCCTTGTCATCCACTCCCATGATGTTTCTTTTTCCTGAAAAAGAACTATGTGGCGCTTTGGCTCTTCGTATGATCCATTCGCTTCCTTATCTTTTCTTTTTCTCGGCCTGGTAGACATGTCTTTCACATGAAAAACCGGCGCCACATCATTGGCTAGGACGAATGGTTCGTCTGCATATGCAAGATTGTTGAGATCCACTGTTGTCATTCTGTACTGCGGGTCTTCCGTTACCCCGCCTCATGTTATATTGACCCATTTGCACCGAAACAAAGGGACCTTCAAATCACCTCCATAGTTAAGTTCCCATATGTCCTCTATGTAACCATAATATGTTTTCTTTCCCGTGTTGGTTGTTGCATCAAAGCGGACACCACTGTTTTGGTTGGTGCTCTTCTTATCTTGGGCGATCGTGTAAAATGTATTCCCATTTATCTGGTACCCTTTGAAAGTCATTATATTCAAGATGGTAACTGGACAGCGAGTACAGGTCATCTTGAATATCTCCATTATGTATGGCAGGTTTCGCAACCAACCGCGAAAGTCCTCGCTTGTTCAGGTGTAATCCAATCGCCGACTTCTCCGGGTGTTTGGAGTGTAGAAAATTCTTGTGTTCCTCCATGTACGGAGCCACCAAGGCGGAATTCTGTAGAACTGTAGTGTGCTTCAAAGGAGAGAATACCCGTCCATACATATTATTTCATCCCTCCTAGCGTGTCTTTTCCATCCAGTCTACCCTTATGCCGCGATTCAGAACACCAATCGACTTAAGGTCAGGAATAAAGTCAATACAAAACTCAATGACCTCCTCATTTTCATGGCCCTTCGAGATGCTTCCTTCTCGCCTAGCATGGTTATTAACATATTTCTTCAAGACTCCCATGAACCTCTCAAGGGGAACATATTGTGTAGAAATACAGGACCCAAAATGTTAATCTCTTCAAGAAGGTGAACTAGGACGTGTGTCATGATGTTGAAAAGGATGGTGGGAACACCAACTCGAAACTGACAAGACATTGCACCAAATCATTCTGTACCCTTGGTATGATTTCTGGATCGATTACCTTCTGAGAGATTGCATTGAGGAATGCACATAGCTTCACAATGGCTAATCGAATGTTTTCCGGTAGAAGCCCCCTCAATGCAACCGGAAGGAGTTGCGTCATAATCACGTGGCAGTCATGAGACTTTAGGTTCTGGAACTTTTTCTCTGCCATATTTATTATTCCCTTTATATTCGACGAGAAGCCAGACGGTACCTTCATGCTGAGCAGGCATTCGAAGAAGATTTCATTCTCTTCTTTGGTAAGAGCGTAGCTGGCCTGACCCTGATGTATGCGGTCGTTTCCGTGCATACGTTGATGGTCCTCCCGTGCCTCTGGTGTATCTTTTGTCTTCCCATACACGCCCAAAAAGCCAAGCAGGGTCACGCAAAGATTCTTCGTCACATGCATCACGTCGATTGCGGAGCGGACCTCTAGGTCTTTCCAATATGGCAGGTCCCAAAATATAGATTTCTTCTTCCACATGGGTGCGCTGCATTCTTTCCGTGACCCTTTCCAAAGATTACCTTCAAATTCTTAACCATATCATGTACATCAGCACCAGTACGGTGGCGGCGCTTCATCTGGTGATCTGCCTCACCTTTGAAATGTTTGCCTTTCTTTCTTACGGGATGCCTTGTTGGAAGAAATCGACGATGTCCCAAGTACACATTCTTCCTACAAATTTCCAAATATATACTGTCGGTATCATCCAAACAGTGCGTGCATCCGCGGTATCCCTTGTTTATCTGTCCTGAAAGGTTACTGAGAGCAGGCCAATCATTGATGGTCACGAACAGCAACGCCTTTAGGTCAAATTCTTCCTGTTGGTGCTCATCCCACGCACGTACACCTGTTCCATTCCACAGTTGTAATAGTTCTTCAACTAATGGTCTTAGGTACACATCAATGTCGTTGACGGGTTGCTTAGGGCCTTGGATGAGCACTGGCATCATAATGAACTTCTGCTTCATGCACAACGTAGAGTCACAGGCCACATGCTATGGTTGCTGCTCTGCTCCCCAAAAGGATTAATGCCATCTGTGCTTAGACCAAACCATACGTTCCTTGGGTCACCTGCAAACTCCTCCCAAAGATTTCTCTCAATTTTTCTCCATTGCGAACCGTCAGCGGGTACTCTCAACTTTCCGTCTTTCTTACGGTCTTCTGCGTGCCACCGCATCGCCTTTGCATGCTCTTTGTTTTGGAACAAACGTTTCAACCGTGGTATTATAGGAGCATACCACATCACCTTGGCAGGAATCTTCTTCCTGGGGTGCTCACCCTCGACATCACCAGGGTCATCGCGACTGATCTTATAACGCAATGCACCACATACCGGGCAAGCGTTCTAATCCTCGTGACTCACCGCGGTAGAGGATGTAGTCATTAGGGCATGCATGTATCTTCTGCACCTCTAACCCTAGAGGGCAGACAGCCTTCTTTGCTTCATACGTACACTCGGGCAATTCGTTGTCCTTTGGAAGCATATTCTTTATCATTACTAGCAACTTTTTTTGTCAGCTTCGCAATTCGGGTACAACAAAATCTTGTGATCCTCTAACATGCGCTGCAACTTCGTCCTCTCCAGATCACTTGCGCAGTTTCTCTTTGCATCGGCAATGGCCCGACCTAGATCATCAGCGGGCTCATCTGATGCCTCTTCTTCAGCTTCTTCCCGCATTGCCGACTCAGCTTCTTCCCCCATTGTTGTATCATCGTATTCAGGGAACCCATGGCCAGGATAGCCGTCGTCGTCCTCTTCTTCTTCATTGTCTTCCATCATAACCCCTCTTTCTCCGTGCTTGGTCCAAACATTATAGTGGGACATGAAACCGGACTCAAATAGGTGGACATGAATGGTTCTTGACGTAGAGTAAGTGTGACCATTCTTACAGCCAGCACATGGACAAGGCATAAAACAATCCGCCCGCTTGTTTGCCTCAGCGGCAAGCAGAAAAGTATGCACGCCATTAATGAACTCGGGAGAGCATCGGTCATCATACATCCATTGTCGTCTCATCTTCATTACACAACACCGAATAGACCAAATTAATACAAGTTCATACATAAAGTTCATATACAGCACTTAATTAAATACAACATACAAATAACTCTCTAGCTAAAGAATTTAAATGCAACAACAAATGCGATAAAGATCGCAACTAAGGTAACAATTGATCCAACAGCATAATGATACCAAGCCACACTATCAATGGCATATTTTCTAATCTTTCTAATCTTCAACCTCATTTTCTCCATCTTGATCTTGTGATCATCTACGACATCGGCAACATGCAACTCCAATTCCATCTTCTCCCCCTCAATTCTTTTCAATTTTTCTTTCAAATACTCATTTTCTCTTTCAACTGAATTTAACCTCTCGACAATAGGGTCTGTTGGAATTTCCGGTTCACATACCTCCTAGATAAAAATATCTATGTCAACTTCATGGGCATAATTTGTCATAAACACGAAATGCAACAACTAGTTTTAAAAAAGAATATACCACATCCGAATCATAACAAGGACAAGGGCCGACGGGGACGGATATCAAAACCATGGCACTATGTATTACAAACAACGTACGGGTAAGATAATTATACGAGTAACTATATATTCAAATCACACAAACATCAATTTGGTAATGTAAAACATTCATGAACAAGAGCCTCGCCACAAGGTGGTGCCGGTGACGGGACGGTGCGGGCGATCGACGGTGGTTACGACAGAGATTTAGAAGGCACTAAGTAAACCACACCTACATATCCAAACTAAGTGTTACTTTTGACCTCAAATTGCATATAAATCAAATACTAGAAAATTATAATTCCTCCCAAATTAATCACTATACAAAGCATTGCAAGAGCTAATCTAGCCATGAGAGTTGAAAGGACAAAGCTGCTAACCTTTGTGATCATTTGAATGGATGGGGGCCTTCAAATCTTGACAAATTTTGGGCAAAATTTGTGAGGAGCTCGAGGAAGAGAGGGGAAGTACAGAGGAAGTGAGGGGAAAGGGGAAGAACAGAGGGGCTGGGGTGGACGAAGGGCTTATGTACGTCGACCTTTAGTACCGGTTCGTGGAACAAACCGGTACTAAAGGTGCTGGACGGGCCCCAGACTGACAACACCCTGCCACCACTCTGTTTAGTACCGGTTCGTGGCACGAACCGGTGCTAAAGGTTCGCCATGAACCGGTACTAATGAGAACGGCCGGCTAGCCGTTGGAACCGGCACTAATGGACACATTAGTGCCGGCTCAAAATCAAACCGGCACTAATGTGTCTCAGATTTGCCCCTTTTTCTACTAGTGCTCGCTTCGGCAAGGGGCTCTAGTTTGGGTTTTGTCGTTCCGTCCCTCGTCACCAAGGTTTCTCGAGCATGAGGCTTCACCCAATGAAAACCCTAAAGTCACCCATGGCGCTCAAATGTACTCGTAGATCCTTGGGATCTAGTGTTATGTGAAGGCAAGTTTTTTTTTTCCTTTCCAGAGGCAACGCATGAATGGAAGGTGCCACATGATGAACGAAGCAATAGGCACCACCAGATCATGGGCCTCTACAAACAGAGAAGCTGAAATCACCCCACCTTGAATTCTTTAGCCAGTAAGGCTTCCCGCTAAGGGGGTTTCTATTTAAAATATCTGCCATGTACGACACCGTGAATCCAGTTGTTTCAATCAGGCCCGCCAGCCACCTCGGGCACTGGCAATCACTCCTACCCAGGAATTCCTCATGACCTGGGGGCAGTACCCTGACTTACATGCCTCCGAGCGGTGGTGGAGTGCTTGTGACCCCTCAACAACATCAGCAGGATCCCCGTGAGGGTGAGAGCCGTCTTGGTCGTCAAGATCTAGCAAGGCACCATGAGCATCGACGTACACAAGAAGCTCCAGTGCCTGATCGTGCCCCTACCCCTAGGAGCGGCAAGAACTACGACACCTGCCAACAATGATATGAAGCATCTCTGACCACGGGACCTCGGGGCTAATCTTTGCAAGCCAGCTCTTTTGAACGAACCTCGACTGCTGGTAATGGATATCCGGCTTGGCAACGCTCATTGAGCTACCCGCCTGGTTGCCTCTTCTTCCAACGTCGCACGACTTGTTGCTTGGAGGCATCGGGCATCACGGGAATTTGCTGGGTTGCACCAGTGTCCCCCCTCCGCCATCAGGGTGTCGAACAATGTTAGCATCATGCATTCAAGAAGTACTGGACGGAATGTGGGTGTCCAACAAGGGCAGTCTCAAATCACACACTCCATAGTAGGTAGGGGGCGCCCGCGGAAGATTAGTCAAAGATACCGAAGCCAATGGACATGTCTACAAAAGGGAGAAAGTAACAACAGAGCTAGAAGAAGTTCAAAATGTGCGCCACCTCCTGTGGCGGTGCCCACGTCTTCGAGAAGGTCACAAGTTTCCAAGCCTGCCCAGGAGCCCTAGGAGGAAGGAGAGTCATCCATCACGAGGGGGAGAGATAGGCAATCTTCTCAAAGGGGCACTCCCACCGGCCCTTCCTAATGGGGTCCATGGAGCCTGTTTCTAGGGATTCCTAGCAAAAGATCTCCTTTGGCTCCGTGGGAGCTTGGAGAACTTCATGAATCTATGCTCCTCAGGGGTGGTCTCCAGAAGGATGTGAGCTGCCAAGTTGTGCATCTTGGTTGCCTCCCGCCACTCCAGTTCATTGAGCTCCGCCCTCAACGGCTTATGAAGGGGATAGTGCCCGGACGTGCTCTAGGGTTGTCTCGAGTTCCTTCCAAGTGGCATATCGGGATCGGGCTGCGTCTCGCAGGGCTCCACCCTCTTATACCATTGGCACTCCCAAAGTCCTCTCATGCCGCTGCAACGCCCTTCGATGAACCAAGGGACATGCCCTTGTCATCCAAGATGTCAGCCGGGTTGGCCGCTATGTTTGGCGGTTGGCCACCATGTTGGTCGGTACTCATCCCGTATGAGCAAGATTTCCTTTCTCTTTGTTGGGAGCAGGGAGCAACGGGGGGCGGTGGTGGAAGAAGCTACATGACATGGATGCCTTTGTGGCTCGAGGACGCCATGCGTGCAGCTAAAAGCAGAGAAAGAGGAAAGCTCCAGGAGGGAAGTATTATGAAAAGAGTGGAAATGCATCTCCCCTAGCTCGCTCCTTATATAGGACTAAGAGTATCCCCGACGATAAATGAGCAATGGGGGCGGCGTGGGTCTCCATGCCACACCATTGGTCGAGGAGCGGCTTGTCATTAATTCGTCATTGGGTAGCAGAAGAGCCCGCCATGACGGAGGAGAGGCACTGGGTCAAGTACTCGTGGGCTGGCGCTCAAATAAAAGCACAACCTATCTCTAGCTCGCCCCACCACTGGAACCCATCCTCGTTTCTATTGATGGGTCGGGCCAGGGGCCACTATCAACGATATGAGGAAGGAAGTCCCCTCTCCCTCTCGTTTCTTGGGTGGACCATAAAATGGATCTCAGAGATGTTCATTGCTATCAATAGTATGGGGTCAGGGTCCCCACCTCCAATTTCTTCGATCAGGCCATGGTCGACCCCACCCGACCCTGCCACGCTGCTTACCTAGGCTCCACAAACCATACCCTGAAGCGGTCCATCACTATCAATAGTACGGGCCAGGGATCCCCTCCTTCAATGGCTCCAAGCAGGTTGTGGTCGGCCCCGATGACCACCGCCACACTACGGGCGTGTTGGGTTGAAGGCCTGGGCGCTCTGGCTGAGAAAACTTGTTCTTGGATAACGCCTGGGATGAACGAAAATTGTGCCTGGCCAGGCTAGCCTGGTAGGTGGACGTTTGGTTCCTGTCCCTACTGGTTGTTATGTCGTTTAGTGGTTCTAGAATTTTTAAATAGTAGGTCTTTGCAGCTACTGGCTTCGATTAGCTCCAGGTTGGTGTGGAAGCATGTCCAGGCATATGAGATGGGATGTCTGGGGCAGGCAGATCACGCTGCCTGGGCTAAGGGCTCTCCATTTTTTACAACACATGCTAATTAATCATAGTACAGGCATGACCAGGCCAGGCAAGTACTTTTTTTTCTCACGAAGCCATCCAAACAATCACCAGGAAGGTTCCAGGCACTGCTTAGGCCAGGCATACAATGGCGAGGACATCAACCAAACACACCCTACTTGCCTTGCGGCTCTGTGAGCAAACCCCGTGCACCTACGCCTCTCGTGACCTCGACCAACATCCGAGGTGATATATGATGATGGGCCTGCTCAGCCCATCCCTGTCCGGATGAGTTTGGGTGAAGAGGGCAACATGCATCTACATGAGAGCAACATCACCCAAGATGACCATGCCTTGTGAAATCGGCTGACGATTGCAGTCCTGGCAGCCCAGGGCAAGGCGACGTGACAACACAAGAGCGTACCTCCACTACGGCCCGTCCTCTTTGGGTCATGGAGTACGGTTCTGGCAACCTCCAAAAAGCGCTCCCTACTTCGGTTATATGGGGGGGGGGGGGCGGGGGGCCACATTTGTAAAGGGTTGGAGAAAAGAGAGGAATACGTAGAAAAATATATTAAAGGAGGAGTAGGGTGTTTCATTGCTACAATGGCCAGAACTTGGTTAAATTCCTTGTCACGTGTGTGAAGCGTTTGGAGCATTCAAGACCAGCATCTTAGCTCCGATCTCGATGATCATCCGTCGACAGGTGTCTTAGGCCGTGTCGTGACGTCTTTTCAAGCCTACCTGTGTTACATTTCGGCAATGTAGTTGCCTGAGTTTATGTTGTCTGGTTATCCAGAGATCTGTGTGTAAGAGGGCTCACTCGGTGCCTTGTATCGTTCGGTCGGATAATTTGGTTTTTAGTTTATTTATAAAGTGGGGCTAGAGACTGTTCGAGAGAGTTTTAGCATTTAAAACCTGATGAAGTTTTAAAACTTGTAAAAAAAAACCTATTCAAGAGTGGTCTTGTTCGAAAGCCCTAGTGGCAAGGAACACAAATATGCAAACAAGACATAAATTGGATTTTTGATTCAAAAGATATAACGGATTCAAATTACTAAGCACACCAATACCAACACCAACACGAACAACAACAATGTTCACATCTTTATTTTATGATGAAAAACAGAAAAGAACAGCAACACTAGTACTATTACTGTATAGGGATGACACGGAGAGTAAGTGCAACAAGAACAGTAGTAGAGTAGAAATTATTGAAAATGTGTGATGTGTATATGCTACTACCTTCGTCACAAAATATAAGATATTTTTTGTAGGCTAGTTAGCAGAAGCTATACATATGACTGGATGACTTGTTCTGAAACAAACTGGGAATGAGAAAACAAATCTGAAACAAACTAAACTTGGTAGGTGCCGCGCGCTGCGCGAGTTTATTGTCGGTCGTCGGATGGATCGATGAAAGTCGATCTGAAATGAGATGCATGAAATGGAAAGGGAAATAAACTAGCACCTCCCGGCGGGGCACTCCGCTGCACCGCTACCGGCTGTTTTCCACTTGTTGTTGGGGTCGTCACCCAAATAGGTCGTCCAGGTGGGCGTGGAGTACTCGTAGCGGGTGTGTGTGATGCGGTCGAACTCCATGATGTCCTTGTTCTTCATGATGTCCTTCTTGTCTCGGAGTTTGATGGTGAAGATGTCGCCGTAGGGCCTGACGGAGTGGATGAAGATGGGCAGAGAGACCGGGTCGGCCGAGACGCCGGCGACGTCGGAGGTGATGACGATGCTGTCCTTGAAGGGGCTGAAGACGGGGTGGCAGACATGGCCGGCCAGGGAGTCGGCGCTGTGCATGACCCGCACCAACACACTGGGGTCGGTGGCTTTGACGAGAAAGATGGAGAAGCAGCCGGCATCGAGGATGTCCCTCTCTGGCGCGCCAGCCGCCCTGTCGCGGGAGGAGGAGAAGACGATCCAGTCATCAGTGGGCGACCAGGTGCAGTGACTGTCGATCCAGGGCCCGTTAGTAAGCTGCCTCACTGCCGTGCCTTCTTCATCTTCACTCCACTCCCCATATACCGCGTCCTCCATGATGTAGAGGTTCTTGTACTTGGCGTCCTCAGGCTTACCGGATCTGTCGCTGTCGACCGGAACACGAACTTGCTCCCATCCCGGTTGCTCGAGGGAAGGCGTTGTTGAAATTGCCCTTGGTGAGGCGCCTCATGGTCCGTTCATTGTGTGAGGGATTGGAGGCGTCTTCGAGGGCATAGATCTGTATTGGGCCCGTACCGAAGGCCGTGCCCACGCAGAAGTAGACGATGTCCTTTAACTTGCCCGTTTCCTCGTCCTTGCCTTGGTTCCACGTTGTGGACAAGATGTTGTTGTTGCTCCTGTCCTGCTCATACATACGAGCGTTGTATTAATTGGATCCGAAAATGCTAGACCTAGCGTGATTCATCTACTAAACCTTACGTAAATTGTATCTATGTGAGTGACCATCCTGTAGATAGCTAGAGATATATACTATTTGATTTGATGAACCAACAATTAGGAGAATAGCTCTTTGACGTACCGTATGGGCTTCTTGCGGCTCGTGTCCATCGTCGGCGACCCACACGGTTTTGAACTCGTTGTCCACGTAGGTGATCTTGGTGCCCGCCATGTGGATGCTTGGGAACACGCCGGCCATCCGGTAGATCCCGACGTCCTTGTGCGTCGCCGGGCTCTGCAGCTTGCTGAAGTTCTTCTGAGCGGTAGTATTCTCCTTCTTGGTTAGCTGGCGGTGGAAACCGATACGGCTGCCGCCGTCGAGCACGAACGGGCTGTAGTGGTCTGCCAGCCCCTCGGGCACCGTGCCCGTCCTATGGGTGATTATCACCGGGCTGGCAGGCTTGCCGACCTCATAGATCTCGATGTGACGGTACTGTTCCTTTTTATCGCGATCCACGACCGCTATCGCTATCGGGGTGCCCTCCCGGGTGACGGCCACCGCCACCTTGGTCTCGCTGATGGCCGCCGGAGTCATGGCTTGGATGCCGTCAGGGGTCACCTTGACGGGGTCGTCCTTGGTGGTGAGGTCGTACCGGTACACGCCCCAGGCAGTATTGGTCCTCCCACTGGCTGTGTCTATGCTATCCACCCCTCGGTGGAAGAAGATGACGGTGTCGCTGCCCCACGTCGGCCACCCGCCGTCCTTGATGAGGATGCTGCGCCCAAGCCCACCCTGCGCCTGCCGGTCCACGTTCATCACCACGATATCGGTCTTGAGTCGGCCGATCTCGCCGGTCCACTGGTTGAACCGGAAGTTGGCCACCGCCACCCTCTTCCCGGACGGCGACACGGCCGGGTTCAGGTCGTATTGATCTGCAGTCAGACGCATCAATCGCTGCATGGCCATGGCCAAATGCCCAAATATATACACGACGAGAGACCAGATTAGATAGTTTCTTACCCGGCGGAGTGAGGCGCTCCGTCCTGCCGTCGGCAAGGTTGGTCTTGTACACCACGGTCCACGGAGTGCGCCGTGCCGCCGCCGGCTGCTTGGTGGACACGTACACCAGCGAGTGCCCGACGGTGCGACCGCCCACCTCGAAGCCACCGGCCAAGCAGCCGCTGTCCTCCATTCGGACCCCACCGAAGGTGTCGGTGCCGTAGATGTCGGCAAGCGACACCACCGTGGTCTTGCCTGCGGCGCACAGGGCCACATGGAGCGTCTCCAGGCCGTTGTCCCTCTCGGAGACAAAGACGATGCCGGTGACACGGCCCTTGTCCACGTCATCCTGAGTGGCAACGCCGGCCAGCGCGGGGCTGTTCTTGGCCAGGAGCTCCTTGAGAGCCGCCGGCGTGATGGCCTGGCCGTTCTGGTTGTACGACTTACCGTCGGTGAGGCGCTGCTCGTCCGGCGCAGACGTTGTCGTCGGGTTCACTGGGCATGAGAAGAGGTCCAGCGCCACCGCTGGCCTGAAGGTCCCGAAGAAGGCGATGGTGCTGCGGTTCTCCACCATTGTGCTCATAACGCCGGTGGGTTGTGTTTGTGTTTGTGTTTGTGTTTGTGTGCTCTCATGAAGAGCTCGGATGCCGGATTTATAGGTCCTTGGCAGCTTCGACATCTCCATTAACTAATAATCTATTAATTGCTACATGTACTTGGGTGGTACATATATTGCCGCGACGTGCTCAGCTGTTTGCGCGCAGGGAGGAGGTGCCGTTGGGCGCCGTGGTGGCGTCGACGATAGATTGACCGAGCAAAGTTGATACATCAGTACAGTTCTGAAGATGGAGCGGTGGTAGTTGGCGGCGGCGGCCTCTAAGAGCATGTCGGACCAGTGTGTGCCCCAGACCCGGCAAGTGGCTAGGTTGGGGTCTCAGGTCTTAGATGTTAGGCTTGGCTGCGATGTCTGTTTGATAGTAGGCCCAGGCTATCTGCGCCCCTTCATCAACTGGATAGGTGTAGCGAGAGTTTATTGCTTAGACGGCGGCTTTAGTCTTACTGTTGTATGACTTTGTAAGGTCTTGTGAGAATAATTAATAAAATGGTTGTATGCATCACCCAGATGCAGAGGACGAGGACCATCCTCTTTTTAAAAAAAAACATACTTTGTATTTTCACACAGGATGGATAGCCAATCTTCCGCAAGATGCCATTCTACAATCAAATGGAGCTCTCGACGAACGACGCAAATTCTTCAAATCACTCCCCTCTTCTTTGTTCTTCGTTTTTGAAAACTCATTATCATAATAAATCAAACTTTAGTAAACAAGATCAATGTTAGCACTTAATTTACATCATCTACTTTTTCTCGGCAGCGCATCAACGGATGGTGGCATCCCTAGGCTTTCTTCATGCTCCTAAACAAATAGTTGATCTGTATTGCATTGCATGTGATACCTTCAAGGCCAACTACAAGCAACATGTAGATAAATATCCTTGTTGCCTTCTGATGCTATCTTTTTATAAAAATGGAGGAAGACCCTCGGACTCTGCATATGGACGATGTATGCAATCATTTTATTAATTGTTCACACAAGACCTTACAAAGTAATACAACGGTAAGACTAAAGCCACCGTCTAGGCAACATCTGTCGCTACTCCTATCCAATTGATGAAGGGATGCTAATAGTCTGGGCCTAATATTAAACAGACCTCGCAGCCAAAAATACCATCTAAGACCTGAGGTCCCATCCAGGACGCCTGCCGGGTATGGGGCACCCACCGGCCCGGCGCACTCCTCAACCAGGACGCCTGCCGGGTATGAGGCCGCCGCAGCCACCTGCCACCAATCCATCTTCAGAACTGTACTGCTGCATCTACCTTGCCCGGTCTAGCTGTTGTCGACGCCAGATCGCGTCACCCTCCTGCGCGAGTCCATCTCCGCGCATCGGACGCCGAGTCACCACAGCGCCATGCCGTCGGGATCCGCCGCCATCAATGACTGAGATGAAGCACCGCTCCACCAAAGAATCCGTCCTCAGGTCCCTCAATCACGTGTGTACCTTCAAGAATGACGCCCCAAAGGGCGGAACGACACTAGAGCACCACCGTCATCCGATCATCCGATCTAGGGTTTCCCCCGGAGGTAGCAAAGAGTGGCCTTGAACTTCTCCACGACGATGCCTTCAAGAAGGGAACGATGCAGATAGCGCCGCCATCGCCGACCTTGGCAATAGCCGAAAGCAAGTTCTCGCCCAGATCTGTTCGAAGGAATCCAAACTCTCGTGCACGGCCGCCGCCACCACCAGGCTAAGCACTCGCCGCCGCCGGCACCTCCACGATGCCCAGAGGCCGCGAGACTCACCGCCACCACTCCTGGGCCGCCGGCAACCGCTGCCAACACCAACCCCACCATCCATCGGATCTGGGCAGGAATCCCAGATCCATCCCCCACCACCCACCACCATGGAGGGGAGGAGGCGGCGCCAGCGAGGGACGCCGAGAGGGGGAGAAGGAGCCAACACAGGGCCAGCCCGATGCCCGGCACCACCAGGCAGATGGGAACGCCCCGCGGAGTCCCCAACTACGTGCGGGAGAGAGCCTCCCCGCCACCGCCACACGGCCTTTGGCCGGCGACGCCCCAGGCAGCAGTGAGGGAGGGGTTGAGGCGAAGCGGGCGGTGGGGGAGGCGCTAGGGTTCCTACGGGGGGGCGCCCGCGGGAGCGCCTCGCGGAGGGGAGGGTTATGGGGGCGCCCGCGGGAGCGCATCAGGGAGGGGAGGGTTCCTTCTAACGCTATCTGATAGGATAAATGAACCTGGACCTCCTCACCAAGTGGATTTGGAAAATGTCTCAAAACGATTCCGGCCTTTGGGCTCAGATCTTGAAAGCAAAATACTGCCAAATACCCCCTTTGACTCTTCGATCAAGAGCTCACAATTTTGGAATGGGATCCAAAAATGAAAGGATGTTTTCAACCTTGGCGCCGATTCTTGGTTGGCGATGGGGCCGACACTGAGTTTTTTGGCTCTTGAGTTGGTTGTCAGCCACGCCGCTGTATGCGATTTACCCGAAGCTCTACACTATTGCTTCTGACCCTGAGACCCTTGTCAAAGAGGCCCTTCGTAATGACAAGATCAACCAGCTTGTCTTCCTCCACAACCTCACCGTAGAAGAACCAACTTCGTGGGAGTCACTTGTGCTAGCCTTGGGGCAGTTTCAGCTATCAGGAATTGAAGACACCATCATGTGGGACCTTAAGGCATTAGGAAGATTCTCGCTCAAATCCACCTATTCTAAACCGATCCAACATCCTAAGATCTATGACGCTGAAGCCCTTTGGGATACGTCGGTGCCACTTAAAATTCGAATTTTCTTATGGTCGTCTCCTGTCGGCAATCCAACATGAACTTTTCGGTTTTCTCCTGTCACCACTTAACATCCAAAAACACAACTGACCTGGTAATGCTACTTGTGCCCTTTGTGGGGAGTACTATTTTTGTAGTGGTGCGTTCCATGTTTTGTGATGCCAAGATATGTGAAGCGAACAAACAAAAGTTGATGTTCATCAATTGGGCAGTCGGCCTTCTAGCGTTCCACTTGTACGATGTCCACCTTCTACACCATGTGGAGAGCCAAATCCGGCGGAGATGGAGAAAAAATGTGATACACAATCAAGGGCCCGCTACCTATCGCCATTGCTCCTCTCTTTCTCACCTAACTTTTTTAGGGAAGGCTTTCATGGCTAGCTTTATTGATTGTTACGCAACATTACATCATCCACAAGTTTTGAGTGTAACCAACTAGGGGGGTCATCGTCCGAAGTACAGGAAAATTTATTCAAAAACCTCTATGTATCTATCTCATGAGCCGCGCCATTAGGGCTCGAGGACAATGTAGAATGTTGACCTTCCCGATCATAGTAACCACATCCACACATTCTGCATAGATTGCTTCTACAGGATCCCACCATTGGGTTTGCCCGGTGCAAAAGTTCACAACTTCCATGGAATCTGATTCAGCCATTACTCTTTGAAACCCCAAGTGGTTTGCTAAGGATCAGCCCCTCTTTCATAGCCATCGCCTCCATCTATACTACATATGTTGCATGTGAGAAGGGGGAGCATCTACCCGCTAGGAATTTGCCAGAGAAGTCTCGTTGTAGCTCAAGCACCTTCGTCCACATGAACAGAAGCATCTACATTTAGTTTAACGAAACCCTTGGCGGCAGTCGCCGCATGGCCAACAATCCCCAAAACTAACAAATGCCATCTGCTCATAGGTGGAATTGGTTCATTGTGCATAGATTGTCTGCAGAGCCACCATAACTACCGAGCTCCAATGACTATGATTTCATGCACTTCACACTCAGCATAAAATGAAGGGGTTGATTCATTTGACAAAATATTTGCTCCAATAGTACAAGGGGTTGATTCATTTGACGACGAAAGATTTGCTCCAGTACTACAGACTCAGATCTGTCGGTGTGTACTACTTTAGAGGTCAAATGGGAGACATCCAGCACTTTACATAGATGTGTTGCTCTTCCATACGTGAATAATAGGTGTTTATACCTTCCGATACCTGTTTGCAAATAGGCACATTCCATCTGTTCCAACATGGAGATAAACAAAGACATATTTTAGGGGACTTCAATGTAACACCCGCCAGCAAAAGACCTGGACTTTGCATGGGATCGCAAGTTTCCACAGTAACCGGGTTATTGACCGAGGACCCAACCTTCGAGATATTAACTCCACTACTTCTGAACTGATGTGCCCATTCTACATGATATGCAGATCTTACTGAAAATATCCATTACGCATATAGTGCCACGCGACAAAATCATCAAAGGCCATATAGTTTAGGGGAATACTAACAACCCTTCGAGTGTCAACGGGGCAAAGTTTAGATGAGATAAGAGGCTCGTCCCATTGTCTGTCCCTGGGTCAATCAGGTCATTAACTTTTGACACTACTACTTGTCCAAGTTGAGTGTTCACCTTCCTGTCTGGGCTGCTAGGAATCCATGCGTTCATACATATATTAACATTATGTCCATCTCCTATTAGCCATATGCATCCTCTTCTGAACGTTTGAATCCTAGCACGAAGGCTTTGCCAAGTAAAAAGTAAAAGAAGAACGTCCTTTGGGTCCCGCTTTGAGAACGTTCCTGTCCGGGTAATACTTTGCCCGAAGAACTTGAGCGCACAACTAAACCGGATAGGTGATCAACCTCCATGCTTGCTTAGCTAACGTGGCCAAGTTAAAAGAGTGTAAATCCCGGAGTCCCATACCTCCTTCATTTTTCGAAAAGCAAAGCTTCTACCAAGCCCACCAATGCATTTTCTTGTCCTCTCCATCATCACCACACCAGAATCCTGCAATAGTATTCATAATTTTTCACCTACTTGGTAAGTTGTTTCCTTGCTTTTTGCAGGGCCGGCCCTGATGGGGTGGAAGGGGGGCGGCCGCCCAGGGCCCCCGAAATCTAGGGGCCCCCTCCAGGGTTCGCAAGGAGCCCATGGCCCAGACCATAAGGAGGCATCGACCTAGACGCATTCCTTCTTCCCATCGCGAGTTCGCCGATTCGCGACGATCCTATTCCCCCGAGGGCCCCAATCCCGAGTCGCGACGCCGATGTAGATCGCTCTCCGTCATGCGGCCGGCTGGTCTTCCTCCAGGTCCCCGGTCCCGTTGTGTTATCCCCCGTTCGTGAGATGCCTCTCATGTGCAAGACGAAGCCACCCCACTTATAAGATCATCACTAACCTCCTCTTTCTAGTTGGTCAAATCTTAGAAGGTCTCGCATATGATGCATCAGCAGTCAGCAGTACAAAATTGTAGATAGTGTTTACAATAGCCCGTTTGTTCATATGGTGCTAGTGTAAAAAAATTACAATTGTACTGCATCATATCCCCCGTTTGTCTAATTAAGTAAAGGAATACACTATTTACAATTTCCGTTTTATTTTGGAACAATAGACAATAATAAGTTAGGTAAAGGAATGAATCTAAAAAGAAACGAGATTATTATTTTGATCTTTATAGTAGGGGCCCCGGGCGGAAAATGCCAACGGAGGCCGAGCTCCAGGGAGCTCGGTATTTTGAAAAAATCAAAATTTATATTTCAAAGTTTCAGAAAAATTCAAAACAAAATTCCACGGTAACTTAATAGATTTCCGCACGAACGTGTACGAAAATTATTTGAATTTTTTGTGATTTGTAGGCTGTACAAAAAAAACAAAAATCCGGCCCAACAACAAAAAATATTGGCCCATCCTAGAAATACGTTTTTGTCTTTTTTCTGTACGCCACATGTGAAAGTATTTGGTTTTGAATTTTTGCACAGACGCAATACACATGTGTGAAAGTGTATACAAACAAGTTTAAATTTTTTCACCTTGTGGAAATTTGTATTTTGAAAACGAGCTCCGTGGAGCTCGGCCTCCAAAAGCCCTCACCCGGGCCCCGGGTTGTAATTTCCCCTGGGCCCCTGAAATATCAGGACCGGCCCTGGCTTTTTGAGTAACTCCACACAAAAAATTGCCCCTTATTTGTGTCGTGACCAATCTAATCTTGCAGATTCCCATCACACAACTCTCTCTTCTGTGTGTGTTTTCCAGCTTTTTATTTAAGGAGTAAAGTCTCTAAAGAGATTCCCTATGCCAATGAGTGAGGTATCCTTGTTGTGAAGCCATACTCTACCAAGGTACCGCCGGAGCACTAAGTAGCTGTTTGCTACAATCATGCCACATGGCATTGAGCTCCCAGACACCACCTCACCAGACATGGTAGTCTCCAATGGCGCGATGACCACTAACCGCTGCCACTTCCATTTTACGTTTCGTTTTTATTTATGTGCACCATGTGCATGCATGATCAATTTCGCCAATTCACATCCTCACATATTGCACTATATATCTTGCCATCTTGCCTTTGGGCTTATAAACACTGTCCCCAAATTATTTTATCAGTTATGACTAAGCACACCATGTTACCGAAAAAATTGTCTCTGTCATCTCGCATGTGAAGGATGGGATCGTGAGATGCTAATAGTTTGGTTACAGTAAAGCAGAACGACCTTGAAGAGACTAACTATAAATAAGCAAGTCCTCAAGTCATTAGGTCTTCTCTTTTATTCTCATTCCAGCTTGACATGCCACGCGCATTTATTGTATACTCGTCAACTTAATCATGGTGATGAAAAACAGCGCCGTGGGTCAATCGAAATGGATGTGGATCCAAGTAATGTGCTGATTCCATTTTGGTGTGAAGGATCAGATCGCTTCAAGATGCTAACAGTTCATTTGCAGTAAATTAGGATGACCTCGAAGAGACTGTTATAAATAAGCAAGTCCTTGATGGGATCTCATGAGGTCTTCCCTTCTTTTGTTCTGTTTCTAGCTCGACGTGAGACATGATGGTGATCGTTACAGATGTCTAATGCATCCTTGTATGTAGCTTATCTACACAGCCGGCTTATTATGCACAAGTCAAAGCTGTTTCAAACATGGGCCAATGGTGCTGTTGCGGTCTTCACGGCCATGGCACGATGGCAGAGGAATTATAACTCTCCTTCAAAGCTTCAGCTACATACGCATATCCAAATCTAGAAATAAATACTGTTGATCTCCAACTTGACGACAAACTAGCCTTTGATCTATATCGGCATCTCTACAGCTGGAGGCACAGCTCCATATAGTACACCCCCTTATGTATGGTTGCAATAGCTTAGTTTTGGCTTGGATCTATAGATCAGATCACAGTCAATCAAGTGAATTCAAGCTCCATGTAGTACACGCCCTTATGTATGATGTGGATCCCAATTAATGTGCTGACTGCATTTTGGTGCGAAGGTTCGGATCGCATCAAGATGCTAACAGCTCATTTGCAGTAAATTAGGAGGACCTTGAAGAGACTAGTAACAAATAAGTAAGTCCTTGATGGGATCTCGTAAGGTCTTCCTTGGCTTATTATTATTATGTTTCCGGCTCTACGTGCCACATGCATATTGGTTTCGTCAAAGACATGACAGTGATCATTACAGATGATCTAAAATTAATCTTGGTGATGAACACACCGACGTGCAAATATAATATCCCCTGACAGGGAATCATGTGGTATGCTGGCGTCAAACAGAAAACGAAGCTTTGCTTGTAACGACCTAGAGTCCTAGACTATGATAAGAAAATAAAGCCGATGCGCTCACCATCACCCCCCTGTGTAAGAATACACCCACGACCACTGCCACCGATGGCAGTCCGGTCAAGTTTGTCGTCGTTCGTTACCCTTCTCAAGCGATGCTCAAACTGTCTCTCAAAGCTTCGTAGTATGACTCATAAGCTTACTTCCTCGGTAATTAGTGGTACAACTTTGAATATCTCCTTTATTTTTGAAGTACTAATATGCTCTTCCTCCACTCTTCGGGCAAAGTGAATTAAGATCAAGGACTAAGATCAAGGACTGCTGAACTATGAATTCCCAATGTTTCTGCCAACAGACAGCATTGTTTTAGCATAAACACTATAGGAGGTGTTTGTTTTGATGAGTGGTAACGTAAACGCGAAGGGGAACTGATTACACACTGTAATAGCACCGGAATGGACAAACCTCATTCTGTTTGGTTCTGCAGTGTAAAGGAAACAGAGCAAGAACATATCAGGTCGAGATCTGCAGGAGGAGCTTGATGGAGGCGGAAGAGATTGATCCAAAGATGGGCCTTGCTGCTCCTCGTCGGCGGCTTCGGCGGTACATCCTCGTCGGCGATTGCGGCAGCGGCTGGCTGGCGATGTCGTTCCTAGCTACTGGATCAGGGGGAGATGGCCGAGGGGAGGCAGCGGTGCTGGACTCAAAGCGGGTCGAGGGGAGGTGGCGGCGCTGAACTTGAAGGGAGGCGGCGGCGGCGGCGGTGCAGGCAGATCGAGGGGAGGAAGGAGTCGCGGGGAAGGAGGAGGGCTCAGGGTGAGGAGCGCTCGAGGGTGGGAAGGAATCCTTTACCGGTGGGGGTTGGGGGTATTGATCGATCACTGTCCCGGACCTGATTACGGAGGGACCTGATTACATAAGGTCGCCACCAAAACACACGTAGCGTTATCCGTTTACAACGTAAACAGGTGACCGTCAAAAATTGCTGAAACAAACACCTATGACATGTATAGTTGTCAACCAGCTATCACAAGCAGTAATCAGCTAATGTCAAGTGATTTCCTGAAGTCTAGTCAGTGTTATTAGAGTTGTGTGTAATATAGTGTACAAGGTAGGTTACAGTTGGACTTGCAGTTGTATTGTGTTTAGATAGGATATGGAGTCGTGTCCTAGTAGGACACTTGTATCCTAGGCCTCTCATATATAGTGGGGATAGACACACGATGTAACATATGCCAACATAATAGCACCCGCTATATATGAGAGGCCTAGGATACAAGTGTCCTACTATGTTAGGACACGACTCCATATCCTATCTAAACACAATACAACCCAAGTCCAATGAATCTACCTTGTACACTATATTCGACACAACTCTAACAAACTCCACCTTGGCGAATATTCTCCACCACCCTGAATTTGTCAATGCGTCAAACTTCCATGTACATTGGACTTCAGCTTATCTCATGAGCACCGCCGCTACTCCAAAGACTCCATATGACTCCACCTGCAACTTGTAGTCCCTCCTTTTCTTGATCACAGTCAATTCTCGAGCCAAAATTATGTTCCTTGCTACTCTAGTTTGTGCTTTCAACTTCCAGAGTATCAGTCTAACGCCATCACACACTGATCACTGACCTGTGTGAAAATGAACAACTCACATATTAGGTGTCACACATAAGAGTTACCTGAACTCAACTTCACCGCTCCTTTCTTGACCGCTTGTCTGAAACTTGAAGGAATTTCACCGTTGCTTGAAGTCATCCCAAGTCAAATTCGCAGTTGTCTCACCGCATGTATGACCACCAGAGCCCTGGCACGTCTCCATGTCCCGTGCGTACCGCACGCCTCGCCGCAATTACCGCGTCAAGCCTCCGTTGTCCCGGTCAAGTCTCAAGGGTCACGGACCCACACCACTCAACCCACACTGCAGAGTACCACCGATCATCACCGACCGATGACGAGTTTCACGCTTCCATCGGACCACTGGGCTCCAGTCCGAACTACATGTCACTCGCTTTTCCCGTCGGCGGCATGTGACGGTGTCCACGGCGACCGGGTGCGGTATTGTGACGGTGTCACGGGGAGGAGCGCCCGTAGTCAGGCCCCGGGGATGTAGCCATATCAGTGAACCTCGTTAACAAATCTCGGTGTCGTGCTCGTGTGATTGCTTGGTCCTCGGATGATCGACGGTATGCCTCGGATTTATTCTAACAAGTGTAACTTCAAAACACATAGCTTAGACTTTGTGGTTGTGTTCGCTGCAGCTTCCACATGCCTAACATCCAGAATTATTATTTGTTTCAGAGAACTAGGAGAAAATTCTTTGGCAGCATAAGGAAGTTGGTTATTACAACTAGCCTCATATAATGTCAACCCATGGTTATTATTTTTTTGAGCAAAAAAGGCCTACTTGGTTAAATGCAATTATTATGACTACGACGACAAGAGCTACTATCGGGCTCAAAACTGGCCAAATGGGCCGTGCCGCGTGGGACGGCGGACCGGAGGGGGGGGGGGGCAAGTCTAGTCATGGAACCCGGATTTCAATATGGTGGGCTGGGTCACATTGATAAGAAAATGTGATTAAAAAACATGGTTGCATTTGTATAATAGTTTGGAACTTCGACGGTATAAAAATGTATAAACATAACTGTCATAATAAAATAATTTCCCATTTCGACGCTACAAAAACATGGTAGCATGTGTATTAGTTTCAGTCCAAATCTCTATCGCGAATAAGATAAAAAATAAAAATAATTTTACTTAAGAAACTTGCCTGCTAATTCTATTTCATGTAGATTATGGCACAATGCCCAAACACTTTTATTTAAAATAAAATAATTTTATTTTAAAAACCTTACCTGCTAAAAAGTATTTCCTCTTTAGCGAGGCTTAAAAAGAAATAACCACACTTTTCTCTTCTTAACCACTGAACATCAAGTTTCAGAATTGGCATTCATCTCACACAACCAAAAAACGTAAAGTCTGATGTGTAATTTTCGCACTACAAAATGAGAATTGAGAGAGATATGATACAGTAATCCATAGTGCAACTGCTAACCTTGATTTTTCTTGTCGAACCGGAGAATCAATGAATGCATCTTGGGAGGTGCTTGTTTCAGCAATTTTCGTCCTTCATCTGTTTACGTTGTAAACGGATACATTACGTGCGTTTGCTGGCGACCTGATGTAATCAGGTCCCTCCGTAATCAGGTTGGGGATAGTGATCGATCGATACCCGCCACTCCCACCGGTAAAGGATTCCTTCCCACCCTCGAGCGCTCCTCACCCTAAGCCCTCCTCACCCTGAGCCCTCCTCTTCCCCCGCGACTCCTTTCTCCCCTCGATCTTCCTACGCCGCCGCCGCCTCCCTTCAGTCCAGCGCCGCCACCTCCCCTCGACCCGCTTCGAGTCTAGCGCTGCTGCCTTCCCTCGGTCATCTCCTCCTGATCCAGTCGCCAGGAACGACCTCGCCAGCCCGCCGCTGCCGCAACCGCCGACGAGGATGTACCGCCGAAGCCGCCGACGAGGAGCAGCAAGGCCCATCTTTGGATCAATCTCTTCCACCTCCATCAAGCTCCTCTTCTTGCTTTGTTTCCTTTACACTGCAGAATCAAACAGAATGAGGTTTGTCCATTCTGGTGCTGTTACAGTGTGTAATCAGTTCCCCTTTATGTTTACGTTACCACTCATCATAACAAACACAGGATAGCCCTCGCCCGTCGCGACATCGGCATGGGCTTATGGTTTGAATCTGATCGCAAGCGGTGTTGGCGGTGGCGGCGCAGCGCTAATCGCTTGCGTAAATCACGGCAGATTCTAATTAGGCAGCACCTAGGAGATTGAGTGCAGGATGCCTAATACGTGTGCCCTCTACGCCCGTTCCTTCGGTATACGCTAACGGGCGCACACCCCGCGCACCAAGATGGACCGGCCCATATTGCCTCCCATTTTCCGCCTAAAAGTGATGTAAAAAAAGTGCGAGCAGTGGGTTTCAAACCTACGACCTCGTCGTGCAAGCTAGCTACGTTAGCCAACTCGACCAATACCACAGACATTGTTACTGACAACATTTCTACTGCTTTATTATTCCTTCAATTCCTTGAAAGAATAGTTCAACGGATTTTATAAACGTTCTTTGAAATTCGGTGAACTTTTTTTTAATTCGATGAACTTTTCAAATCAAATGAATTGTAAAATCAGTGAACTTTTTTGAAATTCGGTGAACTGTTTCTCAAATTCGATAAAATTTTTCAAATTGAATAATTTTTTAAAAAAATTCGATGAACATTTTTTCAAAATCAGTGAACTTTTTTTGAAATTTGCGAACTTTTTTTAAATCAATGAACTCTTTTTTTCAAAATCTATGAACTTTTTTTTAAATGGGGGTGCTACGCATCCACTGGCTGATCTTTTTTGCTAGCCGCCAGATCTAGCGCCATCAAGTGGTTGACGACCATTCTAACTTTTGCAACTGAGATCATGTTGCATTAATGTTAGTAGATTTTTTTTTTGCAACATAATTAATGTTACAGAATATTTTCTGCATCAAAGATCGTGTTGCAGAAACATCTGTAGATTTCTTTTTGCTAAAGGTAGTATTGCATAATATTTTGCAACAGAGCACATGTTGCAGAAACGTCAGTTGATTTTTTTTTATTTTTTTTGCAATTGAGGTCGTGTTGTAGATTATTTTCGTAACAAAATGCATGTTGCAGAAGATGAACGAAGAAAATAAATAAACAAATGGCACTCAGTCGTTAGCGATTAAGATAAGAAAGGAAAAAAGAATGAGCGGTGACATGACCCGCATGAGAAGTGTGGTGTGCATCTCAGGTGGCGGACGATGCGTTGCAAATTCGGCCAGCTGAAGAGAATCTTTTCCCTTTTGTAAATCGATGATTTTTTTTTCAAATCGATGAACCTTTCAATTTGTTATGAACTTTTTTTCCTTTTTCATGATATTTTTTTAAATCTGTGGACATTAAAATTTTGTTCAACTTTTTTTTAGAAGGAATCATGATTTTCTATATAGCGCGGATAAACTTTACCTCTTAAATGTTTCGCGTTGTAACCTTATCAGTTGGGCATAGTCGGTCTAATGGTTAGCCTACCATGCGCTGCAGCTTGTTGGCGCGTGTTTGGATCCTCCCAGTAGCGAAGATTGGTGGTGGATTTTTTGCGCCAGAAATACATTTTTTCAGTGGCCTGCGTATTCATGGGCCGGCCCACTAGCGGGCTGTAGTAGGCGCCCGGATCCTTAACCGGCGCCCCTCGCAAAACAGAAAGGGCAAAAAAATATGCTCTCCTCAGGATTCGGACTCACCACCACGTGATGCCGCGCAAGTGCAACCAGCCACATGAGCTACTTGCTATTAGTGACTACTTACAGAGGCAGGAGCTTAATAACAAGGTCGCAGTGCTATTTTATTGAACATAATCATTAATCTATGGTACCAATTATTATTTTTGAACTTTTTGAAAAAAAGATCGTGATTTTGGAAAAAGATCTTCGTTTGGGAAGAAAAATTTCACAAACCTGCAAAAAAGTTCATTGACTTTCAAAAAAAAGTTCATTGATTTTGCAAAAAAAGTTCATCAAATTTGAAAAATGTTCACAGATATTAAAAGGAAAAAATCAAATTTGAAAAACGATCATCGAATTTCATAAAGGTTCATCAATTTTGAAAACGTTCATCGAATTTTTAAAAAAATTGATTTTATAAAAAGTTCATTGAATTTCAGAAAAGTTCATAAATTTTGAAAAAAGTTAATTGGTTTAAAATAAAGTTCATCAAATTCCAAAAAAGTTCATAAAAACTGAACATAGTTCACCGGATTCGAAAAAAAGTTCATCAAATATCAAAAAAGTTCATAAAAATTTAAAATAGTTCACCGGATTTCAAAAAAGTTCATCAAATTTGAAAAAAAAATTCATCGATTCTGAAAAAAGTTCACAAATCTAAAAAAGAGTTCATCAATTTTATTTTTTTGAGAAAATTGAGAAAAGTTCACGCATTTACAAAAGAAAAGAAACAGAAAAAAAGATAAGAAAAAAAACCCGGTCGCATTCTGGAAAAAGAATAGAAGTAGAGAAATGTGCATCTGGTCACATGCGGTTGGTTGTTCCGAGTGGTTGTTGCGTTGCTACCGTGAGCTGTAGGTTGCAGGTTCGAATCCTCCCCAACGCACGTTGTTTTCCACATTTTGACTGCAAAAGAGAAGGGAAGGGAAGGAACTGGGCCAGCCCAAAATCGCGACAAGGGGTGCGCCCGGCATGGCACGTGATTAAACGGGCCGGGCTGGCCTTTCGCCTGCCCCAAAACAAGGCTGGTCCCGAAAATCATGCCTTGACGTCGGGCAGGGCATGCGCGAGCGCTATGTTTCCCTCAAAAAAAAATGCGTGAGCGCTATGTCTCGCATTAAGCAAGACGGTAGAAGATCTCGCTGAAGGTTTCCCAACCCTCGCGTCGTATTGACGGTAACTAAAAATAGTAGAGGAAAGGGGAGAAGCAGAGGCGATTCGAGCTGGTTTTCTACGGGTTTTTTCCTTTTTTTAGTTTTCTTTTGTTTCTTTTTGTTTCTACTCCGTTTTTATTCTTTTTTGCATTTTGTTTCTTCATTTTTTTTAATTTTTTATCATTTGTTTCTTTTTTGTTTTCTTTGTTCTTTTGGTTATTATTCTACATTTTTTGTATATGTCAACAAGATTTTTCCAATACAAATTAAATATTTTTCAATACATTTTTCGAAAACTATTGTACACACATTTCTAACATCTTCCAAATGCTTTATTAACATTTTTTAAATACAAAATTACCATTTTTTGAATACATGGTCAATGTTTTTTTACATTTATTATTTTTAGAACGGCTTGATTAATAGTTTTCAAGTAAAAAGATTAAGATATTTTAATACATAGTCAATATTTTTATATACACTTTTAAAATTTTCCAAACGCTTGGTTAATATTTTCATACACTTGTTTAATAATTTCCTAAATTCTTGATCAACATTTTTATATATGTTCTTACACCAAATTCGTCATTTTAATACATGGTCTACATTGTTTTTACACATTTACCGTTTTCCAAATGCTTGAATAACATTTTCCAAATATTTGTTCAACATTATTTCAAAAACATGATTAACATTTTTATATACATGATCAATTTTTTCATAATTTTCTTAATACATGGTCAACAAATTTTCTATATACATCTTGCATTTCCCAAATGGTTGATTAACATTTTTCAAAGACATGTTCATCATTTTTCTTCAAAATGCTTAATGAACATTTTTATATTCATGGTAAAAAATCGTTTTTAATATAGGATCAACAATTTTTCTATACATGTTCAACATTTTCCCGACTACTTGATTAACATTTTTCAAATACTTGTTCAACATATTTCAAATGTTTTTTGTAGAGTGGTATTTGTAATATATATTTAGAATATTTTAAAGTGTAAGCAAAAGTACAAAATAAAGGAAAAATGAAAACAGAAACAAAAAAAAGAGGTTGTGGCCTACCGAGCACATGGGCCGGCCCATCTCGCTCGTCCCTTCATTGAGCGGAAGCTAGACTCAATGAAGGCGAGATAGGGGCGCCCCAGGGCATGACCCTTTTAATTTTGGGTCGAGGGGGGGCTTAAGGGTTGTTTTGACATTGCTCACAGAGTCGATCCTTTTAGCATTGTTTGGCCTTTTTAGGCTTTTTATGGCTATTTTGACTTTTTAAGTAAAATTAAAAATTTAGAGGGGTAAAATGGTCAAAATTGAAATCACTAGTTAAGGAGTACTCTTTGCGGAGATCACTCCAACTTCCTCAGGTTGCGACAAGTGGCGCCCTGCATGTGCGCCACTTGTCGCAACCTGGGAGTTTCCCTTTTTCATAGATCCGTTTATTCAAAATGTTTTATCTCTTAAATCGTGCGTCCAAATCTCGAACCGCTTTCGCCGTTGGATTCCTCGCGTCGAGATCTTCAAAATTAGATCCCATGTTGATAGGTTTTGACGAACTTTTTTTTCACGAAAAAACCGGACGAAAAAAATGAACCGGGAACACGGGTTTTTTCCTTTTCGAATGAGGCACGCCCGTGCCTCTTACGAAATCGCAATCGTGCCTCTCACAGAAGCAAAACCGTGCCTCTCGTGAAAGAAAGAAAAAAACAAAAAACGCGTTTTTTCTTTTTCGAAAGAGGCACGCCCATGCCTCTCGCGAAAGCATAACCATGCCTCTCGCGGAAGCAAAACCGTGCCTCTCGCGAAAGGAAAAAAAACAGAAAACGCATTTTTTCCCTTTCCGAAAGAGGCACGGTCGTGCCTCTTACGAAAGCACAACAGTGTCTCTCGCGGAAGCAAAACCGTGCCTCTCGCGAAAAAAAAAACAGAAAATGTGTTTTTTTTCCTTTTTGAAAGAGGCACGCCCGTGCCTATAACATAAGCACAACCGTGCCTCTCGCGGAAGCAAAACCGTGCCTCTCGCGGAAGAAAAACAACAGAAAACACGTTTTTTTCGTTTCCAAGAGGCACGGCCGTGACTCTCGCTAAAACAAAAACATGACTCTCGAGAAAAAAATGCATTTTTTACGCAATAAGATTATTTTTTCGAAAAAAAATTGGTCGAAAAGCTAGGGAAGACTAGTAGAAAACGAAAACGTAAAAAAACCCCAGAAAAAAAATCGTTTAAAAAGCCGAAAACGCATGCGTAAAAATAAAAAACAAAATCCGGAGGGAGCGCCCAGAGCGCGACATGCGGCGAATGGCTGTGAGCGCATCAAATGGCGCTGATCGTTGCGAGGCTCCCGAAAAAGCGCTCGTTAATTAGTTGCTCCCGCCAAAAATAGAAAAACCAAAAGCTGTGGTAGGGAAGCACGGGCCACAAGGCTGAAAAGCAACATGGGCCAACCTTTATAACTAGCATGCTAAGCTGGTTCCATGTGACCATACCTTCGGGCTGTCATGACACACCTTTTTATAAAAGGGTTGACGCTGGAACATTCGCCAGACTATTGCTATGAGAATGAGGGGAACAAAGTCTATATACCACATGAACTGCATGTGTCATGAACACCTTTGTGATAATCTAGTTGAGCACTTCTCCGTATTATGCTCTACTTTGAATGATTTTGGCCCAATAATTATCTTTAAATTTGAATTTTGAATCAAATATCATATATTGTGGGTTTGAAATGATTATCAAGTATATGTGTCTGAAATAAATATGTGTTGATACTATGGACATTCATGGCCCTTTGTGTGCTTGTTTAACGAAAAATATAAAGAAAAAAATATTTTAAGGGGGTGTTTATGGGAACTGAGAAATTACTTCACCTGTGAATTTTCCCTAAATTATGGGCACACAGTAAAACCACTTTTACGGGGTTTTTCTTACAAAAAAAATGTTGAAGATGCTCTAAAATTTGGTTGATTGTCAAATCTGCCAATGCCTCACAGTTGGCTTGCCAAAATTTGGTCTTTCCCCCATATTTTAGCTTGACCTTTAACCAGGAGGCTGAAAATTTCGAGGATTACCATATATATGAATATAACTCACTTTGGAGTATCTTAGATATAGTATATGAATATAATAAAAATAATAAAGTAGAGTATATACTAACACATGGTAGTATATAAGAAATGGGTGTAGCTACACCCGGTAGTAGGATGCAATTTAATTATCTCCACCTAAATAATAAAGAGAGATAGAGAGAGAGAGGGTGTATTTCTTTCAAACTGTGTTAGATTCTACAATTTAATTATCTCCACCTAAATCCTCTCAAAATTTTGTCTTTCCCCCATACTTCCATTTGTTACATGTCTAGATTCAAAAGGTTTTTATGAGAAAACCCTGCAATAGGACGAAGACAAGACCATCAATTTTTATTATAGTTGGTGCGAGATTTGACCCTGAAAATTACCTTGGATCTGAGAAAGTGTAATGAACAATTTCTTTCAACAAGGGTGGATTTTATTAACTTAGAATGGGTCATCAAGGGGATACAGACATAATGAGCACACACATGGCATTTGCATAACAATGATGCACAAAACCAACATCAACGCATGAACACACACACACACAAACACAAACAAAATCACGACGACAACTAGCAAAGGGCATTTCCATATGAGTACATCGACAACTAGCAAAGTGCATTTCTGTATACAGTAAAATGCATTTCCATATGAGTACACCAGTTGCCCTCTTTTAGTATTCTTACCAAGCTGCAGTTTTTATTACTGCCTTCGATCCATATTAATTGGTGTTGCTTTAGTACAATTTGTACTCAAGTTGTACTAAAGTAGCGACAATTAATTTGGATTGGAGGAAATAGTGTGAATATAGAGTTCATATTGCTATGAATTGAATAGTCAAATTTACCACTTCCCAATTATGGAAGGCAGCCACATGTTCAAGTTGATACAGTAGATGTTGTATCTGGTCATCTACATCATCGACATGTTCGTGTCCATTTAGGTGTAAATCCTGGTATAGTTCATGAAGTCCACGGGTATAAGGAGTTGAAGAACTTAACCTGATCAATCACTTTCTTGTAATGAAATTGATGTCGGCAATCTATGCCTGCTAGCCAGATATTCTTCCAATGTTATGTTGGTGTATTTATCATTTTTATCATTTTCCTAAAGGACAATGCTAACTTCCGAACGTTCTGATTTTAGCGATAGATCCGAACGACTCGTTCCTACCTGATCGATATCGGCCCATGCTCGCTTCCACATGTTTTTTTATTTCTCTCAAAAACCATAGATGACAACAGTAAGTTCCACCGATTTTTCCTTCTCTCAAAAACCATAGATGACAATAGTGAAAGGACATGCGGTGCCCCCATGTGTGGTTTTGGTAATTGATGACATTCTCTATGGACTAATGGTTGCATTGAGTTATATTTGAAGGATTTGTCCATAGGCATTTCTTGAAGTCCATGTGTTGGTTTCAAGGAGTTTATGTGTTGACCAAGGTGCTATTAAGGAATTATCCAAAGATTGGTCATACATCATCCAAACGAAGAGAGTTGGAAAGATTCAAGGTTGATCAAGACTAAGTCAAGAGTGAATCAAGTTGATCAACTCACAAAGCGTAGAAGATGTACCGAGAGGGATCAAGTGATCCCATGGTATGGTAAGCATTATCCATTGCACTTTGTGTACTAACCCATGGTCTATGTGAGAGTCTATGTGGGGTTAGGTACGTGTCCATGGGCTTGCGTCAAGAGGAAGATATCATACAACCCATGGAAAGGATGACATCAAGTGGTGATCGTCATCAAGATTGCCGTGTGCAAGTTCAAGTGGAGCATCACGAAGAGATCAAGTTCTTGAAGCTTGCCATCCATTGTGGTGTCAATGGACTTGTGAAGATGTGTCAAGAGTGGCTCACCCATAGTGGAGTATGGGGAGCAATCATCTAGTCTCCATCGACCAACGCAATCAAGAAAGGTGGTCCATCTTGAGGAGGACAAGATCGTCATCATATAGCTCAAGTGGATCATGTGCAAGGCAAAGGTTTTCCCTTGATAGGTTTTCTATTTTACCGGTCTCATGGTGGTAGTTGGGAGACCGGGTTATAGGATCGATAGTCGTACTATCAAGGGGGGCTCTCAAGTGAGTAGCTTGATCGTATCGTTAAATCGAGAGCTCAAACCATTGCATCCTTGCATCATGTTTCTTGGTTCTTGTTTGGTTCTCTTTGTGAGTCTTAGAGCTTATGGTCATCTTTATGACAAGCTTGAGTTCATCGAAACGGAGTTTGCATGCGTCTTCTATGATGTTTTCGGTGTTGGAGGTTTTACCGGTCTTTTCCGAGGAAGGGTTCTCACCATTTTATTTTGGGCCTTTTCTCATTTGCTTATTATTGGTATTTCTCTCAAGATTGTGTTAGCCCTTGTTTCTAGCTTTCCAACAAACTTGGTTTCGTTGAATTGAGTCCGCTTGCAAAAGTTATGGCTGTTTTGGTAAAGGCTGCGGCGGTACTACCGCGACTAGAGCGGATGTAATTTTTACTACCGCTCGAGCAAGATTACCGCGGCTCCTAAGCGGTAGTACCGCTCCGGACCAAAATCTCGTGTTTTGCTCAGCGGAAGTAGGCACAGAAGTATTTTTTTAGTACCGCTCGCAAGCAGTAGTACCGTGAGGTCGAGCGGTAGTACCGTGAGGACGAGCGGTACTACCGCTCTGAAGGTTCTTTTGGCCTTTTTGCCTCCTCGATGTTGTGTTTCGAAGGGTTCTACCGCCCTAGCGGTAGTACCGCTCCTTGGAGCGGTAGTACCGCTCTGTGCGGGCTGTGAACATAACGGTTGGATTCGGGAGCTCCTATAAAAGGGGGTCTTCTTCCCCATTCAACCTTATCCTTTTTAGCTCGTGTTCTTCCCCCATTGTTGACCTTCTTCGAGCTTGCTAACTCTCAATCCCTCCAATGATTCTTGCTAGTTCTTGAGGGAAAAGAGAGAGGAGATCTAGATCCACGTTTTCACCAATCACTTTCTCCTCTTAGTGAGGGAACCCCTTGGATCTAGATCTTGGAGTTCTTCGTGTTCTTCTTTCGTTCTTCCTCTCATTTTCCTCCCTAGCATTAGTTGCTTTGGTGGGATTTGGGAGAGAAGGACTTGGGCACTCCGTGTGCCCTTGCCATTGCATTTGGTGCATCGGTTTGAGTTCTCCACGGTGATACGTGGAAGTTACAAGTTAAGAAGCTTATTACTCTTGGGTGCTTGGTGCCCTTGAGCTTGTTCCTCTTGGGTGCTTGGGCGCCCTAGACGGTTGGTGGTGTTCGGAGCTCAATCAGTGTGGTGTAAAGCTCCGGGCAAGCGTCGAGTCTCCAATTAGGTTGTGGAGGTCGCTCCGAGCAATTTGACGGGTACGGTGACCGCCCCAAGGGTTGCCAAAGTGTACGGGTTCGTGACCGCCCCAAGGGTTGCCATTTATGCAGGTTCGGTGACCGCCCTCAAGGGTCCCTTAGTGGAATCACGGCATCTTGCATTGTGCGAGGGCGTGAGGAGATTACGGTGGCCCTAGTGGCTTCTTGGAGAGCATTGTGCCTCCACACCGCCTCCAAGCGGAGACTAGCATCCGCAAGGGTGTGAACTTCGGGATACATCGTCGTCTCCGCGTGCCTCGGTTATCTCTTACCCGAGCCCTTTACTTATGCACTTTACTTTGTGATAGCCATATTGTTCTTGTCATATATCTTGCTATCACATAGTTGCTTATCTTGCTTAACATAAGTTGTTGGTGCACATAGGTGAGCCTAGTTGTTGTAGGTTTTGTGCTTGACAAATTAACCGCTAGGTTTATTCCGCATTTGTTCAAGCCTCAACCGTAATTATTTTAAAGCGCCTATTCACCCCCCCCCCTCTAGGCGACATCCACGATCTTTCAAATAGTAAATCGGAAAATAAAGGTGCTTAAAAGAGGACTTGAACCCAGGTATACTCATTAGCTATTGAACCCAATAACCAACTAAGCCACCTTTAGTTCTTGTCTATTGTAGTTAAATAAGGTTATTTCAACATTTCTTCTTTCTTTCATATCAGAAAAATAAATTTTGGCTTGGTAACTTTGGCATGACCAGCGTGATAATTAACATGAGCAACATGATAACTATATTATGATATAGTAACTACAGTATGAGAAGGTTAATGGCTATATCATGAGAAACATGATAACTTTAGCATGGGGTGGTATGGTAATATAATACAAAAATTACCGGTGTATGTTTCAAAAACATTTTTTCTTAGATGAAAGTTACCACGGTGTTTAAACATGAGATATTAGGTCTGTGATGCATAAAATTATCATAAATTTACATGGAAGTTACCAGAAGAGTTATGTTTCAACATTTTTTTCCTTGAAGTCAAAGTTACCATGGTGGTTGAACATAAGTTATGAGGTCCACCGTGCATAAATGACCTTGCTCTTACACAGAAGTTAGCAGGGCATAAATTATCGGGTGTTGGTGCATAAATTACTGTGCTATTTACATTGAGTTATCGGGTGCTAGTGCATAAATTACCCGTGCATAACTTTTTTTCCCTTGAGTTATAGGGTGTTGGTGCATAAATTTCTGTGCTATTTACATTAGATTATTAGGGTGTATTTCTACAACTTTTCGCCCATGGTGAAAAGTTATCAGTGTGTTTATATGTAAGTTATCAGGTATGTGCTGTGTAAATTATCATCTTATTTACACAGAAGTTATCGGGTAAGTTGAAAACTTATCAGTGTGTTTATATGCAAGTTATCAGGTCTACTGTGCGTAAAAGTACCATCTTATCTACACATAAGTTACCAGGGGTATGTTTCATAAACTTTTTTTCCCCGGATAAAAAACTTATTAATTTGTTTGTATGTACGTTATCAGATCTACAATGCATAAAATACCATGATATTAACACAGAAAGTTACCGGGAGATGTTTCAACAAAAAAATTCTTTCCCGGATGAAAGTTAACATGGCATTTGTGCGTAATTTATCTTGTTTATGGTGTAAATTACCATGTTATTTGCATAAAAAAGTTATGAGGCTATATTTCTACAACTTTTCTCTCCCGTGTTCAAAATTTATCAATGTGTATATACATAAGTTATCGGGTCAACATTACATAAGTTATCATCTTATTTACACAGAAGGTACTGGGGTATATTTCAACAACTTTTCCCCTCAGATGGTTAAAAAGTGGTATTTTATTTGAACTTGTCACGAGCCAAGTAGTGGGTGAGTTGGCTAGTCTGCTAAGATCTTAATATTGAATTCTTAAGTTCAATTAGCACGATTTTTAGGCTATAAAATTACAAGTATGGAAACTGCTGGCATCAAGGGAAAAAATCGTGATTAAAACTCAGCTGCCTCATGTCCACGTGTAAATTAGGATCGTCGCTAAATTCCTAAATTACTGTCCTGCAAAAATCGCGATCTCATTAAAAATAGGAGAGAGGATTACACGAGAAAATGCAAAAAATATCCTGAAAATCGGGAAAGAGGGAGGCGAGCACACCCAACGCGATAGGAATCCAAAGGCTAATGAATCGCTCGGTTCTCTTGCAGAATTCCGAATGTACGGAAATTAGGTTTGTCATTTTCTGAATTCCATCGCTATGTTATCCAAATTATGTGTTTGTCATCAATAACTTTTTTGATATTTTTATTGTCTGGTGTATTCTTTTGTACAAACCCCAACAAGCCTTTTTATAACTGAACAATCAATTGGGATAGGGTTTGAACCCAACAGGGATAGGGGTTCCACTCAAATCCCCTTGAGATCAATTCCATGTGGGGAACAAAACCATAACAACCGAACAAGGCCTAAAGGATTTGAAGAGGCCCCCGGATGCTCTAATCGAGTTCACCACTTTAGTTAACCATGACATGGATGCCATAGACAATGGGCATGCATGCCAACATTTGTGGGAATTCACGAGGACTCATATTTGGAAGCCGTATGCTCAGTAATAACAGTTTTTACAGTGAACAAGCAAAATATCTAAAGATTCAACAAATGCACTACCATATTGACCAACCAAAAGATTAAAAAATATCAAAATTGCACAATCGAACATTAACGCAGACCCAAATTTCAAATCATGGGAGAAACAAATTCGTGGTAACCTCACTCAGGAGCTATACCATCCGCTATTGAGGGCAATAGTGGCGATAGTGGACAAGTTTCCAGTCGACATAGTGAATTTAAGGAGGTTTCTTCAAAATTTGGCGCATTCAACCGGATTTCTAGGATTTTTCCACTTAGTGTTCCATAGCTTAGAGCAACTCCAGCCGCGCCCCCAACAACCCCCCCAAGGCGATTTTTTAGCGCTAGCGCTCGAAAATCGGCCCAGTCGCGCCCCCAGGATCTCGTTTAGCACCGGTTTGGGCCGAAATAACAGTCGGCGACCCCAAGCCGAACCCAAGCCCTGGGGGGTCACCTGGTGCCGCCGGCCAAAGCGAAAAGGGGTGTGGGTCCGCTCTGTCGGCGAGAGAAGGCCCTTTTCCCCCCGCTTTTCCCCCATCCGTTTCCCTCCATTCCCCCTTCCTCCTGCCATTCTCCTCCCCTCCCCTCCATCTGGCCGCCATGCCGCCGAAGAAGTACATGGCCCCCGCGCCGCTACCGATGCCAACGCCACCGCCACCACCCAGCCGAAGGAGAGGAAGCAGAGGGCGCCTTCATCCAAGCCCCCGGGCATGTCTAACACCGACTGGAAGGCGGAAGTTCAGCGCCGGGAGGCTGTCACTACCGTCCGGCGGAACAGGGCCAACGCCAAGAAGGCCCGGGACAGGGCGGTGATGGCTGCAGCTGTGGCGGAGCAGGCAGATCGCACGGCCGAACAAGCCGAGGCGTCTCGCGCGGGGATGATGAATCCACCCGGCGGCCACGGCCCGTACACGTCCTGGAGCCAATAGAGCGTCGGGTCTCCGGCCGGCTTCTCTTCGTCGCCACACCCCTGGGGTTGCACGCCCTCGCACGGCTACACCGATGGCGATGCACACGACGGCTTCAACCCCAACATCACCTTTCCACATGGTCACCCGGCTCAGTGCACGCCCTCGCCCGCGTTCGCCGGCGTCCAGTATCCCCCGTACACCTACTCGCCGCCGGCTTGCGCATCCTCCCTGATGCCACCTCTGCACCGTGGCACGCTGCTCTTCTCACAAGCCTCCTCGTCGCATCTCGCCGACACCGATGCGACGGAGGCCGACATGGACGACATCATCACGACTGGCTCGGCCGCCGCCTCCCCCAGGTTCACTGCCCAAGATGATACAATGGACCTCAACGGCGACATGAAGGGCGAGCTCGACTACGGCGAGGAGGAGCCAGAGGAGGAGGAGGAGGAGCTGACGCCTGCTCCGGTGAGGAAAGGGAAAAAGAAGAAGCGGGTGGCCAGGACCAGCGAGCCGCGCGTCAAGTGGGCGTCCAAAGAGGACGAGTGCCTTGCCGAAGCGTCGAAAATCGTCTGCCACGATCCGATCACCGGCACGAACCAGAATGTCGACACGTATTGGGAGCGCATCAAGTCCGAGTTCGACGAATGCAAGCTCGTCGACCCCTACTTCAAGGGCGTCAGCGCGGCTCGAAGGCCATGGCAAATCATTGGGCGCTCATCCAAACGGCGTGCAACAAATGGCATGGGATTGTCGAGGAGATTGCGGCTCGCCCGAAGAGCGGCGCCAACATCAGGGTCAGGTATGACACGCCGGTCTCTCGCTCATTTTTTCGCCCTGTTGCGCCGCAGACTGTTGTTCCTCGGTGCAGATGGTGCGGATGTTCGCCATGTATCGCCAGGACAGCAGCACTGACAAGATTTCAAGTACCTCCACGTGTTCTTCCAGATCGAGAAGTGGGCGGAAGTCCGGCGCACCCTCGCCAAGCCCAAGGAGACGTACAAGCCGGACAAGCCGACGTCGGGCGCGTCTGGCGGGCGCCGGACGGGAACAAGCGAGCCAAGTCGGCGAAGGACGCCGGGCCGGCTACCGCGCGTCTATAGGAGTCCATCGAGCACTGCATCGCCGACGCCCAGACCCGCGCCGCCTAGAGGGCAGAGAAAACCGATGCGCGATGGTCGGTGTTGATGACGAACAGCGCCGTCAAGCTCGACCTGCTCCGGACCAACATCGTCGCGAAGAAGAACACCGACCTGGCTTTCCTGATGTGGGGGGGGGGGGGGAGGGGGGCCAGACATGTCGGCGATGGACGAGCAGGTCAAGGCGTGGTACCTGGCGGAGCGTGGCCTCATGCTGAACCAGATGCCGTCGACGGCGGCGCCAACTCCCACGCCGACCCCAAGGTCGCCGCCAAGTCTGAGCGATGATGCCTCCACGAAGCCCAGCACAGAAGCCGCGCCGACGCCGACCAGCCCACGCACGCCGACTCCTGCCGGTCCGACGCCAGATGCCGTCGTTTGATGCATTGCCTACGCGTCCTTTCTTTTGCACGCCGAACTTTTTATTAATCGCCGAACTATGGCGAGGTGATCGCCAATCGCCGGGACTTTGTGGCGCTGATCGCCAGATTTGTGGCGTTTTTTGGGTAGCGGGAATGGACAAGTTTGAATTTACGATGCCTTGGGAACGACACCTGGGGCATGGCTGAGACTTAGATTGCCTCCAGGGCCTAAAAACCGTTGGACGAGCGTTCGAAATAGCGTCGGCCTATGCGCTAGGGGGCCGAACGAGTGGAGTTGCTCTTAGCACCGAGACTCTCCAGCAACAACAGTGGCGTGACCATGGTGATTTCACGGACGGTTTAAATGATGGCAAAAAGACGTAGTTTTTTTAACAGTCGCCCAGGGGAGAAATTCCCACCAAAATTTGATCTCTTCAAGGAAAATATTGATCCAGTTTACGAAGAAAACCGAATTGAAAAGCTAAACAAGTTGAATCCCTTTGTGAAGGAAACCGGGCCAAAAAAGACATAGTTCATCCATGAATGAATTCTCTATTACATTATCAATCCGAGGAACGCTAATGTAGAGACAAAGAAAAGAATTCCTAAGAATGTTCTAGCTACGTCCTGTCCAACGTTCCTGTTGTGGTCGCCGGCACTGCTCGCCCTGGTCGCGTGACCCACTTTTCCGTCAACCTCGACAATCTCCTTCTTCTCCTCCTCATGATCGTCATCAGCATCCTCCTCCTTCACGTCCAGAGACTGCGGAGCGAGAGATAAACCCCGGAACTCGACGTCCTCCTCCTCCTTCGTGTCTAGAGACGGCAGAGCGAGAGCGAAACCTTGGAACTCGACGACGGCTGCATCGACCTCAGCATTGGTGTTTCCGTCATCGTCGGCGGCGTAGACGTCTTCTAGGCGCATCACGTAAAAGCAAAACTCCATGTCCAGCTCCACCGGCGTCTGCAGCTTTACGCAGGGGTTCTCCGCCGACAGCCTTCCGAGCACGAGGTTCCGCGTGCCGATCTCGACGCAGGCAGCCACGACGCTCTGGCCGCCGGCTTCTCTTTTTTTAGAACCAAGGCTCAAGAAAAGCCCGGCTTTGAATTAACAAAGCCATCAACCGGCCAGGATTACAGAGATTACAACCACGAACCACACAAAGAAAAGGAAAAAAACATGGCAAAGCTACAAAGGCGCTGGGAGACAGCTCACATAGCACACAACCAGCTATATACCAGATCAACATGAAGCTAATAGCTAGGAGATGCTAGGGACCTCTTGCACACACGCAACCAAGGGGAAGGCAACTGCCAGCTCAGGGCAAGAAAACGACGACGATGAGAGGCATGCCATTGCCAGAACACCAGGGGCTTGTGGAGAACACAATCAGACAGTGCCATCGTCAAAGAAGGCACCTGCCTCCTCGCCTGGCTCGAAAGGCGCCGCACCGTTGAGCGATGGACTAGTTCATCCTAGAACCTATCTGAGTGTCGCCCAAGGAAGCCACAGGAGCGGAACCAGGCGTTCCTCACATGTCGACGGCGACTCACCTAGAGCCAAGCAGCCCCAAAACCGAAGATCGGGCGAGAAAGAGGGTGAGCTGCCAGGATGAAGGGCAACAGCAAGGGCCAAGACCAAAACTCAGAAGCTCGGCACTCTCGGCGAGCTGGAGAGGGAAAACCACCGGAGGAGGGGAACCCTATCCCCTCCCTTCCTGGAGATCCACGGCACCGGAGGCCCTCAAAGCCGCACGAAGAGCATCACCATAACAGAACCCCGCACCAGGGAAGGCATGGCTGCCGCTGGAGACTTGCTGTCGCCGCCACCGCACACCAAACCGCACCACACCGAAGCCCGCCGCCCCACTTGTTCCCAAAAACGGCGTCTTCAAGAAGATTACGGCGCCTGGGGCGTCGCCGCCATCCAACAAAGTTTGGGTTTTCACCCGGGAAGCAAGGGGGCATGGGATGGGGAGGACAGGACTGACCGGGCGCCTCAAGGAGGTGAGCGGCGCCACGGGCGTCGCCGTCGCCAAGGCCAAAGAAGGCAGCTAGGGGTTTCCCGGTCTGGAACCCTCCATCCGCCTCCCACCTCATCAAACCAGCCCCCATGTCGAAAGGCATCGGATCTGGAGGGGGGAGGACCACGTCGCTGGAGAGTTGGTGTGGAGGCGGCCAGATCTGACACCGCGGAAGCCGGAGCCGACGCCGGGCCCAGATCCGCATCCTCCGGAGGTCTCACCGTCCTCACGGTCAAGACAGCCGGCCCACGCCTGCGCCACCAGGAGCCAAAGGGCTGGAGGCGCCACACGATTTGCCGCCGCCTGCAGATCCCGCAGCCCTCGGCGAGGCGAGGCAGCAAGGACCCCGCCGCCACCATCATCAGCAGCACACCAAGATGGCCCGGCGGCTGCCTCCGGTGGCGGCGAGGGGAGATCGAGGAGGAGGGAGGTGCGGCGGCGGGATTCGGTTTCGCCCCTCGAGTCGCTCGAGCGGGCGACGCGAGGGAGGGGAGGGGAGGGGAGGGGATCTGTTACACGTGCCGCCGGCTTCTCTCTCCGGGTGGACGAGGAAGACGTCGGTGACGAAGAGCCGCTCGATGGTGGTCCTAGGTGCTAGCGTCTCCTCCTCGCCGCACTTGAGCCGCGAAAACAAGGGGCGTCGTTGTGACCGCTGCTCCTCCGTGTATTTGTCCATGCTTGATGGATCCATCGGCAGAGTTACACTGCACGTACTAGCTTCGTGATCGTGAACAAGAGTCCTCAGCTTGCTTTGTCTCTTTGTGCATCGATGCCTCTGCTTATATTGACTGGGGAGTTGCCGATTCCGACTAGCCGTCCGTTTACACCGGGCCCACCGAACCTGTTCAAATTAGGATTCGGAACCGGAGCAGCAGCATGCAGTACGTTACATTATCAAGCAATCAATATTTTGGAGGGAAACTCGTCCTAGCGTACACATCTATGCCTTTTCTCCGGGGACATCTATGCTACGGTGTAAAGAAAAAATACAATGATGAGTATAAACACTGACCTATACAAAGAGAATACAACTGACTCCACCAACATACACAAAGACCCAAGAAAATATAATAACTAAACATAACGGAAAATAGTGGCTATTCTAGGGTGTACTACACCCGAGTTTGTCCAAAAATTGAAAAAAAATGTTATCTAACAACATTAAAAAAATCTGAAATTTTGCAACAACAAACTCTATCAAAATTTTGAGGTTCTTGAAAATTTCATCCAAAAAATAGCATCCTTGAGCTCTCATAGAAAAAAAAATCGCTGCTCAAAGTTTTGTGCATTATTTGAGCAGTGATTTTCTTTTGTGGGAGCTCCTCGGATGTTATTTTCAGATGAGATTTTATAAGAACCTCAAATATTTGATAGAGTTTGATGTCGCAAAGTTTCAGACTTTTTGGATGTTGTTTAATAAAGTTTTTTCAATTTTTAGACAACTCGGGTGTAGTACACCCGAGAGTAGAAAATCCACTCTGGAAACATAAACATCGATGAATACCTTTATGCTTCCAGCCTGGCTGGGTCGCCTGACTACCAGCATCATGAGAGCTCCCCCCGCCCCCCCAGTGCCTTAAGCCCCAGGGAGTGTAGTTGGCGCTCACGCGCCCTCCTTTATGGGCCGGTCCAACAATGAGGCAGTGCTCGCCCTGGTTCCACTGGTCTATTGATCGAGTTTAACCAGTCATAGTTGACTGGTCAAACCGTTCAATTTGAGAAAAAAAATAAAATAAATGATAAAAAATCGCAAAAAATGAAAAAAATGTGAATTAGAAAATGTTCACTGATTTTGAAAAATAGTTCACGAACTTCAAAAAAGTTCATCGGATTAAAAAAATCACAAATTTTCAAAAAATCATTGATTTTCAAAAAAGTTCAGTATATTTGAAAAAAATCATCGGTTTTCAAAACAGTTTCACGAATTTGAAAAAAGTTCATTGAATTTAAGAAAAGTTCATTGATTTTCCAAATAGTTCTTCAGATTTGAAAAAAAAGTCATCGATTTTGAAAATAGTTCACCGTATGAGAAAAAAAGTTCATGGTTCAAGAAAATTTCATTGGATTTGAAAAAAAGTCATTTTTAAAAAAATTGATTGATTTTCAAAATATTTCACCAAATTTAAAAAAAGTTTATCAAATTTGAAAAATGAAAAAGTGAAACAAAAAGAACTAAAATAAAAACAAAAAACAATAAGAACTAGAAAAAAATAAAAGGAGAAATAAAAAGGAAAGAAATAGAATAAAAAATAGTTTGGGGACGAGTGAAGGAGAGTAATGGATGTAAAGCTTCACGACGATGTGCGCTAGAGTAGTGGTTACTACGCCTTCTAGCCGAAGTGTCGGATGACAACCGACTCATATACATTCCCTAATATCTGATAAATGACCGGCAAATTGAATCCTCTATACAACTCTTGGGAGGTGATGCATCAGCAGTGGTTGGAGAGAGGGGCCTCACTAGTGGAGAGAGATGGTGATAGGAAAGGAGGCCAGTGGGGCGTAGACAAGCAGCTGGTGAGGCGAGGCGGACCGTTCAGCACCAGAGGGAGGTGGTGGTGCGACCGTCCCCGCCAGAGTATGTGAGGAGGTCAGGGTGGAGCAAGCGTGGGAGCATGAGGCGGAATTAGATTTTTATTATCACCTCTGTTCCGGAACAGGGTTATTTGGATTAGGACCCGTTAAAGAATTTGTTTTGCCTCCCTAATCAAACCTTTTAAGACCGTCTCTAATCGATCCCCTAAAAAGCTTTATAGGAGTAAAATATTACTTTTTCCTTCACTATACTGCATCTAACCGATCCCCTAAAAGTTTTACAGGAGTAAAAATTATCCTCCTCGGCCAACCGACTCTTATATTTACTCGGCCGTCCTCCCATGGAGTAAAAATAATCCCCCCCCCCTCTCCTCCCTACTTTGATTTGGTCGGTTCTCGTCGCCGTCGGCCGACGACTAAATTGGTAGATCTATGGCCGTCACCACAGTCGCCGGATTCGATGCATCCCAACAACTAGCGCCGTCGTGTTTTGGTTGGGTTCGACGAGGAGCAACTCGTGCAACCCCTCAACCGTTGTGCATCCCCTTTTGGTATGTCATCCTCCTCGGTGCTTGCATCTCATCCATTGACCAACCACCAACACAACCACGTTCGGCCATCAATCGGGCACAGCACTCGCCCAGTAGCTCGTCAGCTCGCCGCAAGTGGTCATCAAGTGTGACCACTGCCCGCGGTTGGTGTCATGCCTTCTTTCGAGCACGCCGAAATATGCCGGATGGGGTGTTCTACAAGTGAGAAAAGGACGGAGTGAGTGCCATTTTGTAAGGTTGTTCTTCGGATTCGTCGTAATTTAAAACTCATTGTTTGCTCAATACTGTATGTACTCCCTTCGGTCCTTTTTTGTCTGCATATAATTTTTTTTCTGAAGTCAAAGTATCTCTGTTTTAACCGAACTTATAGAAAGAAATATCAACATTCACAATGGCAAATCAATATCGTTAGATTCATAATTCAATGTGGTTTCATAGTATATATATTTGGTGTTGTAGATGTTGATATTTTTTAATATAAATTTGATGAAAATTTGTAAAGTTGTACTTGACACAAATCTAATACGTGAAGTAAAAAAAGGACCGGATGGAATAGGATGGCTGGAAGTTTTGATATTGGGAAGAAGCATTGATCTATTGATAGCGAAAAATTTGCTAGATGTTCGTGCAGTACTTACTAGAGGTGAGACTAGAGAGGACGCATTGTCCAAGTTTGAGGAGGTGGAGAAGAAAGAAGTGTGCAAGCTTGAGAAGCCCATAGAGAAAAGCAACAACATAGGCAATGAAGAGGGACAGAAAGCATTGATTGGACTAGTAGGAACAGTTAGAGAAGTTGTGTTTCTACTGAAGTGTGTAACCTTTCTTGTAGTTTTCTTTGGATCCGTTCTCTTAGTGAGAAAATGGTGAAGTATGTGGCCAAGATGTTGTCTGGTAAAATAATACAGTACTCACTCAATCCCAAATATAACACGTTTTTGGTCTATAAAAAAAATTGGCAGTAAAATATTTTTACTCGTTAAGTTCGGTTAGAAAGGACACGTTTTTTTAGCGTGTCGGCAGCTCGCTCCAACGGCAATAGTGGTCATTTGGTGCTCTCAAAATATCGATCTAATTTTTATTACGTATCGGATACTTTGTATTTTCGGTGATTTTTTTTCAATATATCCGATTCATTGCAAAAAATAAATAAATGAAATGACACTCTTTTAAAGAAGCAAATTACTCCTTTAAAGAATACTCGGCTGTATTCTCATCTAAATTATAGAGTATCTAGAGGAGAACAGCGAAAGAGTGGACGAGCTCGCGTGCTCCTGCTATTGTAGACCAATGGTACAAGGGCAGGTGGAGACGGCAATTATGGCTCATGGAAATACTGGTGTGCGTCCCTGCAGTAGAGGCGACGGAGTTAGGCGTCACCGTGACGAGTCGAGGATGGTGTACCGTTGGTACCTGATCGATTCAGGTACCTGCGCCGGTATGCGCAACTGCGTCGATTGCCGGGAAACGCTGGACAGACGAGTGTGTTGACCCGAAAGCACCTCAGATCCCATGGCGATCTTGGCTGCGGATGGGGGCGGCTTCGAGTTCCTCTCAGATCCCGTCGACAGGTGTGCTTCCCCCAATCCCCCTCCCCCCATATGGTAGATTTCTCCTTCTGTGCTGTCTCATAGATCTCCTCCGTGGAAAACTGCTGGTCAGGTTCCGATTCTGGCGATGGATGAGACTGTGTGCTCGTCGCCCAATCGACCTGTGCTAGATCTGGTGGAAGTAGCCGGCGAATGCATCGTACACGAGGTGGCTGATGGCGGACGCTGCTTCAGCTCTATATGCTGGCATGGCTTCGACGGCAGAGTCCGAACAATCTACCAGCAAAGACGACCCAGAGACTCCGGGCTGCACAAAAGGTAATTAGTGTGTGTGTGCTTAGTGCGTTCCTGTTAAGATGAATGTACTGTTGTAGACGGGGCGCGGTTGAAAGAATGCTGCTTGAGACAATGGTTCCAGGAATACGATTTAGATCAATTTCTATGCGGGGGGGACATCGTGGACTCGTTGATGCAGAGTGTGTGTGTGGGATGGGCTCCTACAGAGCGCCAGCCGTGCGCCGGCAGAGTTTGTACCTCAAGAAAACAATCAAGGGATACGCAGAGACGAAGAGTGACACAGTGGTTGCGCCTGAACTTGGAAGTTTGTTCAACTCATTTGGCGAGGCGTACGATTAATATAATTTGTTTTCCTGGGAGATTTGTTTTCGAATTAGGTATGGGAAGAGTAAATCGAACATACAGAACCAAGTGTGACAACTAAAAGAAAGTGTATGCAGGAAATTGTATGTGGTTGCTCGGTACGCCATAGCTTCCAGCTGATGCATTTTATTTCTGTGTGCCTAAGATATTGATATATTTTTTTCTACACACTTGTTACAGAAATGTTTTTATGCTAATCGTATCGGGTTGACATGTATTAATAATTTTGTATATAACTATACAGACCAGTGCCGAGCAAATGGAGGCTGCAATACAGAAAGTCATGCAAGATGTGACACACCAGTGATGCAAATTGCATGTGTTGAAGAAGACGGAAGAGGGTCTTGGGCCTCCGTAGACAAAGAGAATCAATTTCAAGATGATTTCCGTAAGATAGGTCATCGCATGCTGACGGTTGACGAGTTCGAGAAAGTATGAGCAGACCTGATGGATGCGTACAAATTGCAGAAGAACACATACTTGACTCAGTTGTACGAAGTCGGAAGAAGTGGGAAGAGCCTTCAAAGGTAAATTTTGTGCCAAGATGACGCGCACTCAATGGAGTGAGAGAGCTAATCATATGCTGAAAGCATATGTGCCCGTGAGCTGCCATATGCATCTGTTTGTTCAGCAGTACATGACTCTGTTATTCAATCGTGAGGCAAGCGGGAACTATGAAGAAAGGTGGACAAATATAAGTTCTTTTGCCAGAAGATTAACTGTTTTTATGAGTTTGACGTTCGGATACTATATTGATGTCTCTGATCTTACTAGACGACCCCGGTAATGAAGATGAATACCCCACTGGAGCTGCATGCAAGCAATGTGTACACCCTTGCTATGTTCGAGAAATTTGGTGAGATTCTGTATGAGGCAGGCCAATACAAGGTTGATGCGGTTGAGAAAGGTGTGAAGTACTTGGCTCGGAGATACCACCGAAAGAAGCACGAAAAGTGGGGCAGAGTGGTATATGAAGTTCAAGTGCTGAATCAGGGTATGGAGATAGCATGCGAATGTGGAAAATTTGAACATATAGGATTGTCATCCTTTGAAGGTAGAATTGTTTAGTTCAGTTTCCAAGGTTATGATGTACTGCAAAAACATACTCATGACTCTGCGATGTTCACAAGTGCTTGACTTCCTAGGCTTCACAGAGATACCGGCTAAACACATCATGAAGAGGTGCTTCTGGACCACTTGATGCACCTGCAGAAAGATAAGCTATCTAACAACTCCGTAACATCCAAACTTGTAACATACACCCTGGAGGTTGTGCAGCTCGGCGATGCAAAAACAACAACATATGAACTAGTAATCAGTTTGCTGAAATTGGCAATGCAGAAACTGATCCCATTAGCTGATGTCCGAGATGGGCTTGGATTGGAGGGTCGCCTTCAAGCAAGCCAGGCAGCAAGGAAAGGAAAGAGCAATGGCTAAGAACTGTCCGGCCAGACCCCTTGCTGGGCGGTACCAGCAAGCGCACCCAATTTTGCATATCTTCCGGCAACTAGGGCACGAGAGCAGTACTTGTCCCCTACGGTGGACGTTCAGAAAATACCAAGAAAGGAAGCAAAGTGCTCGAACTGTGGCGTTGATAGACATCGGAAGAATACCTGCAGCAACCCTAAAGTTGTAGTGCAGGTGGTGCCAAGTGCATCTGGTGGGTCAATTACTTGAGCCAAACCCATAGACTGTCCTTGATTTATGTTTTTCTTGCAGAGGGTTCCAGGGCCGGGCGGGCAAAATCCGGGGCCCTGTGCGAAACTAAAAAATGGGGCCCTATCTCACTAAAAAAGAACTAAAGGGCAATTATAATGTATATATATCTCATAGAAAAAATTCTAATGTATATAACATAATGTCTTGCACTTATAGGAACTAAACTGATGTTTCCCATGATGACTCGAATCGGTATTATTGAAACACAAGATACAAAAGATGAATAAAATATAATTGAACAGTAGCATATATCAATAAGTTTATGTGTCAATGTTTTGGGTCTAACTCACCTAGTTTTGGGTCCTCTCCGGTTGAACTGCTACACCATGAGTGTGATCTTTAACCGAGAAGGTAAGAACCGATCTCTAACAAAGAACGAAGCAACGATCCTTGTGAAAAGTTAATTAGGAAATTAGGAATTAAGATTAGAAAATTAAGTTAATCGAAAAAGAGGAATTGCTAAGCACCTGGAGTCACTGATCGATCCGATGAGTCTGAAATTGGAAGAGGAAGCCATGAACAGGGACAAGAAGGCAACAACGGCACTACAACAGCAGACTGGATCCAATCGATCCGATGATACGAAGGCGACGAGACGATATGCTTCATGTTGGGTTTGGCAAACAATGAACTTGGAGAGATACCTTTGGATCACTGGATCACTATCACTCTATCAGTTTCAAATACCTGATATTGAGGATGAGATACACGGTGTTGCGTGATCGCCTCGACGCCCGGTCATTGCTGTTGGCCGACGCTGCAATTACGGTTTTGAGATGGAGATGCATTTAACTCGATTCCCTGGGCGTAGGCTGCGATCTCGTTGTTTCTTTCTTTATACAGACGATCCTGATTCCGTGCCGCAGGAACGAACGAAAGAGCGGACGAGGCGAGGCGCTCGATGCCCTCCACTCAGGCCCAACTCCAGCCTCCAGAGGCCCAGTATGGCTTCGATCTGGGCTTTTTTAATACTAGTCTACATAAAAAATTTGGGCCCCCCAAATTATGGGCCCTGTGCGGGCCGCACGTTTGGGACAACTGTGGGCCCGGCCCTGGAGGGTTCATCAAGCCGTGTACAACCAAGAGTAGTGTTTTTCCCATAATAATTATGCAAGTAGACTGAACGAAGCAGCCGTGTACAACCAAGAGTAGTGTTTTTCCCATATTTATTATTCAACTAGACTTAACGAAGCAGTTGTGTGTGATTAGCTGGACGCCCAGTGTCTATGGCATACTGTAAATTTGTCGCAGTTGTGTACATGCCTATGTTGAAGTGTACGACGAATGATTTGTGAAATCTAATTTGGGAGAACAGTTTTTAGAGTACACATAGAGTACACATCTGATTGCACATGTGTAAACTTCTTTGCGCCAGATGACTTTTGACCAGATGTGGGGAACTTCACTGAAGGTGAGGGTGCGAGCGAGTCGGCTCCTTAAAAAACACAGATCCAAACATAAAAAAGAAAAAACAGATACATATTGACGGCCCTAACGAAGAAGGATCACACAGATATGCGCCACTATTTACTAGTACGTAACGTGCCAAGATGGTACAGCTCGGCACAGGGCATCCACTTCGTTATGTTTGAACGGACGGCGTCACATGCAGTGGCTGCGTATTACTTTATGGGCAGAACTGTACATGTCACTGGTCCCATCCGGAGACCAATGAATGGCTGCGGATTCCGTGATCAGGCGAGCCCGTCCACGCCTACGAGTTTCCAGTATCTAGAGATGCTATAAGTGGGTTGGATAGCTGATTGTTGAATAAGCTATAACCAAAAGTCCGATCAGTTCTGTCAAAACATGGCATGTACAATGAGCATGCATACCAACACCCTTCCAAACCATAGGGGCGGCTAATTTACTCTTTTGTACAGCGATGAAATGTCAGATATCTGAAAGTTCAACTTATGGCAGTTCACCTACCATAAAGCAAAATAGAATAAAATGCAATAATAGTGATCAAGCATTAGTGCGTAACACTTGCCCCTTTTTGATAAAACACAATGATTAGTCACGGATGCATCTTCAAATCAAATATGAGTGAGTGACGGCGCAGTTCACCCATAGATGAATTCGCGATTATTTTATCAATCCGAGGAATGCTAACATAGAGACAGACACGAGAATTCCTAGAATGCTATAGTTATGGCTACAACCTGCCGAGCGTCCTTGGAGATGCCGCGGGCACTGCTCGCCCTGGCCACGTATCGGTCGTGCTCGCTGTAGGTCTCCTCCCTCGCCTCGTACACCTCGTACTCCTCATACTCCTCATCCTTGTCGTCGGCAGCCTCCTCCTCCTCCTCCGTGTTAGTGACAAGAAAACCCTCGAACATGACAACTGCCGCGTCGGCGTCGGCGTCGTCGTCTTCAGTGTCTGTGCCGGTATCGGCGTTGGCGTCGTCTCCGGGCCCCATGACGTAAAAGCGAAACTCCTCGTCCAGCAGCACCGGGGTCTGCAGCTCCACGTGGGGGTTCTCCGCCGACACCAGCCCGAGCAGGAGGTCCCGCGTGCCGATCTCGACGCAGGCGGCCACGGCGCCCTGGCCGCCGGCGCTCTCCGCGTCGACGAGGAAGACATCCGTGACGTAGATGGGCTCGTTGGCCCTCGGGGTTAACCTGTGCCCGGTGCCGCTCTCGAGGGGCAGGCCCCAGCGGCGGTACGGGTGCGACGGCTGCTCGTCCATTGCCATGGCCATGCTCGAGCGCTTGTCTCTAATCGGGGGGCTGATACTTACGTGTCTCCTCTGCTCCTCCTGAACGATCGACACCGGGATCGCTGTGTGCATTGACGCAGGCGCTTCCTCCGATGCTTATATTGAACGGGGACTCGCCGTCGCCGATACTGATCTGTAGTCGGGGAGGAATCCTTGGTGTGGAATTTTGGGTGGACGGAGAAGGACAGTGGATCGAGCGATTCCGATTTGTACCCGGGGATGAATCCTTAGCTAGTACGGAATCTGGTACACAGACAAGGCCATGATCATTTCGTTCTTCGGATTTGCTAAACACATAGGGCGCCGATAACTGCCACACGTGTGATGTAACAAATGGTTGTGCCGCACGTCCTGTATGGTACGGAGACGATCCCGCCCGCACGACCGCGTCCGGATGCGCGCAGCCACAGGCCGCACGTCCGGTGTGTGGCAAAATCACCCACACGTCCGGTCAAACGACCGCGTTGCCCACACGACCCAACACGCCAGTCATTCCGGCCTCCTTTCGGTCCCCAGTCCAACCCGTCGCCGTCTTCTCCTACCTCTCGATCCTCTACCTTCATCGCCTTCCTTCTCTGGTTGCCATGGCAACCAGAGCAAATCCATAGCGCGGACTTTGATGCGTTCTTGTTCATGCAGTGAATGAAAACACATTGGCAGAAACAAAACGGGGAAGAATGAATCACGAAGACGGCACTGATCCTTGGTTTTCTCAAAGGCCGAAAACGCCCCCTTGGGATGCAGCAGAGTACAGTCAACTCATTTCCGCAGGGCCGTTGCTGCCACTACTAGAGCAGTACGCGGGAATCGGTACGATGCATGATAACAAAAAAAAGAACATTTGCCATGTTCGCGACGATGAAGATGTCATTCTAATTATGTCCTACAATGTCATTTTTCACAGGTTCTTATGACCAAAACACATTCAGGGGGCACCATGACAAGTTCAGTCACAGGGCGCTAACACTGACAAATATACGGGCAACTAACTTCAAGTAGCTAACGTGGCAAATCAAGGTAACGCATACGAAAAAGAAACATACTGGTGTGGACATAAAAATTAAACTTGCAAAGGATGGCAAAAGACTCACGAGTTATATCGAAAAAATGTAGGACCTTCATGCAGCACGTGGCATCAGGCAGCAACCATGTTCCTGCCATCGACGTCATACACAGGTGAGTCCATGAAGTGAAGTTGTGGAGAGTGAATTAGGAGAATCAGCATAGCTGACAGATGCAGTTGCCATGCCTGGACAGCTGCAGTTGCCATGCCTGGACAACTAGAGTTGCCATGTGTCATAAAAATGTGATTGCAAATGTCTAAAACAACTGTGGACGACATTGGTGAACAAACAATGTGTGGCATGGATGCACCGCTACATGTGTCATGTTGAACAAACTACAGTTGCCATGCATTGACTAGCTGCTAACATGATCACAGGTTGTAACGGTGGAACCATATCGGCAAATGTCTCATGGCAAGCTTCACAGTTACTGGACGGCGCTATTGCAGATAGAGCACATCAAATTGGAATGACAGACCACATAAGATCAGCACATGCGGCACAACAAGGTAAAAAAATGTGAACCAGAAAACAGTACTGCATTTGCTTTTGTGGGAATAGCATGTGAGGAAAAATAGATTTGTGACGGTGGTGGTGGAAAAAAACAAACAAAAAATGCTACCAAGTGGTCGCGTGCAAAAGAGTCATCTATTGTCTTCGGGTTTTGCCAATTGATATAAGAGTGTGTGCAACATTCATGATTTATCGCATTTGCCTAGTGAGCTCGAACCTAGAACACAAGTTTTGATGCTAGAAGATACTGGTTGCAATGTCTTGGCAACAGTAGTTGCCATGTATGTTGGACTGTAGCTGCCATGGCTATAGAACCCAAGTTTTCATGCTAGAAGATGCTGGTTGCCATGTCTTGGCAACATTGGTTGCCATGTTTGTTGGACTGTAGCTGCCATGACTGGAGAACTACAGTTGCCATGCATGGCAGATTCCACGGCTTGCTGTGTGAATGATGTCATGCTAAATCACATGCAGTTGCTATATTTCATTATGATAAACATGCCATTCAAGCAACTACGTACACCTGTACCTATTTTTTATTGCAGGACCTTCAACTACAATCAACAGCGGCGCGGGGACATCTACTGCAGGAAGCTCTGAGCGCATGGAAGAAGCGTTCCACCAGCAAGCCAACAATCATGCCACAAACAATGCAGAGTCAAGGTTTAAATGGCAATCGCTCCAAAGAATGCCGACAAGCACACCTTTGCACACCAGCACAAGCAACACTCAAGCAGATGAAACAACAGCCAATCTTGAAGTGAATGACGAAACTGATGACGAAGCATAAGGGGATGCAGAAGATGGGCAATCAGAAATCATGGTACCTAAGCCACCGTATGTTGGGCAGAGGTTTGATTCGTATGAAGATGCCAAGGAATTCTACCAGACATATGCAAAGTTCCATGGGTTTGCGGTCAACACCGAATACCATAGGAAAATTAAAAAAAACTAACGAGTACAGCAGAGGTGAGATGAGGTGCTACAAGGAACGAAGGAACAAGAAGGGTAAAGGTGTTGCGCCTGTCATTCCGAAACGAAAGAGAGGTATCATTGTCAAGACGGAATGCCATGTCCGGTGTAAGATGAATGTAGATGCAGCATGGTGGGTGGTCACTGAATATTTTGACGAGCACAACCACGAACTCATAAAGAAGTTTGACCTGGTAAAATTTCTGAGCGCCCATAGAGGATTCACCCCACTCGAGAAGAAATTCATAAAGCTGCTACATGATTGTAACGTCGGTCCATCAAGAATGGTCCAGATACTGTCTCTCATCCACAGCAAAAATGGGACTCTAATGTCTACTACACAACCTTCTTCTTGTAGATGTTGTTGGGCCTCCAAGTGCAGAGGTTTGTAGGACAGTAGCAAATTTCCCTCAAGTGGAGGACCTAAGGTTTATCAATCCATGGGAGGCGTAGGATGAAGATGGTCTCTCTCAAACAACCCTGCAACCAAATAACAAAGAGTCTCTTGTGTCCCCAACACACCCAATACAATGGTAAATTGTATAGGTACACTAGTTCGGCGAAGAGATGGTGATACAAGTGCAATATGGATGGTAGATATAGGTATTTGTAATCTGAATTTATAAAAACAGCAAGGTAACTTATAATAAAAGTGAGCACAAACGGTATTGCAATGCTAGGAAACAAGAGCCTCTTGGAAGGATCGACTCTTCACATTTCTAGCATGGAATCGACGCAAGTCTTGCTGATAAATAGTCGAGCGGATCAGGGCCATCTCCCTCTCCTCTTCCAAGAGGTCGACTGCATCTTGCCGGGCTTGCTCCGCTTCTTCTTCAGAGTATAGTTCGACTCGAGGCGCATTGTGAAGCGTGTCACTCGGCGTAATCGCTTCAGCTCCATAGACCGTGAAGAATGGAGTTCTCCCGATCGACCGATTAGGAGTGGTCCTCAATCCCCGTGAGAACTGATGGAAGTTCGTCGACCCAAGCACCTCGCGTGCTTGAGGTCACACATCAGCCGTGGTTTTAGCCCTTTGAGAATGAGGCCGCTTTACGCCTCGCTTGTCCATTCGACTGAGGATGAGAAACTGAAGCATAGTCGACCTGCGTGCCCTGAGAGGCGCAGAAGGCTTTGAACTTGTCATTATCAAAGTTTGTCCCATTGTCGGTGATGATGCTATGCAGAACTCCATATCTGAATATCAACTCTCGATGAAACCGAGATAGGTGCATGCATCAAGGTTCTTGATGGGCTTGGCTTCGATCCACTTGGTGAACTTGTCGATCGCTACTAGCAAATGAGTGAAGCCGCTTCGCCAGCTTCTCAGCGGTCCAATCATGTCTAATCCCCAAACAGCGAAGGGCCAGACGAGTGGAATGGTCTTCAAGGCTGAAGTGGGCTTGTGTGACATGTTGGAATAGAACTGACACCCTTCACACTTGTCGACTATTTCTTTTGCCATTTCATTTGCTTTCGGCCAGTAAAATCCCGCTCGGTATGCTTTAGCCACAATGGTCCGAGAGGACGCATGATGGCCACAGGTCCTCAACTTCAGTCGGATCACCGGCGCTCTTTTGCTGCGGGGCTTCTTCTGTGAAAGGATCCTCCTGCACTGATGGCGCGTGAACGTGCTCCAAAAACACATCACTGGGAATGGCCTCCCTCTTGGACCCTATCTTCGCCAAATCATCCGCAGCCTGATTTTTCGGGCCGGGTATATGATGAAGCTCTAACCCTCGAATTTCTTCTCCAGCTTTTCTCACCGCATTACAAGAATCTGTCATAGCCGGGCTTCGACGCCCCACTCCTTCATCACTTGATTAACAACCAGATCCAAGTCGCCAGAGACCATAAGGCGACGGACGCCGAAAGTGAAATGGCCATACGCAACCCATACAGAGTGCTTCATATTCTCGCTTCGTTGTTGGAAGAATCAAAGTGAATCTGGAGAACATATTTGAGCTTATCTCCTGGGAAACCAACACAACCCCGCACTGTAACTGCTCAAAGCATCTTGGAACCATCAAAAAACATAGTTCAGTGCTCTGGGTGAACTTGAGTCGGAAGCTGCTGTTCAGTCCACTCGGCGAGGAAGTCTGCTATTGCTTGGGACTATTTGATATCAAGGGGAAGGAGTTCAATCGCCCATTTAGCCACTCGACCAGTTGCATCTCTGTTATGAAGAATTTCCGACAATGGGGCGTCGTTGACGACTGTAATGGAATGATCAGAGAAATAGTGAGCAACCTTCTTTGTGGTCATATAAATCCCATAAACAAGCTTCTGATAGTGAGGGTATCTTTGCTTCGATGGGGTCAACACTTCAGAAAGATAATAAACTGGGCGTTGAACTTTGAAGGCTTTTCCTTCTTCTTCCCGCTCGACCGTAAGTACGGTAATCGACGACTTGTCCAAAGGGCTGCAATGTAAAGCAACAAAGGCTCTTTGTCGATAGGGAGCAGCAAGCACCGGCTGGGTGGAGAGCGAGCTTTTAACTCGCAAACGCTGCATCAGCTTCAGAGTCCACTCGAACTTGTCCGACTTAGTCATCGACCGGTAAAGAGGCAATGCCTTTTCACCGAGGCGAGAGATGAATCGACTTAAAGCGCCAAGCATCCAAAGAAGCTCGACATCGTGCACACGCATTGTATGCGCTTCATTTGGAGTATAGTGCCAACTTTTTCGGGGTTAGCGTCGATTCCTCGCTCAGAAACGAGAAAACCGAGTAACTTTCCGCCAGGAACTCCAAATGTGCACTTTGTGAAGGAAATGTGCCCTAGAGGCAATAATAAAGTTATTATTTATTTCCTTATATCATGATAAATGTTTATTATTCATGCTAGAAATGTATTAACCGGAAACATAATACATGTGTGAATACATAGACAAACGGAGTGTCACTAGTATGCCTCTACTAGACTAGCTTGTTAATCAAAGATGGTTAAGTTTCCGACCATAGACAAAGGAGTTGTCATTTGATTAACAAGGTCACATCATTGGTTGAATGATCTGATTGACATGACCCATTCCATTAGCTTAGCACTCGATCGCTTAGTATGTTGCTATTGCTTTTATCCATGACTTATACATGTTCCTATAACTATGAGATTATGCAACTCCTGCTTGCCGGAGGAACACTTTGGTACTACCAAACGTCACAACGAATCGGGTGATTATAAAGGAGTATTACAAGTGTCTCCAAAGACAGATGTTGGGTTGGCGATTTCAAGATTAGGATTTGTCACTCCGATTGTCGGAGAGGTATCTCCGGGCCATCTCGGTAATGCACATCACTATAAGCCTTGCAAGCAATGTAGCTAATGAGTTAGTTACGGAATGATGCATTACGGAACGAGTAAAGAGACTTGCCAAGAATTGAGATTGAACTAGGTATTGGATACCGACGATCGAATCTCGGGCAAGTAACATACCGATGACAAAGGGAACAACGTATGTTGTTATGCGGTCTCGACCGATAAAGATCTTCGTAGAAAATGTAGGAACCAATATGGGCATCCAGGTCCCGCTTATTGGTTATTGACCGGAGATGTATCTCGGTCATGTCTACATTGTTCTCGAACCGTAGGGTCCGCACGCTTAAGGTTTCAATGACGGTTATATTATGAGTTTGTGTATTTTGATGTACGAAGGAGTTTGGAGTCCCGGATGTGATCACGGACATGACGAGGAGTCTCGAAATGATCGAGACATAAAGATTGATATATTGGACGGCTATATTCGGACTCGGAAAGGTTCCTAAGTTTCCGGACAAAACCGGAGTGCCGGAGGGGTTACCGGAACCCCCCGGGGAAGTAATGGGCCTTATTGGGCCAAGAGGGGAGAGAGAGGGCTGCGCCAGGAGGTGGCGCCCCCCCCCATGGGGAGTCCGAATTGGACAAGGAGGGGGGGCGCGGCCCCCTTTCCCTCTTCCTCTCCCTCTCCTTCCTTCCCCCTTCCTCCTTCCTAGTTGGACTAGGAAAGGGGAGTCCTACTCCCACTAGGAGGAGGACTCCCTCCCTTGGCGCTGCCTCCTAGGGCCGGGCCGCCCTCCCCTTGCTCCTTTATATACGGGGCAGGGGGCACCCCATGACGCATAAGTTGATCCTTGAGATCGCTCCTTAGCCGTGTGCGGTGCCCCTCCACCATATTCCACCTCGGTCAAATCAGAGCAGTGCTTAGGCGAAGCCCCGCTGGTAGAACATCAAGATCGCTACCACGCCGTCAGGCCGACGGAACTCTCTCTCCCGGAGCTTTGCTGGATCGGAGCCCGAGGAGCGCCACCGAGCTGTACGTGTGCCAAGAACTCGGAGGTGCCGGAGTAACGGTGCTTGGATCGGTTGGATCGCGAGGAGAACGTCGACTACTTCCTCTACGTTGTGATTGCTTCCGCTTCGGTCTACGAGGGTACGTAGACTACACTCTCCCCTCTCGTTGCTATGCATCACCATGATCTTGCGTGTGCGTAGGAATTTTTTGAAATTACTGCGTTCCCCAACAAAGGGCATCCGAGCCTAGGTTTTTATGGTTTGATGTTTTGCACGAGTAGAACACAAGTGAGTTGTGGGCGATACAAGTCATACCGCCTACCAGATGTCATACTTTGGTTCAGCGGTATTGTGAGATGAAGCGGCCCGACCGACATTACGCCAGACGCTTACGCGAGACTGGTTTCACTGCTACGAGCACTCGTGCTTAAAGGTGGCTGGCGGGTGTCTGTCTCTCTCACTTTAGTTGAACTGAAAAGTGGCTACGCCCGGTCCTTGAGAAGGTTAAACGGAGTCTATTTGACGAAGTATCGTTGTGGTCTTGATGCGTAGGTGAGATTGGTTCTTGCTTAAGCCCGTAGCAGCCACGTAAAATTTGCAACAACAAAGTAGAGGACGCCTAACTTGTTTTTGCAGGCATGTTGTGATGTGATATGGTCAAGACGTGATGCTATATTTTATTGTATGAGATGATCATGTTTTGTAACCGGTTATCGACAACCGGCTAGAGCCATATGGTTGTCGCTTATTGTATGAAATGCAACGCCTGTAATTGCTTTTACTTTATCACTAAGCGGTAGCGATAGTCGAGAAGCAATAGATGGCGTAACGACAACGATGCTACGATGGAGATCAAGGTGTCGCGCCGGTGACGATGGTGATCACGACGGTGCTTGAGATGGAGATCACAAGCACAAGATGATGATGGCCATATCATATCACTTATATTGATTGCATGTGATGTTTATCCTTTATGCATCTTATTTTGCTTGGTTGACGGTAGCATTTTAAGATGATCTCTCACCTAAATTATCAAGTAGTGTTCTCCCTGAGTATGCACCGTTGCCAAAGTTCGTCGTGTCAAGACACCACGTGATGATCGGGTGTGATAAGCTCTACGTCCATTTACAACGGGTGCAAGCCAGTTTTGCACACACAGAATACTCAGGTTATACTTGACGAGCCTAGCATATGCAGATATGGCCTCGGAACACGGAGACCGAAAGGTCGAGCGTGAATCATATAGTAGATATGATCAACATAAGATGTTCACCATTGAAAACTACTCCATCTCACGTGATGATCGGTTATGGTTTAGTTGATTTGGATCACGTGATCACTTAGATGACTAGAGAGATGTCTGCCTAAGTGGGAGTTCTTAAGTAATATGATTAATTGAACTTAAATTTATCATGAACTTAGTACCGATAGTATCTTGCTTGTCTATGTCTCTGCTTATAGATAGATGGCTCGTCTTTGTTGTTCCGTTGAATTTTAATGCGTTCCTTGAGAAAGCAAAGTTGAAAGATGATGGTAGCAATTACACGGATCGGGTCCGTAATCTCGAGGATTATCCTCATTGCTGCACGTAAGAGTTACGCCCCGGATGCACCGCTAGGTGCCAGTGCCTTGCCGATGTAACCGACGACGTTAAGAACGTCCCGCGAGCAAAGCTGATGACTACTCTATAGTTCAAGGTGCCATGCTTTACGGCTTAGAACCGGGTCTTCAACGACGCTTTTGAAAGTCATGGAGCATATGAGATGTTCCAGGAGTTGAAGTTGATATTTCAAATGTAATGCCCGGATTGAGAGATATGAAGTCTCCAATAAGTTCTATAGCTGCAAGATGGAGGAGAATGGGTCTGTCGGTGAGCACATACTCGTAATGTCCGGTATTACAATCACTTGACTCAACCGGGAGTTGATCTTCCGGATGATTGTGTCATTAATGTAATTCTTCAATCACCGCCACCAAGCTACAAAGGCTTCGTGATGAACTATAATATGCAAGGGTTAGTAAAGACTATGCCTGAGCTCTTCGCAATGTCAAGGCTGCGGAGGTAGAAATCAAGAAGGAGCATCAAGTGTTGATGGTCAATAAGACCACTAGTTTCAAGAAGAAAGGCAAAGGGAAGAAGAAGGAACTTCAAGAAGAACAAGAAACAAGTTGTCGCTCAGAGAAGAAACCCAAGTCTGGACCTAAACCTGAAATCGAGTGCTTCTACCGCAAGCGACCGTCATCGGAAGCGGAACTGCCCCAAGTATTTGGCGGATAAGAAGGATGGCAAGGTGAACAAAGGTATATGTGATATACATGTTATTGATGTGTACCTTACTAGAGCTCGCAGAGCACTGGTATTTGATATCTTTGGGTTCATTGCTAATATTTGCAACTCAAATGTGGACTACGGATTGCTTAACACCGCAAAGGACGAGGTGACGATGCTGGGAAATGGTTCCAAAGTCGATGTGATCGCGGTCGGCACGCTACCTCTACATCTACCTTCGGGATTAATTTTAGACTTAAATAATTGTTATTTGGTGCCAGCGTTGAGCATGAACATTATATCTGGATATTGTTTGATGCGAGACGGTTATTCATTTAAATCAGAGAATAATGGTTGTTCTATTTATATGAATAGTATCTTTTATGGTCATGCACCCTTGACGAGTGGTCTATTTTTAATGAATCTCGATAGTAGTGATACACATATTCATAATGTTGAAACCAAAAGATGCAGAGTTGATAATGATGGTGCAACTTATTTGTGGCACTGCCATTTAGGTCATATCGGTATAAAGCGCATGAAGAAACTCCATACTGATGGACTTTTGGAGTCACTTGATTATGAATCACTTGGCACTTAAGTAACCGTGCCTCATGGGCAAGATGACTAAAACCCGCTTCTCCGGTACTATGGAGAGAGCAACAGATTTGTTGGAAATCATACATACAGATGTATGTGGTCCAATGAATGTTGAGGCTCGTATGGATATCGTTATTTTCTCACCTTCACAGATGATTTAAGCGAGATATGGGTATATCTACTTAATGAAACATAAGTCTGAAACATTTGAAAAGTTCAAAGAATTTCAGAGTGAAGTTGAAAATCATCGTAATAAGAAAATAAAGTTTCTACGATCTGATCGTGGAGGCGAATATTTGAGTTACGAAGTTTGGTCTACATTTGAAACAATGCGGAATAGTTTCAAGAATCACACCACCCGGAACACCACAGCGCAATGGTGTGTCCGAACGTCAGAATCGCACTTTACTAGATATGGTGCGATCTATGATGTCTCTTACAGATTTACCGCTATCGCTTTGGGGTTATGCTCTTGAGACGGCCGCATTCACGCTGAATAGAACACCGTCAAAATCCGTTAAGACGACACCTTATGAACTATGGTTTAGCAAGAAACCAAAGTTGTCGCTTTCTTAAAGTTTGGGGATGCGATGCTTATGTGAAAAAGCTTCAACCCGATAAGCTCGAACCTAAATCGGAGAAATGTGTCTTCATAGGATACCCAAAGGAGATAGTTGGGTACACCTTCTATCACAGATCCGAAGGCAAGACATTTGTTGCTAAGAATGGATCCTTTCTAGAGAAGGAGTTTCTCGAAAGAAGTGAGTGGGAGGAAAGTAGAACTTGATGAGATAATCTGTACCTTCTCCCTTATTTGAAAGTAGTTTATCACGTAAACCGGTTTCTGCGACATCTACACCAAATAGTGAGGAAGTTGATGATGTTGATCATGAAACTTCAGATCAAGTTACTACAAAACCTCGTAGATCAACCAGAGTAAGATCCGCACTGCAGTGGTACGGTAATCCTGTTCTCGAAGTCATGCTACTAGATCATGATGAACCTACGAACTATGAAGAAGCGATGGTGAGCCCAGATTCCGCAAAATGGCTTGAGGCCATGAAATCTGAGATGGGATCCATGTATGAAAACAAAGTGTGGACTTTGATTGACTTGACCGAGGGTCGGCAAGCAATAGAAAACAAATGGATCTTCAAGAAGAAGACTGACGACGGTAATATTATCTTTCATTAAAGCTCGACTTGTCGCAAAGGGGTTTCGACAAGTTCAAGGGATTGACTACGATGAGACCTTCTCACCCGTAGTGATGCTTAAGTCTGTCCGAATCATGTTAGCAATTGCCGCATTTTATGATTATGAAATTTGGCAAATGGATGTAAAGACCGCATTCCTGAATGGGTTTCTCGGAAGAAGAGTTGTATATGATGCAACCGTAAGGTTTTATCGATCCAAAGGGAGCTAACAAAGTGTGCAAGCTCCAAATGATCCATTTATGGACTGGTGCAAGCATCTCGAGTTGGAATAAACGCTTTGATAGTGTGATCAAAGCATTTGGGTTTATACAGACTTTTGGAGAAGCTCATATTTACAAGAAAGTGAGTGGGAGCTCAGAGCATTTCCGATATTATATATAGATGACATATTACCGATCGGAAATGATATAGAATTTCTGGATAGCATAAAGGGATACTTGAACAAGAGTTTTTCGATGAAAGACCTCGGTGAAGCTGCTTACATATTAGGCATAAAAATCTATAGAGATAGATCAAGACGCTTAATTGGACTTTCACAAAGCACATACCTTGACAAGATTTTGAAGAAGTTCAAAATGGATCAAGCAAAGAAAGGGTTCTTGCCTCAGATTGCAAGGTATGAAGTTGAGTAAGACTCAATGCCCGACCACCGCAGTAAGATAGAGAGAAAATGAAAGATGTTCCCTATGCCTCAGCCATAGGCTCTATCATGTATGCAATGTCTGTGTACCAGACTGATGTGTGCCTTGCTATAAGCTTAGCAGGAGGTACCAGAGTGATCCAGAGTGGATCATCGACAGCGTCAAGAACATCCTGAAGTACCTAAAAGGACTAAGGATATGTTTCTCAGATATGGAGGTGACAAAGAGCTCATCGTAAATCTGTTACGTTGATGCAAGCTTTGACACTGATCCGAACGATTCTAAATCGCAAAACCAGATACGTGATTTACACTAAACGGAGGAGTTGTCATTGGTGCAGCTCTAAACAAAGCGTCAGAGCGGGATCTACATGTGAAGCGGAATATATAGCAGCTTCGGAAGCAGCTAATGAAGGAGTCTCGATGAAGGAGTTCATATCCGATCTAGGTGTCATACCTAGTGCATCGGAACCAATGAAAATCTTTTGTGACAATATCGAGCAATTGCCTTGGCGAAGGAATCCAGATTTCACAAGAGAACAAAACACATCAAGAGACGCTTCAATTCCATCCGGACTTAGTCCGTGGGAGACATAGAGATTTGCAAGATACATACGGATCTCGAATGTAGCAGATCCGCTGACTAAGCCTCTTCCACGAGCAAAACATGATCAACACCAAGACTCCATGGGTGTTAGAATCATTCTTGTGTAATCTAGATTATTGACTCTAGTGCAAGTGGGAGATCAAGGAAATGTGCCCTAGAGGCAATAATAAAGTTATTATTTATTTCCTTATATCATGATAAATGTTTATTATTCATGCTAGAAATGTATTAACCGGAAACATAATACATGTGTGAATACATAGACAAACGGAGTGTCACTAGTATGCCTCTACTAGACTAGCTTGTTAATCAAAGATGGTTAAGTTTCGACCATAGACAAAGGAGTTGTCATTTGATTAACAAGGTCACATCATTGGTTGAATGATCTGATTGACATGACCCATTCCATTAGCTTAGCACCCGATCGCTTAGTATGTTGCTATTGCTTTTATCCATGACTTATACATGTTCCTATAACTATGAGATTATGCAACTCCCGCTTGCGGAGGAACACTTTGGGTACTACCAAACGTCACAACGTGAATCGGGTGATTATAAAGGAGTATTACAAGTGTCTCCAAAGACAGATGTTGGGTTGGCGATTTCAAGATTAGGATTTGTCACTCCGATTGCTCGGAGAGGTATCTCTGGGCCATCTCGGTAATGCACATCACTATAAGCCTTGCAAGCAATGTAGCTAATGAGTTAGTTACGGAATGATGCATTACGGAACGAGTAAAGAGACTTGCCAGTAACGAGATTGAACTAGGTATTGGATACCGACGATCGAATCTCGGCAAGTAACATACCGATGACAAAGGGAACAACGTATGTTGTTATGCGGTTCCGACCGATAAAGATCTTCGTAGAAAATGTAGGAACCAATATGGGCATCCGTGTCCCGCTTATTGGTTATTGACCGGAGATGTATCTCGGTCATGTCTACATTGTTCTCGAACCGTAGGGTCCGCACGCTTAAGGTTTCGATGGACGGTTATATTATGAGTTTGTGTATTTTGATGTACCGAAGGAGTTCGGAGTCCCGGATGTGATCACGGACATGACGAGGAGTCTCGAAATGATCGAGACATAAAGATTGATATATTGGACGGCTATATTCGGACTCGGAAAGGTTCCAAGTTTCCGGAGAAAACCGGAGTGCCGGAGGGGTTACCGGAACCCCCCGGGGAAGTAATGGGCCTTATTGGGCCAAGAGGGGAGAGAGAGGGCTGCGCCAGGAGGTGGCGCCCCCCCCCCATGGGGAGTCCGAATTGGACAAGGAGGGGGGGCGCGGCCCCCTTTCCCTCTTCCTCTCCCTCTCCTTCCTTCCCCCTTCCTCCTTCCTAGTTGGACTAGGAAAGGGGAGTCCTACTCCCACTAGGAGGAGGACTCCCCCTCCTGGCGCGCCTCCTAGGGCCGGCCGGCCCTCCCCTTGCTCCTTTATATACGGGGCAGGGGGCACCCCATGACGCAAGTTGATCCTTGAGATCGCTCCTTAGCCGTGTGCGGTGCCCCCTCCACCATATTCCACCTCGGTCAAATCAGAAAGGCTTAGGCGAAGCCCTGCGTTGGTAGAACATCAAGATCGCCACCACGCCGCCTTGTCGACGGAACTCTCTCTCCCGGAGCTTTGATGGATCGGAGCCCGAGGAGCGCCACCGAGCTGTACGTGTGCCAAGAACTCGGAGGTGCCGGAGTAACGGTGCTTGGATCGGTTGGATCGCGAGGAGAACGCAGACGACTACTTCCTCTACGCCAGATTGCTTCCGCTTCGGTCTCACGAGGGTACGTAGACAACACTCTCCCCTCTCGTTGCTATGCATCACCATGATCTTGCGTGTGCGTAGGAAATTTTTTGAAATTACTGCGTTCCCCAACACTTTGATGGGTTAAGCTTGATATCATACCTCCTGAGATTGACAAATGTTTCAGCAAGGTCAGTCAATAGGTCAGAACCCTTTCGTGACTTGACCACTATATCATCCATGTACGCTTCCACATTCCGACTGATTTGAGTGAGCAAACACTTCTGAATCATCCTCATGAACGTGGCTCCGGCATTCTTGAGACCGAATGGCATGGTGACATAACAGAAGCACCCGAATGGAGTGATGAACGCTGTTTTGATCTCATCGGGTCCATACAGACGGATCTGATGGTACCCGGAATAGACGTCTAAAAAAGACAACCTCTCACATCCCGCAGTTGAGTCGACTATTTGGTCAATGCGAGGAAGAGGGAAATGATCTTTCGGGCAGGCCCGATTGATATGCTTGAAATCGATGCACATGCGCAACGACTTGTCCTTCTTGGGAACCATGACGACATTGGCGAGCCACTCGGACTGGTAGATTTCTCGGACGAACTCTGCCGCTAAGAGCCGAGCCACCTCTTCACCAATGGCCTTTCTCTTCTGGACGGCGGACCGTCGAAGATGTTCATTAACTGGTTTGACTTTTGGGTCGACTCGTAGGCGATGCTCAGCCAGCTCCCTGGGAACACCCGGCATGTCAGCAGGCTTCCATGCAAAGATGTCCCAGTTCTCACGGAGGAACTGGATGAACGCTTCTTCCTATTTTGAGTCGAGTGTTGTTGAGATGTTGGTCGGAGCAGCGTTGGGATCAGTCGGATGAATGTGAACCTGTTTCGTCGCACCGGACGACCAAATGCCGACCAGAAGCGGGCTTCTTAGCTCGCAACAAATCACTCGGATCTGCAGTTTTACGATACTCTTGTAACTCAACCATCGCCAACCGAAGCTTCGCGATCTTAGAGCCTTTCTGGAAGCACTCTTCCGCCTTCTTCCGATTGCCCGTAACAATGATCATGCCCTTGGGACCAGGCATCTTCAGTTTAAGATACACGTAACATGGTCGGGCCATGAAACATGCGTACGCTGGCCTTCCCAGAATAGCGTGATAAGCGCTTTGGAAATCCACAACCTCAAGGTCAAATTTTCTTTCCGGAAATGCTTCGAATCACCAAAAACTACATCAAGAGAAATTTGGCCGAGTGACTCAGCCTTCTTTCCAGGAATGACTCCGTGGAAGCTCGTGTTATCGTAATCGAAGTCCGACATCGGAATGCCCATCCCTTTCAACGCCTCTGCGCATAATATGTTCAAGCCGCTACCACCATCCATCGTAACTTTGGTCACGAGTGCCTTTGACGACTAGGGTCGACCACCAACGCTTGCCTCCTGTGGGTGGCAATGTGCGCCGTGATCGGACTGGTCGAATGTGAGGGGGGTCTGGGACCACTTTAGATAGTTGGGCATCGCCGGAGCGACCAAGTTCACTTCCCGATTGATAACCTTCAATCGACTTTTGCTTTCGACGTCAGCAAAAATCATCAGGGTGGAATTGACCCGGGGATATCCATCATCACTGTCATCTTTGTCCTCAACTTTGTCTGTCTCCTTATCCTTATCCTTGGGCTGTTTACCTTGGAACTGCTGAATCAAGAGCCGACACTGTCGAGTGGTATGTTTTGGGTAAATGAGCTTACCCTCTTCATCTTTCTTCGTGTGAATGTGACATGGCAAATCCAACACGTCATTTCCATCCTGGTCTTTCACCTTCTTGGGGTTCCAAGGACCCTTGGGTCTCCCCTTGAACTTTCCCCGGGTCACACCAAGGCCTCTCCGGAGCAGTGGCTCGGCTTTACGCTTCGCTTCCGATCGAATTTCCTCCGCCGCCTCATTAGCGGTTGATTTGTATTTACCACTCGAGCCGATCCTCTTCTTCACCATTTGCATACTTGGTGGCAATCTCCATCATCCGACTCGTGGTCATATCTCCGGCTCGACCGAATTTCAAACTCAACTCTCGTTCTTGACACCTTCTTTGAAGGCACAGACTTCTGGTGATCAGATACATTCTCGACTGTGTGGTGCAAAGTGATCCACCTCTGGATATAATCCCTCAAAGTTTCATTCGACTTCTGCACACACGACTGCAACTCTGTCAACCCTGCTGGTCGCTTGCAAGTCCCTTCAAATGTCCTGACAAACACTCGGACAAGATCTTCCCAAGTGTAAATCTTTCTGGTGCTAATCGATTCAACCACGCTCTGCTGAGCCTTCCAACATAAGAGGCAAATGCTTCATGGCTACCTCATCGCTGCCGCCGCCGACCAACAGCCACTCGGTAATCTTTCAGGCCAAGTGTCAGGCTTGGATTCACGAGTGAACTTACTGTCTCAAGTCGCCAACCTGAAGGTGGGAGGAATCCCCGCGGCTCTGGTGGCTCTGCTGAAACACGCTGGCCTTGAGACATGAACTCTGTTGGTGGAGGGAACATCTCTGTCATGGCCGCCTCGGTGAGCTCGTTCTCGCCGACCAAACCTTGAATGATGATAGATCTCGCATCAAAGCTCGGTTCTTCCTGGGTCGACTAGAACTCTTCGCCCAACACCGTGGTCAAGGGCGCTCGTCAGCCCCCGCCGCCGAGGAGCGTATGATCCACCCCTTGGGGGAGGAGTGGGCACTCGACGTCGATCGTTGCAATTGAATCGATGCTCATATTGCTCGCGGCTCTTGTACTGATCATCACGCTGGCCCCCACGTTCCTCACGCCTCGGGGGCGATCTCGAACTATGGGCCGACTGGACAGAATTCGCAGTGACGGATCGGCTGTGAATTCTGTTCCATGACTGTGACACGACCGAGTTTTGGTCTCCTGCCGCCCGGAGCAGATCTCTGATTTGTAGCAAACCTCTACCTGCCTCCGACTGGGAAGGCTGAATTGACTCTGCTATACGGGCGGCAGCTGCTAAATTCTGAATCGGAGTTCGATATACCTGAGTTGGTGGCTGGAAGAGCTGACGTCGACTGGATTCTGGAACCCTTGGTCGCTGGCCATTGCCGAGTACTCGCCGGAGGTTCTCTAGTCGAGTGCGCCACCAGATTGGCGCCAAGATCCTCCAAGGCACGAGCCTCGGGGGTTTCTCCAACGATAGGAGTGTGAAGTGCATCCATGTTCCGACGGCAAAGCTCCTCCCTCTGCAGCGAAGTGAGGGGCTCGGGCCGGTACTCCTCGTGGTCTTGCACCGGATCACCTCCACCGTCACCTCCCTCGGCGCGGGGGAATCCGGGGGGACTGCATGGTCCGTCGACCATCAGAACCTCTGCCGCAGGGTCACTGCTATCACACTCGGACGCAGTCTCTGCGGAGCCAGTCGACAGATCGAATAGGCCGTAGAGAGATTCATCGGGCTCGATCACCGCGACTTGGGGGGTGGCCGACTGGCGAGCCACCGCATGCCTCACCCATCGCTGAAGCCTCGACCGACCGGAACGCTTGCGCCGGCGGGAGACTAGGAGCGAGGAAGGCATGAGCCGACCCATACCGAAGTCGACGGTTGCCGCAGGAGGACGCCACGTACACACGCATCGAAAGTGCGCCGCCTGGACGGGAAGCGCGCCCACGCCGAGTGGAGCCTCCCCGGCCAAGCGGAGTCATCGGCGATTTAACGTGAGCGCACCGAGACGGATCTCGCGGCTCGACCGTAACTCCACCAAACCATGATGTAGGAGATCGAAAGAATCCCAACTTCTCCAACAAATCGCTAGAACACCTGCCCACAGGTGGGCGCCAACCGTCGTGGTTCTAAGTCCGACAAGAGAATGGGGGTAGGAATGGAGAGGCAAGATCCTAGTTATGGAGTAGTTGTATATGCAAGGGATTTACGAGTTCAGGCCCTTCTGGAGGAAGTAACATCCCCACGCCTCGTGAGCCCGGAGGCGGTCGATCGGATTATATGCGTATGTGTTACAGGGGTGCGAACCCTTCTACCTGTGGAGGGGGGTGGCTTATATAGAGTGCGCCAGGACCCTAGCCTGCCCACGTAGCAGAGGGTTTAAGGTACGTTAAGGCTAGGCGTTACTGGTAACGCCTTACATAAAGTATCATTGTGATCATAAAGACTAGTTAACTACAGACCGTTTGGACGCCGAGTGGCTCTTGGACTCCTGGTGGTCGAGTGGGTCTTCATGGTCGAGTGGAAACTTTCCAGGTCGACTGGAAGGCCGCTTCTTTCACGAGTGTCCTTGGGGAGGGTACCTTTGGGCAGGTCTATGACCCTACCCCAGGCTCATGACTTCATCAACGAGGAATCTCGAAATGGTCGACACGTAAAGATCGATATATTGGAAGACTATATTCAGATATCGGAAAAGTTCTGAGTGATTCGGGTATTTTTTGGAGTACCGGAGAGTTACGGGAATTCGCCGGGGAGTATATGGGCCTTATTGGGCTTTAGGGGAAAGAGAGAGGAGAGGCTGGGCGCCCCCAAGGCCTAGTCCGAATTGGACTAGGGGGAGGGGTTGTGCCCCCTCCTTCCTTCTCTTCTCTCTCCTCTTTCCTTGACTCCTACTCCTACTACTTGGAAGGGGGGGAATCCTACTCCCGGTGGGAGTAGGACTCCTCCTATGGCGCGCCATAGAGAGGGCCGACCCTCCCCCTCCTCCACTCCTTTATATACGGGGAAGGGGGCACCCCTTGGCGACACAACAATTGATCTCTTGATCTCTTAGCCGTGTGCGGTGCCCCCCTCCACCATAATCCACCTTGATAATATCGTAGTGGTGCTTAGGCGAAGCCCTGCGTCGGTAGAACATCATCATCGTCACCACGCCGTCAGGTCGACGGAACTCTCCCTCAAAGCTCGACCGGATCGGAGTTCGAGGGACGCCATCAAGCTGAACGTGTCGAACTCGGAGGTGTCGTATGCTCGGTACTTGATCGGTCGGATCATGAAGACGTACGACTACATCAACCGCGTTGTGCTAACGCTTCCGCTTTCGGTCTTCGAGGGTACGTGGACAACACTCTCCCCTCTCGTTGCTATGCATCACCATGATCATATGTGTGCGTAGGAAATTTTTCGAAATGACTACGTTACCCAACATGGTGGACACTCATGGAAGAAACTTTGTTCAAGGAATTTGGATGCACAAGCAGTATTCCCGCTTAGTATAGATATTTTGGCTAGCAAAGGATTCTAAATAGCAAGCACCACATGTTAGAGGATCCATAACAATATAACTTATACAAATATACCCAAGCATAACTCATCAAGTTGTCTTCCCTGTCCAACTTCAACTAATTTGATCAAGTTTGAAAATAATTAATGGGGCTCACAATCATAGAAGATGTCCAAGATAGTATATTTATATGTGAAATCTCTCTTCCTTCAATATTCTTTCATGAATTGTTTAAGTGACCAATTGTAACTTCCCAAATTTTCAATTTGGGATGTTACACATTAGATCATCATTGCATATCATATTTTATTGCATTTTGGCTTGATCATAGAAATTCTACACAACTCAAGGACCCACGGAGAGAGTTGGGGATTTCGTTATTTTCATATTTGAGTTTTCTCAAATTTTTAAAAGAGGATCATTTGATTTTAATTATTTTCTCTCCGAATATTTCTTTTATGAAAATAAAAGAGAGAGAATAAAATGACTTCCTCAAAACAAAGAAATATTGGTGATTTAATATTAAAATAAAATAAGAATTTTATTCGGAGTTTTATCGCTATTTTATTTGAATTAGGAAAAATATGCATTTTACAAAATTGCATTAGAGTCCCATATAAATGTTCACTTTGTACGATAAATTTTTAGAGGACGGGGAAAATTTATTTCAGGATTTTTGGAGTTTGTTTAGTATTTCTTTTATTTGTTTTTTTTTTGCATGGAATAATTTAAAAAAAGAAGTTACCGACCTAACCGGGCCGTGTCCGAGCCCTTATAAGCCGCGAAGGCCCGAGCCGCAGCTCCCGCACCCAAAACCCTAGCCGCCGAACTCCGCCGCCATCGCCGCCGCCGCCAAGACCGCTTCTAAGCACCGTCTGAAACCCCGCCGCCCGACGCCACGCTGGCGCCGCCGCCGCCATTGCTTGACGGACCTCGGAGGTAGTCAGCCGTCGCCCTTTGAGCTTTCGTGGAGAAAACCGATCGGTCATTTTTTCGACACCCTAGATCCGGTTTTTTTATTTTAGATTGGTTTTTTTGGTTTAGTTATTTAGCGAACGCCCGTTCGTTCGTTCATTTTACCAAACGATTCTCCCCGTTTAGCCGCAGACAGCGAACGTTCGTTCATTAGCCTGTTTATCAGTTTTTCTTTTTCTCGGATTTTTCGCGATTATTTTCGATCGCGATTTCTGATCTGATTTTCGTTTTAGTTTAACTTTTCGCTCGTTTATCGGAATCAGGCGATTTAAGCGCCTAGAGTTTCGTCTTGAAGCCCTCTTTCTGTTTAATCAACTTAAACAAGTTTTTGCTACTGTAAAACTTGACTTTAGTCTAGATTAGTAAACGAAGCTTGTTTTATTCGCAGTTTGAGTTTCGTTGCTTCGTTAGATTTGATTCTTTTTGCAAACCGGAGTTCTTAAGTTGAACTTTATTGTTAGGTCTTCTTATTTTAGTTTTACCCGTGCATCTTTGCTTGATTGCTTATTGTATGCTTGTTTGTTTGCGATAGAGTACCCAGAGTGCGAAGCGTGCTACTACGAGTCTCTAGGTTTCACGGATCATCAGCAAGGCAACTAACACTTTGATCATCCCTCTTTACTACCCAGTTTTATTGCATTAGATCAATCCTCAAACAATTGCATTGTTAGGATCTGATTAAATTGTGGGTTTTCGGAAGTAGATGAGGTAGAACCTATTACCTATTTTAATAGCAAACCCTTGGGAGTTACTTCTAAGTTGCTTATACTGCTATGGTATGCTCGTAGACGTGGTTTGGGTTTGAGTGTATTCATGGCAGATGTGAGTATTTCTAATTTATGGTTAACTTAAGGTGGCAACTTTATACACATCTGGATGGAGTGAGGCACCTAGGGAACCCAGTGTTGTCTTTATTTTTTTGGAAATCCCGGGGTACCGTGTGATTCTCCTATGGACTGCCACCCAGGCTCAAAGGGATCATAAGATTATTCATGCTAGAAAGTTCCGTGTTCAGCCACATGCCATTATGGGCTCTGGCATATTTGAGTAAGTTGTGGGAAACCTTTCCATGATGGGCTAGCAGATGTAGGGGATTGTAGGTGTACAAGCCTATCTATCGGTTAAGGGGACCTCTTCGGAAAGACTGTGTCTCGGTCATCCGTTTCTCAAACATCATGTAGTGCGAGAAATCCAACGGAGGAGATCGAGTCTTGTGGGGAAAAGTGCACAAAGCTCGGCAGAGTGTACAAACTAATCATGGTTAGCCGTGTCCCCGGTTATGGACATCTTGAGTGTCTAGTTCTTGGATTATCATGTGGATCTCATCACTCTTAATATAATTTGATTGGGTTTAATGATGATGCTTAATTGGGATTGAGTTGGGTGAACCTTCTCAATGTTTAACAACCACCGTGATAGTTAAAATAAAATTTATTCCTTTCTTGTAGGGAAAAATTGGCTTTCTGCAAAACATATTAACCATACAGCCTCCACCAGCCATATATGTATGTAGTGATAGCTTTATTCTGTTCATTACTCTTTTGTGTTGCCTTGCCAGCATATTCCATGTGCTGACCCGTTTCGGGCTACAACGTATCATGTTGCAAACTTTTCAGACGACGAGTAAGGAGCCATAGGTCGTTGTCTTTCACTCAGTGATGCCGTTGGAGTTGATGGACTCACTTTACCTTCCAAGCCTTCCGTTGTTATCGTATTAGATGGCCTTAAGCCATATTTATTGTAACAAGTTATCGTTTGAGACATTCGATGTAATAAGTGTGTGATTGCTACTCTATTATAAATCCTTCAAGCATCGTGTGTCAAAGATTACCGATCCAGGGATGACACTGATGCACAGAGATCAGATTGTTTGAGGTCTGGTCGCTACAAGATGGTATCAGAGCCAGGTTGCTTACAAGTTGGAATTGCCCGAAGGATTGTCAGGAGTTAACGATGTGTTCCACATTTCTCAGTTGAAGAAGTGTCATGCAGAGGTGGCTGATATCCCTCTGAGAGATACAGTGCCGCTGGAAGCGATTCACTCGATAGCAATTTGACCTATGAGGAGAAGCCAGTCAAGATCCTTGAATTTGCCAGCCGAGTTACACGCAGCAAAGTTATCAAGTTTTGCAAAGTTCAGTGGAGCCACCATACCGAAGATGAAGCCACCTGGGAACGAGAGGAAGACCTACGGAAGGATCACCCTCACCTATTTTCTAGCCAACCCGAATCTCGAGGGCGAGATTCATCTTAAGGGGGGTAGGTTTGTAACATCCGAAATTTTCAATTTGGCATGTTACACATTAGATCATCATTGCATATCATATTTTATTGCATTTTGGCTTGATCCTAGAAATTCTACATAACTCAAGGACCCACGAAGAGAGTTGGGGATTTCGTTATTTTCATATTTGAGTTTTCTCAAATTTTGAAAAGAGGATCGTTTGATTTTAATTATTTTCTCTCCGAATATTTCTTTTATGAAAATAAAAGAGATAGGATAAAATGACTTCCTCAAAACAAAGAAATATTTGAGATTTAATATTAAAATCAAATAAGAATTTTGTTCGTAGTTTTATCGCTATTTTATTTGAATTAGGAAAAATATGTGTTTCTCAAAATTACATTAGAGTCCCAAGTAAATGTTCACATTGTCCGGTAGATTTTTAGAGAAAGGGGAAAATTTATTTCAGGATTTTTGGAGTCTGTTTAGTATTTCTTTTATTTGTTTTTCTGTGCGAAATAATTTTAAAAAAGTTACCGACCTAACTGGCATGTGTCCGACCTAGACACTAGCCCGGCCGGCCCTTATAAGCCGCGGAGGCCCAAGCGGCAGCCCCCGCACAAGAAACCCTAGCCGCCGCTGAATCCGCCCACGGAGCTCGCCCTTGCCAAGACCATCACCATGACGCCCGCCGCCGCTTCGTCCCCCCGTCTCTGAAGCCGCACGCCGGACGCCCGCCCGACCGTCGCCGGAGCCGCCCGCCGCCGTTGCTACCGGACTCACGGAGGTAGCCGCCCTCGGTTTTCGTGAGAAAACCGATCGATTTTTTCTTCGAAACCCTAGATCCTGTTTTTTTATTTTAGATCGGTTTTTTCTGTTTAGTTATTTAGCGAACGGCCGTTAGTTTGTTCGTTTTAACGAACGATTTTCACCGTTTAGCCGCAGACAGCGAATGTTCGTTCGTTAGCCTGTTCGTCAGTTTTTCTTTTTCTCGGATTTTTTGTGATTATTTTTTATCTCGATTTCTGATCCGATTTTCGTTTTAATTTATCTTTTCGCTCGTTTATCGGAATCAGGCGATTTAAGCGCCTAGAGTTTCATCACGAAGCCCTCTTTTTGTTTAATCAACTTAAACAAGTTTTGCTACTGTAAAATTTGACTTTAGTCCAGATTAGTAAACGAAGCTTGTTTCTTTTGCAGTTTGAGTTTCGTTGCTGCGTTTAATTTGATTCTTTTTGCAAACCGGAGTTCTTAAGTTGAACTTTCTAGTTAGGTCTTATTATTTGAGTTTTATCCGTGCATCTTTGCTTGATTGCTTATTGTATGCTTGTTTGTTTGCGATAGAGTACCCGGAGTGCGAAGCGTGCTACTACGAGTCTCTAGGTTTCACGGATCATCAACAAGGCAAGTAACACTTTGATCATACCTCTTTACTATCCAGTCTTATTGCATTAGATCAATCCTCAAACAATTGCATTGTTAGGATCTTATTAAATTGTGGGTTTTGGGAAGTAGATGAGGTAGAACCTATTACCTGTTTTAATATCAAACCCTTGGGAGTTACTTCTACGTTGCTTATACTGTTATGCTATGCTCGTAGACGTGGTTTGGGTTTGAGTGTATTCATGACAGATGTGAGTATTGCTAATTAATGGTTAACTTAAGGTGGCAACTTTAATACACATCTGGGTGGATTGAGGCACCTGGGGAACCCAGTGTTGTCTGTATTTTTGGAAATCCCGGGGTACCATGTGATTCTCCTATGAACTGCCACCCAGGCTCAAAGGGATCATAAGATTATTCATGCTAGCGTGTGCAGCCACATCCATTATGGGCTCTGGCATAGTTGAGTAAGTTGTGGGAAATCTTTCCATGATGGGCTAGCAGATGTAGGGGATTGTAGGTGTATAGGCCTATCTATCGGTTAAGGGGACCACTTCGGAAAGACTGTGTCTCGGTCATCCGTTCCTCAAACATCATGTAGTGCGAGAAATCCAACGGAGGAGATCGAGTCTTGTGGGCAAAAGTGCACAAAGCTCGGCAAAGTGTACAAACTAATCATGGTTAGCCGTGTCCCCGGTTATGGACATCTTGAGTATCTAGTTCTTGGATTATCATGTGGATCTCATCACTCTTAATATAATTTGATTGGGTTTAATGATGATGCTTAATTGGGATTGAGTTGGGTGAACCTTCTCAATGTTTAACAACCACCGTGATAGTTAAAATAACATTTATGCCTTTCTTGTAGGAAAAAATTGGCTTTCCGCAAAACATATTAACCATACAGCCTCCACCAGCCATATATGCATGTAGTGATAGCTTTATTCTGTTCATTACTCTTTTGTGTTTCCTTGCCAGCATATTCAATGTGCTGACCCGTTCCGGGCTGCAATGTATCATGTTGCATACTTTTCAGACGACGAGTAAGGAGCCATAGGTCGTTGTCTTTCACTCAGTGATGCTGTTGGAGTTGATGGACTCACTTTATCTGGCAAGCCTTCCGTTTTTATCGTATTAGATGGCCTTAAGCCGTATTTATTGTAATAAGTTCTCTTTTGAGACATTCGATGTAATAAGTGTGTGATTGCTACTCTATTATAAATCCTTCAAGTAATGTGCGTGTCAGCATTACCAATCCAGGGATGACACAGATGCACAGAGATCAGACTGTTTGAGGTCTGGTCGCTACACCAATACAATATTTGCTAACCTTCAATAAATTTACCACTTCTACTTCTTATATGTGAAGTCATTACTCCCCATGGGATAAGCATACGAAACATATATAATTTCATATTTATGACATTCAAATCATTCAACCATTTACTCATAAGATATAAGTGAAGCACCCGAGTAAATGACAAACTACTCCAAAAAGATATAAGTGAAGATCAATGAGTAGTTAAATAATTATGTAGCTATGTGAAGACTCTTTATCATTTAATAATTTCATATCTTGGTATTTTATTCAAACAGCAAGCAAATCTAAAGAAAATAAAATGACGCTCCAAGCAAAACACATATCATGTGGTGAATAAAAATATAGCTCCAAGTAAAGTTACCGATGAACGAAGACGAAAGAGGGGATGCCATCCGGGGAATCCCCAAGCTTAGGTGCTTGGTTATCCTTGAATATTACCTTGGGGTGCCCTGGGCATCCCCAATCTTAGGCTCTTGCCACTCATTATTCCATAGTCCATCGAATCTTTACCCAAACTTGAAAACTTCACAACACAAAACTTAACAGAAAATCTCGTGAGCTCCGTTAGTGAAAGAAAACAAAACACCACTTCAAAGTACTGTAATGAAATCATTCTTTATTTGTATTGGTGTTAAATCTACTGTATTACAACTTCTCTATGGTTTATAAACTATTTTACTTGCCATAGAGTCATCAAAATAAGCAAACAACACACGAAAAACAGAATCTGTCAAAAACAGAACAGTCTGTAGTAATCTGTAACTAACGCAAACTTCTGGAACTCAGAAAAATCTACCAAAATAGGACGACCTAGATAATTTGTTTATTGATCTACTGCAATTGGAATAATATTTTATCATGTTCTGGTGATTTTAAACAATTGTTTTCGTGAACATAAAGTTTCTGGAATTTTCAGCAAGATCAAATAACTATCATCCAAGGAGATCATATAGGTCTTACTTGGCAAAAACACTAATTAAAACATAAACCCACATCTAACCAGAGGCTAGATGAAATATTTATTCCTAAACAGAACCAAAAAGCAAGAAACTAAAATAAAATTGGGTTGCCTCCCAACAAGTGCTATCGTTTAACGCCCCTAGCTAGGCATGATGATTTCAATGATGCTCACATAAGACATAAGAATTGAAACATAAAGAGAGCATCATGAAGAATATGACTAGCACATTTAAGTCTAACCCACTTCCTAAACATAGGGATTTTGTGAGCAAACAACTTATGGGAACAATAATCAACTAGCATAGGAAGGCAAAACAAGCATAACTTCAAAACTTTAAGCACATAGAGAGGAAACTTGATATTATTGCATTTCCTACAAGCATATGTTCCTCCCTCATAATAATTATCAGTAGAATCATGAATGAAATCAAAAATATAACCAACACCTAAAGCATTCTTTTCATGATCTACTTGCATAGAAATTTTCCTACTCTCCACATAAGCAAAAAATTTCTCATTCGGAATAGTGGGAGTATCATAAGAGACTTGAATACTATAAATTGTTTCCACATTAAAATAGTAATGTTCAGAAAAATGGTAATCATAATCATGACAAGTTTTATAAATACAATCATCACTACTTTTTATAGCATAAGTTTCATCACAATAATCATTATAAGTAGCAACTTCGTTCTCATCATAATCGATTGAAACCTTTTCCAAGATAGTGGACTCATCACTAAATAAAGTCATGACCTCTCCAAATCCACTTTAATAAATATTATAAGATTAAACATCCTCCAAAATAGTGGGATCATTACTTCCTAAAGTTGACACTCTTCCAAACCCACTTTCATCGATATAATCATCATAGGTAGAAGGCATGTTATCATCATAAAAACTTTGCATATCAAAACTTGGGAGGCTAAAAATATCATCTTCATTAAATGTAGCATCCCCAAGCTTGGAAAAAACATTAATTTCAGCAAATATATTCTCAAATGTGTCATCCTCATCAAACATAGCATCCCAAGCTTGGACCTTTTCATATCATAAGCATAATCACTCTCATTATTAATAGTATGGATGGCACCAATAGTATAGCAATTATCATCATCACAATGAGTAGTAGGAACAACATCATTTGGGAGGGATATCTTTTTACCTTTGCTTCCCTGTTTTTTCTTTTTCTTCTTCACATCATGTGTGGGTTTATCCCTCTTTTTTGAGCTCCTTATTGATGACATTGGTTGAATAGAAAGCTCCTCCTCGTTACCTGATTCATCATAAGAAATAATAGGAGGATATTGGGAAGTCTCTTCCCTTTCATTAGTTTTCTCTTCATCTTCTATTTGCTTTCTTTTCTTTATGTAATTGGCGATATAAGGATTTTCAATGCAATTCACTACACAATACATATAAATTTCCTCTAGATCAAAATCAAGAAGTTTATCACGGGCAAATACTGGAAGATATTATACGTTTCATTTCTTCATAACCCATAAGAAAACTAAGTTCATTATGATGTGCAAGGGAAATGAAGTCATCACAATTTTTGGAAACAATTAGATCATGAAACAATTTGCATCGGATAGTTAAATGACCATGTTCATTGCAAAATTCACAAGTATGGCTAAGAAAATTTAAATTTTCAGCACAAACATCTAGCCTTTCTTGCAACCATTTAGTTTCTAAGTACTTATGCCTCTTACAAAATCTATCTTCCCTTTTTGGTATGTATTTGCAAACTCTATGCACTCCACAAAAATCGACATGCTTATAAGAGATATTTTCATCATGACTAGTGCAATCATCATTAGTACCATGGATATTCAAGGAGTTCATACTAACAACATTGCAATCATGCTCATTAGTCAAAGATTTAGTGCCAAACATTTTAATGCATTCTTCTTCTAACACTTTGGCACAATTTTCCTTTCCATCATACTCACGAAAGATATTAAAAAGATGAAGCGTATGAGACAAACTCAATTCCATTTTTTTGTAGTTTTATTATATAAATTAAACTAGTGATAAAACAAGAAACTAAAAGATTCGATTGCAAGATCTAAAGATATACCTTCAAGCACTCACCTCCCCGGCAACGGCGCTACAAAAGAGCTTGGTGTCTACTACACAACCTTCTTCTTGTAGACGTTGTTGGGCCTCCAAGTGCAGAGGTTTGTAGGACAGTAGCAAATTTCTTTCAAGTGGATGACCTAAGGTTTATCAATCCGTGGGAGGCGTAGGATGAAGATGGTCTCTCTCAAACAACCCTGCAACCAAATAACAAAGAGTCTCTTGTGTCCCCAACACACCCAATACAATGGTAAATTGTATAGGTGCACTAGTTCGGCGAAGAGATGGTGATACAAGTGTAATATGGATGGTAGATATAGGCATTTGTAATCTGAATTTATAAAGCCAGCAAGGTAACTAATAATAAAAGAGAGCACAAACGGTATTGCAATGCTAGGAAACAAGGCCTAGGGTTCATACTTTCAATAGTGCAAGTTCTCTCAACAATAATAACATAATTGGATCATATAAATATCCCTCAACATGCAACAAAGAGTCACTCCGAAGTCACTAATAGCGGAGAACAAACGAAGAGATTATGGTAGCGTACGAAACCACCTCAGAGTTATTCTTTCTGCTCAATCTATTCAAGAGTCCGTAGTAAAATAACACGAAGCTATTCTTTCCGTTCAATCTATCATAGAGTTTGTAATTGAATAACACCTTAAGATACAAATCAACCAAAACCCCAATGTCACCTAGATACTCCAATGTCACCTCAAGTATCCGTGGGTATGATTATATGATATGCATCACACAATCTCAGATTCATCTATTCAACCAACACAAAGAACTTCAAAGAGTGCCCCAAAGTTTCTACCGGAGAGTCAAGACGAAAACGTGTGCCAACCCCTATGCATAAGTTCACAATGTTACGGAACCCTCAAGTTGATCACCAAAACATACATCAAGTGGATCACGTGATATCCCATTGTCACCACAGATAAGCACATGCAAGACATACATCAAGTGTTCTCAAATCCTTAAAGACTCAATCCGATAAGACAACTTCAAAGGGAAAACTCAATCCATTACAAGGGAGTAGAGGGGGAGAAACATCATAAGATCCAACTATAATAGCAAAGCTCGTGATACATTAAGATCGTACCACCTCAAGAACACGAGAGAGAGAGAGACAGAGAGAGAGATCAAACACATAGCTACTGGTACATACCCTCAGCCCCGAGGGTGAACTACTCCCTCCTCGTCATGGAGAGCGTCGGGATGATGAAGATGGCCACCGGTGAGGGATACCCCCTCCGGCAGGGTGCCGGAACAGGGTCACAATTGGTTTTTGGTGGCTACAGAGGCTTGCGGCGGCGGAACTCCCGATTTATTATGTTCCCCGATGTTTCAGGGTATATGGACATATATAGGAGAAAAAAGTCGGTAAGGGGAGCCACGAGGGGCCCACGAGGGTGGAGGGCACGCCCAGGGGGCGTGGGCGCACCCCCTGCCTCGCTCCTTCCTCGTTGCTTCCCTTACGTACACTCCAAGTCTTCTAGATTGCTTCCGTTCCAAAAATAACTCTCCCGAAGGTTTCATTCCATTTGGACTCCGTTTGATATTCCTTTTCTGCGAAACATTGAAACAAGGAGAAAAACAGAAACTGGCACTAGGCTATGGGTTAATAAGTTAGTCCCAAAAATAATATAAAAGTGCATAGTAAAGCCCATTAAACATCCAAGATGGATAATATAATAGCATGAATACTTCATAAATTATAGATACGTTGGAGACGTATCAGACTCTGAGTAGCATGCCGTACATACCAGCAGACGTCACAAACCTAAAGGTAAAGTACCGTAGAGAGCGCAGGTTGGCTGACATAGAAGACACGATAGCCTACTTCGATGAGAAAGCGAAAGAAGATCCAGATTTCTTCTACGGGATAAGATTGGACGATGAGGACCGTGTCAGGAACATGTTTTGGGTGGATGGTGCTGCAAGAAGAGCCTACAAACATTTCCGAGATTGCATTTCGTTCGACGCGACATATCTCACTAATATGTACAAGATGCCATGCGCTCCATTCATAGGAATAAATAACCACAATCAGTCATTGCAGTTCAGATGCGGGCTCGTTCGGAATGAAGACACGGATGGGTACACTTGGCTGTTCAAAACCTTCTTAGAGTGCATGGGTGGACTTGCTCCGATGAACATAATAACAGACCAGGATTTTAGCATGCGTGCAGGCATAGAGGAGGTCTTTCCGTTGTTAGTGCACAGGCACTGCAGGTGTCACATTATAAAGAAGGCTGAGGAGACGGTGGGACCGTTCTTTGCTGACCGTCCGGATCTGCACAAGGCATTCGAGCTATGCGTGGACCACAACTTGACGGTGGAGGAGTTTGGACGGAGCTGGATGGCTATGATTGAAACATATCAAGTCCAAGACAACAAGATGCTTGCTAGCCCGTGGGAGAAGCGAATGTACTGGGTGGCAGCCTACTTCATGCAGCGCTTCTTCCCATTTCTCTAGACTACGCAGCGTAGCGAGGGGTTCAATGTTGTTCTGAAGTGGTACGTGAGCCCTGGCAACTCATTGCTGCAGTTTGCCAAGCAATACACGGCTATGCAACAAAAAATACTGGGATCTGAGCTACAACAAGAAGCAAAGACCGCGCTCAAGCAGGCTAAATTGCTAACATATTTACCAATGGAGAGGCAGATGAGCAAGACATATACCAACAAGATTTTTAACAAGTAAGTCAGTTGTTTTAGAGTCTTATTTGCACAAGCATGAAGGTAGTGGGTGCCATATAGAATGCAATGCAGTTGCCAGCTTTTTTGAAAATGCTGATATATTGGAAGTAGCCATTGAGTATAGGGTAACCATGATATGTAGTTGCCATGTTTAATGAACTGCAGTTGCCATGTGAAGTCAACTACAGTTGCCATATTTAATGAACTACAGTTGCCATGTTTTAATGAACTGTAGTTGCCATGTTTAATGAACTGTAGTTGCCATGTGAAATCAACTATAATTGCCATGTTTAATGATATGTACTTCCATTTGCCATGATGGTATGGAATGCACTTGCCAATTAAAATGTTATGTATTTGCCATGTGAAAAACATCATGCAGTTGCCATAGCCATCATTCATTTTAGATGTCTTTCCTACTTTACAGCCTACATGAACATAAGGTGCTACAAAACATCATATAAGAGTTTAACAAAACCACACAAAACTTGCAGATTCCAGGAAAAAATAAAGCGTGCCAGCATGTACACGGCTTACCAGGTGGACGAACATACGTTCAAGGTGTGTTCTCTCTTGGGCATATCAGATTCAGAACCTGAAGACCCAGACAAAGGAAGGAACTACTTTGCGAAGGCCTCGATAAGCGAAGGCGAATACTACTGCCAATGCTGCAAATTCGAACGGGACGGGATTGTGTGCTGTCACATACTAAAAGTAATGGACATGAACGCGGTGAAACGAATGCCCCGCCATTTCATACGGCAGCGATGGACTTGGGACGCTGAGGACGCATTAGGGCCGCAAACATCAAATACAGTTTTGGCTGTGCATGATGAGAGACCAGAGTCAACCATGGAAGCCGTGAGGCACGTTGTGTTGACAAAGAGCTATGATGAACTAAGCGTGCAAGAGTGATGAGACAGCGAGGGTTGCAGATAAACAAAGGAAGGCCCTGAAAAGAGAGCTTGATGAGATCAAGAAGAGGAAAGCTAAGGAAGCCTTACACAGGTTCCCCCGCACCTCAAGTGTGCCTTCATCCACGGGGCCATCATCTGAAAACTCGGAGGTAGGATCTGGAACAACAAGCACACAAACCCAGATCAGGAACCCGCCCCGTTCCATCACAAAGGGCGTCCAAAAGAGATAAGATACAAATCGGGATTGGAGATTCAAGCAAAGCACAAGAAAACAAAGAAAGGGACGGGCAATCCGTAAGCAACATTGGAGCATTGTGACTTGGTTGTTGGTGACATTTTTTGTAAGCTAGATGTTCTAAAAATTGTAAAAATGGTAGAACGACTCTTGAGGGGAATCAGAATCTGAAAAGGAAATGCCATGAATCAATGACTGCAGTTGCCATGTGTGTGGTACTGAATTTGCCATGTTATTTCTTGAATCTGCGGTGCCTTTTCTCTTGAATCTGCCATGTTATTTCAATCGAAGTCTGCCATGCTCGTTCTCATCAATCTGCCATGCCTTTTCTACTGAATCGCCATGTTAGTTCTAATTGAATGTGCCATGTCATTTATACTGAGTCTGCCATCGCGTAGATTTCCGTGTGCAGTCAACACATTTTAGTCCACACATATTGTATTGTGTGTAAACTATGGAAGCCAAGTTGAAATGATCACGTGCAAAAACCGTAAGGGTACGGCTGCCTACAAACTACCCTGCTAGCTGATACAGTTAGCAGTGCAAAAAAACCAAAAATACAAACGAGAAAGAACGATAACTTTCACTAACCATGACTGATCAACTACATTTGCCATGTTTTCAGACATCAAGGACGCATTCAAAACACCAAACTGGTACTGCCAACCCACAAACGCGTAATAATACTGAAAGGACATAAACGTATCTCCTGTCACACCTAGGTAGGTTCACATCCACACATATATTACAAACTATTCAAATGTCGCTCACACGCCACCACTATATACTAGGCTACGGGGAGATGCAGTCATAGCATATTACATGGACATAGTTTTGAAAAAGAACAAGGTAATACCTTACATTCCTCGGCAACAGAATGTAAGGTAGGCGTCCGGTGTGGAGCACCACGTGATCACTTGTACTTCTTGGTGGCTTTCTTGACAGCTTCCTCTATAAACTCTCGTGCGTTGGACCGCGTGTTAAAATCTTCATTCATCAACCAGTTCCATGTGTAAATTTTGTGGAGCTCGACGACCATTGCAGCTGTGACGACAGGGACCCGTCGACCTTCCCACTTAACAAGGTATTCCAACGTGTGAAAGCCAGAGTCGTGCCTATAAAACAAAAGAATCAGGTGAACTCAAGAAAACAGAGAGAAATCATAAACTTCAATGAAGATGTGACAAAAAGGGTTAGCATTGGTGTAGAGGACACATGAAAAAAGATAGTAATTACCCGTTTCCTTGCTTCGTAGTCACAACGTACTCGATTGGAAAATGTTTGATCTGGACCTTTGAGTTTTCGTAGTGACGGTTCCATGTCTCTTTGAGGTTGTTGATGAAGTATTCAACATGCGTAGTAAGGTCTACATCAGCTTCTGAACGCACTGAATCAAGCACCTCAAATCGTTGGTTCTTGAGGTCAAGGCAAATCGCGTAGTGGTGACCACACTTGTCATGTGGGTCCTGTGGTGCAAGCTCCTGGAACATGGGGAACATGACCTGCAAGTAAAAAATAAAAGAAGGAAAAAAGCAGAGTTCACATCAAGAATAGAAATGATGAAGTTGGAAAAATGATGTCTAAGGACATCGCCGGTTGCACTAGAAGGCACATGAATGACATAGAAGCAACAAGTGTCCAAAAGTACACCATCATAGAAATGTTTAGTTGCAGTGTGTAATTAAAAGAAGTTTCCATCCATGTATGGACTAAGTTGCCTAGTATTTTAGTTAAAGTTGCCACATAAGTTGCATTAAGAAGTAAAAAAACTCATTTTACATGGCCGTTGTTGCCACATGAAACAACTGTCACAGAACAGGGTGTAGCCCACATGTGAAGCATATCTACTGGCAAAACATACCAAGGCAGGAAAAATGTGCAAAAAAGGAAGGAATACTCACACATTTCTTCATTGTGAGCTTGAAGTCACCATGCGGGGCAAAATGCTTCCTCAGGATTTTGTGGTGGAAGTCACCATCCCATATTTTGCAGGTCACGCTGTACTGCATGATTGTTTTGTCGGGAGACATATCCATATGCCTGTTGATGAATTCAATCCCACATGCAACTACATTCTTTGACATTTTGTCGAGTGGCCTCACAGACTCGGCAAGATCACCCAGGTCAACATACGTCGCATCGCATTGTATGATCTTGGTTCTATCCAAACATTAGCTGTATGAAAATGATATAACATGAAAGAATCATGTCTACTAACTAGAAAACAGAAATAAATCATAAAACAGAGCATCTATAGAATACAAAAAGGAAGAAAAGTAAAAAGGAAAGCAAATGAGGGGTTATGTGGTGTGGTCATTACGCTTTCAAATCCTTCGTGTGCTTGTTGTTGGACCTCGCATTTACAAAGCGCTTGACAATTTCATACAGCTGGTTCTGATCCTTTGTGGCCTTGACTTCTGGCTCATAGTCATCCGCGGGTGGTGCGTGAACTACCCTATGCTGCCTCACAGAACTAGGGGTGGCACTTCTAACGGTATCCTCAGATACGGACTCAGTATGCATGCTAGAACTTGATTGCCCCTGACCTCGTGAGGACCTCCTCTGCAGTGCTGCCTCCTCAATCCCGCGGTAAGCTTCATCAAGTGACGGCGTAATCTCCTCAGGAGTGGCTGCAATGATCAAAAAAGTGGGTTAGGGTATATGGCAAATAAACCAAGTTAATTGTGCAAAGAAACGGTGTAGAATGTGAAAATGTAGGTGCAAAATTAGGGGGTTGCCATGTGGAGGCAACTACAGTTGCCAGGTGTAATACAGTGTAGTTTCCATGTGGCAACAACTGTAGTTGCCATGTGGCAACAACTACAGTTGCCATGTGGGATGAACTGCAGTTGCCATGTTGTATCCACTCCAGTTGCCATGTGCTTGCCGAATGGAAAATGCAACATGGCAACAGAATGTAGGTGACATTGTGCAGCAAAATCCAGTTGCCATGTTCATCAGATAACATTTGCCATATCCAGTGAGAAGCCAAAAAAAGCTTGGGACACCATTCAGACTAAAAAAATGTGTACAACAAAATGATAAACGCAGAAAAATCTACCTTACACAATCGGCTCTACAAACTTCACAGCCTTCCTGCCCTTAGCCATTGGCTGCGCCATCATTGGGGACATGCCTGTCGGGAAAGCAAAGGCAACTGGCATAGGATCGTGCACCACTGGTTGATCTTGACTGATGCCAAGGCTAAAGCTCGGTGGGGTGAAGGCCATTGGGTGCCTCTCCTGCCTACTAGTCGGACCATGAACAACTTGCGGGGCAGAATCCAGGGGTGAAAGATCAACAAAAATTTCTGCCTCGTCTGCTACAGAATCATCAGGCTTATTAGTAGGGTGGGGCGTGTGGTCAGCGGTATCAGTCGCAACTTTCTTGCCAATCTTCTTGTTTGGGTTGTAGGGGACACCAATGTTGACTGGGACTTAGAAGTGCGCAAATTTAAGTTGGGGTTCTCCACGTCGGGTAAAGACGTAGTCTGCTCCGGACGTTCACCTCCGTTAGTCGTGCCCGACTTGCCACCTGGGTCAGTTGTACTCCGGTCTTCCGTTTTCTCCATAACATTGCTTTTGGCAGGTGGTGGGAATAGTGTGGACGCAGACATGTAACCAGAGTCATCTCTGCTGCTCCTAGCTATAGCTGGTGCGTTGGGTATATCTGCAGATTACTTGCGGGGGCTACGACGCCTAGGTGGAAGACCAGCTCGCGAAACGGTCGCCTTAGCAACCTCTGGAACACCAGAAGCTGGAGCTGTTGTGCCAAGACTCTCACTTGTGGATGGCATATCAGTCTGAACTGTCGCCTCAGCCCCTTCTTTCATGGACGCAGAAGTGCCACCACCCACGCGCTTGGAATCCGTATCAGATGACCGGGAATCTTCCTTGCTTAGGTTGATCTCGGGGGCGCCCACTTGAACACTTGCTGATCGGGTGGCATGGCTCATAGCAGCATCCTTCATTGCCAACAGAGTGGGCAATATCTCAGCAGTCCTGGTAGATACTGACTCATCACTCCCAGATGTACGGATGCAAGTTGTTGTAGCCTGCACATCTGCAACCGGCGGAGATGGTCGGCCGCTTGCATCAGAGCTAGTGGGAACAGTGGATGGTGCAGCAGCAGCTTTGTCGACTCGCGCCTCATGAGATTATGAGTTACCACCTGTCGACAGCTTTGAGTGTATGCGTTCGAGTGGGTCTCTGGGGTTCTGCTTGGTCACGCGTGTGGTAGTCATCTTCACCCGGCAAAAAAGCACGTGAACAGTGTTAAAAATTAAACAAAATAGTTGCCATGGTAGCCATCTTGAAAAATGAAAAAATGTGTGATGTGCCAGAGCTGCCATTTCAGAACTAGGTATGGGATGAGCACACAAGACAATGTAGGGGGGGTGGGGGGCTGGAAGCCAGTGGAAAGTTGGTAGTTTCCATATAGGTGGAATAAGAATTGCCATGTGGCCTAGTTAGCAGTTGCCATGCTGGACAAGCAGGAGTTGCCATGCAGTAAAAAAAGAGATCATGGGAAAACAGCAGTTGCCATGTGGGACTGATGGCAGTAGCCCATGTGGCAAGCTGGACAGCTGCATTGAAAAACAAAAATATAGCACTATGACATTGAAAGAACAGGGATAACCTACTTCTTGACTGTCTTCCTCAAGTCTACCAACACGACATGATCCCCAGTGTTGGACGTCGACGTATGAGGAGATGACCTAGTGGAAGGGGTGTCACCAGCAATGGGGGCACCCTTGTTCAAACGAGCAGAAACACGGGTTGGCGTTGGTTCTTGTTTCTTCATAACTGCTCATCCACCAGCTGTCGCCTCACTGCACGTGTAAAAAAATGACAAAAAAAAGGTACCAAGTGTCAGACACGAAAATCATTGCCACGCTTAGCAAACAAATGGAAAAAAGGGGTCGGTCTATTCAAAAGGAGAGACAAACAAGACACTAAAATAGATGTCGAACCTCCTCCTAGCAGCTAAGGGATCGGTCCTAGACCTCTTGCCATGAGAGCCCTGCCCAACTCCTCTAGAGCCCTCCCCCTCTTCGAGGGCGACACCCCCTTCTCTCTTGCAGCGGTCTGTTCTTTGAGTTTCTCTGGTGGGGGGACATCTGGTGCAGCCTTGCCCTTCTTACCACCTGCACGAACTTCAACATGTTCATCATCATCGGTGTCCTGTTGCACATTCTCCATGTCATCATCATCCTCCTTGTCGAGAGCAGAATCTCCATCTAGTTCATCTTGCGTGTCAGGAAGCTCCTGGGAGCTGTTGTAGTCGTACCGGCCACGGCAACCAGTTGGCCGATGTGTCCGTTCTGCAACAAATGGAGTGAACTGCCTCGCAACCGCGTCGTTGTCAGAGCCATTAAGGGACGTCCAACCCTCAACCAACTTCCTGAGCAAGCCGGTCATTCCGGAAGCAAACTGCCCAATTAGATGCTCAATGTGCCCTTGCACGCGTAACGAAACAAGAAGCAACAGTAACCAACCATATTGAAGTCATGTGCACAAGATCAAAATAAACCAAAACAACCATAGAGATATATAAAAAAGAAGAGGAAAACAATTTGAGAAAACAAAATAAAAATCCTTGATTACCTCAGCAGGACAACGGAGCTGAGTGCACGTCCATCCACTTGCCAAAGTTTTTAGGCCCACCAAACACGCTGTAGTCTATAGCATGCTTGGCCATCAGCTAGAAAATCATCAAAAACAGCTAGGGATGTAAGAGAGAAAATAAGGAACACTAACTAACAGCTCATGTATTGCAAAAAAAGAGGGAGAGAATGGAAGTTTCAACACGGATGGCGGAGTTGCCGTGTGGCATCAGACATGGGTGCCATACGCAGACATCCATGGCTAACAAGGGTATTCATATCTTGTTAGCCACAGACAGTTGCCATACGGGGATTTTTTTCATATGTTATGCATCATTGAAATTGAAGAATGTCGTGCAAAGAAAGGAGGCAGAACTAACCTGCAGTTTCCCGTATTTCTTATCAGTTATCTGGTCTGCGGAAAGCACAGCCTTGACAGCATCGTACGTCCATGCAGAGACATCAAACTTATGTGGAGGTGGCGGACCTCCTATCCTAGTAAAGTCAAGGTGGACAGATCAAGACGATCGACGTACATCAGTTGGTGTACACAATAAAAAGGAAAAAATATGTCAGTTGCCATCATGCTATGTTGAAAAGAAGCTACTGTATATTCCTTGAGTCACCAAGTTGATGGGGATGAAGAAAAAAAGAGTTGCCATCATGATGTACAATGTGTTAGTTTCCATCAAGTTAATTGTGTAAAGAAAGAGTGTAGAATGTGAAATGTAGGTGCAAAATTAGGGAGTTGTCGTGTGGAGGCAACTGCAGTTGCCAGGTGTAATGCACTGTAGTTACCATGTGACAACAACTGAAGTTGCCATGTGGGTTGAACTGCAGTTGCCATGTTGTATCCACTCCAGTTGCCATGTGCTTGCCGAATGAAAAATGCAACATGGCAACAAAAAATGTGATGGCAGTTGCCATCTTGTTGTGATGATAGTTGCAACAAGGTCAAAATCATGGTTGCCATGCATATTGTATGAACAGAGAGTGGATGTATGAAATGAATTTTTGTTTGTATGGTGTTGACAAATGATATTGCCTTGTAGGCAGCTACCACGGATGCCATGGATTAAACAGAAAGTCGCCTTCACATGTAAACAAAAATCATATACAAACAAATGAAAACAAAACGGGTTGCCATGCATGATCTTGTACGGTTCACAGTTATCAACAGCTGACATGTTGATTTGGGAAAACATTCAACGTGGTAAGAGTGTTTGCAAAGGAGTAGGGAAAAAATACCATTAAATGGAGTCGGCAACCCTTCTGGTACATCTTGTTTGAGAATGCATCATGCAGGAAGTCCGCAATGAACTTACACCAATTCATGTTCTTTACATCTTTCAGCTTCGCCTGCGCGACACCAATTTCAGGACAAGAAGTTGCCGCATGAGAAATCAAATGAAAAAACATCAAAAAACTGGTAGTGACTAGCTTACAGATGACATCGGAGTCAAAAGATTGAAGGAATAAAGGAGTAGAGATATATCATTCACCAGGATGGGGAAGCATTTGTTGCTTGGGCGAAGAGATGTGGTAGGCGCAAAAACAGCTGAGATCAGGTACATGAGCAGCTTCATCTTAAAAACCTTGCCATGGGTTGTCATGCACTCCAGCGAATTTGCCAGCAAAGTCGTGTTCGGCATGGATGTCATCCTAGGAAACAAACGGGCAAACAATGTTTCCTCAATCTTATTATTGACCTCATACAGGACTTTGATTTCTCCACGGGGCACACCCAAAGTGCAGAACACGGATTCCTCGTCCAACGGGAGTCTAACACGTCCCGGAATCACAAATTCCCTGGAGGCGGTATCGTAAGTCTCACCGAGCCAGTCGCATACAGGGTTCACTAGGTTCTTGCACCGAACATCCATTAGAGCCTGCATCCCCATCTCAGCAGCAGCTCCCTTCCGATCGTCGGTAAATCCCTCGGTCAATATAGTCAGGCGTTCCTGTGAAGCCCTATTGCGATAACGTTTCTTCTTCTGCAAAACAGACAAATGATCATTTGTTGCCATGTTTCAGTATCATGAAAATTTAGTTCCTAACAGACGATTGCGAACTAAATGTGACATTCAAAACATATGGGGGGTGGAAAAGTTTCCTCATCGCCATCTTTTGTCCGTCCAGTTGCGCGATTCTATTGCGGTAACTCCATGAAATCATCATTATCGTCTTGATGGTCACCGCGAGCCATTGTGCTGAGATAAGAACAAAATCAAAATGTCAGGGTGAATGAACTTATGAATGAAGCAGTTGCCACCTAACAGAATGTACTTGCCACATCGCTACTAGGGAAAACCCTAGTAGTAGCGCTGGTTTTGTGCTCACTAGTAGCGCGGGTAGGCGCGCTACTAATAAGGCGCTACAGCTATTGCTTAGGAGTAACACGTGCGCGCACGCACTACTGTTAGGACAAATAGCTGCAGCGATTGTTCACTCCCACGCCATCGCTATCAGAACTCATCGGCAGCGTGTTTTCTCCATCGCTACTAGTATTCTTTTTATTTTTTTTATTTTTAGTGTATTTATGCGCCATCGTACAAATATTGGTACAATACTAGTTATGAGGTTTATATCATTATGTCCATAACAGTATGTCAAATGAAGGTAGATTAGGTTCAAGTGGAGGCAATATGTGGTGCATGTCAAAAGTATACTACTAATCCAAACTTGATCTAGTTTGGACTAATAGTACTTTCGATGTGCACCACATGTTGCCTCCACTTGAATCTAATCCGCCAAAGACAAGCTATTTAATCATCATCATAGTCATTACCACCAACAGTATTTATTTAATCACCACTAACACTAGCTAATAATAATCATCATAGTCATTACCACCAACACTAGCTATTTTATCATCATAGTAATAGTGTAGCACATCATCATCCTCAAACTCATTTCTAGCTAGCTAATCACTCCTGCTGCTCTCTCATAGGTAAAATAACATAAAACATGTGTAGCTCTCCTCCTTGATCAAGTTGGAGCATGCAGATGAACCTGTCTCCTAATCGTGGGTAGCGCATCTGTTTGCTGCCCCCTAGTACTTCTTTGCGCTCCCTCATCACATATTTGGTCCAGTCTTGCACTATTAAGCATCCGTCGCTAATCTTGAATGCACTAAAGTAATCTGTAGGATATCTTGGCCGTAAGCTAATAATACTCATGGTGCCTTCAGTCTCGATCCCATAAGGCACAACATTCATCGGGAGTCCCTGTTGAAGAACATCGTATGGTAACATACTTAGCAATGAAGTTTAGCTTCAAAAATAATGTATAGAAAAGATGCAATGAGGACAAATAGTAAAAATCTTACCATCCTTCCTAAATAGATGTGAACGTAGTTCATTACGAACACTATTGGTCGCACGTTTTCAGTACTAACATTTCTAAATGCAGGAAGAAAATTTGTCTTGACAGTATCAAGATCCGCAAGCCATGAAACATAATGACTTAGCTCCTCGCAGCTTGAGTTCAGCCCGGACGATGGTAGGTCCCGCTCTACCAAGCTACCGGACATGTTTGCTTGCACTGAAATAAGCTGACAAATGACAATACAAATTAATTGTCAACTATTTTTGAATAAACAATATCAAAGACATAAATATGGTTGAGAAACTTACATAATGGTATAACTGGAGGCGTCTGCACATCGACCCAGATGTCGGTATTACCTTCAATATCATCTTCCGTACGAATATCAAAGGTGATAATCATATCAGGCTCAAATGCATAAGTCTTGCATACTGCTCGCCATGTTTTGCATCCAAAATAGGTGTAGTCGTCTGAATTGTATAATTTTGCATGGAAAATATAACCATGCTCGGTCTTCAAGTAAACTTTCTTTACCTCCCTAGTATGACTGAAAGCTATCTTATCCAATACAGAAACTCTTGCGTGGCAGGGGATACGCTAGTAGAATAGTAAAAAAAAATAAGTTGAAGTAGATGTCATGCTTAATTACGAAAAAAGACTTGTCGTTGTGACTTCATCAGATCCACTTGAAGTTCTCGTCCAGCTTGATGTCAAGCGCCTATCATCATCTAGGAAGATTCCGTCGCACAAAGCCGCTTCGTCTTTGCAGTATTTGCAAATACCGAAATCCTTTTTCGTCGTCAGACATTTCCTATGTTCATAGTTAAAACATTAATTGAAAATCGATCGAAGACAACTACCAGGATACTCAACACACAAATCCGGGGCACTCGATATTTCCTACATATTCTGGCACAAGTCATGCCAAAATTCACAGAAAAATCCGGCATGACCTTTGCTAAAATAGGACATATCGAGCGCCTGAAATTTGCCGCAACGGAAATGAATCAACACTCCGGCAAAACATAGGCCACTCGGAGGTGTAACCTGCAAACATGACCGGACACTTGGATATTGAGCAACACAAGATATACATTTCAAATTATCTTATAGGACTCAAATTAGCATGCATTCAATAAGCAAAAGTAAATCATCTCATGCGTCCGTACATCGTCGAATATTATCACTAATACATCCCGAATAGTGTCATACATATAACATCACTAATACAACTAAAACCCTAGCACAGGACGGGTATCGGGGCGGTGGACACCCACAGAGAAGGAACCATCACGGGATCATAGCTCAAGTGAGATCCCCGGAGAACCTGCCGGTATTGGAGAACACGTGCTCCAACGCAAACAAGTAGCGACGGTGTGCGCGTCCTCCTCAATGACACGGTGACGCACCACCTCGCGGAGTCCTCGAGCCTCGACCACATCGCCCACGCGGTCCGCCACCAAAGAAGGTTCGGGTCAACGACAGTGGCTCCTCACCAACCTGCGCCCCGGTAGGTAGCGCCTCAGTACCACCCGGCGGATCCCAGTCCCGGACATGGCCCATCTGGTCAAGAAGGTGTCGTCCTCCGCCGACTCGACGACGAGGATGCGGGATAGGCATCGTCCACGTTGATGCGAGAAAAATTGCTTTAACTAAAAAAATAGCAACGAGTTCTTACTAACTAGTTATATTAATTCAACTAATTCTTACTAAAAATAAACTTACTATAAATAAAAATATACTAGTACCTAATTAGTACCTAGTTCTTACTAACTAATTAGTACCTAGGAACTACTGCCCTAATTACCATATAAGTAATTAACTAACTAGAACTAAAATAGCCTAGGGTTCATACTAACTAGCACTAAATAGCTAGGGTTCATACTAAGCAGAAGAGGGATCGGAAGGGAGAGTGCTTACAGAGGGCGGGAGAGAGATGGGGTCGGGGAGACGGCGGCACCAAGGCGCCGAGGCGGGTCGGGGAGACGGCGGCGAGGCGGGGTCGGGGGAGACGGCGGTGAGGCGAGGTCGGGGGAGACGGGGGCGAGGCTTGGTCGGGGGAGACGACGGCGAGGCGGGGTCGGGGGAGACGACGGCGAGGCGGGGTCGGGGGAGACGGCGGCGAGGCGGAGGCGAAGAGGAATAGTAGAGGAGAATTGGGGGAGGAAGCAGAGAAGAGGGAATCAGGCCGCGCGGGGGGGGGGGGGGGGGGGTTTGGTGAAAAGAGCGTTAACAGTAGCGTGGGGAGGCAAATTGCGTTGCTGCTAAAATCCGTAGTAGTAGCGCTGTTCGTAGAAGGGCGCTACTACTATGCCTAGCACATCGGGAACGGTGTGGCAATTATAGTAGTAGCGCGTTACATTCTGCCGCGCTCTTGCTTAGCGGGTAACGATGGCGGTTCTGGCGAGATCTTGGCTGCTGCTAAGTAGCAGTAGCGCCTCATTTTAACAAGCTCTACTGTAACATTCTGTGTATAAGGTTTTCCCTAGTAGTGCATGGCTCAAATTGAAAAGTGACAAAAAGACTAGGCAATATCATAGGAACACCCACACCCCCTATGATTGTCAAACAAGAAAAGTGGCAACTAAAAACATTGGCTTCATTTGAAAAAATGTACAGATCATAAGGCACTTACAAAAATGTTCAAGCTACCATGTTAGCACAAGACGGTACAAAGAAAGGAACACATCTTCCACTGCACAAACATATAATATGGCTACTCACACGCTATCCTCGTATAAAAAATGAGTTGCCATATGTTCAAAGGCAAATGTATTAGGTTGAAATTGCCATGTTAAAATGAAAGACAATTCAAAAAGTGCTGAAAACATCCACTAGACAACCTGTAATGCGGCAACACACTGGCCTCATATTAAAAATGAGTTGTCGTGTAATATAGCCAAATATGTTCAGATATCACCAATCAGCATGGCTAAACATAAATTGAGTCAATAGTACAGTGAAGTTGCCACATTGTCCTGCCTACAGCATGGCAACAGCCATAGTGTGTTCACAAAAATAGTTGCCACATGAAACACATATTTGTGGCAACTGACACAGTTGATCAGGAAATTAGTTGCCATCCATTACAGATAGTTGCTGAAACTGCCATGGCTGCCTTTATACTGCAGTTTGCAGCATG